>JALJEV010000514.1:6532500-8932500 GCA_026586105.1 Hylodesmum podocarpum | reverse complement strand
TTGTTAGAGATTTTAATCGGTTTATACCAATTTAATAAATCATCTAAATCAATTCAACCGGTTTAGATCTTTCTAGCTAAGTAGCTAACAACGTGAAGTTATCTGCCTTTTCTTATCCAACTTTATTTCATAATTTTTTTAATACATAATTAACCCGTCAACTTAATCATAAAATATATATATACATATATTTATCTCTTTTTAAATTTTATAATCAATTTATCTTCAGTTTTCTATCAAATATATTTCTCTCTTATCAAATATCTTTTATCTTTTATGTTTTCCCAATTCTTTTCTTATTAAATCATGTTATCTATTATATTTATATTTTTTTTTCTTCTTTCATTTCATTCACAAGGTGTAAAATAATAATCGAACGTCGATCAATTCTTTTCCTTTTTATTATTATTTTGATTGATGTGAGGATTTTATAACAAAATATTTTGTTTGTATCTTTTTATGATTAAGATCATGTAAAATCTTAAAAAAAAGGTAATATTTTTTTTAAAAGAATAAAATGTTATATCAATAAAACATCTTATATCTAATTAAATCATTGATTTGGTTCGTAAAAAAAATATAAATTCTAAACTAACACAAATCAATAAAAATTGGTCAATTCATATTTTATTGGCATAGATAATAGTTATAGTACTAAACCAAAAGAATACATGGAAGTAACAGTAATGGTTTCTCAGTAGTAAACAAAGGTGGTGATGTGAGCATGGATGTGGGTTGAGTAATGTGGCCCAACACGTAAGAGGTTTTTGTCTTATAGTACAACAACAACAACATCACACGTAAGAGCCCAAGTTTCAATTGTTTCGGCTTAATTAACATGTAGTGAATAGAGACCATGGGCTTATATTCTAGGAGACTAATGAAAACAAGGTTTCATGTAGCTGCAAAAAAACAAGGTTTGTGGTGTCTATGAGAAGTGTCGCCCTATACGACACGTCACTGCCTCATTTCTAGTGGACTCCATCCATCAAACTTCTCGATCAAAACATTGTCTTACACAAGGAAAAAATGGGGAAGAAATTAAATAATGTGTTAAGAAAAACTAATATGATGGAAATTTTAAAAAAATTAATCTATCATAATATATAAAGCTTTTTATGTAATTTCAAAAAAATTCTATTTTTTATGTAATTTACACGTTGTCCTTTTCATTTAAGGCATTGAAAAAAATAGAAAATTCAGACAAAAAAAAAAGAAGGTTGAAGTAATAGCATCATGAAAAAAGTTGTAGTAATTAATACATAATAAAATTTAGGTTTACACGGTTTGGAAATTTATATTCACTTTTATAATTCGAAAATTTAATCTTTACGACAATTTAGTAAATATCGAGTATGAAATTTAATAGAATTGATTGACACATTATTTTTTAATTACTTTTTTAAATTTATTTTTGTACAAATAGAAAAGGTGGAATTTAACTTTTAACTGAAATGAATTTAAGATTCTAGTTTTGTTTTTATTAGAGTCCTATCTAATTTAATTCTAATAACGATTAAAAGCGCTATAAAAATAAATTAAACAAAAATAATTCAAAATTTATGTATTATATAATATTATTGATTTCACAGTTGTCATGGAAATTATGTTTTTTATTTTTTTAAAAATTTTAAAATATCCAAATTACAGAAACGGGGATTGAATCTCCGAAACTTTAAAAATAGAAAAAAATATTTGTATTTATACTTCAAATTTAAAAATAAAACCCCATAGATAGGGGATTATATTGATGAAAAAAGTTGTAATAATAATTCATAGATAAAAGCAATTTTTTAATGATGGATAATTAACCCATAAATATTTGTAGTAAAAATTCATAGCGAGATTCAGAAATAAAACCTAATGCAAATTACATAAATCACTGTCACTTAATTGTTCCAAATGGATAACTAACCCATATTTTATTACTATTTTTATGTTAGATGAAAAGAAAATGAGAAGAAAGAACAAATAACGAACATAAATATTTTTTCTTAAAGAATATAAATTAAGTTGATCAACCATGCTTCTTGGATTTAGAGTTTAAGATTTCAAGTTTATTTTTTAAGAAAAAATACATGAAAACACACTAAGTTGTTTTTATTTTCAAATTGTATATTTTAATTTAATAAATACAAAAAGATATGAAATAATTAATTTAAACATATGAACGAAAGTCCATTTCGTATTTAGGTCCAGCCTAAATGTATTTGTTATTTACTTTACCTTGACATTATTGGGCCTGGTCTGTAAGTAGTAAGTCAAGCCCATCTATATTAGATCATTGTTGGATGAAACTCATGATCTGACCCTATATGGGAAGCTATAGGAAGTATACATGTGTTTTCCTTCGGTTTTTCCAATTCTTAAAAATTCCCCGAATTGATTTTCCATTTCTAAAAAGAATATAATTAATAACTTTAAGTTTCAGATTATCTCTTTCCTAAAACATATCTTCAGAAAAAAGTTTTACTAAATTGATACCATCCCCTATTTCATATAAAATTACGGGTCGAACCAAAACAAAATACTTTTTTTTTTAATTGTGATCCATTGGACATAGATCCAATTTTTCATTTTTTTTATTCCTTTGAATTGTTTTTTCCTTCAGTTTTTCCAATTGGTTCCTCTAGCTCTACATGCAATTATTACAACTTTCCCTCTTGTCTCAAAGAGTAGATGCAAAAACTAAATAAAGGGGTTGAATTTGTTTTAAAAAAATCACTAACTTTTAGAAAACACAATTTTTATAATCTAATCAAACAATTTTTTATCATCTAATCAAACAAATTCAATTTCAAAGTAGAGTTTTGAAATATTTTTACAAATAATAAAATTTTTAAGTCAACTAAGTGCAAATAAAAATAAATTAACAAGAAGATAATAAGAAAATTTTATATTGTTTCGTCTTATTTCAAGACTACATTTTTAAAGTCTTTAACAAGATAAAATATTATTTGATTCAGTCACTTGTGGTTATACAAATATTCTTTTAACTAATTTTTTTTAAGCTAAACTTTGGAACATTTTTTTCATGCTAAATATTTCAAGTATTCTTTGAGTAGAATCTCTTCGGACTAAATACCTACCACTAAGGTATGATTTACATAAGAAATTTTTTTTTAACAAAGATTAACCGTTTCACGTAAAGTGATTTACAATGATAAATATTAAAATTGTTCTATAAAAGAAAGATTTTAGGTTTTAAACTATAAGAGCTTTGACTTATTTAGAGTAATTTCTGCTTCAAATCTTCAAAGTTTAGTTTTTATATAGAGATTGAAAGCTTAGCTGTTAAACTTGTTAAATTTAACATATTTGATCTATCCATTAGAAATGTGTTTCACGATTATATGCATTAAATGTATCTACATAAATAATTTGATCAGATATGACAATATTTTATAAAAGAAAAAGATAAATGATAAAAAAAAAACATGTTTTCTTTTTTACATCATATCTACATGTGTAAAGATGAAAACACATCAGAAGAGGGGTTCAATTATATTTTTTTAAGAAAAAATTAATTAAAATAATTTTGCTAGCCTTTTGAAAACAAAAGTTTAATTGCTTCATCTAATGTGATCAGGTGCAGAAAAACATAAATTCTAATTATATGAGGTAAGAGATGTTTGAATATTGAGTTTGATCGAATCAGATACAAATGGCAGAAATTAGTGCAGATAAACAAACGTTTAGTATTAGAATAAAATTGATGAAAGATTATCTCTGCATCCCATCCTCCATGCACCAGCTCAGGAGAGATCAGTATTAGTATAAAATTGATAAATTCTCGTAATAGAAATATTTTATTAATTGATTGTATTTCAATTACATGTAACCTACTAATTTCATGGATTTAATTTCTTGTATTCTAGAATTTAGTTGGCTCATATGTCTATAATGATTAATACATGAATAAGATAACAAGAAGAAAGAATAAAAAAAAAAACTCTAGCTTTCTAATAATGAAAATCATGTATAGCAACAATGTTATTACTATAATCAGTGACATCCCACTTTTATAATAGAACAACTTTATTTATAAACATATTCAGCCAAAGCAAATTATAATTTTACATATATGAAGCACACTACTCCTATTCTATAATGTCTAGATCATGATGGAAAGATACATTTTTCATAAAGAAGCTAAGGCTGACACTGAATGATGTTATCTTGCATTCGTCTTCTTGTGTTGGTTATGTATCAACATTTTTCCAATAAACAAAAGAGAGTCAATTATGTCGCTAATTATTTTTCATATATATCAGATAATCAACTTATATGTGAAACTCATCAAATTGCTTAATACACCTAAGAACATTAATTATTTTCTCAAAATGTGTATGGAATTTAACAAATTGAAACAAATAACGTAATTAAGGACATTTTACCATCACAGTGTGGTATCGTTTGTAGTGAAAACTTCTATAACTAACTCAATGTATAAATGAGTGCCAATTCTTTGATAATGACAGAAAAGAAAAATTAACTTAAAAATTTTAGACAAATTAAATTGTAGCACGATGCATAAACTAAGACACAGACACGTACCAAGAAAGCAAGGTAGTAAAGTAAAAAAAGGGCAAAGATTTTAGACAAATTGTTGTAAAGTTAGAGAGCATAAATAAAAGTTGTGAGAAAAGTGTGTAGAAAAACTGAAAAAGACTATGGATTCTTGCAATCCAACCGCATCAATGAAAAAATATAATGATAAAAGGGAAAACTCACTAATTTCTATTGGTGCCACGGGATGTTATTTAATAACAAATTAAACATAAAGCTAAGATGCACTATAAAAGTAGGTGGATATCCGTGATGTATCTATCCACTTTATTCACCATGAAAAGGACGAGGGTGTTTTCATGCATGACTCATCAATAATTGCTAACCAGCAATGGAAAAATAGTGTTTTTTTATTTTTCCAGTAGAAATTAGTTAGCTCATTTTTAAATATTATTATTATTATTATTCTGGAAAATTTTAATTTCTTGAAGAAACATATAAAATTTCATTGCAAAGTTAAAGTTCTTCATCTACATGTAATTTGATGGTGTTTTAAGTTAGTGGAGTTGCTGCTAAAATCTTAAAATAAGAATGCAGGTATTGTATTTTAATGACTAAATTAAACATATCAACCATAAAATATTAAAGCCGGTGGTTGGTTAAATCTGTATGTTCTACTACTTTTATGAATTTTTGCTTAGTTTATAAAGAGGTTTTTATTTCTAAGCAACTTAAAGATTTAAATGGTAAGCTGTATTTTATCTCTTTTAGTTTTTTTTTTTTTTTTTTTTTTACAATTATCTCTGGTAATTTTGTACTCTTATAAGTTGTTCCCTCTCTCTTTCCCCTAAATATTAGTGTTTAGTTTAACATATTGATTACAATAAAAATTTATATACACTTTAATTTATATACTATAATTTAAGTGCATTTAATAGATTTGAAATTTATAAAATTTATATACTATAATTTAAGTGCATTTAATCAATTTAAAATTTAACTACCCACTTGGTCCTTATTTTTCAAAATCATTACCTTTCAATTTTGTCATTTAATAATCTTCTTAATACTCTAGTTTATATTCATTTCTCTTTCGTCCCGCTACAAGAAAAATGTATGTAATGCTATCGACTATAATTAGCTAAAAAACTAACAGGTAATTTGTAACTAATATGTAGCTAGTTTGTAAAAAAAAATTGTGATCCATAGTTAATTAATTTCACTACAGATTAAAATGGAGAACAGGGATATTTTTAGTTAATCTGTAGCTAATGGTTTCTAATTTGCAGTTAATTTGTAACTACTTTTACAGTGTTACCGATGATTAACGGTAAAAATAAAAATTAAGGAATTAAAATATAAAATATAAGAACTAAAACAATTATATTCAAATTATAAGAAATAAAAAAATAAAGTTATGAATCTGTAAGAATCAAGCAGGAAACTAAACCTAAACTTAAAAACTATGATTAAATGAAAAAAAAATTAAAATGGGACAAAATGTTTAATGATAAAAAAATTCCATAAGGAAGTTGAGAAAATATAAAATTCTCATAGATAAATGATAATCTACTCAACATCAATGTGTAGATGTGAATCAACATGAAGTCAAAACTGTTGCTTGGACGTGAAAATATGATGCGATTCTTATTCTTAACCATTACTCGATCTTCTAACTCAAGTTTAATTTTCTTTTGTTAATTTAATATGGCATGTTGTAAGATAGCAATGTTCCTTAACATGAGGTTAGAGTTTTATATCTATTTCATATGTATAAAAAATATTTATTAAAAAATATCGATCTTTTTTAGGTAACTTTTTTTACCTCGATGATTATTAGTCTTTAATTGCATTGAGCCCAACCCCGAAGACCAAAAGGCCACGCGTTTGAATTTTGAACACTGAGTGAACAGACATTAAAGCCAATTTCAGCATCCAATTAATTTCAAAATGATTTTTTAGTTTTTTTTTTTAGTTGTCGTGATTGTGAGAAAAATAAAAAACAGACCCATAAGCCACTTTCACAACATAAATTGGAATACGATTTTTCCAAATGATATTAATTCTACGTTTATTTTTTGTTTCTGGTCAAAAGATGTGTAATTGAAAAGAAAAATATTATTCAATTCCAAATTATATATTACTCCATCTCATTATCTTGCTGCTCTTTGCTATTTATTTTCATTATCCTCTTGACATACTACCTAACAAATTCTCCAAGTTTGAAACTTCATAAACTTTAGTTAGAAGTTTTGTGTATATTAGGGTTATCATTTTATTTCTTCTCTTTTAACATTGCATATATTGGATTAGTAGAGATAATAAATAGCATAAAAAATCTATAGCCACTAAAGTGTAATCCAAGAATTAATGGGTTTTGTTTAATTTTCAATTCATAAATTTTTATTAATAAAATATATATAAGTTGTGTATTCTTTAAGAAATTAGTTACAGGGTACTTCTATAAATAAAAGATTAATGTGCAGAATTTCTTATATTTTAATAAAATAATGTTATTTTTTAAGTATTATCTGTATTGTTCATGTTCAAGGTCTATATCCCTCTCAGCATCCTCTGATTACTGAGATGGTATTAAAGCAATATTTCATCATCATCCCCAACGAGCCTCCATCTGCTGTTTTTCATAAAGATCATTTCAGTATCATCTTATTTGGAATGATTTTCTCCATCATCTCCCATTTATGGAAGAGAGAAAAGATGGAAAAGAAGTTCATAAATAAAAATATGAATAAAAATGGATCCTAACTTTTCTTTTTTAGAAACACTGGAGCTAGCATGATGTTGTTATCAACAGCGAAAATGTTGTAAATGAAAATAAAAGGGACGAATATTTGACTAAGTTGGTATATTGATATTTGACCGAAAACTAATCTAATGCCCAGCTAAAAAAACATGCAAGAACAACTTATAATTATGATTTAAAAAACAAAAAGCTTATGAAGCATGTCCCCTCTTGCGGGTCCCTTCAGAACAAAATTCAAAAAAAAAAAAGAATAAACAAAGTGAATGAAAGCAATGAAATTGATAAAATTAAGGGGGACAAATAACTCACTTTATTTTTAACTCCTTTACAAATGGTGAATGCTAATTTAACTACAATTTTCTTTTAAAAATTAAATAAAAATACATGTGCATATGCGATGTTGGTCCTCGGCAAAAGAGTAGAAAAGTGAAAGAGAGAAAGAAAGATCCAATTCAATGTCTAAAATTACAAACTTTTTTGCACGTAATTTTTTATAGAAAAATTATAAACTATTTTCAATATTTAATATATATTATCTAAAATTTAATACATATTTATTTTATAAATGTAAGTGTTGAAAGTTCAATATAAGATAAATGTAAAGTCTCACATCAATAAATAAACCTCACTCATATGTCAGCTCAACCTATAATTTTTAGAGTAAGAATGTATTTTATAGATATAAGGACGTAGTAATGTGAATATATTTTTTATACTAGAATTTTTTTTTATCCACTTCTCCTTTTAATTCTAGAAGTCTTATTATATGAGACTTTAATTATACTCTATATACCCCAAACTCCATCTTAGTATGGTACAAGACAAATCTCATATTTATATAAATTTAAATTGAATTTAAGACGAAACGCTGTTCAAATAAATAAAATTAATACAATTCAGTTCTAAGTTTATCTCTCCAGGGATTATATATGCATAAAAATTTTGAACAATTCTGGTGGTGTCCAATCTTGATGGTCCTAGTCCTATACCAACTGGAACAAAAACTAATTATGGTACTTCAGCGTTGGTTGGTACAAGTTAATGTAGAGACAAATAATAGCAATGAGACAAAACTATCAACTACACCATGCAAGTAACTCACTTTGCTCAAAGTTGTGTAAATTATCCTTGAAAAAGTAAGTTTGAGTTAAGATTATATTTTAAAATAGATTAGGATCTTTATTTTTATATTATTTTACTTTTATTTATTAAATTATACACAATATTTTTAATTATAATCGAACATGCACTAACCTAATACTCAAATGAAATATGTATAGACATAACAATTCCTATATCTCTAGCCAGCTGTATTTCTTGAAACATGTTTTTATTTTATTAAATACTTTTAAATATAGAAATAATCTCATTCATGATGCTTTTATTTTGATAGAGTAGATGATGAAAGAATACAAGACAGAAAGGGTGAAATTCAATGTTTTCTTCCATTCTTTGGTTTGTCCAAAGACATAAGACACAAGTAGTTTATATATGCATATAAAAATCACTTTAAAGAAAGCATTTCTTCTAAATATGGATAGAAAGGAAAAAAGACTAGTGAATCGTTTTAGATGTATAAAGATCAAATTATTATAGTTTGAGAAGTTATTTTTATTTATTCATATTTTTTTATGTTATTTTATAAGTGTTTCTTCTTTTTTATTTTCTATACAACTAAATATGTGAAAAAATATACTAAAGAAAAAGAGAAAGGAAAATTAATTTCTACCATTCTCTTCTATTTTTTCGAATACTAAAAAACTTAAAAAAAGTATTTCACTTTTGTATTTTTTTCACTTTGTTTTCCTTTTCTTTCTTCTTTCCTAAATCAGAGATAATCTTTTTTAAATGTATAGTAAGATAATAAATTTAAATTTAAATTCCTGCGAATATTATCTCAACATCTTACTACTTGATTATAATGCTAAATAGCTTTTATTAACTATTGGTTTATGAGAATATATCATGTATATATATCGGTGTAAGATTTATCGAGTTACATTTTTGAATATCTTTTATTTTTATATAACTTAAATTTAATTATTTAATTTGATAATTAATAAAACTTTGAATAATTTTAAAATTATTTATTAATTGATTGAATTACTTTACTTGAAGTTATAATGTAATTTTGAAAATATATAAAATACTGATTATAAAATAATTTTTCTTTACACATTTTAAAGCTCGTCTTATTATTTGAAAAGTTATATATAATATAAATTATATTTGTTTGATTATGTATAAAATTTACCTTTAACAATATATCACTATCAAATTCATAGAAAAATTTTAATATCTTTTACAAATATAATAATATATTATTTGCAAATACTTTTAATCAAAATCATTAATATATTATTATCTCTAATCTCAATAATAATCAATAAAATTTTCACATTTTTATTTTAAATATAAATAATTATGAGATAATTTTATTATTTTTAATATTATTATTTTTCGAAATACTTTTTTATTAACTGTAAATAATATTCATATTATAAAAAAATTAATAATTACTAATAAATAATATTAATTAATAAAAATTATGTTATTTTTCTTAATTTATTATTTATACTTAGCAGAGAATGTTAATATTGTCCTTTTAATATATTTAATTTTATATAAATCAGTCAGAATTTAATCCTAAAATAATTAATGTTTACTTTCTCTTTTTGACCTCAGCCCTTCCTTTATTTACCTCTTTTTTCTCTATCTGTGTGCTGACTGTGTTTTCTGCTTTTGCAATGAATGCAGCAGCACCACCCACCATCATCCTCATTACATTTCCTTATTAATACTCAAACACTCTCCTTCTTTCACTCCCTTTCTTCCTCTTCTCCCTCTCTTCTCTCATTTGCAACCTCACTTTTCTGCATTCTGAGACAGGTGATGGATATTCTGCTTCCTCTATTTGACTATTTCTCTTACTTTTAAACTCTCAAAATCACCATTTTTCTTCTTGGAACACTCATTTTCAATTTAGTTGCACTTGTTCAGCTTGTGGGTATGCATTTTTTTTTTTGCTTGCTTTGTATAACTAAAAGATGGAGGATCTGCATCTCTGCCTGCTTAGTTTTCTCTGTTTTTTAGGCTTTTGCTTTTGGGATTTTGCCTTTTCGGATTTAGGTTGTCTTCTGGCTGAGTTTTTAACAACAGGCAAAAAAAAAAAAGAGTTTTTTTTTTTTTTTTTTTTGCCTTTTTGGTCATGTGGTTTTCAGTTTTGTTACTCACTCTCACTCACTTTGTTGTGAATGTTACTACTTGTGCAAATTGGTTCAGTTTCTTGGAGTTTCTCAAAATTCAAGAGAATTTCCGTTCTTTTCTTTTTCTGCTGCATAAACTTTCGGTGGTGTCATGTCAGATTGAAATTTTTAATTTTTATTTTTTCTGTGTCATATTCTCCTCTTTCATACTCATATTTGGGTTGGTCTACTCACATCTCTGATTTCTTCTGCTACCTTGTTTTTTTGTTTTTTGGTTGGTTTGACCCTTATTTTCTCGTGGGGACAATTAGTCATTTGAAAATTTACTATTTTTTTTAAGGGGTATATTTGATAATTACGTAACGTTTACTTTGATCTCTTATGCTCTTTTTTGGTCTCTCTTTGATTCTTTGTTGACGAGATTGTAGTCTCTTTCGTCGTTTTCTGCTTTTGGGTTTTTAACTTTATCTCTTCTCGTATTTCTGTGTAGTGGGAAACTAGACTTTTTCGTACCTGTACTCATTTTCTTGCTTTATACTCACATTTTTTATTCTTCTTTATCTCTGTGAACTGGCCATTGCCTCATTTACCAAGTTTTTGCTTTGTGGTTGGAGAGGTAAACAAGGAAAAGGGCATGGAAAATCATGTTTTGTAACTTCATGCTTTTTTTTTTGTTCTTGTTCTTGTGTATTGTTCATTTCCTTTTAGATTTGTGAGTTCAAGTGCATTAATTGTGTTTCTCTACTTCTTAGATGTTGTCTTTTTTTTATGCTTTTGGTGTTTTTGGCCAGAAAGATTGTTTTCTGTGAAGTTCATGGTCTTCCTCTTCCCACATTCTACTACTAGTCTTTTTTTTTCCTTCACTTCTTTATTCTGGTGTTGTTTTGAATTTGAGAAAGTGTAGGCTAGAGAGATAGTCTTTTTGAGATGCTGCTACAGAAACTGGAGATCAATGAACTTTTTATTCATTTGATCTAATGACGATCTATGATTAATGAAAGAGAAAAGAGACAGTTTTTTGAAACATCAAAATGGGACATGGTCTATTTTGTTCTGTTTTTGGTTCAGTTTTTAATGCGAAATTTCTGGATTAAATTATTTAAAACTCTCCATTTTTATGTGTCAATGTTCTGACAGTTTTTTTGGTGTATTCAATTAATTGTTTCACATGTCGGGATAATTTTTTATTCATATAATAATAACTTGTTTTTGCCTACTTGTTTTTTTTTTTTCCCTTTCACTTGTTGCGATAGCTAGATTTTTCGAGACCCAATATTAATTATTATATCCACCTGTTTTCTTGTGTTTCAGCTGGTTTCATGATCCACTCAAATAGCTCCCAGCATATTTTGAATTTGACTGAGAAGAAAAGATCCCGTTTTTCTGTGTTGGAAAGTGGCTTATATTTATTTTTGAGCTGAGAGAATAATTTGGAATCAGGATTGTGTGCTAAGTTGACCAGACTTGTTATCTCAGCAATTGATGTGAGATCTACAGTGAAAAAGGAGCAACTGGGCATTGTATTCATTCAGATGTCTGCATTCTGGAGCTGAGGAAATGGGTTGTTGTGTCTCAACAAGCAGTAAGAGTACTTGTAGCAGCAAGAGCAATGGAGACATGGTCTCTTCATCTTGCTTGGAAATTGGATGCTGTGGGCAGAAGAGAACAAGAAGAACATTCTCTGATCATGTTATTTCTCTCCACCATTTACCATCCTTGCCTAGCAGAATTTTCACTAATGGAAAGAGCCGCGGTTCGTGTATTTTCACGCAGCAGGGCCGAAAGGGTATTAATCAAGATGCCATGATTGTGTGGGAAGTAAGTATGTTCACTTTGTTACATGTTGAGTAGAGTTTGATTTTGGGGTAGTAATCACATTTTTCTTGAAAATGTCTTGTAGGATACTATGAAACAATAAGCAATTGTATATGGTTAACTAAACATGCATTATTGAGGATGAATGATGAGAGACTTGGTTAGTTTTAGGTGTTGAATCCAATTTTGGATCTGTGTTTGTGCAGGATTTCATGTCTGAAGATATGATCTTTTGTGGTGTGTTTGATGGTCATGGTCCACATGGTCATCTTGTTGCGCGCAAAGTAAGGGATGCTTTGCCGATTAAACTCCTTTCGTTTTTGCATTCTAGTGAATCAAAGCGAAATGGATCAGGTAAAGCTTGCTTCAAAGGGAATGTAAAACCTGATAGTGGAGACTTGGAGAAGGATTGCTCCACAGAGGATAAACTGAATGTTATGTGGAGAGAAGCTTTCATGAAGGCATACAAGGCAATGGACAAAGAGCTCCGGTCTCATCCGAATCTGGATTGCTTCTGTAGTGGGAGCACTGCTGTGACTATAGTGAAGCAGGTAGTAAAAGAGAAACATCAACATTTGTGTTTTTGTTTCACATTCTTTCAGTTTTCATAATTTCTTGTGTTACTAGGGTTTAAATCTGTTCATGGGCTATATCGGGGATTCTCGGGCAATCATGGGATCAAAGGACAGCAATGACTCCATGGTGGCGACTCAGTTGACTGTTGATTTGAAGCCTGATTTGCCAAGTGTGTCATTTGACATAATCATTTTCTCCTCTGCTGATTACGTGTTTCTCTAGATTTGACTTGATTCAAAATTGGTTGGAAATTCTTACAGGGGAAGCAGAAAGAATTAAGCGGTGCAAAGGTAGAGTATTTGCTTTGCAAGATGAGCCTGAAGTGCCTAGGGTGTGGTTGCCTTTTGATGATGCGCCAGGATTAGCAATGGCAAGAGCATTTGGAGATTTCTGCTTGAAGGAGTATGGTGTGATTTCTATACCTGAATTTTCTCACCGGCTGCTTACAGACAAAGATCAGTTCATTGTTCTTGCCTCAGATGGGGTAAGAATTTTCAATCTCATTTCCATTTCTTTGTTTTTGTCTTTCAGTTTTACTTTGCCATTGAAGTAATATTTTTACTACCACTATCCATATGTTACTTGGAAATTTCAACAAATAGTGATTGCTATGAAGAAATCACTATACCAGGTCAAGCTGTGATATGAAATAAAAGTGTGGTCAGTGTAGGCTAGAGATCATTATGGCATAGCATTAACCCTATCGTGATAGGAAAGAAGGACACTGATGTGGCTTCTAGAATTCAACCATTGAGTTGAATAGAATTTTTAACAATCTTGACAGAACTAATAACCTGTCCGGCTGGTATCAATTTGCAGCGTAACACTTGGATTTTCTAGCCTCTTGAACCTCTCAAGATAAAATTTACACAATGTTATGTTTGAAGTGATTTTCTTCAACACGAAGAAACAATTAACTTGGCAAAAGTGTATACATTTAATTCTCTTCCCCTGTTTTTACATTCCTAATTCTCTTTGGATTGTGAAAACACACATGTATTGGAGATAAATGGTTTTAGCATTGAATTCGTACAAATTGCATACTCTGTACCAATTGATGTGCTAACTGATTGTGAAAGCATGAAGAAACAAATAACTAGCCAAAAGTGTGCTAACTGAAGAGTTTTGGCAATACTTTACAGATTGTAATATGCAAATAAGAAAAATGGACATTTCTCAATGTGCAAAACATGGCAAGAATGCTGTTGCCTTGCCAATTTTGTAAGGACAAAAATATTTATTCATTGCCTAAGTGGAATCTGAAACAGCTCCAAGATTTTAACCTCAACCATAGCATGATACTTCCTTTGCAGCGAGAAAAAAAACTGTCTATATTTCATTACTGGATAACATTCCTAGAGCACCATATTATTGATTTTCAAGCTTCCATCTTCTTCAGAATGATAACTAATTCTCTTGGAATATTTTTTTGGCAGGTGTGGGATGTTCTAAGCAACGAGGAGGTGGTTGAGATAGTATCTTCAGCGCCAACGCGGTCATCGGCCGCCAGAATTCTTGTAGATTCTGCTGCCAGGGAGTGGAAACTCAAGTATCCCACTTCAAAAATGGATGACTGTGCTGTAGTGTGCTTATTTTTGGATGGGAAAATGGACTCAGAATCTGATTATGATGAACAAGGCTTTTCTTCTGCAACCATCCAGAGCAACCATTCAGGTAACCCTATTGAGTCAGATGATGGACAAAAGTCTGAGCCATCATTGCAAAGGAACTTCACTGTGAGATCCTCAGAAGAAAATAATGAGACTAATGTAGCGGTATCTGTTGTTAATGTTGAAGATGGAACATCATCAGCTGATGATCAAAACTGGTCAGGTTTGGAAGGAGTCACTCGTGTAAACTCACTAGTACAACTGCCTAGATTTTCCGAGGAAAGGCCAAACTCTTGAATTTGTTGGTTTCATGGTAACTGTTTATTGTAATACTTGGCACAACACTGAATTCAAGAAATGAAATTTTTTATGGAAAGGGTATCATTTCGATGCTCTTTGGTTGGCAAATCACTCTAGAAAACTATGAGCATCTCCCATGGTGCATCTTGTGAAATTGCTTAAGTCAGAATTATTTATTTATTTGGTTTACAAATTTTGTTCTTGTACTTACATTATTAAAGTCCTTATAATTATAACCAAAAGTTAAATCCTAAACTCACTTTTAGTCGGTTCCATAATATCAAATGGGGTTTAAGAACTTAAACAAGTTTTTATTATAATGGTAGGATGTTTAGAAGCTTAAATTGAATTCTAAATTGTTTCACAATTCTTAACAACGTTCTTGATACAAGCAAGACCTCTTGCATATACAAGAACTGCTAATTCAATTTCTCAAAAGATGAAATTTCACAAGATTGAACGGTTAAGTTTAATGATTCTATAAGCAATTTTTAGTGGAGTTCCTTTAAGCATAAAATGGTCACAAAAAGGTAATTGATTTCAGCATGATGCGAGGCGTTAATAACGTTAGACTTTGATTGATACATTGTTGCTCCAAGTTGAAGATATTCCAGCAAATCTTGGTCGAAAATGGTATCATATTTAAGAAGATTCAAGGGGTGACATTTAGTGTTGCCAGCTAATGATAACTGGGGCAACCTTTGAGAGTTATGATTGTCAATTAATTATTGAGGCAACACTTGAGTGTTATGATTAAAAGGCTAATGTCATTGGTTCAAAGCTGCACTATTGTAGCACCTTTGAGGAGATTAACGTAAAAGCAACGTTACCTGTATGATTGATCTCTTCATCTTTCTCCATTAAATTTTTTTGACTCATGACTATTTCCTAATGTCATTAACATCTCATCTTGTTTTTTATGAGCTAAACACGAATTTAGTCCCTTATTTTTAAAATTTCAGAAATTCTATCTTTAGATATTCAATATTTTATTTTTCTAAAATTCAAAAATTTAGTTTTCTTAGTAATATGACAACGTTGTTTGCCTACACAAATAATGTTTTATCATGGTTGATGTTCTATAAGTGATAAGACAACACAAATAAAATAATATAAAATCATTAATATATCTTATTTAATATTAATTATTTTTTATGTAATTTATAATATTATTATATATTACTTAAATTTAAATTTCAAAATATAAACAGATAAGTTAATTAATAATAATAATTAAATATAGGTGATATAATAAGATTCTTGCAGTTTATAAATAATATTAACTTAAAATAATCTGATGACAAAATTTTATGTAATTAAAATTTAAATAGAGTGATTTGAAATTAACAGATAAAAGAGAACATATATATTTTTTGAACAATTTTATTTATACAATTTTTTTGTTCAACAATTTTTCTATTAATAATTTTTTTTTATATTATGTCATATGTTTAATTTATCTGGTTATCATTTGTCAAGTAGGTTAGGTTAGTGTTTAGTAAATTAAACGGGCTGTAATATGTTCATAATTTTGAAGATTAATGTATGTATAATGAAATGATGAATTAAAGAGTTTGTTAAACTGAAAATTGTACATGCTTAAAATGCAAGCATTTTAATTGACATAAATTCCGACAGTGAGAATGACAAAATGAGGTTGAACTTGAACTCACATTATTAAGATTTTGCCATTATTTATATGCAACTTCAATGATGAAAATTTACACTTTTTCCTTAGTGGAAAAGCTGTTCCAGTGTTCCAGCAAATTTTGCTTACATTATATCATTGACGTGGATATATATATATATATATATATATATATATATATATATATATATATATATATTGGAGTTGTGTTATAATTGTAATTACTAGCAGAAGTCAACCTTTCTTTTATACTTTTATGGCTTGTTTGGATGGAGAATGAGAGTAAGAGAGAAGAAAATAGTTTGAAATTTATTCTGTACAAAAGGAAGATATATTTAAAAAATAAAAATAGAAACAAATAAGAAAGAGAAAAATAGATAATGAAAATAAGTCAGAACCAAAATAAATTTAAGAATGTTTGATTTAAAAAAAAAATGGAAGGGAGCAATAAGAAAAAAGAAAAGAAATTGTCAAAAACAAAAAAAAAAAAATCAGCTAAGAAAATTGGTAAAGAAAAATGTCTTTAAATTGATTAAATGTGTTATAAGTGGTTTTAAACCGCTAACATACCGTGATAAATATGTTAACTTTTTTTTTATTATATATATAATTTTGAACCATCACAAAACACGAAGTTTAAATTAATTATGAGTTAAACTTCTATTTATTTTAATTTAACTCATAATTACTACAAAATGTTCATCGTTGATCCTATTATAACCTAATGATTATAGTATACTCGTTAACTAATGTCTGTGTTATTTTTTATTTTCAAAATTAAATTATTTAATATAACTTTTTTAAAAAATATTTTAAATTAGAATAATTTAATAGTTAAATAAAGTTATAAAGAAATATTTTTTTTATCCAATCACTAATTTTTATTATTTTACATATATGCTAAATTGTTCCATCTTTACTTAAATATATGTGAAAAGATGAAATTGAGAGTGTCAGCAGCACATATAACTCATTGGCCTAGGTTTTTTTTTTCTTTTTTTTTTTTTTTACTTCATATTCGAAAAAGCTTAACTGCTTTGTTTGTGACAGTTTTACTGGTGCATGAAGAGATCAAACCGAAATTGTCAGCAAATAATGCAATATTTATAGCAGTTGTACTTTTCACTTATTGCTCAGGTAACAAAAAGTACACAAGATAACATAAAGTATGCACACTATACATGCATAGCTAAAACCAGTTCCAAGTTTTCTACATATTACGGTGCTTAAATCAGCCATGTGATGGCACCATTTACTAGCCGCTATAACATTGGTAACTCTTTTCCACAAATAGCAACTAAGTAATATAACCAAGGCCTAACAAATGATATCAACTACCAAGTGTCTCCATCTTCATGCATCTGAGTCACGTTACCCTTGTTCAAGAATCACACACACTTAACTCACCGCCAAAGTTCACTCAACACTGCAGAAACTGGATTCATATAAATAATGCACATCAACACTAAGACCTCAACACACAAGAGATAAACCAAATTAAATACACCTGAGTCGTCATCATACATACATACTTTCCTTGCTTTAACCCTGAAAATGGCTTTCAAAGCTTCATTTTTGCTTTCACTTGTTCTCATTTCCAATGTCCTCATTGCAACAACAGTTGCTGCACGCAGCATTGCCATGAACTCCAACACTGAGGACAAGAAAGAGCCTCAGTTTCTGTTCAAGTCAGAGCATGGTAAGTATATTCCAGGCTTTGGACATGTAGGATTTCCACCCAAGTTCCATTTTACACCTCAAAACCCTTTTACTGGTGGCAATGGTGGAGCTGCAGGAACAGGATCAGGAACAGGTCGCAGTTATGTTCCTGGTGGTGATGACACTTTTGTCCCAAACCCTGGTTTTGAGGTTCCTATTCCTGGCAGTGGTGGTAATGTTCCAACACCAGTTAATCCATGAGTTAATTAACTCATGCATGCATGGCAAGAAGTAGTTCTCTTAAGGTGGTTATGCTTAAGATTGTCTTTTTTGTGTTTTCTAGCCATAATTATAACTGATAAATAAATGTGATTCATGTGCACATTGGTGTATATGGTGATCACTATGGACTACCAAGTCTTTCTGTTTTTTCCTTTTCTTGTTTTAATCTGAATTGAGTATGATGTAAGCTTGTTTTTTCCTCAAAGTAGTTGTTGATGAATATGAGTCCTCAAATAATTTTGTTATGGTCTCAATTTTTGGACACACTCTTCAAACTTTTCTTAACTTCTCATATTCTCTGTTTATTCATTAATGACGATATATTACAAAAAAGGGTGTTGTTGCTTATAAAAGAAGGAATATAGGGTTTAAACATGGCTATATTTGCACTTTATAGGTTAATTGATTAATATGGGGCCATTCAGGCGTTCAGCACATGGTAAAGCTATGCAGATTTGCATTTAAGTAACAAATCACACTAAACAAATGTTTGACGTTGACAATATCACAAACTGATATCAATTACAAGGACAAGGACAAGATATATTCTCATGGTGCTCAATACATCACTGAATGATATCACCCTTTAATTTGTCACGCTTCAAATCAACCAACTTGTGACATTAATTTACATACTGTACGGAGAACAAATTAAGACCTTTGCTGTAGCAGAAAAAATCATTTATTTTCTCAACATCTCACATCATACATAAACACAGAAGTCCAGTACATAAATGCATAGTAGGTGTGCTATCATTAAGCAAAATAAAATCAACAACTACCAATGTCTAAGAAAAGGAAAAAAAAAAAAAAAATACTCGGGTGTCACCATCAGTTTACATCTCTGCAATAAACCCTTTCTATGAACTTTAGCTGTCATCATCCTTTATCATAGTCAAAGTAAGAGACCATGAATGGTTTCCTAATTCACTTGACTCCGGATGTAAGAACAGATCAAAAGTAAAAAAAATATTGAAATGTGTAATTTTTGTTATTTCAGAACAAAATTTTCAACTCAGAAGAATGCTATATTCCAAGCGTGTAAAATTTTTAATATGGTTTTTACTTTTTTTAAATGACTCAATGAAAGTCGTTTTAACAAATTGCATTTTAACTTAAGGAGTTTCACACACCACATCATTGTCCCTAATTATATTTTAATTAACTGTTCAAGTGATTTTAATAGTAACAACAACATTGAATATTTTAAATATATGAGGATTGAATTAAAAAAATTTAAAATATAAAGACCAAATAAACATAAAAAATAATAGAGTAACCAAGAATATAATTAAACCTCATTTGTGTATATTGATTTCTCACTTGTAACATAATAATAAGTCATGATAACAAATAAGATAAAAAGAATATCTATATCAAAGTAGGTAACTGTTACAATACTTTATATATATAGTGTGTGTAACTATGATCATCTTTTATGTCAAGATCACCTTAAACTATGAGTATCATTTAGGGGCATTAAGGTTATTGTACAATCCTCCCTATCCTAGTATCACATGCTAGGATCAGATCAAAACCACACATGCCACACAACCTTCCAGCTTTGGAATTAGATCTGCCATACGATATGTCATGGTGGTGCCCTGCCAAAATAAAAGGAAGCAAAGTTAAGGAAAAAGAAAGTAATAGCACCAAACACAGTACAAAGTCTTGGAATGGTAACTACTAAGAATATTTCAAAAAACAACTTTAATTCACTCGTGACTAATCAGTCAATTCACTCCTAATAGATTATTTGTTTATTTATCAAATATTTTTTATTTAAAAAATCAGAAGAAATCAAAGACAAAAATATTGGAAGTTTCAAAACGAAAACTTTAATTAATTCATTCAAGGTAAGAACATGGAGGTATAAAATCAACATGAAAATATAATCAACAAGATCACCAATAATTACATTCACTTATCTCCAATTAATGAATCAAGACTTCCCATGTGTTAATCAATACCAATAAATTTGCATCATAAATGTTCAAAATTCTTTCATGGAGAGGGGCAAACAAACAGAGGGACCCATATTCAAGTTTTTAAACATATGTAACATCTTATAATAATGAGGAAAAATGCAATTTTTATGGTATACAACAATTAAAAAAGAAGTGGGGTAGGTACGTACCTGGATAATGCAAACTAATGATAAAATAATAATAAATGTTGGTGGTGTGGTTTGAGGAATCAAATGCCCAAAATTTTGAAGATGATGAAGCAGAGGAAACCTATGAAAATCAATAGGAAAATGTAATCAACGAAGACAAAGAATTTTGTCGATCCATGATTTCTCTTCTTCTTGGCCGCGGAATTATCTATTTCTTCGAGCTTTGCCATGATCCACGAATCGCAGCTTTGTGTCTTGAGAGAACTATTTATTGAATCACATGAAACGAAGAATAACAATAAAAAAGAAATACCATTTTTCTATTTGTGTATGTATCTCACCTTTATTCTTGATTTACACTTTCTCATTCTTTAGCGTACTAAAAATTTTGCATTTTACTCATTTATTCTATAATTTACTACATTCATAATTTTTTTAGTTTTTATAATTTAATTATAAAAAGTCACTTTTAAGCTATTGGAATAAAAGGTAAAAATTTGAAATTATAAGTATCAAGTGTGTTATCAAATTTATATTACTAATGTTAATTATGATGATTGTTGTTATTAAAAAAATTATAAAACTAAAATGATAATGTACATATTTTAATCTTTCTTTTTCTTTTTTAAGGTACATGACTTGTAATAGAATGGGATATTATTTATGTGATGTATATTGAAGGACTTTATTCTGGGCTTCGGGGAACTATTTACAGCCCTCTTTTATTTTATTTTTTATTCTCGTCTCTCTACACCCTTTTCTCATTGTTTATTCTTTTTACAATTTTTCACGATAATTAATTATATTCATCTAATTTAGATATTAAAATTGATTTATATTTGAGTATCCACAAATTTTATTTAGTGGATCTAATTATGAAATTTATTTATTTAGATCTACGGGCATGGATATGGATCAGAATACTCATCCTGAAGTTTACCCGTCACAGTACTTTTTAATTGACACCATAAAAATACGTAACTTATTTTTCAACTAAATTATGTTTATAAATAAAATATTAAAATTTTTAAATAATAAATTTTATATATTATTAACATGATTTAGATGTAAATAAATTAAATTCTTTTTAAAAATAACTTTTTTAGTTTAAAATTTCTGAATCTCGGTCCCAGTTTAAGTCGTCAACTACCCATTGGAATATGAGAATAAAGATTATTACATTCTTACATAAGTATGATATGAATTTAGGTACGAAGATGAAATTTGTTTTTCATGAATACAAAGATAGAGATCATTATAATGAGATCGAAAGTAAATTAAAATATTATCTTTAAGAATTTAAAAATTACACACTAAAAATGTAAAATAATTCTATATAGTCATTGAATTATTTTATAAAAAGTTTAAAAAATTATTATATACGATAAATTAAGGTTGATTGACTTTACATTATTAGATGCAAACTTCTTCTCTTATTTTAAAAATATACAATAATTTATTTTTTATAATGATTAATTTAGATTGAATCAATTCATTCTTAATTAAATTGATCGAAAAATCCAAACTAAATGCATTTGAATTAGTGGACTCCATGGAGAGAAATGAAGCTAGGTAGTCTCTCTCATGATTATATTTGGGACCAGAAGAGAGAAGAGTCCAGAATCTCACCCAGAAAATTGAAAATGAATCACTATCGACCAACGTTGTTGTTGGACCATGTACTAGGTACTAGCTACTACCTAGGCTTACCAGGACGAATGCGATGGTTACATCACGAGGCACTTGTTTTGAAAACCATATTTATTGTCAATAGTTTTAGAATCTTATACCATGATATTTTCTTAATATTTTTTAACGATTAGCGATTAAAAAACATGAATATATTATATTAAATGCTGATTATTGTTTAAAAAATTAAGTTTAAAATGAATTTTATAACTTTAATACAATAAATACCCCTTTTCAATAATTTTTCGATTCTGTTTTCTTAATTAGTACTCAGGGGCAGGTCCTAAAAAAATTACAGCATTTATTTTCTTCAAGCATGAAAACATAATTAGTATTTTCTTATAGCAAGATTCAAATCGATGAACCATACGAATTATAGAAAATTTGAAAGACACTAATTGACTTAGGTATCACTATAGAAAAATATGATCTTTGTGTTAGTTAAAATTATACTTTGTCACAGTTTTTAACTTAAAAATTACCACAAACACTGCAACAAAAGAATTTTGAAGTAAGTTTGAAAAATGTTGCCGAATTATGAATAAATATTTTTAATATGTTTTGGAAACTATTTCTCAAATGTTAGATAAAATATATGTTGCTAAATGCTTTTAATAACTTTTTTACATATTAATTATAATTTTTAAAAAATATTATTAGAAGTTTTTTTGTATTATTTTCACATATATTAATTACCAAAAAATGTTCCAAATATATATTAATTACCAAAATATTTCATTTGGTGCAGCTTAAATTATATTTTGTAGTAATTATTAAATTTTCCTAGCCTACATAAGTGAGTTACGGGTATATCTCAATCCTATAAAATTAATTTATAAAATTAAGATTATTTTTACTTATAAAAATTATATCTTTAAGTAACAGAAGACTTTAGTGTCTGATTCAATAATTATTCTTTTTAGCATGTAAATATTTATTTTACAAGTTGCATTTATGGGTGAAAATAGAAAACATACTCAGGAGACTATTAAATCTCTCATAGACGGAAGGATTTTTATCACAAACGGTGCCACTTGGACTTGGTAATATAAATCCCGAGAGAAGAGAGCAACTGAGCAAGGGTTTGCTTGCTGGCTCTCAGGGCTTATAGTCGGTTCTAATCCCTCAATTTGGACAAAATGTAAAGTTAGAAAAAAAAATGGAAATAAAGAAACAAACGACAAAAATAGGAAAGGAAGAAAAGGACAGGTGTCACATGATGAATTTTCATAGACCTTGAATTTTGTCACATAATTGAGCAAATTTTTGTTAACATCAAATGCTTCAAAGGAAGAATTGTCTGTAAACAATTCTCACCCTTCATGACAAAACCAACCAAATGTCTCATGTTCATTCATTCTAAAATATTAATATGTAAAGCATTTTTAACTGAATAAACACGAGGAGAAAAGTTTCCCAACCATTTGAACGAAATCCAGCAAATCCATTGCATATGCTCTGCCATTATAATATCAACTGGTTGCTGAAAAATAAGTACCCTAGCCCCTAGGAAACATGTCGTGATCTAGTTAGCGCGTTGGCAAAGTTAAATCACTATAAATTTTAAACCAGGAAATGTTCAGATAACTCGAGTACTGATATGTGACCCACAAGTGATGAAAGTCTACCAGACTTGAACTTGCATCAATTGCTACAACGTCCACACTCAGGTGTCGTAACCTCTTTGACATATGTGTCTTTTATCTCTAACACATTTTCAATCACATCCTTTAATACATTACACATATTTAAGATGCTTAAAAGAATGGATTAAAATATTTATCATAATCAATGAAGACAAGACTTTCTCAAGTGTGGTTAACAAGCATGAGAAAAAGTAATATTAGGATCAAGAATTTCTTAATAGTGATTAAGAAGCGTTAGAATAGATAATATAAAGATAAAAATATAAGAACGATTGAATTGTATTTTAAAATAATTTTTGTAAGTTTTTTCTTATTATTTAAAGATTTGTTTGATAAATTTTAGATACAGAATTTTACATACTTAAAAAATATTTGAATAAAAACTTTAAAAAATAATCCTAAATAAAGTAGGAAGAGAATAAAGAGAATTTTTATATTGATTACGTCCAATTTTATTGTACTAGTTAAAATTTCACTAGCTCAAATTTATCATAAATATTATTTGACTCCATTCATTTCTTGTTAATACAAGTATTCTTTGACCACAACCTATTTAGATTAACGCTACTCAAATATTGTTTGAATTCAGTCTCTTTAGACTAATAATTCCCAATATTCTTTGATTCCATCCTCTCTAGACTAACAAAGCCATATATAGTTTAGTCTCAGTCTCCTTAAACTAAATTACCACTAAGGGTGTAGATCTACAATGAGGAAATCAACCTCTATGCAGTGATGGGTATATAATAAGAATTAATAGAAAGTCCCTTTACAAAAAGGTATTTTTTTTAAGTTGAACAAGGAATTTTTTCAGATTGATCTCTCTGTATTAAATCTTTGTTCTTCAACCTTTATATAGATGAAAAGTTTAAAGTAGACGTTAGACTCAACAACTTCAAATTCTTTACCCTATCCGTCATGCATTAAATGTATTCTTGAATTATTAACTTCAGAGTTTCAAAGTATTTTCACTATCTGAGGATTTGATACTAAAGAAATGTACTTACTTCTTTTTGTAGCGGATCTTCATGTCAGAAAATCCTCTTTAATTTAATTTGGGACGCTTTTCCAGAAACAAACTAGTTAACTTCCTCGTACTAGATTAGGACAAGAGCTTTTCTATTAAGACTCCGCAAAAAATAAATTTCTGATGCTTAGAGTCTATGTGAGTAGAAGTAACAAATAGAATTAATACTTATCTTATTTTTTAGGCTTCGTCTGTCATTTCATTAATTTGACTTGAGTTTTGTCTAAGATACAATATTTGTTTGTTGTGAGTTTATCTGTCGGATCTCTTCAATAGTTTGATAGCTTCAGCCGTGTTATAAATCAAGATGTTATGGAAGCATGGACCTCACACTAAAGAAGTGAATCTTTGTCAGAAGGGTCATCTACATGATATGAATTTCTACTCTTGGAGTTTCAAGGATTCTCAGCTTGAGGAAGTTGCTACAGTATATACTATTTATCCTGGAGTTAGCTTTGCATACACTGTTGCACCTTTACTTTGGATTGCATCTTGGAGAAGTCCCAGCGAGTGTTTGAACAGAAATGGGACTGAGAATAGTTTATTGTCCTTCCTTTCAATATAATTTTCTTTATTCAAGAGGTACACATTTTGTCTGGGCGTGAGTACAAATCTTTGAAAAGGAAATACTGAGCTATTAAGTCTAAATATGTTAAGCTTAAGACAGAGCGTGAAAATCTCAAGTCCAAGGTTCAATAACTTGAGGATGTGGTTATGCAACTACCTTCCAAGGTACCTTCTATATACTCTTCTTCTAGTTTTGATTCATCCATCCTAAGGGGAGAGATGACTGACATGAAGAAGTCGTGATTAGTCCGATAAAGTAGGTTGAAAAAAGAAGGGGACAAATGACTGAAGAGGGAAGTTGTGATCAGCCGGATAAAGGTGGAGAGCAACATCTCATGTCTAAGGGGAACATCGTCTAAATGGGAGTTTAAGTTGAAGACTGAAGAAGAAAAGTTCAAGCTTAGAGGAAACAACCTTGTTTTATTGTTTTATTCTTATCTTCTTAGAAATCTTTTTTACACATTTTGTAATTGAAAACACATTATCTTGATGTTAAAACTCTTATACTAGTAAAAGAACAAAAGTTGATTACATTGATCAATTCACATTTTATCCGAGTTTTCTACATTTTTAAATATTTGTATGCATTTTTGTTGAAACTAACTTTTATGCAAATAAAGCTAAGTTTGAAGCATAAGTAATCTTATAAATGACATAAGTCAGTCTATTACATGCATATGATGTAAATAAGACTTAAGAAAACTTTTATTAGAATGGTCTCTAATCATTAAAAAGGAGGAGATTGCTAAGTCAAATTTGTTTAAAGGCAAATTATAACCCTCAATTTTGATAATTACATACGATTGAAGCAAGAATTTCATCTATAAGATGAATGGAGATAGTAGACGAATGAAGTCCTAGCAGATGAATCATATCTTAGCAGGTGAATGAGACTAACAGATGAATGAAGGTGTATCAAATGAATGAAGTTAGTAGACTAATGAATCAACAAACAAAATTTCATAACAAGATAAATGTTGCTTCAATAAATACTTTCGTAAGTACAAAATTTAATGAATAGAGTCATTTTTCTAAAGATTATACTGAAAGAAGCTCGTTATTCAAAGTACGAGAAAATCAACTATTTCTCTCTAAAAAGACGAGCCAAATTAGAACAAATGGCACATTTTCCAACACAAAAATCTGGTAAGAAAGAAAGACAACTTTTTCAACATCTAAGTCTTTCTTTTTGAAGAAAATGGTTGTCTCTGATATAACATACCTTGCATATGCATTTAATGCATACATGTATCGCATGCTTTCAACAGATGGATTGAAGACTTTGAAGTTGTTGAGTCTAAAAACTACTCCATGCTCTCCATCTATATAAAGATTAAAAATTGAAATTTTGAAGAAGAGACTACTTTGAAGGAAAGATATTAAGTTTGATCAAGTTAGACATAGTTGTGGAAACAAATGCAGATGGAGAAAAAACGTTTAAGCCAATATTACAAAAGACGTTAAAAGGAAAACTTTAAACAATCTAACCCAATGATTTCCTGTGCGAGAGCGAGAAATACTCTCACACAATTGTAGCAAGTATATCACAGTCATAAAGTAATAAATATAAATTTCAGAGTTATTATTCCCACAAGGACAATTAGAACAAATTTTGTTAAGTATAATACCAATGTGAGTTACTTTTAAATTATGACTAAGGTAACTGAATTATAAAGTTTGATATTTAATTCAAATTAATAAAAACGATTGAGATTCTGATTTCATTACTACTTATCCTAATACTCATCCTTTATTATTCAGTTTACTTAATTGGATGAAATAGATTCCTACTCGCATATCTGTCCCTCTAAAAATCGAATATGTCTCCTAAGATCGACCTAATTACTCAATCTCTTAAAATTAAACTAAGTTGATTAGGGTTTAAGTTTTATAAATCCTAGATAACTATGAGGTTATGGTTTCAAACCACTTTCTATCCCTATCTCCAAGGTATAGTTATGAGACGATTATTTTCTCAGTACCACCTAAGTTTCTTCTTTCAAATTCCCTTAGGTTTAGATTCAATTTGTTTGTTGTCAATTAATGAAGAGCATTAAGATTAGAAGAAATAACTAACAATCATACAAAGAGAATAACATTGGAATTTTTATTAGAATAAAATAAGATTACATCGTTTCTCCAATCAAATAGAGATTTATTTCATGATAGACAAGGAGTTCATGATAAAAGAATTAGAGAGAGAAAAGTACATAGAAGATAGGCTTCCGGGATGAGACGTTGGTGATCAATGTCTTCCTATTTGTTTTAGTCTCTATAGACTCTTTCTCCATTTTTTCTCTCTAAAACTTTGTCTTCAATAACTAAAAACATGAATGAAACTCCCTTGAGTTTCCCTTTTTATAAATGAAATTTCTTTGGGTTCTCTTGTATAAAATAAGATTTTGGGTCTAAAACCCTATAGATTCTCTTCTCACGAAAATGCTCACGAAAATGGACAGCTATCTCACTTGAGATGTTTTTAATACTTCAATTCATTCTGAATTCTTCATTATTTGACCCTAAAATACTTAAACAAACACATTAAAGTACCTTGGAAGCAACGCCATTATAGTTCATTGAAAATGACTTAATCCTTATCTAATTTATCCTAGTTTGAAAGAAACTAATACAAAAGACATACACAAATAACTTTCATTGGAAAGTTATCACCCATTTAGTAACCGTGAAAGTGATAATAGTGTAAAACAATAAATCAATAAGAATACGAAGATAAAGAAGAAAATAGATAAACACAAATAACTTTATATTGGTTCATCTCAACGAGACTACATCCAGTTTCTTAGAAACTTACTAAGATTTCACTATTACCTAGTGAAAAATTACAAACGAGTATTCTTTAAACTAGTCACTTTTGGCTAACACAAATATTTTTTGACAACCTCTTAAGGCTAGACAAGTATTCTTTGACAACAACATCTCTAGGCTGGACACTAAGTATTCTTTGACAGCAGCCTCTTCAAGCAAGGCACCAAATATTTTTTGACACCAGTCTCTTTAGGTTAAACATCTCTCCAGGTGTAAACAAGTATTCTTTTATCTCAACCTCTTTAGACGCAATCAAGTATTATTTGATAACAATTTTTTCAGGCTAGACATCACATTGGATGCAAACAAGTATTCTATAATCTTAGCTTTTCCAAACTACATACCACCGAATGTGGATTTTGATCAAGGATTCCTAACTTGAGTTTTTAACTTCTACGTAGAGAGAAATTTACAAATGGAAGCTCCCTCATGAGTTTGACTTCTACGTAGAGTGGGATAGCACAAATTACGCTTACTCGTGAATTTAACTTCTACATAGAGGAATAACAACTAGGATCACATGAAGAGATTAAGCCTCTACATAGTGAGAGATTTTGGGCTCACTCTTTCAGGCTTAGAAGAAAGATTTGAGCTTTAGCATTATATGATTTCTCGGCATCTTATCTAAGAGCTTTTCTGTACCTCCAATATCGTCAATCTTCTTGTAAGTTAGGCTCATTCTTCGAGGCATAGAAAAATTATGCTTTTCCTAGATATTTTTTTGTTTATTCCCTCTAAAAGTCCATCATGAGATTTTCAAACTTCAACTTCATACAAAAGAAGATTTGAGATAATCGTTAAACATAACAACGTTCAAATCTTCTTTCAACGGTCATCTTGAACTCTTCAACATTCTTTCGATCAACGCAGAAAGTTGTTCCGATATGAGGTTATGAGATTATGAAAAGTTAATCTTCTTTCTGCTACAAACCTCTGTGTCAGAGACATCCGTTTTAGTTTTGTATTTTTCTTTCTCTAATACTAATGTTGACTTCTTATGATTTGAATGTGAGCTCTTTCTTAAGACATGTTCTGCACATACAATAGCATTGTACCTCTAGTTTGTCTTCAACTTCGTCTATTTGAATCATATATTCATCTGTTGTTGATAGGTTTCTTTCATCTTATTATGCATTTGATAAGTCTAATAAATTTATTCATTTTATAAGTTTAAGGTTTTATCTTAACACTGTAATTATCAAAATCCAAGAATATTATTTACCTTTAAGCAATCTTCATCTAACACTCTAGTTATAAATCCTTGAAAAATTTTGTCTGATTCATCAAACGATATAATTAAAGTTAAAAAAAAGTTTACAAAATCCTTTTTTAACACAATTTATCCTTTTTTTTGTGTTTTTGCTATATATATATATATATATATATTAATTACTGGATAATAATTATTATTTTAAAAAACATACATGCATAAAAAAAATTATATGTATAAATCATATACATCATATTTTATAAAAACAGCAAATTAAACAAAAAAAAAACATGTAAATAATATTTTTGAATCAAGAAGAACTTTAGAATAATCATGGCAGTCCCAAAACGCTTATTTTAAGTGGATTTAAGTATCTAAATATAACAATACTATTATTATAATCACAAATAATTGATGTATAATCTTATTCCTTAAATATATAATAAAAAGTAATCTTAATCTATATACCCTTGTGTATGAAAAGATATTTGTAGAAAAGGTCAAGTCTTCAAACAAATGTTAATGTTTCAATACATTAAGTCCTAGCTCTTAATAGAAACTACTCTCGCTTCATAAATTAATAAATTAAATAAGTTATTTCTGAATTTATTTTATAGGAGAAGCACCGACAATGTTCACGGAGATACATTATTAATGGCAGGAAAGGACAAAGACAAAGACAAGGAAAATAATAATAAATTGAAATAATAAGTAGTAAGTTAATATTTTGATTAAATATACGAAGTAAGTAATTTAGTCTAAGGAATATAGAAAGTAGTAATATAGTTTCTAAAAATATATCATGTCTATTATTTTATATTTATTATTATTATTACCCCTAAATTATATTATTTATCTTAAATTTAGTTCTTCTGTTTAATCTCTTACCATGAATTAAAAAATAAAATAATAATAATAATAAATATAATTCAAAAATTAAAATTATAATTGTATTGTCATGAAAAATAATGATTATACTATGTCATATTGGACTTATCATGTTAAATTACTATATCATAGACTGACCAATCCAAACTCGACATGTGTTCATCTATTACCTGCAAATTCAACTTCATATGACTTGTCTTTATTCAAGATGGTCAAGCCCAGCCTCTTGTCACATCATCAATGATAGATTTCATTGTTTGACATATGATTGTTACCTATTCGGTTAAGGTTAACATGTGTTCATAGGTAAAGTTATGACGTTAACCTCGACCTATAAGTATTGCTAGGGAATATCTCTTTCTCCTCTAATAGCATTTTTTCATTACCCTTAAAAGTCTCTAAAATTTTAAACATTCACTAACTTGAGCGTCAGAATATCTTTCACGTGTATATTTCCCCTCCTCGTACACAAAATCACTCCTTACACATGCAAGAACAAAAAATCAAATTTTTTATCCTCTCAAACATGATCTCAATAACATAATCTAATATACTCATGTACTTTTTAATCATTATTAAATAAAAAATATTATTTTCATATTAAAATTATAAATATATTATATATAAAATCACTCTTTACACATACAAAACCAAGAATCGAATTCTTTATTCTCGTGGGACGACCTCAACAACATAACCTAATATATTTAGATATTCTTTAGTATTTTCGTCATAACAATAATAAATATCATTCCCATATTAAAATTATAAATATATTATACTTTAAAATATTATTTTAATATTTTTCAATTTTACGTAGAAAATTGCGTAACCCAATAATAACATGTTATCAGAATAAATTTTTATATATAAGAATATCGCCATTCATGTAGTAATTATGATGATTACAACTGGTTTGAATGTGAACGCGACATCATTTTGCAGCCACATGCAAGTTAGAAATCTGTGAAAAAGGCACGTCTAGATTATGTTGAAGTTGAATGTTGGGGCATGTAATTATGTGAGCGATAAAACAAAAGGATGTGCTAGAACCGACGTTGAGTGATAAGTAGACTAAAATTATGGTCAGAAATAAACAGATCCAACCAAATCTTCAATCAAATTACACGTGCTAAAATTCTGACCTAGATATTTTTAGTAAAAAGAATAAAGTGTGTAATTAAAACAAAAACAATTTTGTTAAATTCAAAATCACTACATCGTTAATGGGGAAATTCAAAAGCACCTTATAATATTTTAAAATATTGGATCTAGCTAAAATAAAAGTAGTGAGAGGGATTTAACTAATTTTAGTTTAACTTGTTGTTATGGTTTAACTTTAACTGCAACTTCTAAAGATACATGAACCTTTCTATGTGTGGAATGACACATTTATATATGCTAAATTTAGTGTTGTGGCTCATTTATTGCAAAACCAAGCAATTTTTTTATAGAGTAATGTGTATTTTTTAAGAGAAGTAATCCTGTTTGGATCAGAAGAGTTATTAACTATTTGACAGGTGCACTAAATGATAAGTAGATAATACTATGTAAGGCTATTGCCTCTTAAGAAACTCGTGTAATATTTTATAATTTCACTAATTTTACCATCTTAAACTATTGAGAACAAAAATTTGATTTGATGTGAGAAATGTAAATTATGTAAATTTCAACAAGCAGGGATTTTAAGCGAACAAGTAAAGGAAACAAGTAATGGGGTTGGACTTCAAGAATTTCTCTACTACGTATCTCAAGTACCTAAAGTATAACTCGTCTTCAAAAGACAACACCAATGCTAAACTAGACAGAGACTCAAGAGACCTCGATGATATTTATATTGTGTACTCCTTTACATGTATAGTAATTGATTTTATCTTTTTCTTTTTGGTGGTGCATATGCATTTGTTCTCGTAGGGGTGAAACCTTACTCACATGTTAGAAGGTTTTTAGAATCTCAATATTATATATATATATATATATATACATATATATAGGTTAGTGAGATCATATAACAGGTTGAGAGCATATTTGGATTAATCAACCAAATTTATGTTAAACAAAATCTCAATATCACTAACCTGTTAAACAAAATCTATTAGCATATTTGGATTAATCAACCAAATTTATGTTTAACAGGTCAGTGATGCATAAAGTTTGAAGGGTTATGATATTTTTAGGTGATTTTGATCTTTGTTAGTGCACATTTATTTTGTATTTTGGATTGTAACTACACACAAATGTGCACGTTCGTTTTGTATTTTGGACAGTACCTATCTGCTACACTAGGAGTTAGAATTGAGTTATCTAAAGATAGAAAAGATAGAAAAGAAAGAAAGGATACCCAAAGACAAATTATGTCCATTGGAAGCATATCCAAGAGAAGCAAATTCAGTTGTAGCAAAGAACGGTTTGAAATTAGGATAGCAACTTTAAATATTTAAAGTTTCTTTGGCCTTTATTAGCTTTTCCCATTAAAATACGTAGTAATCATATATTCATAGTAAACGTACTTCCTTGATTATAAGTCTCTAGTTGTACGGTCTCCTGTTAGAAATCAAATCACAACAGTGCACTGATATTATTATAGTATTTTACTCGCTCTATTACTAATTACTTTCATCTTATTTCACACTTAACTATAATACTCAGATAATTAATAACTCACTCATAAAGAAATATATATATATATATTTCTTTTTTAATATATTTTATAATTAATTATCTAATTATAACTAAATTAGAGTTATCTATCCAATATTTATTCTAATCACCTAACTCTTCATCTTGTCACGTATATTAAAAGAAAACCAAACAAAATTCGGGAACTCCAAAACTGAAGAAAAACAACTAATAGTCCATTGATAGATGTCAATCATGAGTGATTAATTTGAACTATAAGCTGAGCTACGAAACTTTTTAATGGTGCACGAGTTAAGAATTTTTAGGAGGACATGATTATTGGTGCACCTTGGGGTCTTGAATTGGCTCAAGGCTGCCCCATTTGCTATGAAACAGTCCAAAATCTTTTTGAAAGTCCCTCTCTCCAAGACACAAAGTTCTAAGGGCCCAATTGAGTTGGTTTTCCTTGACACCACATAGCCATGATCAGCAAAAGATTTGTCCATTTCCGTGCAACATGCATCCAATATCTTGTCCTCTACTTGACCCTTTATTTCCCAATAAATAACATAATGCCCTGGTTCATTAGACACATCAGCATAGCTAGTGAAATCAACGAGTTCTGCTTTTTCCTTGTTCAGAATTTGGGACCCCTTCTCTACCACTAGTTGTAGGTCCTTTTCTGTGTTCTTGTCTATATTTACTGTCAGAATTAACTTTCTTCTACACACAAAGTTCAACTTTGGCGTCCCATTGTGGAACCCAGCCACTTCCACCACATCCCCTAACCTGCACCTGTACAGCCCTGAATTTCAAATAATCAAAAATATTACTAGGTTGCTCCCACACTTCACAAAGATCAACTACATCATTAGTAAAAACAAAAACACGAGGTTCTTATTACATTAATATTTTTTTATCAGCTGTTATTATATTAATATATTATGCCTTTTCAATTGAATTATAAACACCATACAAAATTACCAGCAAAAGATAATCCAATTAATAATTATAAAACTCATATATCATGAATAATTTATAAATGCACCCTGAGTCTTCAGCTTGTTTACTACACAAGCTTATGTTAGTAACTTCTAACTTATTTTCACGAGTTACTTCAACTAGTTTATAAAAATAAGTTGAGTTTATATGTTACTAGCTTTTCTTTTTACATTTTTATCATCACTAATTTATTTAATATCTATTTTCATCTCTTTTTTCCATTTTACATTTATATCATTTCCACATTTATTAGACTTTTTGAATTGAATAAGTTAGTCTATAAGTTTTTAAAATTCTTAGTTCCTTGCTTATAATTTATGAAAAAGTATCACAGCACAAAATTTGTTCCATTGTGAAAGTATGAAAAGATGGTAACATCAACAAAAGTTACGATCGAAATTCAACCAAGTCCCAAGTCAGTGGCCAACATATTTAACGTGGGTTTTGTCGTCGGTGCCTACCCACGTACTTTCAGTTTATGAGAAGAAAGTGTTAATTTTTTTTAAAAAAAGTTATAAAATAATTTTTTTCAGCTAAATATATATATAAAGCCAACAATGATAACCTAAAAAATTAAGTATGTATTTAGACTAATTTATTTCTAAAAATACCATTTTAATTTATATATTCTTTTAACATGTGCAAACTGAACAGTTCTGCTATCCATTATTGGTGATGCCCCATTATTGGCATATATGCATTTTAGTCCATGTATTGTATACCTTTCATAATGCCCCATTTGTATGCATTTCAATCATTAACCTCAATTTGTGCATCTAGCTATATTCAACCAACACTCTTTGGACTGAAGCAACTAAATACTAGAAAAGACCATGTTCAATTTCATGCCATATGTGACACATATGAAGCTCCCACTTTGTTGAACCAGTTACTCTAGGCAATATTTAATGTCCGACAATGTGTCAACCAAAACAGGCTTGCTGAATTATCAATAATTTAAAACTTTACAGATTAGGTAGCTAAAGTCATTTACTTGGCATTTATTACAGAACAAAAAGTCCAGAAATGATGCTGTTTCAGGGATTTAAATTCTAGCATTTGTCATGTTCAAAATATGTAAGTCATTAAAAATGAAAAATGATGGGTCGAAGAAAATGTGCAGTGACGTAGAAGAGTTGTTATGGTACACCCTAAAAATAATTTAATATTTTGGGACATTTAATCTTTGAAAAAAATTTAGATATAATTTCATAGGTATTTTTAGACTTTAGTGTTATTCTTTTGTTCCAATTAGAGTTTATTGAGATAAAACTTTAATTTTAATTAAAAATAATAGAAAATTTCTATAGAACGGTATTTAAATTGACTTTTTTTTTATTTGATATGTAATCAAATGAGTTTCACCATATTAATGGAGATAGAAAGAAAGAAAGAGTTTATATTAAAGTACCAAAACCTCTTAAATCTGAGAGTATCTATATCATTTTTCACTAATCTAAGTTTATCTGACAAAACTGATAGACTATGTTTAAATTGACAATCGTTAATGAAATGAAATAAATTAGAATATATTAAAATAAAATAGATTAAAAATATTATTTTATTGTATAAATATTTTATGATAGAACCAAATGTTTTAATTCCATAATTTGATAAAAGAATAGAATGGAATAAATTATAACTTTATAACCTCAAACTAAAATCACTTCCAAATTATTATATTTCAATTATTCATTTTTAAAGTTATGTTTCACACCTTCACCAGTAAGTCCTCCGTCCCATTCCTTTCCACCCTATTTATTTTTATTTTCATAAAACAAGTAAATGGATGGATATTTTTATTTATTCCATTCGTACGTACTCAACATCTACCATTTCTAAAAATAACTTCTGCATATAATTACTTCCTTTATACTTTCAGTGATGCTAGCTAGTTTTTTTGTAGAATTATTTCTTATGATATAGAAGAAAGATGAATACCTGTGAAAGTTGTGAGGACTACTTCATACTCTTGTCCAACTTTAACCTGAGATAGTGGAATTGGTTTATCTTCCATGAAATCATCACCAACAACTGAACTGCAATGAACTTTTTCATGCCTGTGAAGTGGTATGAACTCAAAGTAAGAGAAAGTGGGAACCACAGCAAATGTTACATCTTCTGGTGGCAAGCTAGGATCCACATTAACCCCTATCCAGCTCTCAGTTGAGCCATAATCAGCACTAACCAAAGGCAAACCATTTGCATAGTGCCTAAGTTTTTTCGAATATGGTTGCATGGACCCTGTCATTATGGAATACACATACTTAGCATTAGGCCAAAGTTTTGGAATCAAACCAAACCAATCCACCAATTCTAGCTCATGACAAGCAGCTTCCAACTTTGAAGCCAAATTTGGATTTGGAGAAATGATTTCCAAAACAGCCTTTCTCATTTTTGGTGACTTGATCCTAGAACTCAAAGTGCCTTCTCTGATGTCACTACATATTTCACTCCAAAGTTCTTCAAAACTGGTGAAAGCTTGCACCATGCTATAGACAAAAGCTGAGGTTATAAACTCAACTTGGTCAGAGTAGAATAGACCAAGAAGGAGGTGGCAATATGTTGATTGCTTATAGTCTCCACCAGAAATCACATCTTGAGGGCTGCAAGTGAATGATTTGGTTTTTTGCTGCTTGATTTTGAACTCTTCACTAGCATAGTAGTGTGTTGTGGCTGTTCCTACAGTTAACCCTCCTTTTGTTTTGAACCTGTTGCTGCTGTATATGAATTCAAGAATCCTTCCACCTTCCCTTGTAGGATAAACCCTGCAAACAGTGAAAAGATAAGAACGAACATTTTAAGTGCTATACATCAAGTGGATCCATAAGAAGACTTTATTGAGAGGTACACCTTGATCTATAGGCTGCAGCTAGAGTGAATATTTGAAGAGTGGTTTCTGCACTATGGCGGGTAAAGGGTACGAACTTCTGCCTCCCCTCAGTGGTTCCAGAACTGCAAACAACAGAAAATAAAATAAAATAAATATTTTTAAAAAAAAAATTATCAGAAAGTGGCAGGGGATCCTTCCATTATGCATAAATAGACTGAGACATTTTAGAGGGACTGTTATTGATTAATTTAATCATTTATTCAAGCACGTGTAGTTAGACCTTGACATGAATAAAAAAAGCTTGGATTAAGCGCATATGTATAGAAAGATACCAATGAAATCTTGCAGAATAATATGGAGAGAGAGCCATATGTGGCCTCTATATGTCCTGTATTATTCTGATTCCTATTTATGTGAACAAGACCATAAAATTAAAAAAGAATAATGAATCACAGTATTGTCACATAAAAGTAAAAGAGAAAGGACTTAGTGAAAAAAATAAATTGAAGGGGAATTAAAGGTGATGGATGGATGGTACCTTAAGGAAAGAGTTGTTATGGGTTGTTGAGTGAGTAAAGGAGCTGTGTCCCCATCTGCAATCTGTTGGATAAATGGCTCAAAATCAGCATGGGAGGAAAGGGGAACCACAGATGAGAAGAGAGACTCCAATGCACATGGTTCCATTTCTTGTATATTGTAGTTCCCCAACCATTTCTTGAGATATTCCACCCCACAGTTTTGCTTTAGAATCTGGCACAGCAACTGTGTCTGAACAAAACCAGCGTTCTGAGAAACATCTTCAAACCAGCTTATGATATCATCATCATCATGGTCACTTTTGTTGTTGCCATTGCCGTTGTTGTTGCTGATAAGTGGTTCCATTGGAGTTTTTTTGTGCTGAGGCATGAGGAATTGAAGTGAGGTACTAAAAAGTATATAATACTGTAGTTGTTGCTTGTGTTGGGGGAGAAAATATGTATGGTGAGAGAGAAATGAAGTGACGGAGTTAATATATATATATATATATATATATATATATATATATATGTCCCCAGTTGAAAAGGCTCAACAAACCTCTGATATTTGCAGAAATATTTCATGGATATGGTACATTAGGATAGATATAGACCACAAGAAATGGCATTAATATCATTTTAAAGGGAGAGAAAGAAAAAGAAATAATATTCTTCCATAATGTAAGGATAGTATATGGGGACTACATTACTAGTGGCTGGGGACCAAAGAACAGTTTCTCACTCTTTCCCTCCAATATATTGTTAGCCACACCAAATTTGAAATCACACCATACCTAAATTAGATTTGTTTTAAGTTAGCAACTTGCACCACTCTATGTTTATAAATGAGAAACTATAGGTGTTTAGAATGTTTCATTAAAAAATATTTATAAACAATAATGATTGATTAATTGATATAAATATATCTCTTAATCAAATAGTTGAGAAATTAAATTTTAACGGTTTTGAGTATGATTAATATTATGGTAAAAAAAATTAAAATCTTTACTCTTTTTTACATATTACAGATTCCCCCGCCCCCCCTCTCACAAATAACACCAACTATTTTTTTGTAATAAAAAAATCTTAATTAACAGTCCTAAATCTACCTTTATAATCTTTTTATGTTTCTCTCATTCTTAAAATTTTCTTTGAAATTTAAATTTAATTTTTATACAGTTATTTATACCCTTTTAAAAGATCTTAATATTTTATATCGTAAGTAAATTTTGTTTTGATTCATATATTCTTACTATAATATATTCATTAATTAAAATTTAAATAAAATTATACATTAATTAAAATATTATACTTTGTGAATATTAGTTCAAAACAAAATTCAAAAATAATACCACGCATAAATTAAAGTGAATTAATAACATTTGACATTTGAAGTGGATAGGAATGGGAAAACAAGAAAATGGAGTCAAAAGAGAGCGAGTAGAACAAAGCAAGGAAAACATCAACTACTATTTTTATGATTTTTGCATTACGTTTATTTTTATGGATTTTTCTTTTCCTTTTTTGACTACGTTTGCATTTAAATAAAATGTTCAGAAGATATAATTGAATATAAAATATAAATTTCAAATATTGATTAAATACTTAATCAGATAAAAACACTAAATTAAGCTGATACAAAATTTAGAAAACTTTTGTCAAAGCGATAATGACACCTACTTGTGTGAAAAGGAAGGAACAAACAAAGTTATCTTGCTATTAATTTTTAAGAATAAGGACTAAATTTTGTTATATAAGGTGGGTATTTTACATTATATAACACCTCTGATATTGTACATTAGATCCTGTACCGTGTTAAATTGAGAAAATGTAAAATTCTATTGCATAATAAAAAAATATTGAATTTTTTATTTTTAAAAATAATAATAAAAATTTTTAAATTTTATGGAATGTGAAAAATTAGTTGACACTTATGTATTTAATGAAATAAATATTTTTGTTTATAATTTATATGTAATCAATTTTAAAATAAATTGATAAACACATAAATTTTATAAATAGATACTTTTATAACTTTATTTTTTATTAATATTACTCAACCAAATTCTATAAAATTATTTTTCCAAATATTATAATAAATTTTTTCAAACATAGTAAAAGTTACAGTAGAAGAACATCAATAAAATTTATGTGATGGATAAAACATTTAAAATTGTCACAAATGTTAAAACTATGAATCCTTAGCATAATGTTAACATTATTTTGAGTTATCAACTTTTAAAGTAAATATATAGTGAATTCCTTTATTATATAAGGGCATATTGTAAAATTGCAAAATAACAAATAATATAATAATATATTTTTATTTTCATTATATATAACATAACAAAAGAATCAATCAAATATTTCTTATTATTCTTTAAAATCACCTTGAATATTTTATTTTACTTTTTTTTCATTAAACTGATAATCATATGGAAAAGAAAAAGGTAAATTCTATGTTGCAGCAAAATATGTACATTGTTACCATCAAATGTATTCAATCGTAACATATTTTTGTTTTAATATTTTAAATAATATATATTGTTATTATCAAATGTATATAACATATAAAACTTGAAATGTAGTTAAATATGAGTATCATTACTTATATTTGTTTATGTCAACAAGTAAATGTTCATATAAAAAAAAAACCGAATTTGAATATACCTTCTTAATTAATTTTAATTTGTTGGAACAGAAATTTTGGAATATAGTTAAAAGAAAATTTCAAACCATTGTATCTAGTATAAACTCAATAAAACTGATAAAAATCTATAATATTAATTGATTGCATTTGCATGATTCCGGTTTTGTATAATTTCGTAAATAATAGTAATTAAATTAATTATATTAGTTAATTTTGATTTTTGATATATAAAATATATGGAAAATTAAAAACAAAATTTTATTTTATAAAATTATAAATTTTAGTAAATAAGAAAAATTAAATTTGTACATGTTCCTAAGTGGTGAATATTAAATTCTATTATTATTATGATCGTTATTAGAAATTAACTAATTCTCTTTTCATCTATCGAGGCAGATGTGAGAAATTAATTAAAAATATATAAAAAAAAAAACATTGACAAACACAATACATAAATAAAATTGTGGTAACCAAAGAACAATAAAAAATATAATAAAAAAAATTGACAATGAAATAAAATTGTGAAACCAAAACACAATCCAATAGGAAAAAGTGAAAGATTGCTATACCAGTTGAAAACAATTTAGAACAACAAGTAAAATACATTCGTTCGTTAATTACTCCTTTTTTTCTGTTTTTTGAAAAATATGTCATAAACTTGAAGAATAAATGATTTTATAACATGAATAAAAATATAAGGAACAAAACTAAAGTAATGTGTATTTTGACAATGAAACTATACACACAAAAAAAGTAATATTAAATAAAGAAACAAGAATTTTTCTCAAATTAAATTAAAGAAAAAAATAAAGATTATTTCCTCATTCAACTTGACTGATGAAATAATTAACTTAAATGATGAAAATATAATTAAATTAAATGATAAAATAGTTAAAATAAAATTATTTTTTACCATAATATCTTCTACCAATAAAAAATATTGGATAACTTAATTAATTTTTCCATTGATTCTTTGTTTCCATCATGTAGAAGACAAAAATACAAAAAAGGTTGAATTGTGTTAAATAAAAGAATTTTACCTTTGTGTATGTTGTTTTTCAAAGGATCAGACACAACTTGATTTTTATTTAACTATTGATTTTAATGTTGAAATGTTTTAAGTTGATTACACCATGTTAGTCTCAAGAACATAAAATAGATAAAGACAATGATATTTTTATATTGGTTCGTCTTAATCAGACTACGTCCACTTACTTAGCAGCTTGCTAAGTTTTCACTATAAACCGTGAAAAGGTTACAAGTATTCTTTGCACCCAGATTTCGATATTCTTTGCCCCCAGCCTTCTCAGGCTATACAACTAGGTATTGTTTGGAACGTAGCCTCCTCAGGCTAATACAAAAGATATTCTTTGGAACGCAGTCTCCTCAAGCTAAGGCACCACAACAGTGGATTTTGAAAAATGTTCTAAATAAAGGTTATCCTGTACGTAGAGAGGTGTTTACAAATGAAGAGCAGATTGCTTAAGAGCGAAATTCAGAAGGATAGCTTTTCAAGCTAATTTCGCTGACTTGAGTTGAAGAGGATGAAGTCCTTATATAGGCAAGGTCTTGAGAGATCCATTAGACTCATCTTTGAGATCGTTGTCCTTTTCTTCTTGAAGTCTTTAAACGTGTGACAGATATCAATCAGAATAATTAATGTATGCACAACGGAGTCAGCGTATGTTTAGAGCTTTTTCTGACTTGATCAGAGATATCACCGAAAAGCATGATTTGTTTTTCATGTTGTAGAGGTTTTGCACCGTTCTCAATCTGTTTTTAGAAGCTTCTTCAAGTAACTGTTAGATTTGAAATCTAGCGCAAATTGTTTCGTCTAATAACTTGGATTTCACTTGATTTCTATAGACGAAGGGTCTTCAATTCTTCGTCTGTCTTCAGTCTAGGAACTTCGTCTTGAGGCATATATTTGCTCTGTCAAGCGTAGACGATGGCTACTTAAGATGTAGACTTTGAGGGGTTTATCTTCGTTTGTACTTGCTTCGTCTGACTTTGACTTGCAATGTTTCAGTCTGATGTTGATCCGCTTGTTCTATAATTAATCAAAACTTAGGGTGTTAATCATTTTGATCTAACACATCATCTATAATTATTTTGGTGATTTATATTAAATATATAATTTAATTTTAATTTAGGTGAAAATATTTTTCTTCAATTTTTTATCTTGATACCATCTTTATAATATATAAAAGTAGATATTCAAATAATTTAAAATGGTACTCATAATTTTCTTAAATATTATAATTATAATTATATACTAAAATATATAAATTCTTATAGTACTTTTATTAGAATATATTATAGGTGTATTGTTATAATATATTATTATTATTTAAAAAAAAATTTCTAACAAATTTTAATGTAACATTTTTATAGTTAATGATTTTTTATGAAATAAATTTTCTAATTTTTATTTCTTATACTAATAGCTTTTATACCAACAATATCAGTAGATAATGACTACAAATTATATACTTGATATAAAAAAATAGTCCAAAATAATTATCTTATACTATAATATATAAAGATTTATGATTTTCTATTACAAGTAAGTATGATCTTGTTGTGTTAGTGTAGTATTATCTTTATTCCTTCTGTTGTTGACATTTTGCATGTGTACGATGACAACCATATATTCTTTAAGCTTCCTCGTACAGGAGAATGACTCAAATGGGTTTATTTTATAACTATTTATGAAAATGAGTATGTTTCAAAACTATTTATGAAAATGGGGATGTTTTGTCACGTGTCATTTTCTATATCGGTTCTGAAACAATCGATGTAAAAAAGTGGTACTTTCTACATCGGTTTCTCATCTAACCGATATAAAAAGTGTTCCTTTTCATGAAACTACATCAGTTAAATTCACAACCGATGTAGAAAGTGTCACTTTTTACATCGGTTGTTTCAGAACCGATGTAGAAAGTGATATGTGGCAAAACAACCTCATTTTCGTAACTAATTTTGAACAGACCCATTTCTGTAAATAGTTAAAAAAAACAGCCCCATTTGAGTCATTCTTCCTCCTCGTACCAAGAGACATGATCTCTTGTCATTAAGCAATATTGAGTCTTCACATGAAGCACCCATTGAATTAAGTTCAAACTGATCCACAATGATAAATAATGTGATCATAGGTAATTATATGGTTTGTTTTTTTACAAGAATTGTTAAGATTCACAACGATTTTACTATTTTGTGGGACTTAATTAAGTGAAGTCTTTCAACCCATCAACTATTTCAGTGAGATGAAGTTTTAGAACTTTAAACAACTTCAATCTATGAAGAGTCGTTTACACCTCCAATGACTTTATTGATCTAATCAATTACCATTACTCTCATTGCATTCCTTGACGACTTCAAAACTCTATATATACTTCTCTCTCCTTTTAATCTCAACACATAGAGGGAAGGTAAAATATTTAATATAATTTTGAATTTATTTATGTTGAAACAAATAAATAGTCTGTTTATTTTTAAGGATATAAATGACAGGAAGGGAGAATATTTTTTGTATTTGGAATAGTGAGGTCATTCTTTTTTTGCGAATTTAGAATTGTTAATAGTTTATACTATTTGATTTACATAGTATATTGTTTAAAAAAATGATTTATTTGTTGTAGATAAATTGAAAATAGATAATGAAGGTGATGAGGGAGTAATGTTCGAAGGATCTAGAAAGGTTTTAGAGATCGAACATCATTTTAAAAAAAAGAATACATGATAAGTTTAAGTTACATTCTATCGAAGTTATAGAATTTATTACAACTAGATTTTTTGTAGGAAATAAATATGCCGCATTACAAATAATTGACAATGAAGATGTTCATCTTATGATTACTAATTTTGAACAACAGGGCATAAGCCCTATAGAATTATATGTAGAAGTAATTGTTACAAGTATTGCATCTTCGTATAATATTGATGGTGTATTTGAGTCAAGTGTTGTTATCCTTTACATGGGAGGTTGTACAAGATTAAATTCTAGCGATGATGATGAAGATTATATCGTTTTAGATTCATATATTGATTTTACATCTAGTTCCAATGATTTTGACGTCAATTTACACGAATCGAATAATGAAGAAAGAAATGATAATAATAACAGTTTAAGTCTTAACTTGCAACTAAATGTTGTTGGTCAAACAGAAGTGGGTTAGTGTGAATTTAAATTTATTAAGTCTCTTCAAATGAAAAGATAAAATATATATTTGATGATAATCCAAGAAGAAGTCAACAACCATTTTGACAAAATACGTCATATTACAGATATACATTAGGACCACCTTGATCAAGAAGAGTTTTGCAATCTAAGTATTCCTTCAAACTAGGAACCTAGAAAAGAACATTTTGTTAATAAGACCAATGTGCAAATTGCTCTTAAAAACTATTTAATGAAACAATTAGGTGGAGTCAAACTCATGCATATCATATCTACTGCATTACACACATTACTTTGAATTTCAATTAAAAATTCAAGAACCCAAAACAAAAAAGCATGTTGGTTAAGTTAGATAATTATTTCATTATCATAATTTGATGTTGTTTAATAATTTTATTATTTATTCTAAGCATGTGAATTTAATGTTTTTGTAGGCTATACTCCTTGCAAGCATATATTTGACAGAAATCTTGAGAAATTCTGTGATTTAAATCTTACGATCGCTACTTGGATTGAAGAAATTTTGAAAGGTAAATAGACTATGATCTACGATAAGGAAAGACATAGATACGGGTATATGATCACAAATCTTTCAAAATGTATAAATAAAGCCTTTAAAGGTTGCAGAAATCTTCTAATAATGACTCTGGTTAAATCAACTTATAGTCATTGTCGAGAATATTTTTGGAAAGGTCGTTGGGCCCATTAGGAATTAATGGACAATCAAGTTTACTATTCAAAAGTAGTGCAAGTCATTCAAAGGAATCAAGATGAAGTATGTCCCCACATTGTTCTTGTTTATGACATTTATCAAACTAAGTTTAAAATGGAAGAGTCATTCAATTCTCGAACACAACGTAGCAAACAAAAATGGACAGTGAATCCAAATGACCAATATTCTCAATGTGATTGGTTTACAACTTTCCATTATTCGTGTCCATATGTTATTGTTGTGTGTGGATATGTTACGATCAACTTATATCAGTATATGACAATGCCTTCAAGAACGAATATGTTTTGAAGGCTTATTCGGGTGAGTGATGGCCTGTAGGAAACTAAGATGTATTTCCACCTGTCAAACAATATTGGAAGCTAATTTCTAATCCGTAAATAGTTTGAGGTAAAGGAAGAACTAAATCAACTAGAATTCAAAATGAAATAGATTGGGTTGAACCTTCTAAGATGAGAGGAAAACGTGGGATGTGGTCAAGAAGGTCATAATTGAAGATTTTATACTTCCAACACCCAACATGATATAAATCAATAAAATGAACCAATTCAATTATTTTTGTTATATTGGCAAGATATCATGTAAACCAATCAATACACTGATATCCAGTAGTGTAATAGTTACCTCTCTACAACGCATATGAAAGGTGTGTGTCTCCTGTCTCCACCTCTCAATAAATGCATTCAGTATCCCATGTTGTATCTCCATGTATGCACGTTTGCACACCTAATAAAATCCAACCTCATGGAGAAGTTCAATAATAGCCTCCGAAATCGTATGCTCTCCCAAGTTCGTAGGTACAACTCGTCTGAGTTGCAATTTTCTAGTCTCATATGTTCCTGACATGCTCCGATATATGTGATTTTTGTAGTCATATCACGTCATCTTCCATGGGTCCAGACTCAATTCGTAGACCGTTTGACGAGGATGATGTCATTTTATTGGTAATCAGTAAAAATGAGGGTAAATTTCAGTCAAAACTCGAGTAAGGAGGGATGAGAGTAAAAAAAAATACTCAAGTGGCCTCTTATAGTGGTCCCCTTACACATGTGACAACTTCAACTATATCAAAGTGGAGTCGTTAGCATCTGCGACGACTCCGGGAATAATTTGAATTCACCCACTCTGACTTTGACATATGGCCTAACCACGAATGGAGTTGTCTAGCACTATGACGACTCTAATGAAGTCATCAATACCTGAAATGACTTCAATTGGACGCAACATGTCCTCCAATGGTCATTGCACACATGTCTTACACTACCTGAAGTCATTCGTATTTTGACGACTTTACTTTAGTGAAGTCATTAGTTGGCCAACAACTTTACCAAAACATTATATTTTTATGAATACTTTATAATTGACACGTGATATTTTTAATTTGATATCGTTATTACTCGTTCCCACAAAACAACATTAATTTCCTTAAGTAGATTATGTTTTCACCACCACCATCATCAGCTCGATACACATTTATTTTTAAAAAACATACACACAGACGAGAGATGAAATTGGAGTAGCACCGGTAAATGAAGAAATTTGAAATATATTTTATTAAATTAAATATATTATTATATCAATTGTAAAGTACAAAAACACACAAGAAGGGGGGTTGAATTGTGTAGACTGTTTAAAAAAAAATCTCTAAGACAATGCGTTTGCGTTTATTGTTTTCAAAGCTTGATCAGACGCAAGAGTATTTTCTTCTTTAAGATTGATTTTATTATCAGACTGTTCAAGTTATTATTCCCTGTTAGTTAACAGATAAATCAATAAAGAAGACATCAGTATTTTTATATTGGTTCGTCTGATCAAGACTACATCCAGTTCCCCAGCAACACGCTAAGATTCCACTATGAGTATTCTTTGAACCCAGCCACTCCTGACCAAAAACAGATATTATTTGGGCACAGCCTTCTCAGGCTTAAACAGTATTCTTTGAACCCAACCTCCACAGGCTAAACAAGATATTCTTTGAACACGGCCTCCACAGGCTAATACAAAGGTATTCTTTGAAACACAGTCTCCTCAGGCTAAGAGCACCACAACAGTAGATTTAGAAAGATGAAAGAATAAGTTTATCCTCTACGTAGAGAGGGGTTTTACAATGAGATCTATTCTAAGTTCAGGGCGAGTGAACTTTACTTGAGAGCTTGAAGCTTGGATATAATTTCTTTGTTATGCAACTCGTCAGCCTTCTCTTGAAGTAATGAAGTCTTTTATAGAGAACTTTTTGAAGTATCCGTTAGACTGAAGATTTGAACGTTAATCCTCTGTCTTGGGGTCTTCAAACGTGTGACAGAGATCAATCAGAATAAGGAATGTTTGCACAGGATTTTTCTGACTTGATCAGAGACATCAACAAAAAGCATGGTTGCTTTTCGTGTTGCAAGGTTTTGCACAAATCTCTATTCTGTCTTTGGAAGCTTCTATGAGTAACGGTTAGATTTGAATTGGGCCGCGAGTTACTCTGTCTGAACTTCATTAAACGAGGTAGACGAATGAATAAATAAATGGGTTGTGTGTTGAATTCATTCGTCTGTTTCCTTCCATCTGTTCCTTCAGTCTGCTCCCTTCAGTCTGATCATTCTTCTATTTGCATCTAATGACTCTTCAGTTTCCAACTGTTCAGTCTACTCTGTTTACATCTGATGACTCTTCAGTTTCCAACTGTTCAGCTCTCTTCAGTTTGTTCTTTCAGTCTGCTCTCTTCAGTCTGTTCTCTTTCTTCCGTCTACAGGCACAACAGACTGTTATGTAATTATTAAAACTAAGATACATCTTGACTTAACATCAATGTTTTCATATTCTACAAGAATTTCATTTTTCTAGTGATATAGATTTAATTACTTTTTATAATATGCTAAAACATTATTCTTATAATTAATCATTTTAGGCAAAAAAAGATTGTTTTTCTCTTTTCAAAAATTTTATATAATATATAATAGAAATAGATATAAACAGATAATAGATAAAATAATATTTTTCTAGAATAATTTATTTTAGTATTTTATCAATGTATATTTTTTATGTATTGTTCTAATCTATTGTATTATTTTATTTTATTTTTTATAATTTGTAATAAAATATTCTTATATTTAATATACTTTTAAGTAAAAATATATTTCCTCTTTTTTATTAATAACTTTATTGATATAACTGATGATAAATCTCACTTCCTTATTAAATAATTTTGTGGATACTCTTCTTTCAAATAGATACATATATAGTATCTATATATTTTTGACATGTTTTAAACTTTTTGCATTGAATTAGCATTTTTTGTCTCTCCACCAGCAATGGCCCAAATATACATAATATTTATGTCGTATATAACATGTGACCTTTTCAACTTCCACATGTTCAGAAAAACAACACATGTGCTATTGTGCTAGTTTGAGATGTACACAGAATAAGAATAACGAATGTAATCTTAATAGATTGATGTACATAAAAATCTTATGGTCATAGACTTATTTTACTTATTAGTATCTTGTATTTAATGCCAATTATTGCTTATAGAAAACAAAAAATTAATATTTCACCTTTAGTAAAACAATAAAAGTTGTACTTAATGTATGGTATTCTTCCACCTAATTGGTTAACTTTTATTAGGTAGAAAAATTAATTAATATATTTTAAAACATCTCTTTGGCTGAAGAATAGTTTATTGGGTAGAAGAATTTTTTGTAAAAAAATTACTTTTCGTTCATTCTAAACATTAAAATAATTATTTTAGTTTTTATTATTTGGTGACACTTATTAATAACTAATTAAGTGTTTAATGGAGTATCATAAAATCATGTTATCCACTGTGACATTGCGTGAACATGTGATACCTCTATTTTATTTTAATTCCTAGAATAAATATTATTTATCTACTTCACAATGAACTTTAGATATTAAAAAAAATATAATTTTGTATCTTGGAGGAATGAAAATCAAAGAAAAATATTTTGCAATGACTAAAATAAAAATAAAAAAAGAATACATTCATTTTGTAAGGAATAAACACAATGATTTCAAATTTACAGGATGAAAAATAAAAGAAATATTTTTACAATACTAAAATTTAAACTCATTCATTTTACAGAAATTGAAAACATATTCAAATAAAAAAATAAATCACTACTAAAAAAACATATTTAGCATGGAGTCCTTCGTTCAATCTTTATCATATGCCAAAGTTTTTCGAGTAACAATAATTTTGATACTTTGATCAAAATTTTTTTAAAAAAATAACATATAGATTATTGTCATCTATTAAAATTTATGAATGGATTGAAGTAATTTATTAATTTTCATATTAGATAGAATTGATCAATTTCCTAGTGAATGAAAATGGAAGATAATAAATAAATTATTTTATCATATTCAAATTAAAAGTTACTGACCATTGCACCATATTACTTTTTTATAAAAAAAAAAATTCTCATAAAATATTATATTTACATTTAAAACAAACAGGCATTGAACATAAATCTCATTAATATAATTTGCAAATAGATTTTAAAAAAATAAGTCATTCTATCAATTCAGGCCAAATAAAATAACAATCTATTATATATCACAACTCATAATCAATACTTTTTTTAAAAAAAAAAATCTCATAATATTATATTTACATTTAAAATAAACAGATATTAAACATAAATCTCGTTAATAGAATTTATAACTAGGTTTAAAAAAAATAAGTCAGTTTATCACATCAGGCCAAAGAAAATAACAATCTATTATATATCACAACTCATTTTTAAACTTACAAAATAAAAAATAGATTTATTAAACATTAAATTTAGCTTAACTTAAGCTATTTCCACCCGATCTACAATTAATCAAAGGAAATAAAAGACAATAGAAAGCCAAATTACCAACTTTATTTTTACAATATAGCATCAGTTGAGCCCGTAAAAACCTCAACACACCTCATTATTCATTAAAAACCTTCAGATTTTTGCTTAACTTGGAGTTGGATTTCTACCGTTAAATTTGTATGGTGCTGCTACGAAAAGAAAGAATATGTAAGAATATCTAACTTTTCTTTCTTTCTTCTTTTTCCCACCTTAATTGCACTCATGAACGATCCAAATCAATGTCATTTCACATTTTCATTTCATCTAAATTAAATGCGCGGTCCAACCTAACACCGATTGATTTGTTTTAAGTTCTGTGTTATTTTCATGCAGCTGTAACTTCATTTTCCAAACCTTATCAAGTCCAGCATCGGTTGAGAAAATAGATTGAAATTAGTTACATTTCCAGCTATGTGCCAAAAAAAACTAGAAAACGATTAAAAAATATATCACAAAACTAACAAATGACTTAATTTAAAGATAAAAAATATATATAAAAAATTAAAAGTCAATAAGATAATTGATTGAATTAAACTCCATGAGAAGCTAATTATTCAACTAATTAATAAAAATAAAATGTTATGACATAAAAATACATGTTTACTTACTTACTTGTCTCTAACTTGAAAGTGGTGAAAAAGTATGAATTTTCTTTCTTATAAATTTCACATAACAATTTATTTATTACGTGAAATTAAAATATCATCTTATTAGTTGACTTGTTTGGAAAAAATATCTAAAAAATTTCAAATTATATCATTTTAAAAAAGAATTTTAATTATATAAAATTATAAAATATGAATTCTACCGTATTTCAATTTTCACATTCCTCCTCATAACTCATCGATGCTCTTACCCGATTGTATTTTATATTTTAGTAATTAATATTTATTTTAATTTAATATTGAAAAATTAATTTTAAATAAATATTAAAAAAAAATTAGATTTCTTAAAAGTTAAATTACTTTATCTAAACAAAGAAATTAAAATATAATAAATTGAATTGTTTCATTCAAATAAAATGTTTACAAAATAAAAAAAAATTAAAACTATTAAAATACTGTATATTTAAATTTCTTAAAAGTTTTTAAATTCTCCATCCAAATATAAAAAAAAAAAAAAAGTGAAAATCAGTGTGAAACTAAGATTGACAGCAAGATAATTTTGGGTGACTTTGACTATCTTTCATTTTTTTTTTTTTTTTTTTTTTTTTTTTTTGCTAAGAGCAAGACGAGTTCACTGACAAATTTTAAAAAGATGAGTATATATAAAAAAAATTAAAACTCAATCTTATTCTTGATAAGGTCAGCAAAACCTATCAAAATTCATCCATTAAAAAAATAATAATTTACTTATATATAATCTTAAATGAAATATATATTAAGTTATTAGTAATATTTTGATTTAAATAATATATAAAAATAATTAACAAGACGAATGATTAAATAAAAAATAAATAAATCTAAGAGTTAAACCATCTTTGAATTGGGTGTTTTTATTTTTATTACTATTTAAATTATTTAATTGTTATAATAATTTATTTATAAAGTTACATTTTTAATAGTTATAAAAAAAAATAAAGTGTGATAGCTAAAACTAAATAACAAGAACAAAAGAAAAGAGAAATTTATAAGTACCATTTTAAAAAAGAAATAATATTATAAGGACTAAAACTAAATAAACGGTATATTAACTACTAATACTTAATGAGAGTAAGAGAGTGTTAAGGGTTTTTGGACATGAATGGAGGAAAATAAAAACTTTAAGATCGGAATTTCTAAACTCAAATACTACATGAAGTATCATAAATAAAAAAATAAACATCAAAAGAATTGGAAGACATTCATTTATTAAGTTCTGAATCCAATTTTGAAACTCTATTCACTTTTATTCATTTTCAAATTTCCTTGTATCATATGCAAACAATGGACATCAAGGTTGGAGCCAAAGTTCAATTATTCGACCTAATCTCTCTTCCTTTTAATTGTGTTTGTTTCAATTTCATATTTAGTGATATACTAATTGCATATATGTAGTATGATCATGTAACTTTCTTTCCTCTAATTATTGTTGAGCATTGTCACACGTACCACCTTTAAATCCCTCACATTTCTTCCCTCACACAAGTCAATTATTAAAGTTTGTCATCATTGTTAATTCCCATTGATTGTTAATTGGGAACACTAATTGCGGTATTAGAAAATACAAATTAGCTAGGTAATAAAAAAGTTAAACGGCATACTGAGACCAAATATACTTGCCAATGAAATATTATTTTAGACTAATATGAAAATTGAGAGAGAAGGATGCATATGTTGTAAAGGTTGGTAATATTAAAAACTTTTGTAAAAATATTAGCTAGTACTTTTAGCATGTTATATCCAAACTATACCGCAAAATTTTGTCAAAATATTTGTCACTTAGTTTTCCTTAGATAATGTTTAGAGTTGTGCTACTGAAAATTTATTTGTTATTTCTTCAATTCATATTCTTCAAAAAAAAAAAATAGATTCATCTCTAGTAATTTTGAATAAATTAAATACATGCACTAAAATAGGAAGACTTCTCATTTCACAACAATAAAAATAATTTTTGACTCTTTTATATATTTAGAGATTTTATTTGAAAATGAAAATATTTCATACTAATAAATTTAGGTAAGTGATATTTTTTATATATTTAATAATATTTTTTAAAAATAAATATTACTAAAGATAGTATATAGCATTTCAATTGATAATATTACTAAATATGTCAATAATATAATTAATTGATTTTTTTTAATTTGAGTTTGAAATACGTAATAAAAAATTATTACATGGTAAACTAATTATGTTAGTTGGGTCTTTATGTAATTTTTGTTTATGAGATTTTAATTCTCCAATATAATTAATTTTAGATTTTAAGTCCTAATTAAGTCAATGGATTAAAAGGATAAGTTTTAGATTACCCAAAAAATCTCTCAAGTGTTTAACACACTACCTAAAATCCCTCAAGCCCTAGTCCACGGCTCCACTGGAACAAAATTCACTATTTTGTAATTTTTGAAAGGAAAAATTACAAACCCTCCTTACATGTAATTTTTTCTGGCGAAAATTACAAACATTTCCATGTGTAATTTTTTTTGACAAAAATTACAAACCCTCCGTATGTAATTTTTCAGGAAAAATTACAAACCATCCCCAAAGTGTTTAACACACTACCTAAAATCTAAAACATTCATTATAGATTCAAGGATGTGGTGCAAGTGAAAAAACCTAATACTCTATCTTATATAGGTTTTTCACTCATCTCTCTTTCTAATACTCTTCGGTGTGGGACTTTGAATTTATAAGACCCAACATCAAGTTCGACAACTCAACCTAGTTAAATAAATATAAAAAATTATGTTTTATTAATATAATAATAATATTAAATTTAATATATATATATATATATATATATATATATATATATATTGAAATCATGCATTTCTTTTTAAAGATTATATCGATTGCCTACACAAAGTGTTGTTAAGCCTATGATTATATTAAATAAAATACAAATTTTTGTCATATTTAGAGAATTTAAATAAATTTTTAATAAGTTATCATGGAAAAATAAACTTATATAAACATGTTAGATTTAACTTGTATGAAACCTAGTTTCCCTATTTCTTCCTTTATTTTTTCACAGATAATAATTTATTCTACATATACTTTTTTAATTTTCTAATTTACCTATTCTATTTGCCCACACGTAGAAAGAAGTTTGACATATACAGAAATTTAATATAAATAGGCTTTTGAATAATTTAATAAATTAATTAAGACAAATTTTAATTTTAAATAGGTCAACTTTAAAATAAAGTCAATGACAGATAATAAACTAAATGTAGGTCGTTGGTTTTTAAATAGACAAGACTTATTTAAGTAATTTCTCATATCTTTTTTTATAGCCAAGTTATAGGTGTCAAATATTTACTAGTTTTGATAATGATTTATCCTTATAAAAAAGATATGATTGGCTACTTTTAATATAGTTTCTATTTTATATTAATAATATTTTTTCCACCAAACTTAAACTAAAATTTTATTTAAGGGCTCGAATCTAGTACTATTTAGATCAATAACATGTTGAGAGTAAAGTCTCATCTAACCTAATTTATTTTCACCAGTGATCACCAAATTTAAATTTTCTGTAGCTAATTTTCCTCTTATAAAATTGAGGTATTAATTTTTCTGGCAAATAATATTTTCGAAAGCAAATAATATTTTCGAAAGCAAATAATATTTCATCATCAAGATTATTTAACAACTTAGTCAATCTAAATCAGAACAACGTTAGAAAGGTATTTTAGCATAATATTTTGTGTAGAATGTTTTTTTAAAAAAAATATTTTGTTCAGTTTTGATACGTGCACTTCACAGATATTTGTTTTGCGATTTTTTCAATAAAAAAAATGTTAATTTATTAATTTTTATTACAAATATCAATGAGAAAATCTAAAACAGTGACTTTCTCACCTCCTTTAACCTTTAAGACACTCTTCTTAAAAATTAAGAATTAGACTAATCTTATATTTTTTATTCTTTTTTGCGGTAGTGAAAATGTTTTAGAAAGATATTTTTTTTTACTATAATAACAAATCACAAATAGGGATTGTGAAAGATTTAGAGATTGACTTACATACACACTACACACTATGCAATCTGAATGAAAAACATGGTGTTGTTCACTGTACACATTTTTTTAATTTCAAAAGTGATTTGAGTAAAGACCAAAGCATGGTTGGTCCACTGAAAGTGCCATTTCCAAAACAACCTTATTCACTATTATGATATCTACTATTTGGAGCACATTTATCATCATTGATGGGTTCACCAAACCATATGAATCCAATATCAGTGGACCTTGCCGACAAAGTTATGAATTTTATTTGAGTTTCAGAATTACTCAGTGTATAAAATAATTTTACATAATTAATTAATTATAAATTAAATTTTATAATATTTTTAAAAATTTTACTCTCAATAAATAGTGGGTTACCATTTGATTGTGGGGAAATCACCATTATTTCTTATTTTATTTTGTTAAGGTACAAAATTTATTAAAGAAAATAATAGTGGGCTTCAAGTTACTGAGTAGAGGAAGCCTTTCAAAGAATTGGGCTTCATACAGGCTTCAAATATCCTTAAGCCCAACTTCAAATAGCCTCATTATTAATAAATTCTTCAACTTTCGTATAAATGAGAATAAAAAATAATTTTCTTTCAAAAAAATATAAAAGAAGAGAAGTTATTTTTATGAGACCTACCATATTTAAAAATTTTCACATAACTATATTTCTCCTAAATAAATATGCTTCCAATACTTCTACACAAATTTCACTCTTTTTTCACGCTTTAGCTCAACCTTATCCTTAGTAAACAAAGTTTAAGAGAATCTAAATCTATAAAGCTGAATTTAAATTAAATTATTAATTTATTGCTCAAAATATTAACCTCTGTTCTATTTAATTTCTAAACTTTCATCACCTCATTCAATGATGTGCTAATAAAATGACTGATTGGATAAATATAATAAAAAATTTAAATTTAATTATTATTTTTATAATCAAGAGACTAAATAAGAGGAGAATTACTAATTAAAATATCATAAAAATAATTTACCATGACAATCCTTCGTGAAAAACAATACAAACACTTGACTTTGGGTAGAAGTTCACGAAAAAAACTGAAGTGAAACAAAGTATTTTTAGGTTTGATTTAGAAATTGTTTTCTATTTCTATTTTTAATTTTTATTTATTAAAAATAAGTTTCCGAAAATTATAAAAATGAAATCACAATATTTATTTACTTTATCTATTTTAAAAAAAATTATAAAAAATATTTTTAAAAGTATAACCAAATACATTTTCATCTCTATTTTCTATTTTCTATTTTCTATTTTCAGTAGAAATAAAGATAGAAAATATTCAAACTAAACACCACTTAAGATTAATTTTGAAACTTTTTTAAAATGGTTTTTCTAAAATGAAAACAAGAAAATAAGTAAAAAAAATTAAAAATTTTACTAGTTAATTTATAAAAAATCATTTTTTAACTTTAAAAAAAATACTATTTCTTATATACAAGACAACCAGAAGTTAATTTTAATTTTTAAAAAAATAAATTTTATTTGATTTTTCTTATTTATCCGTGTAAAATTTTAAAAGAAAAAATAGTGAATGTGGCTTAATATGTAGGTAAGAAAACTAAATAGTTATTATGAGGGTGATAAATTAGGTGGAAAGATAAAAGAGGTAGGCATGGTTGGAGGGAAGAAATAACCTTGAAATGTTGGGCATAGGTATCATGTGATGGACTGAGTCCCCAAAGTATTAGAACGTCATTTTTGTTTCTCGTGGATTGAAAAACGCTCTGTCTATTCGTGCCCAGGTGTCATACCACGTGAACTCACTCTCCCACAACCACTACTACTTTCTCCCTTTTACCTTTTTCCTCCATCATTTTCAACGCTGCATTTAATTCTACTGCACTGCTCTATCACTTATTTTTTATTTTTCTTTCTAAAAATGTAATTTTTATTCTACTTCTTTTTTTAATTTGTAATTTTGATATATTTTTTTTATTTGAATACTTAGTTATTTTATTTTCAACATTTATAATTCTACTACATTTAGATTATTTATTTTTAAAATTTTAAAATTTTAGGAGTTGGATAACATCCACTAACATTTGATTTATGATATTTTTTTAATGTGGACTCTTTTATATTATAATAAATGAAATTATTCTTAAATTGATGTCCTTAAATAGATAGAAGAATTAAAATTACAATTTTTTTTAAATAAATATTGTGAATCAGAAAACAGAATACTTTCATATATAAATTATAAATAAATAAAAAATATTAAAAAATATATAATTTTACGCCTCCCTATAAAAATTGTTCTCCTTCAAATTTTTTGATGTGTTAGCATTTGCCTTATTTCAAATTACAACCTCCTAGAGATTCTATAAATTGAAGCCTACAAGGTGTCATTAATTTTTGAACTAATATAATTAATTTACAGTTTTTTCACACATGTAAAACAAAAAAAATGGTGATTTAGAAAAAAAAACATGTACAAATTTTTTATTAAAATCAAATATGTATTTAGTTCAAATTATTTTTACTAATTTATTTTTAAAGTTATTTCAGAAACTATCAAAGAAAGCTACTGTAAACATGTTTTAAGTTCAAGTGGTCGATTTAATTATTTAAAAAAAGAACAAAAAATTTATCAACTTAAAAGAAAAATCTTTTTGTAGAGTAATTGTTTCCAGATGTGCAAGGCATTAGATTGCAAACACTAAAAATAAAAGTTAAATCATAAAAAAAAAAATACAACATATGTTCTTTTTTTTACAGAAAATTTTAAAACATATTTAAATTATTACATAAAATCTAAGATCATTTTAGATAACACGTAATTAAATTCTGTAACTTTTATAAAATAAAAAATTTCCGTACATAATTCATGAAAATGTTCTGAAACTATGAACATGGAATGGTCCACATAGCATCCAATAATTTCAGTACCTATAAACTGCATCAAGTTTTAAGCTGAACAGATATCAAGTTATGAACCTTGTATGACCCTTGGTTTTTGTTGTCCCTCTATGCCACAGTTAGTCAGAGATGCTGTTTTTTCTTTGTCATGTCTCTCTGTCTCATCATTTCAATGTCTCCTTCACCTCTGTTCTATCATAGACATTGCTAGTTTGCAACACAAACCTGAGGAAGCCATGACAATCTCTGACTTGTGACAACCAATTTCTTATCTTCTAACTGCAAATTGCATCATCATCTTCATCATTCATGTTTTGTACTCTCATAAGGGTAGATAAGTTGAAGTAAAATAACTTTGCTAATGAGAAAGTTAGTGCAACAACCAACAAGTGGTGCTGCAAAATTTATGCTGTGATGAACGGTGTTGAAGCCACAACTCCAACGGTGGCACCATTTAATGCTGAGAGACCAGTATATTGGAAGCATTTTGATGATTCTGTGAATGCAGTTTCTTTTGGGTTTGTTGCCACTGCCATCCTCATTTCTATGTTTCTTCTTTTGGCTATCTTTGAGAGGTTTCTTAGGCAAAGATCAAGTGAAGCCAGTGTTGCAACTCCAATAGATCTTGAACACCAAATGGAATTTGGTGGAAAGTTGGAAAATCTATCACCTAAGGTGCACCTCAACCCCCTTTGATTTCCTTTACTTGTATAGTTGGTTCATTGTGATAGTGACAGTGTGACTTTTTGTTCCCCTCTTTTTACTTTCCTTGCATGATGTTCTATGATGATTCAGTTATGACTATGATTTTGTTTACTCATGACTTTGAATGTGCATGACAACAAAGTCACCAACTTGCATACCTAACAAGTAATGATGTTAAGCCTCACATATTCAATTTAGTATATGTGTAATTGCGGATCATCATGTACTTAATTTTTCTTGCTATGGTCCATGGTCAAGCTGAAAAGGATTTTCAGTTTTCTATATGGCAACTGTATTTGGCAAAGTGAGAACATTTTTGCCTCCGATATCTTGTTTGAAAGAGTTGAATTCAGGGGCTTTTAACTTTCAATTCGGATGACAAGATATAAAAACTACTGTAGAGTATGGTAGTTTATTTAACCGCAACAAACATTCTAACCATGCTTTTGTATGCTTAATTATGCTGTTCATGCTAGTTTGTTCATGTGTACTGCTACATGTTAGAAGTAAGCATGTGTTTTCCTTTCAAATGGCAGAGAAGATAAACAATTATATCAAACTTTTTGAATATAATTATTCCCAGTTGCTACTAATTGATAAAATAATTTATTGAAGAATGTTTCTTCATTAAACAAGACCACAGTCCATTCAATTGTATCAAACCATGATTTTTAGAACCTTGCTCATGATCATTATGCAATGTCTTCGTTTTTCTAGTAACTAGTACAGGGGACTGAACTCTGTCACATTTGATTATAGTTTTATGCTTCACGATCAGAGGACTGCAATTTCTTTTCTAGCATCTAGTCTACATGCACAATAAATTAACCATTACACATGCCACAGATGTTCGCATTTCAATGTTTGATGAAAATACAAGATATTCGTTCCGTTTCAAGGTTGAATTCTACTTCTTAAAAGAAGTAATCAATTTGGTGGCGTAATGATTGTATTGTAGCATCATACTCCTAAATTGACATGCCTTTGGCTATGGCCACTTTTGCATGTCCCAACACTTTACCACACTTTGAAGGCAATGCTTAAGCACATGTACAATTATAATGGTATCTACCACTTTTACGTTCTGAGAGTTGTCTAACACTTTACTTGGCACTGTTTTTCTTCTTAAACACTTCTTTGATCTACCCTTAAATATAATACTCTAGCCTTTACTACTAGTCACTTTTTTATGCTAACACTGCAGATAGTGTAATTTTTATGCATTTTCGGTATAGAAACTTCTACACTCTTAATCCCTGAGAAATCATGATAGGAATGATTTTCAAAATACTTATTATAAAAGTCAACAAACTAATTATGCACGTGAAATTTTGTGATTGAATGACAGAAATCAACAAACGGTTTATATTGTCAATCCATTATTTACTCTATTACTATTTGAATATTATTGTATTCTAATGTAAGCAACTGATTTTTATTTCTCTTCAAGCTAATTAGATGACCATTTATGGAAGAGGTGTATTAGTGTTGATGCCCGGAGATAAGATTCCTACATTCATTGCACTTCCTGCTCCTCCACCATGTCGCCGCGAGCCAATGTCATGGCCTATTCATCATAATTCATGCATTCCTTCACCTTTAGCATCAATGAGAGACTACAATCTAACAAGCAACTAGAAATATGATGATGGTTCATCTCTTTTGATCTGTGAGAAGAATGAAGGTATCTGCAGTGTGTAAAAGCCTTTAGTGAGACTCGTCATTGATGGCATTACTTGGACCATGAAGATAGCATAATGGCATTTTTTTTGCACACAATTTAAACCCTTTTTTCGCTTAATTACTTGGGTAGTTTGGTGGATCTGTTACTTAGAGATCATGCAAAATTTTTGTACATATTATGTTGCAGAATTGCATTGTAATTTTCAGTGAAATTGTCTTTGGAAAGCATGAAATTTTGTGAAGTTTCATTTTTCAAGGAAGTTATGGTTAAAGTTAGATACCTTTTGTTAGTTATGATGCAGATTTGCGTGTTGTTCAAGCTGCAAAGTAATTTGCTGTTTTGATATCAAGCTGCAATGTAACTTGCCGTTTTGATCTGTCAAAGTGATTCTAAGATCATTACACCCTCTCTTTGGAGGCACAATCATTAACAAAACATACTGATAGCAATTTTGACATGGACAAAATGAAAAAATTCATAACTCATGGAAAAATTCATACTATTTTAAATGTTTTCGGTGGGGTGCTAATTAGGAATCAATGATAATAATCACGCCTCAGCGTTGAGTTTACTCATCTTAAAATCTGCGTGGGATTGCTAACTCAGTTTATCATATGTGCTAGAACTCTGACAAATCTAGGCATGAATTAACTTTTTAGTTTCTTTGCTTTATTTTTCATTAACGTTTGTAGTGCCTCGTAAATTTCTGGCAATATTTAACCCTTCATTGGTTTTTCATTAATATTACATGGTTTTGTGACATGAAATCAATTATTAAATGTTAATCTGAAGCTGTCATTTAATTTTCTGCCTCCAAGTGAGGCTAGTATTTAACAGTTTTAATTTAATAATAAAAACTAAAATTGTTGAAAAAAAATTAAATTAAAAGTTGAAAAAATTAATTTATTAGAAATTAAAATTTAAAATCTAGAAATTTAAGAAATTAAAATCTTAGAACAAGTTTAATAAGAGATATTTATACCAGGAGTTTATCAATAATTTATTAATATTTTTTATATTTTTCTTTTATTGATAAATTATTATACATAGAATTGTCAAGATAAGTTATATTGATCTATAAATAGATTAGTCAGATCAATCCATTTAAAAAAATTTACTTCATTATCAATTATATTATGTAGTTAATCAATCAACTCACTCACATAATATAATTTTATATACAAATTTTTCTCTTCACACTTTATAATTAGTTGTTTGTGTATTATAATTGTCTACTAAACATTATTCATTTAAAAAGTAGTTGTATTTTATTTGATTTAGATTGAATTGTATTTAAATTTAAAAAATTGAGTTATATTTAAATTTTAAAAAATAATCAATTACGCTTAATAACAAAATCTCATCCATGAATCTGAGCTATATTAGAATGATTGTGTATACAGTATTAATATACGACTTTTAAACTCATTATTTTATGCAGGTAAACTTTCTTACGTTTTTACTAAATACGCAAAATCACTCGAGAATCCGTTTGTTGTTGCTAATGTGAAAATTTTGTTAAAGAATAATCAATAGGTATTTTGGTAGGCAATTTTAAAATCTTGAGATCTGTCCTCGTCTTAATTAACTCCTATACTTAATTTAACTAAACTTTTAACACAAAAGTTACAGTGTAATTTTCTTGAATTTAATACTAATTTAACATGGAAAATTATAATTTTTATTCTCCTAATAATTTTATTCTAACTGGTATAGCCACACATGAAATATATCTCCAACTTGATTTCTTGTCATTGGGAATCTGGTTCTACTCTACATGCACTTTCTTAATGGGTGTGCCACACTCTACAAGGCCAAGTTGCACATTTTCCTACAACAACTACAAGACAATCCACGCCAATATCAAGAAACAGAAGAAGCCCCTTCTTCAACCTTCACTCTTCCCCATCCCCATAAAGGAAAAGTAGATGCCCTCCAATTTCGAGAACCATTTCTTCTTTCATGCCTTCATAAGCAACAACTTGTAAACAACAAAATAATCAAAGAGATTATCATGTTTAAAAAATGAATTCAAGGTTCTTTCCTTCGTTTCATTTTCCCTCCGCACCTTTGGTGGCATAAAATGTATACCATAATGAAGACTAATTATTGAAATATTCTATGAATCATTCTAAAATTTGACAAGAAGGGTATTTGTGTATCCATTCATATTGTTTTGTTTTATTGTAGCCCACATAATAAACACAGCACATTATTAAGTCCAACGTGTCTGGGAGTATTTTTTTATTTTGAATATGTTTAATTGAGTAAGTATTTGATAAGATCCATTTTATAAAGAAAAAAAAAACACTAGAACCATTTTCTCAAAAAATAAAGAAATACTGAGACTCATTTCATGTGAATATTTATTTACATAAGAGTAATTTATGATGGAGTGACTCCCGGAAGAATTATAAAAAAAAAGAAAAAAAAGAAAAAAGCTACACCTTTTTAATAACAAAGCCATTAAAAAGTCAAAAGTAAAACAACTGCGACTGAAACCGAAAGCAACGCCATGTGAAATAATAGCTTCTAGAATTCCAAAAAAAGCTTGAAAAAAGTGCTTCTACAGAAAAATAAAGCACTCCATCGACACATGCGGGTTCTCGAGGCACTCCTCCGGTGAAACGACGTCGTTTTGCTCTTCAACAACTTCCTCACTCGAACTCTTCTTCTCCTTTTCCTTCTCTTTCTCCACCCCTTTCGCCGCCGGAGTAACCTCTTTCCGACAACCGCCGGCAGCAACATTTCTAGTCCTAGCACACGCTGGTGACCTCGACCTCCGGCCAGAAATCTCACTGGAGTCTCGACGGAGCCCGACGGGGCCGGCATTTCGCTTCCGGTTAGCCGCCGGACCGGATTCTCTCCCCCGAACTGCCCTCGAACCGTTCTTAATTTTCTTCTCCGGCGACGGCTCCGACCTCCTTGCCGGCGATTTTAGACGGCGCTCTCTTCCCCCGGCTAGGTTGCTGTCGGTAGCGTGAGGCCTCTTTCTTGAAGGAGATCGGTCCCACTTGTGATTGATGCTGTGTTTGCTTGTTGCTTCGTCTTCTTCTCTCGTGACGGTGGCTGTGGTGGTGGTTGTGGCGGCGGAGAAGCTCTCGGTCATGCTGCATGTTTCTGAGAGCTGAGAGACAACCTCTGAGGTTTCTTCTATTGGAACCTTTTTTGCTTCAAAATTCTGAGCTGAGTTTTGAAGAAGAGGCAATTGGGTGTTCGTTTCTGGTGTCAAAATTGGAACTTGGTGGGGTTTGAAAAATGGAGTCTCGGAGAGGTGAGAGACAACCTCCGGTGTGGGAACCTCTGTTTGGAAATTCCGAGGTGGGTCTTGAAGAAGGGGCAATTGGGTCTTTGTTTCCGGCTTCAAAATTGGAACTTGGTGAGGTTTGGAAATTGGGGTTTCGGAGAGGACTTCTTTCACTGATTCCTCTTCTAAGGGTGGTGGTGGTGGTGGGGGTGGTTCATGGTGGTGATTTTTGTGAGGGGTTTGGATCTTTTGATTTTGATTTTGGCCCTTTTGGGTGGTGGGTGTGCTCAAGCAGCAACCCATTGGGGTTTGGGGAGGGATGGGAAGGAGTTGAATTTAGAATGTTGTGGGGTTGGGGCAGTGATGAGAAGACAGTGTTGGACCTTGCATGGGGTTTGGGTTTGAAAATGTTGGCACATCAGACAATATTGTAACGGCTATGGAAATGTTTGTAGGTATCTGAGGAGGGAATTGGATCGTGGTTTGCAATGTATGGTTGGCAGAAACTTACTACTTCGAACAAGTATTTAATATTTAAATCATGAATAAAAAAATATTAGATAATTTAATTTTATATATTCTAATAAAAAATTTATTTCCTTGTTAAGGTTTTCCATATGTACTGAGAACTCTCCTGAATAGTGTGTAGAGTTGAGCTCGTCTTGTGGTTATGTCATGACAAAATTTCTAATTTTAAGATATTTAAAATAAAATATCAAAGTACGTGATAGACATTAAATATCATTTGCCAAACTTATAAGTTTTAAGTAATTTAACCTTTCAATTCTTGTATTGAATGCTTGCTAGATACATACCTTACTAATTTTGCATGGGAATAATTTAAAAAATTTATGGTTTTCCATTAATTCCAAGAAACTACAGAAAGTGACTCAATTAAAAGTATTCATCCACAAGGAAATAAGTATGCTAATTTGTCAAACCAAACAAGACAATATTAAAATGCCTTGCAATATTTACTAATTAAAAGACATAACTGCAAGAAATATTTGCAACTGCTTTGATATTCAAATGAAAGATTACCACTTGCATTACACCTTGTGCACGAGGATAAATTTGTACTGATTTCCCAAGGATCACTGTCACAGTCATCATAATTTTTTCTAACAATTTTTGATGGTCATGTCCTGTAAATGTCACTAGAAATCACACCCGTGTAATGCACGGGACGGTAATTTTTATCATTAAGAGCTAAATTTATTGTTTTAAAAAAGTTAAAAAACAATAATAAAAAAAAAAACTGACATAGTTCTCTTATTTGTCTTAAAAATACTTCAAATAAACCGGTAAACATTCAATATAAAAAGATAGTAAGCAGCAAAAACAGTCAACTTGTGTAATACCCGGTTAATATGCTTTGTTACTGAAATATACATGGTATTTATAAACCTGTTTCTCGTATATAAATTTTATAAAGTATATTAAAAGCTAGAACTAACTATTTTACAAATATAATTTAATCTATTCTCTATTTTGTGTCACTATTTATAAATATTATATTATAGACATAAATATTATATTATAGACAATACATAGTGATTTTTTTCCGTGTTTTTTCCAAAAATAAGGTGTTATCGTTACTTTGAGTATAATCAAATATTCTTAATTTAGTAAATCTGTTAAATCATGCTCCTCGGGATTGTTTTAATTCATACAAGAGTTTTTTTTAATTTGCATACATTTTCTGTACCTGAACGCACATTTTTAATAGGAAGTTCATGTGTACTTTTTTTTAATAAGGGCCATGTAGGATAACATTTATAACAAAAAACTGAAGAAGTGTGTAAAAGATGAAAATATAAGAAGGGGGTTGAATTGTATTAATCAAAAAATTTAGTCTTTCTTATGTTGTTTTTCATATGTTGTTTTTCAAATCTGATTAAACAAAATTTTAAATTTTTTAATTATTAATTTTAAGTGTAAGACGTTTTAATAATTATTCTTGTTAGTCAATAAAACATTTAAAGACAAATGTATTTTTATACTAGTTTGTCTATTCCAGACTACATCCGGTTACCCAGCAACTTCATGAGTTTTCACTACAAACCGTGAAATGGTTACAAGTATTCTTTGCACTCAGCCACTTCTGGCTATAACAATATTCTTTGCATACAACTTTCTCACGCTAAACACTTAGGTATTCTTTGGAACGCAGTCTCCTCGAGCTAATACAAGAGGTATTCTTTGTTCGTTGTCCTTTCCTCCTTGAAGTCTTCAACTTGTGTCAGAGAACAATCATAGATTTTATAGTATGCACAACGGAGTTAGAACCTTTTTCTGACTTGATCAGAGATATCAACAAAAGGTAGATTTACTTTTCGTGTAGCAGCGGTTAGCATGAATCTCTATTCTGACAGAGGAAGTGTTAGATCAAGGTTAACACTCTTAAGTTTTGATAATTACAACACAGACGATACGTACAGACGAAGCAAGTACAGACGATTAAGGACCATAGACGAAGGACGACTCCTCAATCTGAAATATCTTATCCCATATTCTTTTCAAAGGAGTTTCATCACAAAGAGCAGACGATGCAACAATGATGGTAAACAACATTATCTTAGAGCTTTATCTGTTAAAGTTTTTCTGCTCTGTCAAAGATCCATCGTCTATAAGAAGTAAGGTGAAGACAGACGACATAGAAGATAAAGACAGACAAAGTAACTCGTGCAAAAATTCAAATCTAGTCGTTACTTGTGGAGGTTTCCAAAAGGATTTCGGGTACTATGCAAAACTTCGCAACACGAAAAGGCAGATCACGCTTTTGTTATCTAATCTGATCAAGACAGAAAAAGGTACTGAACATGCGCTGACTCCGCTGCGAAACATTAATTATTCTAATTGATCTCTGTCACTGATGGGAAAGCTTCAAGAAAAGGACAACGGTCAAGACTTTGAGTCTAACGAATCTCTCCAAGACTATGTCTATATAAAGGACTTCTCTTCACCATTTCAAGTTGGCGAAAAACGCTACAAAAAGCTGATTATTTGTATTCACTCTTGAATATATTCTTCATTGTAGAAACCCTCTCTGCGAAGAGGAAATCTTAAGTGTTTCATAATCTTCTCTAAATCCACTTGTGTGATACTTTAGCCTGAGGAGACTGTGTTTGCAAAGAATACCTTTTGTTAGTCTGAGGAGGTTGTGTTTGCAAAGAATACCTTTCGTTAGCCTGAAGGAAGTGTGTTTCAAAGAATACTTGGTTGGTTAGCCTGGGAAGGGGGTGATTAAAGAATATCTTGTATTAGCCAGAAGTGGCTGGGTTCAAACAATACTTGTAACCTTTTCACGGTTGATAGTGAAAACTCAGTTTTTGCTGGGTAACTGGACGTAGTCTTGTATAAACAAACCAGTATAAAAATTGTTGTATCTCCTTGATTTTATCTTATGACTAACGGGGATAATTAAATAATAACTTAATCTCTTAAAATCAATCTTTCAAGATAAATTTGTATCGTCTGTATCGATTTTAAAATAATAGACGATAAGAGAAAATTTCATTAAGATCACAATTCAACCCCCCTTCTTGTGATTTGTTCTTTACAGGAAGCTTCTTGAATAACAACTAGATTTGAATTTTGACGCGAGTTGCTTTGTCTGATGACTAAGGACTTCACTTATCTTTATAGACGATTGGTTTTCATGCTCTTCAGTTTGAGGATTCGTCTTGAAAAGACTTCATTAATATTGGTCTGAATACTTCGTCTTGAGCATATCGTCTTATGTTTTCGTCTTGAGGCATGCTTTTGGACAAATGAATGACTTGATCAGTAGAAGACTTTGAGGGGTCAACTTCCATCTGTTCTTGCTCCGTCTGACTTTGACTTGCAATGCTTTAGTCTAATAAGTTCTGTCTGTTCTGTAATTAATCAAAACTTGAGACGTTAATCATCTTGATCTAACAAACTGCCTAATTTTGGTTTATAGCTACTGACAAAAGTAATATCATAGTGTTGAGTTATGCTACTGGTAACTATAAAGAGTCATTCAATGAATGTTGAGCTTATGGAGAAGATTGAACCAATGGATTATGATCAAAATCAAAATGTATAGTTAGTTGTAATAACAAACAACTTAACATCATGGTGTTACACTTTATTTTCATTCCCTCTGGAATGTAAAACTAGTTTTCTCTATATTAGAAAAATCATGTTCATGAAATTAACATCCTATGAGATAAAAAAAATGTTGATAATGGATGATAAGCATGAAAGTCTTTTTGAGTTGAACCATAACCCATAAATACACATTTAATAACTTGTGTTAAGCTTTGTACGTTGATGTAGATGTAGGTGAATATAGACTACACATCTAAAGACACCAAAAGGGTAAATGAACAATGGAAGGAAAAGGACAATGATCAGATAGCACATCTAGAGACCTTCTGGAGTTAAGGACACTAGAAAAGGGTTTGATAAATCAAATAAATTGCATATTTTAAAGTATCTCCCCATAAATGAGATGGAACACTACCACCTAATAAGAGTTATCTAGTTAGTAACCTCTAAAATGTGTCAGTTTTTCCTCTCAGCTACCCCATTTTGTTGGATTATATGATGATATATAGTTTGATGTAAAATTTCTTTAAAGTTCATGAACTCTATTAATTCTTTGTCAAATTTCATTAAGATCACAATTCAACCCCCCTTCTTGTGATTTGTTCTTTACAGGAAGCTTCTTGAGTAACGACTAGATTTGAATTTTGACGCGAGTTGCTTTGTCTGATGACTAAGGACTTCACTTATCTTTATAGACGATTGGTTTTCATGCTCTTCAGTTTGAGGATTCGTCTTGAAAAGACTTCATTAATATTGGTCTGAATACTTCGTCTTGAGCATATCGTCTTATGTTTTTTTAAAAATATTCATTGTCAAATCTAACATTTATGGATGTATTAAATTGTGTGACGATCATCTAATAGAAAAGACGAAACACTCCACACATATCACTCTTGTGTTTAAGTAAATATACACATGTTAACTAGATATAATCATCAACAGTAATGGGAGGGGGGCCAACATCAATGTGAACTATTGAAAAAAGAGAATTAACTCAATTATTATTTGGAAAAAATCAACATGATGATTTTTTTGCCAAAACTCAAGAGAAATAGCTCTATTTTTATTTGAAAAAATAACATGATGATTTTTTGCCATAACACAAGTTTTACAAAAAAATCAAAAACATTACATTTATGAAATAGAGATGGAAACAACCTCTTGCATAACCAAAAGAAGGATGTCCTAATCATTTATGCCATAACCATATATCTTCACTATTTTTATTCTGTTGATTGTCACTTGCAAGATGAGCCAATGTTTCTTTATAGATTTGTTAAGAAACACGTTCTAAGTAGTACAAGCCTCCTCTTAGTTTACTAATGTCAATCTTCTCCTTTGTATGAATGTTTTGGAAAAGACAATATGTAAGGAAAAACAAAGAAACATAGCCATGAGATTGTATCAGTTTATGTTGTGGGTATACATCAATTGTCCCATGGCGGAGGCCGGGTTAGGCCAAGTCATAGTCGACTCGTGACGTTTGGGCTGTTACGCTCTTAAGTAAAAAGAGTTGCGCCCTTACTAATAGTTATAGCTTTTGGTCCAGTGGTAAGCGCTCGATCCAACAATTGGTATCAGAGCCAAGGTCACGAGGTCAATTGCTGAGGGGGAGATTGTTGTGGGTATACATCAATTGTCCCATGGCGGAGGCCGGGTTAGGCCAAGTCATAGTCGGCTCGTAGCGATTGGGCTGTTACGCTCTTAAGTAAAAAGAGTTGCGCCCTTACTAATAGCTATAGTTTTTGGTCTAGTAGTAAGCGCTCGATCCAACCCTTTACTCCCTGAAAGGGATTACAATTCAAATTGCACTCGATCCAATCTCTTACATAACTAAAAGAGGGATGTCCTAATCGTTTATGTCATAACCATATATCTTCAATGTTTTTATTCTGTTGATTGTCACTTGCAAGATGAGCCAATACTTTTTTATAGATTTGTTGAAAAACATGTTCCAAGTAGTACAAGCCTCCTCTTAGTTTACCAATGTCAATCTTCTCCTTTGTATAAATGTTTTGAAAAAGACAATGTAGAAGGAAAAATCAAAGCAACATAGCCATGAGATTATATTAATTTACTAATTGAAAGAAAATTACAATTTAAATTAGAAATATATAAATCATCACATAAATCATCAGTAGTAACGGATTAAGAAGATAAAAAACATGCACTCAATTAAATAAAAAAAAAAAAAAAAAAACACATCTATGATGCCTTTACTATAAAGGAATTTAGAGGTAACACTCACACCAAATTAAAAGGTTTTAAAAAAGAGAATAATTCTTATGTTTCATTTATAAGATGCAAAGATATAAACATATCTACTGTATATTTCCTTGAAAATAAGAGATTCAGAAAACGAATAATAGTTATACAAATTTGTTAATAACAAAAATACATCTAATCTACTCGTAATTAAGATAAATATATTAATAATAAAAATATTTATATTTATAACTAATCAAGATATTTAACTTAATTTTTTTAAAAATATTACCATTTTTGACAGTAAGCCGTAACAAAATGACTTTATTATAATAAAGTCACGTGACTCGGGCAAAATCACAAAAGTTGTGTCCATGTGAAGTTTTTAACACTAAAATTATATGAAAAATCGACTTACTTGTAAGTAACAATAAAAAAAAATACTTAGTTGCGAATATTAAGTTGTGAAAGTTTTACATTTTTATATATAAGTCATGTAGTCATAAAATCATAAAAATTTCACATTTCTACAGGTAAGTCATTTGAATTTGAAGGCTTGTATATAATTTTTTTATTTATTTTTTAACTAAGTTCGTATTCATTGCAAGATCTTCACATTTTTTTTAACTTCTTAAACTTTGTAATTAAGTCATTTTTAAAATTATTTTAAAATAATTATGGGAAAGTCTTTTAATGAAAAATAATTAAAAAATTATATAAAAATCGTCAACTTTAATGACTTATTTTAAAAAAATTAAAAATATACAAAAGTAGTGAAAATCGACTACTTATGTTATTATAAATTATGAAAATCACACAATTTATTTTAAGATGAAATTAAATAAATTCTTTTACCTAAATCCTAATTCTTTTAGGACTAACCTTTCATATGTCTTTATAATATAAAGTCGTTTTTCTCTTGCAACTTTACGATGCAACACGACTTTCGTGACTTTGTCTAAGTCGTATAAAGTATACAATTTTATTATAGGAAAGCCATTCCTTTTTTTATTACTTACCTTATTTAGTAAAATTTTCAAAAACTACCCTATTTGAGTAATTTTCTAACCAAATTACGGAAAAAAAGTAAATGTTACTTCTCCATTATATTATAGAGTAAATTACTATTGTTGAATCTTGTTCTCATTTTTTTTTTTTTTATCTTTCTTCCCAAGTGTCTAGAGAAAGAACCACCTGAATCCAACAAAAACTTTGGAATCCAGGCCACCAATTAAAAAACAAAATATTAAACAATATCAATGCAAGATTGAAATTTGGTATTCTCACAAAGCCCATGGCTTATGGCCCATTCTACTGAGCCTTTTATTTTACCCACTACTTTTAAAGCCCATTAATTAGTTTCTCTTGTTTTTTATCAGCAGCCCCTTAATTAGTAAACTATTTCTTTACCTTAGCCCATCAATTCAATAATATTTGTGGGTTAGGATCATCTATGGCTCAGTCCACAATGTAAATTCAATAAACTAATGATTTAAAATCAAAAAAATAATTTATTGGATTTCCACATTGGAACCAATTAAGGTCAACTATAAAACACCTTGGTAATCTTAAAAAATCCTTCCGATATTGTTGACCCTAGTCAAACTTTTGTTTGGCTAATATAGAATTGTAACATTTTCTTCTTTGTCAGCATAAACCTCAATATCCTTTGCTCTTGAAAATCTAATGGGCCATAGACTATAATATAATCATGTCACTCGAAATTAGCTACACAATTACTTTGTTCTTATATTCATTCTTATAGACCTTCTCTACTAAATGATTACTTAACTTAAACTAGTCCATCAAAATGTCCAAAGTTCAGTCAATGTTGTCATCTGCAATGACTACATACATAGATTGTTCGTCGACTTTTAGCATAAGGTTCCAATGAATGGTTGATGAAAATTTTAAATAAACATCAACTATCACAATCACTTCACATATATGTAAATGCATAACCAATAGAAGATAAAAAATTCTAACATAATATACATCAACTAATAATTTGTTGAAACGTGTATAATAAATTAAATTATTATGGCTAAAAAATTGATTTGTAGTTGACGGATACGAGAACAAGGAGTGACTTAAAATAATAGAGATACAAGTTTGCATGGTCAAGATTGAAGATGCTGAGAATAATTAATGGCAAAGATATAAATTTCAAAGGTATTTATTTGGTTAGTGAAAGAGAGGTGGCAATGCCTCTAAACAAGTGTCATGAATTGATTGGTTTGGTGTGTGGGAGACAAAAGCCAAAAGCAATATATGGCGTTTTCAAAACTCAAAGGTGGTGCCCATTCCAATTGGTGAAACAGTATACAAAGTTAATAAATATTTGATGTTTAAAGTTATTCAAAGTTCAAACCTTAGTTTTAATATATGATATTGACTTGCTTTCTCTGATTTTCCTTTCTTTTTGTTTCCCAATTTGCCATTCAGTATGAATAAACACATCTTTGTTTAACACATTTTTGGGATAACTGAATTTTTAGTTGCTTAAATTTTTAGAATTTTAAATTTTAGTATGTAAATAAATTTTTAATATTTCTTAAGAGGCTATTTAAAAAAGTTTTTGTCAAGATGTTAGTTTTTAATTTCAGGTTTTTATACTTTATTTTCTTGTTGTTCTGAACATATTTATAAATTTCTCTATTACTCCTTTTAAATTAAATATGATGATATACCTAATTAAAAAAGAGATATTTTGTTTAACTTAATTAAAAATATATTAAGATATAATATAAGATTGGTCTTGAAATATATAATACAAATAATAATAATTAGAAATAAATAATATAATTATTTTAATATAATTACAATAATTAATTTGTAAATAAAATTATAAGGATATAATAAAATTTAAAATTATAATTAATAATCTAAAAATATTTATATAAAAAAAAACTTAAAAATTAAATAAAATTATCGTTTAAACATATTTAGATCTGTTATTATATATTTATCACTTGTTTTAACAGATATTTTACCGTACAATTTTAATTTAATAAACCAATTTTTTCAACTTTCAACTATCAAAATTAGCTGGTTTGGTAAAACATAACCTTAACCAAATAGCATGTGAATTATTATAAAATTTTCACTAAAGTTTAACACCTACTTTGAATTCAAGAAAAAAGAAGGAGCAATCAAACAAATTCCAGTAAATTTACTTTGATTAAGCTATATATAGATAGATTTGGAAAGTGTGTATTTCTATATATCTCTTTCTTTTCTTATGTTTTTGCTATATATTTTTTCATGTATCTGATTAAATGTGTCCAACATAAATTGTGAAGCATATATAATGTGGTGATGAGGGTTTAGATTCTGGAATTTCTTTTGTTCTATTTTTCATTTCAAGGCAGAAAATGATGTCGGTAACTTAGTGTCTACCAGCAAATAACTTGAAGAGTGTAAGCATTGTCTTAATGGTAATATTATGGACACTTTTTTAATACTAGTGAGATCATCAAACCAGAATCAATTATACAAGATATTTGTAAAAGGGAAAGCTAATTCCCATGTAAAAGTGATAATAAAGGCATAACATTTGTGCAACTAGTCAATTACAACAAGGGAAAATGAAAATGAAGCATAAGCTACAGTGCAACTAGTCAATTACTCCTTTGATTTAGCTACTAAGTTTAAAATATAGAAGGAAAGTTGACGTGAATAAGTGCCCAATTTACACTCAGTCATAGTTTCATATTAATTTTGTGAAAGTTTTTCATGTATAAATTCATTTTTAGTTTACAAAAAGAAGTTAATTTTATTTGATAATAATTAATTCTATGATAATGTTTATAGAAGAGTTTTATCTAAACATTGACTGACTTATGGAAGAAATGAAATGTTAGTTATATATATTTAATTTCATTGATGAGGTATTAGTTGAACCCAAAAATGATGTTTATTTTGAAAGAGAGTTATGATAATATTTAATGATAGGGGGAGTAGCCATCAAATAGATTCAAAGGAGCGTGATTAGTTGGTTTGGATAAAGAGATAAAGATTGGTAACCTTTTTGGCTTAGTCTTTTCTACGTTGCTTCTTCCTTTTCAATATAACATAACGGTCACTTCTTGTTGATGCCTATGATATTGACTTTCTCTTCTTTCGTCTTTTTTTTTTTATTATTTTATTTTTATCATTCTAACGTGGAATTTATTCCTCCACGTAATAGTGACGTGGAAACTCTTGTGATGCTTATCGTTTTGTTGCCCAATGGTTCAACATACTCAAGGAATACACTCTGTTTGACACAAACAAACAAGAAAACGACAAAATGAAAGGATCATTTTTAAGAAGAAAAAGTTAAATTACGATAAATATGTTCATTTAGATAAACGCAATTAAATTTATTTAAAAGATAGATAAATTTAATTTTGCATTATTTGTTAGTTGATGTGATGGATTAGTATTGGTCAGTCACAGATCGTCCGAATCGATGTTGAAATTATATGTTATCGTTAAAATGAGATTTCTAAAATTGTTTTAAATAAGATAAAATTATAAAATATGATATATTAATTATGTAATATATTATATTATGATTATTTTTTATAAATAATTAAGATAATATCACAAAATTATTTAATAATCATCATATTTTATTTAAAAAGTGTTATCTTACGAAGTTTTTTAGATAAAACTGTCATGAAAAACAAAAAGTCTTGACTAATTTATTTTAGTAAAATAAAATTTCATTAAATCAGTCATAATTTAGATAATTGTAATTTTTTAACCTTTAAAAAAATCTCATCAAATTAATTATAATTTAAATAGTTGTAATTATTTTAATATTAAAATAGAATTAGTTGTTATCAAGATTTAATTTTTTTAATCTATTTAAATTTTATGATAAAATAATTAAAAATTTTACTCTAAATAAAATAATAAATATTTAATTTTGGATCCAAAATTTTGGGACCTTTTATAACACATTACATGTGTTGATGGCCGCAACTGGTGTGTGGATCAATTGAATTTAATATCTCTCTCATTCTGCCATGTTCTCTAACATTTCTAAAATCAAATCATTGTTTCAGCAAAATCAATGGCTATTCAAAGCCTTTTGAGTTTTCAGTTGAAAGTTACAAGTGCAGTTGCTTATACGGTTTGTTTTACTCAAATACTAATTATTTCCATTTAAAATCATAAAAAAAAAAACTATAATAACCTTGAGGGTAATAAATGTATATACTTATAAAAATCTGTATCCAACCAATTATAGAAGTGGATATTCATAAAATTCAGAACATTAATAATTGCTTCAATAGGTATCACGGCACCCATTACAATCATTTAATACACCACGTGAACCCCTCTTTTAGGAACCCACGCCTCTTTCACACTTTCTCATTTTTATTCTTTTTTTCAATGAGAAAATCATTAAACACTTTCACTTTGAACATACACTGAATTATTAAACATTCATTGTTTCCTATTACTACGTTTTATTTTTATCCTACTTCTTTTGAGAGTACTTGTTTATTTTTTAAGAAATTAATTAAGCCATAGAATTTATGTTAAATATATTATATAAGTTTAATATACATGAAAGTGGCTTGTGGATTTATGAGAAATTAGTTTTGTTACATTATTACTTTTAAGATTTTATATTTAAGTAATTAAAAAGTATATTTTGAGATAATTATTAGAAATGATAATATTTTAATTGTATAATCATGTATAATTAAATGATAACATAAAATTTGTGCATTATCATAATATTGTCACTTTATTCTCTTAAGAAATTTCAGATCATTTACATATTAACAAAATATTATATATATATATATATATATACTATTAATAGTAATATAAATTATTAAATTTTTAATTAATGATGATTCCTATATTGTATTCTCTGAAATTCACTCCTTATTTTAAAAGTTTATTTCATATTTATATGAAAACAGCATCAAAATAACAAAGTCATGATGTAAAATAATACATTCAATTGTAAAGATATTTTTAAGAATAAAACTATTTAATAAACAAATATAATTAGGAGACAATCAATTATAAAATATGAAAAAAGAAATATATATATATATATAATATGAAATGAAAATATATATATATATATATATTGAGTGAATTAATTGATTAATTATATAATATGATAATTATTTGTAAAATAAAATTATTTTAAAAATTTGTTTTCTATCTCGTGAATTTCTGTCTACATAAAATCTCTAAAATCTCTGAAAAATACTTTCATCTCCGTATTTTCTTTTTTACTTTATCATCTATTTTAGTTTCATGTTTTAGTAACATATTATTCACGTGAAAGTTATTTCTAAATTATAATTAGAATATTTTTTTCTTATCTATCTCACCTCAATGATTGGATCCCAACTCAACAGTTTTAGACAAGTTTTCTTGACATGTATGTATTCAATATTAATGTGTGAAGATTCTAATTTATTTATTTAATTGTTGTTTGTTAAAGAAAATATTTAATTGATTTGAAGGTATTGCTTAAAAATTAAAAGTAACCTTTTATTGAAATTATTATTAATCCATATTTCTAATAAAATTTTAAAAAATTATTTTATCATTTACTATTATTTTCTTAACTTAACTAAAGACTTAAGAAAACCTTCCTGTGAAAGACAGTAAAAAAATTATAGTTTCAATAGATAATAATAATTATAATAAATAAATAAATAAATTAGTTTGTTTGGCAAATTATATACTTGGTATCCTAATGAATTCCAACATCACCCCACGCGCATTTACCCCACGTGAAAACACTCTCCAATGCGAGACGGAACGCAACCATCGTCTGCGTGCACAATACTAACTAACTAATAAATAAAAACACATAAAGTATATAATTATAAGAAAGAAAATCTAAAAAGCATCTATTATTGGTTAATTTTTTGAAATTTTTGTTTTCCCCTCTAAACTGATTATTTTAATTTCATATTTTTCATGTTTATTTTATAATGATCTTAAATACCCATAGTAAATCACATAATACATATTTTGCTAAGCTGGTTTCATGTTTATCTTTTAAGATTATTAAATCCATGACATTGATAATATTATAAGATTTATAGGTGGAAAAATAAATATACTCAACTTCACTTCACTCGTGTGATAATTGAAGATGCACACCAACATATATACCATTTTTCTAAATAAATGCCGAGAACGATGTTTTATTAGTATATTGAATGGCCCTCTCTACCTTTGAGATCAATTTTCCGACATATGTTAATAGCAAAGACATTTAATCTTTGTCCGAGAAAAAACAAATGTACAACACTTCTGTAATTTGATCAAAACACAAAGAACACAAGCACATATTTACGTCAATTGCATGAAGATCAATTCAAAGGTAAAGTGTGGCATTTTCTATAATTATACATATTCTGTTAAAATTTCTTATTTTGAACTTCACTTGACAAGGATTTCTTAACTTTTTACATGATAAAGTGTTTCAAAAGAAAAAATGCATTAACATGTTATGATGAAATATGAATGTATATAAGGAAACATATACTTCGAGAAAAAGGGTTTTAATGTTTCATTAATTACAAATATTAGATATTAGAATAAATCATTATATTAGTTAGAGTTAGAAATTTTAACTTTTAAAAAATAATAAAATAATTTTTAAAAGTGTATTACATATATCATTTCAATTTCTTTTTTATATATATAGTTATTTTGGTCCTAAATTATATAATTTATTTTTAAAAAAGATTTCGATAAATCATACTTTTCAAAACTAGTAGAAGAAAATTTAAATAAAAGTTGTATAAAATTGGTATGATGTTGCATCTCAAAAGAAAAACTTAGTAGATTGACATTTTTCAAACAAATAATAAATTTGATAAGACATATCTTTCTATAATAAAATAAAAGACAAGAAATTATCATTGAAGTGGTAGAGATCAAAAGAATAGGGTAAATTAAAATGAAAATTAAGAAATTATACTTTCTTTGTCCAAGAACAAATTATATTCAAATATTTATAGCTTCAATACTTTAAGAAAATATGTCTTGACTTATTTTTTTTTATTACAAATAAAAAAAACATAACTATTGCAATTTACCGGCAGATCATGACCACAAGTGGTCTAGGGCAAATAAGTTTACTTGTTTCCTTTTTCTTATGGGTAAAAAGGAAGCATGATTCTTTAAATATGGATTTTGACTTTTATATTAAGATATTTTCATAAATCTCAAAAAATATTAGGCACTAATTATTTTTATATTAAAAATAAAAAAATTAAAGGTCTTATTTCAAACCAAATAACAACATTAACAACAATAGTTCATCAATATATAATTAACATTTAATATCATACCACTTCCCAATATAGGATAAACATCTTAGATAATCAAACAAAAATGCATAATTACACGTTTGTCTTTAAACTCTCACAGTCTAATGATTTGTGTCCTTCATTTTCTAGAGAATTTGGGTTGAAACTTATAAGTGGTAATCATGTTGAAATTTGGGTTGAGCTTAACTCAACCTCATAAAATGGGTTTATGGTGAGGTTTGCACCTCATTTATATACACCAAATATTGGATGGCCTAATATCTTCATTGATCCTAGGAGGGTTTGCCTTACTTATATACACGCAACAGGTCCCATTAATAGGTGATATAGGACTTCACATGACGAGGACTGGACTTCTCAAGCGTGGAAACGTGTGACTCAACATTTTTGTCGAAATCTAGGATATGCTATGATATAATGTAAAAATTTGGATTCGACCTAATTCGATCCCTTAAAACCGGCTCATGGGGTGAGGTTTGTACCTCATTTATATACATGCAACATGTTTTATTTCTAGATGATGTGAGACTTCATACCTCGAAAGCGAGGGCGAGCCAAAAAATTAGGGTGGGAGGGACAAAAAATTTTTTTTTTTATAATTTTTTTTAGTTTTAATTTTAATTTTTTAAAATTGTTGAATATAACTTATTAATTATACAATAATTTTTTTTAGAGATTAAAATAAATTTGGAAGAGATTAAAATTTATTATTAATATATAAAAAATTATTATTAATATAAATAAATTAATATTTATAAATTAATATATATAAATTTTTTATTGATTTTTATATATAAATTTACTACTAATATATATATATATATATAAATTTATTATTAATATATATATATATATATATATAATTTATATATATTAATATTAAATTTATTACTAATATATATATATATATATATAAATTTATTACTTATATATAATTATTATTAATATATATATATATAATTATTATTAATATATATATATATATATATATAATTTTATTATTAATATATATATATATATTAAAGAAAAACAAAATTTTGGGAGCCCCTGGAACGTAGCTCCGCCCATGCTTCCGAGATTTTATCCAATATTTGATTTTTAACATACTGAAACTTAAAAAGTGTAACTTTTAAATTGTACATGTAATTATGCTATGTTTAATTAAAAATAAAATTGTCAATATTTAAATAAAAAATAAAAGTCAAAAACAAAATGACAAACTAAATCAAACAAAAACTCAAATTAAAAATTTAAGGAGACTAATCTATGTAGGAACAAAATCAAGATAAAGAGTGAGGGTTACGATTGTGAAAGAGCAAGAATGTATTACAATCGTAAGGATCATATCACATGAGAGTAAAAATAAGTGAGGTTTACCGTCACTAGATATATTGATCCGCGTTTGAGTAAAAGCAGCGAATAATATAATTTTTATTTTCAATAAAAATTTAAATTCTACTATTTTAGTTAAATAAAATTCTTTTCAAAAAATAATAGTAATTTCAAATTATTTTTAAATCTCTTAAGTCTTATCCAATGATATACTTATAAAAAAAATAATTAATAGTCATGATTAAAATAAATTTTTCATCCAAATCCACTTTAAAATATTTTTAATTTAAAATGAAACGTTAAATCTATTATATGAAATGATTTCTGTACCAACACAGTTTAGCATAGAAAAAAAATTAAAAAATACTTATAATTGTGCTAGAATGTGATAATCAATTTTATTTTTTTTAAGTGTGAGAATATATTCTAATTTGAACAAGCAAGTGACATGTACTCTAACAAAAGGAGATAAAAAGATCGGAATCAAATTACCTTTTCTCATGTCTTCTTCAAGGTCCGATTAATTTCTAACGACCACAACACAACACAAACTCACACCACTCATGGGAAACATATACATTTATTATTATACATACAAGTATTGATTCCACGACACAAAGGTGAAAGAAAGCAACAATAAATAACTGTACTACACATCATACTAGTATTTAATAAATATGTTGATTTGTAAGAATTTAACATGAATATTATAAATTTTACTATGGATCAAGTGAAAGATAGTGCACGCGACAAGGAAGGCGCGTGGAAACTGAAAGTCTGGCATTCTGAAAAAACTTTACAGAGTAGATATATATGACTTGACTTCATTTCTTGCACACCATTTGCAGAGAGAAAAACAGAACAGTGAAGAGAGAGAAACAGAGACAACCTCTTACCTTCGTCATTGTACCTTTCCAAGTTTGCCTTTGCCTTTTCCTTGTACCCAGCTCCTTCTTTTACAAAGGTTAGGGTTCCACGCAAGTTTCAACAATTACTTAATAATAAGAATTATTATTATACTTGTTATTATTACACGCCAAATTCCCTTTTTTTTTTATGCAATGCGATATGTGTGCTTACGTTGCCTTCTACTACTCTTTTTCTTCACTCTTATACGCCAAGTTTTTTTTTTTTTTTCTTCAGCACTTCAACAACTGTAACTAGTTCTTGTGTTAGTACAATCTCGTAATAACTTGTCAGCATTTGCCAACCCTGTTATGGTCTTCACTTAATTTTCCTACAAGTAAGTTCTTTTCGTTGTTTTATTTCAGATTTTATGCTTGTGCCCATGTTTAATGCCTGAGATCAACGTATGTTGTTTTGGATATTGGGGTGTGTTTTGCTTGTTTTTGGTGTGTGTTGAATCATGGGGTGTGCAATTTTTTTTGGTAGGTTGGATTTGTTGAGGTGGTGATAGTAGCTTCAAGGGAGTTGACCTGGTTCTTCTTCTTCTTCTTCTTCTTCTTCTTCAGTTAATAGGATGCTTCTTTGATTTGGTTAACTAAGAGGATTGTGCTGAAGTTGAAGGTTGAGGTGGAGATCAATGGGTTGGAAGAGATCTGGTTTGGAATGTGAGAGAGTGAAGATCTATGGAGAAGTGCTTTTGGGATTTTTGTTGATCTGCACTATTCAGATTTCAAGTGCAGTCACTGATCCCACTGATGGTAAGGATTCTTACTATTTTGGCCTTTGGCATTTTGTGTGGTTTCCCAAAGTAAATGACTCAATATTCTGTGGTCACACAACTGTTGTATTAAACTGATGGAGCAGTCTTCTGGGTCTTCTTTGTTGTGTGTGTTTCTCAATGGTGGTTGAAGACTATATGCTTCTCTTATTTCTACTGGCAATCAAATAGGATTTCGTGTTCTATGATGATGCTTTGGTGTTGATAACCTTACTTCCTCCTTAAAACTGTAGTATTGCAATTTGTGTTCATGTGCTTATTCAGTCTACGGTTAGCTGTTATGTTGAATCATCCCTGTTTTAATATTTAATAGTATAAATTTACTACTCACCCTTTTTTCATGTCTAATTGGTCTGTTGTTTTTTAATCGAGTTGATTGATGTCGGGTGATCCATGTAGCTGACCACACACCAATTGGAAAATGACTTGTTGTTTGTTTGGTTTGTCTAATAGGTTGGTTATTGAATTCTGGTTGTTCTACATTAGAATGTTCTTCCTTTTGTCTTGATTGATGTGTGAAAGGTTATTGAATTGTATGGCTTTGAACAAGAACAGAAGATTTACAATAACTAAACATATTCTGGATTTGTTATGTTATATATCTGAAGTCTATAGGAGTTCTGAAATTTTCTGATTGTATCAGTTGCTGCAATTAATAACTTATATATCTCACTGGGATCCCCTGTTCTCCCTGGGTGGGTTGCTAGTGGAGGAGATCCATGTGGAGAAGGGTGGCAAGGCATTCAATGTAACGGATCATTCATACAAAAAATGTATGTTACACGTTATCCCCTTGGTTTGACTCTTCATATTGATTAGTTTATTGACATCTCCCAAGACAGACGATCATAAGTTTTCTTATCATCTTATTGATGACAGAGTTCTAAATGCTGCAAATTTGGGAGGAGAGCTGGGAGATAAACTGTCAACTTTTGTTTCAATCTCTGTAATGTAAATAGAATTCTCTCTCTCTTCATTTAGCTCTATGTGTGCATGGACATATGCATGCACATGTGCATTTATTACATTTTCCTCTGTTCATTCATTACAGTACATACAAATTTACATCCTCTTTACTGTTTGCTATGTTTTGGAGGTAGTGATCTAAGCAACAACAACATTGGAGGAAATATTCCATCCAATTTGCCAGTTACCCTAAAAAACTTGTATGTAATAACCTAACTCTAATACTAGCTATTCCCAACAATTTGTGCAAAAACAAATGATGGATTGTATTTGCAGTTTCCTTTCAGCCAACCAGCTCACTGGAAGTATTCCAACCTCTTTATCTACTTTGACTGGACTTACAGACATGTGAGTTTGTTGCATCTCCTGTTTTATATAAATTCAACTGACAGCTGATGCAATTTTGTGAAAGTTCGTCCAAATTATCTTGAATTATCTCCTTTTTTCAGGTCTCTTACCTACAATTTCTTAACTGGAGAAATACCGGATGCTTTTCAGTCACTTACGCAATTGATCAATCTGTATGGTCCCATTTTAAATAATATATTAATTTACATAATTTGGATGAAGATTCTTCATTATACATTACAAATATTTGATGGGGACATTAACTGTTGTGCAGAGATGTATCTCATAATAATTTGAGTGGCGAATTGCCTGCTTCTATGGAGAACTTGTCAGCTCTGACCACCCTGTTAGTATTTTGTCTTAGCAAGATCAAATTATGACCTTCTATCACCTATATCAAGCAAACTCACTATTTCCTTGTTGGCAGACGCTTACAGAACAATCAATTGTCGGGGACACTTAATGTTTTACAAGACCTTCCTCTGAAAGATTTGTACTTCTCTTGACCATATTTCATGATATATTAGTTTATAAAATTGTTCTCATTATGGACTGGAGATCTTTTAGAGTGTGTATAGGATTAGATGATATCTTTTTATTGTTAGTACTACTTGATTCTCTGTTGAACTTATGATTATTCTGCCCTGTTTGAGCAGGAATGTTGAGAACAACCTGTTTAATGGCCCAATACCTCCGAAGTTGCTCAGCATCCCTACCTTCAGGTGAAAGTTTTAAAAAGTCAAGGACATTACATATTTTGTTTCTTCATGCTTAAATGGGACAATTTATGAATTAGAAAATGTGATGCTGTTAATTATGAAATGTTTCAGTGTTACAATCAAGCAAAAATAGGAACATATAAGGCTGAAAGAGAATACTGATATTTTGACACAAGGATTTATGTAGAATTTTTGAAAGCACAATAATTCTATTAAATAGCAAATTAGATGTTGCCTCCTGTTAACTGGCCAGGAAAAAGAAATGTGTTATTTATGACAAGTCTCAAGAGTCAAGATTACACACAATGTCCAATTTGCAATAGTTATTGTGCATTAGATAAGATACATGTTTTTTGTACCAATCTTAGTGATGAGGATATTAGCTTGTGTGGTGTATACTGGTGCCTTAAACTTGTGATTCTGGGTGCTAATCGAGTTAAGGTGTGGACTTCTTAGCAGCTAGCAATAGAAGGACAATAGTAATGGCAAGGTACATTTAATAAAGTGATCATCCGACTATTGTTTTATTGACAATTGTTAAGGTGGAGTTTTGCTTATTTTATGTAGCTGAATTCAGGTTGAATTTTGGGTTATCTTATGTAGCATGCTATTTGTAATTGAGAAAACTAATGTGTTCATTCCTTGTTTGAAGTTTTATCTATTCTTGTTTTTTATTGATTTTGGTCACATCAGAAATTTGAATTTGAAGAATATATAGTTGTTATTTTGTAGCTTTAGTTATTAAAAATGATGTTTGTTTCACAGTCAAGCTGGAAATCCATTTGATGTTGTTAATGGTACTGCAACTCCTGCTTCTTCACCTCGCCCCCCAGCAATAGCACCACCACGAATCCCAGCTTCAGGGGCAACACCTTCTGGCCGTGTACCTACTAAACAGGCTGATGGACCAACTGCAGCAAATGAATCACATTCTGGGAAATCCAAAAAATCCACCAAAAGGGTGGTTTGGATATCTATTGCTAGTGTGTTGGGATTCATTGTTTTGTTACTTGCATTCATTCTCTTTATTCCAAGATGTAGCAGAAGAGAACGGGTTGACCGAAGGTCCAAGCGACATCAAATTGGTGCATATGGAGGTGAAAGACAAAATGCCAGGGACTATGGGGCTATAGTCCAACAGCAACCGCCTAATCAAATGGAAAAAGGCAAATAAATTTACCTTGGTCCTTCATTAATTCTTTATCTAGTTATCTATTGAAAGGGTGATCCAATTTAAACATTTGATTTTTTGATTAATTTTAATTTATTTTAACAGTACCAGTGGTGGATGTTCCAAGGCCAAAAGAGAGCCGTCAGGCAGAGACCATGAGAGTCGGAGTTAATACAAATCCACAGGGTCAGCAGGAGAAGGATGTGCAAAGATTGGAAACGCTACCAAAGCCAAGAGATCACGAGATAGATATGAGTACACTAGAAGTATATTCAATGCCTCCTCCTCCTCCGCCTCCACCCCCACCTCCACCTCCACCTCCCCCTCCCCCTCCTCCGCCACCACCCCCACCTCCTACTACTACTGAGAGGGTGATTGTTGAGCCAGCTACATCCCGCAGAGGGACCGTTGTTAATCCACCCATAAGAAGTTCAGTTCCTCCTCCCACTTTTGCAAAATTTTTCACCATTGCATCCCTTCAACAGTATACAAATAGCTTTTCCCAAGAAAATCTTATAGGAGGAGGCATGCTAGGTAGTGTGTATAGAGCAGAGCTTCCTGATGGCAAGGTAGGGTTGTTGCTTATTAACTACATTGATTGTTGTGTTGTGTCTTCCTTGACTTCTATCATCCTTGAATAGACAAAAATAGTTACATTGATGTCACCGATACTTTGTCTTCTGTCTGCTGTTTTTTGGTAGTCTCTAATGATCTTTTGGCTAAACAGATGATAATCATCGTGTCATCTTATTTCTTGTTCCAACATTTCTAGTCTGCGATGTCAAATATAGTGTTGAAAGCATGCAATTTTTTTATTGGTGCAGTTTGTGGTTTGTTTTCTGATGGTTGTTCTTGCATGATAATGTGTATTTCACATATTAGAACAGTTATTTTTTGTTTCCAAGATACAGTTGCAGTATATGCATCCATGACTCGCTCTTCTTTTAGCTAACATGATTGCTTAGGTCTCTGCTAGTTCAATGATTCTTGAACAACTTCAAACTATGTAAGATTGTTTGTTCAATATTTTATGAAGGTATTTCTTGGATGACAAGGTAAATGGCTAAAAATATAGTGATCCATCGAAGGTTTAACTACCGATATCTGTTGATCACATCTTGATTCTGATCTCTCTGTTTTTCTTTGACTTACTAAAATAATCTTAGTGGTTTTATATGATTCGGTTAGTATTTGACACTTGCCTCTATAAATTGTTAGTTCCTTGCTGTAAAGAAACTGGACAAGAGAGCCTCTGATCACCAGAAGGATGATGAATTTCTTGAATTGGTAAATAGTATTGACAGAATACGACATACAAATGTTGTTGAGCTTGTTGGATACTGTTCAGAGCATGGCCAAAGGCTTCTGATCTATGAGTACTGCAGTAATGGGTCACTGTATGAAGCACTCCACTCAGATGATGACTTCAAAACAAAATTTTCATGGAATGCTCGTATCCGGATAGCACTTGGGGCAGCTAGAGCCTTAGAGTAAGTCAATTAAACATTATTGCTAAGGAAAAAAATTGTTCAAGCTTGTTATTGTAGCTTACAATGGGTTCAAAGTTTTTGTTTCCACATTCCAGTCTGTCCTGCCTAAATTTCTCAGTTTCCCTCTATGAATTCATTTGACGATGAAAGTATTTTTGTGAAAACTTAACCATTATGTTTGTCCTTCCTAAATTTGTAAAACATCATGCTTAACCTCAATGCTTCTTAATGGGAACATTTTTCTTTTAAGATATTTAAGGATACAAGATTTGAGATTCTGAATCTAATACTTTGTCCTTTAACAAGATATCTGCATGAGCTATGTCAGCCGCCTGTAGTACATAGAAATTTGAAGTCTGCCAATATTCTCCTTGACGATGATCTATCTGTACGGGTTTCTGATTGTGGTTTAGCTCCATTAATAGCTTCAGGATCTGTTAGTCAGGTAAGATTTTATTTGATATTTGTAAAAGTTGTTTCAACATTGAGGGAAATGATATAAGGTATCTCGTGCTAGGACTTGTTAAATAGCATATTAAATAAGTATTTCAATGTAGTTTGCATTACAAGTCTGTTAATATTCTGTGCATTGTTAGCTCTCGGGGAACCTTCTAACTGCTTATGGCTATGGAGCTCCTGAATTTGAGTCCGGAATTTACACATACCAAAGTGATGTGTACAGCTTTGGAGTGATTATGTTAGAACTTTTGACCGGCCGTCAGTCCCACGATAGGTGAGAATACACAAGCAAAGTGCTTCAGTCTTCTGTTTTTGGCTAATTATCCAGTTAATTCATCTTTCGGAACATCTTGGACAGGACTCGGCCACGAGGGGAGCAATTTCTGGTCAGATGGGCAGTTCCCCAACTTCATGATATTGATGCATTATCAAGCATGGTTGATCCTTCTTTAAATGGAGAATACCCAGCAAAATCATTGTCAAATTTTGCAGACATCATTTCTAGATGCCTTCAGGTAACCCTTTGTCTCTCTATGGACTAAAGTTTCTGAGTTAATTTCATTGAGGAAAATATACCCATTTGATTGTTTTGGTCTCCATCAAAGAATAAATTTTGATATTACAAGGACCAAAACTATAAAAAAAAATAAAAAAATTGAGGACCAAAACAATTAAAATGTGTATATTTTAGGGACTAAAAACATATTTAAACTTTCATATTTATTTATTTAATTTTTGCTACATGGAATTAATTTCTTGCCTTGAATGTTTGTAATGCAGTCGGAGCCAGAATTTAGGCCAGCAATGTCCGAGGTTGTCCTATACTTACTAAATATGATAAGGAGGGAGTCTCAGCAAAATGAATCGAATGAAAAATGAGAATGGCAGTGATATTTGTTTGTGAATTAAATCATAATGTGCAGAGATTCACTTATTGAAGATCAATTTGTAGAGATATCATATCATCTGAGGGGAACCCAATTAGTTCTTAATGGTTCCTTGTTTCCTGCTAACCTATTCAACATTCACATGCCAAGAGTTTTGTCCAATCAACTTGAGAGTATTGCAGCGACCAACCCTTTTATTTGTAGTCTTTTCATCTGATAATTTCATAGTTCATTAAACAATGCCATGTTAGTTTTGTAGAGGCGTGCTAACCAACCCATTTGTTTGATAATTATTACCAAATTCTTGATAATGATGTAATTCCATGGTGCATCGTTGTGGTTTTTAGGTTCATCATCCTTCGTGATAGAAGTTTGTTGTTCATTTGTACCAAATTAGAGACAAGCATTGTATTGATTTTGATTGTTTTGTACATAACATAAAGTTATCTCATATCTATTACAACTGCATAATTCTTACCATTATTTTGTTTCGATGGAGATAATTGATTTTTTGGTCTTTTTGTTGTTGCGTGAAGTACCTCACATAATGCAATGTTGACGTTGCATGTTACACCTACATACTGAAATTAAGAAAAATATAGAATAAGAGGAAAATAAATGATTTACTTGAAGCAGTAGGCATAGCATAAACTCCAATCTAACCAATCAATCAACAATCAACTTTACTCAATTAACCACCCAATTCATATATATATATATATATATATATATATATATATATATATATATATATATATATATTTCTTCTATAATTTTTTTTTTTTTTTTTTTTCTACATATTTTATAATTAATTGTCAGTTGTCTATCTGTCTAAAATAATTTTCATATATTAGATCACTTGCTAATTCACTCGTAAATACATACATATTTATTAATTCTTTTCTTTTTTTTTTCTTACATATTTTACAACTAACTATTTACGTAATGTATCAAATAATTTTGATATATTAGATCACTTGTCATGCATTTTTTGAACGTGTTTATTTTTTTTTCTTACACATTTTACAACTAACTGTTTACATAATGTATCAAATAATTTTAATATATTAGATCACTTGTCATGCATTCTTCGAACGTGTTTAATTAAAACAATAAATTATATTGTCACATCTCTTGTATTTTTTTACATTATACTTCATGTTTTTAGTATTATTCCCTTTTAGGAGGTTTCATTATAATATTTTTTCAAAAAACTTAGCGATCAGTATAATGCATAAAAGAGCATAACATTTTTTAAACAATTGGAGAGTTTTGTGGGGCCTGTGTAAAATCTCAAAGAAATACAATGAAATCAGTGTAATTTTCTCTAAATGAAATCAAGGTCTCCGAAATTAATTAAAAGAAAAGAAGAAGAAGAAAATCAACATATGCCTTGTGATCAATTACGTGAAGACCTTTCATCCTCTCCTTCAAAACTTCTTTTAATCAGCCCAACCAGCGAATCAAAATCCTCCATTGCTGCTAATTTTATATTGCAACGCTAACAAATGAAAATTGTGATCGTTCATCGTTAAGGTCCCAATTGATAACCCTATTTAGTCACACAACAAATTAATGCATTACAGACCAATTTTTTGTTTTTTACAAAAGTTGTCTTTTAATCACTAATTCCGTGGTCACAAAAATTTCAATGACAATTTTTTTTAAAAAAATTATATATAGTTTTAATTTCATGTATGTGGAACATTAGGAGCGATGGGATATACACATTCAACTAGGCTTTGAAATGAATTAGAGCCCAACCTAACTTCAAATCTTCCACCTCAATGCCAATTGGTAACCCCCTAGAGAAGAACATTGTAGATATTTAGATGGGAATTTCAATTAAGGAGTTAAAGCATTGGATGATTCAGGGAAACCACGTGGTTTAGGTGCAGATTAATTTGAAATTAATCTAAGGAAAATTGTATTAGCCAATCCTATAAGGGTACTGGTTATTTAAGAAAGTTAAAATATTAATTTTTTTATTAAAAATCATGTAAAAATGTAATCTTTTTGATGAATAGTAACTTTTCAATAAATATCTATCACCAAATTATATTTTTCAATGAATTCTTAATCCACCAATAATATAATTTATTGACAAATTTAGATCCGTCGGCAATTTAGCTTCTTATCAAAAGGTTAAAAGAGAAAAACTGTTTAAATCAGAGGTTAGGTTGCATCCTTTCAAATTCTAAACTATGTTTTTTTTTCAAAACAAATATTATTTAAATAACACTATTTCTTTTAAATTAATTCTAAAATTAACTTTAACGCAATAATTGTACGATAAAAAAATATTATTCATCTGAAGTTTAAACTGATGGGTATAGATTTCAGCATCAAACCAAAATTGGCTGAGGGTTTATGCAGTGTGTTGCAACTTGCATGATTAAACATTGAGACAAAGAATGTCTGGTACGTGACGTTTGATGCAAAATGGATTTGACAGGTCCTTATGCACCGAAAGAGAAATCATATTGACCCAGAAAATAATTGAATACTTTAACTCATGACTTTTGGAATGGTTTGCAAGAGCTTTCTTTTTGTTTTAGTTGGCTAATTGATTACCATATAAGCCAAAATGTTACCCTTAGTTTAAACAAATTTCAGAAACAAGAACTAGAAGATATATGAATTTCATTTTCAATTACTTTTAGATGATTTTTGCACCGAAATATACTATTCTTTAACATATTATGTGTCACCTTTTTTTGATATGTGAATATAATTTTGTTTCTTAGTCTAGGCTTTGGCCTTCATAAATTAGACTTGTGATTATGATTAACATTTTATGGAAAACAAAGACTAATAATGATTTTTTTTTTTTGCGGAAAAAAATATATTTATCTATGAGTTATAAGCCTTTGTAAATAGAATTTTTAAATTAATTACTAAAAATTTATTAAATTTGTCATATGTATCCATTAAATGATAGTATTAAATAAAAAGAATAAGCAAAACTTAAGTGAAAGTTGTATGAACCGAAGGTAAAGCCCTACTAGATTTCCCATGAATAAAAATATAAGAATATAAATTAAACCGATAGTTATAAAAGTTATATTAAATATGTTAAGTTTATCTAACGTGTGTAACTAAATTAACAACATATATACCTGAGTGAAAAATTTGACTTAACCCTTATCAAGTTATTAAAGCGAGAATAATTTAATAATTAAAAAAAAATTAAATATTAAGGATAAAATATATTTTTTATCCTTTTAAAATTTTAATTTTATTCTTATAATTTTATTTATCATGTTTTAGTTTCTTTCATTTAAAAATATATTAACTTCGCTCTGAAAATATGATGTAATTTTTCAATCATGGTTACTTAAAATTTTTCAGAAAACATATAATGTATTTTTAAAGGCCAAAAATGATACATTTTTAAATTATATGAAATAAAATAGATTTTTTTAAAAATAAGCCAAAATCAAACATATAATTTTACGTGGAGTAAAAAAAATATTTTTCCCAAATATCAACATTAAAATGATACTATTTTTCAACAGAAAATTAAAAAAAAAATCTTTTATTGGGCCTTTATTAGTATTTAAAATATCGTCCATTATTCCATCGAAATCAATTTGCTTAAATTTGTGTCTTATATAAACTTTAAATAATTTATGGAAAGTCATTCGGAACTTAAGCATTGTTATTTTCTTTTTACATTTCTTTTTGGTACATTAAGAGTTATTATTTAGAACACTGGAAGTTATAATCAACTATATATGTGTAAAAATCATGATAAAAAAAGGAATAACGAAAATATACTCAATTGTTTTCCCTACGGACTAAATAGGTTGAAGGATTAAAAATTTAAAAAACATTTGTTAGCTAATTACAGTAAAATATAACAATACAATTTATTTACAAATTCTAAACGAGTTAACTAATTACAGATTCTGTGTCAGAAAAAATTAATTACAGATTCTAAATGAAACAACTAATCCTAAAATATGAGAAAATAAACTATACATTCTGTAAAATAATATATAATCATTTAACTACAAATAATTATATAATATATTTATTGATCTTTATGATTCTATATTTTAAAAATTAAATTAATTACAAGACTTTTGATTAATTAAGAGTGTAAGAAATTTCATATTAGTCATGCATAGTAATTAAACTCTATTTAAAGACAATTAAGATGGTTTCTAGTACACATATTTTACTTTTTTGCAGGGATCTTGCACATTTATAGTTGTACATATACAATTGTAAGACCTTTAACATTTTTTAGTTGAATGATAAAGATTAGAATAAAAATATTTTATAAGATTTTTTTACTTTAATATGAATTAAATTGAGCCATGTATTTAATACACAACCTCCCAACCCCACTTTTGTTTACTTTAACTTTGCTATGAATAAACTTTGGCCTTACGCTATTATATCATGTGGCATACTCTTGAAATTTCATTATCTTATAATATTCTGTAAATAAATTATTATCTATTTATACCCAGTAATAATTTTTTTAATTTTCTTAATTATTTTTCAGTGTTTTAACATCGAGGACAGTTTTATTCTTTTATTTTTTTATTTTGTTGTTCCATATATTTAACCTTTATTAACAAGAGTATGCATTGTTATGTAAACCATATATTTGATATAATTTATAAAGTACTTATCTTAAAATTTAACCTATTTATTATATATGACCATTAACAATTAGATCTCAACATATATTTTTATACACTGTACATATATTTTGTTCTCTGGAACAAGAAACGTTATTTTAAAATTTCTTAGTTGATAATATCACTTTCCATAAAGTCACTTAGATATTACTCATAAATTACCTTTTTAAGTTTTAATCATGACACATAATTACACTGTTTAAGACAATATTTATTTTTAATAACATTCCTTAATTTTTTTTAAAAGCAAATAAATAAATCTAAATATTCTATTTCTAAGGATAAAAAAAAACTATCAATTTGATTCCAGAGTATCACTTCCTCTCTTAAATATTTTTAAAACTAATAAAATTATATAAATAATTTCTAAAATATTAACCAATCTACTGAACAAGCTCTTAAATAATAAAAATTCTATAAATCTATCAATCGATGATATTAAAACATGTTAATCCAATAATTAAGTTGATAAATATTTATAACTTAAGTCTAAGAATTATTATTTATATAACTTTGTTAATTTAAGAAGACCTAAAAGATAAATTTATATACAAAAAATATTACATTAATGGCTTCCTTAAAAAAAAAAATTAAAAATAAAGGCAATATAGGAGATTGCTATAAAAAGGGTGCATGCAGATTTTGCGTGAGTGTGCAGTTTTTGTCAGAGAATAAACAAACAGAATCGGAAAGAGAGGAAGCCGTAGATTCCAAGGCCTTCTTCTTCCTCACTCTCTTTCACACACATTGTTCCAACCATTTCTCTCTTTTGCTCCAAATCATGAGTCGCTACGATCCCAATCCCTTCGACGAAGAACCCGTCGAGGATAACCCCTTCGCGGTTAGTGTCAATTTCCCCTAACCTCCTTCGATTCGGTTTTTACACCGTCGAATCGATTATTCGTAAATCGTAATCGCTTTTCGCGTTACTTAGATTAGATCCGTTTCTGGTACTTGAGATTACTCCTGAATTGCATGACTTATGTGTTATTGGTCAAGTTTTGGATGTATTGATTAGTTTTAATTACTGAACGGTGAACGTATCCAATGAGAGAGTAAGAGTTTAGTGGAGAAAATGTTAGTTATATAATTCGTCGATTTTAATTTGTTTTAATTTTAACCTTCGTTTTAATTGTACAATTAGCGTACTGAACTGGCCTTATTCTAAGGTTTAACGATTGGATTTTATTTTTTGGACGGTGGAATAGGTTTATTTTTTTCGAACGTGATTATTGCTGTTAAATTGATTTAGGGTTTGAGACAGAGAACCATCGGAAACGGTTATATTTTTTGATTGGATAAATAATGTAGTTAATTTGTGAAATTGTTTGCTTAGGCATTGTTACTTAAGAAATTGTTCGTCGTTGAAAATTCTTTTTATTGTTTTTTATCTCAACTTCACCGTTCTGTTTTCGAAATTAAACACGATTTTGAAATGTATTTTATATGATCTATACGATGTTAGGTTGTATTATCTTGGTCAGAAGAAAACCAAATATACCTAGCCAACAGCCAGACTTGTATTAAAAAAAATTCCGGTTAACATAAATGAAATAAAAACATTTCACTAATTACTCTGGTAGTTCTGCCTCACAAAAAATAAAATAAAAATGGATGTGTAATTCTCGTGATATCCAAAGCGGCCAAACTCATGTTTAGGTGTTAGTTTAAAATTGCGGTTGCTGTTTCCTTATGATGCAAAAATACCTTGGTTGCGAATCGTTCTTTAAAACCATGAATTCTGTCTTGTGGAGAGGAACTGTTGATAAGTATGAAATAGCATCAAGTTTTCTCAATAAATCATTTCCTTTAGAAGGCAGGGGGTCCTCAAAGAATTAATAGTGATTGACTTCTCATAACTTCTCTCAATATCTTGTAGATTGGTTTAGTGATTATTAAGTGAAAAATTTTCATCTAATTATGCCATGATTCCTGTCTTTGTTTGAAATTCTAGATATGCCACCCCATATATGCTGAGTTCTTTTAGTCTTGCTTGCTTTTTTGATTATTATTTTCAGAACCGAAACATTTAGCATTTTCATTAATAATATTAGGATGGAGCGGCTAGAGGAAAAGGGTCAGGCCAACCAAGTTACGGCGGAGGTGCATTTTATACTACTGTAAGTTGCTCTTTCCTCTATCTGAAACTGTTTGGTTAAAATACATTACTTTACAAATATTGTAACAAATAGAATCAGTAGTTTTTTTGTACTTTTGATATGTATCCTCTAAGAATAAGAGTGGTATTAATGTTGAATAAAGGATCTTATGTGGTTTCCGCACAATAGGCTGTAAAGTTATACATGGATGGCAAATCTATGTTACTATGGAGGTTGTTGTGGGGTATGATGATAGGAACAAATTTCCTTTGGATGGAGAAAGTGATATAAGTTAGCTGAAGGCATTTCTTCCATTCAAGTGGGAAAGTAAGAATGTGATACTTTTGAGATCTCAGTAAAATTTCATGGTGAATGATCTAGGAGTTATTCACCTTTTGGAAGGGCAGCTGATGTATTTATGGAATTTTTTTGAATCAAGATTTACTCCTCATTTTTTGTTGCCTATGATAACGACTGTCAAATAGCAAGAGTATGCGATAGCTCAATGGTTTCCACTGGTATCACCAGAAGGCTGTTTTGAGGTGGAACTGGAAAGAATATGTTCTGTGTAAAGTTTGCACAAGGGGCTAAGGAGCAAAAAGTTTACCCAGTTTCCTTGGAAGGCTGTCTTAAGGTGTTCTTTGTTTGCCTAGGATTTTTTCTCTGTATTGATTGCATAGTAAGTAGATCATACAATTTTGCAACCAATTGATCAAGAAGAGCTAAATTTCAGACTGAAAAGCTAATATGTTATGGTGTTTTTTGTTGTCATGAAATCGGGAACCAGTTTGTGGTATTGCACTGCTGTTATATTATAATTTTCTGTCTTGGTATTTTCTCTGTTTCTTTTCCTTTAGCATTTGGGGAGTTTACTGGATGTATATTTATGCAATTTTTTAGAAGCTGGTGTGAAAAACTTGCTTGTGTTTTCAGAACACATTCTTTTCAGATAATTTGTTAAAAGGATGATTTGGTGTCCTTTTTATTCCTACTTTCTCTTTGGGGCTCATTTCCTAAAATTTCTGTGTTTCCTTGTAAACATAAAATATAAAAGGTAGAAGGAAAAAAAGGCTTGTATATTAATTACCTTCTACATATTTGTTTGAATTTGCAGAACCCTGGAAGTGTTCCCTCTGCAAACTCAAGGCTCACACCCCTTCCCCCAGAGCCTTATGATCGTGGGACAACTATTGACATCCCTCTTGATAATCCGAAGGTAGGCTGGATGTTGATAAATGTTGAAATAAATATAAAAAGTTAAAACTATCTGCCCCAATGTTGTTGTTGTTGATCAAAGATTTAATTATGCACTTCTTAACTTTAGGACATCAGAGCAAAGGAAAAGGAACTTCAAGCTAAAGAGGCTGAATTAAGAAGAAGGGAACAGGTGATTCTTCTTGATATCTCGTCTGATATCTTTTGAACACAATTACAGAACTTATTTTTATAAGTTAAAGATTTGGTTTTCCATATTCAATATTTTATGTTGTCATGTTAAATAGGTGCAAATAAATTACAATGAACCTGTTGATTCTATGTTAACACAAGAAACCAAATTAATAGTAAAAGTGGCTAATGTCAATTCTGGGATATGTGGCCACTTTTTCTTCTTTTTAATATATTATTATTAATATGTAGGTAAACCTTCTGTTGAGAATGTTGATCAGTACATTAATTAAAGTGGTCATTTCTGATTTTTAACGCCACTTTGTTTACTTTATTAACCTTGCTATGAAATTAACTTGGCCATTATGCTGTAATATCATTGGGTATAGTTAGGAAATTGATTATCTTGTAATATTCTGTAGGAACTAAAACGAAGGGAAGATGCTATATCACGAGGTTTGAGTTCATCTATTTTTATAGAAATCAACCTGAGCAATGTTTGTATTTTGGTGTTTTAATTTTTCTTTCAATTTGCAGCTGGAATAGTTATAGAGGAGAAAAATTGGCCACCTTTTTTTCCGATTATTCATCATGATATTGGAAAAGAAATACCAATACATCTTCAAAGGATCCAGTACATTGCATTTACAACATGGTTGGGTATGTTGAAATGTGGAACTGTTGTCTTCAATATTTTAAGTCATAACTAGCTACTCACTTGCTGTTAAGTAATATTAACAAAATCTAACTTATACTATAGTTCACAAGATGTATACAACTTGTTGAGGCATTTTCTTATATGAGAAATTAAGCTATAGTTGTGATTGATATTTCACTGAAAATAAAAAGTATTTCATGTCTCTTGCTTCATATTTCCTGATAGAGTTAGTTTGTAATTTGTAATTTTGCTACATATTTCTGTTGTTATATGTTTATTGAATGCATTGCTTTAACCTTCATTTATTAGACTATTCTGAAACATCGCTTCCTTTGTTTTCATGACACCAGATCCAGTTTTGGAAGTTATATTTTAGGTGTTCCATATTTTATCAAGTGCAAGAAAATTAAACTATTTTCAACTATATCTATATTCTACTTCCTATGATAATATATTCATTTATATTTCATATCATGTTTCATAAGCCATAGCAATTTACTTCTAGGTACAATATGCATAGCTAACGCAATCAATTGCATCAGTTTCTAGATAAATAATCAACAAATTATTGAAACTGTGAAGTGGGAATTTCAGCAGTGTAAATACTTTTTAATTGTGGTTTTTATATTTAATATTTTATTACTATACATGTCTTAGTTTTTCAACTTTGTAATAATCTGCAGGTTTGATTCTATGTCTTTTGTGGAATATCGTGGCAGTTACTACTGCTTGGATCAAAGGAGAAGGTTTTTCTTACTACTGGATATTGATGCATCAATCTTGTTAAATCATGCTTAATTTACAGACGTGTCTCTTCATGTAGGTCCAACCATCTGGTTTCTTGCAATTATCTATTTTATTTCTGGTGCTCCAGGAGCCTATGTGTTGTGGTATCGCCCTCTTTATCGTGCTATGAGGTAGTGTTCCGCCAGCTTTAATGCATTTGTGTAGTTTAGCTTTAGCATAGAGATATCTGTTCAAGAGTTTTTCATCCTATTTGTTAAGCTGGGAAAAAAAGAGAGGTAAAAGACAATCTATGTAGCACTAAGCTTTAGGTCAATTATGAAGCATCAAATATTTTACTGCTAGAGCAATGTGTACACCTGAATAATGTGTGGGAAGAATTAGTGTTCGGTGGGCAATACTGTCATGGTGGAGACTGAAAGGGTGCAAGGACCCAAAATTTAGCTTCAGCGATATGTTGATCTAGTCCCATGGGGAAAGCGACCCCAGAAATGAGATGGATGGGGGTGGCAAGTGGAGTCTGTTGATGCTTTAACCACCTACTTCGAAATCACTCTATCATCTGAATTCTTCAGTATCTTTTTATTGATTTTATTGTTCCTAATTGATGTTTCTGTTTCATAATTGTGTTAGGAACCCAGGTTAGAAAACAGAAGAATGATTTATCCTTATATCCTCACAAATTGTGTGCCTTCTTGTGTTACAGGACTGACAGCGCTCTGAAATTTGGCTGGTTTTTCTTGGTTTACATGGCAAGTTTTTTGTATTTTTCTTTTGTAGTTAATAATTCTGTACTAATATTGTGAGGTGCTCATTTCCTTTTCCCCCTTTTCTACAAGCAGTTGCACATTGCCTTTTGCATTTTTGCTGCAGTTGCTCCACCAATTATCTTCAAAGGAAAATCTCTCACGTGAGTATCCTAATTTTGCATTTTCTTGATATATTTTGTAAACTGATATTCTTCAGTACCTAGTCTTTTACTGATTTGATATTCTGGAGGCAAGGAAACACGGGGGTTGATCAATTACGTACCTAGTCCATGATTTTGTTGTAGATCAGTAATATGATAAATACATTTGTGTTTTTTTCGTTATTCCACTTCTACTCAAACTAATAGTTGTATTTTATGCTGTTATGATGTGGACAGAGGTATTTTACCTGCAATCGACGTGTTAGGCGACAACGCATTGGTTGGGGTACGTTTCAGTTGTGTATATATTCAGTCTAATAGTACAGTGTTTGGATATAATGACTCTGTAGCCAAAGGGATTCATTCTCAAGTCATAATTTCACATTGAAATGATGTTAATACTTGTGCTGAATTGCAGATATTCTACTTCATTGGGTTTGGATTTTTCACTCTTGAGTCATTGCTGAGCATCTGGGTTATACAGGTTATTATAATATTAACACTGTAACTCAAACTTGGTATTCTCTTGAAGATACATGTTATTTTTTGTTTGACAATTGATTTCATATTTTCAGCAAGTATATATGTACTTCCGCGGCAGTGGCAAGGCTGAAGTTTTGAAGCGTGAGGCTGCGAGAGGGACAATGATGCAAGCTCTATGACCATGGCACTTGCAAATGTTTTCCTAATGGTTATACCTGAAAAATGGTTTCTCAAGTTATCAGTTCCTTACACACTTTTTTCGCATTGTTTAATACTAATGTTTTTGCCTAGGTTCTGGGAGGTTTTGGGCTATAAGTTGATTCAAACCAGATAATTAAGATAGAAGCTTAGTTGTGCATATATAGAGTACATTGTTTGAGATATCCCTTTTAAAAATTATTTATTTCCGCAATTTTTTTTTTATATTTTTATTAATAAATACAAAATACTTCATCTATTCATCTGGCTTGACTATTGGACGAAAGTAATTGAAAGAACAAACGAGAAGGGAATCAAGTAGGAGTGTTTGTGGTTTGATATTATTTTTAGGTAAAAAGTCGTCCAATTCAATGAAAATTAGTTTAGAATATATTGGACAAATTTTTTTTTATTACTATTTAAAATATTATATTATAGAATTAAATTTTTTACTTTTTAGTATAAAAAAATTTCACCGAATTGGTATTTTGTCCTAAAAAGTAATCTCTGGCTTTTCTTCCTAGAAATTTTGAAATACCCATATTTAATCTTTTTGTTAACTCCGTAATTTGCTTCCGTTAAAAGACGACTAATCAGCATCCAAGTCATCCTATATCTTTTAATGAAAAATCGTTCGAGTGTTAGAATTAAAAAAAGTTTTTACCTCAGAAGCTTTTACGCATAACAAGTTTCATTGAAGAAACAAAGAACCTTGGTGCTACGCTCTTGACTTCGCATCGAAGAAACAAAGCATGAGTTACTAACATAATTGTTTTTCATGTTTTACCTTTGTGTTATTATATATTTATTTAAATTTGTAAAATAAATGAGTAAATATGTTTTTAGTTATTAAGTACTTGTTTTATAAAATGACATCGAAATTGTGTAACAAATTAGAAAACTAAACAATGAAACTAAATCAAACTAAACTATTATACCGCCAATATTCTTAAATATTTTTTTACCTGTTTTACTATATTTTTTTTTTCATTTAAATAAGTTTTATTATTAAATATTCTGCTCACTTACATAATAAAGTTGACTTAATTTTTATTTCTACAGTGTCTTTTTTTCTTGGGATATAGCGAAATGTTGTGTAAAAAAAATCGATAAACATAATATTAAAACATGTTTTTTATTCTATCACTAACTAAAATATATTAAAAATCACAACATTACAACTAAAACTTATAAAAAAACGCACACATAATTTTATGTATATATACTTTAAAAAGTACTGTAGGCATTCTGATAGAAAAGAACTAAAAAAATTTACTTAAAAATGTCATTAGTATTAAAAAATGAAAATAACAAGTAATGAATGTCTAAAATGAAAGTGTTCAATCATATCATAAAACTTAATTAGATTTACCGTAAAGAAAAAGAAAAAAACTTAATTAGATAACTGGTTCAGATTGAATAAAAAAACATATGTAATGTATGTATATATATATATACAGCAGATTCCGTATCTTTTCCGTAAAGGTTAAAAACCCTAGACACTAGGGTTTAAGCGACCAAAGCGAAACTACCAAAGTCCTCCCTTCGGATCCGAAGCCACCCACTTCTGATTCCTATTCGGTGCCAATAGGCGACAATGTCTTCCGCGCACGAAAACGATTCGGTTATTGAGCCGAATTCAATTTGGATGGAGACCCAGTTAGCGGAGGCTGAAAAGTTTGAGACTTTTGATTGTGCTGTTCCTATCGAGGAATGCGTGGAGAATATCACCTTAGAGGGTTCATCTCTTTCGATTACCCAACATGAAAGCGGGTCGGATATTGACCCGAATTCTATTGGGGTGGCTACCAGTGAAGTGGAGGCTGAAAAGTTTGAGACTTTGGGTTCTGCTGTTCCTATTGAGCAATCCGTGGAAAAGATTGCATTAGTGGGTTCTTCTCTTTCAGTTGAGGAGAACGGTGATAAAGATGATTGTCAAAGGGGAAGTGAGAGTGAGAGTGAAAGTGAGAGCGAGAGTGAAAGTGAGAATTCAGAGTCTGAGAGTTGTTCTTCTGATTCTAGCAGCGGAAGTAGTGGTAGTAGTAGTGGTAGTGATGGTGATGATGATGATGATGATGATGATGACGTGGAAGTTGAAGAAGGTGAGATAAGTGACTCTGATGAAGAGAAGATGGTTAGCTGGAGTATGGTTGATGAAGATCTTGATCATGATGATGAAGATGGTGATGGTGTGGGAGGAGGACCCATTAAGTCAAAGAACGAGCTTCAGGTGTTGTTTTTATTTGTTTTTTTTATTATTATTATTCATAAATTATTAGCATAATATTTGTTAATTTGGTTGTGTTGTGTTGTGTGGTGCTTCAATGAAATTTGGAAGTTTTTTTTTAGTATAAAACTGTTAAGTTCATGGTCAAGATTTTGAAGTTTTATTAGGGATTTTGGATTGAAGGAAGTTAAAGTGTATGAGAACTTTTGAAAAGCTTTTGATGTTCAATGCAATACATATGGTGAAGTAGATTAATAACTGGAATTAATTTGAGTAACTACAGAGCCTGGATCTGTGCTATTATGCAATTATACTTTGCTTATGGATATTGTTTTGAATGGTGTTAACTTCTGCAGATTCTTCCTCCTGTTCCTCCAGTTGATGCGACTTTGGAACCCCACCACCAAACGCTACCAGTGGGAATTATTACATCGGTAAGCTTTCAGAAACCTCATCTCCAACAAAAAATAGGCAGGCCATTGTTTAGTACTTTTGATGCTTAACTATGTGTTTGTGTAGATAGCAATAGGACTATAGGAACAGAATAGAAAGGGTATTATTAGTGTTGGAATAAATTTAATCAAGTTTCTCATTTTACAGATTGTTGGTGCTCGAGTCATTGTGGAAGGAGTGGAGAAGCATGACCCTCTTAATGAGGGTTCTATTCTTTGGTTGACTGAAAGCCGAAAACCACTTGGTTTAGTTGATGAAATCTTTGGACCAGTCAAGAACCCTTACTATATTGTGAGATACAATTCTGAAAGTGAAGTCCCTCAGGGGATCCATGAGGGAACCTTGGTCTCGTTTGTCCCAGAATTTGCTGATCACGTGCTTAATAACAAGGATCTTTACAAGAAAGGGTACGATGCGTCTGGTGCAAATGATGAAGAGTTGTCTGATGAAATGGAGTTTTCAGATGATGAGAAAGAGGCTGAATACAGGAGAATGCAAAAAACAGCCAAGAGAGGCACAAATGATCAAAATCATGGCAAGAAGAAAAACAATAAAAAGAAATTTTCACCGAAAAAGTATGCTGGACCTATCATCCCTGATGCACCTACAGCACCATTTGATCAGGGAAATTGTCCTCCTTTTTCAGGCATTGAACAAGGTCTTTTGGGGCAAACTACCCCAGCTCCACCATTTCCACCCATGAACGCAACTCCTAACTTTGCCGCAAACGGAGTTTGGCCAAACAGAACAGCATTTCCACAGCAACCACAGTCCGCCATGCTCCCTAATGGATTTCCCACAAATGGCATGCCATGGTACCCCCAAAACACTCAAATTTCTCCTCAGTTGCCTATGGCAGGAATTCCATTTCAACCGCAGTTACATCCGAATCAGGGATCTCTTCCCCCAAATATGCTACCGCAGATGCAACCCAATATGTTTGCTCAATCTCTCTATGCAACAGGGCTTGTTGGTCAATACCAAATGCCATTTGGGGTGGGGCCTCCCTTCCCCCAGAATCAGCCACCACCTATATTTGCTGCACAACAGGGTTTTCCATCCACTGAATTGCATTCTGATGCTATTCCTAGTGCTCCCTCTCAATTTCATCCACGTCCCCATGCTAATCGTGGGAGGAAAACATTTCATGGTGCAGCTAGGAAAGGGTGGCGACCAGCCAAGTGATGGTTATAATTTAGTGTGTGCTACTGTACACTGAACTAATTTATTGAGTTGGTGGAATATTTTGCATGGAACGTGCTACACATTTAAATTTCCTGTAAGCCTCTCTTGAATTTTGAAATGAATTCGGTAGGCTCCTAGAGTAGTTGAGTTCCTAACAGTCTTTAATTAAAGAAAAATATATTTACCTTTGTAATGCCTTGCAGCTTTGAATCCGAAAAATATATTTTTAAGCTACAGGTGTAAATTGAGATTCAGAGGGTGTAGAAAGAAAAAATGTAATATCAAAATGGATGCATCGGCCCAAATTCTGATACATTACAAAATCTCGTATTAGCCAATTATCTAAATAAAATAAAAGTTGTGAGATGTAACTGTTTTATGAAGCTTTTTCTTATGTATAAACGTACTTTCAAGCTTAAAGCAGATGTTGACACATCATCTCCCTTTTCATTCTATGATCTCAATGTCAACTGTACCACTTTAAGTGCAAACTTTAAAAGCCTTTTTCGTGTCTAATAAATAAAGCAACGCAAACTTGGGAAACGAAAACCAATGGAAATATGTAAAGATTGCATAACAAATAAACCTACCCTTTGTTCTGTTTTTTTAAAGACAATAATGTTCGAGCATAATTAGTCACTAAATGTTGACACTTCCAACAATAACTCGACTTTTTTTAAGAACAATTTTATTTAAAACACATTGAAACATTAAATACAAACATCTTTCCCAATAAAATTTTGAATCATAATTTATCATTTTATAAAAAATTAAGAAATATTAATCAGTGTCTTAAGAATATTAATTAATAAGTTAAAATATTTTTTTTATTAAGATACGTAAAATTGAATTATTTTTTTAATTTCTTAATTAATACCTTAAAACACTAATTAAGGAGACCCAAATCTAATAATACCTTTGAATGGACCTAACTAGATATATCTATGGCAAAAATCAAAAGCCTCTAGATATATCTATGTTAAAATTAAGTGATTGATTTTCCTTAGGTGGTCAAAACTAAATCATAGAAAGCACATCATAAGTATTCAAAGTAAATTATAACATTATATAGAAAAATATAATTGACCAAACAGTGGATATAGCCCAAACTAATAAATATACATTTTTACTTTTCTAAATAAAACTTAAGTTAACATATTAGTATATTATGATTATTGATATTTGATATTTATAAATTATTATTACCACTTTTAGAAGGCTCGGGGCAAAATTTTCCATGTAAAATTATTAGTGCATCCTGACTCTTTAGATTATTTATTCATTTTTCTATACATGCATTTAAAAAAAAAAATTGTAGTAGATCATGTATTGTTGAAGTATATAGCTGTAAAAACAAAAATAAAATAAAATTCGTTATTCTTTAAGAAGAACAAAATCAATAATTTTGATTCATTACAACCTTGTCCTTTGTTATAAGCTTTAGATATTTCACTACAAGATTTAAATTTGTTGAACTATCTTTAAAATTAGTGTTACTTTTGCTTGCCATGTTACCAGATTAACCAACCAGCCCTTACATGCACACTCTCTGACTTGGCTTCAGCAAACCCCTGTCTAATCATTATACTTAAAAAATTAACAAACATGTGGCTCATACATAAATAAACACACCCATGAAGGACTATAACATCTCCAACACTCCCAAAGGTTTCATTGGCAATTTGGCATTATTGAGCACTCAAAAAGACCATAATTGTCAAAAACACGGAACTGGTCGGCTACTGTATTATCAAGGGCAGTGTCACCATCCATTGCATATCAAATCAATACTCTGCCATTTTTTAACATTTTTTTATCATAAGATATATGATATTTAAAAATATAACATATGAAGAGAGAGAGAGAGAGAGAGAGAGAGAGAGATTAGGAACATCATGAAAGAGAATAAATAGCTAAGATTGAAATTTATGATCCAGTCAAGGTGAGAACAATGAATGGTGAACTCAGTCAGACTGGTAATGTGCAATTAGGAAATTAAATTAAACATATTCTTATAGGGAGAGGCATGAATAGCCCCACAAGAACAAGTGAGGAAATAACAGAATATGAAGAGAGAGTCAGGCTTTGGCATTGTTTGTAAAGTCAGCACAAGTCTGGCAGCTGCAATCTGAAAAGCGGCATATATCACACCCAAAGCACACACAAGAAGTACAACCTTTGCATGTTGGAGAACGAGTGCATCCTCTGTAAACTCTACGGCTAGCTCTTTCTTCTTCATCATCACATGTAATTCTGAAAAAGTAAGTTACCATTAATAATTAGTCCAAAATATATACAACAGTACAGTTTTGATAGTATATTTTTATTGTTTGGAATCGAGGTTAAGTATAGGAGGTTTAAAATGATTAAGGCCATGTTTTAGTTACTGTTACAAAAGTACATTTCAGAAATAACTTTTAGGTTCATCCAACAACGGATTTATATTGGAACACACAGCATTTTTAACTCCAATCCAAATATGCACTAACAGACCTGCTTAACCAACTAAGCTAAACCCTTCGTCCACATACAATAACATAAACAAGCCAATATTACAGTCTAACTAGACTAGTTTAATAAATGATAATGTTGGATATGAAATGAAACCATGCATGTACTTGAGTACTTTTACCTAACAACATAAGCTTTCAGATGATTATTATTTGTAATAGATTCCCATCTACCCCTAGATCTTCACCTCCATAGTGGGGCAACAAGCTAACCATTTTCATTGGTGGCAAAACTCAAGAGAAGTATCTTTTACTATTCAAATAAAAAGGTGATGGTGATCAGTCAGAAAAGGGGGAAAAGGCAAAAATGGGCACATGTACTGATAGCTGGAAATAACGTTTAATGGCTCAGCAAAGTGACGGTATACATCACAGTCAACAAATAATGAAGTTCTAGAAGCTATCATCTAGGATAGTAGCATAAGCAACAGTGCCTGTTAAGACAACTGGACCTAGATATCACTTGCAGAGGGCATAATAGCTTTCTTTCAAATAATTTCCAAAACGTGATTTGCTACAGCAAACCTATTCAATCTACTACAAGCAACGGATCACTTAACAATTTTGAAAACTTAAATGATCATTCATTTATCATTCTAATTTCAATTCATATATTCATAATTGTAGGATCTTATTATCATACACTGCGATTGCACTCATCATTTCCTTGATAAGAACATGTCAAAGGCCAGCCTCAGTATATTTTTGTCCCTCTTCCATTTTTGAATTTCTTTATAATTCCAGAGTATCAAATTGAAATATTGGTCTTCATGTACTTGTAACAATAATAGATGACACATTTAAGTCTGTACAGAGAATACAACTATCTCGTGAAGACATTACAGCCCAACACATAAATATCAAAGAAAATTGTTTGCTTCAGAAATATCCAATCTTATCACTAAGATGCTACCAAATATTTTACAGAACCTAGTCAGATTAAGCTCCTAGACTTTGAGACACACATGATGGCATCAACAAGACTGTAAACTATAGCTTGCACAAAACTCTGCAAATCAGAAAGTGTTGTGTGCTAAAGCTTAAGATCATACCAAAAGTTCAGAAAGAGAAAAACAAAGTTACCGGTCCAACTTGGGAAGTGTCCAAACCATTTCCGTTATATAATAAAATAATATATAGCAGGTGCTATTTGGCATAAATAAATGCATCAAAGCATAGTGGATCAATTCATTAAACATCAACCCAATAGATGGTGAACATTATAACACCAATCCACCAACATTAAAAACATGACTTGCTCATTTATATTTTAGTTCATGTAGAAGTGTACTACAAGAGAGAAAAGAAAACATACTTGTCATATGGAAGATCAGAACATTTCCAATTTGCATCTGCCAAAGCATCATGGTGAATGCGGCATTCCTCTTTAGACCTCAGACGAAACCTGCGCTCTTTATTGCACCTAGTGCATCGGACAAACTCATCACGGTGACAAGCACGGCCATTCTGGGATCTATGGGATCCATTTGCAGCTTTTGACACTTGATTGTAGTATTTGAGCAGCACTGTTTTAAACAATGGAACCTTCTCACCATTAACTATTACCCAGACATTATTCTTCCATTTCCTAGCTGTCTCTCTTCCAGAGTGTTTCTCAAATGCAGAAGGTGTCAACTTGTCTAACAATAAAACGAAATTAATGCAAATAAAGGCCATTAAGGAGAAAAACACTTATAAATAATAATAAAAAAATATTAGATGCAACATTATATGGCATGCAAAGTCCAGAACCAAAACCAGAAAAAGTTTCCCTTCTTCATGAATGCATAAGCATAATTAAAATACACAGTAGTAGCAGTACAAAGCTCCTGTCATACTATATCAAACTACCAAAATAGAAATTATTAATATTTCCTTAAATTATTGAAATAATTCTGACAAAATGACTAGTGAAGGTAATAAGTGAATCATCTACTCACGTGTCCATTACATTCAAGAATAATAAACCATTAAATTCATCTCCCCGAGAACACCACCAGAGGACTCCAGAAACCTTTTCTTTCTTTCCTTTACTTTTTTGTGAGTGAAATTTCAGAAATTTTGTCCACACTCAACAAGCGGTCTCTTCCCTAATGTCCGATCTCTCAGGTGCATTCAAATTCAAGTCATATAGACATGGTAACATTACTATATGAAAATGCATTTTCTTAAGATGGTATTTCATGTATTATTTGCATAAACAATTGCTTAAATATATCTCATTCTATGTGGGAAACAAGATTTCTAAAGTCACTACCACCACTTTTTTGTTTTTCTTTAAATCAGTTAATCCTCATGCATCAGCAGAGGTATTAGTCCTCCCTGGACAGATACCATACAAGTTTTACTCATATTTACATCACTGCACAAGCAAAATAACACAGACATGAGAAGATACATGGGACAAATACAACTTGACAATGCATAAGCACAGTAACTTAAAGAATTAGATTCAATGTTCAAGTGTTTAACCTCTGCTGAAGGCACTCGTTAACCTCAGTCCCCAACAGTTAAAAACTACTTAAGTTGCAAGGATGGTCTATGCCAAATACAAATAGGTACCAATCACATTCACACAACATAATAGAATACATATATATGCCATCAAAGGCAAGAAACAAACACGAGCAAAACTCATTACATATTACAGACAATACCATAGGATCACACAAAGTCACAAACAGTCTACTCTGCCAAACAGACCTCGATCACTTTCAACAAATAGGGTAACAACATAAAATAAATAATAGTAATGCCTTGTTATTAAATGCGAACAACAAAAAAGTCTCGTTCATCAAGAAACAAGCCACGTTTAAACTCAGAAAAAGACACGATGTCATTTAAAAATCTTCCACAATTGCACATAACAAAAACAAACACCCTCCAAGCCCGATCGTGTAGCACACCAAACCAACGAGTTCAGTGAGACAAATCAACATACACTTCAACTGCATGAACCCATCATCACAAACCCACAATCGAAAGCAGATCAAACTACACTCATCAACGTGAAAAGAAACAACCTCAACACACACCTCAAACATGCACAACAAAAAACAGCACAAACACAAACACAAAAACAAAACCCTCATCCTTAGAGAGAGAAAAAAGACCTTCTTGACAACCAGGGGTGCATTCACAAGTGATTTCAAGGTAACCATTAACGAAAACCCTAAGTCTTCCAACAGCGTCACCATATCTATGGCTCGTGCACCCGCACATGACTTCAACATAGTCCCCAACACGCTTCACCCCACTCACCTCTTTCAGCTCCTCCTCGCTGAACAACGTCGACCCATTTTCTCTCTCTAACGCGTTCGCCATTTCAACCCCAAAAGACTCTGTTTTGCCCAGAAAACGATGTGGGTGTAGAATCGAATATCAAGGGTATAAATAAATAGAGGAATACCCAACACCACGTTAAGCCTTGAGATCTGACATAGGAACGTTGAAATGTGTTAGATGAGAGAGAAAGAGAGAAAGAGAGAAAGAAAGAGAGGGTTGGGTTGGTGATGGGGTTGAATGAATATAATGAATGAGCTGGCGTAACGAAACAAATTTTGTGAGTGAATGAGTGAGTGAGGTGAAGGGGTTAAAGGGGTTAGGGTGCTACTTGTAATGCATGATATGACATGAGATGAGTGAACTTATCATATATATCATAGAGAGAGAAAACAAAACCAAAACTTTATAGAGGAATCTCTCATGAAACCATCACTCTAGGTTTTTGATATTCGTGTGTTTCTGTTTCTCTATTTCTTTTCTTTTTAATTTTAATTCAACTAATTTTTTCGGGACAGTTACTAGCATATATCTTTGTATTAAATATCGGAACTGATTTATTTAATTAAAAAAATAATTTTTTTACCTCATAAATCAACTCACTTACTAGTTATAAGAAGAATTTAAAGAGATATGGGTGATGTTATTCGACTTAAACAGAATTATTTATAGTGATTTCACAAGTTTCTATTTTGAACAGGACTATTGGAAGAGTAAGGGGATATATAAAAAAAAAAAAGGTGGGGTTCTGCAGTTTTGGAAGGAGAATTTGATTCTCTTCTGCACAAACTGCAATTCGTTTTACGACATCATGGATGTGTCATGTGAGTAAATTTAAGGTGGTAGAGTGAAACTTGAAATGGTTCTTTATTATTTGATAAAGAAAATAAGTTGGAGTGATTTTAATGTAATGTAAATGTAGCACAAAGGTGTAAGCTTAAACTGGTATTGTTATTTGAACTAATTTAGAAGATATGGTGATAGTTAAGGAGATTTCACGTTCCAACCGTCCAAGAGACATTTAAATCGATCCTCTATTTGTTGTTGTCATACTCTTTAGTGATTACAACAAATATGATTAGTGATTAATGCAGTGATATATGATAAATGATATATGCAACGACCAAGAATAAATAAAGGGACGAGTTTATTAAACCAAAGACGGTGACTACATAACTTATATGCATAATGCATTGAAAACAAAAGCAATTGTAATTTTTCCCATTTTGTTTCAGACGTTACAGCAGCCACAACCACCATGGTGATAATATATGGTATATACGTTAAAACTTGCAACAAGGACAATGTGAGGGAGTGGAGAATTGATGCTATTTCTATGTCTATATATGGAAGAAGAGCTCTGAAGCCCAACACCATACTTAATGTGTGAAAATTTTCATTTAAGACTAAATTGGTAAAGTCTTTTTATTTGAGCATTTGTTGCAGACACACTGAATAAAGTTCTCAACTCTTTACCGGGTCTCGATCAAAATGGCGTGATAGTTTATCAAAGGAATATACCTTTCCCTTGAGCAGCAGGTACATGAAAATCTCCCCCAGAAAAAGAAAGTGAAAAAAATATTCTTTTGATATTATTCACTAGAATACAGATTTACTAATATATGTCTTAGTTGCTGCAAACTGTCAGAACTGATGCTTTTAAAGCCCTGAATTTGTTTTAGTTGCCATTTTAAATATGGTGGCAACTTTCATGTGCCTAATTAAACTCCCTTGTAGGAGTTCAATGACATGTTTTTTGTTGCATTGTTCCTTGAAAATGTACATCATATGTAGTTCATTAACAAGGTTTTAAAAATCAGTCCACACACGTTTTCACTGTAACATCAACATTTTTGAGATCTTTATCAGCTGCAATTTCCTGTAATATCAAAAAATGTTATGATAAATTTTTAAAGACTGAGGCATGTTACCATTTTTAATTTTCTAAAGTGCACACCATTGTCCAATAGTTATCTCAACTCATTGCAATGGATACATCATGTTACCTGAAGTATCAAGAAACTAATTAATGTTCAAACATGGCATCATGATGTTACCACAACAACTTTGACGCCGCAACTTAGGCAGACAAATTGCAAATACTAGGTGGCTGGCCTGGTCTCCTACCACTATGCTAGCTAATCCCATACATGTCTGTTCTGCAACTAAAAGTGTAGGCAAAGTGTGCCATTCTATAGATTTGATTCTGGAGAATATTTAGCAATTAGAGAAGCCGTTGATTAAGAAATCTATGTCTCATCCATCAGTTATTATTTCATTCTTCATATTTTTCTATCTACCCAACCACAAGAGATTTTTTTTTTCTCTTCCTAAACTTATATTAATAACTTCTCTGGTTTCTTTTGGTTAACTTCAATATAATATAATAGAAAAAAGAATGGATGATTAAGTAATATGAGGTAAGAATCTCATGTCTAATTATGAAGAAATGAATTTACTCACCTGTTCTAACTAAGGAGAGAACAAACCATTCATCAATAAGTCATGTAAATTTGTAGAAGAACCTTTTATCGTAAAAGTTTGAATGATAGAATTGATTCTGATTTTTTTAGAGAAAGATATTAGAAATAAACTATAACATTTATCCAGTAATTATATTGAAACACTGAATTCATTCATCCCACATTTCTTGCTTCAACTTTTGGGATATTGCTTATATATGTGCCAGAGTTTTCTTTCATCAAACATTTATTGTATTCATTTATTCAATTAATTGCAATAGTTAAATATAGATAGATTAGGTATGAACGGTAGAAATTAACCAATGTATGAAGAAATCTCCCTTATTTTTTTAAATACAATTGTTAACTGAATATTTTTTTCACCATCTGCAAGGAGTTAAGATTACAAAGGGACATCTCTATCTTTGGAGAAGAACTTGGGCATTTTATTTTCTACCTCTCAATTATGTAAATTGGCTAGATAATTGGGCCCCCCAAATAGGACAGCATGGAAGCATGAACTTCTGTTCGTGCCTGAAGCTTACTATAATACCATCATGATATTACCAAAGTGCACAAGATATGTATTGATTCCATTGTCTCATCTTTTGTTATGGGAAGTGGAATAGGCCATAATAGGAAAGAAAAGAGCAAAAAGAACCATTTTTTTTACCATGTCTATGGCAAGTGCATAGGACCATATTGGGAAAGAAAAAGGTAAAATAGGTCATTTTTTTACTGTGGCATGCAGTGGTGGCTAAAGCATTGATATGAAGCCACCAAGCTCTAGTGCTTGCTCCTTTGCCTTGAAACAGTTGAATGCACAAACCCAATTCACTATTGTTACATAGAAAGTATATAATTTATATAATGTCCAAGATGACTTATACAACTTATGAAATGTCCTTAACTATTGTTATATGTGTTGTGTGATTTTTCAACGACAAAGTACTGAATATAGTTATGATAGAATTTTCCCGCTTTAATGATGAAACAGTGTTGGAACTGTGTATGAGAGTGTCTCTCCATGAGTACTTTTGTTTTGCAACATCACATGAGAGATTCCATTGGGCACTGGTGGTGGCTCATCACACTTGGCCAGAGTTAATTTGTTAGTACTTATAGTAGATTTGAACCAATGTGAATTTATACAAACACTTAGGATTCTTCATCTTCATGACATATATATGGCTGTCAAGTTGGTGTGCTAATTTGAAGTAACACTTGTGTCATAGTCCTTGACAAGTAACAAAGTAGTTCCATTATTGATATAACAATGTCATGTATATGAAGCATTATTGATGAAAAAATTTGAGAAAGAAAAAGTGAAGTAAAAGAGACTCAAAAAGCACGAGAGAAGAGAGAGAAAGAATAAAAAATTAATTGATTTTTAGATTGTTTAAATTGAGAGAGAGTAACAAATTAATTGAGTAAATATGTAAAGAGTCTAAACATCATGTGTATATTTATGTTAAAATAGTTTTAGGTAATTATTTAATCACGTATAAAAATTTATATTATTTGGATCATTTTATTATTAAAATTAACAAATTTTTCATATATAATTATAATTAATTGACTATATTTACGTGAAAAAGAAAAAAAATTGTTCATGAGACATATTAGTACAGTACAAATGAGTAGATACTTAAATTCAATTTTTATCTAATCTTATAGTATATTTTAGCAATCTTAGTTCCCTCTATTTTAAGTGAAATGTCTGGGTAATTTTTTTGAATTCTCTAGATTTATAAAATATAATAAAAGTGAAAAATATATTATTTAAAATTGTTATATGTTATGATTATATTGAATGTTAAACATTTGGAAATTGCATTTGATAGTAAAATTTTCTAACAGAATAAAATTTTAATATAATTATTAAAAAATATAATTAATATGTTCAATTTTCTAATATATTATTTACTTTTTATATCAAATAGGTTCTCTTTCATTTATACTTTTTATATCCTTCTCGTTCCATCTTAAATACTTAAGAATATAATTGGAAAATTACATATAATGTTTCATTGATTTTTAAATTGATAAATAATTTAAAATAATTTTTTTCACCTAAACATTTTATAAATTAGAATAGAGGGGATATATGTTTAAATAATAATTACTAAAATTGATCATAAACATAATTGATTTTTTAAAGTTAATTTTAATTAAAATTAATTTAATAGAATTAATTTTAGTTTAGATTTATTTTAAAGTGATGTGCTGCATATTTAAATATTTTTATCATAAAATCACAAGTTTAAATATAATTTTTTATTCAATGCAATAAAGAACTTAAATTATTTCTAGCTTAGAATTCTTCATTATAAATGAAAAGTGTAAAAAATTATTGAAAATCAATTATCAAACACACTTTATGCTTACAGATAAATTGTCACATGCGAATTTGTTTATTCTATTAATTATGACTCTACTAACATTTGCTCTCTTTAAAATGTTTTTTTCCCATTTTTCCAGACAATACAAAGAAATGGTTTTTTTTTCTATTTATTTATCTTTAACCTAATCTGCTCATCTCTAAAGTCATTCTAAACAAACAATGCATGAATTATGGTCATGCATTTTCAATATATTTTTTTTACATTATTAAATAGTTAAAATTATAATAGATATGACTATTATAGTAACATAATAAATGTTAATAAATTTATTTATCTATACTACTATAAAAACTGGACAGCCACCATTTTAAGAAGTCACGAGTCATTTCTTTTTATGCTATGGATCCATTCTTTCTTTCTAACTTTATCTTGTATTCCTCTCCTTTACTTTTCTCTCCCCTTTTTCACATTTTTGTCACTCTTTTTTTCACAACCTTTACACAGTGAAGACTTTTCCACTATACACTATTTTCTCCTACTCTAGCTAACACATGAAGAAAAAATTTTCCTAACAAAAGATTGAGTTGAAAGCTTTTTGAACACTGCCACGGAATCCGATGAAAATTTTGGCATGTGGAGTAAGTTAAGATGAGAAGAGTCGTGACAGTGAGTGGCATTAGAAATATGAAATAATGTGTCACTATTATTCAGACTACACGCCACGTCTGGTCGGTACCTAACATACATAAGCGCCGTGACCTACGCAACTACCTCTTACCCAAAGGACAACCTAAATAGCTGCTCCAAAAAAATATATATATCTCGTATTAGCACCATCAATCAATGCAACTTTACTTATTACAAAATCAATCAACTCACTTATATTATAATTATATAAAAAATAATATTATATTTGTATATCAAATATTTTTTCAATCAATATAGCCTCATATTCTTCATAAATAATTAGATTAACAAGTTTTCAAGTTACTTCAATATTTTAAATTGTTTTTAAATCTTTTATTAATATTTAACTTTTATGAATCTAACTTTTAGTTAAAGAATATTCGGGATATATATATGTATATATATTAAAAAAATACATGAGTATCAATTTTTATGTCCTGTCACAAGATTTTTCATATGATTTCAAATTTTCACTTGGAAATTCACCACGACCGGCATAGTATGGTGGTTGCTAGACATCATCTCAACCGAGTAGTAGTGAGGTGTGATTGTTCATTCATGTATGGTTAGGCACGTACAACCTAGTGTTTAAGGCCAAAATGAAGATCCAATATCTATGACTTTGTCTTTTATTGCGACAAATTGAATGATCATGTGATTTTATTTAGGTGTTTCAAATGATTATGTGTTGTTCTTGCATTTCACAGTTGTGAATAATGGACTTAAGTTGGCTTCACAAATGTTTTTTTTCTCTCATGCAACATCAATGATTTTTTTTTCTCATGCAACATCATTGCTGTTACAATATGCCCCATAAAATTGTGGTGGAAAAAATTAAAATATGCAACAGCTATTAAGTTCAGGAAAAAAATGTTCTTTAATACTCATGGGTGTATATATTGAAAGAGACAGAAAAAAAAATGAAAGATTAGAATTTGGAATGTTAAAAAAAAAATGTTAAGTACATGTGAGTCATGTCATGCGTGGAATGTCATGTAATATATTTATGTGGGTTGAAGATCCAAATCGTTCATTGTTGGTTAAATTTAGTGTGGGCTGCCTAATATCTACATTTGTAAATATGCATTTAAGTGTATCGGATTTAATTTATCTCATCAATTACATAAATAAATTTTTAAGATATTATAATTTTCAAAAAATATTAGAAACAAATAAATAATATTTTAAAAAAAATAAAAGTTCAAAAACAATCTTAATATTTTAACATTAATTTAAATAAAGCATGAAAAGAAATGAATAAATTTAAATGAAATTGTGATAAATATAAATCAACAGTTTAAATGAATTTCCAACAAATAAAATTTTAATACTGATAACATTTATATAAACTTATCAATATTTATACTTATCTTATATTTTAAGATTTTATGAAATTTATTTCAAAAAACTTAAAATATTTCTAGCTTACTTTTAATAAATTGTAGAAAAAAATTTATCTATAAAAATTTATATAAACTTAAGTGTTATTTTAAAATTAACACCTATTGAATCTATTGCGGTTCCTTTCTTCTTCTTTTTTTCTTTTTTTTTTTTTATCTTCTTTCAATACATATGATGATCTTCAACTGATTTACCTTTCTTTTTTTTATCATCTTTCAATACATATGATGATCTTCAACTGATTTATAATTTTCAATTTTATAATTTATAATTTTTTATGTATTGTCTTTGTAAAGTAAAAATAAGGAAACACCGACTAGTATTTTTCCTTAATAATTATATATATTTACTATTTTAAAATTATTTTATTTTATTTTTAATTATAGTTTTGTTCTTAGTTATTTTTAAATTTATTACAGTTTTTCAATGATCATGTCCAAACACGCAGACAATTTATTAAAATTAAAATGCTTATACAAAATTTCTCATATAATAAGAACTTACTAAATAATATCTTTATTAAATTTTTGTCTAAATATACCCTAAATACATTTATCTAAATAAAATTTCAAAAAAATTTAACCCAACTCAATTGACACTACAGAAAAAAAAAATATTACCAATAAATTTTCCTCAACGAAAAAATATGGCTATGAATATATTTTATACCAATAACATCTCAAGTGACTAGAAAATGTAATCTTTTACATTAAGAATATTGATAATAATTAAAATGTACGACTGTTATCACTAGAAAAATGTACCTTTGACATTTAATCTGCAAGGATATGTCCATATGTACCTTTGAAATGTCAAATCATTTTAATTATTTATGTCCATAGTCATGATAAATACCTGAACTACTATTATTTATCTTTGACCTATAAAAACAATTTAACTATTAAATAAAAATTTAATTATCAATTTTTTTTTTGGAATCCTCAAGATTTAGTTCTTTTTACACGTACAGGTCAGGTATATTATGTATTTTTATGTTATTTAAAATTTAGAAAAATATTTTGTATAACTGTAATACTTAAATTAGTTATAAAATGTGAAGAAAAAGAAAGAAAAAAAAAAATAAAAAAATATGTGTACTTATAAGTTTGTTTACAACCTAAAATTATATAAAGTTGCGTGACTGTTTTATCAAAATATTTTGTATTAAGGTGTAGGTTTTAAAGAAGAGATGAAGTGCTGTATTTTAAAAATAACTCTGTGTTATAAACAAGCAAGGGAGGCTTTTGTAAGTAGAGCTCAGAAAATTATATAGTTATTATAATAATTAAAATTAAATTTATTTATGTAATTAATATATAAAATTAATATTAATTTTATAATTAATCATAATTAAAAGATAATAAATTGAAATATTGTGATTTCAAAACTCCGCACAATTAAAAAAGATAGTTTAACTTTTCTTACAATATCTTATTAAAATATACAACAATTTATAACTATATACCATGTAAATGAAAATACATTTTATAATAATTAAAGTTCATAATTTTTTTATATTATTGAATTTAACAGTGAAATTAAAATAAATGTTATTGTACTTTTGAAATATGAATTAATAAAGACTGCAATTTATTATTTTCAAAATATTTTAACTTTATAAACAACATTTTGAATAATTAAAAGTATTAGGGCAATCAAAAGTAAAATATTGAAATCAAAATATTAGTCAAAAATATTTTTTTACAACAAATTATTATTTTATATAATATTGACTTACTTTATAATTATTTTATATAATTCAATTAAATACCAATGTTAATAATGGTAGAAAGAAAAAGTTGTATGAAAAGAGTAATATAAAAGGTAATGTAATGAAAATTTTCTAAATTTAGTATTTTTAGTGGAATGGAAGAAGTTATTTGTTCAGAATGTCAAACTTGCCCAAGGTTTCTTTCAAAGATTTTGAAACATAAATATAGATATACTATAGACTATAGATAATATAAAAATAGTTTAGACGTGCATCTATCAGAGATAATAATCTTATTCAAGTCAATAACTTCTATAATATTGTGATAGGATTTATTTAATGAAAACATTTGCCTTACATAAAGTCCAAACGTACTAGATATACACCTTACTTAAAAAGAAATAACACATAAATTTATAAACAAATCACTCATTAATTAGCCATAGCATATATATTTTTGTTGCCTAACATTTTGGGTCCACCACCCCATGTTTGGACCGATATAGATTTTTAAATTTAGTAAGTATTTGCAAAAGATTCACAAATCTCTATACTCACCAAAATTTCTTTAAATCAACCAACAAATACTTTTGTTATAATTAACCAAAGCTGATTCAATGATCACTCTCCTGCATTAATATTTTGATGGAGCTCCATTGATTCAGATAGAAAATCTGTCTTTTTTTTATAATAATAATAATAATAATAGTAATAATAATTAAAAAAAAGTTAAAATGCAATAGATTATCAGTATAAAAAATTTTACACCATCAATTTTATCAATTTTTACACTGTTAACTAATAAATACTATTGTTTGAATGACTTTGAAGGTAGGTGGGTCTCAATCAGATTATAATGTGAAATCAATGTATAATCTATTTCTTATGATAATAATAGAAAACTACTCTTTTATTTTTAATTCTCATTTCTTGTTGTAACATGTCCTCTCAAGTTTCCATGTCCTTCCTATGTAAAACAAAAACATTTTTAGTTTTCTTCACGTTAATCATAGGTGCATAGAAGTGGAATATTCTTGTGGTGTTTCCACAAATACTTTGGAAACTTAAGTTAGTATTTGTAGGGTACAATTAAAACTAAAATTAGATAGAAATATACCCTGGACTTTATATAACTTATTTATACTATTTTTTAATTCATTGTTTATACTATTTTTTATTCAATTATCTTGGTGTTTTGTACATGAAGTGGTGTGGGAATACTTTTAGAGACAAATCCCGTAAAAAGTGCTACTTCTAATAGATTTTTAGCTATATATGGTTTTGAGTATAAAAGAAAAAAGAAAGAAAAAAGAAGCTATATATGGTTTAGTGCTTCATGATAGTACTGAGGTTTATATTCTGCACAAAGGTTCTCAATATATGGTTTTGGACATAGTTATTAAATTTCGGTTATTGAGTCAATACTTTGGTTTTATATGTCAATCTGGACTCAAAATAGATTCGTAATATTTACAAAAAAAATAAATTATAATTTATCAATCATTTTAATAATATAATGTATGTACTAATACTACGACTTTTTATTCTATTCTATCATAATATAATGGTTATGTATAATAAAAAATAAATTTATTACATTTTATAATAGTTATTTAAAAGGTCTTAATCACCATAAATTCTTATTTATTGACAATTTAAAATTTTGAGTAAATAACATATACTTTTACATATATCTGTAGGATTAAATTATTCTATTTTTTTTCTGTTATTATGATTTTAAGCTCTAAATAAAACTTTGACTATCTTGTTCGCTTATATATTTATTATTTCAATGTTTTTAATCTTTGTTATAAAATATATAGACTAAAAATATTATTGTAACAAATATTCGGATATTAAAAAAATGTCGTTGAATTTTTTTTCAAGTACATGCTAAAAAGGTTTAGAGCATAATTAAATGATGGGATAACATGTACAGTAGATTTGATGGTTTGTTCAGTCTTTTTTCTAACTTGTATAGAGATTTACTAGAAAAGAGGGAAACCTTTTCGTGTTGCATATGAAAGCTCGAATCTCTATACTGATCTTGGAAGTTCTCATGAGAAATTTAAAAGATTTAAATTTTGACACGAGTTACTCATACTTTACTTCACTTCCTTAGCAGATGTGAATCTTCAATTTTGATATTAACTTGTAAATTTCATCTGAAGTGATGTCTTGACTTTGAGATAGACAAATGATTTCAACTTTAAGGGGTAATCTTCTGTGTTCCATTTAACTTTGCTTACAATGCTTTGTCTGTGCGCGGTCTGTCTTTTAATTATGTCTTTTAATTAATCAAAACTCAGAAACATTAATCACCTTGATCTAACAATAATTATTTAATAAAATAATATATATATATATATAATATATAAAAAGTAAATTATAATATCAATAATTAATTTTTTACTTAATAGTTATTCTTACATTTTATCTCACATCCAAAGACTACACTCAAATCTTAAATGGGGTTAACAAAGTTAAATTATAAAAACTGATATATGATATTGGAAGTTTAACTTTTCACAACACAATAATTCTCATCTGATTTTATTCTATTTAGGTGTTTGAAATCTTAACAAGATTTCTGCATAAACTATAACACACTAATGATGATTCCGATTGAAAAGGAAGAGACATTGGGCTGAGACAGAGAAATAAAGCAGTTTTAAAATGGAAGCTACCAAATTCAATTCAATGTTGGTGTTACTTGAAGAAGAAAGTAATGCAAACACCTTAAGAAACTAACGTGTAAAGCACACCAAGATTAAAACGGAAGAGGGTATTTATTATTAATTAATATTATCATCAAAACCAAACGTGAATATTAAAATCCACAGATTAACGTTAATAATGAAAATATTGCCAACTAAGAAAGCAAAGTCACGACCACTGCTGAATCTGTGGCCACTCAGAATGAGAATGGCCAAAACAACAACAACAAAACCAATCTTTGTACAAGACCCTGTTCCTTACACACAACATCTTCAAACTCAAACACTTCATTACAAAAATTCCCATCACTTTGAATCTTCTTTGAATCCTCTCTTGGACCTTTTTTTTTTTTTTTTTTTTTTTTTTTTTTTTTTCTTTAAACTAAACCTCTCTTGAATCCGAAGTTACCAAAGACTTGCCTTTTAAGTGTGTTCGGTTCAGTTTCATGTACTACAGGTCATATATTTCTGTGTGACATAGATCTTCTCTTGGGAACAGTTTTGCAGAAAAGAAGTAAAACAAATCAGAAAGAACAAGTTGCATTTAAGTCTCTAAAGGTGAAATCTGAGGTAAAGGTTGGTTTTTTGTGAGTTACAATTTCATTATAGGTAAGTTACTTGTAAGACTTTAGAGACTGAAGATTGACTTATTGTGAGGTTTCCTACACCTTTTGCGCCTTTAATTAAGAAAAAAAAAATTGTTCCTTTCTGATTTGGGAGTTATCACTAATCAGATCTGAGCCTGTTATCTAGAGGTGGGTCCCAACTACCCTAACCAAACCATTCTCAACTTGTCATATATCATATGTTACTAATATAGCTCCCAAATCAAAAACCTTTGGCATTGGGGTGTGGATTGATGCCGATTTAAGATAAGCATCTTTGTTTGAAAACCATGTTTTATCTTGCAGAAAACATGGACCCTTTTCTGCTTATATGCTAAATAAGAAGGTGGTTTTGGTTCTGTTGCGCTGAATCATTGTACTTCTCATATCTTATTGTGTTCAAAGGGTTTGTGTGGTTCTTGCAGCTTTGGGTTTGAACTCATCTGCAGGCAGGGATCTTGGTTTTTGCCCTTGAAGTGAAAGGGTTTTTAAGGTTTGATTTTTGATTTAGCTGTGCCACAAGAGTATGAGGAAAAATGTTAGTTCTCATTCAGGAAGGGTGTTTAGTGATAGGAAGTGGATTCTCCCCTTTTTTGCAAGTTTGATTATATCTATGAGTCTGGTTCTGACAACTATTCTTGGGGTACTTAGCTCTGATGGTGGGGGAGAGCCATCACCGTTTGAAATCATTTCCTTCAAGAGATCAGAAGATTCAGGTGGATATTTTGTGGAATCTGATTTAGAAAGGTCTTTTAATGTTAGTGTGGAGAAAATGGAGGCACCAAGATTTGCATACCTTATTTCAGGCACCAAGGGTGATAGTCATAGGATGATGAGGACATTGGAGGCAGTGTACCACCCTAGGAATCAATACATATTGCATTTAGATCTTGAGGCACCGCCTAGGGAAAGGTTGGAACTGGCAAATGCAGTGAAAGCTGATCCAATATTTCGGGAGGTGGAGAATGTGCGTGTTATGTCTCAATCCAATTTGGTAACTTATAAGGGTCCTACGATGATTGCTTGTACTCTCCAAGCTATTGCAATATTATTGAAGGAAAGTTCAGAGTGGGACTGGTTTATAAACCTCAGTGCCTCAGATTATCCTCTTATGACCCAAGATGGTTAGCAACTGATCCTTTATCTACTTCTTGATGTTTTATTTTGTTTTATTCTTGTCAAAATGCATGCATAAAACTATGGCATTTTTGGTCATGGAGGGATACAGTGAGCCATTACAAACTTTTCATTGGATTTGAATACATGATGCTGTTTCAGAGGTTTTAAAAATTTGAAAACCATATGGAATTCAGTTGTATAGGGATGATGTATGACAAATGGAAAGTAATAGTTAGGCTGCTACATCTTGTGTAGTTTGCCTTTCAATTTTAGCAAGTTGTTGCTTTATTTCCCTTGAGCACCAGACTATTGTTCTGAGGACAGAAACCTTTATTAAAGTAGGCACTGATGTTTTAACAACAGTAACAATTATTGAATTTCATCTTTATCCATCTTGTGATTATCCACCACAGTCACTCCAGCCTAAAGCGTAATTGTTTTCAGTAATTCAGGGATGAGTCTTGCTCCTGAGTAAAACAAAAATTATGTAGCTTTTGTAACCTCTATGGTGTGCTCAAGGGTAATACAACCTAATAGTGTAAATCTTTATAATTCTACATTGGTACCATTCAGGCTCTTTTGATATTGAAATAATTGCTACTAGCGTTCAGTGCTTGCCCTAGTCCCCGACAAATGTGAGGGATGTCAATTTGAATCCCATAAATTAGCTTTCTCTAGCTCTACAAGATGACAACCACCACCACCACCTCTCTTTATCCCACTTGATGTCAAATTTTTAAGTCTTAACGTTGAAGATTTGATGTATGCCCTGTCACTATTACCATTGCATCATTGAATTTCTCCTGAAGTTCCTCTACGGGCATTTTATGCATATATTCGAGCTTGGATATTATGAAGGTCACTCTTGTTGATATCTGCTGGACTACATTCATAATCTAGAACTTCCAGCACATAGATTTTAACTAAGGTCTTTCAATCTCTTCATTAATCCAGCAGATGTTACCTGGTGCTTCTTCTTCATAAATAGTCATTGTTTTTTGTGAATGGTCTGAAATTTCCTTTCCGCAAAACTTATGTGCACTCTAATTTAAGTGGATTTGCTCTGTGAGTTTGTCTCTAAAGTGAGCAAAGGTATATCCTCTGTTGAATTAATTTAAAGTGCATTATGGTCTTAATCCTCTAAATCTAAGTTTGATTAATAATTACCTTTCCGAACTTACACTCAAGAAACCAACTTCAGAGGAATTCTTTTCCAATCTAAGCAGTTACTGAAGAAACTACAACTTCAATTATGAATATATTTGGGATATATGATTAGGTTTATTCTTTTCATGACAAGAACTAATGCACTGCTGGAAATAATTGTGAAGTATGAGCTGGATAAAAGTGTTTTTCAAGTTAACTCCCTCTAAAGTAGGTCGATTAATCTTGTTTTGGGCAGTTGTCAAGTGTAAAATGAATTCAGTTCTGTCTGCAAATGTTGAATAAAGTTTCAAGTACTTGTATAACTGCTCAACATTTGCTCGAGGGTATTTTGTGGTCAATGATTTGAGTCTTCTGGTTTCAGCATCTTCTGTGCTGCTAATATATATTGACATTCAATCATTTGGCATAAATAAAGTTCATATAGCTCATCATTGCTTGCTGTTTATAGGCTTAGCTTGATTGAATTGTACATCTGTATCAATTCAAATTTCAAGCATGCATGAAGTTTACTCCCTCCTTAAACCCTCTAGATGCTTTCTGATGTCATCTGATATTTGTTTCTTGCTTTTGCAGATTTGCTTCATGTTTTCTCAAATCTATCAAGAAATCTCAATTTTATTGAACATACACACATTGCGGGTTGGAAACTGTAAGTGAATTATATTATCACTCATAGTACAAATATCTCTAAATTATATTCCCATCCTTCTACTTGTTTTCGCCACTGGTTTACCATATTAGTTTATTGAGATTTCCTTGTATTGATGCTTATATGCAGGAACCAAAGAGCAAGACCCATCATTATTGACCCTGCACTTTACTTATCAAAGAAATCTGATTTAGCATTGACTTCTCAACGGAGAACACTTCCCACGTCTTTTAAATTATTTACTGGTATGTCTATATCTATTATCTATATAAATTTATAAACATTATTTTCGAATACAAATTTAAAGAGGTTATTTTAAGGTTTAGCAGTGGTAACATTGTGAAATATCTAGCTAGCTAGCGTAATTGCATTGTTTTTTCTATTACATATGGAGTCAATATGGTATATCCCTATATTGTTGTCTATGCTATGTGAACAGGTTCAGCCTGGGTTGTGCTGACTCGGTCCTTCGTGGAGTACTGTATATGGGGATGGGATAACTTTCCACGGACTATGCTAATGTATTATACAAATTTCATCTCCTCACCTGAGGGATATTTTCACACTGTCATTTGTAACACTGAGGAGTTCCGACACACGGCAATAAGCCATGATCTTCACTACATTGCTTGGGACACTCCCCCAAAGCAGCATCCCATCTCTTTGACTATGAAGGACTTTGACAAAATGGTTAAAAGCAAGGCACTCTTTGCACGCAAATTTGCGAAGGAAGATCCAGTGCTAGACAAGATTGACAAAGAACTTTTGGGCCGCACGCATAGATTTTCACCCGGGGCATGGTGTGTTGGGACCTCAGATGGTGGGGCTGACCCTTGTTCTGTTCGTGGCAATGATACAGTGTTTAGACCAGGCCCTGGTGCTGAGAGGCTACACGAACTAATTCAGGTGCTGTTATCTAAGGAATCTCTAAGCAAGCAGTGTTTGTGACAAAGGGGTACCCTCAAGTAGGTTGATGTCAAATGTACATAATTGTGGTTATAGATCATATATATCTGATATAAAAGGTCAGGATTTTGTGTTCAATATAGGTTCATATTAACAATTGACAAGCACCCACACCAGCAGTTTTGGTGCTTGTTTGGGTCTAGACATGCTTTTTGGTTGCAATTCTGAGCAACCATTAGTGCAGTTACAACTCTCTTTTTGTTGAGTTACAAAAGGCAATTAAATTTCAGATTGGACTTTTGGTTGGTTATCTATGTTCTTATTTAGGTCAGCATCACTTGCCCTTTAATTCAAAATTAAACGTGTTAAGTTGTTTAGATCAAGTTAGAAATGCATTTAAATATTCTTAGAATTTGGATTTGAGCCTAATTCAACTCTAAAGCTAAGTTTTGATAGTAGGCAGTTTACTCAACAACAACTGCTAGGATAAGTTTCGATATTATCTTAGAATTTGAGTTTAGTTTCAATTCAATTTCAAAGACTAGTTCATGAGGTGAAAGTTGTCTTCACTTGTATATGCTAATCTGGTCATATCATTGGTCAATATAGAATTTCCAACACATGATAATTGTTAAATGGAGTGTCAGGTAGCACATATTTGAAATTTTCTTTCTAAAAGTGATAACGATCTGTTGGCAGAGATATGGCTCATGAATTGTTATTCCTATTATTTGTTCTGCAACACGTCCATGAATTATTCATTTTTTATCTCCAATTCTTCGAGAACACCTTTGTATTTTAACCTGGTAACATTCACTCTGGTTTCTATGTTCCATAATCTGTTGAGGCTGCCACAACATGCAAACTATTTCAGTTGAATCATTGACATGAGCTAGCACCAATGCTTACACCATTGGCTACCCCAAGCACTAGCCATGCTTGCAATCCTTGTGCTGTTATTCATCTTATAACATGATTGGTATGTTATAGAGCACAGCTCAAGAGACATGCCTTTGGTTCAAACTCGAGCACAACAGACCCTCATGGGTTATTAACCCATTAGTCATCAGGCATGGCCCACCATTGGATGTACAATGACTAGGATAAAGTAAATTTTATCTTTTTGAATGTTTTACTCCTGTCAACTGTACTGCATGTGCATTAAAATTAAAACTATTGTTTTTCCCTCATAAATTCATGTATTAAGATGTACCAAAACAACTGTATAAAAAGGAAGAACAATGAGATGATGTAAATTTGGAACCTAAACAATAGAAAACAAAGTAACTAGAAAAGTTAGGCAGTGACTTTTTTTTCTCGGAAGAATAACGCTTTCACAGAACACCCACGATTAACATCTCTTCACATCAGTGTCCGTATGTATAGGTAACAAAATCAAACTGCAGGTACCAAAATAGTTTGGTAGGACCTACTGCTGTGAAAATTGAAAAGTGTGTTAATTCAATGAGAGTGACATTTGAGCATCTTCTTATTTTAAATCACCTCTTATTTTTTCTCTTTCTGTCACGTCATAGTATCTATTATATTTATATTTTTTTTTCTTCTCTCATCATGTGTCAATTAGTATTTAGATGTTCAAATATATTTTTCCAGTATGTGCACAAGAAAACATGATCAATACTAACATTATTCTTTATTCTTTGTGGGATAAAATTATTAAGTTTTACATTGACTAGACTCCAGTACTTAGTCTCACATTGATCAAAATATAGTATTTAAAGAGAAAATTATCCCATATAGTTGATTATCTCTTGGGACAGACTTTGTAGGCAAATGTTAACCCGTGTCCTAATTATACTGATTATAAATATAAAGTAGACCATTATCTCAACAATAATGAGTGTATTTGCAGCTAATCTCCCTATTAAATAATCATGCATTATGATAGAAAAACTTAATTTTCTGATAAATAAAATTTTTTTTATCATCTTTTCACGTATACCTACATATGCATTTAAGTAATGCCTTTTGATTTTAATTATACTATTAAGTAATTAAAAGAAAGATTTTTTTTTTACTAATATACATAAATTAACATTGTTAAATATGTTTTCTTCACTCACTCGTAATTTGAGTATTAAATATCTTATATTTTTAATTTATTAACCAATGCCAATGATTATTACGTCCCGTGTACTTAATTACAATTACAATTATTTTCATTGGATAATAAGAAACTCAATTTGAGATTTAAGTCACTACACTCTTTCAATGGACTAATAAATTACAAGCCACCTCATTGACATGCTTTGCAATTCTGAATAGATTTAGGTATTGGATAGTAATCAATAGTGGTTTCTCTAGTGATCACACCACCTTTTGCTGGGTCACTTGAGCTGGACCACTATGTGCCTTTACTGGCAATATTTCAAAATTTGCCAACCAATTATTCTTTTGATTAAATATTAATATGAAAACTGTATAAATTTGGAAAATTGATTGACATACCAAAGAGGGTTCTATAGTGTGCGATTAAGTCATGTGTATGAACAAGGAAATTTTGGGCAAAATGATGTTTGATAGTTTCGTTTGTGAAATTATTTATATAATTGGGGTATTTTAGAAACTTATTAAAATCAGAAGTTGTTTTGGTTGAAGGTGTTATATGACTCAATACCTAGCTCTGTAAAGGCGCTACGTGGTTCGGTGCGTAGGGTCATGTAAACCTATAGAGAAGGAGGCGCCATACATTACAGTGCCTCTCACAAATGGGCTCAACTTCATTGAAGGTTACTCTAACTGTGGTGCCTCCTTTAGAAAAAGAAGATATAATTGCACCTGAAGGTGAACTAAAAACGTCAGCACTGTACATCCAGCTACACTACATGTCTATGTAAGTGAAACACAATTTTTCATTTTTCTATCACATCACAGGTCAAAATCCCTTGTGTCATTTATTTGTTACATTGTGTAATTTTTTATTATAATCTACTCTGATAAAATTAATCAAAGAGAAGAACCTTCAAAAGACAACATAAATGAGCAGCATTGTACCAAAGACTACTACCAGAAGTGATAGAACGGAGATGTCACATATTAAGGTGTCTCCCACCTCATTGGCCTACATGGCTTTTTTGCCACATTGTTTATCGTCTTTGTTCTGACTATTTTTCTAGAAGCGCCGCTACGCCGTTGTTTTTATCCAAATTACATGATTTTTGTATTTAGTCTGTAACTGGACTTATTTCCATACAATATTAACAAAATTGGTCCAGATCGAAATTTTTGAATAAATAAAGTTTAGGAGCATAACAACAACTTAACTGCCCATTGTGAAAAGACTGATCATGTTCAAGAGCAATTTTTCTAAGTGATTAGAGAAATTCTTCCCATTAAATTTGACTTTTTTATTTTACAATGATGACACTAATTTATAATCTTGTGCAACTAATTTAAATTTTTCACCACTAGACTAATCCTAGTAGAGTGACATTTAACAAAATTACCTTTGATATGTTTCTTCCGCTAATCCTCCATGTTTGATCTTTATACCATTTTACAAAGTTTTAGGATAAGTTGGGTTTGTCAATTGTCATCTAGATTATGTTTGGGTAAAAATCGGAAGTACTTTTTTGAATTTCATTACACAATTATGAGAAATGAAGAAATTGTTTCTTTGAGAGTAAAAGTACTTTTAAGTTTTCTTAACTAAAATTTGAATATGTACTTGTTTTTTGGGAACACTGTCCAATATTTGTTTCGAAAGGTAAAAATACATAAACTAGTGAACTTAGTATCTCATTTTTACATCCAAATAAGACTGAGCAGTTTAACATATGAAACCTCATGACAACAAAGTTGAAGATGGGAAAGAACTCCTTTTTATTTGTTTTTATTTTTAGTTAAAAGGAGGATTAGAGCTCTAGCTATCATGAAAGAAAATCATAAGAGTATTTTTAAAGTTACGTGGGAATATTTTAAAAAATAATGTATTCTTCTTAGAAATAATAAAAATTTCCATTTATAAATATCTTAGATCAACTCAACTAATCCTTTTTATTATCGAATTGGTTTGACTCAAATTTTACCCAAAAAAAAAATAAAAATAAAAAAACCTAAACTAAACTGAATTTATGAAAGTTGTTTGATACAGATTTCATCGTAGCCATTCAAACCAGTCCTTAGCACTCGTACTATTTGGCACTAAAAATAAAAGGAAGAAAAAAAATTATGAATTTATTCTATATTCTCTCATTTTTTAGCTCTTGCAAAGGTTTTTGGGTTCTTTCTCCCTTTCTCTCCTTAGAGACTATATTTATTTAGAGTTAAAGCTCATATCTCATTAAGCATTTACGAAGTTCGTATTTATCTATCTCTATCTATGAAGTTGTATTTTTTTTTTAGGTTTATCTCGTGGATCTCTGATATGTGTGTTTCTATGAAATTTTGATTTTGCTTTTCGTTTTTTTTTTTTTGCTATATTCTTTGATCGTTATGCATATTAAGATTTATCACCCACAGGGATATTTTTTTTATTTATTTATCTAGTAGATGAGAATTTGTTCTATTGATATGCTTCGAGATACAAACCTAATGATCCTTTAGGCTAAGTGTATACCTTTCGGATTTTCGCTACCATTAGAGGTACAGTTTTTATACATTATAAATAACAACAAGATTGATTGTGAGATTGGTGTTAAAATTTATCAAATTTTGTATTGACAGTGAAATTAGTGTTAAAATTTATTAAATTTTGTATTAATTATTATTAGGGATAAAAACATGTCGCATCATTCATATCTATTTTTTATTTTATAGATATGAGTCTGATCTATCTTTAAACTTATTTTATAAAGGCATTTTTGTAAAATCTAATTATAAATATTTACTTTTAAAACATATTAACAAGATTTATTTTTAATCATTATTTAATTTAAATATAAATATAATTTTTTATGATATTTATAATAAAAAAATATTAAGTGATTTTTAATTTATTCAATTTTAAATGTCAAATTCGCAACAGACACGTTATGGCACACTGTTCTCCCACCTGCAGTTACTATTCTATCAATGATTATTTTTATCTCAATTTTATTAATAAATGATGTAAAGAAAAGTTATTTTCATTATGGATTCTAGTTCCTATTAAATGACATTAATAGATTTAGTGAAAAAAAAAAGTTTAACATATTTTTTTTTTAAAAAAATAAAAACTAACGATTCAAAAATGAGATATTAAATACAAACGTTTTATGCTTTATAAGGATAAAAATATGTAACTCTAATTTCTATCGAATAAAGAATTGCCATGATTAGTTATAATCTTACTGATTATTTTCGCAAAACTTTTTCACTCCAGTTACATCATATTTTATTATTCATAAATAGGAAAACATCCAAATGCAACCAAATTATAAATTCCTTTTAACAAATTGTTAATCTAAATGATACGGAATTTAGATGCCTTAAATAAATAATTGATTTAATTTTTTTATAAAAGAAAAGAATGTCTTTCAGAGGGGAGATCCCACTGTAAGAAGTTAATTAGATTTTTCAACAAAGCTTAATAATCGATGAAAAGTAAAAACTGATAAATACTCCTTACAAATATCATAATTAATTAAGAAAAAAATCCAAAATATATCTATATTATGCATTAATTTCAAGTAAATTTCCTTATTAATATTAAATAATTTCGGTGGTAGAAGGAAGAAAAATAGGATCAATCCAACTACCTTATAAAAGAAGGAGAAAAAATTAAAAAAATATAAAATATATTTATATAAACACTTTAGATGGTTGATTTATATAAATATTTCCCATTAAATTTACGGATACTACTGAATGGTGAATATTAAAAATGGAATCCATAAATTTTTAACGTGTTTTTTTGTTTTTTTTTTTTACTAAAATTTCTTTTAATAAATAGAGAGAATCTGTACTCATTAATTTCAGCCTAGCTGTCAGGAAAAAAAGATTGGTATAAAATGATGTAATAAATATTAATGAAGCAATTAAAACACCCAGGAAAAAAATATTAAACATATATTGACAAAAGTTTTGATATGAATGAAAGTTTGCAACAACTCAGAACAAATCTGTCATTCACTCCCACAAAAGGAGGATAGACCCAACAATATCATGGCCTAACGTATGCACTATTTCATTAATATACGTTTTTTATGCTTGAAAGCAATATACTCTGTTCACATTTGTTATTTTGGTACAGAAACAAAACAATAATTATAAAATTAAAAAGATAAATACAAAGAATTTAGTGATTTACTGCAATTTGATTCACGTTGTTTTTTAAAAAATATTTTTTTTTTATTTTCAATAATTTTCTAAAAGATTTCCTTGGAAAAAAATATTTTTATTATATTTTAGTGTTTGAAAGATATTTATCATTATTTTCATTTTAAAATTATATGATTTAACAATAAATAATCAAATTTAAAGATTAAAATTATAATAAATCTTAAAGAACTAAATTAATAAATATATTTTATTATTTTCATCTTAAACTGCCTGATTCATGATAAAAAATCATAATTTTATCATAAAAAATGTTTATAAATTTTAACAACTTGAATCATAAAGTAACTTACAAATGCAAATACTTAAATTAAATAAGTAAATAGCTGTACACGCATCAGCACATGTGCACCGTGACCTTACTATCGTTAACCAGAAGTAACTCAGTCTATATGCTAATTGCACAAACTAATCAATTTATAGTTTTAATAATGAAATGCCTTCAATTACATATTATAAAAGTAACATCAGTTACATTAAACCGACTTGTTAATATATACTAATGTAGAAACAAACATATTACATTAAACCGACTTGTTAATATATACTAATGTAGAAACAAACATATTTTGTTACTATGTACGAGGGTGTTATAGTCAAAACAACAAGAGCATGGGAAACAGGAAGTGCTGTCTCAGCATGAAACGCCACTGACACAATTTCCATGCACACTCAACTTTGTGAACTCCGCGACCACAGATATATGATGAGTAGGTGGCATCTTCTTTTTGCATGACAAGCAACCCAAAATCTTAACTCTTCAAACAAGAAAGAGAGAGATATATAGAGAGAGACCCCACTCCATTCTTCATTTGTTCTTTTCCAAAGACTTGGAAAATTAACAAAAAGCCATTCATATTTGATAGTGTTGTTGAGTACATAGTCTTGATCATCATCATCAGCATTGTGAAAGAGAGAAAGAGAGAGAGAGACATGGGTTACAACAAGGGGTTGCATAGCAGTAGTGGAGGGAGTCATAGAGGAAGGTCTTATGCGTTGATTTTGCTCATCACATTTGGTGTTGCACTGCTTGGTGTTATGGTGCTTCATAAGCTCAGAGAGAGGCGCATCTATACCCTTCTTGTTAAAGAGAAAGATCATCAGATTCTTGCTCTTCAACTTCTCTTGCAGGTCACTAAACTCTTCTCACTTCTCAGTCTTGATTGATCTCCCTTCATCTCTCTCTTGGATTCTCTTTCTTACTTTTACGTGTTATTCACTCATCATGACACGTTAGGAGCTACATGCAATAAAATATTAAAGCATCCTAAGAACACACACTTTCAATACCTTGTTTCAAGACACTTCTTATTAACACACTTTTACAGAGAAAATTGATAAATGGCTATTTATGTGCTATTTGACACCATTAGAGATAGAAGAGATGTGGAGGGGTGAGCGAAAACCCACCAGGTCCCTTACCAACTCCACTATCTTTTATTAATTTGGCAGGGTTTGATTATTAAAATTTAACTTTGATGATGAACTCGGATTTGGAATATACTCTTTTAGAAAATTTATTTTTTTAGTCAATACATATTATTATTATAAAAATTATATATTAATATATACTACAATTTTATTGATATTCAAACATACATCAAAATTTTATTATAAACAATCTTAGAGACTGAGTCATGCTCACCCCTAAGATGTGTAAATATTAAATAGACAGAGAAAAAATGAAGAGGGTTAATTAAGAGTGTTAGTGTACATCTGTGCACATAATGGTTAATTAAGAGTGTTAGTGTATATCTGTGCACATAATGGTTAAAGACTAAAATATGTGTGAATCATATAATTCTCACAATGCAGAGTCACTAGCTTGATGATTTGATCAGAGCTTTACAGGAACACCAAAATTAAATGGTTTGATTTTGTTTTGTTTTGGGGAGCATTGACAATAGTTTGTATCTAGGATGAAATATGATAAAAGATGTTTGGCACTTTCAATATTCTTTTAATTCAATTATGCAAATTGTTAGTTTGGTGGTAAAGTTGATTAATTAGTGCACAGAGACTCAATGACTGTGTTACCTTGATCATTTAGAAGGAAAAAGAACGCAGCAAAGAGTTGAGAGGGAAGAATGAAGAGATGAAGGGGAAGTTATACACTCTGAGAAGTCAGAAGATGGAACTGGCTAGAACAGTTGGGGAGATGCAATCCATCCTTGATTCACTGAAAGATGAGCAGAAACTGATGGAATCAGCATTTGAGGAACAGCAGAATGAGCTGAGATTGTTGCAAGAAAAGAGGAGCAATGTGGGAAAAGGAGGTTCTGAAATAGTGGCATTGAGAGAGATTATTAACCTCAAGGAAGCAGAAGTAGAGGACTTGAAGAGCCGTCTTGAAATCCCAGTTCCCGGAATTGTGACAGCAAATGGTACCGTGGCAGTACAAGATGAATCTGAGAAGGATGAGAATTCCGGTGAATCTGCCAAATTTGAGGGTGATAACAATGCAGGTGCAAGTAGAAGTGAATTAAGCAAGTTCAAAGATGGGGATGTTGCAACTGAGATAAAAGATGAAATTCAGACTGATAGGGAAGTTGGAAAGACAAAGGAAGACCCTCAAGATGATGGCGGTGCTGCAAAAGATATTGATGATGCTGAAGCGGTCGATGCAACAGAAAAGAAGGCTGTGAGAGAAGATCATGCAGGACAAGTAGAGAACAACACAGATAAAGTGAAGGTATTGGCAGGGATGAAGAGGAAGCATGACCATGCAAATAGAACAAAAGGGAAGCGCTGGAGGACAGTTGTCAAGAATAGTATAATGAAGAACAATGGAGGTTTTGAACATCACATGAGCAGTAGAAAGCTTTACAAAGAGTTGAACGGTTCAAAAGTTGGGAAGGTATCTGATGAGGTAAATTTTGCAAGAGAGGATGAGAATAATAACTCAAGAAAAGACAAGTCAAAGGCCAAATCGCTAAAGCCTGAAAACCATGAAAACAAAGAAGATGCCAATGGCATGAAGGAGAATAATACAAATCACCAGGTGACAAATAGTGAGAAACAAAAACAGGATGAAGTGAGGCAGTTAGAAGAGCATGGACAGAGTCTTGTCCAACAAAACTGGAGCAGAAGGCACATCAACAAAGCTGAAAAGAATGCAGAACATACAAAATCCAAGGTGCTACTTGAAGGGATAGAAGAATTAGAGGATGTTTTGGATGTACAAAAGGAAGAGAAAGATGTCATTGACGGTGGCCATGATGACGAAGATAATGATGATTTCTTCAAGGAATCTCAACCTGAATTTGATGACGAGAAGGATGAATATAAAGAAGAGATAGAGAAGGATGACTACAAGGAAGAAACAGATGAATCAGAGTTTCATACTGGTTTGTAATTAAACTGAGTAGTGGACGTGGACTTGTCATGCTTAGAAATATTCCAAATCATTACTGACATAAAAGAGTGTATCAGCTTGACATAAAAGAGTGTATCAGCTTAGAGAAACCCTTTTTTCTATTTTCTATTTAGTAGTATATCTGATATTTTGGTTTACATTTAGCATAATTTCATTAACTACTACAACTTTGTAACATTCACTATATTGATGGCAAATTAACAAAGCCAAGGTTTCTTCAAATAATTTTTCCAGACCCAATAATGAACATAGTTATCAGCGCTGAATCATCCTGCAGAACATCATTCAACATGTACAATGGGATTTAAAATACAAAACAGAACCCATTGGTTGTTGAAAACTTGAAAGGGCTTGATATATAAGATTTGCACAACCAATTAGTTTATGATTTATGGTTCCAATACTTCAATAAACTTTACGATTTAATTATTCGACTTAAAAATCATCTGTTTTAATGTATATATATATATATATATATATATATATATATATATATATATATATATTTCCTTCCATGTTTCTATCCAATTTAATTCTTGGCATTAAGTATTAAAATAAGTTTAAAACATAGGAACTAAGAAATCAATAAAATTTGCACAATGAATAATTAAATCTTGATTTATCAACCATCACCTTGTGGGCAAATGACTATTTTGCTCGAGCTATTGTGATGAGAAAATGAAAAAGCTTTATTTTTCTAGTTGTAACGGAAAAAATACTCTTTCCAACATAATTTGGCCGAAGCAAGGGTATAACACGAACTTTCAGCGTCAAAGCAAACGGATACTTGCTCTTTTTTATTTTGGTATCAAGATCATTAGGTGATATAAGGCAGAAACATAGCATATCTTCCTTCAGTAGTTAATGTCAATAAAAGTAAATGCTTGCAAATGTAGAAGAACGCCAAATTTAGCATAAAACGGGCATATATAAACTTAACACATTGTTCTGGAAAAAATCATCTCCCAATATTCATTCATTGTCTGCAAAGATTAATGGATAACTAGCCAAGAGATTTGTTTGCCATCAAACAAGACTTAGTCTGAAAAATTCGGAAAAGTCTGGGCGCGTGCATTATTACAACTAACACTTTGGATTGTAAATGTTCTTCAAACCTCAGTGTGATGCTTTTACCAATTCCTGCAAATATTCGGACCATTCAGTGAGCGAGGACTAGAATTTTGACACCTCAAATAAGATGGGATTAACATGACAGTACACTAATTTGTTAACACAAAACTATGACTGGAAGTGTTTAAACATAATAGTATTATTACATAGTAGACTATTTTTGGGAAGATTTGACGAAAATCAGAACCAGAACTATGCTTAAATAGTTTTCATGGCCCTAAATTAAATATTATAAGATACAAAAAGCACTTGACAAACATAATAGCACTTCATCTGTTTCTGTTGTAGTATTGCACCCTCTGAACTGATCAGATTATTATCTTGCCTAATTAGTAATTTTCTTACAATAGTGCTTATAAAAAACAAGGCAGCCTTGAGTGACAACAAAGTAGAAGTACCAAACAAATACTTCATTACATAATCATATCTTATCTTTTAACTTTCAAAAGAAAACTGCTACAGTTGCATCGGCATTCAATAAGAATCCGAAACAAAAAGTAGAGTTTTATCATCAGAAGTATCATCTCTCCACTCCATCATCTATCTGGGCATGGAGAATTTCCCCAAACTACATATATATTGTGCAGAACACAGGCAATAAACTAAAACCATGCAAGTATTTTATAATGGTAGATGAAGGGAAAGGATTCTTCGGATTGATGGGAGAACAGTATTGCAGAACTCAGTTATAACCAACAGGGATAGGCAGACTCATAATGAACTTAGCTACAAGCACTGACACATCAAAGCAGTAGTTAGTTCAACTCTCAGGTCATACTCATGTTGGATATTTGACAAACATTTTGAATACTCCTAGATGCACTTTATAATTTATGTACTACTATTTTTAAACTTTTAACGCCAATGCAAATGAGAATACCAAAATAATTGGATAAACTGTAGCATTTTATTAAGTCTACAATGTTTTGTGCTCATTTTTAAAAAATCAATAATTTACTTTGATTTAAGATTTGTGCCATACTAATTTTATCTATTGTATCATCACTGTGTCATGTCCTATAAATGTTACAATTTCCATATCTCATGTCTGCCTCACATTGTATCCAAAATGGTTCCTTAGCCGTAACAATTCAACAGAAACTGAAGGTACCTCTTCTTTCTTGCCTTTGCCTCCTGTGAAGAACTTGTATCCCGAATAGAAGAGTAGTCCCCAGCCAGTTAAAGAGACAATCACAAACTGCAATCACAAAACAACCAGCCAAAACAATATTCACACCAACATTTTCAATTTCCAAATAACAGTCCAATCATCTCATGACAAAAATTAATAATTCAAAGATCTTCAAACACAAAACCAGAGACTCACGTGCTCTTCCTTCCACTTAGATGGGCTCGTTGGATCTTTCCAGAAGTCAACTTTGGGAGGGCCATGGTGATCTGCAATAATCAAACCATAAATTATTAAATCCATTCCACACATATCAGAATCGTACAATAAACACAAACCTACAACACACAAAATCAATCTCCTACGAAAAATCAGAAACACCAAACATATATTGATTGGACAATATTGATTAGGGTTCATGAAGCCACATTACACTAGCAAGTACCAAATCCAAAAACTCATCTTTTAATACCTAGATTAATCTGAATTCTGAACCAAGTTGTAGAAACCCTAGACAATCTGAATCAAGTTTAACTGTTTATTTAAATATTTTTCTTAGCACCATTTAAACTGTAATTTCAAAAATTGATTTAACCTATTCCAATGAAATATCATTTCCCTAACAGTGCTTAACACACCGCCACCGATTCGAAGGTTTTCACAAAATTAGCGGACACACAAGAGAAAGCGAAAGCTTCGATTTCGAATTGGATTATAGCGAATACGTAAAGTGATTGGTTGGTATTTGAGGAAAGGAAAAGAGATCGAAATATTACCGGCTGCACCGGCGAGACCGCGGCGGTGGAGGAGTTGAGTGGGGGTTTTGGAAGAGGAAAGAGCAATGCGGGTTAAAGATGCGGATCCGCGAACGAGAGAGGCCATGGCTTCGCGAAAGAGAGAGAAAGGGCACTGTGGTGTGGTATTGTTGATGCTATTCGACGAAATGCTCCAAGGGGGTATTAAAACGACCGTGTGTTTCTGTCGTTTCAGTCAAATTTTGACTTTTTACTCCTTTAATCTAGTACTAGTACTATTATTAATTAAATAGTAAATAATTCATAACTTTTTTGAGAAAGAATTGGAGTTTTTTTTTTTTTTAATTCTTTTACGTAGCATCTTATTTTAAGTTTTTTTTTTTAAAAAATTAATGGGATGATAATATAATATGTGAAAGGAGTGACAATGAATCAAATCAAAGATTCGACAAGTAATTCAGTGGGTTGTAAAATAAATTGAACATAATTTAAAAACTAAGTTTGTTAAATACATGAATTATTGAATTTAAATTATGAATATTTATGTAACTAATTTTTAATTAAATTTATATTGATATTATTTTATAATATACAAAATTAATTTTTATCTAAAATCGAACGAGCTAATTAGATGAATCGAATTATTTGTAAATTTGAATCAAGGCTAATTCATGCCGAGAGGAAAAAAAACTTGTATCGAATTCTAATTAAGTTGTAAGATTAATAAATTCTTATCTTATCTTTTTGAGTCGAACTGGGTTTAATTAACTGGAGTTCAATTCACTTTAAATATATTACATTTTTCAAACAAATAGTGATAATACCTTGGTAATAATTTATGAAATATTGTAAAATCTTAAAAGATGTTAATATACTTTATATGATAATTTTAATATTTTAAAGGTACAATAAACAAGTTCATCTTAGAGTATAAGCATGAAGATTAGATTTCAATAAGTTTTTGAAATCTTAAATTAAAAACTACGAAATTTTAATCTTTTGAGTGCTATGTGAAAATTTGATGCACTTTAGGTTTATATTTGGCATGTTTCTTAAATATAATTGATATCTAAAATAATTTTAAAAACTAAAAATACATTAAAAAAATTAGAGACTAAAAATATATTTTTAAAATTTTTGAGGGGATTAAAATTAAATTAACCTAAATTAAAAAAATTTATAACATTTAAGCCTAAAATGTAAGTATAATTTTTGTCTTCTAAAGTAGCATTGATTATATGATCTACACTCAATTAACCGAAATTAGATTTAGTGATCCCAAGTTTGAATCTCAATTATATATACTTGTTTTTATTAAAAGAAAAATGTTATTTAAAAGAAAACTTCAAAGGAAAAAATGTGAATTGATTTTAATTATATCTACCAAAATTAGGTGATGATGCATTGTTCTACTAGAAAGGGCCACATGAGAGGTTGATTTGTGGTTTTTTATTTACTGATGTGTGGTTTTATTCTTGATTATGCAATTTTAAGGTTCACTTGGTACATTACAGTTTTTCTTTTGAACTTTAAAGTTGAATTAATTCTTTCTTTAATTTTTGAAAATTATAAGTCTCTCGTTAGTCGACAATTTTATATAAAAAGGAAGAGTTAATTTTATTAGTTTATGAACATAAAAGAGGGAAGCAAACAAAGTCCAGTAAAATGGAATCTTTGACTAATTTTAAGAAATATTTTCTATTTTTATTTTTTAAAAATTTTTAAAACTAAAAAAATATTCTAATTTTATTATAATTACATTTTATGGCGCGTGTTTGTTATTTTTATTTTTCTTATAACTAATTTTTAATCATTTCCTTATTTCTAATCAAGATTTTAACCAAACTCATATGTTAAAATGATATTTTACTTATTTTTAACATTTGAGGAATTAAATTATCATATCTTTTTTAATTAGATAAATCACTTTTTTTTTTGTCATTCTACGGAATATATATTCACTTCAAATTTTTTTTAAGTTATCCAGTCCGTCTCTGATTTTATTTTAAAATATGAAAAATATTTAATAAATAATTAAAATACATATAATTAGACGATAATTTTAAAATGTGAAAGAGAAAATATATATATATATATTCTACGGGGAATTTTACAATTTTGTTGTAATTGATAAAGTTGTTAAAATATTAATTTACTCTTCAATTTAGCAAGAGTATCTAACTTTATAGTCATAAACTAATCCTACTTTTAAAACATGAAGAAAATTTCTAACTTGTATAAACAGATGCTATGTTAGCAACCTTTATGCACGCAAATACTTCTTTCCCATTGAATTTCGTTTATGGTTTATTGATTACATGCATATTATATGTAATTGTTAATTTTCTAATCTACTATTTACATGAATACCTACCAAGTGATCTTTAACACTATAATTGCAGCTTTTGATATTTTCCTTTTCAACACTTGAGTTGAATGAGACTGCATATCAGGCTCTTTTCTTCTAGCTGCAAACACAGTTAAAATCATCAATAAATAACTATAAGTAACACATTCCATGTCTAAGTAATAAATGAACAAAACAATTTGTTTTGAATAACATGCATAAAAGCTTAGATAACAACAAAAAATCAAGACTCAAGAGACATTGAAACAATATTTAGTTACCTCAAGGACACAAATGGTTTGGAAGATATCATCAAATTCATCTAAGAGAAACCTCTCTTGTGTAACAACTTCTGCTAATTCTGATATCAACTCAGCAGTCTTATCAGCCTGATCATGAACGAATTTCAACTTCAAATTCAATTTTTAAGTCCTCACCAGATAATAACAGGAATAGTGCATGTTACCAAACATACCATGGGTGAAAAGGTAGATAACATTGACTGCATGGAATCTGCTAGATCACATGCATGCCTCTGAGAAATGGATGCTAATTCTATATCCATCTAAAAGCATCAAAATAAGAATTATATAACTGCAATTTTTTAATTCTCATGTAAGGCCTAAATATCTTTACTTGAACTTACCTCTGTTCCCTCCAAAAGATGAACTCTGCATGCAACAGAATACAAACAATCTTTCAATATAGTAATTGCAGCTAGATATTGCCTTTTCATACTTCCCCAAGTTTCCAATAGCTTCATCTACCAACCCATAACATAAACAAAGATAAACAATTAAATCTCTAAAACAGTAATGATACAATGAAAATGCCTATATCTCAATTAAAATCCATTTCAATTAATTCAATTTTAACTGAACGAGATAATCCACGGGACTACACTCACTTGAGAACTCAGTAGACAAGTTAGCTTCAGCTCAAGCTTTTCTCTCTCAAACTCTATCTTCTTCATCATCACTGAATATCGCACCCTGGCTATACCATCCAACGCACATATCAAATTGCTCTAAAAACATACACAAAGCATTTGATAAACCAACAGTTCACAAAAACATCAATCCCATTAGAGATGCAATATAAAACCATTTGATAAACCAACATTCCAAAAACCTTACACAAAGCATCATAAGGATTATGACTAAAACAGTCTCGAACATAAGAATTATGCACTAAAACTGTAAGTGTGTGTTTGCTCTACGCAAATCTCAAATTCCAGTGTACATTCAACAGAAAACCTCTCTCACAAAACTTTCACATTAAACATGATTGAACTGAAATACAAAAACACTCTAAAGAGTTTTTAATGAAATTTACCTCTCTTAATAAATTTATATATTTCTACAATAACTATTGTAATGTTAGAAATGCGGGTTCAATCTATATCAACCTTATAAAATTGACTTGTAAGATAAAGATTGATCCTCACTTATATACATACAACATACCCTATCTCTAAATAGGTGATGTGAGACACCTCCTCTGGCCAAGCGTAGAGAAGGTGTTCCAATATCGGCCCAACAACGGAACACAAGTCAAACACTTAAAATCATATCTAACATGATTTCTGATTGATTATTTGACTCTATATCACTAGCATGTTTTGGTTCAACTTAAAATCCGAATAAATAATCACTTATTTTTTACAAAAGTGTGAGCAATACCTCAGCCAGACGAGACACGCTGCAGTTCACAGCATGAGTTCTAGCATTGGCAAACCGCCATTGGATCAACCGGTTATCAAGTAAACGCAACTCATGAACCTGTTCACTAGTTAAAGGTTTCTTATGCCTAAAGAGATCCAAACCCGGGGCCAGAATCTTCTCCACATTCTTGTGGTGAGGCTTTAAGCCCGACAACGACAAAGGTGGTGCTTTCACAGCAGGCAATGGCCAATGAGACTTGGAACTCACATAGCCAATTAACGAATTATTAGCCTTCTTTACAGCTTTGTGTGTCTTCATCATCCATGAGTCATCAGAAGTTCCTCCTCCTCTATTTGCCATGTATTTTAAATAAAAAATATCTCTACCTATTTTTCTCTAACTCCATCTTCTTAGCAGAGAATCTGTTCAAACTTTAACTCAGCTACATTGTTAGACTCATCAAATGCAAGATATTGATATCGAATTCTGAAAAAAATACATAACATATTGGTGGGGTAAAGGAGGAGGGTATTTATAAACTACCCTTGTAATCTTCAACAATATGAGATTTTTTTGCTGTAGCTGTACAAAATTTAAATTCCAAAGTGGTATTATCAGATTTTGAACCAAGTGAGTTCTTAGAACAATGAAAGTTCCTGTTAGGGATACATGAGAACTCGGTTTCTTCACCGTGGAACTACCAGTAATGTCTTCATCATTTTCTTGGAAGGCATTGTTGTTGTTTTTGAACTCCCTGTAAGTCAGAGAAGACAGAGGATGCTCTGTATTCTGATGACGATGGTTTTGGTTTTGTTTTGATCACTTTTTCTGAGCCTTTCGTTGTCGATATAATAGGCGAGAGTAACGGAGTTTTAACCATCATTCACTTTAATTCTCTTGTATTTTCTTACATAAAAGATTTAAGTAAATAACATTTTGTTGAATGAGAATCTTGTATAGTTATAGGCCAAAATAATTTGCGTTTTGGGATGAATTTGGGAAGGAGTCAAACCAAGGGTCGGATTAAGTAACTAAAATAGTTTATCACAAATTAGTTTGATTAAGTAAAAAGGTAATTTATTTTTAATAATTTCCCCCAGCACTTTGTGTACTCTCATTCATTAATTTATAATTATTGAAATTTAATTTAATTATATATATATATATAATAAAATATAAAATTAATAATATAATCATTGATTTCAAAATTAATAATTGAGTCCTTCATTTTAAAAGATTATTTTATAACTTATAAGTTATTATTCTGTTTTTAAATTTTTTTTATCTTTGCTAATTTACTTAAAATTAGTCTTTGACATTTTTTCAGTTAAAATCTTTTTTTTTTTTTTGCCTATTATTAATAGATGTTATGCCTATTACAAAAAAAATATAACAAATAATAATTATAGGAGGAAAAATGAAATAAAATTTTTTGTAAGAACTAAAATTAAAATACGCTAAATTAAAAGTATTAAAATTGAAAATAAAAAATTACAGAAGCTAAAAAAAAAACTGAGTAATTTATTTGTCATCCTTTTGTCCTAAGAAATTTGAAAATTGAAATACACTTGAATTGATGTTACCTTACAAGGGAAATACAAACAATAATTGAAACTAATCAAGATTTAGGGATAGACACAGGTTAACTATGAATACCACGTCCAATAACAAAATTAATGCATAAGCTACAGCAAGTAGCTTCTATAGGACGGTTTGAAATGTTCAATTCATGCTGACAACTGAAAGTTACTATCAGAAAATGTACCATCTATGAAAGAACAAAATGTGATGAAATTATTGCACTTTTTAAGCTTAAAGTATTTACTTAAATGAAAAAAAAAAAAGTCAAAACTGCAGTTAGTTTTCTGGAAGGAGTGCACTAGTTGAATTAATTGATCGTAATTACTTACTATAGGAAACTACAACATATGATTTCATAGTAATTTTCGGTTCTAATTGAAGATTACATGGTCAAATATCAAGAAAAATAAGCAATTTCCTTTGCAAGCACTAAAGCCCAAAATAATGATATCTTTTTCTTATTTAGTATGATATACAAGTAAACAAAAATAACAGAAATACTAAAAGATATGTTGCTTAAGGGAAATTTAAACGTTCATTCCACAGGTTTACCATGTTTAAAACTAATCCTTCATGTTCAGCTAAAACAAATATACATTCTAATCTGGAGGTTGCATGAACAGATGCTATGTTTGCAACCTTTATGTACAATTGTACAAATACTCCTTTTCCATTGAATTCCAGTTGTTTATTGTTTCCATATAGAATATATGTATTTGTTAATTTTCTTATTATCTACTATTTACTTGACTACCTACCGACTAATCTCTGACAGCAATTGCAGCTTTTGATATTTTCCTTTTCAACACTTAAGTTGGATGAGACTGCACATGAGGCTACTTTCTTTAAGCTGCCAACAAAGTGAAAATCAATAAATAAATAACTATATGTAAAACAGTTTATGTCTAGGTAATGAATGAACAATAGTGTCAAAAATTGACCACAAACCTTTGTTTTGATTGACATAAAAAAAACTTTACTAATTAGAGCCTTTTTGCTTCTTATTTGTCCCATCAAAAAGAGGAACACCAAAACAAAATTTTAAAGGATAGCAGCAAAATATCAAGAGGCATTGAAACAATATTTAGTTACCTCAAGGGCAGACATGTTGTGGAAGATATCATTAAATTCCTGTAAGAGCAACTTCTCTTGTGCAACAACTCTTGCTAATTCTGATAGCAACTCAGCTGTCTCATGAGCCTGATGATGAAGCAATTTCAACTTCAATTTCAATTTAAAGCCCTCAGTATATAATAACTAGACTAGTGTAGTGTTAACAAACATACCAAGGGTGAAAAGATAGATAACACTGACTTGATGGAATCTGTTAGATCAGATGCATGCCGCTGAGCAATGGACACTAAATGTACATTCAACTGTTAAGAATACGATTCAGAAATATGTCAATGATGTTTTTCTTTACACTGAGGTAAGACCTAATTGCTTTAGTCATGGCATACCTTTGCACCTTCCAAAAGAGGAACATTGCATATAACAGAATACAAACACTCTTTCATCACACTAATTGCAGCTAAATGTTGCCTTTCCATGCTCCCCCACATTTCCAATAGCTTCATCTACCAATCCATAACATACACAAATGAAGATAAAGAATTCAATTTCTAAAATAATAATGGCATGATGCAAATGCACATATTTCAATTAGAAACAATTCAATTTTAATCAAATGAGATACACCACTACACTCACTTGAGAGTGCAGTACAAAATTTAGCTTCATCTCAAGCTTTTCTCTCTCCAGCTGTATCTTCTTTCGCATCACCGTTTGCCGCAACTTGGCTAGGCCATCCAAAACACATATCAAATTGCTCTAAACACATACACAACAATTCACCGAAACAGTAACCCGTTAGAGTAAACCAACAATCCCAAAAACTCACACAAAGAAACATCATCATTTTTAGTACTATGCTAGAGGGTTTTTTTATTGTTATTTTACATAATTACCATATAACTGATTACTAATCAGTTCTCAAGACATTGAAACCAAACTCTTATAATTTATACTACTAGTGTGTTTTGGTTCTGCTTAAATTTGTAAACAATCCTTATTATATTGTGATTCACAGGTAATAAAAAGCGTGTTTAATTAATGTATGAGCAATACCTCAGCTTGAAGAGACATGTTGTGATTCACAGCATCAGCTCTAGCATTTGCAAACCGCCATTGGATCAACCGGTTATCAAGTAGACGCAAATTATGAACTACCTCAGTTGTTGAAGGTTTTTTAGTCCTAAATAGATCAAAACCCATATTCAGAATCTTCCCCATACTCTTGTGTTGAGGCCTTAAACTCGAAAATGACAACGGCTTATTCTTACTTTCCAATGACAAAGGAGGTGACCCTGATCTTCCAGGAGACAATGCCCATTGAGACTTGGAACTCATGTAACCGATAAACGAATTAGTCCTCTTCGTCTCTTTTGGTGTAATAGACTTGTTCATCATCATCCATGAATCATCACTAGATAAAGGGTCTGAATCAGAAACTTCTCCTCTTCTTTCTCTTGTTGTCATGTACTTAGATGAAACCTCCCTACCCCCTTTTCTCGAACTAGATGATCTTGAAAGAGAAACAGAATCCAAACTTGTATTTTCCGTTTCTGAATCCATTGAGTTCTTAGAACAATGAATGTTTCTCTTAAAGGCACTTTCATCCAATGAGAGTCTTCCAAGAGCAATATGAGAATTCGGTTTCATCATCGCCTGTGAAGAAGGTTTTCCATTTAAACCATTCTGTGTGGACCTGTTAATAACCTCTTCATCGTTTTCTTCTAATCCATTGTCGTTGCGTTTTAACTCTCTGCAGCTCCTCTGTTTCGTGAGAACAGAGAAAACAGAGCCTGCTCTGTTTTTGGGTTTCTGATTCTGATTGTTTTCTTCCTTTTCTCTTAGCCTATCGTTTCCGATGTGATCAGCGAGAGTGGTGGAGTTTCTCTTCGATGAACGATGAAACCGGTGAAGCGGGGAAGCAGAGCTGGGTTCCGGCGAACTCGCCGAGTTTGGAGACATGAACCGGGAACTCACTTGACGGGTTCTGGGTTTGGGAGAATAAGGGGAGACAGAGTCATTGGAAACGCTCTTCATAAGAAAAAAAACAAAACAACGAAAGACTTAGATGAATGAATGAATTACGAAACAAAGGAAAACAGAACAGAACAGAACAGAGTGTTTGCAGAGGAAACAGAGGAAGTGTTTTAATGAGTGATTGTATCGTAACAGTGAGTGCATGGAAATGGCGCGGCAAAATATTAATACAGAGATGTGCGCCGGCACATGTGGAAGATGGTTCTTTTGTTTTCTTTTTCGGTTTATATTATTCTAACTGTCATTTTAGGTTCATCTTTTTATGTTCATCTAATAAACTCTGTTGTTGGATGCAAATATATTTATACAAGGAAAATTTTATTAAGGAAATATCATAATCTTTTATTTATTTGTTTGTTGCAATTAATAAGGAAATATCATAATCATAAGCTGTAACCGAAATGGTAAGTAATTAGTTTTGAAAATTTTTAAAAACGAAATATTATCTAGTTGGAAACTTAAAGTATTTGAAAAATTAATAATTGAACTTTTTTTATTAAGATAAAATTCATATTTCTTTCAAAATAAATAAATATAATTAGTTTAAATATATTTTTTAAACCTTTAAATTTACATTAAATTTCCTTAAGTTTAACATTAACGTGATTTTATTCAAGATTCTCATTCAACTTTGAATTACATTGCAAAGAAACTATTTATTAGTTTCCATGATTGATGCCATATTTGTGCAATTGGGAATCCAAACGAGGCATTAGTTTCTTAAATTTTTTTAAAAAAAGTGATTTTAGTCTATTAAATAAATTTAAACAGTACTTTATAACTCTTATAAGATAGTGTTTGAAGAAATTATATCAAACTTTTTAAAATTGAAACAAATTTAAAGTATTAATTTTAAATTTGGGAGATTATAACAAACTATTTTCTAAATTTAAGAGATTATAAGCAATTTTTTTTACATTCAGAAAAGATGTGAAGAGAAAGCCATTTTTATCCTTATCTCTTTTCTGTATTTTTTGATTATATTTAAAATTGCCAAGTAGCAACGGTGTAGTTGTAATATTGTCAATCCTTGTCAACAATGTTGTCATTGAAAATAACGATCATTGCATCTGATATTGTTGCATTTAAGGGATAATAAAAGTGTGCCTTTAAAACCTCTAGTAAGGTAGAAGGTGGTGGTTGATTGGATGCAAATTGAGAAAGTGATGTTTTGTTTTTACGTTTAAGAAAGAGGTGAAATTGTGAAAGAGAGTGATGAAGTTGTGAATAGAAGCAGCCATGTAAAAAGCCAACAACACAAGTGCAAGTGTTGTGGTGAGAATTCCCCCACATTGTGTAACGCCGGCAAGTGTTTTTAGCTTTGGAATTTAAATGAACTTATTTATGAACTTTATTATAGCTAGTTTAGTAATTTAGTATTATCTTTCTCATGTATACTACATAAAGTTTTGCATAGATCTATTGGATGGGAATTTGATTGGATTGATTACAGCATTAAAATTAAAATAAGAATACCCCAGTAATGATTCAACAACTTTAAGACTTCTTAATAACTTCAATTAGAAGTGTGAAAGTGAGTTTTACTAGTATTTAAAGTAACTCGGCTAAAAAATAAATGGGTTATAAAATGAGTAAATTGGTTATAAAAAATTATAAATGTAGCTATTTTTTATTAATTACCTTAGTTTTGAGTTATTTAAGTAATAATTTGTTAAACTGATCTAATTCAGTTAATTCAATTTGTTGAGGTGCGTAAATTGTTTTTCAATTCTTTAAGAAATGTTTGATTCCAAAGAATAAAAAAGAACTTAATTGATAAAGTTGCCATGAGTTAATTCAGAATTTCACAGGGAAGTTTACTTTTTTTGCTCTTAAAAACTAGTGTGTAACCAGACATTTTTAATTTAATTTAACTTTTCTCTTTTTTTTTTTCTAATTTTTGTGTTTAAGTGAGATTCTGAATCAATCTATTTAACTCACTGGACAAAATGCATGAGATTCTGAGTCAATCCATTTAATGGGCAAAATGCATGAGATTCTGAGTCAATTCATTTAACTTAGTATCGAATACAAGCTAATTTTCAATTTCAAATACGTATTTATTTCTGTTTACATTTTATAATTTGTTTCTTTTCACATTTTTTAATGAGTTATATTTATCTCTTTTCGCATTTTATAACGGATTGTATTTCTCTCTTTATAAAAATATAATAGGTTGTATTTTTTTCTTTTTACATTTATCTGTATATTACGGTTGTCTACTACATATTTTTCGTCTAATTTCACACCTTCAACCATGTTGATGCGAAAGCTTGAGAGGGGACTAATGAAAATCTGCACATGTCTGGGGCTTTGAAGTGAAGACAAACAAGCAGAGAGTTGTATATTTGTCTTACTCAGTAATGAGTTTAGATTGATTCACTTTATAAGAAGAAAAACATTTCAAGAGTCAACCTGAATAAGCCAAGTTAGTTTTTTCTGACACCTCTAAAACAAATCATTCAAAAAAAATTTGAATTCTTGAAATATAAACCAATTTCATATTTTCATTTGATCTTTAAAAACTCCCAGGATGTGATTTCTTAGCTTCCCTTTTAATATGCTAAACAATGATGGGATTTAACATGAATAAAACAAAGTCTTTCTCTAACAGAATAGTTAACTAATTCCCTAAAATAAATCTAAATCAAATTCAAAGACAGTAAAACTCACCTTATTATCCTTAATGAGAAAAGAATTGTTAACAGCCAATGAGTTCTTAACTCAGTAGACAGTGTCATAAATCTTTAAAACTTCGATGCCATGTTAATGTGGATGTTCAACCCTTCATTGCACCTCCCGAAAATTTCAAAACTAAGAATGTAGTATATCAAGAATGATTGGTTACTATATGTATATAACTATTGGCTACTACCACTACTCATCATGTCTAATCTTTGTGGTGTTCCAATAATAATGCAGTTGAAAATCAATGAAAATTACACTGTTGTAATAAAGGGTGAGAATAATCCACGTATTTTTCCCACAGAGGCTTGTACTTTTCCATTCCAATCTTCAACCACGGTTTGGAATTTCCATTGAAGTGTAGAACAGCCCCTCTTTCTATCCACTGAGGATCAACATTTGTGTAGCCAAAACCCAACACATGCCATAATGGATCCAAGGGCTCAGTTAGTCCATAAAAAGTTAACAAACCAGGAGGCAAGGTACCAAGTTTCCACAATGTTCTGTCTGCATTCTTTTCTTGCCAATAGTGGTAGATGCCAGTTACATTTCTCTTCCTCCATTGAACCAAATCAAACACATTCATCCCAAAAGCCCATCCACAAGCATCAGGGTCAAAATGTGCTCTAATTAGAGGGTGTGAGTAGTTCAAATATTTGTGGTATCTATGAAATGTCTCCATGCATGTCTCAACAGCTCCATTAACATTTCCATTCAAATCAATGGTAAAAAGTTCTGAAAGATCCTTCTGAACCACAACATCATCATCTATGAACACCACCTTCTTCAGCTCAGGGAAAACTTCAGGAATGTAGAACCTTAAGTGATTGAGCATGGACAGATATTTCGGATTCCGGAACTTGATAGGAGTCTTTGTATCATCACTGTTGCCTTTGAAGTAATAGTTCTGTATGTCTGAGTCTTGCAGCTGCTTAAGCACGGGAACGTATGAGGCGTTTAACCAACTAAAGTCCTCAAACTTTTGAACTTCAATTGTCACCCCTCGGAAATCGTTCAAAGAAAACCATGCCTTCATTGGAGCATAATTTATTTCATCTGTGACAAGGTGAAAAACAATCTGTTCTGGATTTTTTGAATTTATTGAAGTTGAGTTGATCGCTACTGAAGTGGCGAGGATGTTATCAGAGAATACACAAAAGTGGTAAAGATCATTATCCTTGAGTTTCATTTCTACTTGTTTTCTTGTGTCCTTCAATTTCTGTTGCAAGCCAAGATTATTGAACCATTTAGATGTCAACCTGACACCAAGACAATACAAGCTCTTTGGAACTTCTTCAGCAGCTATTTGTCCATATTTTAAACTCTTCTCACTTACAGAATTCATCTGTTCTTCAAGGGCTTGGATTTTTCCTTTCAGTCTCATGATCATGGTTGCACTGTCATAATGAAGCTGCTGAGCCTGATACAGTAATAACGCCATATCATGAATAGCATGTTCCGATTCCTTGATTGTTAAAGGAGCACGCCTAGTGGCAGCATTTGAGAGAAAAATCTGTGAAATGCGGATCTGAGCACTTAAGTCCCAAGCAAATTGGTGATTATTACTTTCTTTGGCAATTACGACAAAAGCTTTTGCTAGGGAAATTTGATCATTAATTTGTCTGGTCACTGACTCAGGGCTTAACATCTCTTCCGTAACATTGAAGCCTTCAATTACTCTATTGAAGTCTTCATTTACCCTGTCTTGCCTCAAAGTTCTCTGCAAAACAGAATATAATAACTTATCAGTAAACAAGGACAAAAATAATAAGAACCTTACCTTCCTCCTCCACCAAGAACTGGAAAATTATCACAATATTTCAACTTCATAATATAAAATCAAGCACGCAAACCATGGAAACTGAATTCTAATAATTTAAGTTCATGAAGTGTTCTGAATGATCAAGACTTTTTCCTTTCTGTCCAAATTGGACTATGCACTATTTTAATTCCAATATCAGAAACAGAAATATAAAAAAATATCTTTATAAGGAGCAATGAATTTTCTCTGAATTCTGAAAAGAAATCACATATAACACATAAGACAACCACAACATCTGGAAACAATATTATTCTTGTTATTGAAGGAACATGTTTTCCAATAAGCTTGTTAGGAAGAAGTAGGAACACACCACATATAGTTAACCTAAACACAAAACAATGAACAAAAATATTCTGACGTGTTTTAAATTTATTCAATTACTGCACAGTGCATACAGACATACATATGTACACAAATGATGAATCCAAGAAAACCAAGATAATTGTGTACCAAAGAAGATGAAATACATAGATAAAGAAACACACAAATCTCATCCCATCATCAAACACCATTACTATTATTCCTAAGTCACTATTCACCAAAAACAAAATTGATAATATTGATTACAACTTTACACTCCAAGTCACTAACTATTCTCCAAAAATCAAAATTGATAATATTGATTACATTTTTACACTCCAAGACACTCGCCATGCACAAAAAATTCAATAAATTTGCATACTTTTCTCCACACATTAAGATTACAAATCCATAAACTGGTTGAAAAAAAAAACACAATAATTAAGTGAATTAGTGATTGAATTATATACCATGGAGAAATGGTGAGTGGAGTCAATGTTGGTGGTGCCTCTGGTGAGAATATAAATAAAGAAAACGAGCACAACGCAACACAATATCCACCACACCACATCTTGGAGTCTTCTCTTCCCTGGCCTTCGAAAATCTGAGCCCCTTCGCCTCATGATTCCAGCTCAAGAGAGAGATCTGCTTCTGGGTTTGGATCTTTAGGGAATAAAGAACAAAACTTTGAAGAAATCTTTGAGCTTGTTTGTTTTGGTGCCCCCAAAATGGTTCTTCTTGATCAGTGAGTGAAAAACAGAGAGAGAGAAAGAGAAAGAGACAGAAAATGAAACCGTTGCGAATGTGAGAGAAGTGGGTTTGGGTTTCTATGATTCTGTTATCTCCCTGTTCCATATAACTTCTCTACCTACTAACAAAAATTTATGTGCATGCTACTATCAAATATTTTTTCTTCAGAAACTGCTTCATGCACCATTTTACGTTATCATTCCACGTTTAACTATAAATACAATAATTTTATTAATAGCTATCTTAAAATTTATATTTATTAATTATTATAATTTCTAATATTAATGGATGATATAAATTATATTCAGAATTTATATTTATGACTGTATTAGTCACTGTATTCCTCATGATAAATAAATGGTAACAATCTCATGATCAGTAAAAAATATTAAAAAAAATAAAGATTTTTTTATGTTAATTATGTTACCAGATAAAAATTAAAGAGTATATGATGTGTTACATAATCCAATCTTATTAATATTTTAGAGTGATAATACATATAAATTAAATAAAAAATCAGTTATTTTTATGAAATTATTTTGTGTAATATTTTTGTAAATAAGTTAAACCAATGATGCACTTTTTTAAAAGATAAATGATGAGTTGTTATGTATAAATGAGAAAAATAAGTATTTGGACGAGTTTTTAACCAGCTTTACGTTAATGTTAATTCTTATAATTAATAAGAAATAAAACATGTTTGAGGTAAATAGATTATAATAATTAATTAAAAAGTAATCAAATTGTAATTTTTTTAAAAGTATTATAAAGTTATCTGTAATAAAACTGAAATGTCAAATTATTCAGGTCATGTGTCTAATTTTATGATAGTAAAATTTATTCTAACAAATAATTGGAATATTAACTATTGTGGTATTATATTGTATTAAATGAATAAATATTTAAGTTCATTTGATGTAACGCAATACCATTATACTTATATTCTAGACATTTATTATTATTAAAAAGTGACATATGCATTCTTCAGGGAATAAAATTGACATATGCATGTATTAAAACTCGACATTTCTCCACTAAAATGACTTGAAAAAAAATATCACCAAACAAAAAATAAATAAAAATTATGCAAGGTGAATGTGATTATAAAAATGATTTGATAGGTGCATAAATCATATAGCTTTTTACCTTTTTTATTTTTTCTACAAATACTGTTTTGGTGTTTCTGTTTTCACTGACTTCGTTGACAAACCGCAATACGACATCGTGCCATGTTGGCAATAACTAAAATTTTGATCAGCCTTTTTAATTGTATCTCAAACTTAAACTTTTACGTCACATAATATCAATATATTTATTCGAAAAAAAACATTTATCAAATAATTTAATTCAATATTGTATCTATAACAATCTTACTTATTCAATTAATAAAATTATATGATAAATAACTTCTGTAATTGATAAATAACTTCTCATATTACTTGCATTTCGACACGAGAAGTTCACGACAACCATATCTTCCTGCCAAAGAGGGGAATATAATATAATACTCTGAATCCAATGCTGACAAGGGTTTTTTTTTTTTCTTTCATTTTTTAAATATTAGTAATAAACTTTGAATTTTAGATCTTATCGATGTTATTCAAAGTTCAAAATTTTCACTAAATCGATCTTAGTGGATTTTACATGGAAAAATCTGAATATTTTTTTTACAGTGCTACAGTCATATTAATTATAATTATATAATATTAAAAATATATCCTAAAGTGTAAATTAATTGACACTAAATTGTTTTAAGTTAATCACATTTTTTGTTTACCAAATCCAAGTAGAATTGCTAAAAAATATATGTTGTGTAAATATAACACACGAGAGGTTAAATAACCTTTAATTAGGCGTAGTCCTACGATTAAAAAATAAATAAAACGTGTAAATCAACTTTTGATGATTAGAGAGATAGAATTGGATAATTAAATTTTTAAAATAAAAGATAATAAAATAATTTAATATTTTAATTTTAACAAATATTCATCGTGATCTTAATTTTTAAAATACATAAGCCTTTGCCTTTGTCTCGATTATAAAAGGTCTTAATTTTATTTTTATTTTTATATTCTTTGTGAATTAATTTAAATTTTTTATTTTTTGATATGACTATTAAAATACGATTAGATAGAGTAACAATTATTTCGTTTGTTGGTTAGTATGTTTTGCTGCTTTCATTCGCTTCTATGTCTTTATTAATCTTTTAAATTATTATTAAACTTTACAAATAGACTCTTCTATTACTTGAATTCAGTTTATAAACATTTTGAAGTGTTGGAATATATAAGTAAAATTTTTTTCTCTATTTTAGAGTTAAACTTTCTTAATTTATATATAATATTTACAAATAAACACTCAATATTCGAAAGTTTCATATGTTAAAAATGAGAAATGTTCGGTGTTCTTTCACTCTAGAATTTATGCAGAGTCTTATTTATGATGGATGTTATTAATATTCTATTATAAATAAAGCAAATAATGTTAGTTAATTCTGCCCAAGAATGTATAGGAAGAGAATTTTCATAAAGTAAAATTCTTGTTATATCTTTTATAAAGTTTTGTTCTTTCTTTTAACTACCCTATTTTAATAAAGTATTCTTGGTGAATTAGTAGTGAAAGATACCATTTTGATAACAAAAGGTTTTAAAATTTACACAAATTATATTCTATGATCATTTTTGACATTCCCAATGCAAAAGCATTTTTCATTTTACACTTGTAAAATATTTCAAAAATTCCCATAAGATTCTATATGAATTGTAGAGTGGAAGACCATATTTATAATGTGAATCTAGAATAGTTATCTATATTAATAAAATTATATCTTTTTCCACCAAAATTTTGCATTTGTTGAGAACTAAAGAGATTAATATGTAGTAGTGTTAATGGTATTGTAGTGGTAACAATTAGATTTAAAATAAGCTTTGAGTTATTTACTCTTGAAGATATTTACTATATACACAATTTGTGATATCAACTTAATCGGAAGAAAATTACACAAAAACTTTACAAAATTACTACAAAGTTATGTCTATGCCACTGAAAATTAATCCTATAATTAAGATTATATATTTTATAACACAGAAAATAAAATATATAAAAGCTTTGGAATATTATTTCCAAACACTCGAATTTTCTTATCCCAAACTTGACTTTGGATAATATTATGAAATTTTTTATATATTCTAATAAACGATAATAGGTGCTTCATCTCAAGTTTTGCTGTGATTAGATAATGCTATAAAATTTTTCATGTACAGGATACTGTTCAATTAGAATAATGATAATTTTGTACTCAAGAAAATAATGAACTTCAAACTAAATATTATCATCTCATTACTATAGTATCAACATTACATACTGTAATTATTACATTTATATACTTATCTAAATTCAAGTATTTAATGAATTTTATTTTATTAAAAATTATCACAAATATAATACTCGTACCAGTTTAACAATAGTAAAAGTTGAAATTTAATAAAACGAAAAAGAATAAAATCTTAATTAACCTCGTAAATAATATCTATTTTGATTTTATGACTTTGAGATGAACATGAATCCCTTTTTTGTCCTTGATAATGAAAGGAAAAGGCTAATAGGGTAGTAGCAGTAGCTGAAGTAACTGTGTTTCTCGTCCAAACCTTCATCATTAAAAAAACAATGCGAAACCTTGTTCTGTAAAATCGAAGACGAGCCTAACAACCATGTCCACCGCCACAATCCCAACTCTCTTATCCTTCAAACCTTCGGTCCCACCCTCCAAGTTCCAACCTTTCAGGCCCCAATTCACTCGCAACCACATCGGGTATTCCCCCAAACCCCTCCTCATCTTCTCTCTCTCGAAGCGTTTCGCGGTAAACGAAAAAAAGGGAAACGGTGGTGACGTTTTGCCCGGGTTCGATGATGAAGCAGAGAAAGAGGCGCGTGGAACGAGCACCATGCCGGAACGATTTAGATACCTCACCAAAGAAGTTCCCAGTCCTCCTGTAAGGTGGCCATGGCTCGTGGGTCAGTTCCATTTCTCTCTATTTCTCTATATATTTACTCAAAACAGGACAAATTTAATATTTTTATTTGTAGTTGAGTATTTGTGTTCATGGGATTTTAGAAAAACATAAATTGTGAAGAATGAAGCTTGGATTTTTGTGAAGGTTGTTTCATTGAAGGGTAGATTATAGGGCTCTAAATGAGTTGAGTCGTCTGCTAGATAAGAATTTGTTGAGCTCCTAGTTCGACCCGAGTTTGATATTATTTAAATTATCAGGCTGATTCATGAACCAATCGTGTCAAATTATGCATTATTCAAGTTCAGCTTGTTTATTTGAGAACTTAATTTCTAGCTAAACTTCAGTTCATTTGATTCATGAACCAACGAGTCTAACTATTCAAGTTCAGCTTGTTTATTTGAGAACTTAATTTCTAGTTAAACTTCAGCGCATTTGATTCATGAACCAAGCTCACAGAGTCTATTATCAAATCAAATTTTGAACTATATTTGAGTTGGTTCGGTTCATTGCCAGTCCTAGGTAGATTGATGGTTAAGTAGGAGATGGGAAAATGGAAAACCTAATGTTTTTGTGAATTTTCATAATGTTTTTTTCGTTTCATGACATGTTTAAACCTTTGGTCATACACAATCAGTCAGAGACTAGGACTTTGGCATATAAAATGATACAATTTATATAGATGAAATCGTTCAAATCTGTTGAAGTTCAGTTCCAAATTTAGATTGTATTTTTAGTGGTGCTGTGATTCTATACTTTTTGTTGGAGTGGTGATTAACTGATTATATAAAATCAATTGGAATTTGGAAGAAGTTATCAACTTGTCATGCATCTTGTGGTTGATTGGTGTGTATTTTGGATTTTCCTCCACACGGGCTTTTCAAAATCAAACCAAATTGTCTAAACTGTCAAAGTGAAAAAAAAAAGAAGAAAAAACTGAAAACTGAAAAAGCTGACCTCATTTTTATAATTGCAGTTTGGTTTGGTTATTGATTTATATTGTTAAAACTGAGCTGAATCAAGTGAAACTGGATCTGTTTCGTAATATTGATAGTGGTAGTATGTGATTCCTTGTGTGTTCGGCATTATGGTTTTTGTTAAATCATGTGTGGCACTCTATTGCTCTATTATTTTAAAGGGTTGATACTTGATAGTGACTTAATTGGTTATTAAATTTTACTTTATTTTGTTAGTTGTCAAATTAAACAGAATTTTGAAAGTCATATGAAGTATTAAGTATATATAAAAAACTGATAAACCAAAGTACTAAAAATTGGTTTAGTTTGATTCATATTTGATATGCATTCAAACCAAACCTTAATACATCTATTTTGTTGGTTTGGGCTTCGGATGATTTTCGCAAACACCCATATTCTGCATTATTGATGCTGTTTAATGTTTACAAATATGAAATTAACCTTACACTTGGAAGTTAAAGTTGTATGCTCTTAGCTCCCATTTATAACACTTTTTTGTCCAACTGTTTTGTTTCCTTAATAACATGTTTTCTCTTTTAAGTGATCATGTAACAATTTGATTCTTTGTCAATGTACAGTACCGGTTTTTCTCATCTATGCTTGGAGAACCGTTCTATTTGAACTGTCAAACTGGAAGAATGGCGCATTTGCAATTGCACGTTTTATAGGATACGTCCTTAAATATGCTTTTGCAGTAGTCTACCATTTCATAGGAAGTCCAATAACTTTTTCAATTACCTGTGTGGAGCATTTATTTTACACAACTCGGGCTTGTTATTCTTGGTTAATTAACAATGCTCCTGTACCAGAGTTGACCACCATCATTGTGTTGGCGTCAATTGTTTTAGCTATTGCTGAGGCTACTGTACCAAACTCTATCAACAGCCAACCTTATGTTTTGACTGTGTCTGGTCTTATTGGCTACGCCGCCGTTCGAGGATATGTCTCTGAACCTTTGTTCTGGACACTTCTGCTTGGAGTGTATGCTTTTTCAAAACTTCTCAAAAAGAGAGACAATGTTTCAGCTGCAATGCCGGTTGCAGCTGTGCTTGCTGGTGTTGGGGAACCTTGGGTTAGAGTTTTGGTGATTATTTCATACTCAGCCTTAGCCATATATCAGTATTCCAAACCACTTTCAGAAGGGAAAGAAGTTGGGGAAGTTGATACCAAAGAGATGAGGCTTCCAATTCCACTTCTTCTTGCAGCTTTAGCTATTGGCTTGCGAGTTGCGGCTAAGTGGGCAGGGTATCGGCACTTGACATGGATGATTGTATGATTGATGAGAAATAGTGTATCAGAGTGCATAGAATAATGAAGTTTGGTGATCTTAGAGTTGAGTTAGGATATGATATAGATGGATAGATGTTGATTCTGTAGTCCTTGATGCAATTATTTTAGTGTTCTTTGGATGCTTTGAAATGAAGCAGTGAATCACAAGGCTCTGTGCCTGTGCAATTAAGTTTCTTGTCAAACTGTATTTTGCAATTTTGATTCGTGGCGCCAGCACGGCCTAGATCTTATTTGTCATACCAATGTTGAGTTTTATGTTTGAAATATTGTAGAGAATTATGGAATGAATGTAATAGAAATTCGACCAAGTACAATTAGTTCTTCATAACATTTATTCATTACAAGATCTATTCTATTATTGAATCTCCATGTATTGGATTCATTAATTTATTTATAATAATTCATCCATTTTATTTTCTAAAACTTGAATATGTTAAATTAACTTCAAAGTAAACTCAACTCAATCATGCTTGCATTTAAATTTTACTGATCAAAGTGTAATTTAATTGGTTAGGTAGCTTGCGTGCGTTGTTTGGTTCAATAGTGTGTAGGAGTTGTTGTAATTTTATTATTATTTTTTTATGTATAAGAAAAAACCTTTCAAATTAAATCTTCACCTAAAATAAGTTCAAAGTTAAATTGGGTTTGTACGATTTTTTTTCTTGTTAGGGTAGGGTAGATATGACATTGTAGAAACGCACATGATAGTCTAATTCTCAATTATGTATGAAAATAAAAGGCAAATTTTGTTATAAATATTTCTATACATGATAAAATAAGAATTATAATATTAAATAATTTTATCATTAGTTTTTATTTTTAAAAGATTTCTCTATTGCATGAAGCCATTAGCTATCGTATATAACATTTTCTCTCTTTTTTTTTTAATTTCTTGATATTATTAAAAAAAACTGTAAAAACTAAAAAAAAGAATACAATATTTCTCAAAATAAAATCCAATCAACTAGTCTAGGAATTAAATTCCAACGAATCTGTACACACTTTATATTAAAAGGATAGTTAAGAAATAAAATAAACACCATTAAAAATTGGACTGAACCAAATTCTGTTGGATCCCCAAACCCAACCCTAATATTTCTAATCGAGTCGGGTCGGGTAAGCCTCGTTCAGTCAAAGTAAAACCGTTGGTGAGAGAGAAATTAGGGTTTTGGTGCGCCTATATAAGCCTCGCACCGAATAGGGTTTAGCCGCACCCATTCAAAATCTTCATACCCATCTCAAATGCACTCTGCAGCTTTCATTTTTTTCTTCAATTTTCTTCGAATTCTCCGCACGATGCCTCCCGGGCCTCTCTGAACTCCACATGACGCGAACGCCCCGATGCACGTGCGAAATCGCCGCCGTTCGTGTTGCAGTTTAGCCCCAATTTTCCAGGGCTGATCTGTGTCAAAGTAACGGCCAAATTCATCTTTTCAATTCATTTTCTTACTAATCAATTCTGTTGATTGCTGAATTCGCCTTGCTATACCTTCAGTTTCTTTTTTTTGAACACCACGTGTTCCCAGAAATCGAAGCTAGTCCTAAAGGCGCAGATTCAAACGCGGTCGTTTTCTATTGGGGCTACGGATACTTCCTACGCTCCTACGAAATCAATCGCGTCACATTACTGAAACGATTGAGTTTTTTCTTGTTTCAAGTCTTTTGAATTTCTTGGCTATGATTTTATCTTATCCGCGCTTCTGAGATTTGTCGATGAAGCAAAATTGGTTAAAATATGGTTGAATTTCTTGATATGAGCCATGATATTTTATTTTGTAAAAATAATTACGTTTTTTTTAAATAAATCAATTAGTCAGTGTTTAGGGTTTAGGGATTAATTAATCAGTATTTTGCTTTTTAAATAGTCGGCTATGAGGAATCCTATTCAGCTTCAATGCCAGTTCTGCTTCTGAAAATCTGTGATTGATAGAGCTGTTATAAATCTCTGAGCCTCTACACGAAAACTAGTTCATTGATTTTCATAATATATGAGCCTCTTAATAATGTTCTGTGAATCTGTTATTTTAGTGTTTGTTGTCAAAGATTTGTAGTATTTTGAATAGTTGATATGTGTTAGTCTGTTAATTTATTCTGTGTTCATGCGATTGCTGATGATGATTTAATCCAATTGTATGAGGTGTTGTGGAGCCAAGACCCTGTTTCAGGGAGAACCTCCTTGGTGAAGCTACATTTATATGATAACAAAGGATTTAACTGAGGCTGTAAACTTTGTGATCTTTTGTTTTTATTCTTGTTTTGTATGCTTAGAAATAGTCATTGGAGTTTATGGTAACAAAATGTTTTATGGATTACCGATGATGATTTCACAATCCAACTTGTTAGAGGTTGTAGTTGATCCAAGACCCTGTTTACAGGGAGAACCTACTTGGTGTTACTACATTACCGATGACAGCAACCATTGCTCTGAGGTTACTTAGTGTTTGAGATAGTTGTGTGTACGGTGTGTTTGCTTAATTTAGTTTTTATTATTTGAGTTTCACTATACCCGGTTCCTGCTTAAGTGGTTCAGGGTCTGAAAAACTCAAATATTGAGTGTTGTCTATCAGCTTCATCTTTTGTATTTGCCACGAGAATGGAGTTAAATAACAGCACCACATTTATTTTCAAACTTTCTAATATTTACACGGTGTAACTCTTTGGATGTTGGTGATATATTGTGTAACTTTATAACATTATTGATGTATGATGAATGAGACGCGGTTGTGAGACGATGTTTTTGCACTCTCTACGTGGTGAGAGAACCGGGTTATGAAGACTGCGAATGGAACAGGGGCGATGGTTATGTTATTTTCTTGACCTGAAAATTAAGGCAGACTAATTAGATAAATTAAATGTGATAGTTTGTTTTAAGTCAAACTATTTAATTAAAATTATTAAAAAGATATTAATTACGTAACTAATTTTTAATTAAAATTATTAAAAAAAATTAATTACGCAATTAAAAATTAAAGTTGAACCAATAAAAAAATATCATCTACGTAATTAAAATTTTAAATTGAATATATATATAAAAAATCAAGTGAGTAACTAAAAAAATTAAATTATAACTATAAAAATTATTTTAATACGGGAATGTCACGAGATTGGACAAAATTTGGATTTGAAAAGCTCCACTGAAGACTTTAGTAAGGTAGTGGAAATAATTGTGACTTTATACCTTACAACAACACTTTAGTGGTACTATTAGTATTCAGTTTATCTAATTACTCTATTTTGGACTTTTTATGAAAACTAGAGAGGCTAGCTAGCTTTTTCATTAATATTTTTGAACAAGTTGTGTTCTCAATTTCGACTAGGCAAGCTTTTTTTTTTTTTATTTTGAAGTTATAAACTTGTAATTTTTTAGGACGTGTTTGCTCTCTAAAAAATATAAAAGAAGTAAACTGCCTTTTAAAAAAGCCTATAATAAGTTAAAAAAATGTTACTCTTTTATTTATTATTTTTAAATAACACAAAAATATATTTGACCATCCTAAAGTAGCACATTGAGTGTGTGCTTTCCAGCCACATCGATGCCAGGGCATACTCATGCTTTGTTTACTAGATGAGAACATCTATATCCATTTTCAATTTGATTGAGTCACTAAGTATTTAACCCTTATGTACTGTATGTACTTAATATGGCAATTCATATTCGCAAACTCCATCAAATACTTTTGTCTTTAGTTTTTAATTTAGTGTTTTAATGTCCATTGAAAACTATGTTTCGAGCAACTCTTGTGTATAGTTTATCAAGCTTCTTCAACTCGCCAATTTTGTAAATGAGTAAGACTTACCCAGCCTGAGATGTCAGAGTTATCAATCTAATTTTTCCAATATCTTAAGACAGTGAGTAAAGCTTGTGACAGAAAGTGATGGTTGTAGTACAGCTTTGCCATCTCATTTGACATCAATAATGGAAGGTGAAGTGTGATCACATCGCACGAGTATTTCTTTTTAGTCCCTCTTTTTTCAAAATAATTGATACAAAACATTATCTTTATTTCAGCCTCAAATTACTTAACATGCGCAAGTTGCAGTGACTATAAACATGGCTTCAATAGTGGATAAAGTAGCAGCAGGCTACTTTCTTGGTGATCAAGCGACTGCAATTTCACTCATCATAAACGCAACTTGAAATGCTTTTTCATTCCTTGACATCACATGTATAATCGCTATATGTGAAGGCTAACAAGTTAACAACTCTCCTTCTTTCGTACAAAAATTTCATAATTCATGGTTCCTCGTAGATATCTCAATATTCTTTTTGCCACAACTTAGTTAGTTAGACGTGAAACGAGTAATTTGACTTAAAATGAACACGATATTTGGTCTTGTTGCTGGAAGAAAGATAGTCTTCCCACAATCTATTTGAAATAAGTTTCATTAACTTTGTCTCTTTTTTCGTTCATGTATATTTTGTTTCCATGACTCTTCTTCGTGTCATAATTGATTCTACATATTTTCTTGGGCATATTCCTATCTCATATTCCCTATGGTCATATAAACTTCTTTCTTCATAGAACATTTAAACTCACGTCATAATTTGATCATCATTAGTAAATAAAAGCCATTTGCATAAATATTGATAGTGAGAAGTTTACCTTGAACTAGTTATAAAATGTGAATATATATATATATATATATATATATATATATATATATATATATATATATATATATATATATATATATATATGAGTGAGTTGGTTAATTGATCACAGATTACATTGACTATAAAATTTTTATATATTTATACTAAATCAAACTTTCTTAAGTTAGTTTTAGTCCATAAAGTTCTTTATGCAACTTATGCACCTTTGTTCACTTCATTTTTTTTTATACCCCTTTAGTTGTTCCATGTAAACTTCTTTACTTAACTTTCCATATAGAAATGCAAACTTGATGTCAACAATTACGTATAATTCACTCCATGTTATTATAAATAACCTTTTAACTACTAGCCTAGCTGGCTAGCTCTGTGTTTATCAATCTTTCCAAGCTTGCTCAATTTAGTTTTGTGAACCGATTTGATTTCGTCATCCATGGTCAAATGTCACTTCAAGCTCTTCGGTACTCCCTCAAAACTAGCTGGATTTGAAAATACATTAAATGTCATATTCACCTCTTATTTATCCTTTAATAGATTAGATCATCACCTATAACATAGTTATTCATCGATAACAGAGGATGTTTATCTTTCCTTCCCTGTCATTTATGCCCTTTTCATCCGTGGTACTTGAAAAAACATGTTCTACTCCAACTTCTTCAACTTTGATGTCTTCAGTTTCAACTTCTTCACTTGTGATTTCTTCATATTCTTCTTAATTTTCAATGTCACTCCATTCTATATCCATTAACACCTCCTTTTCATAACTAGCATTCTAATTCCATTAACTTTCTTCCTTAGAAATTACATCTCGACTCACAATAATTTTATTGCCAATAGGATCATATAATTTGTATCATTTACACTCATTATTTACACTAAGTAGCATACATTTCATACTTTTGTCTTCAAATTTTGATATATGAACATGTTCTATACATTAAAACACTCTAGGCCAAAATGTTTGGGCATCCTTTTTTTTTGACAACATGGATTTTACAATATTCCATTTTGTTGTGGAGTGTAAACCCAAGTCAACCCTACCTTCTTATCCTATTTTTCCTGCAAAATTCATTGAATTCCATGAAGTTAAGCTCGCTCCCTTTACCTGTATGCTAACATTTAACAAAAACCAGTTTTCTTTTCAGCGAGCACTATGAAATACTTAAAGTTATAATCATCCATGACAAGCAGTATGAACTTTTTCTTATTGTTGGAAGTTTGAGTAATAAGGTCACAAATGTTTGCATGAACTAATTGTAATTTTTGAGTTGCTCTCCGATGACAATTATTTGGAATTGAGTGACTATATTGCTTGCCTTTCATGCAATCAATACACATTGTTGTATTGTTATAGAATATGAAAAGTTAAGTAAGCCCTTAACCATTTCTTTTGTTTGAAATATTTAATCCCTTATGGTTTAAACAAACATATCTAAAATGCCACGTGTGAGAGTAATGTCTTGTATAATAGTGTTGAAGCATGATTCCTTTCAAGCTTGAGTAAATTACATAAACATTCTATTTACCATAATTGTAAAATGAATAACTCATCTTAGTTCACCATGACCCATTCAATGGGTAAGTCCACCTAACTTGACTTAGTTGTGAGTCTCTATCTTATTTACCCAATTCGTCTTACCACGGGTTGATGGACCAAACGAATTGGTTAGTGATCCACCAAAATTAATTAAAAAATAAAAAATATTAAAAATTCAATTAACCTTAATAGTTGGTTTTAAAACCAATAAACTTCAAACACACTCATTGTATAAAAATTTTTATTTGAATTAAATATAATCTTAATAAATCAGTGGGTAGTGAGTTATTAAATTAAGGTTTTGTGTGAGTTGGTAACCCGTGGGTCGACCCATAATTTATCATGAATTACTAAATTAATTATAAAATAAAAAATATTAAAAATTTAATTAACCTTAATAGTTGGTCTTAAAACCAATAAACTTCAAACACACTCATTGTACAAAAAAATTTATTTGAAATCAAATATAATCTTAATAAATCGATGTGTAATGAGTTACTAAATTAAGGTTTTGTGACCACCAGACTTATCATGAATTCAACCCACAATATTTTTTTGGCTTAACCCATCCCAAATTTAAGGTGGATTGAGTTCACCTATGAGTTGTGACCCATCATATTTGTGTGAATAATCAAACCTTTGTGAGGATGATATCTAAGACACATTCGAGATTGAATTAGAATATCAAAACCTCCACAATATGACATCAATAAGCTTTTTTTCTAATTAAACTCGATATAATTTGCATTTGTCCCAAGATGGACACCCATACTAAAATGATTGAGTTTATGAAATTTATAATATTAAAGATGAAAGGAGTTCCTCTTTCTCCACTTCATCATCTAAATATGCAAAAATGACTAATTTTATGACATTTATAACATTCAACCATTGCCCATTAAAAAATATGTCTTCCTTCCTTTTCCTCTAACTTGTCCTGCAAAGGTGTTTTTGTCTCTTCCTTGTGTGGCAAATGTTGCAAGTTTCTCCTTTGAACCTTCTTTCATCCAATTTTTGTTCGTCACTCAAAAAGTTTCTTATCATTGAAGGTATTATGTGTATATAAACTCATGCTTCATCTCATGTTCTCCGATGTGGAAATTTAATTGTGTCCCAACAAAATAAGATGAATTTAACAAAAAAGTGAAATAAGATTAAAAAATGAAGGATTAATTAAGTTTTTGGTCTTTCTAGTTTTTAGGATTTTAACTTTTAGGGCTTTTTGACCAAACTGGAGTTTCTAAAAAAATTATTTACGTATCTAGCGTTGGTTACAATTGTGAAACCGCAAATTAGACTGCGACATCAAAATCGCAAAATTTCTTGCGACACCACCAGGTTGCGACACATGTCAAAAATTGCATCGCTGGCAGTTGATGTGGACTGAAACCACAATGTTTTTTGTGGTTTCACCAGGTGACGACACGTGGCAAAATAGGGCTTGCGTGGCTAATGAGATGGACTGAAGTCCATCTCATAACATGTGGCGAAATCGTAAATCCTGCTGCGGGCTCCCCTACGCTTATCACGTGTCACAAATCTGTTGGTCCGTTTGCTGCACGAAATTGTTGCCGCAAGTCAGGTTGCGATTTCATTGAAGCCGCAGACCTGCTTGCAGTTTCTATTTCCCTCTTATCCTGGTGGACTTTAAATTTTACTTTTTACTAAAATGACTAAGCTGCATTCATTGACACATATGTAGTAGGTTATGTGATCAATTTTGATTTCACAATGAGTGGTCGTTTTCTTTACCATTCCAATTCAATACTTATATAAACGACACTCTACCAATATGTGTAACTAGACAAAGCTATAATTGATTGTTGAGCCAAGAGAAATTATTAATGTAAAGGCCAACACGTTAAGAAAAATTACTAATGTCTTTTATGTTATCCTTTATACATTTAAAATTATAGTAACACTGAAACAGAAGAAAAATGGAAAAAAAGAAATAAAGAGAATCCAAACTCGTTCTAACATATTTGAACTCACTTTTAAAAACTACTTTATTAAAATGTTATCATTAAAACAATTATTTATTATTTTTAAAAATCACATATGAATTGAACTCATTGTAGAATAAAAAGAATACAATTCACAAATACAAAACGTAACATTTAAGATTCAAAGCTCTAAAAAGGAAGACCTTACTATATATGCATATCAGTATATTGAAGAGTACTTTATTTCTCTCTATATTGGAATAATTCTTGGATTGATTAGGAATTTGTTCCATGATAAGAGGGAAATAGAAACCGCAAGCAGGTCTGTGGCTTCAATGAAGCCGCAACCTGACTTGCGACACCAATTTCATATGTGCCAACACATTTGTGACACATGACAAGCGTAGGTAAATCCACAACAGGCTTTGCGGTTTCGTCACGTGTTACGAGTCAGTCCATGTCATCATCCATGCAAGCCCTATTTTACCACGTGTTGTTACCTGGTGAAACCGCAAACAATATTGCGGTTTCAGTCCACATCAGCATGCCAACAAAGCAATTTTTGAGACGTGTCACAACCTGGTGGTGTCGCAAGAATTTTTGCGGTTTCGATGTCGCAATTTAGTTTGCAGTTTTACAAAAAAATACCAAACGCGTAAATAGTTAGTAACCAACACCAAATACATAAATAATTTTTATAAAAACTCCAGTTTGGTCAAAAAGCCAACTTTTAGTCTTTGTAAGAGCTTTTAACAAATTTTAGTTTTTTATTTATTTTTCAACAATTTTAGTTCTTATCATTAAATTAAAACTTGTAAGTGAGAATCATTTGTTATAATTTTTTTTTACACAAACTAAAATTCAGAATCTTAAAGATTAAAGGAGCCAAAAACTTAATTAACTCAAAAATAAATCAATACATGATTAAACATATAAGGTGACATATTAACATGATTAGTAAAATTTAATATAAAGATCTTTTTACTTTTTTTTGCTTTTAAAAACTAAAGTAAAGACATCTAACAATTAATTGACAGAAATGGGGCAGTTATGGAAACTATTTCCGTAACTAGGCCCAATTACAAATTTATTACGGAGGGTGACTGTTTTTCAACGGCGGCGGAAGAGAGAGGAGCGCCAAACATGAGCACGTGACACGTGGATGAGAATGAGTGACTGTCCAGGATGAGCGCCTAGGTGTAGGGCGCCACACATGAGAATGAGATATGTGGACGAGCAGGAGTGGATCACACCATTGATCCACGTGGCATGATGTATGAGGCCCATTCAGAACGCGATATCTTGTGTAGGCGCGTCCCATAGGGAATTGACACGTGGCTGTGGCGCCTGGGTCTTGAGCGCACAACGTGTCCATTACCCCACACCCTGAAACTTTTGTTTTCACACTCATGGTAAAAACTTTTCTTCCTCCCCTCCTCTCCTCCTTCCTCCTCTGTGAAAGTGCTCCAACGGCTACAATGGTCCCCTTTGTTTGTGCTGTGGTGGTCCCAGTTCCAGGTTAGTATATATATTTTACGTTTTGTAATTAGTTATATTTTGTGTTGTAGTATTTTAGTTAGTTTAGTAGTTATATTTTATGTTTTGCAATGGTCCCATTGTGTTATATTTTATGTTTTGTAGTAGTTAATTAAATATGTTAATGTGCATTATTGTAAGTGTAGAATTTATTTTGGAAATTAGTAAATAATATTGATATTATATAGTAAATAGAATTGTGCAGGCGCCATGCAGGGGTTGCGCACCCAACACCTAGGCACGTCCACGCCACATGGCGTGCACCCTGACACAAGGCGCCACACATGACCTTTGACACCTCTCTCTTTCGCCACCGTTGGAAAACAGTCCCCTCCGTAATAAGTCTGTAACCGTGCCTAGTTATGGAAATAGTTTATGTAATTAGTCACATCTAACTAATTCAAGACCAAAATCATTAGTTACTCGCATTTCTTTTCTATAATACTTTGTACTTGGGCAACAACCATTGTTTCGAGGCTGGAGAAGAACATTCAACCAATGATTCCTTATTAGTTTTGTCGTACCCGCCATTTAAGAGACTGATAGCTCTCTAAGTAGATCGTATAGTATAACAAAGTGGTTATTATCATACATTTCTTTATCTTTTGCAACTTTTCTAGACAATAAGGTGTAATCACTAGAAAGTAGCAATAGTCGATAGTACCAAGTCCTAAGTTGTATGAATCGTTCATTCTTAAAAGTACTGGAAAGTCAATTCTCCTAAACAGTAAGGATATCCGTAAAGATACTTTGATACTAAAGTTAAAGTTTGTATATACAGATATAAGAATGTGAATCATAGTCTTTTTACCTATTATGCTTTTTACCTATTATGAGTGTTGTTTTTATGTAAAATAGGCTTTAATTCTTCTAAGTCAAATATAATTATCTTATAAAATATATGATATTTAAATAATATATAAGATTTAATATAAAGAAATATTTTAATAATTTCAATTATTTATTACTTATGTAAAAGAATGAATAAAAGATAAATATATTTTTATCCTTATCAAATGCATTCTCAACCAAACTCATGAAGTTGTGATGTCAAATTTTTGTCAAGATTATATATACAGAGAGCATAAAACCAAAATGTCAACAAGATAAAATATATTACGCTTTTTTACTCCTCAGACCAAAAAGTTACTCATTTACACTTATTAATATTTTTATTAAAGCACTTAAAATGTTTTAAATTTTCTCTATTTCCTTTTATATTTCTTAATATTCGAGAGGAACATTTAAATTAGAAAATATTTTATTCTCTTCCTAGAAAAATTGAACCAAACAATAAAATTTAGTAGGAAATTGACTTAAATAAAATTTTCATGTTTCAACTAACTATTTTATATTTTTACTTTTAGTTCCCTTATATTTTTTTTATCAATTTTTTGTATATTTTTTATTTTCTTTTAGCATTGTATGTAACTTTTTTTTATTCAACAATGACCTACCTGTTCTAAATTACTGCCACTATAGTTACATATAGTGGTGGTTAATAACCGCTAATATATTAAAATGGGCACAATAATAAAATGTAGTATTACATTAGTTATTAAAACATTTATAATGGAAAAAATATATGTAAACAAAAGGTATACAACTAAATGAAATTGAAATATGATGTAAAATTAGATTAATCACTCAGAAGTTATGTGTAAAGTTTATTGATTAAAAAGTGAGATCACTAGTAAATGGTGTCTGTTTGAGAACAAGAATAGGGTACACCATTCATTTTTCACCATGTCCACAGCATTGACAAAAGTCTATAGTAACTTTAAGTTTACAGGGAAATTAATCAAAACAAAATAAAAGCTTTATAAAAAAGAATATACAATTCGGTAAATGCAGGGATTATGGTTCTCGATAATTGAAACAGAATTAAGAATCTTCTTTACAGCTAAAGTAAATTTATTTTTTTAATAAAGTGAAGTACCGTTCTTTTTTGTAAATGATTTTTTTTTTTTTGAAATCATGGGATCGATGCTAAAAGAGCGAGACACGTGACAGTTTTCCAGATACGTTGTCTCCTATAGCAAATAATATCCTTTCCAGATGTCAACGCCACGTGTAAGGATCCAACAACTTTGTCAGAAGTTTGAAACAGAGACACTGTTCAGAGTTCAAAGCTGTGAAGTTGAATCTTCTATCCAAAACTTGTGTAACCATGAGATCTTTCTTCATCAGGGCCTCCAGGGCTCTCAACTCCTCCAACCTTCTGTTTCTCTGCACTTTAAGGTGTTGTTTTTTTTTAATTTTTTTTCAAAAAAGTTATTTTTCTTGTGTGTTCTGTTGATCAGCTATAGGAAGATTGATTCCATCAATAGTGTTTATTTTAAGATTCTAATGTTTGTTGTCAGTTGATATTCTTACTTGTCAGACTGTTGATTGACTTACATTCAGTATCAGCCTCATGTGTAAGAATGATGGATAAGTTGTTTTTGGGGGTATTATTATATACTGAAGTTGATCCATTTGCTATTATTGATCAAGATCATTTTCCTCAAAATAAATCCAGTGACTGTAATTTTTTATGTGGGGTTAGCCTTGTAAATGGATCCGTGCAATTTGACTTTGAATGGTTTTCTTGGGCAATTGAACCTGTGGTTCTGATATGGTTTAGGAATAGTACTCCCCCCACTATCAAGAGTTGTGTTTGATATATTGCCTTCTTTCTAAGCTATCATCCAAGGAGATTGTAGATCTTGAGATATAGCTTAAAGCCTTAAAATGTTCAAATATTGGCTCTGGCTGAAAATCATTTCAGGTTGTCTGATGCAATGCTGTTTCAGATAGAGGGATGGTGGTCTTGGTAGAGGTTCCACCATAAGCTAAGATTTGGTGCATTGCGCTCTGCACTTGTTTCTTATTTTCCCTCGTTTTGATGAAACAGTAATGCACTGGTTTATTATTTGTGAAGCAGTTTGAACGAAAATATTTTCTTGAGAATTTTGTGATTTGTAAATTTGTAGATGGCACTAATTTAAATACTTGATTTCTAGTGATGTGAGCTCCCATGTATTCTTTTTCATGTTTATTGATAGATAGGATCATGAATTATTTGCAGTAATGACTGGCAAACTAGTTCTCAATGTTCTGAAAGGTTTTCCCTTTTTACAGTTGAACTATTTGCTTGGTTCCCCAAATCTTTCATGTTTAATTTATCTGTTTTCTACTCCTACTATTTAAGCTAAGACCCTGCTCTTAAACAACTTTAACTGCCTAACCAATTCTTTAACTACTCCAGCTGGTTTGCTGATTATCATTATCTATTTTTTCTTCTTCGAAGTGTACACCATACAAGTTTTCTTTCATTCTTCTAGGTTCCATCAAATATATAACTTTTCCTGTCTCTACATTTTCAGTTCCCATACCTTCTTTCTTTAAATAATTGTGGTTAGAATACAACTGAATCTAGTTCCTACATATTTTTCTCAATATAGTCATTTGTGCAATTTCTGTATTTCTTGCTTCTTGCGTGTGCTTATGCTGTATACAATAGGTTTTAGTCAAAAAAGTTTTATATTTCATTTTCTCTTGGAAATTGCAGTGGTGGTGGTGTGGTGGCATACTCAGACTCACAATCAGGAGCTGAACATCCTAGAATTGACGCTAATGAGCGCACCAAAAAGAAAGTGGTGGTTCTTGGAACGGGATGGGCTGCTACTAGTTTCCTTAAGGATCTGGATGCTTCTTTATATGATGTTCAAGTTGTTTCACCTCGTAATTACTTTGCATTTACTCCCTTATTACCCAGTGTCACTTGTGGGACTGTTGAAGCACGGAGCATTGTAGAGCCAGTTCGAAACATCATTAAAAAGGTGGAGGAAATAAAACTAGAGCTCTGAGAATAACTATTGATATATATATTTTTTAAATTGCAATGATCATGTTTACTTGTAATGTAATGAGAAATCAAGCATTCTTTGAGGCTTAACTTATAAAACAAGATTGTTGGAGGCTTGATTTATGCATGTTGAGATAGTTGAGATCAGTATCACCTTGTGGTCATGGGTTTTTTTCTCCTTCTTCTTTTCTTGTTTTTAAGGGCATTTTGGCTAGTTAGTTAATAACAGAGTTCCCCCCCCCTTCCCATTGCAGAGAAAAGGAGAAGTAAACTTTTGGGAGGCTGAATGTGTCAAGATTGATTCTTCAAACAAAAAGGTTTTTTGTCGGTCCAATATTGAAAACTTGGTGGGAAGTGGTGAATTTTCCTTGGACTATGACTTTTTGGTTGTAGCAGTAGGAGCACAAGTAAATACTTTTAATACTCCCGGTGTCAAGGAGAACTGCCATTTTCTGAAGGTAAATTTATTTGCTTTGTGTGTAATGATTTAATTGTTCAATTTTTAATTTTTTTTTTTTTTTTTTATGTTTTTTCTTGTTTATGAATGTTGGTTTATCAGAAGATTCATTGAACCTCTGCAGTTGTTGGTGAGGATAAATTATTATGATCACACTGTTGTTTGTTGATCAATCTGTGATTACTAATAGGATGTTGAGGATGCTCAGAAGATTAGACTGTCTGTGATTGATTGCTTTGAGAAGGCTGTTCTCCCTAGTTTATCTGATGAAGAGCAAAGGTCAAATCTTCACTTTGTAGTTGTTGGAGGAGGTCCAACTGGTGTGGAATTTGCTGCAGAGCTGCATGATTATTTCCACGAAGATTTAATCAAATTATATCCAACTGTTAAAGATAAAGTGAAAATAACATTGATCCAATCAGGGGATCACATCTTGAACATGTAAGAACAGCGTTAAGCATTGACTGTCTTAACTAATTTCTAATGCTTTATTAACTACTCTTTGGTTATGACTATCTTCATTTGCATGTTGCTTGGTGTTTAGGATCTGCTTCTTTGTCATTGGTCTGACATCATAAATCACCTAGTTTATTAATCAATTCTTTACTTTTTCAAATAAGTGCTTTTGATTCAGAAAGAACTCACATGGTGATAGATTCCTTGTAACTCTTGCATCTTGGTAATTGATACCTGAATAGGGTACACCTAGTTATTACTATGTTGTGAATCTGCAGAGGAAAGCATCGCCATGAAGAGTTTGAATGAAGGAATTGATTTTTAATATTTTTAAGAGAATGATATTGACGCTAAACTCGAGAAAAATGTGAGAATGTTAGTGATAAGTCATAGTATTAAGCCACAAGTTCCCTTGATAAGATCATAGTTAGTTCTTTACCTAACAACCAAGACAAACTTTTACAATAAGGAGAAAATTCATATTTTGTTCTGATTTAATGTCTTTTAATTACAAAGCCCTTTCTATTTATAGCCAAAAACTCTCTCTAAAGTTTCTAGTAGGAATTTAATGCCCACTGGGGAATAAGTTCCCACTTACATTTATTTTTCATTGCAGATAAATTCATTTTATTTATTTCCCACAAAACTTACTTCCCACTAAGTATCACAATGATTTATTAAGTTCCACTGTCATCACAATGACTTATGAAATCTAAGAACACTAAAATCTGACCTAGAAAATATGAAATGACATCTCAACTAATTATATAGAAAATAAATACGATAAATAATTAGAAAATAGGCCTTATTCAATCTTCAGCCCAAAAGCTATGTAATTTAGCCAAATAAACTCCCACTCATAGATGCATTTTGAGTATTGAGTGTTGTGCTCATTTGCTCTCCAAATTATTTTTTTAAGTTGGCATAATTATATTCAAATGCTAGGCATGTGATAGTTCTTTGATTGAGCATCAATGTAGTTGAACTTTCTTTAGTTTGTATCTCCATGATTAAACTGTGAAATGTCTTTTTGTTGGACCTTGATAGATTCCTATCATACTACCACCTATGTATTTGATCCTATTTAGCTTTGATTCAAGATTGTATGGTATTTTGTTGAAACTTGTAACTGTAGATCATTATTTTATTACTTTCTGGTATTGCTAACCTTATAAGACCAATCATCAAGGAACTCTGACTTCAAATCTTTCATATTCTCAACTCAGCATATATAAGAAGTCACAACTTGGGTAAAATGCCATCTTCAATCTTGTAGGTTTGATGAAAGAATAAGTTCATTTGCTGAGCAGAAGTTTACGAGAGATGGTATAGAAGTTCAAACAGGATGCCGGGTTGTCGGTGTTAATGAAAAGGATATTACAGTGAAGGTGAAATCAACAGGAGAGGTTTGCTCGGTGCCCCATGGGTTGGTTGTCTGGTCCACAGGCATTTCAACTCTTCCAGTTATAAGAAACTTTATGGAAGAAATTGGTCAGGTGCTGCTTCATTCCATGCATCTCTAAAATGCACTTTGCTTCACCCTTTCTTCTTCACTTTTTCATTCTTGTGTATGTGCATGTGCACATAGTGAGGATGGTACTCCAGCTTTTTTTATTATATTATGTCAGATCCAACATGTATTCAATGATTTTTCTCTTGGCTTAAAATCACAATTAACTACTGTATAGGTAGTCATATCTGTATAAGTGAGAACTTCTCTATGTGCAGGCTAAAAGACATGTACTAGCAACTGATGAATGGTTGCGTGTGAAGGGATGTGAAGATGTGTATGCCATTGGTGATTGTTCTAGCATAATTCAACGTAAAATCATGGTATCTCTTCAGCCTATATAAGAAGCCTTTTTATAGATTCCGAACCTTATTTAATATAAAAGTGTGCTGCATCCTATCTGAATGAATATAGATGTGAACAACCTGATTGGGATTTGATGAATAAATTGAGCTCATTGTGCTTGTCATTTGATTATTTTCAGACTTTACATGTACTTAACTGCTATAATTTCTATCTTGGAATAGGAACTGCAGAAATTATGTGACTGTAAGACAGTTGGTTAAATCAAAATTGAATTTATCTACGTCATATTTAACTAGTTACCCTGGTTTCTAGGATGATATCACAGCCATATTTGAGGCATCAGACAAAAATAAGTCTGGAACCTTAAATATTGAAGAGTTCCAGGAGGTGATGGATGACATTGTCTTAAGATATCCACAAGTTGAACACTATCTAAAGCAGAAACATCTGCGTGATTTCACAACTCTGTGGAAAGATTTACAAGGGAATGAAAGCAAGGAAATAGACATAGAAATGTTTAAGCTGGCCCTTTCTCGTGCAGATTCACAGGTGAAGAGTCTGCCAGCAACTGCACAGGTATACATCATTTCACCAGTAACTAAACTAAATGCTTACTTATGCGAACACTTTTTGCTGTCAAATATCTTACACATTATGTTGTTAATTTACTGGTATATCTAGGTTGCTGCTCAACAGGGTACATACCTTGCTAGATGTTTTAATCGAAGGGATCATGTTGAGGAGCATCCAGAAGGTCCACGGCGATTTGGAGGATCTGGACGTCATAAGTTTCTTCCCTTCCAGTAAACCACGTTGCTTGTAGTTGTTTTTCCTGTATTTCCTGTGTATGGAGTGGAAATTGCATGTGAATAATATTCCATGGAAATCCAGTATAACTGTGAAGTTGGTCTATAATCCCACTAGATAGTGATTGCTTCAAATTTGAAAGAAGTTGATAAGAAACACTGCAGTCACCTAAGTGAAGGGATTAGATGTCTAATTAGGCTAAGTGTGCACTCTTTTGTATGCTATTATGTAGATAAGATTCTTCTGAAAGACGAAAAATACTTGCTTAGGTTTATTTTGAATGTGTGAGCATCCATACAGAGCATATATAGTAGTTATGATCCAAAATCAACACTAACTGGGTTGAAATATGTTTTAATAACCATTTTGGGCTATAGCTTTGTGTCTAATCATAGTCATAACATAATAGGTAATTTTGTGTTTATGCCATTTGCTTGCTTTGATTGTTAACAACAGGTATAAGCATTTGGGGCAATTTGCTCCACTGGGTGGGGAGCAGGCAGCTGCAGAACTTCCTGGAGATTGGGTTTCGATGGGTCACAGCACTCAATGGCTTTGGTATTCTGTATATGCAAGGTTTGTTACATATGTGATGTGATACAAAGCACACTTGTCTGAGACATGGTAACTTAATTATGTTCATAATAACCAATTTTATCTAATAACTCTTTTGTTCAACATTCAGCAAGCAAGTGAGCTGGCGCACAAGGGTCTTGGTCGTGTCTGATTGGACAAGAAGATTCATATTTGGCAGGGACTCAAGTCGAGTTTAATTGGCACCTTGTTTCTCCTTGTTCATTTTTGTACCTAATGTATAGTGATATGTTGATGGAACAACATTTGTTCCACCCTCCATAGAAAACAATATGAGAACTGATGAATGCTTCTGTTTACAGCTTATATTTTGCACCAATATATGTGCACTTGAATTGGATCCTTTCAAGCCTTTTTTTCTCATGTTCCTTCCTGTGTTATGAAAAGTAAAAGCATATATACAAATGATTGCAATGGAGTACCTGGTACCGGGAATTTTAGCCTTTTTTCAGTAAGTGAACTATCTCCTTTTAACATGATTTTTTCTTATGCTCAAGTTAGGATCTGAACGTTTGATCTGGTACTTAAGGAACCCGAGTTTATACTGTTCATGTGACTATTTTTGGTAGTTTAAAGAAGTCTTGCTAATTAGTGCTTTCAAGATACTGATTAAAGAACTAAAAAAATAAAGTTTGTAATCTACAAATTATGTATAAACACAAATAAATAAATAAAAAAAAAAATGAGTAGTGTAATTTACACATTCTACTGAAACGTTTTCTCATTACCATCTTCCTTTTAAAAGATGTATATAATCGAGTTTAGTGAATTACTTCGTAATAATTTTATTTCGCAATTAACTGTAATACATTATTAATCAGTCAACTTACTCATAGAATATATAATAGAATATATATATATATATATATATATATACACACACGTATTTCTCTCTTATCATATTTTATAATTAATTATTTAATTATTAGGGGATAGAAATAATTAAAATATGAAAGTATTTATGATCCAAATATATACATAGTTTCATTATTGTTATCTAATGACGCATATTAAGAAATGTTATGTTCACTTGTTTTTCATTATTATTATAAAACTCAATATTTGGTTTAAATTTTTAAACTAGTTTGGAATTGAATGCAATGATCTTGCTTTAAGTAATTTAGAAGAAAACAACTTTTAATTCACCGGACAGAAGTAAAATCAAATCATTTTTTTTATTTATTAACTTTCAAACCAAATGATTTATTTCAAAATTAAATCGATCATTTGTACGCAGAGTTTTGAACACATGGAAAAATACATGGCCAAAAACAGAAGATGATGATGTTGTAAAAAGGACTGAACAAGAACAATGAGAACTGAATCGGGCACTTCGAGATTCAAGTAAAGTGGAGCTTTGACTCCTAAATACTCGGATCATTATGTAATGAATCATAATGCAATAATAATTTCTAGTTACAATGTGTTTGTGGCCATACATTTTTCAACATTTTCAAACTCCACATAGATTGGATTTAACAAGTCAACATATGAAAATGCATTTGCAATTGCATACTACGTGGCAATTGTAGCAACTTTACCTTAAAATTCTGTTACTCTTCCGTTTTTGCTGGCACTACTCCATATTGTTTTTTTCATTTTTCTTACATAGGAATCACACAAGGGAAAGGAAAAGTAACATAGAAAAACAAGAACTGAAGAAGAGAAATTAGATTGGGGTTTCACAATGCGTTGGTCTTCCTTCTATCACACAGCCTCCAGGATTTTCAATGAGTATCCATCATGGTCCAAGTCTGTTGTTGTATGCACTGTCATCAGGTCTAACATACTCTCAAACATTTCCTTCTTAACTTTTTTGTTTCACATGTTCTTTATTGTTCACTTAAAATATTATGAAGAAAACTACTTGTCATTGCAAAACAATTCCATGTTGGTGGGTTTGTTTGTGTTGATATAATCTTTAATGGATCTGACATAATGTGATATGATTGATAAATAACTATGTTTGTTAAGTCTTGTGATCAAGATTTAATTCTTATATGTGTATGGAATAACATATGTTAGGAGAGATTAATCTTATAAATAAATCTCAGGATTTTGAGGAACCTGCATTCAGCAGGAAAAAAAAAAGTTAACAAAAAATTAAACTTTACTGAAATACTAAAAAAGAAAATAAATTACTACTATAAACATTATGAATTTATAATGATAATATAGTACAACATATATATTGTCCGAAAGATAACTATACTTCAGTGTAAATTGTAATACGCAGTCAATGAATCAATTCATTCGTATGAACCAACTTACTCATATAATATATACTTGTGTATATATGTATATTTTTTCTTCACGTTTTGTAACTGACTGTCTGCGTAATGTAATTATCTGTCAAATATTTTTAATTTGGAAGAGTTATAAGTTGTTTGAAGTTTGGTATTTGATTTTTTTTTTGTCTTAGTTTTATTTTTCTTCCACTATTCATCTATCTTTTCCTTTACTGGGTTACAGTGGTGGAGGTGTAGTGGCATATTGCGATGCCAAAGCAGAAGAACAATGTCCAAAAAAGAAGGTGGTGGTGCTTGGAACTGGTTGGGCTGGAACCAGTTTTTTGAAAAATATGAAAAGCCAAGACTACGAAATCCATGTGGTTTCACCACGTAACTATTTTGCATTCACTCCATTGCTACCGAGTGTCACATGTGGCACAGTGGAAGCAAGGAGTATCGTTGAACCGATTCGCAGCATCACCAGGAGGGTATATATTCCCTTTTCATCAATTATCTTCTCTCATTTAAATAAGATAATCAAATAAGAACACACTTTAGGTTTATTTCATAGCTATGCTTTGTGTTGGTCTTTTAATAAATGCAACGTATTGAATAGTTATTACATGTGTGATATTTTCTAAAAAACACTGTTACACATTTGTGTTTTTGTTGAAACAGAGCACAAGAAATTCTTATAAGAGGAAATACTTAATTCTTGTCTGCATAATTGTGTTTTAAAATTCATATACAGATTAAGAAAGTTGTAAAATATTTTATCTGTCTACAATAATTACCTTCTAAATCCTGTTTTTTCTCATTTCACTTTGTGGACTTATCGAAAGACAGAAATAAACTTGAAAAAAATAGGAATATACGTATTCTTAAACTTTTTGAGTGATAAATAATTTGAATAAAAAACTAAGAGAAAATAGGTTGATACATCTCAAGATTTTTATTCAATCAACTCATCATAACTTATGATTTGATGACTGTGTATAACCGAGTGCATAGCTTTTAAATTTGTAAACTAATTTGTCTAAAGTAATGAATATTTTTTAAACCAATTGAGTAGCTTTTTTCTAAGGCAAATGCTCTTGGAATGAGTAAAATTCTGCATAATAAATATTTTCTATTTCTAGCTTCTTAACAGATTTCCTAGTGCACGGATTAGCGAAACTCATTTTCTAGTCTCCAAATTTGTGGAGTTTTGAGTATTCATATGTATGTGATATTTGTCATGTCTATGCACTGGCAATTTGGCATTTGCATAGTAGTGCATGATGTTTCAGCTTGAAAATTATATTTTAGTCAAACCATGGTTACAAATTGTACACTTAAAAGGGACCACTCTGTTCAACAGAGTGGTGTAAATATTAATTTCAGTGAAGCTGAATGCTATAAGATCGATCACAAGAACAACAGAGTTTATTGCCGTGCTTCAAAAGAAAAAAAGTTGGGTGGCCTAGAAGAATTTTCCATTGATTATGATTACTTGGTAATAGCAATGGGAGGTCGTTCTAATACCTTCAACACACCTGGTGTTGAGGAGCATGCCCATTTCTTGAAGGTATCTTTCTAAACAAAACTTCAATGCAGTTACTCACATAGTTTTAGCGTTGTTTTTCAATCAAAATCGAAGTTTCATATTTTTGGCCTAATGGTCTTGAACCATATAATAATTTCTCTTTTCTCAAATGCATGTGTATTCATATGAAAAGAACAAATCTTTTAATTAGATGATATAATAACTAAATTGCTTTTGATTATCTCTAAAGGAAGTCGATGAAGCTCTAAAAATTCGTCAGACAGTGGTTGACCTTTTTGAAAGAGCTAGTCTTCCTTCATTACCAGTGGAAGAGAAAAAGAGACTTCTAAGTTTTGTAGTTGTTGGTGGTGGTCCAACTGGGGTAGAGTTTGCTGCTGAGCTTCATGACTTTGTACATGAGGATATGTCTACGTTATATCCTTCCCTTAAAGACTATGTGAAGATTACTCTCTTGGAGGCAGGCGATCATATCTTAAACATGTAATATAGTTTTCTTTTTAATTAGCATATTAAGACTAGAATGAAATTAAGATACAGTTCCACCAGTGTTTTTAATGTTGTTTTTCAATCAGAATTGGAGTTTAATTTCTGTTTTATGTGAATTATCAAAATGAAACTCCAAATTTGATGAAAAAACAACATCAAATAAACTTATTGAACATACTTTTGTTTTGTTTTTCATTGTATGATTGGGGTGAAAATAAGCATGTGAGAATTTAATTATTTTGGAAGACACACATTTTCACTCCAATAGAGCATTTATGCCATCGACAACTTTACTTCTTTATTGTTTATATGTGAGTATATGGTATCATTTATTGGTTCATTGCAGGTTTGACAAGAGAATTACAGAATTTGCTGAACAGAAGTTTTCTAGAGATGGCATTAATGTGAAGTTGGGATCTATGGTTGTTAAAGTTGGTGAAAAAGAAATCACTGCCAAAGAAAGATCAAGTGGTCAAGTTGTTTCTATACCTCATGGAATGGTAGTTTGGTCAACTGGTATTGGTGCACGCCCTGAAATAGTTGAATTTATGAAGCAACTTGGCCAGGTTTGTTTCTTTGTTCCTAACAATCCAAAGGAAAAATTTGGAAGAAGTCACTGTCACTCTTTAAATTTTGCTAGCATTGAATTCTTTTTGTGACAGGTTAACAGACGTGCATTGGTTACTGATGAATGGCTAAGGGTGGAAGGAGTTGACAACATCTACGCTCTAGGTGATTGTGCCACTGTAAATCAACGTAGGGTCATGGTAGGTGCAATCTATGCATTGTGCACTATTTAAGCCTTTTCTTTTTAACATGTGCTTCTTCATTTAGTCTATAATATGATGTGATTATAAAAGGAAAATAATAGCAGCTAGTATCTACCGCATTATGTTTATTGTTGTGCTAGTGTCAGTAGAAAGTCCTATACCTTAAGATATCTTAAGATTAGAGGGAGATGTAGTATTAAGTTCACTCGTGTGGTTGATTCATGATCCATTAACTAAAATCTCCTTGACACTTGATAGTAATTATTTTAACCATTGACATGTTACTATTATAGAAATCATTGACATTTTAACAACATACCACAAGAGGCTATTTCTTTAAATTCTAAGATAACTATTAACTCTCTTGTGTGCACCCTTTGTATTTCATGGCTGTACCAGGAAGATATAGCTGTTATATTCAGCAAGGCTGACAGGAACAATTCAGGAAAGTTAGATCTTAAAGAGTTTAAAGAAGTTGTTGGTGACATTATTGAAAGGTATCCACAAGTGGATATTTATTTAAAGAAAAACCAAATGAAAGACATGGCCAGCTTGCTAAGGAAATCTCAAGAAAGTTCAATTATAGTGGACATTGAATACTTCAAAGAAGCTCTTTCCAAAGTAGACTCTCAGATGAAAAATCTTCCTGCAACAGCTCAGGTAAATGTGCAACACAACTTTTCCTACTGAAAAACTAAGGATCATCTTACTTATGCAGTTATGCTGTCTTAATCATTATAGGTAGCTGCACAACAAGGAGTTTATCTTGCAGACTGTTTCAACCGCATGGAGTTGTGTGAGAGGTATCCTGAAGGCCCTCTCAGGTTCAGAGGAGTTGGACGCCATCGTTTCCGTCCCTTCAGGTATGGAGAATTTTTGCCATTGTTAGAGTGCAAGTATGAGTAAGAAGTCTCACATTAAAGATAGAAAGGCGCATGATGAATGAATATAAGTGACAATGACTCACAAACTTAATGTCTTAAGGTTTTGAGTTGCATGCGGTGTCAAAGAAAAATATACCATAGTCAACTAACATACTTAGACTGTTAGACAACTAGATATAAAACGTGAAGAAGAAAATTATGTATATATTTTGTGATTGAGTTAGCTTATTGATCATGTATTGTAGTTCTTTGTGAAATAAAATTGATTGTCAAATTCCTTTATGTGGTTGGCTCACTGTCCATTGATAATATGAAATGACATCTCAACTAGTACTCACGAACTACTCAAGGCCTAATAATTCTCCATTTCCCATTATTTATTGGAAAGGTACAAGCATTTGGGACAATTTGCTCCTCTAGGAGGAGAGCAAACTGCAGCTCAGCTTCCTGGAGATTGGATATCAATTGGTCAGAGCACTCAGTGGCTCTGGTATTCTGTGTATACAAGGTAACTTATTCAACAAAAAATATTTATCATTGAGGCTTGTTAGTGTGGTTTCATTCTCTAATGTCTCCTAACACATACAGCAAACAAGTATGCTGGAGGACAAGGGCTTTGGTGGTTGGTGACTGGGGAAGGAGATTCATATTTGGCAGGGATTCAAGTCGAATCTAAGATCCCATTTAAAGCTAAGGTCTGCTTCATATAGATTTGTTTTGGCACAACAACAGAGCAAATGAGGACCTAAACCCACGCCAGAGGGCCCACATAAAATACAAAAAGAAAAGGGTGTTTAATTTTATGCAGTTTTTTTTTCTTCTCTTTTTTGTCCCCTATCTTATGATTTATTGATTGCATTGATACACAATTATTATTTTTTTTGTTTTCAAGGTAATTGTATTTGGACACCTTAATGTCACAAACATTCATTTAACACTTGTCATTTCATGCTTTCCCTCTTTATTCTTATCACGTTATATCATTTATCTGCATTTTTTTTTTCTCAAGGTGTCAAGAGGTATGATGGTGTTCATGCATCATTCCCTTGTTTTAAATTGGTTTTGGTTTCCAAATTAAAGAAAGATCACATTTCCTGGCTAACTTCTTCTTGTAAAATGAATGAATATGGACTTTTTCAACTTTGAAGAGCTTGTTTGTTGTTAGTTTAGCATAGACACTAAAATTTTATCCACACATCAAATAAATAAATTTTTCATTATAACTAATTATTTAGAAGGTGACGTGGGTAAGTTTATTCTACTTTGTAAGAAATTCTATGTAGATAGGAAAAATAAGATTCAGAATAATAGAGGCTTAATAATAAAATCTTTTAAATAATAGAGGCTTAATAACAAAATCTTTTAAGTACGAATAAACATTTTTCTAAAACTAATATTTTGTTTCGTACAAAAATGTATAATATCACGAAATATGTTTCTGAGATACAAAGAAGATTTATACTAGAAAATTTATGTCTAATAGGAATGTAAGTATCTGTATATAGAGAAATTCCTTAATAAAAATTCAAATTTCAAACATAACTAATACGTGGTAGTTATTTAATTACAAAGATAAGAAAATAATTTTTTATATTCTTAATCATAATTAAAATTATACACCATTTTTTAATGATATAAATTATATAATCATGAATCTAAATCTTAAATACTCTAAAATTCCAACTTCTTCTCCTTTATTTTAGAGTATTCTATAATTGGTTCATTAATACATATATCAACTTAACACTTGTTATCATATAGATAAATGAAAGTGTATAAAAACTTGAACTTTCACATATATACATTTTAAGAATTTGTATTTTTATGTTGTCAAAACAATTGAATCAAATTAATATATATTGAAAACTTGAAGATAAGATAGATTGCATATTTCTATTATATTTGAATCAATAAGGGTTATGCATACATATTTCTTGATAAGTGCTTCAAATTCATACCCTTTTTTTTTTCTTGAAGTGGTTAAACTTCACACTTACATGGATTGATAAAACATGCTCGGGTGACAAAACCCAGAGTTAAGAAATCAATTAAGAATTTAATCAACCTCTTTAGCATCATAGGTTTAAAGCACTTTTACCTTGAATTTATTATTTATGTCTCGAATTATCAAACAAAAAATTTAATCTTATAGAACTTAAGACTTAATGTCATTAAGCGTTAAGTTAAGATTCTTGTGATTAACTGTGAGCTCCAATCCTTTTTTAGTTGTCATTTTTGTAATGGAATTTGGTGCTTCTGATGTCATTACTTTGGTTCTTGTTTCAATCTATACAAAGATCTAATCAATTTACAAACCTTGTTTTTTTTTTTTCATATCAAATTCTTCCTGCATATCTTTCACAAACTCTTCACAAAGTTGTTGGTTAGATGATCCAAAAATAATGTCATCAACATAAATTTGAACCAATAGAATGTAGTCAGACTTGTTCTTAATGAACAAAGTCTTATCTATTTTACCTCTGTGGAATCTTTAGATATGAGAAACTTACTCAGTCTGTCATACCATTGCCTAGGGGCTTGCTTTAACCCATACAAGGCTTTATGAAGTTTGTAGACATGTGTAGGCCAAGTAGCATCTATGAATCCCGGGGGTTGAGCTACATAGACTTCTTCATTGATATAACCATTCAGGAATGCACTCTTTACATCCATCTGGTATAATTTGAAGTTGTTGATGCAAGCATATGCCAGGAGTAGTCTAACAGCTTCAAGTCTTGCAACAGGAGCAAAGGTTTCTTCAAAGTCAATCCCTTCTTGTTGATTGTATCCTTTTGCCACAAGTCTTGCTTTGTTTCTGACCACAACTCCTTCTTCACTCAGTTTGTTCTTGAAAACCCATTTTGTACCTATGGTGTTCATATTGCCCTTGTCTGGAACAAGTTCCCAAACTCCATTCCTTTTGAACTGGTTAAGTTCTTCTTGCATAGCCATGATCCAAAATTTATTGTTCAAGGCTTCTTCTATACTGGTTGGTTCTACCTGTGACACAAACGCAGTATCATAGCAAAACAAGTTTCGTGAGGATCTAGTAGTTACCCCCTTGTGGATGTCACCAATGACATTGTCAAGTGATAGGTTCCTAGGTGTCCTCCACTCTTTTGCTTGTTCTCGTAGGGGGTCGATTGAGTTTGTCGATGCTTGTTATCAATGTCCATGTTCTCTTCACCTTGTGTCATCATCATGCAAATCTTTCCTTTTGGAAAGTGTTAGTTTCATCAAATCTAATATGAACAGATTCTTCAATGCACATGGTTCTTTTATTAAAGATTCTATATGCTTTACTGGTGTTTGAATAACCAAGGAAAATGGCTTCATCAGCCTTTGCATCAAACTTTCCAATAAGGTCTTTGCCATTGTTTAAAACAAAACATTTGCATCAAAAAACTTTAAAATAAGAAATGTTTGGTTTTCTTCCATAGAAAAGCTCATAAGGGGTTTTCTTTAAAATGGGTCTTATAGAGACTCTATTGAGAACATAACATGCAAGTGTTCACAAAGATCTCGCCCAAAAATGTTTAGGCATCATATGCTCATTCAAAGATGGTTCTTCCAAGTTCTATAAGGGACTGTTTTTCCTCTCCACCACTCCATTTTGTGTGGAGTTCTTGAGCTGAAAAGCAAAGTGAAATCCCATGTTTTTCACAAAACCTTTCAAAAAAGCAATTCTTAAATTCAGTACCATTATCACTTCTTAAAGCTTTGATTTTCAAATCCTTTTTGTTTTGAATCTTTTTGGCAAGTACCTTGAAAATTTCAAAGTCTTGATCCTTTTTCTTGATAAACAAAACCCAAGTAAATCTTGAATAGTCATCTACTATGACTAGTCCATACAGATTTCCACCAATACTAGCTATCCTAGATTGACCAAATAAGTCTAAATGCAAGAGTTCAAGCGGCTGATTTGTAGAAACATGTTTTACATTTTTGAAAGATGTTTTTGCCTGCTTGGACTTTTGACAAGTCTCACATAGTCATTCTTTGGAAAATCTAATCTTGGGGAGACCAAAAACTAACTCTTTAGAAACTAGCTTATTCAAATGCAAAGTGTCAATGTGTGCTATTCTCCTATGCCATAGCCAAGACATATTATCATTTGAAGTTAAACATGTAGAGTAGGGAGAAGAATGATCTACTTCTAGTATGTAAATGTTATTAGATCTCTTGCCAATCATGAGAAGTTCATCTGAGTCTTTGTTGCTGATGAGACAATGTTCATAGTCAAAAGCAATTCTGTAGTTCTTGTCACATAGCTGACTGATGCTCAGTAGATTGAACCTCAATCCATCGACCAGCAATACATCTTCTATCACTGTGTTTGCCTTATTTCCAACAGTTCTGTAGCCTAGAATTTTCCCTTTGTTGTTGTCTCCATATACAACAGACCCTGATTCTCTTGGTGTGAAGGTGCTCAGGTTCCTTCTATCACCCGTCATATGCCTTGAGCAGCCACTGTCTAAGTACCAAATTGAGCTTCTGCTGTTCAGGCTTTCCTGTAAGAGAAAAAGAACTTATTTTGTGGGTGGTACCCAGTTTCTCTTGGGTCCATGCATGTTAGTGCTACATGTTACTTTCTTAATCCATTTGTATTTGCCATTGGAAATCCTTTTCTTCTTAATCATGCAGTTATATGATTTATGTCCAGGTTTCATGCAATATGTGCAAGTGTATTTAGCATGCTTAGTATTTCCAGGTTTCATATGAACACAGATTGCAGAGATGTTGAGTTCTTTTAATTTTGAATTATCATTTTCTAGTTCACATATTTTCCTTTTTAGCATAGATATTTCCTTTTTCAGACTTATGTTTTCTTTTTCAAAGGTTTCAGCTTGATTATAAAGCTCACAAAAGGCAGAATGTAATTCATCATAATCATCCACAATTGAGTTCGTATCACATACCTCATTGGATGTTTTAGCCATCAAGCACAGATTTGCCTCCTCATCTTCACTTTCAGATGTTGAGGACGTGTAGCCTTCATCCCAAGCTATGTATGCCTTCTTTTTCTTCTTTTCTTTTCTGGCATTTCTTTCATTTTCAGCTTTTCTCACTTCAGTGTTATTACTTCTTTTCAAGGTTGGACAATCTGACCTATAGTGCCCAATCTTTCCACATTCATAGCAAGTTACTTTAACTGAAGTGTTATCCTGCTTCTTGACTCCTTTTCTAGGTTGACCAATTTTCTTCTTAGTGTTGTTCTTCATGAACTTTCTGAACTTCTTTACCATTAAGTTCACTTGGTCTTCTTGTAAATCACTTTCAGTTTCAGAGGATCCAGATTCTGTTTCAGTATTGTCTATCTTGAGAGCAATTCCTTTAGTTCTTTTGTCTTTCTGCTCCTCATCTGCCATTCGAGTCATGTCCATTTCGTATTCTCTGAGTTTTCCAAACAGTTCAGCACTTGTCATAGCAGCAAGGTTCTTTGATTCAGTTATGGCTGTCACTGTAGGTTGCCACTTTCTATTCAATGATTTCAGAATCTTGACATTCACCTCTTCTTCTATGAAGTTCTTGCCAAGCCCTTTGAGATGGTTAATAATGTGTGTGAATCTCTTTTGCATTTCTGTAACACCCCTTTCTTATTTACTTATTTTACTTATATTTTGTAATTTAAAGTGGTTAATGATATAGTAGATAAAAGAGAGATTTAGAAAACAACACTTTTATTACATAAGTTTTAAAGTTTATTACAACCAGATTACATAACTTTGTCCTATTATTATTTTACATAACTACCTTTCTACTACCTTAGAAAATTTACTCAACACTTCTACACGCAAAACATAACAAGCATCTTCACAACAAGATAGTAGCAACAACCAGTGCAAAACAGTGACAACTTCTCAATCCTGCAAATCTGCTCCCTCGAACGTTGTTCGAGATCATCACAGGTGTTAAAAACACAAAACGCAAGGGTGAGCTTTCCTTAAACAATGATCATAAACAATAATTTTAACTATAGTAAAACTTTTGAAATTAAGTGAAAATATTCCTAAAACAATCTAAAATATTCTTCAAGATTTCTTTTAAAATATTTATTATTTTAAAACCTGTGTAAAAACAAACCTTTAATTCAAATCACAAATTAAGATAACTATCCACATTAAAATGAATAAGCCATTTATCACAATACATAATTTACCATAAATTCCGCTGAATCATATATTCAATTAACACACAACCACTATTATATGCTCCTAGTGCTATATGATGCATGCACCTTCACCATGCATTTTTACTCTTCACTCTAAATGCAATGTGGCGCCCTCCACTGAAAATAGCCTGGGGCATCTGATTCTCACTCTCAATCAGACCCACCAGAGGTAGACACTCCGTAATTTGTCGAGTTCCCTCGTCCTATGATGACTCCCTCCCCGCAACATGTGATCATCATGAGCAGGGCAATTTCCCCACCAAGAGAACCCCCCAGTCCACGACATTCCACTCACTCAGACGAGAATCCGTGACTTACGGACTTGGTCTACTACTATCCAGTCATCAATGCAACATGTTCTAGGACCTTGAATTGTATAATGACCTTCATTATATTTCAGATATTGACCTTTCCACCAGGTCATCTTTATCTCACCTCATTCTAAGCATTGCCCATTCACCAAGCAATCTTAGAATGTTGCCTCTCCACTAGGCATTTTCAATCGGTCATTAAACAATTCAAGTCCATACTCATTTCAATGCAATCATGCATATCACCACTTATTCACATCCAATTCACCAAGTAATTGTATATCAAGCACAAAACCACCATCAAACAACCATAGTACTATCATCAATATATGTTTATGACATATACTTTTTAGTATGTTAGTATTTAAAGAAGTTTGATCAAAGAAGGAAAACAACTTTAAATTAATTATTCAAAGGATAAAGAAAATACCAACTTAAAGAATTAAAAGGAGTGTAAGAAAGATGAAGAAAAGAAACATCAAGGATTCCAAGAAAGATAATGGAACAACCAAAGAAAGAGAGTGAAAGTAGTAAGAGAATCAAAGAATAGAAAAAAAAAGATAAGGAAAGATTCCCTTACTGCAAGAAACTAAAGAAAGAAAATGAAAGTACCAACAAAACAAAGGATAGAAAAGAAGGATAAGGAAAGGTCCCCTTACTGGTTTCTCCTAGCTTCCTATTCTTCCTCTACTTACTGGCTCCTACTTTGGTTGGAGAGATTTCTTCCTAAGGTGGAGAAAGTATAGAAGGGTTTTTTGTAGTGAAGATAGTTTGAGAGAATGTAGGAGTATTCTTTGGGTTATGTCTTCATTTGGCACCTCTAAGCCCTATTTATAGACTTCCCAAGATATTTCTAGAGAATTGGAGATTGATTCTAAAGAAAAAAATCTTAGTTTCTATGAAAATATCTTAGATTCCATTAAAATATCTTAAAAGGTAAGAAAATATCTTAGTTTCCATCAAAATATCTTAAAAGGTAAGAAAATATCTTAAAGAGAATTCTAGAATGGTTGAAAAGTCATTACTTTGATCACTTTCGGTAAAATAGGCATAACTTCTTCCACAAATATCGTTTTGGGCTCAGGTTTCTTGCAAATGAAAGAGGATTGACAGAGCTACAAATGTCATGAAGGCCCAAAGAGCCAATTCGGACTCCATCTAGTGTGAAATTAGCCTTGAAAGTGGGCCATGAAACAGTGACGTGAATTTACTATACATTTGACCACTCTCGGTAAAATAGGCATAACTCCCTCCACAGGCCTCCAATTGAGCTCCGGTTTGTTTCTAATTAAAGAAGATTGAAAGATCTAGAAATGTCATGAAGACATCAAGAGCCAGTTTGGACCGCATCTGGGGTGAATATTTCCTTGAAGTGGACACATGCAACCAGTGAAGTGAATTCCAGCGAATTGAATATTTTAAATCATGTAATTGCCATTTTATACAAATGTGGGATATGAGATTCAAAATGCAGACCCTTGGGACTTATTTTGGCAGCTGCAAAGCATATGAGGAACACCCAATTGAAAAATGCATTATTGGAGGCAGCCACAAAACACTCCACAATTCATTCCCCAAATTTCTTGAATATTACAATACTCCCTCCCTTTTTAAAAATTTCGTCCTCGAAATTTACCTTCATTGGAATAATTCAGGGTAGCTGCTTTTCACTTGATCTTCCAATTCCCATGTAACCTCTTCACTTGCTCCGTTTTTCCAAATAACCTTGACCAAGGGAATTTCCCTTCCTCTCAGGAACTTGATCCTCTTACCCTCGATCTTCAAAGGTCGTGTTTCAAACGTGAGGTTTTCCTTTACTTGAACATCGTCAAGTTCCACCACATGTGAAGGATCATGGATATACTTTTTCAATTGAGATACATGAAAGACATTATGAAGATTTGACAGAGTAGGTGGTAATGCAATTTGATAGGCTACGGTCCAACCTTTTTGAGAATTTGGAAAGGTCCTATGAAACGAGGTGTGAGTTTGCGGATTTGAGAGCCCCGCCAACTCCGGTCAAGGTGTTACTTTTATGAATACATGATCCCCCTCCTCGAACTCAAGGTCCTTCCTTCGATTATCATAGTAGCCTTTTTGCTTATTTTGTGCTGCTCTCATCTTATCTTGGATTAGTTTAATCTTTTCAGTAGTTTGTTGTATTATTTCAGGTCCTAAGGTTATGTGATCTTCTGGCTCTACCCAACATAGAGGTGTCCTACATCTTCTTCCATATAATGCTTCATACGGGGCCATTCCAATTGAAGAATGGTAACTATTATTATATGTGAATTCTATTAAGGGTAGATAGCTATCCCAATTTCCTTTATATTCCAAAATACATGCCCTTAATAAGTCTTCTAGGGATTGAATAGTTCTTTCAGTTTGTCCATCTGTTTGAGCGTGATAGGCAGAACTTAGTTTTAGCCTTGTTCCTAACGCTTCCTGCAAACTTTCCCAAAATCTAGAAGTGAATCTAGGATCTCTATCTGAAACTATGCTTGTGGGTACACCATGTAATCGTACTATTTCACTTATATATAAATTGGCTAGTTTTTCTAATGAATACCTTACGTTAACTGGGATAAAATGGGCGGATTTGGTTAACCTATCTATTATTACCCAAATAGAATCTGTTCCTTTTGAAGTTCTTGGTAATCCTACTACGAAATCTATAGAGATACTATCCACTTCCATTGGGGTATTTCTAAGGGTTGTAACATTCCTGAAGGTTTCTGGTGTTCGATTTTAGCCTTTTGGCATACCAAGCATGCATATACAAATTCATTCACTTCTTTCTTCATTTTAGGCCACCAAAACAGGTCTTCTGTGTCCTTATACATCTTCGTGGCACCAGGATGAATACTAAGTTTACTTTTATGTCCTTCCTCTAAGATTACCTTCTTAAGTTCCAATATATTAGGTATGCATATTCTATTTTGAAATCTTAAAATTCCATCAACTCCAATATTGAAGTTACTATTTTCTCCTTTTCTTACGGCTTCAATCTGATTCTTAAGAAAAGGATCCATTTCTTGTTTCTGTTTTATTTCATTCATAAATTCATTAGTTATTTTTAAGGCTCCTAACTTCATACTGACAGGAGTAAACTCACACGCAAGGTTGAAGTTCCTAAATTGCTCTATTAAATCCATCTCTTTGACCATTAAACTTGATATTGTTATGGTCTTCCTACTTAATGCATCAGCTACTACATTTGCTTTTCCTGGGTGGTACTTAAGATCAAAATCATAATCTTTTAGAAATTCCATCCACCTTCTTTGTCTCATGTTTAACTCTTTTTGGCTAAATAAATACTTAAGGCTTTTGTGATCACTAAATACCTCAAATCTTATTCCAAAAAGATAGTGTCGCCATATTTTAAGCGCAAATACTACTGCGGCTAGTTCTAGGACATGGGTTGGGTAGTTCCTTTCATGGTTTTTTAATTGTCTTGATGCATAGGCTACCACTTTTCCTCCTTGCATTAGCACTCCTCCTAAACCTAGTCTAGAGGCATCACAATAAACCTCAAACGATTCAGGTTGGGTTTGGTAAGGTCAAAACAAGAGCAAAGAGTTAGTTTTTTCTTAAGGGTTTGAAAACTTTGTTCGCATCGTTATTCCATACAAAAGCTTGGTCTTTTCTAGTTAAGGTTGTGAGAGGCAAGGCTATCTTGGAGAAATCTTTTATAAATCTTCTATAATATCCAGCTAATCCTAGAAAACTCTTTATTTCTGTCACATTTTTTGGTTTTTCCCATTTTAGAACTGCATCTACTTTATGTGGATCTACTGCAATTCCTCCTTGTGATATTACGTGTCCTAGGAAACTAACTTCTTCTAACCAAAATTCACATTTGGACCATTTCGTATATAACTGTTGATTTTTCAAAATTTGTAATACCACTCTAAGATGTTTAGCATGTTCCTCTTTGGTTCTTGAGTATACCAAAATGTCATCTATAAATACTACCACAAATTTATCCAAATATGGTTGAAATATCCTATTCATGTAATCCATAAATACTGCTGGTGCATTAGTTACACCAAAGGGCATAACCATGTACTCATAGTGTCCATATCGGGTACTAAAAGCCGTTTTACGGATATCTTCAGCTCTTACCCTTATTTGGTGATATCCAGACCTTAGATCAATCTTGCTAAATACACAAGCTCCTACTAGTTGGTCCATAAGATCATCTATCCTTGGTAAGGGGTACTTATTCTTAATGGTTACCTTATTTAGTTGCCTATAATCTACACATAGTCTCATAGTTCCGTCTTTCTTCTTTACTAGGAGTACGGGTGCTCCCCAAGGTGATACACTAGGTCTAATAAACTGTTTCTTCAATAGTTCTTTGATACGAGGTCGCACTCGTACAAATTAATACAATTAATATGTAGTACTAGGAAGTGACTCCTAGATCGTCTCTCTCAAGGACCATCACTCAAGTTTCTATCAAACACAAGCCACAAGACACAAACACAATACACATAAAGGGGGGGTTGTTTGTTTGATTTTTGAAAACAGAATTGTAAAAACAGAATTGCTAAACAAGATAAAATGATAAACTAAAATAGATTAACCTCTTGATTAGATTGCAACTCACTTATCCTTGATAACCAGATTAATTAACTAAGCGAAAATCAATCACATCAAATGTTCAATTTTCTCAATCCAACTTCAATCAATTAACTAAGTGATAATTAATCTTAGTTTTCCTTATGTGAATTAAGCAAACACATACATCATTCATTCCAATTCCAGCAAGTTATATTTCATTCCATTAAGCATGAGAACAAGATATAAGTTGATATTATTGGAAGCAAGATTAATTGACTAAGCGAAAATTAATCTTGGTTCTCCTTATGTGTGAATTAAGCAAACACATAGTCATTAAGAGCTAGCATGAATGATGAAGAGTCTATAGTAAATTGAACAAACAATCATGAACATAATCTCAAAGTATCATTGCAACCTTAATCAAGAGATTAACCTTTTGATATTTAGCCTTCCATTTGAATTAAAAACGAAATTGCAAACAAAAAAATTGAAATTATAGCAAGTTAAGATCAAGGAAATTAAAGATGCTGGAATTTAAATTGCTGGAAATTAAATTGCTGGAATTTAAATTGCTGGAATTGAAATTGCTGGAAATTGAAAATGCAGAAAATAAGTGTAAAAATTAAACATGTGTGCTGGAAATTAAAATAAATTAACCAAAACATGAAGAACAAATGAAGAACATGAAGAACATAGAAATTTATAAAATTCAGGTGAAGGTGGCAAAGCCTCCTAATTTAGAACTTTATAAACTTCTATAAAACAACAAGAATTGAATGGAAATGAAAAGAAAATATTTGAACCTTAGCAAAGCAAATAAAGAAAAAGAAGAAGAAGAAGAAGAAGAAGAACTAGCTACAAGTGAACTACAAGTCCAAGTGAAGTGTGTCACTCACTTCAAAGTGAAATGTAGTGTGGTGTCTTGGTGTGTGAAGTGTTTACAAGTATTTATAGGAGAACAAATGATGTGTTAGGTGAGGGGGGTGGCTGTCCACCAACCCAATTACCTACACCAACCCCATTTACTCTCCACCAACCCCATTTACTATCCACCAACCCCATTACAAAGTTTTACTGCATTTAATCCTGGTTCCACACGTCATCTTCATGTCCAAATTCACCCAATATTTAGTTCGAATTGACTTTCCATGTCTTCATAGAACTTGTAGCTCTTTGAATCTTCTTTAATTTGACATATAATGGAGCTCAAACAGAGTACTGTGCTGAAAGTTATGCTCGTTTTAGTGGACCTTGTCAAAACTGGAATTTACTGAGAGAATAATTTGGTTCCGTGCGTCATCTTAGAAGCCATATTCACCCCAGATTCACTCCGAATTAGCTTTTAATGTCTTCATGACATTTGTAGATCTTTCAATCATCTTTAATTCGATATAAAACGAAGCTGAAACGGAGATCTGTGGAGGGAGATATGCCTATTTTACTGAAAGTGATTAAATCTGGAAAAATAAAACGAATTTAGAACAATTTAAACACTTAAAGTCTAAATGAGCCCAAACTCATAAATGCATTAAATCATTCTAATTAATCTTTAATTATGTTGTATTGGGATATAATAGATGCAGATAAGGTGATTAAAATAATGACTCATCATTCTTCTATTTGTTTCTTTAGCTCTGCTAGTTCTAAGGGTGACATCTTATAGGGCGCAATAGAAATTGGTCCAGTCCCAGGTATCAGGTCTATAGAAAATTCAACTTCCCTTTCAGGTGGTAGTTGATTTATCTTTTCGGAGAATACTTCAGAGAAATCCTGTACTACAGGTATATTATCGAAGGTGACCTTTTGTTCCACTTCTAGGTTAGAAAGGATCATGTACACGTTATTATTATTTTTCTTTAAGTCCCTTTTTACTTGGTTGGTGATAAGTGTTAGATTATACATGCTTTCTTAGGAGTTTTATATCCATTTTCATCCATTTTCAATAGGTTTAGTTGTAGTTTAGGCAAGAAAACATTGAAAATACCATATTTGTTTAGTGTTAGCTCTTGAGTAGTGTTTTGTTAAGTTTTATAAGTTTTCTTGAGTTTTTAAGTCATCTTAATCATTCTTTTGTTGATTCTAGGTTCATTGAAGAGAAGAAAGAATGCTTGGAATGGAAGCTAGGGACATAAGATGAAGATTCCATCAAGAAGAACAAGGATGCAAGCCCAAATCAAGATCAAAACAAGCCAATTGGAGCATCCCTACCTGTGAAAACGCGCCAGGGCGCACAAAGTGGCGCATTTCAGCATTGCTTGCGCTGAAAACGCGCCAGGGCGCACAAAGTGGCACGTTTCAGCATTGCTTGCGCTGAAAACGTGCCAGGGCGCACAAAGTGGCGCGCTCAGGCCCTCCAGTTCACTTAAAAACGTGCCAGGGCGCGTTTCTCTTAACAGGGTGGCACGTTTTTCTGCTATAAAAGGGATCCTTGGGCGCGAAATTGGGGGAGCTCATATTTTTCAGTTTTTCTTGTTAGCTTCTCGTGCACACTTCTAGTTTTCTCTCTTCTCCACCTTCGATTCTCATCTTCCTCCATCAAAACCTTGAAGATTCTTGAAGAATTGGAGCTTGTGGAAGCAAGATCTAAAGATTCATGGAGCTTCTCTCGGTTTTGATTTCTATTTTTGTTCTTTCTTTTTCTATTTCCATGTTAGGCTAAATTCTTAGGTTAGGGAAGGGGATTTCGATTCCAGAATACTTGTAATGAATTTCTATGTTGATTCAATTGTAATTTCAGTTGATTGATTGATCTCTTCTTACTTAATGCAATTTCTTGAGGTTTTATTCATGAAATTCAAATAGTGATAGGAATATTAACTGCTTGAATTGGATTGAACTGTTCCTTGAGTTTTTGTTTCTCATTTCAATTATGCCTTCGGAAGATTGATAATTGAATTAGGAGAGGAATTGCATCATTATAGCAGTGCATGAGTCTAGGGATAGAACTTGCATGTTATGAGACATTGTGAATTTATCTGTTTCGCTTCTTGAATGTATTTCTATTTTCACCTAAGGGATTAGAGATTATAGAAGTCATTCAAAGTGACTAAAGACCTAGGAATAGGCTTAGTCTAAGGTATCACAAATTCTAGTCTCCAATTAATTGATTTCCATTGAATTGATATAGGAGTTGGCTACATGAAGGAAGGAATTGAATGAACCTATTCCCTAACTGTTTCCATCATCTCTGAAACTTAAACATTTATTGCTTTCCATTTCTTGTTTTACAGTAAATTGTCTTTTTACATAATTACTTAGTTCACACACATGATTCACTCAACTGTTCGTCCTAATAGCAAGCATATTAAGCATTCGATAATTCACAACTAGTCTCTGTGGTTCGACATCCTTTTCTCACTATTTCTAAACTTGTGACGACCGGTACACTTGCCGAAAGATTGACACGTACACATATTTTTAAGTCAACAAGTTTATGGCGCCGTTGCCGGGGACTATTGGTTGAATATCGATAGTCTTGACGTGCTTGCTACTTAGGATATTTTTTTTTTATTATTTTCATTGATTTCTTTCACTCTTTGAATCTGTTTGTTATTCCCTGTATCCTTTTGATTTGTGGTTTATGCGAAGAGCTAAGAAACTAATCTCTTGTTTGAACCAGAAATTGAGAGATTTTTGCAGGAGAAACTTGCAGGCCAATAAAGAAAATAAAGAGGCTATACCAGAAAATACAGCAGAAAATATGGATAATACAAGGTGCATGACACTTGAGGAGTGGTACAATTCCAATGCTATGGGTCAGGATACAAGATCACACCTCCAAATCTGTGATTACTGTGGAGGAGGACATCAAGCAGAGTATTGTGATGGCTCAGGTATGAACATTGAGGAACAAGCTCAAGTGAATTACATGGGAAATCCTCAAGGTAACACCTATTCCAACACAAACACTTATAATCCTCACCACAGAAACCATCCAAATCTGTCATATAGGAGCAATAATTTTCTGCAACCAAACTCTTCCTCATATGACCAGAATTTTAATCTACCTTTCAACCCAAACCATTCTAAATTCCCAACCAACCAACATAGAAATGCTCCAATAAGCTCTAACATGAATCCTGTTCCTAGAGAAGGATCTTTAACTTTAGAAGACATGTTCATGTCCTTTATGCAAAGGACTGAATCTATTTTCACAAATCAAGAAGCTTCTATTAGGAATCTGGAATCACAGATTGGCCAGCTTTCCAAGCAAATTTCTGAGAGAAGCCAAGGAAATCTTCCAAGTGATACTATTGTGACTTCAATGGAGCAGTGCAAAGCTAATACCACAAGGAGTGGTAAGGTGTTGGGAAATGAAACTATAGAAATGAAAGGAGATGCAGTGGAGGTTGCATGTAAAGAGAAAGAGTTGCAAGATCCAGAATTGAAAGAACAAGACTTAGAAGAAAGAAGAGTCACGGATAGACAAGAGAAGGAAACATTTGGTGATTTAATTGTTTCTGCTAATCCTTCCTCTCGTTTATACCGATTCTCATTTTATATGTGATGTAGGAGTAACTTCTAAAGAAGAAATGCAAGTTGTTTCAGACCCTCCTCCTCACGTAAAACCTTCATGTCTTAGTACCTAGTGGAGAATTGTCCATCAAGTTCCCTTGGGACTCATACTGTGAAGAGGATGAAGCACTCAAGGAATCAAAACAACCACTAGGGAAGATTTCTTTACCATTTCATACTCTTTCTCTTTGCAAAAATATGAACAACACTAATGGTTTCACTTTAGATACTTATGGAATTAGAGCATGGACTATAATTGAGTTTGATAATTTAGACCTCTTAGTTGTTCCTAATGCCTTTTGCTCTTATGATGATGCATATTTTTCTAGGTCATTAGAGAAGTCATCAATGGAGGTCCAAATGCAAATTCCTATACTTAGTAGAGAATCAATGTCTACACACATTGCAAATGGAGTAGAGGATGATCTTGATACTTTCAAACACTCTAAACCTTTACTCTCTCTTTTAAATGGTGTTGTTGATATTGATGTTCAATATTCCACATGCTTTAATTTATGCTGTAGATCAAGTGAAACATTTAAATTGTTCAAATTGGATGCCAAGATTAAAATGAACATATGGAAAATTATGATTATGGCGCCATAAACTTGTTGACTTAAAAATATGTGTACGTGTCAATCTTTCGGCAAGTGTACCGGTCGTCACAAGTTTAGAAATAGTGAGAAAAGGATGTCGAACCACAGAGACTAGTTGTGAATTATCGAATGCTTAATATGCTTGCTATTAGACCAACAGGTTGAGTGAATCATGTGTGTGAACTAAGTAATTATGTAAAAAGACAATTTACTGTAAAACAAGAAATGGAAAGCAATAAATGTTTAAGTTTCAGAGATGATGGAAACAGTTAGGGAATAGGTTCATTCAATTCCTTCCTTCATGTAGCCAACTCCTATATCAATTCAATGGAAATCAATTAATTGGAGACTAGAATTTGTGATACCTTAGACTAAGCCTATTCCTAGGTCTTTAGTCACTTTGAATGACTTCTATAATCTCTAATCCCTTAGGTGAAAATAGAAATACATTCAAGAAGCGAAACAGATAAATTCACAATGTCTCATAACATGCAAGTTCTATCCCTAGACTCATGCACTGCTATAATGATGCAATTCCTCTCCTAATTCAATTATCAATCTTCCGAAGGCATAATTGAAATGAGAAACAAAAACTCAAGGAACAGTTCAATCCAATTCAAGCAGTTAATATTCCTATCACTATTTGAATTTCATGAATAAAACCTCAAGAAATTGCATTAAGTAAGAAGAGATCAATCAATCAACCAAATTACAATTGAATCAACATAGAAATTCATTACAAGTATTCTGGAATCGAAATCCCCTTCCCTAACCTAAGAATTTAGCCTAACATGGAAATAGAAAAAGAAAGAACAAAAATAGAAATCAAAACCGAGAGAAGCTCCATGAATCTTTAGATCTTGCTTCCACAAGCTCCAATTCTTCAAGAATCTTCAAGGTTTTGATGGAGGAAGATGAGAATCGAAGGTGGAGAAGAGAGAAAACTAGAAGTGTGCACGAGAAGCTAACAAGAAAAACTGAAAAATATGAGCTCCCCCAATTTCGCGCCCAAGGATCCCTTTTATAGCAGAAAAACGTGCCACCCTGTTAAGAGAAACGCGCCCTGGCACGTTTTTAAGTGAACTGGAGGGCCTGAGCGCGCCACTTTGTGCGCCCTGGCACGTTTTCAGCGCAAGCAATGCTGAAACGCGCCACTTTGTGCGCCCTGGCGCGTTTTCAGCGCAAGCAATGCTGAAACGCGCCACTTTGTGCGCCCTGGCGCGTTTTCACAGGTAGGGATGCTCCAATTGGCTTGTTTTGATCTTGATTTGGGCTTGCATCCTTGTTCTTCTTGATGGAATCTTCATCTTATGTCCCTAGCTTCCATTCCAAGCATTCTTTCTTCTCTTCAATGAACCTAGAATCAACAAAAGAATGATTAAGATGACTTAAAAACTCAAGAAAACTTATAAAACTTAACAAAACACTACTCAAGAGCTAACACTAAACAAATATGGTATTTTCAATGTTTTCTTGCCTAAACTACAACTAAACCTATTGAAAATGGATGAAAATGGATATAAAACTCCTAAGAAAGCATGTATAATCTAACACTTATCAGTTGGCAGAAATTATCTCCATATCCCTACTTGCTTCAGGATCAGAAAAGATTAAGGTTTTATCGAAACAGTTTATAAGGACATGATTGGAAGATAACCAGTCCATTCCAAGAATAATATCAATTTGTTTTAGTGGTAGACAAACCAAGTTGACTAGGAAGGTTTTGTTATTTAGTTCTATTTGACAATCTAAACAGATGTAAGTAGTTGTAACTGACTCATTGGTAGGGGTAGTTATTATTAAATCAATGTTTAGAAAAGATAGTGGAAGTTGTAACCTTTTTGCACAATCTATAGATATAAAGGAATGAGTGGCACCAGAGTCAAATAGTACAAGTGAAGGAATTCCACGTATGGAACACGTACCTTGTACTAGATCATTGGCATTCGAGGTCTCGACTCCATTGAGGGTGAATACTCTTCCCACAGTCTTTGGTTTCCCTTGTTGAATGTTATTGGTGCCTTTAGCGCTTCCATTAGTTTCTTCTTTTAGTTGTGGGCAGTTCCTTTGGATGTGTCCTTTTTGGTTGCATTTGTAGCAGTAATGTCCGATTTGGGGCATTGAGGGAGATATGCCCGACTCCCCACATTTGAAACATTTGGTTGGGGCTGGAAAGTTGCCACTACCTCTTACTTTGTTGTCCATTTTTGCTTTAGGATGGGAATATGACCTTCCTCTCTGTCCTTGTTCCTTGTTTCTTATGGGTCCCCCATTATTCTTGCCTTTATAATAAGCTGCTTTAGCTCTAGAGTCTTCATCATATATTCTACACATATTTACTAAAATAGGGTATTGTCTAATACCCTGGTAGTTGATAGCTTGCTTGATCTCGGAGTCGAAGTCCATTAAGAAATTTGACACATTTGGAGCTTTCCCGTCCCTTCCTTGGTAATGTGGGAAATATCGTACCAATTCCTCAAACTTGATCACGTATTCACCCCACAATCATATTCCCTTGTTTAAGTTCCAAAAACTCCATCTCTTTTTTATTCTTAATGTCTTCAGGGAAGTATTTCTCCAGGAACACTTTTTTGAAGATTTCCCAAGTTATGACTTGTCCATTAGTTTCTAAATACCGACGGTGTTTTCCCACCAATATTCACTTTCTTCACAAGATATAAGTTCCAAATGCTAGTTTTTATTCTTCTCGGACAAGTCGTAACTCGAAATATCTTTTCTATTTCCTTATCCAACTTTGAGCACCATCTGGTTGTAACCCCCATTAAAAGATGGTGGATTGTTCTTCAGGAAGTGATTCAAATTTGGTACTCCGCCCTTCCTCCGTTATTTCCTCGATTCTGATTTTCTATAGCTCGAGCCAGAGCTTGTAAAGCTTCTGCTATAACTCTATCATTTCTTACCGCCATACTTTTCTGATAAAAGTAGGGCATAGAATATTATAGAGTTAGTTTACATCCTATTCTAGCCTAGGTGAATATTCTAAGGTTTATCAATAGCAATTATTTTGGGCTAATCAAACAATTAGGTAAAATTAATTAATTCAATCAATCAAAGCACACCGAATAATCAAACAAACACTCAAAAGCAAATAAACAATCATTCACACACAAAGAAAAACATAGCAGACATATAACTCACAAGTCGAACTCGTTCGACTCCGCTCCGATACCACTAATGTAACACCCCCTTCTTATTTACTTATTTTACTTATATTTTGTAATTTAAAGTGGTTAATGATATAGTAGATAAAAGAGAGATTTAGAAAACAACACTTTTATTACATAAGTTTTAAAGTTTATTACAACCAGATTACATAACTTTGTCCTATTATTATTTTACATAACTACCTTTCTACTACCTTAGAACATTTACTCAACACTTCTACACGCAAAACATAACAAGCATCTTCACAACAAGATAGTAGCAACAACCAGTGCAAAACAGTGACAACTTCTCAATCCCGCAAATTGCTCCTCGAACGTTGTTCGAGATCATCACAGTGTTAAAAACACAAAACGCAAGGATGAGCTTTCCTTAAACAATGATCATAAACAATAATTTTAACTATAGTAAAACTTTTGAAATTAAGTGAAAATATTCCTAAAACAATCTAAAATATTCTTCAAGATTTCTTTTAAAATATTTATTATTTTAAAACCTCATAAAAACAAACCTTTAATTCAAATCACAAATTAAGATAACTATCCACATTAAAACGAATAAGCCATTTATCACAATACATAATTTACCATATATTCCACTTGAATCATATATTCAATTAACACACAACCACTATTGTATGCTCCTAGTGCTATATGATGCATGCACCTTCACCATGCATTTTTACTCTTCACTCTAAATGCAATGTGGCGCCTCCACCGAAAATAGCCTCAGGGCATCCGATTCTCACTCAATCGGACCCACCACGTAGGTAGACACTCCGTAATTTGTCGAGTTCCTCGTTGTCCGGCATGACCTCCCCCGCAACATGTGATCATCATGAGCGGTGGCAATTTCCCCACCAAGAGAACCCCGGTCCACGGCATTCCACTCACTCGGACGGGAATCCGTGACTTACGGACTTAGTCTACTACTATCCAACATCAATGCAACATGTTCTAGACCTTGAATTGTATAATGACCTTCATTATATTTCGAGATATTGACCTTTCCACCAGGTCATCTTTATCTCACCTCATTCTAAGCATTGCCCATTCACCAAGCAATCTTAGAATGTTGCCTCTCCACTAGGCATTTTCAATCGGTCATTAAACAATTCAAGTCCATACTCATTTCAATGCAATCATGCATATCACCACTTATTCACATCCAATTCACCAAGTAATTGTATATCAAGCACAAAACCAGTCCATCAAACAACCATAGTACTATCATCAATATATGTTTATGACATGTACTTTTTAGTATGTTAGTATTTAAAGAAGTTTGATCAAAGAAGGAAAACAACTTTAAATTAATTATTCAAAGGATAAAGAAAATATCAACTTAAAGAATTAAAAGGAGTGTAAGAAAGATGAAGAAAAGAAACATCAAGGATTCCAAGAAAGATAATGGAACAACCAAAGAAAGAGAGTGAAAGTAGTAAGAGAATCAAAGAATAGAAAAAAAAAAGGATAAGGAAAGATTCCCTTACCGCAAGAAACTAAAGAAAGAAAATGAAAGTACCAACAAAACAAAGGATAAAAAAGAAGGATAAGGAAAGGTCCCCTATCGGTTTCTCCTAGCTTCCTATTCTTCCTCTACTTATCGGCTCCTACTTTGGTTGGAGAGATTTCTTCCTAAGGTGGAGAAAGTATAGAAGGGTTTTTTGTAGTGAAGATAGTTTGAGAGAATGTAGGAGTATTCTTTGGGTTATGTCTTCATTTGGCACCCCTAAGCCCTATTTATAGACTTCCCAAGATATTTCTAGAGAATTGGAGATTGATTCTAAAGAAAAAAATCTTAGTTTCTATTAAAATATCTTAGATTCCATTAAAATATCTTAAAAGGTAAGAAAATATCTTAGTTTCCATCAAAATATCTTAAAAGGTAAGAAAATATCTTAAAGAGAATTCTAGAATGGTTGAAAAGTCATTACTTTGATCACTTTCGGTAAAATAGGCATAACTTCTTCCACAAATATCGTTTTGGGCTCAGGTTTCTTGCAAATGAAAGAGGATTGACAGAGCTACAAATGTCATGAAGGCCCAAAGAGCCAATTCGGACTCCATCTAGTGTGAAATTAGCCTTGAAAGTGGGCCATGAAACAGTGACGTGAATTTACTATACATTTGACCACTCTCGGTAAAATAGGCATAACTCCCTCCACAAGCCTCCAATTGAGCTCCGGTTTGTTTCTAGTTAAAGAAGATTGAAAGATCTAGAAATGTCATGAAGACATCAAGAGCCAGTTTGGACCGCATCTGGGGTGACTATTTCCTTGAAGTGGACACATGCAACCAGTGAAGTGAATTCCAGCGAATTGAACATTTTAAATCATGTAATTGCCATTTTATACAAATGTGGGATATGAGATTCAAAATGCAGACCCTTGGGACTTATTTTGGCAGCTGCAAAGCATATGGGGAACACCCAATTGAAAAATGCATTATTGGAGGCAGCCACAAAACATTCCACAATTCATTCCCCAAATTTCTTGAATATTACAATTTCCATGATTGACTCTCCTTGGAGCATTCTGAAAGTCTCATACTCCTGAATGAGTGTGTTCTTCCTAGCTTTTCTTACCTCAGCAGTACCTTCATGGGTAACCTTGATAAGCTCCCATGCTTCTTTTGCTGTTGTGCAAGCAGATATCCTGAAAAACTCATCAGAATTCAAAGCAGAGTGTATGATATTCAAGGCCTTAGCGTCATTTTCAGCCCTTCTAATCTCATCCAAGTCCCATTCCTCAAAAGGTTTCTCTATTTCTTTTCCATTCTCTATTTTTATTGGAACTTTGTAGTCATTTACCACAGCCTGCCAGATACTTCTGTGAATAGATTCCATAAAGATCTTCATGCGAACTTTTCAAAATGGATAGTTATCACCGCAGAACAATGGAGGTCTATTTATCGAAGCTCCTTCAGCGAAGGGTAAAAGATTACCAGCCATTATAGGGAACTAAGAAGGATTACTAGAGTGATTTACTAGTTAAAGCTCTTGATACCAATTGTTGGTCCCTATATGAATCTAGAGGGGGGTGAATAGATTCATGTTCCCTTTCTTAAAACTATTTCTCGCTTTTCCCGATTCAATTTTATCTTGTATTATCAGCAATGTACCAAAGATATAACAGCGGAAAGATACAGGAAAATATAATGCAAGAAATCAATGGAAAGTAAAGTCAAGGTATAGAGAAGAGAGTAGTCGAGATTTATACTTGGTTCGGCTTTCGGCCTACATCCAGTCCACTATAATCTTGTGTTCAATACAATCACTTCTGCACAAACACAAACCAATCAAATATTCAAAACTCTCTATGTTCTTCACCTAAAAACATATCTCTCCAATTCTTGAATCCTTTAAGAATCTCCTTTGAGAGTTCCTCTCTCAAAACCTCTAACTCTTTTTCTAGAGAACACCTTCTCTTAAGAGTTTCAAACCAAAACAATAAAACAAAACAAAAGATTACACCTGTGTGTATGCTCTGATCAAGATGATAAGCACGGTATTCAATCCTTCAAAACTTCCTTCACACACTATTCATCTCTTTGAGAAAATCTTTTTGAAATCTTTGAAGAGTGTTTTCAGAACTTGTAAAACCAATGTTTTCTTTCTCTTCTTTCTTTTCCTTTTTTTTTAAAACCATAAAAGATCTCTCTCTTCGAAATAAATCAAAGAGGTTCCATTTAAAGCAGTTTCAAAACCATTTAGAGATGAATTCTGGTGTGGTAATCGATTACTATAGAGAAATTTGTCTTCCTCTGCATTTCAAGCACGAAGTAATCGATTACTATGGAGTGGTAATCGATTACTCCAGAGCAAGTTGAGTTCCCCTGTTTTCTAAGTCCATTGGTAATCGATTACTCTCGGTAATCGATTACTTCAGCTTAAACCTTAAAACCAAAGTTTTTTTGAGTTCTTTTCAAAACAAAATGGGGTTCACAACTTCTCTAGCTCAAATTACAAGATTCAAGACAAGTTCTCTAAGGAATGATTGAATAAAAACTCACACTCAAAGCCTAAACTATAACAATCAATACATTTAAACTCATATATACACTCTATCATAAAGATCAAGATTACATGTATATCAAACCTAAAACTAGGAAAGACTTCTTCAGCTTCAAGTCCAACAAAAAGTCTGTCAAGAAGGACAGTAAAAAGAAAATAAAGATTTTGAAGGCTGATTCAACCGAGTCAGAATCGTCTGATGGTTCGTCTGAAGACGAAGTCTCCCTCATGGCAAGACGATTCAAAAGAATGATGATGAAGAAAGGTAGAGGCCAACGCTTCTTCAAGAAAAAGGAGAAGAAGTTCCCTGAGAAGTCATCATCCAAAGAAGAAAGCACAGAGGTTGTGTGCTATGAATGCAGGAAACCGGGACATATGAGGTCAGAATGTCCCAGACTGAAAAAGAGGTGGAGCTCCAGAAGAGATAAAGGAAAGAAGAGCTTACTGACTTGGGAAGACCTTGACAGTGAAAGCTCAGAGGAATCCTCTGAAGGAGAAGAAACAACAAACATCTGCCTCATGGCTGGAGACCATGTCTCAACAGAGGTAAATTACAATGAAACTTCTTCATCCTCTTCTTCTGAGTCTGAGTCAGAATCAGAAGAAATGTCATATGATACTCTTCTAGCTCTCTCCCACTTTATTGCTTAGCAATACAAAACTTGCAAAACCAAGCTGAGACAAACCTTGGAAGAAAATGCAGTTTTGAAATATGAAATTGAGTTACTAGACAAGAAAGTATCAAATGATGTTTCGTCTGAGTCTGAAAAGGATATTTTCATTCTTGAAATCGAAAGATTAAAGAAAGAAAATGAATCCTTACTCAATGACTTAACCAAGTTTACAAAGGGATCCTCCATTCTTGAAAATATTTTAAAATATAGGAGATCACCTAATGATAAAAGTGGACTTGGTTATGTTCAAGAGACAGACGAAAAGAAAAACAAACCTATTTCGTCTGCTCAAAAGAAGAGAAATCACAACAAGGTTCCTAATATCTACAAAAAGGCTAAAAACAAAAAGAAGTCTTTTGTAACTAAAAAGAAAGGACCCAAAAAGATTTGGGTACCAAAGTCACTTATTATTCCTGTTGCAGATATCCTTAATGGGAAGAGACAAGACTTCAAGTCGGTAATTTTGGCAAGGGTTGCTCACGACACATAACAGGAGACTTGTCTATGTTCCAAGACCTCATACCAAGTAAAGGGTCTGTCTCCTACGGTTCTGGAAAAGGTAAAATTCTTGGCATTGGGACTGTTGGTAAGACACCCAATACTCTTATCTAGAACGTATCATATGTTAAAGGTCTTAACTTCAATCTACTTAGCATAAGTCAATTTTGTGACAGTGGGTATGAAGTAGCTTTTAACTCTGATGAGTATATAGTCAGAAACAAAGATAAATCCATTCTTTTTATTGGGAAAAGAAAGAATAACCTTTATGAGGTTTGCCTTTCTTACCTGAGTGATCAGAATGTAACATGTTTGATTTCAGCAGACGATGAACGAGATATTTGGCACAAAAAGCTTGGACATTTAAGTCTCAAGTATATTTCAAAAATTTCTAAAAAGGATCTCGTAAAAGGTTTGCCAAAAATATCTTGGAAAACCAATCGTCTGTGTGAATCTTGTCAGCATGGGAAACAACTCAAAGCTTCTTTCAAATCAAAAAATGTTGTTTCCATGACAAGACCGTTAGAACTATTACACATTGATCTCTTTGGACCCACTCAGACTGAAAGTCTTGGAGGGAAGAGATATGGATTTGTCATTGTAGATGACTATACTAGATTTACATGGGTATACTTCCTAGCCCATAAACATGAGTCATTCAAGGTTTTTGAAATATTTTGCAAACGTGTTCAAAAAGAAAAAGGAATATGTATTGTGTCTGTTAGGAGTGATCATGGAACAGAATTTGAAAATTCTGAGTTCAAAGCCTCTTATTTTGAAAATGGCATATTTCACAATTTTTCATCTCCAAGAACTCCTCAACAAAATTGAGTTGTGGAAAGGAAATATCGTACCTTACAAGAAATGGCTAGAACTATGTTGCATGAAAGCTCTCTTCCTAAATACTATTGGGCAGAAGCAGTTAATACTTCCTGTTATATTCAAAACAGAATATTGATAAGACCTATATTGAATAAGACTCCATATGAACTATGGAAAGGAATAAGACCCAACATTTCTTATTTCCATCCTTTTGGATGCGAATGCTTTATCTTAAACACCAAAGATCAACTTGGCAAGTTTGATTCAAAGGTGGTAAAAGGAATCTTTCTAGGATATTCCAACACATCTAAGGCCTTTAGAGTTTTTAACTCTAAGACGCAAGTTGTAGAGGAATCAATTCATGTAAAGTTCCAAGATAACTCAAAGGCTGATAAAAAAATATCAGACCTAGAAAACTTGTTTGATAATTTGCAGATTAACCCTCCTGGTCAACATGATAAACAAGGGTCAGACGATAGGAGCACAGACGAACCCTCTTCGTCTGATACTCATCAACAAAGAGATCAAGCCCCTGCAAGATCATGGAAGTTTGCATCTAACCACGCTGAAGATCTTATCATTGGAGATAGGAATCAAGGTGTTGTAACTAGATCGAAGCTAAAGGAATCGTTTGGATATGCTATTGTATCAAACATAGAGCCAAAGAATGTTGAAGATGCTCTTCAAGATAACGATTGGATCTTGTCTATGGAAGAAGAACTTAATCAGTTCACAAGGAATGATGTATGGACCCTAGTTGAAAGACCAAAGAACAAAAGTATCATTGGAACCAGATGGGTGTTCAGAAACAAGCTCGATGAAGCTGAAAAAGTGGTAAGAAACAAAGTAAGGTTAGTAGCACAAGGGTATAATCAACAAGAAGGTATTGATTTCACAGAAACTTTTGCACCTGTAGCTAGATTAGAAGCAATCAGAATATTACTTGTTTTTGCTGCTCACAAGAATATCGTCCTATATCAAATGGATGTAAAAAGTGCTTTTCTAAACGGTTTTATTGAAGAAGAAGTGTATGTAAAACAACCTCCTGGTTTTGAAAGTTCATCTCAACCTGATCATGTTTTCAAACTCAAGAAAGCACTGTATGGTCTTAAACAAGCTCCCAAAGCTTGGTATGATAGACTCAGTTGTTTCCTTCTTAAAAATGGTTTTTCAAGAGGAAAGGTTGATACAACTCTCTTCAAGAAAAACGTTTCAAAAGACTTTATTATAGTTCAGATTTATGTAGACGATATAGTCTTTGGGGCTACTAATGATTCTCTGTGCAAGGATTTTTCAAAGCTAATGCAGGATGAGTTTGAAATGAGCATGATGGGAGAATTGAAGTTCTTTCTAGGACTTCAAATCAAGCAGACGAAAGAAGGAATCTACATCCATCAACAGAAATACACAAAGGAACTTATTAAGAAGTTCAAGATGGAGAATGTCAAGCCTATGAAGACCCCAATGCATTCGTCTGGAGCAAATCTCAACAAGGATGAATCAGGTAAGTCTGTTGATCAGACGGTATACAGAGGTATGATTGGCTCACTCCTTTATTTAACTGCGAGCAGACCTGACATCATGTTTAGTGTCTGTCTATGTGCTAGATTTCAATTTGACCCTAAAGAATCTCACTTACAAGCTGTAAAGAGAATTCTTAGATATCTTGTTGGAACAACTAATCTCTCTCTGTTTTATAAGAAAAATAATGATTTTAGTTTGAGAGGCTTTTGTGATGCGGATTATGCTGGAGACAAAGTAGAGAGAAAAAGCACAAGTGGTGGATGCCAATTTCTTGGATCATCACTAATATCTTGGTCAAGCAAAAAACAAAACTCCATTGCACTCTCAACAACTGAAGCAGAGTATATTGATGCGGCAGGGTGTTGCTCACAATTATTGTGGATAAAACATCAACTTGAAGATTACTCCAGGTTTGAAAATCATATACCAGTATTTTGTGATAACACAAGTGCAATTAACCTTAGCAAAAATCCTATTCAACATTCAAAAGCTAAACATATTGAAATCCGTTTTCATTTTATAAGAGACTATGTCCAAAAAGGTATTTTCAATATACAGTTTGTGAAAACAGATTTTCAATGGGCAGATATATTTACTAAAGCATTAGACGAAACACGTTTCAATTTCATTAAGGAAAATCTTGGAATTATTTCTTTAAATGATTGAAAATTGTTCCGTCTGAGCTATTTGTTCCGTCTGTACATTATTTCGTGTTAAGACGAAACATTGCGTCTAATCAAGTTGAATAGTTACTGTGGTAAAATTCAACGACGCAATCATATCAAGTTTAACAAGTTTATCTCAAGTGTGCAGGGACAAATTAAAAGAAGCAATAAATGTGTCTGTCATTTATTGCACTATTCTAGGACATTGATAGGCACGCGCCGTAAATTGCAGAGGTCAAATCAATCATTGAAAAGGCAATGATGTGGACACGTCAAATCAGGGGCGGTTTTCGACATCTCTTTCGTCTGATGAATCACAACCGTTTTTATCTTTGTCTATAAATACTCTTGAAAGTTCACTCTTTTACTCTTTACCGCAATTTTGCAAACTTTTGAACTTTCCAAACCTAAATACTCACTAAGTTCTTATTCTCTCTTTTTCAAAAATCAACAATGGCCGTCAAGAATAACAAAGCTACCAAAACTGCTGAAACCACTTTCTTTACTCAAGACTTGTTCTTGCCTAGCAAATGGATTTCAAGAGAAACAATAGAGAGCATCTCTGACAGAGTTGCTAAGAATCTAACTCACACCGGCTGGATGGAGTTTGCCGCTATGAAAGGAGAATGGTTGATGGAGGCATACGCTGAGTTCTGGAGCGACGCGAAGGAGTTCGATGATGGTATTGTGGGTACCATTGATAATAAAGAGTACATCATCACGTTGGACTCTATTGCTGAGGCTGGCAACTGTAAGGCCGAAGGGCGTTTCTACAGCCCCAACTGGATGAAGATAGAGTCTGAAGAACATGTAGATAAGATTATCTACGGGAAAATACGAGACCTTGAAGACTCCAAGTTTCTAAGGTCAGGAAATCTTTGTCCAACCGCCAGAGTCATCCATAACCTCCTCTACAATGTCTTCACGCCGAGGACTGGTTTGAGGGACAATGTGAGTACTCGAGACAGATTTTGCATCTACTACTGTATGAGGAAAGCTAGGATGAGCCTTCCGCACATTATCCTTGACCACTGGATAAGTGCGTTGAAGAACCGCAACATCCGTAGGAAGAGCAGCATTCCCTACGCCACCCTCTTCACAAAGATCATCATCAACCAAGGTTTGATACTACTGGCGTAGTTTATCACCCTGAAGGAAAAGAAGTGAAAGCCAGCACCTTTGCGAAGATGCATCTATAACACCAGGCTATCTCCTTCACTCACAACAAGAGGATGTACCTCTCTCACCCATCACCAAAGACCCTCCACACAGAGCTCGCATCAAGCGTGCTAAGTCACAAACACAAGCCCAAACACCGTCCGAAACACAAGCCGAAACACCATCCCAAACTGAACCCCAAACACAAGCCCAAACACTAAACCGACCTCAACCTCAACCTCCAGTGATCATATCTGAGGTTCCTTTTGAGGATGCTCTTGAAGAACCCCTCAAGAAGAAGAAAAGGACCATCAGAATCAAGCACATTGGTGCTAAGACAAAAGGACAGACGATATCCCCTAGTGAAGATGAAGGGGTGAATATATCGTCTGAACCTGTTCTGTTTGTGAAGATACTCACAGACGAAGAAAAGCAGAGGATATCAGCAGAAGAAAAGGCAAGAGCTAGAATGTTTGCGCTTGAAAAGGTTGTTAAAGGCAAGGAGAAGATGAAGCAAAAACTTGCGTCTGTCGTAGTTGGTGAGACAGACGAAGAAAGAATGATGAAAGAGGCCAAGAGAGTCTCCATTTTGCTTCAAGCTGAGAGAGAAAAAATCTTTCTCAATAGCGTTCGCAGCATTGGATCGTCTGAGGCTGCTCCAGCAACCTCAGAGGGCATGAACAATGAAGAAACTGCCCAGATTCAGAAAGACAATGCGCAGCTTGCGGAGGAGTTGGAAACAATGCTAAGTGAGGAAGTTTCCACAATGGAAGTCTCTCCATCAACATCACTCCAAGACGAACATAGGGCCAACCCTATTGTTGCGTCTCCGCTGAATGCATTCCTTGCACAGACGTTACCTGCTGCGTCTGAGGAAGCATCCCACCAACAGACGAAGGAAATTCCGTCTGAAGACTTTGTACTGATTGAAGAAGTAGATTCTTCGTCTGATGAAGAACATTTTGAAGTCATCAAAGTGGATGCTACTTGGGGAGATCACATGCCGAGGTGATTAATCCAGAAGATTTACCCCCCAAAGCACAAGGTGGACTATTCATTTCTAAACGAATTAGTCATGAGAAGATTTGCTAAGAACACTTGTGCTGAAAAACCAATCATACCAGATTGGATTATTGGAGAGAAGAATGATGAATTCTCCACTGATGGTGAACCGTCTAAGTCTGCTCAAAATGATGACTTAGCAGACGATGAAGACCGCTATATCAAGGACACTCCCTATATCGAATTGAAGAACCCATACGAGTACAGAGGCAAGAAGGGTTTTCAATTAGGGAGATTTGTCAATCCCATCATCTACAACAAATCCTTGAAGCCAGTGAACTTCAATGAAGACACTATCTACACCCTAGAGGAGCAACACGATTGGCTGAAGCGTGTGCCCTAGAACACACTGGCCAACCTAGACATCAAGGGATTGGAAAATATACAAGCATACAAGGATCATATTGATGCGTCGGTGATTGAAGGACCAGCACTTGGCTATGAACCTCACATCCCACACAGAGATAACCCAAGGTGGAAGGTTCAGTATGAGGTTAATGCGCCTGCATTCCATCACTGTAGATATGGAGATGCAAACTCTACCATCTATGAGCCGAGAGAGTGCACACACTGGCATCTTGACGCCATAGATCGCCATGATCCAATGCCCTTCACAATTTCACTCAACAAAACAGAGTATGTCAGTCTAGGACACTCTCTTGGAATTGTGCTCCCATGGACGAGACCCCACTGCTCCGGGATCAACCCTCGCTACTCCATCCTCCTCAACGAATACGAAGACCCTGAGGAGTTCGCTCACTCCCTCCCGGAAGACTACAACTTGACCTTCAAGTTGTTAGCTGGTGCCTATAGAAGGGAAACCAAGGAAAGGGAGGTTTCCTTCTATCACATCGATCGTCAAGCAAAGAAGGATAAGAGATATTGTCCCTTCATGGTGGGTTCACAGTTCTCTTCACTGGTGTCAGACGAAACAAAGTACACAATCGTCTTAGACCGAAAACGACCATGCTTGGTCAAGTTTTTGGCTAAGGGCAAAGAAAAGAAAGTACCGTCTGTACCCAGAACCTTCAAATATGCAAGGCACATCTCCAAACTCCTTCCGTCTGCTGCCTATGCGCACCTCAAGGCAATACAAGCTCAAGCCTCAAGCCCTATCAATCCAAAGATACAACGGATGATAGAAGATCATGAAGCCACTTCACAATTTTGCTCTGGAACCTCTTTTGATGAGGATTCTACCATATGTGGCAAGGTGTTTCCTGGTGGAGCTTTCGCTTATACACTTCCTTCTGAGGAACATCCAGATCTTGAAGTCTCTGTTCCAACAAACATCTACACATGGCAATGGGAACGGAACTTCATGGCTTACCTCACACTTCCATATTTCACATTGCGTCTGAAGAAGACTCCAACAGTGCTCATCATTGATGACACTACACCTTTTGTGGAAGAACCTCAAACACCAATGGTACACTTTGATGATATGGTGGAGGTTGCTGACAAAGTTGAGGTTGCAGAGGCTGATATTCAAGAAGCTGAGGAGTATAAGACTCTGAAGCGTAAGTATGATGCCTTGGAAGAGGATTGAGGGCACTTGAAAGCAAAGAACAAAGAACTTGAAGAAAATCAAGCTTCTCTATCGTCTGAAGTGCAGCAGCTGAAAGACATTGTGATGACCCTGCTCAACAAGAAGCCGAAGCCTTCTTCGTGATCACATTTTGATGATTCACAGCCCAAGGGGGAGAGAAAAGAAGATAGCCCAAGGGAAAGAAGAGTGGTACAAGGGGAAAGCATTGTCTAAGGGGGAGCAAACAAGATAAAGCAAAGAGTATCGTCTGAAGGGAGTCATACAATAAAGGAGCTATGTACTATACCTGTTGTATCAATGTATTTTATTTATTCATTGTTTTTAGTATAGAAAATACATTGTAATTCTTTATTGGTTATTCTTTATTGGTTTTCTGTCTATACCAATGTAATAATGTACAAAGATTACATCGTATTGATGTAACAATCTATTATAAAGAGGTATTATTCAGAAAACATCGTCTTGATGTCAATCTGGCTTTTTAAGACTGTTTGTTTCTGTCTAACCATGTCTTGTGCAGATTTTCGTGGTATGGTCTGTAATCATCAAAAAGGGGGAGATTGTTAGATCAAAGATGATTAACGTCTCAAGATTTTGTTTAATTACAAGACAAACGAAACCAAGCTACCTAAGACTTGCTAAGACGAAACCAGCACAGACGGAATGTGACCCTTCAAAGATAAATTCTGCGTCTGTCCAAAAGCCAAGTCATCAGACGATACATACACAGACGGAAGAGGACTACTCAAGCTAAAGTCCTTCGTCTATCCAAAAAGTGAAGTCTTAAGACGATAGGATAAGACGAAACAACAACAACTGAAGACTGAAGAATCATATCGTCTATCCAAAAGCTGAAGTCAAGAGGAGTCATTCGCGCCAAGATTTCAAATCTAAAGAAGTACTCATGAGAAGCACCCAAGATCAGTATAGGGATTCAAGCTTACACACCAAAGTCAAAAAGGTCTTTACCTTTTGTCACATCTCTGTACAAGTCAGAAATAGTACTGCGCACAACCTAGTCCGCTATATCCGCTGCGACTCTTATCAATCAATCAAGTACAACTGACAACCTTTTTGGAAAGCTCTCAAGAAGATCTCTCAACGACTCTCAACGACATTCAAATGAGTCTAACGACTATTTGAAGAAGATGCCTATAAAAGGACTTCACAGCTTCAAGAATTAGTTGGCGAATACGCTTATCTCTTCAATTGTCTGAGAATTCGCTCAATCCAACTTAGAACTATATTGTAAAAACCCTCTCTGCGAAGAGGAAGATCTTTGTTTTTAAAACATCTTTACAAATCCACTTGTGTGGTACTTTAGCCTGAGGAGGCTGTGTTCCAAAGAATACCTTCTGTATTAGCCTGTGGAGGCTGGGTTCAAAGAATACCTTGGTAGTTTAGCCTGAGAAGGCTGGGAGCAAAGAATATCTTGTATTAGCTAGAAGTGGCTGGGTTCAAACAATATTTGTAAACCTTTTCACGGTTTGTAGTGAAAATTCAGTCGTTGCTGGGTAACTGGACATAGTCTTGAATAGACGAACCAGTATAAAAACATTCGTGTTTATTTGTTTCGTCTGTTTAACTAACTGGGAATAATCATACTTTAACGTTTGCATATTAAAATCAATCCTTCAATATAAACGTTGTTTCGTCTGAACCCCATTTGAAACCCACGACGAAAGGGATAAAATTTTTAATTAACACAATTCAACCCCCCTTCTTGTGTTTATCTTTTACAGGATAAACAATTTAAACAAGAGTCTTTGTTAAAATCAACTCTTTAAAAAGAAAAATATCTTACGTCTGTCCAAAGTTTTATTTAACAGACACAAAACGCATCGTCTGAAAAAGATTTTATTAATTTACACAATTCAACCCCCTTTCTTGTGTATTTATATTTTACAATGATAATTTTTCAATTATAAAAGAAACAATGAAAGTCTCATCCGTTATCCATTATGATGTTACGTTGCTTAAAACTTCCTAAGATTTTTTGGATTTTATGGAATTGCTCCATTAGTGGCCTAAAGTCAATCATCTTGTAATTATTAAAATTATTAACATGAAACTTTTACTTAATGCAACTTCAGCCATTTATTTACTTTCAAGTTCATCTCAAAGGTCTTTTGGAGAATTCACAAATTAATAAGTATCAAATAATGCATCATACTATCATTTGAAATATGACCACGATAAACGTAATTATTGTCCCACCTGTTCCTCTTTCATTACTCTTCTAACATCTCGGTCTCGCTTTCTTATGATTTAGACAAGCTTAAGACATATATCACATTGATTGCCGAGAAGATAAAGTGGATCATTTTTTCATCTTTGAAATCTAACACCCTCAAATTACTTCCATTTGTAAAAAATAACGTGCATTTCACGAATTGTGACAAAAACATTTGTAATAAAATTAATTATATAATCATGGATTTAATTAAATCTTAAATACTCTAAAATTTCAACATAATTTGTAACAGAAACTTAATTAATTTATCTTCTAATTTTCTTGTCTTAAAAATTTCTATGAACAATTTTATTTAAAAAGGGTATTATTTATCTAAATGAACTTAAAATATAAGTATAGTATACTTTTGGTGTCACATTTTCTTTAAAGATGTTAAATCAAGATAATTAATGTCTCAAGTTTTGATAATTACAAGACAGACAATATCCTAAGACTGAAGCATTGCAAGCCAAAGCTAAAGACAAACGAAAGATGACCCCTCAAAGTTCAAATCTGTTGAAGCCATTCGTCCATCAAGTAAAAGCTCAGTCTATGCCCTAAGACAATAAGGCTAAAACGATACTATCTTCAGACTAAGTTCAAAGACGTTTTTCTCAGACGTTATTTCAAGACTGAAGATTACAAGTTTTATCGTCTATGAAGAAAAGTGAAGCTCAGACGGAGTAAAGTGCGTCAATTTCAAATCCAGTTGTTACTCTCACAAAGTTTCCAAGATCAGTATGGGGATTCGAGATAACTTCTTCAACATGAAAAGGTAACATCCTTTTTGATGACATCTCTGTACAAGTTAGAAAAATGTTCTAAGCGCTACCAAATTCGTTGTACAAAGCATCACATCATTGATTGCACTTTGACACCTTTTTGAAGACTTTTGCTTGGAAAGCTCAACGACATTTTTCATATCTCTAACGGATCTTTGAAGACTTGCCTATATAAGGAATTTACTAGCTCAAGATCAAGTTGGCGAACACGTTGCTTAAGCTATTATTATTTTTCGCTTTTGATTTCAAAAAGTTCGATTTTTATTGTAAAAATCTCTTTGGGAAGAGGAACCTTAAAGTTTTTCTAAACTCTCTCTCAAAATCCACTTGTGTGGTGCTTTAGCCTGAGGAGACTGTGTTTCAAAGAATATCCTTTTGTAATAGTCTGGGGAGGCTGAATCTCAAAGAATACCTAGTTGTTTAGCCTTTATGGCCAAAGAATATCTATTAGCCAGAAATAGCTAGGTTCAAACAATATTTGTAATATTTTCATGGTTTGTAGTGAAAACTCAGTGGTTATTAGGTAACTGGATGTAGTCTTGAATAGACGAACCAGTATAAAAATACTTGTGTTCTTTATCTTTTAATTGACTAATGAGAATAACAAGTAAACATTCTATTAACTAAAATCAAATTTTAAAGAATAAAGTTTCATCTGACTGATTTCAAAAACAACAAACGAAAGAATTAAATATTTTTTAATAACACAGCTTAACCCCTTCTTACATTTTATCTTTTATGAAAGACGGGTATACACTTGTTAGAGTAGAATAAAAAGTAAAGGAAACATAATAAATGAAAAAGAAATAAAAAATAATTAAAAATTTCTTTGATAATTACTTATTAAAAAAGAACAGAAATATATATATATATATATATATATATATATATATAATGATTTAAATAATTATTATCTTTTTGCTCGATGAGGTAATATTAAAAGTATGTTTTCTTAACTTTTCAGGACAATTATAAAGATAAAATTAAATACCTAGGATACACTGTTTTCTTTTCTAAATATTCCTTCACTTATCCATGGAAGATAAATAATTATTTTATAGATAATTCTTTTTATTTTACTGAGTATCTTGTGGAAATAAGTTACATGGATGCCTGATTTTAAAGTGAAACTAAAAATAATGTTGCATGAGATTGAAAAAAAAAAAATAATAATTTGATATCCTAGACTGCAATCTAAGAATTGTAAATATCTGCTCCCTAAAGCAATGCCAAATCTACAGCAATTTAATGCCCAACAAAAGTTTACACGTGAATATTACCCTTTTTAAAGAAAAATATAATATCTGTACTTTAAATCTGTAGAGTAATGAGAGATAGAAAATAAGGAAAAGATAACCAAACATGTTTCAAATCTTTCAAATCTTTGAAATTTAGATGAAAAATAATGTAGTTATAGTTCTACATTACACATGTCGTTAGTCTTTATATTACAACCATACCATTTAAATTAAATCTAAAAGTAAAAAACAAAAGGCACTGTCATGTCTACATAAAACATTTTACTAAATCAATCGATTATAATTTATTATTTATAATTAATTTTTTAATTTTAATAATAAAATTTTTAAAATCTTGAAAAATATAATAAATTTAATTTATAATTATTAACTTTATAAAATTACATTGTCGGTACATTATTTCAGAATCCTTAAAGTTAAACAAATTTTTAAAATTAATATGAAAGTTGATGATTTTGTTAATTTGAAAAATGAAAAATATTAAATCTTAAAATAATAATGCGATTCAAAAGTATAAAAATATTGCTTACTTTCAAAGTTAAATATAAATAATACTACATAACTGTAGACAAATAATTGAGATAAACAACCAGACAAACAAGTAAGTTAAATTACTCATCAAACCCAATAACAATTATCTTAGTCATAAATACTGTAATCCCAAAATCTAACATTTTGATAATGATGTTCAATCTCAGACACTAAAAACTAAGATGTAATGGTTCTAGGATAATAATAGCAGTATATTCACCCTAGATTACTAATATAATCAACAAATCTCTCATCTTAGTTAATAAGTTCACCAAGTACAAGAATTTAATCACGCAATTCAGAACGACTTAGATCATAGCCAAAATTAATGTTATAAAATCGAGAAAAATATAGGTCGACTATATCATATTGTTGTTATTTTTGTTAAATTTTTCAACTTTAATTTCATGAACTTTCCACAAAAATTACTGGGAAATTGGGAAATTGAATTACATTAAAGTTATGTACAATACAACTTACAATTTATACAAAGATTCAATTAAAAAGGTTGTAAATTGAAGTGTTGTAAGACGCGAAGAAGAGGATGCTAGCCTTGGCCCCAGCAACTAAAGTACATAACTTTCCGAAGAGACTCATCAGCCTGGGCACGTCGGTCCTCAACGTCAGTCTTTCCGGCAGGTCTCAGCTCCGACCAGTCAGCGGCAGGAAACAGGGTCTGTCGGGGCTTATGGGGTTGAGGCTCCGGTGCAGGCACGGTGGCGGACATCCAAACTCGGAGCAAATAACTCATGATGTTGTTGGAGGGTGAATGAGTGAAGGGGTTGGAATGGGTGGTGTGTCTTTTTATAAAGGAAACAGTGGCAGTGGACAAACTCTAAGTTAAGTGGTTTTGTGGTTTTAGGATGATGGAAGTCGTGGTTTTACCCGTTGTGGGACCTTTGACGTGGACATGATTCTGATGATAATTACACATCTTATACCTATGAATTATCGAGATAATATATTTAATAAAAAGTTTATTTTATACAAGATTTATCAAGTTAATAATAATCACACTAATTTATCTTCTTAATAAAAATTTATCAAAGTTTATATTTAATGATTCTTATAATAATTCATCTTTGTAAGAATAACTCTGGTGGGTCTTCTTTTTATTTTAACATTGAATGGATGCATCCAACACAATTTAGGGATTAGGAAATTAAGTGGGTGCTATCAAATGTTTTGTTTATCTAGTAATTAATGTACATATGGTGACATATAATGTGTACTACTGCTAATTTTATTTATTGGGAAATAATATAAAATTATTTTATATTAATATTGTATAATACTTTTATAGACTAATATTGTCGATAAGTTTCACACGTTCATTTAGTTCAAATTTGAGGTATATTGTAGAGTTATTAATTTTTTAAAAGAATTTACTTGAATGTCATATTTATCCTGATTTCTTATTGATGGATAGATCCAAACTGGTCTATATTATTAATATAGAATTAAACTTAATTTTTTTAAAAAAATAAGGATTTAATTAACGTACAAATTAATGATACAGATATCATTAAAAATTAATAATGTTACATGTTTATAAAAGTTGAACTCTTACCCTAATTATCTTATCTAAAAATTAAACTCGAATATTCGGAACAGTTCTATTTCATGGACTTTTATTTTATGTGCAATTATGGTCATGAAATGAAATGGACCTTTATTTTAAATTTTTCAAAGAATATTATTAACAAATTATTTAAGTATTATTTTACATTTTATCCAATAAATAGTATATCATTAAATTTATCTTTTCTAGTTAACACTCTGGTTAAAAATTGTATTTTTTAAAATAATTAGAGAACGAGTTGATATTAAAAGTAAGAAAAAGAAAAAAAAAATGAGATAAAATATTATTTTAAAGATAATCTTAAAAACTTGAATTTTAAAGATTTTAGTTTAGTATTTGGTGGAAATGAAAATAAGTAAAAATTTATGTTTTTTTATATAGTTTAAGATATTTAACTATATTTATTATATTATTTAATTGAGTGTTTAACTTATTTTGAAGTTCTTCAAATGTTATTGTGATTAGAGATTTAATATATATCTAAAATTGTTTAAGATTACTCTTACACCTAAAAGATGAGTTGGATCAACTAAAAAATATTGAATTGGGCATAAATAATTAATACCTTTTCTTTTAATTTTTTTTTAAGTATGTATATAAATTTATATTTTATTTAGTGTTGTACATAATTAGTGTTGAAGTTATCTGTGTTAGACAACCTAAATTATATCATCTTTTAATTATAAATTTCTAATTTGAATTAAATTGTAACAACTTCTAATATTTAAGTAATATGTTAAAAAAAATGCACAAAGACTATATAATTATAATGTTTTAATTATGGTGAAATTGTGTTTTGATATAATTATTTATATTGTTAAAGTATAAATTTGATTTTATTTTGGCTTATGTTGGATTATTATTGGTTAATGGAATCCGTTTATTAATTTACTATATATTTAATTTTATTTTGGTACGTGTGGATTAATATTTATCAATAGATATTTAATTAATATTTTTTAAAGAAGTATATATTCAATTAATAATTTATTTATACATTCATATTTCATTTCATTGTAATTTTAAAAAATAAAATAAAATTTTTTAGCTACAAAAATCTAATTGGTCTAATCCTAACCAACCTTTTATTATACTATGTAGCATTATCACTTAATTTCACACTACAACAAGATCTTCGGTTAAGTTTAAACACACTATTAAATGAAATAGAAATTAATTTTAGGCGGGTAAATTATTTGGCAAGAGATCTAAGCTTTACAATTAGATTAGGAATATCAAATTTAAGGGTTAAATGAACATTCAACTAAAAATTTAACAGTAATAATAAACTTTTATCAATGAACAAAAAAATTAAAAAGGAGAAAATAAAAATTGGATGGAAGATGTAGAATGAGAGGCATAGCGGGAAGATTGTTTTTCTCGTGAGATAGCGTGAGAAGAAGGAGAGAGGAACATGTGGAGGACTTATCCGAAGATATATGGGTGACTCATAGATAGTGGACCAATTAAAAGCCGACAATCACTTATAAATTTCGCGTTCTGCGGATAAGGTTTAAGAAGGGTTTAAGAAGGGTAATAAACAGTAATCCTGTTTTATTTTTCTGGTAATCAAGAGTTAGCCAATTTTGTAAATGTTTTATGAAAATTTTTGATTTGTACTCATTAAAAATTTTTAATTTTATTCTAGTTTTTTAATAAAATTTTTACAAATTTTAATCCTAAACATTTATAATTTCAATACTTTTTTCTTAATGAATAGATTAAATATATTTTAATCCTTAATTTTTTTCAATATTCTGATTTTAGTTTTGAAATAAAATTTTAATATTTATTTTATCTTCTTATTTTGGTCATTATTTTATTTTTAGATCTTATCAGTATTTAAAACATTGTTTTAGGGTATGTTTGATTTTATTAATGTAGAATAAATATTTTTGGTTAAATATTTTATTCGGAAAAAAAAATTTCGTGACAGTATAGATTAAATTGATTACATAGTATAAAATCTCAATTTTTTGTTAGTCCAAAAATCATTCAACAAAAAAATTGTACAATGTATAAAGTGATTAAAAGACACATGTAAAATCAATTATCTCTTAATTTTAATTTTTTTTATTTAAATTTTAATTAATTAAAATATTTATCACATGATTATTTAAAAGTAATATTTTCTATTAATTATATCAACTTTATCAAATTATGTATATTTAATTATCATTATTAATTAATTAACTTACTTGTATATATTTTAAATTCTGAAATTAAATAATATATAGTAATATTATAAATTATATTAAAATAATTACTATTAAATAAGATATTTTAATAAATTTCATATTATTTTACTTGTATTTTCTATTGTTTATATAATATTGAACAAGATAAAAAATTATACCATATTTTACTTATTTATACTGAACTGTTCTGTCCTCTTTATTTTGTTGAATATCCTGACTTTTAGTCAATCAAACAGATCCTTAATTACTTATTGTGTGTAAGACACAGTGTGTTTAGTTAGATAAACTAATAAAAATGAGTTTAAAAAATAAAAGAGAACATATTTCAATTATAGTTCATTTAAGATTTTACAACTGAATTTTATCATCCTTAAAATAGTAATTAAATTTTATTATTAAATGTATTACATTAATAATTAAAAATATACCAATCAAAAGGTTAACTCATTAAATAGATTTTAATATCTCGAAAATTTAGTTCTTATACATGGTCGAAAAATATTTTAACTCATAAAATATTAAAGTAGAATTATATGCTACCGTAAAATGAAATGGAATATAATAAAATGCTTGAATTATAGTATAGTGTAAAACAGTTGGACCTCGTGTTAAATTTTTTCAAGAAAATTTTTCATTCTTTCTTTTCTTTAAAAAAAAAAAAAAAACAGGGCCCATAGTGCAAGAATGATTAAAAACTAAACATATAATTATATCATAAAATACATACAATAAGAGTATTATGATAATGTTTAATTTTATAAAAACTAAAGAGAGTGATCATGAATAACATGAGATGAAGTCATTAACCTAAGCTCACAATTGTTTTGGTGAGGATGAGTGGTTAGCAAATGGCTTTTGTTAGTACACTACCTAACTTCCATTTGAAGAGACCAGATCCTCATTCAGTGGGATTAGGTACTTTTCTAATTATGGCTTCTTGACCTTCCATTTCCCCACGAACCTTCTTCACCCTTGTATCCTCTGTCCTATAATTGTAACTAACGTTTGAGAAGGTTTGCATAACATATATTGAAGATGTAGAATATAAGTAGCTTAATTAACTTTTATTAGAGAGTTTAGAACTCTCATGTCATAGAATATTATAACAAAGATGAACTAATAGACATATTGAAAAGAAATTAAAGTGTTGGTTGATTTTGTAATTTAACCTAGGGAAGAAATAACTACAGAAAATTATAAGTTATAGAAATGTAACTCCATTAAATTATTTCCTTTTCATGAATGAATTGCCTCTTGGTTACAAAAAGTGTCGCTGGCTTAAAAATATAATTATGCGTGGATGATAAGTTTATATATTTTTTTTTTAGTAAAAAGCTAAATATATTATTTCAATTACCTACGAATTTACAATATCTTGTTGAAAGTAATATAAATGATTATATGTCATATTGCATTTTTGTTGATAAAATGTAATAATAATCCGTAGTTAAGATTTAAATCAAGATGTTCACAAAATTTAATCATTTTGATTATAGGCATTTTTGTGGAGTGTTTCTATGCCTTTGGGGCTTTAGAATTTTGGAGAGTTAATAGCATGTTGACAGTGCTAAGTTTGTTATGTTTATTGATGCGAGACACTGCACAATCTTGAATAAATGTTGCAGACAATTCTAAATTATTTATAAAATATTAAAAGAAAAAGAAATATTAATAAAAAAAATACTAGATATATAAGCTTTAAGTTTTATGAGTTAGGTAACACTTCTCACTCAAAAAATTCGAGTTGCTCCAATTATCTGATTCAAGTCATGTAATGTATTTGGATTAAAGACTAATATTCACAGTATATTATTATTATTATTGATTGAATGACATAAAATTATTTAAAATTATCAGTATATTATCATTAAATTCTTAATTTTTTTTTGTTATTAATCAAAATTTTATGTCAAATAATATCAATACACAACTATATTTTTTTAAATAAATATCATATGTGTTGATTAGTTGGACAAAAATATAACACCTTTATCTTTTTATTCATGGTGGTCATATCTCAATAATGTAAATGGTAATTTAAGATTATTTCTCTAATTTTTTTTATCAATAAATACAATTATTATTTTTTAGTGGAAGGAATTGAACATCTAATTTTCCCTTTCCTTATTTAAATATTTTCTCATGACCATTAAATAAATCTTATAATACTTTTCTCCTTGTATCAGTCACAACTTTCGTTATTCCTGGAACATATTCCCTCACGGTACTCTGGTGTTCGTTTCTACTCATTAGTAACTGACAAAGTAAATATTTAGTTATAAGTTCCTTTATATATTTGACGTTAGTTGGTGTGAAATAGAATAAAAGACAGAATCTCATTTAGGTACTTGAGTGTTTTGTAAATATATTATAGTTTAATTGATAAGATGAAATCCAATTTAGGAAGGAAATTTATTGCTATCGTCACCAGGTACTGGTCACAACTTTCGCTATTCACGAGGAACACGTTCCTTCACACGATATACTGACGTCTATTATTCATCAATAACTGATAAATAAATATTTAATCATAGGTTTCTTTATGAAAATGATGTTAGTTGCGTGAAATAGAACAAAAGGTAGAATCTCATTTACGCATTGGAGTGTTTTGCAAGTACACTCAACCCGTTTGAACTAGTCTAATTAATAAAAATGAATCAAGCTTAAAAAAGAAACTATTGTTATGATTATCTAAGGACGATCATTTATACACTCTTAATTCTCTAAACATATCAGCATAAAATACAAAATAAAATATAAATATCTGATTAAGTTTATATTTTCATTAAATAAGACTTACATTTTCTTTGATGAGATAAATTTTTTATCTACTTTATATTTTAAAAAAAAATCAATTTTGAAAAAGTAATTAGAAAGATATAATAATACGATATTGTTAATAGGAAGGATGACACCATAATAAACACCTCCACTTACATTGTTATTTGTTCATTCCCTTTTCTCAATAATTGATATTCTGAATTCTCATGACATATTTTTCTAAGTCGTGCAGTGTTATGTAAATATTTGGTTAAATAATTATTGTTAACATGTGAAATCTACACTCATATAATAAATAATTGCTAAATACTCGTATAATTTATCTCTTATTTAACTTGCTGAACATCTTAAATTTTTAATCATATTTGAGTGAGTTCAGTGTTGACATTTAGAATTTAAAAAAGTCAAATTTTCCTCCAACATTTAAAAAGAAAATTTATTTTTAACTAAAATATCATCAAAAAATATTTAAGTTAAATGTCATTTTAGTCTTTTTAAGTTTGAACATTTTTCTATTTTGGTTTTTCTTTAAGTTCAAAAATTCTGTTTCAATTCTTTTATATTTTAAAAATATATCATTTTAAAGTTTTTAAAGTATTTTTCTGTCTAGAACAAATGTGATAGCAGCTAAATGCCATTAGAATTTTAAATTTTTAATGAATTTAAAATTTAAATCATAACAATATTGATATAAAATAGACTATTTTTATCTCATATTATTAATTGTATTTCAAGATTTCAATTTAATTAATTGTTGCGGATGAATCTTCTCTCACTGGAAACACTCTCTCCCCATCTAATTAAAAGTGAACTATGTCATTTTTGATCAATTAAATAAAGAATTTAAAAAATAATAAGTTAAAATGAAAAAGATGAAATGATAAAAAAAAATTAAATGAAAAATAAATAAACAAAATTAAAATGAAAAAGAAAAATGTTAACCCCAACCACCCCTAGAATTTAACTCTGCCACTGCATACAATCTCAGACAGAATCATCCGCAGTAAGTTACATGAAAGTAAAACATCAGTGATGCAAAGATCATTTTCATTTGCAGAAATCTATCTACAAATATAAGAGCTGATGCACAAGTATAATTAAGTGTCAACAATCACTGATGCAATCACATCTAACACCACAACCATTACCTAAATAGAACAAAGAAATGCTTTCACAATATCTATTTAGAGCACTTTCACTAAGTCACCCAACCACATTTGACACATGAGTGGCCAAGGAAAATCAATTTCTGAGCATACAAATTGGAGAACAATAAGGACACAACCATAAATAAATAAAACAAATATTTTACACTGAATCTACCACTTCAACCTGCTGCCTGGCCAGGTATCTTTCTCTTCTTTCTTTCTACAGAAAAAACAATTAATATAAATGAGATAAAATGAAATGAGACCATATAATTCCAACACAAACTAGGCCAAAATGATAGAAAAACATGATTAACATGTCTAACCCATTCATCTATAACAAGTCCTTCCCCAGCTACTCGAGGACCTGCCTCCTCCGGTGGCTTCTTTCTCGCTTCCAATGCAGCCTCGGCCTCTGCTAGCTGCCGTTTAAGCTTATCCATGGCCTTTGAGAAACCATGTTTCAAATTGTGGAAGATAATTAGTCCAAACAGAAACTCTGAGATGTAACAAATTTATTTGTAATTCATTTTTATTACAACTCCTAATGTATGATCATGCAAATCCTATATTGGTAACTAAAAACTCATGCAACATTTTGGAGATATCACTAATAAAAATTAATGAATTAGTGAACAAATTTAGTGATTTGGGGTCACTAAACTTTAGGGATGGAATTTTCAAAATTTATGTTTGAATTTTTCCATCACTAGTATTATTTTTCTAGCATTTATATATATTAGTCTTACAGGGCTAGGGCGTTCAGGGTCCAGAAAAATCACACGCAGAATTTGCTCCACTGCTACATCATCCCTTTGCTCATCAAACTGCATGAGAAGGATTACATGATACAACTGTGATCAGTATTTAAAAGCATTATGGATGAAGTATGAAGAGTGATGCAAGACAAGATGCAAAAGGGACAATAATACATTACCAGTTCTGGTACATAGTCCATTTCACCTTTCACTTTTAAGCTCATGATTTTAAACTTAACCCTGCTCTTTTGATCAATTGGTTTCTCATTGTTCTCTGGTGGCTCCACAAACTTAAACACTGACAAATACATGACGCAATTGTAAGAGAATTCCCCAACTTGCAAGCATTCACCTACTTTTGTTTAAAAATAACTTAGAAGCATGAATTACCAGTTGCAATTATACTTTCACCAGGTGCAAGAATACCGCCTGGAGGACGCATATAACAACTCTTGGGTGCAGTTGTTTGAAACTAAGACAAAAGAAAATGACACTATTAGAAAGAACCTAAACAGAGGACACATAGAACAAGCAAAAAGCTGATATAACTATTTCACTAAAGTTGATACATAACGCAAGAAGTACTTACACTATAAAACATGTGCATGCAGTGAACCAAATTTGAAGAAGGTCATGTTCAACTTATTAAACTTTCTATCCTAACATCATTTAATTATAGCAAAATTTCCCAAGAGTTTGAATCTGTTCTAATGAAACCCCCAATTTTGCAGAAAAAATCTAGTTGCTCTAAAGAAATGTTTCTCCAGCCATGCCACAGTTGGGGAAGCAATCAACAATAACAACAACAAAAGTCTAACCCCATGAGGTGAGGTTGACTACATGGATCACATAATGCTATTTGACTTGGTTAAAGACCAAATCTTCAAAAATTTTATTTACCATGAAATCCCTTGTAAGTCTTAACAACTTCTCCTACTGTCCTTCTTGTTTCTCTCTTTTTACAAGACTAAAAATCAAGCAATCTACTCTCCTCACCGATGCTTCTAGTGACCTTAGCCTTGTTTGCCATGGGAAAACAGTCGAGATCAGAAACTTTTCTGACCTCATATTTCCACATACTAGCTTGAAACTTGAAAGTTGAACCACAGCTAAATGTTGCCCAAGAAAGTCAACAGAAATTGACAATTAGTGTCGACACAGCAACATTCCAAATTACCAACACCACCAAACTAAGCACAATTAACCTCCAATTTTATCTGATGTGTAACATGACAAAATTATTTGTCAAATATCACTTTCTAAATCCAACAACAGAAGAATAAAACAACAGTAGCCATATGCACCGCACCTTGAAAGCTACATGAGACTTGCAAGTGTTTTTAATTGCGATGGCGCTCCTAACTTGCTTACCAGGTTCATCTTCAAAACAAAGTCACACATCATATCAGATAAAACACAAAACCAACATCTAATCCAAACTCTAAACCACATCCATGATCCTACTCATCACAGCAAAACATACACACAAAAAAAGGCTAAACTTTTCACCTAATCCTTATACTTATCCCCGTTTTAGTCCCTATAAAGCAAACTTTACATTTTAGTCCTTAAAAATTTGTCTGTATGGTTTATCATTGCCAAAAAACTTTGTAAATGTTTTACACAGCCACCAGAACATAACTTTTAAGCATGAAACTAAAAACTAAATTCTCTTAAATAGGAACTAAAACTCAAAACGAAGACAACTTTAGGGACCAAATGAATAATTTAACCAAAAAAACAAACTCACAAATGGGCACATTAGTCATGAAGAATCCACTCACAAAACCACACTTTGAATTGGTTAATGTAACAAAAAGCACAAAACAGAAACTGATGCCAAAAAAAAACAAAAACAAACACATTAATTAACAATGAATGAGAGACATACAAGGAAAGTAGAGCTTGTTGGGAGGATCAAGACGGAGCCTTCTCCTTGTGGGAAGAAGAGACTTAGCCACAGAAGAAACAGTGGTGGAAGGTTGATGAGTGGATCTATCAAGAGACTGAAGAACCTGGCTCTGATGCTGAAAGCTATTATTATGCAAAGAAGAAGATGAAGAAGAAGAAGCATGAGTTGTTTGCCAAAATGGCATGCTACAAAAGCTCCAAACTTTGGCATCAGAACCGGTTTTGTCACTCTCCACCGCCATTCTTGGCCGAGAAATGGAAGTTCCGGCAAGTGGGTGGTTGAGTTGGAAGCAAAGTTTTGAGCTTTGGTTTTGTTTCCTTGTTTGTATGTGTTTGTTGGTGAAAAATGAAGATGGATTTTGGCACTAGTGTTGTATCAGATCAAATACCCTCTTTGTTGGGTTGTCTTTGCTTATGAAAGGACTTTAACGTAGTTTGTTTGCCTCGGCAAAACGAAGATTGAACGTGACCTTTCGTTGTTTGTGACAACTTTTTCATGTTTTGTCCAAAATGGTGGTTCTTATCATTGATGCAATTTGGTAGCACAGGAAAACTGCCGAGTTTTCATAATCATCAAAATAATAGTAACAGTTTTCTTAGAATTTAATTAATCAGAGTTTAGATATGTTTTTTTCTTTTCTTATATATATAATAAGTAAATATGGTTTTCTTATGACATGTTATATATGGTAAATGTGGAAATGCACGTAGTCACGTGGATATGATAGTATACGGTAAATTTATTAGTTTTTGTAATTATTTTAAAGGTTATATCTGAAATGTTTTTTCATTGGTTCTATGATGGAAATATGTTAAGAATTTTAATATTATTTTTTATAAGAATTTCATTTTAATAGAAAACTTAATTTAAAAATTAAAATAACAATTGTTATTTTTATAAATAAATTTATATTTTAATTTGTATATTATAATTATAATGATAATAGTAGTAATAATATCAATAATAATAATATTGATGATTTATTAATTTTTAATTATTATAATTTTGATTTCAGAATTATTATTAATTATTTTTTATAAGAAAGTGTTCATAATAGTCATTCACTGACATAATAAATTCAACTTATATATAAATTATATATTTGGAATTTTTAACTTAGTAACTTCTGCATGTATTCATCACAATAATTTGAAAAAATTTATGATATATGTCTTATAAGTTATTATATTAAATTAATATTTATTAATAAATTTTAATTAATTAAATAAATAAGGTACATGAATTATTATAGACTCTTTGATATTTAATTAATATTTTAAATAATCATCTTTATAAAATTTTCATATTTTAAATTATTTTAACCAATCTTTTTTATCAACATTAAGTATTATAAATTACGACTAAACATAAGTTTTATCAATTAAATTAGTTTTAAAATTAAAAATGTGAACATAGAATTTCTATTATGATTTATATTTTCTATCATTAATACAATAATTTATTTTATATATATATATATATATATATGTATATTTGTATTGTACAAAAACTGTAGAAGATATGAATATTTGCTAGTTTATAATAATTGGTGTGGAGAGGCAGTTCAAGCATGAGAATATGGAATTTGGTGGCTAATCACTTGAATGGTTTATCCACAAAAATATGGAATTTACTAAATTCCATCTAATCTCTTATTTTTTAATATCCGAATTTTGGGTATAGCATTTCACTTTCCCTAGTCTATTTCTCCTTTACAAAGAACAAAATGGTAATTTTATTTATTTTTATATTTCATGTTTCCTATTTCATTCCTAAACATACAAATCTTGAAGAACTCGGATTTGAGTGATGTGAATTTTCTGTATTTGATATATGACTTTGAGGTCCAACTGTGTGTGGGTTCCCGGGCTTTACAGTTGGTTTCATATTCTATTTCTACCCTCTATGCAATCATTTGCAACTTTTTTTTTGAGATTTCACATTAGATTTGGTATCCTCACCCTTTTCATTTCTCAAATAGTTACTGAATTTGTATCCAAAAATATGTTACTAAAATAGATTAATTATTCACAATATGGGATATATTATATATCTTAAAAAAGAAAGTATTATTTGGGAATCTTTATTTTCTTTTTATTTATTCACTTTCGAATCTATGTCACCCAAATTGATCTGTAATTGTCTACAAAATGATTCAACAATTGCCACAACAAAGTTGTATTGTACCCATTTTTGTTTTTAATCTTCCATTCTCTATTTTGCTAATTACAAACTCAATTGGTAAACAGTAACATGTAGAAAAGTTGGGTTGTTTTATGGTTTAGGCCCTTTTAGCTAAAAGCAAATTAGATAAGAACAAAAACAAAATCAGTATCGATAATTGACTTGGCTTGAAATCTAAACCACAAAAGGTGAACAAATATGTGGAAAATGGAAAAATTCTTGGATATATGCTTTTACTAAATTGACATCTCATTCTTCTTTTCTTATCCTCGATTTGATCGAATCGCACTGTGCTAGAAAATAGTGTAGAAAGGCTTTGTTTCTTAAGTTTAGAGATTATTTCAAAATGCCATGATAAGCTATGATGTTAGAACATTACAAGTTGGTGTTGTCATTAAGAATGACAACACGAGAAAACAAACTGGTCCTCCCATGTGGCCCTCTTGCACAATCGCATCTTTATCTCTTTTCTTGTATATATAAAATTCATTTTTGAACTTTGTAATTATATCAACCTCTTTCAATAATCTGCCAGGGAATAATACAGCAGTTTTTGCAATAAAAAGTTACTTCTTTTCTTTTACATGAGTGTATGTTCATGCTTGGGATAGATCATGGATTTTTTTTGTGTTAAAAAGTAAAAACAAAAATTATTTTTTAAAATATTTTTTTTTAAGATCACGTGTATCCTTTTAAAGGGAAAATCTTATTGGAGTGGTGTAGAATCATTATAGAGACAAATTTTTATCTTTTGAGTATTTAACATTGTCTTATATCCATGCAAAACTTTTAGACCACTTATTAAGAGAAAACAATCTAGTGTTAATTAGTTCACTCACTTGATGACAAAGTAAGATAATATTATAATAATTTACGCAAAATCAAAAGTTATTTGATTTTAAATGTAATTTTAAAAATTATTTGGAGTTAAAAATTAATAAAATAATTTGGTACTGTGCACGATATAATAACCACCTGAATACTGATTAGTTTTTCTTTTTATTTTTTTAAAGAATAATATTAAGTAATAGAGCAACATAAGGTTACATGTGATGATACATATACTATTAAAATGATTTAAAACCGAATCCTTGATTCACATGCGAAGCAAAAGCCATTGATAATTGAATTATGCTGAAATTTAATAGGAAAAATATATTAATACATTGGATATACAGTTCAATTTTAGACCTTCTTAACATTTCAGGTGCATCTCAAATTTATTATATGTAACTATGTAAGGTTTAAAGTTTATACCGATTATTTAATATTGAGTAAATCTTAGGTTTATCACTGTATAGACTTAGATTTTAGGTCAGGTTTAAGTACACAAATCACATTTAAGAAAAAGATTTTCTTATATCCTTTTATCATATTCGCATTTTAAATGTGAGGTTAAGGTTGTGGAATGTTCCGAGCTCGTAAAATTGACAATACACACATCACAAAGAAAACTTAAATTTTAGGTTGAGTATTTAATTTTTAGGTTGAACTTAGACCAAATACAGATTAAGCTCTGATTTTAAATCGAATACTTAATTGATTAACCTTACATTCATCCAAATCGAGTTCAAACTCTTGATTAAATAGTGAGTCAAGTTCACAAAATCATAGGATGAACTGAACACTTCGTATCATATATTGAGAGATAAAAAACTAGACACTTGACCTAAATTTTTGTTAATTGACCCTTAATGTAATTAAGTAAATTAGTTATGTCATCTTATAAAAACACACCCATAATAAGAAAGTACACAACACTATTTGAACCAACCATTGCCAAGTTTTGAGACAAATGTCTTTGGGTTTGACTTTGACCAAATTTAACATTAGAAATTGAAATGAAAAATATTTTAATTTCCAGTTATTAGTTTGATTGATTTCAATTTTATATATTTTTTAAAAAAATTTGTGTGACAGTTCAACGGTCAACACACTTTGGTTCAGTTTTAAAGTAATTATATTTATACATTTTTTTTTCTTTTATCTCATTTCTACTCATTTCTTTTTATTTCTCATAACATCATTTTTTATTACATTTACTCTTTCTTCATTTTGCCCTCTCTATTCATTTTATCTTTCCACCCAAACACCCAAAAATAATAAGGTGTATTTTCATCATTTTTCTTAATTTTAATTTAACTTCAATAACTTTGTTATCCTATAAAATACGGGTCTTTTACTTTTAATATTTTATTTATTTTTCATTTTTTATAAATTTTGTTTTAAAAAAGTATCTGCCGTTAAATCTTATGGAGAAACTGAAATAAAAGATTAAAATATCATATGGATCACAAAACTAAAATGACTAATACTAAAAAAAACAAATTGGGAGGATTAAAATTAAAAAATATCTTATATTACAAGGATTAAATAAACATTTAAACTAAGAGTATGTTTAATTTATTTTTATTTTTAATTATGAATTATCATCTGTTTTCCGTTTGTTTCTAAATTTCGAAGATATGTCTAATAATTTTATTTTCACTATTTCTTGCATAAATATTTAAAAATAGAAAATAAATTAAAAATAGTATGACAGTTTTGCAATTATGAGTAAGAACCTAAGTTAATAAAAATTATTTTTTAAAATAAAAATGCTCCAAACATTTATTAATTTAAATTATATAGTATAATCATAACATTCATTTATTTTATTCATATAATAATATGATAACCCGTGCCATCTAAGGAATAAAGCTTAGTTAATATATTATGATAATCAACCGGGCCCAGGATTGTATCTGCGAGGCCCATATCTGATAACAGGCTGGGCTCATAACGAGCATGCCATGGCCAGGCTTTATATGGCTATAGTCACTTTTAATGATTACTTGTTACCGCAAATTACATTCTTTTTTTTTTGTTAACAAATCATTTATTTATTTGTAAAATAATGTTACTGAGATACGGATTAACTTGTCACCCAAATTTTAAAATTGTATCTATTTTTAATTTTTAAAATAAAAAAATTAAAATACAGATAGAAAATTAAAAATAAATATTTTATAACGGTGGTGATTGGTGATTGATTAATCCGTGTCTCAATATTATTCTTATTGTTAATATAGGACACCGAGCTTTTCTCATTAGACTAATTGAGTATGTCGAGGTAAAAAAAAAAAAAATCCTTTATCATTTAAATTTAAGTTGTATGAATGTAATTTTTGCAAAAATAAGGGAGAAAGTCAACTAGTTTGTTTTGTCTTTAATTAACGAAATCACGATAAATGTGCTAGTTTACAGTTTTTACCCAAGTCGAGTTTGGGTTTTAGCCTTTAACAAGTTCGTTTGTGAAGCTTTAATCTTCATTGTCAATTTTAAGAAGGACAGAAGTTTAGTAATTGTTAATTCACTAACAGTACACAGTGAATCTCACAAAATTTATACTTATTTATCTCGCCTCACAATTTATACACATTTTTCAATCTTTACATTTTTTCAATCTTTACATTTTATATTAGGTCATCCAGTCATTTGAGTGTATTTTCAAGTTTAGTTTGTGGTAAGTTGTAGTTTTCTAGTTTTCTTAACATATAACATGGCACTGAGATCTAAAGGTTAAGTTGTGTTAATGCCTTTCGAAATGTAACTCAAGACAAGAAAGCATTTCAATTCAACTCCATTACAAAGTGTAAACCGTGTGCTCGTGTTGTCTTCAAGTGAATCCAGAGCCTTATCTTATCTATATGCAACGTGAACGTGACACAGTCATGTGGTCCTACAAAGGAGGATCCATCATTAGCCAGCAATATCAAGTTATCACCTAGTAACTGGTTTTCTTGCCCCCACTAAAAACCACTGGCTTCACCTACCACTGGTTTCTTAAAAAAGTTTTGGTATTATTCTTTTACCTTTACTAACTTAGCCTCCCTATCTATATATAGGTAACACCTCTCCATTTGCTTCATCAAACAACAAATTTCCTAGTGTTCTCTTCATTACCACGTTACACTATCATCACTCACTTATTTTCTGCTTTCCGAAGGAAACTTGAAAGAAGAGGTCTGATCATAGAAGTAGTGCAATATGAGTTCAGCACAGAAAGCTTGGATAGTGGCTACTAGTGTTGGAGTTGTGGAGGCATTGAAAGACCAGGGTCTCTGCAGGTGGAACTATGCTTTAAGATTAGCTCAGAAACAAGTGAAAAGCCACGTTGGATCTTTGTCACAGGCAAACAAAGTTTCATCTTCTGCCTTGTTTTCTAGTTCTAGCGGATTCGAGGGTCAGAAGCAGTCAGAGGAGTCCTTAAGGACTGTTATGTACTTAAGCTGTTGGGGTCCAAACTAGAGAACATGGGCAATATGGATATAACAATTTTGTTCTTTGAAGTTAGGGCGTAAAAACAATAGAGACATGACATGCCTCTTGTTGAATTGGATTTGTATTGGTTCTTGTAAAGTAAAAGAGGTGTTGTTTGTCCATTGTGACAAATTGATGTATATGTGATAAATGAGAGCTTCCATTATTTCATATGTGGATCGTTCTAACATACTTGTTTTCCTTTTAGTCTGAGAACTTCAACTTCAGTTTAGCATTGAAAGTTATAAGAAAACAATATGACCAAGTTAAAGCAAATTTAAACCTTACAAACTTTCATGAACATCATCGGCATGTAAAAAAGTTAGAGGTTAAAATTTTTTAGGCCTAGTAGTTGAAAACTAATAACATCATCTTGGGTCAATAGAAGGCATTTTCCTATGGAGCATTGTATAAAACCACTAAATTTGTTCATACTATTCAAGCAACTTAATTTTTACCCGTGCTAGATTTTGACAATTTTTACTATTGATCCATATAAAGGGATCATGTTTTAATTTTACCCTTATATCCAATGCATTTGCTGACATATTGTCATAGATTTCAATTCCTCATTTTAGGTGAAACTTATCAAACTGTCCTTATTTTAAGTTCTTCACATACAGACTAGAAAATCATGATAAACAGGCCTATTGTCACTATTACCCTGGATAGAATCAATTCCAGTTGGAAATCAGATAATTCTATGAATCAGTAAGTGTTGCTACAAACAAACATTTCAACCACAGATCCTAGATGAAGGTACTTAAATTTATTTGCACTAGAACTAAAACATATATGGAGCTACGCTACACCTGTATAACTTACACAAACATTAGTTATTTCCATATCCACGTCTTGATCCTCCTTGCATTTAAAGTTTACTGCTAAAATTGCAAAAAACGGATATGAATCTGAACTTGAAACATGAAAGCCCGAAAACCCCATAAAACTTTTGAATATGCAGACTGATTTTGTTTTTAACCCTCATAGAAAGAATTAGCCATACGAAAGTGAAAAAAATAAAATAAAATTGTGAACACAAGTAAATTTGGAAAGCTCAATACTAGCATTTATCAAAATTTACATAATGATTGTCACAAAGACAATAAATCTTTTGACTATACAGATATCACAACGCTCATCTTCTCTTGAGAATTGGGTTGATTCCTTGAATTGAAAGAAAAAAAAAAAATTTGTTATTGATCTTATGTTATCTAGTTGGGACCCCAGCAGCTTAAGTACATGACCGTTCTCAAGGACTCCTCTGACTTGTTTTCCTTCTCACGTTTTAGTGTTGTGGAGATCATAGCAGAAGAAGAGGATGAGGAAATCTTCTTTGTCTGAGAGAATGATCTAACATGGTTTTTGAGATGTTGTTGAGCTGACCGTAATGCATGATTCCACCTGCATATGCCTTGGTCTTTCAAAGCCTCCACAACTCCAACACTAGCTGCAACACTCCATGCTCTATTTGCTGAACTCATCTTGTAATTTTTCTTAGACTAATTTAGCTGGCTTTTAGAGAGAAATTGAATGATACCCAAGTAAGATTTAACAATGATTTTTTGGATGAAGTAGGAAATGAAAGGAAGCTTGTCATTATATAGAATGTTAGGTGGAAGTTTTAGGAAAACCATGGGAAGTAGGCTAGTGGTTTTTGGAAAGACCACGGGCTATGATTTGGAATCAGATTTTTGTATGCATGCATCCTCGGTTATGGGAACACGTGTAGTTTTTGCCTCTAATTATGGTTCTCAAATTATTCCTGAAACCGTATGTTTTTAATTATAATGATAATAAGAGTAAATAAGACAACTTATTCACAATAAATAAATAAATATATATATATATATATATATATATATATATATATATATATATATATATATATTTACATTTTATATACACGTATATTTCAATTATTTATCAAATTATTTTCTTTTAATTATTTAAAAAAGAAAAAAACTATACAAAACAACAATAACAGTTGAGCATGAGATTCCCAAGCAAATAATAATAATAATAATAAAGAAACAAAGGGCAGGAGCAAACAAGATTGCTAGAGGGATCAATGGTTTAGATTCTGAATAAAGATATTTTCGTCTATGGTTGTTCATTACTGCTTGGGATGTTGAATTTTATTGTTTTGACAAAATGTACGCGATAATTATGAGTCTAAAGAACGTATACACAATTTTTTACTCTCAATTAATTATAAATAAATTTTTATATGATTTTAAAATATATTATTATTGAGTCAATAAATTTATATTATATAATAAAAATAAATTATAAAAATATCTCTTAAAATTGGCTTTTTGACATATTTGGAATTAATACGAAAAGAAAATACAATTTTGGGTATGGTTGGGCAGAAAATACCAAAATGGGCTGGTCGCGCTTGGTGTCGTGACCACCTAGTCGCAGCCAAAACAGCGACTTCGTGTGAGTGTGACACGTGGCGAAAATGCCTATGTGGAGAGGTGACGTGGACAGGAGTCGCGAAACTGGCCGCGACTCTCTCTCGTGATGATACGTGGCAAGCAGATAAGCCACGTGGCATAGTCGCTAGAAACCCAGCGACTCCTCTCACGAGATGCAACGTGTCACGTTGTGATTGGCGAACACATAAAAGATGACGTCATAATGATGACGTCATGGTCGCGGGATTTCCAGCGACTACCCCTAGTCGCGGATTATCCCGCGACTACCCCCTAGCCCAGCCCGCGCCCCACCCTGGGACCACTATAAAAGGGGGGGAGTTTAAAAAAATTTTACTCCCCCTTGTTTTTACTTCTCCCTGTTACGTGCTCTGGTGAATCTTATTTTTCCACTATGGCATCCTCGTCTTCATCCGATAGTTTAGTTATACAGTGTGGTCCAGTTGAGGGAAATGTATTGTGGCTTCAGAAAGCTCACATTTCCCAACATGTTTGGAATAGCGGGGAATGCAGGCGGTTAGTAGTACGAAGGAAACCGCCACTATATTTAGGACGACCCATGATACCCGATGCTATCGTGGACCTCCTTGAAGAAGCTGGTTTTCTGTGGGTGTGTAAGATTGGCTACTTGAAGGTAATTTAAATATTTTTAATTTTTTAATTTAAAAATTATTATTATTTTTTATTGATGAAATTAGATTTAAAGGTAGTTCAGTATGCAATAATATTTAAAATAGGTGGTTAGATTTTAAGATAGTATTATAGGCAGTAATATTTAAAATAGGTAGTTAGTTATGTATATAGTATTATAGGTAGTAATATTTAGAATAAGTTGTTAGATTTTTAGATAGTATTATAGGCAGTAATATTTAAAATAGGTGGTTAGATTTTTATATAATATTATAGGCAGTAATATTTAAAATAGGTGGTTAGATTTTTATATAATATTATAGGCAGTAATATTTAAAATAGGTTGTTAGATTTTTAGATATTATTATGCTAGGTGGTTAAATAATTATTGTTAAAATTTTAATTGTTATTATTATTAGTGATTATCGTAAGTTAGTGTAGCTTTAAGTTAGTATTTATTTCAATTTTGTGTATTGTTGACATAAATATTTATGAATTTTGTTGTAGTTTATTTACGTATTTAAATTTAATTTCTTGTAGTTGACTTACGTATTGAATAATTTTTTTTATTTTATGTTTATTAAGTAATTGTCGTTAGTAAATTTCGTTAGTGATTTAGTTATGTATTAACTTTATTATTTGATATGTTTATTATTTTGTTTTACGCAGGTACATCAGGGAGTCTTGAATGCCTTCGTGGAGCGCTGGAGACCAGAGACTCATACATTTCACATGCGCTGCAGAGAGTGCACTATTACGCTGCAGGATGTGGCTATGTTATTGGGTGTACCTATTGATGGGAGGCCTTTGATTGCAGACACCCATGGCCGATGGTCTGATTTATGCGAGGCAGTGTTGGGTATTAGACCAACACCAGATGTTGTGAAGGGATCGTCCGTTAAGCTCAGTTGGGTAACTGAGAACTTTGGAGACATTACACCGTTTTTAGACGATCCAGTAGCACTGTGGAGATACGCACATGCATGGATTTTACGTTTTATCGGTGGTATTATGTTTCCCGATAGGAGTGGATCACGGGTATCCCTCAAATGGTTGCAGTTTCTCGCTGATTTTGGGGAGATCACTACCTATGCATGGGGTAGTGCTTTATTAGGATTTCTATACAGAGAGTTGTGCAATGCAACTAATGTAGATAACGTGAACATTGGTGGCATGATAGTGTTGGTGCAGTTATGGGCTTGGGAGAGGATTCTTTGCACTATGCCACGAGTCATTGCACCTAGACTACCACACTCACCGATAGGTCACAGGTATGTCCATTGCCACTTTTTTTTTTTAATTTGTTGGTAATTATAATATCTAAATTAGATGACTATTTTTTTTTTTGTAGGTGGTTACCTGTTATGGAAAATATTCATTTTGATCATGATGTCACGGTGATTAGACACGCATTAGATCTTCTTACTAATGAAGAGGTAATAAACTTAAACATTTTAATTATATGATGTTTTTGTGTTTCTGATGTAAAATATATGAAGTTGTAATTTGTATTTGTGCAGTTTATTTGGGAGCCATACAGTGGTGCTGTATTACATTATGTACCAGAGATATGTCGTGCTGGTCAGCCTATTTGGCGAGCTGTTGTGCCACTTCTTTGTTTTCAGATTGCTGAGTGGCACCAGCCAGATAGGGTACTGAGGCAGTTTGGCATGAGGCAGTTTATTCCCGCTGCGCCTTCTCAGTTAGACAGTCTTCACCAGCTGACACTCAGAGGGAAACATGATCAGCATTGGGCTACTCTTCTACAGTCTATTCTAGATATATGGCAGAATCGGCTGCAGTATGTTGTTGACAGCATCCCAGATTCAAGGCCTTTGAGTTACAATGATGATTACATGATCTGGTATAGGAAGAAAACTCTTATGTTTGTCGATCCCAAACACGCCCACGCAGCTGCATTGGTATTTAATCTAATTTAAAATGTTAAATTTCCCTTATATATTTATTAACATTCTTTTTCACTAAAATCTAAATTATTGTTTCAGGGTGAAGTGGTGGAGAACCATGCATTTCTATCCACTCCACAAGGTTTCAGTACGTTGACATTGGATACGATGAGGGACATCACTCGGAGGTTGGCCATGATTAGTACTGAGGCCAGGCGAGTATTAGCGCCAGCTACCAGTGCCCCTCTGGGTGTGGACAGGATTCATGTTGATGATGTCCAGCTTCCGCTTCATACTGTCGAGACGGGTGGTATTGCTAGAGGACGTACGATGATGGAGTCTCAGCCTCATATTATTCCTCCGGTTCCAGAGATGCCTCATGGCATGTATTATACACCGTCACAGTATACACAAGCACCCTCTCAGTTTCCTCCGATGTACCATTACCCTCTCAGGCAGGCCCACCTTTTGATATCCCCGCCGACTTAGCATATATGGATGATCTGCTTCGGGGTGATGGAGGACAACATTGTGATGTTGCTGGTACGAGTCAGGCACTTCCACCTCGTCGTAATCCTGACAGACATGCGAGACACTATGATCCCCTGTGTGGAACGGGTGGTAGGCATGGGCGACATGGTCATCGACATCATCATGATCAGTAGTTTGTCATTATCTAGTCTAGGACTTTTTCTTTTTTTTTTTGGACATTTTATCATATCTAGACATTTTGTTGACATTTATATTATGTAATTAATTATGTTTGTTATGAAAATGCGATCGAGTTATTACAAAGTATTGCATGATAAAATAATTTAACCACGAACATATAATTTAACCATGACTATTACAACATACTAAAAATAAAAGTAACACTAATCTTTTTTATTGGTGGGACAAACCCTTCTGTTATGTCCTTCTTGACCACATTTTCGACATGTTTGTCGTCTTTGCGACGGTTCACTCCAATCCATTTCATTCCTGATTCTTGTTGATTTGGGTCTACCTTTTCCTCTAAGCGTTGCTGGATTAGGGGTTAACTTCCAAAGGCCACCACTCCGCCGAGTATGCTTGCAAGATATATTCATTTTTGTAAACATTATCAACAAACTGCAGAAAGTCAATTGAAACATGTCCACAAACAGCTATCACGTGAGAACAAGGGTAATGGAAAGCCTTAAAACGTCCACATTGACAATATTGTTCAGATAAGATAACTGTCCATTTTTGGCCTCCACGTTGTGTCCGGGGATTAAATGCTTCTTCAACTTCAAATCTTGTCTGTTGAATATTATACACACGAACAGTATGAGAGGAAGCTTCATGTTGATAACGTCGAAGTAATTGCATCACTTTTGAACAATAAACTTGTCCTTCCAACATTTCTTGTTGAGCACGACGACCCCTTTCAACACAATACTCTCTACATCTGTTGTATGTGGCCTTAACCAGGGCACAAATTGGAAGATTTCTACATCCCTTAAAAACCTTATTAACACATTCTGAAAGATTTGTTGTCATGTGTCCATACCTTCGTCCAGCTTCATCATATGTCATATTCCATTTTTCCTTTGAAATATCTTCTATCCATCTACAAACATCAGCACTTGATTCACAAAATTTGTCGAAATTTCTGTCAAATACATGTTTACAAGGAGTATAACCTACACAAAAAAACAATTGTAAATAATTATAAAATGGAATAACATTCTCGTACTAACGAAAATATAAATGAAGTTGTGTTTTAAAAATATACATACCTAATTTAACCAACATGGTCTTTAGTTTCTGATTCTTGAATTTGTGATTAAAATTAGAAGCAATGTGTCGAATGCAATAAAAATGATATGCATGTGGCCGACTCCAACCATTGTGTTCATCATCTACGGCTGACTTTATGCTACGATGCCTGTCAGAAATGATCGAGATCCCTACTTTGTCGATTCGTGTTGACGTACAATGACCTTAAGAACCACGACCAAGCTGATAGTATTTCCCCTTCAACAACAGCAAACGCAAGAGGTAGCACACTTCCATTTCCGTCTTGTGAAGTTGCTATTAATAAGGTTCCTCTATATCTGCCATACAGGTGAGTCTCATCCACTTGTATAATAGGCTTACAAAATTTAAATGCATCGACACATTGCTTGTACATCCAAAACACACGCTCAAATTGTCTAAATTCATTACTAAGAGTGTTACCAACAAAAAATTGATCATCACAAATTTCATAATATGAACCTGGAGAGTATCTTCTCATGTATTCAAGCCAGACAGGAAGTTCTGCATATGACTCAGCCCAATCACCATATATCATAGTCATTGCTTTTTGCTTTCCTAACCATGCCTTCCTGTAAGAAATTTTATAATTGAAAATGCTAGACACTCTCTTGAACAAGTGCAACTTTAATTGATGGATCTTCCCTGATCATACCTGTATACAATAAAATCAAATATTAGCAAAAGATAAGAGATCAACAAACATTCAATAACAAATATAATACATACCAAGTATGCATGTGCTGATCAAATCAGAATCAAGATTTACGTGATCTTGACTCAAACTAGCATTTAAACAAGTATGTGGTCCTCCCCATTGAACGACTTTCCATATCTGTGTTCGTTTTGATAAAATGGCTCGCATATAAAACTGACATCCAACATCAGGACATCTAACGACATACCTATGTGGTTTTGACTCAACGACTTTCGAAATTTGATGTACATTCATCATGTACAATTTTAGCGCCTTCTGAACACTTTTTTTATCTTCAAATTCTAATCCCACAAATAATTCTTGACCTTCTTCCCAACTTATACGACCAGTTACACCAAACAAATCTTCTTCATCAGGATGATCCCAGTTTATTTGAGTATAATGCGGTGTATTGTGCCAAAACGGTTGTTGTGTATCCCCTACAATATCATAATGATACAATTAAATACATTATTTTAAAATAATTGAAACAAATTCACAATTAATCTCACCTGTTACTATATCAGGTAACGCAATTGCTTGAACGTTCAAACCTGCACTGTTAATATCATCATTTAATTCATCATCATCTGATTCAGGTAAATCACCTTCAAAATCTTCACCATCAGTGGATGAATCCCCGAAAGAATCTGAGACGATATAAGTTTCATCTTCTTCACTTGAGTTTATTCCCGTACCACCTTCATCGAACGCCCTACAAACATTTGACTCAAATGCACCACTTTCATTATACGACGACGCACTACCTGCAATAACTATTTCTACACATAATTCTAAATGACCTAACCCCGGTTGTTCGAAATTAGTCATCATTAGATTGACATCACTATCATCAACTAATTCAAATAATGCATATTTATTATCTACAAAATATCTAGTTGTAATGCATCCTATTACTTCATTCTCATGTAATTTTAATCTTTAACGTAATGTTTTTTTTAACCCAATAAAATTAATATTTCTTTCTACTTGTATAATCCTTCTAGATCCTTCAAAGTTTACTCCTTCCTCAGTTTCTGTGATCTTTCCCTTAGGATATACAACAACTACTGTACGCGCCATGCAAGTTTAATTTATCTACACAAAACAACATAAATAAATTACAATTACATATTATTATTTTCAAAAAAAAATAAAATAAATAAACAAACAAAATATTAGACATTAAAGAATAAAATTTATACCAGTTTCTGCTGTCTTTGAGTATAACTGCGAACGTGTGAAGATGAGCGTAGCGGAGGGGGTATATATAATGTGCTGTGGTCGCAGGGAAAATAGCGCCAGGATACATAGTCGCAAAAATAACAGCGGAATACTAGGTCGCAACAACTGTCGCGACCAACAAACAGCCAACCAAAATCTGCCACGTGGCATAATCATAGGCTGGTCGCGGAGTAACCAGCGACCCCCTCATTGACTCTGATTGTGACACGTGGCGTAGTCGCGGCAATTCCAGCGACTTCGCCACGTGGCACACAGTCATCTTCAATTTGTAACGTAGCAAGCCACGTGTCATCACGAGAGAGAGTCGCGGCCATTTCCGCGACTCCTGTCCACGTCACCCCTCCACATAGGCATTTTCGCCACGTGTCACACTCACACGAAGTCGCTATTTTGGCTGCGACTAGGTGGTCGCGACACCAAGCGCGACCAGATTTATTTTGGTATTTTCTGCCCAACCATACCCAAAATTGTATTTTCTTTTCGTATTAATTCCAAATATGTCAAAAAGCCCTTAAAATTTTGTAAAATACACTAAATATTTCTTTATTTTTTAACATTATTTATACTACTTGTATAAGAGGTTTTGATGATTTTTTTTTTTAAATCAAGGTGTGTTAATGTAATGTATAAAATGGTATTAATGTAATATTTTTTAAATAATTAAATGAAGTTTTAATGTTAGAATTAAAAAAACAAAAATTTTATGTAATTTTATGTTGGAACTAAAATAAAATGTTTGTGTAATTTTGTAAAATCTAAGAGAATATTTACATAATTTATAATATATAATAAATTGCGACTCACCGTGTAAAAATAATTTATGTCACTTTTTATTTATGATATGATACGATGTGTTATATATATCTATATATATATATATATATATATATATATATGTGTCTATATATATATATATATGACTTAACAATCGGACAGTCTTACTATGATACGGATATATTAAATATCAGTGAACAATTGATTGGATGGAATATTCAATTTAAATATTATATTTTTAGACTATCTTTTATCTATAGTGGGACATTAAGCATCAAAACCATTGTAAAGGAAATGAGTATTTTTAAGGACGATGTTATGTACAGGTTCAGTAACAAATCAAATTAGACTCTTAGAAGAAAAAAGAGGGCAAGATTTGTCAATTGTTAATTAAATGCAGGTGACAAAGAATTTATAATAATGTATGCGTTTAAAATAAAAACATAATATACTTTATTTACTTAATTAATGAGTGATAATCCACTTTAAAACTTAATCACATTTTTATAACTTAGATTCTTTATAACTAGATCACTAGTGAAGTTCATGTGGCATGTAGCATTATCTGCATAGAGTAATGGTGGAATAATTGTTAATGTTATTACTCGTGATAACAGTTCAGAAGTTTGCATTACGTTGCAGGTTGCTCCTTTCTGTTTCCTTTGAAATCCTAATTTATTACTACTATACAACAACCAAGATAAAGCCATGATGTGAACATAAATCTCAGACTCCATTCATCTATGTGGCTTCAAATTAAATATAAAAAAGAAATAAAAAATCGACTCTCTACTCAGTTTGGACCCCAACAGCTTAAGTACATCACAGTTCTTAAGGACTCTTCTGATTGCTTCCCCTTTAATCTGCTAGAAGTAGAAACCATAGCAGAAGAGGAGAGGCTCTTAGCCTGTGACAAAGATCCAAGATGGCCTTTTATCACTTGTTGAGCTGTCTTCAAGGTGTGATTCCACCTACACACACCTTGGTCCTTCAAGGCTTCCACAACTCCAACACTAGTTGCCACAATCCAACCTCTCTGTGCTGAACTCATCTGATCAATAATACTGCTACTTCTTTGCTTTTCTGAGATGACAGAAGAGAACAAGTAAAGTTAATTTCAAAAGTGTAACGTGATTGTTAGAAGAAAACTGGCTGGTCTGGTTTGATGAAAGAAACGGAGAGCGGGAATTACTTATATAAGAAAAATATTTAATAAACATTCAAATAATTAATTATAAGATATGAAATAAAAAAATATAATATATATATATATATATTTATATTTTAGGAATAAATTAGCTAATTAATTACATAATATAATTTACTTTTGTAATATTGTTGCTTACAGAGAGTCCAACAAAGTAGGTAATGGTGAAAAAACGTGCTGAATATTTGGAAAAACCAGTGGCAGGTGAAGCCAGTGGTTTTGTTTTGGTGAGAGGCATGCTGCATGCAGACTAGTTAATTATTGATATTTTGGACGGATCTCTATGGTAGGACCACATGTTTGTGTCAATTCATTTATGGCCACCTAACTAGTTGCATTGGAAAGAGCAAATTCCATGCAGACTCTGGTTTCACTAATGACTAGTAGACAAGACCCGCACACAGTTTGCATCCTAGAACATCAAATCAAGGATACATTTTTTTTTTTTTTATGTATTATTTATGCTAAAATCAATCAACAGTATGGTTTAGCCTGGTTTATGGGAACTAGCTGATTATTGAATTGCTCGTTTGGAGGTTAACTTTTTTTTTTTTTTCTTAAGGCATTTAAATATTTATATAATTAATTATTTGGGATCATTTTTTAAATAAAAAAACTTACGTTAATTTTTTTGAATAAAAGGTGTTGGACATTAAAGATGTTCAAATCTTAAACGTAAAGAGGTCTTTAAAATTTAAAATAGTTATTTAAAGAATAAAAAATATATATTAATTTAAAATACAATTATCATATTTAAGTAAGGAAAAATTTAGATTTAAAACATTATTTAAATAATTATTTAAAACATAAAAAAATGTTAATTTAAAATAATAATTATCATGTAAACGCTTTCTTGAAATGTCCTCTTTTTCGACATCTAAAATAGACGAATTCTTTCCATAAATATTTTTGGAACAAATTAAAAGGGCATTTTCGTACCAATATTTAATAGTTTGATTTAATATGGGAATTGTAAAAGATAAACACAAGAAGGGGGATTAAATTGTGTTAATTAAAAAATTTATTCCTGTGGGTTACAAAGCTGTTCAGATGAAACAAAATTTATGTTAAAAGATTGATTTTAATGAACAGACGTTATGATGAGATTATCCCCTGTTAGTTGATCAGACGAAACAAAAATAAACACGCTATTTTTATCTTGATTAAATCTATTCAAGACTACGTCCGATTACTCAAGAACCATGAGTTTTCACTACAAACCGTGAAAAGGTTACAAGTATTGTTTGAACCCAGCCACTTCTGGCTATTACAAGATATTCTTTGCTCCCAACCTTCTCAGGCTAAACCAACAAAGTATTCATTGAACCCAGCCTCCACAAGCTAAAACAGGAGGTATTCTTTGTAACACAGCCTCCTCAGGCTAAAATGCCACACAAGTGGACTTTGAAAGATGTTATGAAAAGCAAAGTTTTCCTCTACGCAGAGAGGTGTTTACAATATAGCACAATCAGAGAGTTTGAGCGAATCCTTAAGAGATAGAAGAAGATAAGCGTATTCGCCAACTGATTCTTGAAGGTGTGAAGTCCTTTTATAGGCATCTTCTTCAAATAGCCGTTAGACTCATTTGAATGCCGTTGAGAGTCGTTGAGAGATCTTCTAGAGAGCTTTCCAAAAAGGTTGTCAGTTGTACTTGATTGATTGATGTTGAGTCGCAGTGGATATAGCGGACTAGGTTGTGCGTAGTACTATTTCTGACTTGTACAAAGATGTGACAAAAGGTAAAGACCTTTTTGACTTGGGTGTGTAAGCTCGAATCCCTATACTGATCTTGGATGCTTCTCAAATCTTAGTACGAATGACTCATCCTGACTTCAGCTTTTGGATAGACGATATGATACTTCAGTTTTCAGTTGTTGTTGTTTCGTCTCTCCTATCGTCTTAGACTTCGCTCTTTGGACAGACGAAAGACTTAAGCTTGAGTAGTCCTCTTCTGTCTGTGCATGTATCGTCTTATGACTTGGCTTTTGGACAGACGCAGATCTTCACTTTGAAGGGTCTCGTTCCGTCTGGGCTGGTTTCGTCTTAGCAAGTCTTGGGTAGCTTGGTTTCGTCTGTCTTGTAATTAATCAAAATCTTGAGACTTTAATCATTCTTGATCTAACAATCTCCCCCTTTTTGATGATTACAGACCATACCACGAAAATCTGCACAAGACATGGTTAGACAAAAACAAACAGTCTTAAAGCCAGATTGACATCAAGACGATGTTTTCTGAACAATACCTCTTTATAAAGATTGTTACATCAATGTGATGTAATCAGAGTCAAATATTACAATGGTATTACAAAGCAAAAAGAAACACTAAAGAATTACAATGTGTATCAGAGCAAAACAAAAAAATATTGTATAGAAAGAAACTTTACAACAAACAACAGTATAACTCCCTAGGACGATACTCCTTGTTCTTATTTTTCTCCCCCTCAGACGAAGCTTTTCTTCCTTGCTCCCCCTCAGACTTTGCTCTTCTTTCCCTTGGGTTAGGCATTCTATTCTCTCCCCCTTGGACTGTGATCATCAAAACTCTGATCAAGAAGAAGGCTTCTGCTTCTTCTCTTGCAGCAGATGTAACGCCCCACTATATTTCATTACTGAAATATTTTCATTTTCTTCATTTATTATTATTATTTGAAAATGTTCTCTTCGTTTAGATTTCTTTAAATAAAATCTTAAAATAATTTCCTTGCTAAACAAAAATCGTCACCATAAAAATAAAACACATCACATAGATCACATCATAACCATACATCAAAAGTTATTTACAAAACGTCACATAGATACGTAGTATTATGACAATTATAATATATACATTATTCCATTAAATCTTCATGTTAGCTAACATTCCTTGACATCTCCACACATGATTACTGAATCTACCTGTCAATCTATTCCTCCGAATAAAATTCAGGATCATCACAGGTGTCAAACCATAGACACAAACACGCAAGGGTAAGTTCCAATATCTTAATAAAAATACTTATCATGTAAAAATATAATACATATCATGATCAAATAAATAAAGAATGAATTATGACTTAAATAAAATTTCTATATGATGCATGCTCCAACCTCAACTCCAAAAATATGCAATGTGGTACCATCTCAGATAATACGACATCATCATCGTAAAACTTACCGACCAGTTGGGATTCTACAGTGGTGCAGAGAATCTCATAAACAAACATGTGATCATCATGAATTAAATGAATTCTCACTGTTAGAAATCCCCCAAGTCTGGCATCCCACCAAGACGCACGGATTAAGTTATTATCTGCACCTCTAACCGAGGCCACCTCTTTTGAGGCATGCATGAATGAATGAAATCTTATCTCCCTTTCTAAAAATCTCATTTAAAACAATATCAACTTATTGATATTACAAGTACACTCCATCATTATATTTTACGTTGTGGATTAATAATTTATAGTATAATTGCCATAGTGTTCATCACAGTCCTCAACGTGCATAGCATAGTTAATTAATCACAGTCTCAATCATTATCCAAGTTCAAAGAAAAGGTAAACATACACAATCTAAGTCATCATCCAAGTACACATCCAAAGTTATTCAAGTTTAATCAAAGGTCATCCAAGTTCAAATTATAGAAAAATTAATCGTTGTAATATTATATAAATAACTAAAATTATGAAATCAGTAAAGATGGCAGAGCCTCCTAGTTAGATCTCATAATTTTAAGTCGTTGTAATATTATATAAATAACTAAAATTATGAAATCAGTAAAGGTGGCAGAGCCTCCTAGTTAGATCTCATAATTTTAGGATCTCAAATATCATATGCAGTATAAACAAATGAAAGCGGAAATATTTCATTATAAAGATATAAATATGTGGGACTATAAATAAAAGTTGGAATAGCTCAGTTGGTTAGGAAGTGGTTGGGAATCTAAAGGTCATGGGTTTGATTCCTGTTTGTATCATTCTTATTATTATATATATTTTTTTATTATTTTTTTTAAATATGCATTATTTTAGTAATTGAAAATTTAAACAAATTGCAACTTCCCTTACAATCCTTATTACTTTAAAACTTCAATAATAATTATAAGTTAAAGAGAATAAGATTATAAAAATCAAAATATAGAATTTTTTTAGGATTATTCTAAAATTTTTAGAAACTTGAAAACTTAATTAAATTGAAAACTTATAATAGTTTAGAAACTTCCCTCACCTTATTTTTCTCTCTCTTGGAAATGCTTTGAAAGATCTTCTAATGGTTGAAAGAAGGTTGATCCAACTCCCCACACAAAGTTAAGTGATGTGGTTTTGGGTGAATTTAGAAAAATTTGAAATTTTGACAAAACAATCTTATGATTTTGGTAGATTGAAAAACAAGAAAAATTTACTATTTTGTGAGAATGAACTTCAGCTGAAATGTGCATTTCAAGTGTTCTCAAATGTGCTATTTATAGGTCAAAAAAATATTAAAATATTATTGATAATCAATTTTGTATAGTTACTTTAAATAATTTTTAATGAATGCCATTATTGCTTATAATCATGTTCTTCACTTTTGGCTTTTATTTGTTTGTTTCCAACCACCCCATTATTTGTTTCCAGCAGCCCCATTACGTGAGTGGAAGGCCAACAATTGTCATTTGCTTTAAAATATTCACAAATGACCAAGATGGTTAAAAATAATTATTAGTTTCAAGTTTACCATTTTGGTTGTAAAAATTCCCTAAGTGATGTGACTTTCTTCTAAGTCTTTTTTTGCATCTTTATTTCATCCTTTTTATGCTTAGTTAATCGTTTTATAATCAAGGATAGCAAATTGTTCATAAATCCACACAATAGTAATTTAAAAGTTACTAAAAATTATGGATTCTTAATGATTTTAAACACTAATTTCTCTTCTACATTTTATGATTCTAATTCCATCCTTCAAATATCTTATATGATTATTCCATAATTAAGATTATATTATAAGGAGTCTAAAAATTATTTTTCCCTATTTTTCTGGTTCACATATTTCTCTCGATAAATTTTCAAGACATTTTCTGTATTTAATTTACAGAAAATTTGTTATACAACATTTTATTCTAACTGTATATTTATTTATCCTACTCATAATTTTACATTTTATGGAATATATTACTTTTGATTTCCTTCTTGTTTTAATTTTTCAATTTGCACTGCGTAGATAAACACTGTTCAGAAAATAATTTCATTTTTCCAAAAACTGTATATTTTTAGAATCAGTAAATTTTTCTGTGTAACTATATATAATTTTTATGTATTAATTCTTAAAATGTTTCTCAAATCAAATACTGAATAAAATTTCTTACAAATAATAATATAATTAAAACAATGAATTTACAGTAATTCAGAAATATAAAATAACGTTCGAAACATCAAATAGTAATAAAAATGTCAAACAACAAAGTTATTTTTCTACTACATTTTTATTTAGAATTGTAATCTTTATTTTCTCAAATTACGTAATAATATTGCTACCCAATGGTAATTTATTTTTGAATTACGTTTTCTGTCTAATCAAATTATAATAGTAAACAGTTAATATGCACATTTTATAGAATTTTTAGTAAATATTTTAACTACGTTTTTATTATACGTAGTTATTTGTGAAAATTAATTTTTTGAGGGTGTTACAACTCTCCCCCCTTAAAAAGAAATTTCGTCCTCGAAATTTACCTCATTGAAATAATGCAGGATAGCTTTTCTACATCTCACTTTCCAATTCCCATGTCGCATCATCCGTTCTCCAGATAACCTTTACTAAAGAAATATCTTTTCCTCTTAAGGTTTTGATTCTTCTATCCTCAATTCTCATTGGTAATACTTCATAGGTTAGATTATCCTTTATTTGTATATTATTTGGAAGGGACCAATGAAACGCGGTGAAAGTTTTCGGGATTTTAAAACTCTTCCAATACCAGTCCATGGATTTACCCTTAAGAATACGTGATCACCAACATCAAATTCCAAATCTTTTCTTCTTTTGTCATGATAACTTTTCTGCCTACTTTATGTCGTTCTCATCTTTTCCTGAATTAACTTAATCTTTTCTGAGGTTTGTTGTACAATATCAGGTCCTAAAATTAAACTTTCTCCTGATTCAGTCCAACACAAAGGAGTTCTACATTTTCTTCCATATAAAGCTTCAAAAGGTGCCATACCAATGGAAGAATGAAAACTATTATTGTAGGTAAATTCTATCAAAGGCAAAAAGTCTACCCAACAACCCTTATGTTCTAAAACACAAGCTTTCAATAAATCCTCTAAAGATTGAATAGTTCTTTCAGTTTTTCCATCAGTTTGAGGATGATAGGCTGAACTTAATTTTAATTTGGTGCCTAAAGCTTTATGTAAACTCTCCCAAAATCTTGAAGTAAATCTAGGGTCTCTATCTGATACAATACTAGATGGTACACCATGTAATCTTACAATCTCACCTATGTATAAATTAGTTAATTTCTCTAAAGAATACCTAATATTAATAGGAATAAAATGTGCAGACTTAGTTAAACGATCTACTATAACCCAAATTGAATCAAATCCCCTAGGGCTTCTTGGCAAAGCTACCACAAAATCCATAGATATGCTATCCCATTTCCATTGTGCTATTTCTAAAGGTTGCAATAAACCTGAAGGTTTCTGATGTTCTATTTTAGCCTTTTGACAAATTAAACAAGAATACACATATTCACAAATTTCTTTCTTCATTCGAGGCCACTAGAACATGGTTTTCAAATCTTTGTACATCTTAGTGGCACCAGGATGAATACTTAATTTGTTTTTATGTGCTTCCTCCAAAATTGTTTTTCTAACTTCTGTTATATTAGGAATACAAATTCTATCTTGAAACCTCAAAATACCATCCATTCCAATCTTAAACTCACTACTTTTTCCTTGAGTCAAAGTTTCTATTTGGGTTTTCAGAAAAGGATCAAATTCTTGCTTCTGTCTAATTTCTTCCAAAAATATGTTTGAAATTTGTAAAGCTCCTAATCTAATACTCGTATTAGTAGTTTCACACACTAAACTAAGATCTCGAAATTGTTCCAATAAATCCATTTCTCTAATCATTAATGAAGACATAATCAAAGACTTCCTACTTAAAGCATCTGCTACCACATTAGCCTTTCCGGTTCAAAATCATAATCCTTTAAAAACTCCATCCATCTTCTTTGTCTCATGTTTAATTTTTTTTGAGTAAATAAATATTTAAGGCTTTTGTGATCGCTAAATACTTCAAATCTAGTTCCATACAAATAGTGTCTCCATATCTTAAGTGTGAATACTACAACTGCTAATTCTAGATCATGGGTTGGGTAAATTTTCTCATGAATCTTAAGTTGTCTAGAAGCATATGCTACCACTTTACCATCTTGCATCAATACTCCTCCTAAACCCATTTTAGATGCATCACAATACACTACAAAAGGTTCTTTGGGATCAGGTAGAGTTAATACTGGAGCAGTGGTCAATCTTTCCTTTAGAGTTTGAAAACTATCCTCACATTGAATTGTCCAAATAAATGCCTGATTCTTTTAGTCAAGGTAGTCAAAGGCAAAGCTATTTTAGAAAAATCTTTAATAAATCTCCTATAATATCCTGCTAATCCTAGAAAACTCTTAATCTCTGTTACACTTTTAGGTCTCTCCCATTCCAAAACAGATTGTACCTTACATGGATCTACAGATATTCCTCCCTGACATATCACATGACCTAAAAAATTCATTTTCTCCATCCAAAATTCACACTTAGATAATTTAGCAAAAAGTTTTCTGTCCTTTAAAATCTGTAATACTATATTTAAGTGTTTGGAATGATCCTCCCTAGTTTTATTGTACACTAATATGTCATCAATGAATACAATTACAAAATGGTCAAGATAAGGGTGAAAAATTCAGTTCATGTAATCCATAAATACTGCTGGAGCATTAGTCACTCCAAAAGGCATAACTAAATACTCATAGTGCCCATAACGGTCTTGGCGATTTTTGGAATATCCTCGGATTTTACCCTAATCTGATGGTATCCTGATCTTAAATCAATCTTACTAAAAATACAGGCTCCTTTTAATTGATCCATAAGATCATCAATCCCAGGCAGTGGATATTTATTCTTAATGGTTACTCTATTCAATTATCTATAATCTATGCACATTCTCATGGTTCCATCCTTTTTCTTAACTAACAAAACTGGAGCTCCCCAGGGTGATACACTAGGCCTTACAAACTGTTTACTTAACAATTCTTCAATTTGTTTCTTGACTTCTGCTAATTCTACAGGAGACATTCTATATGGTGCTATGGAAATTGGTCATGTTCCTGGAACTAAATCAATGGAAAACTCTATTTCTCTTTCAGGAGGTAACTGATCCACTTCTTGAAATATCTCTGTAAAATCTTTTACTATTGGCACACTACTCACCTCATTCTTAGATTTAGTTTCATTAGCGGTGATCATGTATACTTGGGTATTGTTTTCCTTTAAAGATTTTAAGACTTTATTTATGGAAATAATTTCAATATCCCTACTCACCTCCTCAGTCTCGAAAAATAATTGTTTTGTCAAAGCAATTCAACAAAACATGATTAGTGGACAACCAATCCATACCTAAAACAACTTCAATTTGTTGAAGGGGTAAACAAATCAAATTGACACAGAAAGTTTTATCACCAATTTTTATTTTACAGTCTAGACAGATATCTGAGGTTAACACTGAAGTCACAGTTGGAGTATTCACTTCTAATTTAAAGTTTAATGAAGACACAGAGAGTTTCAATTTTTGTACACAAGAATATGACACAAAAGAATGAGTAGCACCAGAGTCAAATAACACAGTTAAAGGAGTTTCATTTATGAAGCATTTACCTCGAATCAAAGGTTCTGAAGTCTCAGTTCCATTAAGAGAAAAAATTCTTCCTTGAGCCTTCGGTTTTTCAACGGATTTTCTGACATGCTTCCCTTTCTTGGACAATCTTTTGCTAGATGTCCCTTTATGTTACATTTGTAGCACCAGATGCATGATGAAGCATAGTGTCCAAATTCTCCACACTTTAAACACTTGACATTAACAGGATTAGATTCACGATTTCTCATAGGAGCTTTAGAAAAATTCCCAGCAGAACGTTCCTTAAATCCTTGAGAAGCTTGGTATGGTTTCCCTTTATTTTCGAACCCAAATCTTTTATTTTTAATGGGTCCTCCAACATATTTATTTTTATAATATACAGCTCTAGCACGAGAATCCTCATCATATATTCTACACATATTTACAAGTATTGGAAATTGGTGAATACCTTGATAATTTATAGCCTGTTTTATTTCAGGACGCAGGCCATTTAAAAATTTAACACATTTTGACCTTTCACCATCTTTTCCATGGTAGTGTGTAAAATATCTGACTAGGTCCTCAAACCTAACCGCATACTCAGCTACTACTAAGTTCTATTGTTTTAATTTCAAAAACACCATTTCTTTTTTATTTCTTATATCTTCAGGAAAATATTTTTCTAAAAATAATTCCTTAAATCCTTCCCATTTTATTGTTTCTCCTTCCTTTGCTTCATACTGGCAGGTATTTTCCCACCAGTATTCTGCCTCATCCACCAACATATGAGTTGCAAAAATTACCTTTTTATCCTCAGAACATCCCATTACCCGAAAGATTTTCTCAATTTCCGTTACCCATCGTTGAGCACCTTCAGGGTCATATCCACCTCCAAAAGTAGGCGGATTATTCCTCTGAAAACGTTCCAGACCACGATATTCGTTATGTTCGTTGTTGTTCCTACTTTGACTTCCAATTGCTTGGGCAAGTTTTTCGAGTGCCTCAACAATTGCCTTATCATTTCCTTCAGCCATCTATTATTATTACAGAAAATAAAATCTCAAAGCACACCAGCTAACAATCAAACAAGAATATAGAGCACATAAACAAACAATCATATACACCACCTTATAGTTTCTAAGCTCACTACCAATCACTTAATCACAACAAAAACATGGTTAGCTCAAAATTCACAAGTCCAAGAAAACATATTGTTCTGATACCAACTGTAACGCCCCACTATATTTCATTGCTGAAATATTTTCCTTTTTATCTATTTATTATTATTATTTGAAATTGTTTCAATTCGTTTATTATTATTATTTGAAAATGTTCCCTTCGTTTAGATTTCTTTAAATAAAATCTTAAAATAATTTCCTTGCTAAAAAAAAATCGTCACCATAAAAATAAAACACATCACATAGATCACATCATAACCATACATCAAAAGTTATTTACAAAACGTCACATAGATACGTAGTATTGTGACAATTATAATATATACATTATTCTATTAAATCTTCATGTTAGCTAACATTCCTTGACATCTCCACACATGATTACTGAATCTACCTGTCAATCTGCTCCTCCGAATAAAATTCAGGATCATCACAGGTGTCAAACCATAGACACAAACACGCAAGGGTAAGTTCCAATATCTTAATAAAAATACTTATCATGTAAAAATATAATACATATCATGATCAAATAAATAAAGAATGAATTATGACTTAAATAAAATTTCTATATGATGCATGCTCCAACCTCAACTCCAAAAATATGCAATGTGGTACCATCTCAGATAATACGACATCATCATCGTAAAACTTACCGACCAGTTGGGATTCTACAGTGGTGCACAGAATCTTATAAACAAACATGTGATATCATGAATTAAATGAATTCTCACTGTTAGAAATCCCCCAAGTCTGGCATCCCACCAAGACGCACGGATTAAGTTATTATCTGCACCTCTAACCGAGGCCACCTCTTTTGAGGCATGCATGAATGAATGAAATCTCGTCTCCCTTTCTAAAAATCTCATTTAAAACAATATCAACTTATTGATATTACAAGTACACTCCATCATTATATTTTACGTTGTGGATTAATAATTTATAGTATAATTGACATAGTGTTCATCACAGTCCTCAACGTGCATAGCATAGTTAATTAATCACAGTCTCAATCATTATCCAAGTTCAAAGAAAAGGTAAACATACACAATCTAAGTCATCATCCAAGTACACATCCAAAGTTATTCAAGTTCAATCAAAGGTCATCCAAGTTCAAATTATAGAAAAATTAATCGTTGTAATATTATATAAATAACTAAAGTTATGAAATCAGTAAAGGTGGCAGAGCCTCCTAGTTAGATCTCATAATTTTAAGTCGTTGTAATATTATATAAATAACTAAAATTATGAAATCAGTAAAGGTGGCAGAGCCTCCTAGTTAGATCTCATAATTTTAGGATCTCAAATATCATATGCAGTATAAACAAATGAAAGCGGAAATATTTCATTATAAATATATAAATATGTGGTAATATAAATAAAAGCTGGAATAGCTCAGTTGGTTAGGAAGTGGTTGGGAATCTAAAGGTCATGGGTTTGATTCCTGTTTGCATCATTCTTATTATTATATATTTTTTTTATTTTTTTTTTATATATGCATTATTTTAGTAATTGAAAACTTAAACAAATTGCAACTTCCCTTACAATCCTTATTACTTTAAAACTTCAATAATAATTATAAGTTAAAGAGAATAAGATTATAAAAATCAAAATATAAATTTTTTTTAAGATTATTCTAAAATTTTTAGAAACTTGAAAACTTAATTAAATTGAAAACTTATAATAGTTTAGAAACTTCCCTCACCTTATTTTTCTCTCTCTTGGAAATGCTTTGAAAGATCTTCTAATGATTGAAAGAAGGTTGATCCAACTCCCCACACAAAGTTAAGTGAAGTGGTTTTGGGTGAATTTAGAAAAATTTGGAATTTTGACAAAACAATTTTATGATTTTGGTAGATTGAAAAACAAGAAAAATTTGCTATTTTGTGAGAATGAACTTCAGCTGGAATGTGCATTTCAAGTGTTCTCAAATGTGCTATTTATAGGTCAAAAAAATTTTAAAATATTATTGGTAATCAATTTTGTATAGTTACTTTAAATAATTTTTAATGAATGTCATTATTGCTTATAATCATGTTCTTCACTTTTGGCTTTTATTTGTTTGTTTCCAACCACCCCATTATTTGTTTCCAGCAGCCCCATTACGTGAGTGGAAGGCCAACAATTGTCATTTGCTTTAAAATATTCACAAATGACCAAGATGGTTAAAAATAATTATTAGTTTCATGTTTACCATTTTGGTTGTAAAAATTCCCTAAGTGATGTGGCTTTCTTCTAAGTCTTTCTTTGCATCTTTATTTCATCCTTTTTATGCTTAGTTAATTGTTTTATAATCAAGGATAGCAAATTGTTCATAAATCCACACAATAGTAATTTAAAAGTTACTAAAAATTATGGATTCTTAATGATTTTAAACACTAATTTCTCTTCTACATTTTATGATTCTAATTTCATCCTTCAAATATCTCATATGATTATTCCATAATTAAGATTATATTATAAGGAGTCTAAAAATTATTTTTCCCTATTTTTCTGGTTCACATATTTCTCTCGATAAATTTTCAAGATATTTTCTGTATTTAATTTACAGAAAATTTGTTATACAACATTTTATTCCAACCTGTATATTTATTTATCCTACTCATAATTTTACATTTTATGGAATATATTACTTTTGATTTCCTTCTTGTTTTAATTTTTCAATTTACACTGCGTAGATAAACACTGTTCAGAAAATAATTTCATTTTTCCAAAAACTGTATATTTTTAGAATCAATAAATTTTTCTGTGTAACTATATATAATTTTTATGTATTAATTCTTAAAATGTTTCTCAAATCAAATACCGAATAAAATTTCTTACAAATAATAATATAATTAAAACAATGAATTTACAGTAATTCGGAAATATAAAATAACGTTCGAAACATCAAATAGTAATAAAAATGTCAAACAACAAAGTTATTTTTCTTCTACATTTTTATTTAGAATTGTAATCGTAATTTTCTCAAATTACGTAATAATATTGCTACCCAATGGTAATTTATTTTTGAATTACGTTTTCTGTCTAATCAAATTATAATAGTAAACAGTTAATATGCACATTTTATACAATTTTTAGTAAATATTTTAACTACGTTTTTATTATACGTAGTTATTTATGAAAATTAATTTTTTGAGGGTGTTACAGCAGACCCATCACAATCTTCATTAACTGCCCCAACTCAGATGTGAGAGACGCTTGATTTTCTTCAAGCTCCCTATTTTTAAGCTCCAAGGCATCACATTTTTGCTTCAGAGACCTATACTCTTCAAATTGGCGTAATAATATCACCTTTGCTTGGTTCATCAACCTCGCTCTTTTCCCGAAATCAACCACATTTTCAATCATCAGTGGTGTTTGAGGGTACTCCATAATGGGTTCAGTGTCATTAATAATGATCACTGGTGTGGTCTTCTTCAGACGTAATGTAAATAGTGAAAGAACTAGATAGGCAGTGAAGTGTCGCTCCCATTGGTAAGTGTACCACTTTGTTGGAATGGACACTTCAAGAAGTGGCTGTTCCTGAGAGTAGACGAATGTACTTCCAGGAAACACTCTGCCACAGACTGAAGAATCACTCTCATCATAAGTGGTTCCAGAACAGTGTTGGAATGCGACTTCAGACGGATGCTTCTTCTCCTTTCCTTTAGCCAAGTACTTTACTAAGCACGACCTTTTTCTGTCTAAGATGATGAAGTATTTGGTTTCTTCAGTCACCAAAGAAGAAAACTGAGATCCAATCAAAAGAGGATGATCTTTGTAGTCCTTCTCAGCTTGTCACTTTATATGAAGAAAAGAGATGTTTCTTTCTTTAACTTCTCTTCTATAAGCATTGGCCATCAACTGGAAAGGGATATCGTAATCTTCAGGTAGGGAGTGAGCCAACTCCTCAGGGTCTTCTTTTTCATCAATGAGCAGGGAGTATCTTGGATGAATCCCGGAGCAATGTGGTCTTGTCCATGGGAGCACAATTCCCAGAGAGTAGCCTAAGCCGACATACTCTGTTTGGTTGAGAGGAATTGTGAACTTTAAGGGATCATGACCGGTGAGAGCATCAAGGTGTCAATGAGTGCACTCTTTTGGCTCATACCTATGAGAATCAGCGTCTCCAAATTTACAATGGTGGAATACTGGAGTGTTGATCTCATGCCGAACCTTCCATCTTGAATTTTGTTTGTGTGGGATGTGAGGTTCGTAGCCAAGTGCTGGTCCTTCAATCTCAGACGCAGCAAGATGATCCTTGTATTCTTTTATTTTCTCTAGTCCCTTGATATTTAGTGTTGCCAGTTCGTCCCAGGGCAGACGCTTCAACCAATTGCGTTGCTCTTCTGGTGAATAGACAAAATCTTCATCAAGGTTGGCTGGCTTTAGGGATTTATTGTAAAGAATGAGGTTTTCTGATCTCCTTAGGTGAAAGCCCTTCTTTCCTCTGTACACGTATGGGCTTTTCAACTCAATATAAGGAGTTCCCCTTATGTTTGGGTCTTCATCGTCTGCCAAGGCTGCAGCAGACTCAGACAATTCAGCCTCATTGGAGAATTCTTCAAATTTCTCTCAAGAACCCAATCGGGTTTGATTGGTCCGTCGTATAAGTGCTTTCTTCATATTTTCGCATGACTAATTCGTTTAGGAATGAATAGTCAATCTTGCGCTTTGGGGGTAAGTCTTCTGGATTGATCACCTCAGTACGTGATCTCCCCCATGTAGCATCCACCTTGATTATTTCAAGTTGTTCTTCATCAGACAAAGAATCAACTTCTTCAATGAGCACAAAGTCTTTAGACGGAAACTCCTTCGTCTGTTGGTGGAATGCTTCTTCAGACGCACCAGATATCGTCTGTGCAAGGCAAGCATTAAGCGGAGACGCAACAAGTGGCTCAGAAGAGGTTGCCATTTGTTCGTCTAGGAGTGTTGTTGATGGAAGAATTTCCATTGTGGAAACTTCTTCACTTAACATGGTTTCCAACTCCTCCGCTAGTTGGGCATTGTCTTTTTGGATCTGGGCAGTCTCTTCATTATTCATGCCCTCTGAGGTAGCTTGGGCAGATGCTCCTTCAGACGATCCAATGCCTTGAATGCTTTCGAGAAAGATCCTTTCTATTTCAGCTTCGAGCAAGATGGAGACTTTTCTAGCCTCTTTGAGTTATTTTTCTTCTTCTGTCTTTCAAACAATGACAGAAGCCAATTTTTGTTTCATCTTTTCCTTGCCCTTAGCAGCTTTCCCAAGCGCAAGCTTCCTAGCTTGTACCTTTTCTTCTGTTTCTTTCCTTTGCTTTTCTGCGTCTGTGAGTATCTTCACAGACGGAACTTTCTCAGACGGAATGGTGACCCCTTCGTCTTCACTTGGGGATATCGTCTGTTCTTTTGACTTAGCACCTATGTGCTTGATTCTGATGGTCCTTTTCTTTTTCTTGAGGGGTTCCTCAAGAACATCCTTAAAAGGAACTTTAGATATTGTCACAGAAGGAGGAGGTTGAGGTTGGTTTGGTGTTTGGGCTTGTGTTTGGGGTTGTGTTTCGGACGGTGTTTGGGATTGTGTTTGTGGCTTTGCACGCTTGATGCGAGCTCTGTGTGAAAGTTCTTTGGTGATGGGTGAGAGAGGTATGTCTTCTTTTTGTGAGTGAAGAAAGTCTGGTGCTAGATGCATCTTTGCAAAGGTGCTGGCTTTAACTTCCTTTCCCAAAGGGTGCCAAACAATATCAGTGGTGTCAAACCCCTGATTGATAATGATTCTAGAGAAGAGGGTGGCGTAGGGAATGCTACTCTTCTTTCGGATGTTGCGGTTCTTCAGAGCGCTTATCCAATGGTCAAGAATAAGGTGAGGGAGACTCATCCTTGCTTTTCTCAGACAATAGAAAATGCAGAATCTGTCTCGAGTACTCACATTATCCCTTGAGCCAATCCTTGGTGTGAAGATGTTGAAGAGGAGGTTGTGGATGATTCTAGCGGTTGGAGAGAGGTTCCCTGACCTATAAAACTTGGAGTCTTCAGGGTCGCGTTTCTTCACATACATGAGTTTGTCAACACGTTCCTCTGATTCATTCTTCATCCAGTTGGGGCTGTAGAAACGCCCTTCGACCTTGCAGTTTCCAGCCTCAGCAGTAGAGTCCACCGTAATGATGTACTCTTTGTTATCTATGGTACCCATGATACCATCATCAAATTCCTTGGCGTCACTCCAGAATTCGGCATAAGCTTCCATCAGCCATGGCCCTTTCAACTCAACAAACCCCATCCATCCGATTTGGTCAAACATCTTCAATACCCTTTCAGAGACACTTTCCAGGGTCTCTCTTGAGATCCACTTGCTTGGCAAGAATAAATCTTGGGCGAAAAAGGTGGCTTCAGCGGTTTTGGTAGCTTTGGTGTTCTTGGCAGCCATTGTTGAAAGTTTTTTTTAAAAAAAAGAGTGAAAGCTTAGTGAGTATTAGGTTTCAGAAGGTTCAAAAGATTGCAGATTGCAGTAAAGAGTAAAAGAGTGAACTTTCAAGAGTATTTATAGATAAAGAATGAAACGGTTGTAATTGATCAGACGAAAGATTTCGAAAATCGCCCCTAATTTGACGTGTCCACATCATTGCCCTTTCAATGATTGATTTGACCTCTGCAATTTACAGCGCGTGCTTATCATTGTCCTAGAATAGTGCAATAAATGATAGACACATTTATTGCTCCCTTTAATTTGTCCCTACACACTTGAGATAAACTTGTTAAAAAGTAACAGTTGCGTCTGTTGAATTTTACCACAGTAACTATTCAACTTGATCACACGCAATGTTTCGTCTTAACATGAAATAATGTACAGACGGAACAAATCCAATCAATAACTCGACGAAAACAATTTTTCAATCTGTTAAAGAAATAATTCCAAGATTTTCTTTAATGAAATTGAATCGTGTTTCATCTAAAGCTTTTGTAAATATATCTGCCCATTGAAAATCAGTTTGCACAAACTGTATATCAAAAATAACTTTTTGGACATAATCTCTTATAAAATGAAAACGAATTTCAATATGTTTGGCTTTAGAATGTTGAATAGGATTTTTGCTGAGATTGATTGCACTTGTGTTATCACAAAACACTGGAATATGATTCTCAAACCTGGAATAATCCTCAAGTTGATGTTTAATACATAGTAATTGTGAGCAACATCATGCCGCAGCAATGTACTCTGCTTCAGTTGTTGAAAGTGCAATGGAGTTTTGTTTCTTGCTTGACCAAGATATTAGTGATGATCCAAGATATTGGCATCCACCGCTTGTGCTTTTTCTCTCCACTTTATCTCCAGCATAATCAGCATCACAAAAGTCTCTTAAACTGAAATCACTATTTTTCTTATAAAACAGAGAGAGATTAGTTGTTCCAACAAGATATCTAAGAATTCTCTTTACAGCTTGCAAATGAGATTCTTTGGGATCAGATTGAAAACGTGCACATAGACAGACACTGAACATAATGTCAGGTCTACTTGCAGTTAAATAAAGGAGTGAGCCAATCATACCTCTATATACCGTCTGATCAACAGACTTACCTGACTCATCCTTATTGAGATTTGCTCTAGACGAATGCATTGGGGTCTTCATAGGCTTGGCATTTTCCATCTTGAACTTCTTAATAAGTTCCTTTGTGTATTTCTGTTGATGGATGTAGATTCCTTCTTTCGTCTGCTTGATTTGAAGTCCTAGAAAGAACTTCAATTCTCCCATCATACTCATTTCGAACTCATCCTGCATTAGCTTTGAAAAATCCTTGCAAAGAGAGTTGTTAGTAGCTCCAAAGACTATATCGTCTACATAAATCTGAACTATAATAAAGTCTTTTGAAACGCTTTTCTTGAAGAGAGTTGTATCAACCTTTCCTCTTGAAAGACCATTTTTAAGAAGGAAAGAACTGAGTCTATCATACCAAGCTCTAGGAGCTTGTTTGAGACCATACAATGCTTTCTTGAGTTTAAAAACGTGATCTGGTTGAGACAAGCTTTGAAAACCAGGAGGTTGTTTCACATACACTTCTTCTTCAATAAAACCATTTAGAAAAGCACTTTTTACATCCATTTGATATAGGACGATATTCTTGTGAGCAGCAAAAGCAAGTAATATTCTAATAGCTTCTAATCTAGCTACAGGTGCAAAGGTTTCAGTAAAATCAATACCTTCTAGTTGATTGTACCCTTGTGCTACTAACCTTGCTTTGTTTCTTACCACTTTTCCAACTTCATCAAGCTTGTTTGAACACCCATCTCGGTTCGATGATGCTTTTGTTCTTTGGTCTTTCAACAAGAGTCCATACATCATTTCTTGTGAACTGATTAAGTTCTTCTTCCATAGCCAAAATCCAATCATTGTCTTGAAGAGCATCTTCAATATTATTTGGCTCCATATCTGATACAAGAGCATAGCTTGAGATATACTTCACTCTTGATCTTGTTTGAACACCTTGGGATCTATCTCCAATGATGAGATCTTCTGTATGGTTTGATGCAAACTTCCATGTTTTTGCAGGGACTTGATCTTCCTGTTGATGAGTATCGACGACGAAGAGGGTTAAATCGTGCATCTATCGTCTGTCCTTGTATGGTCTGACTCTTGTTTATCATCTTGTCTTGAATTTTGACCAGAAGGGTTAATCTGCAAGTTATCAAACAAATTTTCTAGGTCTGATATTTCTTTATCAGCCTTTGAGTTATCTTGGAACTTTACATGGATTGATTCTTCTACAACTTGTGTCTTAGAGTTAAATACTCTATAGGCCTTAGATGTATTGAAATATCCAAGAAAGATTCCTTTAACCACCTTTGAATCAAACTTTTCAAGTTGATCTTTGGTGTTTAGGATAAAACATTCACATCCAAAAGGATGAAAATAAGAGATGTTGGGTCTTCTTCCTTTCCATAGTTCATATGGAGTCTTATTCAATATTGGTCTTATCAATATTCTGTTTTGAATATAACAGGAAGTATTTACTGCTTCTACCCAATAATATTTAGGGAGAGAGCTTTCATGCAACATGGTTCTAGCCATTTCTTGTAAGGTACGATTTTTCCTTTCCACAACTCCATTTTGTTGAGGAGTTCTTGGAGACGAAAAATTGTGAAATATACCATTTTCAAAACAAAAGGCTTTGAACTCAGAATTTTCAAATTCTGTTCCATGATCACTTCTTACAGACGCAATACATATTCCTTTTTCTTTTTGAACACGTTTGCAGAATATTTCAAAGACCTTGAATGACTCATGTTTATGGGCTAGGAAGTATACACATGTGAATCTAGTATAGTCATTTACAATGACAAATCCATATCTCTTCCCTCTCAGACTTTCAGTCTGAGTGGGTCCAAAGAGATCAATGTGTAACAGTTCTAACGATCTTGTCGTGGAAACAACATTTTTTGATTTGAAAGAAGCTTTGAGTTGTTTCCCATGCCGACAAGATTCACACGATCGATTGGTTTTCCAAGATATTTTTGGCAAACCTTTTACGAGATCTTTCTTAGAAATTTTTGAAATATACTTGAGACTTAAATGTCCAAGCTTTTTGTGCCAAATATCTCGTTCATCGTCTGCTGAAATCAAACATGTTACATTCTGATCACTCAGGTCAGAAAGACAAACCTCATAAAGGTTATTCTTTCTTTTCCCAATAAAAAGAATGGATTTATCTTTGTTCTTCACTATACACTCATCAGAGTTAAAAACTACTTCATATCCACTGTCACAAAATTGGCTTATGCTAAGTAGATTGAAGTTAAGACCTTTAACATATGATACATTCTGGATAAAAGTATTGGGTGTCTTACCAACAAATCCCAATGCCAAGAATTTTACCTTTTCCGAATCAGTATGAGACAGACCCTTTACTTGGTCCGAGATCTTGGAACATAGACAGTCTCTCGTCATGTGTCGTGAGCATCCACTGTCCAGGTACCAGCTTGAAGTCTTGTCTCTTCCCATTGAGGATATCTGCAACAGGAACAATGAGTGACTTTGGTACCCAAATCTTTTTGGGTCCTTTCTTGTTAGTTACAAAAGGTTTCTTTTTGTTCTGAGCCTTTTTGTAGATATTAGGAACCTTGTTGTAATTCCTCTTCTTTTGATCAGACGAAACAGGTTTGTTTTTCCTTTCGTCTGTCTCAACATAACCAATTCCACTTTTATCTTTTGGCGATCTCCCATATTTTAAAATATTTTCAAGGATGGAGGATCCCTTAGTAAACTTGGTTAAGTCATTGAATAAGGAATCATTTTCTTTCTTTAATCTTTCGATTTCAAGAATGAAACTGTCCTTTTCAGACTCAGACGAAACATCAGTTGATACTTTCTTGTCTAGAAACTCTATTTCAGTTTTCAAAACTGCATTTTCTTCCAGAGCTTGTCTAAGCTTGGTTTTGCAGGTTTTGTATTGCTGAGCAATAAAATGAGAGTGAGCTAGAAGTGTATCATATGACATTTCTTCTGATTCTGACTCAGACTCAGAAGAGGAGGATGAAGAAGTTTCGTTGTAATTTACCTCTGCTGAGACATGGTCTCCAGCCATGAGGCATATGTTTGCTGTTTCTTCTCCTTCAGAGGATTCCTCTGAGCTTTCACTATCAAGGTCTTCCCAAGTTAGTAAGCTTTTCTTCCCTTTATCTCTTCTAGAACTCCACTTCTTTTTGAGCTTAGGGCATTCAGATCTCATGTGTCCAGGTTTTCTGCACTCATAGTAGACGATCTCAGAGCTTTCTTCTTTACTTGAAGACTTCTCAAGGAACTTCTTCTCCTTTTTCTTGAAGAAGTGTTGGCCTCTGCCTTTCTTCATCATCATCCTTTTAAAACGTCTGGCCATGAGAGAGACTTCGTCTTCAGACGAATCATCGGACGATTCAGATTCAGTTGAATCTGCCTTCAAAATCTTTGCTTTCTTTTTCTTTGTCCTTCTTGTGATTCTTCTTTAGGAGTGTTGTTGACGACGGAAGAGCTATAAGTTCTTGAACCTTGATCTTCTCCCTTTTACATAAGAGTACCTCATGTACCCTTAGAGCTCCTATTAACTCATCTAGAGTTAATGTCTTCATATCTCTTCCAACAGAGATAGTTGTGGACATAGCTTCCCAAGGAGGTGGGAGACTGTCCAAGATCTTCATGTTGTTCTGGGCCTTTGTGAATGTGATTCCCAGAGCAGTGAGTCCATTCAATATGGTTTGGAATCTTCCAAACATCATATCTATTGATTCTCCTTTCTTCATAGAGAACATTTCATATTCTCTTTGAAGAGTGGCAGCCTTCCTCATTCGACATCTTCGAGTGCCTTCATATGAGATTTTGAGAGCATCCCATAGTTCTTTAGCGGTTTTATAGGCACAGAATCTGTTGTACTCAGTTCTGGAGAGAGCACACATAAGAGCATATCTTACTTTGTTGTTCAGCTCCATCATAGAATATTCTTCATTTCCCCATTCTCCTTCAGGCTTTACAATGGGGATATCTCCTATGGTGATTATGTTCCATAATCTGTATTGGGTTGACTTGATGTACATCTCCATCCTGTCAGCCCAGTAGGGATAATCATCTCTAGAGAACGCTGGAGGTTTGTTCATGGAGGCTCCTCTGGATAAGAATGACGGTCCTTGTGAGTCCATGCTGGATCTTTTCCTCTAGCAGCTGTTAGGCACTCAACCCTTAGAGGCTGAGCTTTGATACCAAACTGTAAAAGCTAAACACAAGAAGGGGGGTTGAATTGTGTTAATTAAAAAATTTATTCCTTTCGTCTGTGGGTTACAAAGTTGTTCAGACGAAACAAAATTTATGTTAAAAGATTGATTTTAATGAACAGACGTTATGATGAGATTATCCTCTGTTAGTTGATCAAACGAAACAAAAATAAACACAGTTATTTTTATACTGGTTCGTCTATTCAAGACTACATCCAGTTACTCAGCAACCACTGAGTTTTCACTACAAACCGTGAAAAGGTTACAAGTATTGTTTGAACCCAGCCACTTCTGGCTATTATAAGATATTCTTTGCTCCCAGCCTTCTCAGGCTAAACCAACAAGGTATTCTTTGAACCCAGCCTCCACAGGCTAAAACAGGAGGTATTCTTTGGAACGCAGCCTCCTCAGGCTAAAATGCCACACAAGTGGACTTTGAAGGATGTTATGACAAACAAAGTTTTCCTCTACGCAGAGAGGTGTTTACAATATAGCACAATCAGAGAGTTTGAGCGAATCCTTAAGAGATAGAAGAAGATAAGCGTATTCGCCAACTGATTCTTGAAGGTGTGAAGTCCTTTTATAGGCATCTTCTTCAAATAGCCGTTAGACTCATTTGAATGCCGTTGAGAGTCGTTGAGATATCTTCTAGAGAGCTTTCCAAAAAAGTTGTCAGTTGTACTTGATTGATTGATGTTGAGTCGCAGCGGATATAGCGGACTAGGTTGTGCGCAGTACTATTTCTGACTTGTACAGAGATGTGACAAAAGGTAAAGACCTTTCTGACTTGGGTGTGTAAGCTCGAATCTCTATACTGATCTTGGATGCTTCTCAAATCTTGGTACGAATGACTCATCCTGACTTCAGCTTTTGGATAGACGATATGATACTTCAGTCTTCAGTTGTTGTTGTTTCGTCTCATCCTATCGTCTTATACTTCGCTCTTTGGACAGACGAAGGACTTAAGCTTGAGTAGTCCTCTTCCGTCTGTGCATGTATCGTCTGATGACTTGGCTTTTGGACAGACGCAGATCTTCACTTTGAAGGGTCTCGTTCCGTCTGTGCTGGTTTCGTCTTAGCAAGTCTTGGGTAGCTTGGTTTCGTCTGTCTTGTAATTAATCAAAATCTTGAGACGTTAATCATTCTTGATCTAACAGGAATTTAAATTATTTATAAAAAATAAATTAAAATTAAAAGTTAGAAAAAAAAATAAGAACTAAAATTGAAATTTTGAAAAATGGTAGACTTAAAGGTTAATTAATCCCTAATAGAATGGATTCAATTGTAAGAAAATACATTATAAAAGTTTTAGAGAGGTAGATAGATTAGGTCCAAAAATTCTTAAATTATAAATGTTTTTTTCTATATTGTCAAAACTAATCCATTGGATTATAAATAGTAATTAATTCCTTTTAAAATAACTTAAAATATTTAAATTCTTTTATGAAGTTTGTGGGAGACTGTAGTTACTTTTATTTTAATCATTTGAGTGTTGGATATATAAAAAGAACTTGTTTTGATTGTGTTACGGGATTGAAATGCAAACAAGACAGAACAACTATCGCCACAAGCTCTTTCTCAGCCCCAGGTTGAACCTAACGAGTGCATTCAGTTTCATGTCCAACATAAGTTGGATACAACACAGCAAAAGCATCCTTCTGAATCTAAGTACAGTGTTGGTTTGTACATGTTAATTAAGAAAACAAATTTTTAAGTTAATTAACTATCCACGTATATGCGAATCAATTAGGCCTAACCATCAAAGTTTTAGAAAGAAAAAACGAGTTTGTCCTATAATAAGTTTAATTGCTAATCCGGCCTTATTCCAATTGTATACTTGCTGGGTATTATAAGTAATATTTCTTTTTTTCCCTTTCTAACACAAAATAAGTTTGAGTGAAAAAACTTATTTTTGTTGGTGATGAGAGAGGATTTCACACACAAATGTTCCACATAGATGAGATATTGCTTGCTTTGAAATTTTAACTTTTATGAATGTCTTTGAATTTTTTTTAAAAGTTCTCTTGTATGATTAAGCCTTCTATGTCACAAAGATGCCTCTATATCCATATCATTCACAATGTCTTTAGCAACTAAAACTTTTGTCCAATACAACTTTAAAATTTTCTTCCCTCAACCACAACCAAGCTATTTTTAATGAATTTTTACTTTTTAGAACCAAAATGGTTATCATAAAAACCATCATCAAACACTTACACGAAGATTAAATTAAAACAGACATTTGGAGCATGTTTAACTCCTCTAAATAATAACTATGTCCCTGTTTTGATTGGCAAACAAACATTACCAACAACAATTACCTTAGACACATCTTTAAAACTCCGAAATCACTTAAAGTATAAGATGTGAAGGATTTCTTCCTGACTTTAACATATAAGATAGATCACTATCAATTATTCACGTACTCTCATTAAACACAAGGTTAAGTGAGTCAAGATCATGGAAAATAACAAAATCATCAAAAATAACATTAGTTACACTATCACCTTCATCATGATTTTTTTTCTGCTTATCCTTTTTGTCTTTACTCTCCATCTTCTATAAAATAATAGTTCTATTGGATGTGCCTTGTATTGTGACAATAATGACAATCTTCGTTCTTGTATTGAGACTTTGACTCATTCATACTCTTGTTTCTACCACCCTTCAACTGTTTCTAGCTCATCCTCTGATTTTCAAAAACAAACAGCTCTAACCGAGAAGAAGTACCCTGTGTCTTCCTTCTCATCTCCTTATTATGAGCACTAGTCTTTGCCATTTGCAAAGGAATAATACTATTCACGGTAGTACTTATCATAGAAACTCAAAATGTCTCCTAAGAATCAAGTGGATTCATCGATATGAATAGTACATTATCATCAAATTTGATTCTTGCAATTCACAATTGATCATAGCACCCTTGAAATTCACTCAAGTATTAATGAATGGAGTTTCATCCTTGTACTTCAATTCAACAAAATTCTTCAATAGGTACTGTTGAAGATTGACTAATTCAAAAGTTTGTTAGTTGTTAATCTGTTAGTAGTTAGTTTGTTAGTGGTTAGTTTGTTATGGATACCACTATAAATAAGAGACTTTATGTGTAAGCAGAAGAAGAATAATAATATACACAGAGAAGCATTTTTTGGAAGTATCGTCTGTACAATTGTATCGTCTGTACACTCGAGTATCGTCTGTGCACTTCTATCGTCTGTACCCCTCTATTGTCTGTAGAGCCTTTTTATTTCCTTTCTCCAACAAACTGGTATCAAAGCAAGGTTCAGATTCAAGGGACGTTCTTGGTTGTTTTACAATGGGACACAGCAGCGCAACCTTACAATCGAATCTTCCTGTTCTTGACGGTAAGAACTGGAATCGATGGAGTATTCAGATGAAAGCCATTTTCGGCTTTTAAGAAGTTACGGAGATTGTTGAAGATGGCTACCCAGAACTTGCTACAGATGCAACAGAAGCACAGAGGGTGACATACAAGGAAAACAAAAAGAAAGACTGCAAAGCAATGTGTCTTCTTCACCAGAGCGTCGACGATGCACACTTTGAGAAGATTGTAGAAGCAAAGACGTCACAGAAGGCATGGAAGATTCTGGAGAAATGTCATCAAGGAGCAGACCAATTGAAGAAGGTGCGTCTTCAAACTATGAGACGCCAGTATGAGTTGATGCAAATGGAGTCAAATGAAAAAATTGCTCAATTCTTTAATCGAATCCTCACTCTCACCAATGCAATGAAGGCATGTGGTGAAACGATGACTGATCAAGTGATTGTTGAGAAGGTACTACGGACCCTAACCCCTAACTTTGACCACATTGTTGTGGCCATTGAAGATTCTAGGAATCTTGAAGAACTGAAGGTTGAAGATCTTCAGGGCTCCCTCGAGGCACATGAGTAGAGGCTCATTGAAAGATCCACTGAGAAAACTGTAGAACAGGTTCTGCAAGCCCAGACTTCGAAGAAAGGAAGCTACGATGGCAGGGGTGGATCAAGAAACCGAGGAAAGGGGAAAGATTACAGAGGAAAGGGCAGAAGTTCTCATCAAGAACAAGAGAAGACTGATCAAGATCAAACATAAACTTCCTCAAGGAGGGGAGGATCCAATTGGAAAGGAGGAAAGAAGAAAATAGATAGAAAGAAAATCAAATGTTTCAATTGCAATAAAATTGGACATTTTTCATCCGAATGTCAAGCTCCCCCAAGCCAGTTTGATCATCGCAGGAAACAACATGATGAAGCTCATATGGCAAAAGAAGAAATGAAAGAGAACAGGGATGAAAGCCCTGTTCTGCTAATGATGCAGACGATGCAGAAAGATTGGTGCACGTCTGTTTCGTCTGCGTCTGTAATGTTGTCTGCGTCTGTAATGTCGTCTGCGTCTGTAATGTTACAGACGACAAATACTCAAGAAATTTGCGGTGAAGAAGTTTGGTATGCAGACTCTGGCTGTTCTAATCACATGACAGGCCATAGAGATTGGCTCATAAATTTTGATCCAAGTAAGAAAAGAAAAGTAAAGTTTGCTGATGATAGAATGATTCAAGCAGAAGGCATTGGAGATGTGATAATCAAGAGGAAGGATGGTGGGAATGCGTTGTTGTATGATGTGCTCTATGTGCCTACCATGAGTAGCAATCTAATCAGCTTGGGACAACTATTGGAGAAAGGTTTCTCAATAGCCATGAAGAACGGATTCTTGGAAGTTATTGATGCTGAAGAAAAGAAAATCATGAAGGCACCACTTGCATCAAACAGAACTTTCCAGCTACACCTTAATGCTGTTGAAACTCAATGCCTTAGCTCCGAAATTCTATCTGATGACAATTGGTTGTGGCACATGAGGCTTGGTCATCTTAATTTCAAAGATCTTAGTCTCATGAAGTCCAGAGAAATGGTTCTTGGGCTTCCGTCTGTACACGTGCCTAAGAAAGTGTGTGATAGCTGCTTAATCAGTAAACAACCCAGATCATCATTCAGCAATTACACTGCATCGAGAGCCAATAGTTTACTGCATATGGTATATTCGGATGTGTGTGGTCCATTTGAGGTTCCATCCTTAGGAGGAAACAAGTATTTTGTGACATTTGTAGATGATTTCAGCAGAAAATTGTGGCTTTATCTTCTTAAGGCTAAAAATGAGGTGTTTCCCATTTTCAAATCCTTCAAGTGCTTAGCTAAGAAGCAGTCTGAAAAATCCATCAAAATACTGAGAACAGATGGTGGTGGTGAATTTACTTCCAGAGAATTTGATAATTTTTGCATGGAAAATGGGATTGTGCATGAGATAACAGCACCTTATACTCCTCAACATAATGGGGTGGCTGAGAGAAGAAACAGAACCATCCTAAACATGGTTAGGAGTATGCTGAAGAGTAAAAACATGTCACACGAATTTTGGGGAGAAGTTGCAGCAACTGCAGCTTATGTGTTGAATCATTGTCCTACAAAGAGGCTGGAATTTAAGGTTCCAGAAGAGGTATGGACAGGGAAGAAACCTTCAGTAAGGCATTTCAGAGTTTTTGGTTCACTGTGCTATAGGCATATTCCAGATCAAAAGAGAAGGAAGTTGGATGATAAAAGTGAACAAATTATCTTCGTTGGTTACAACTCCACTGGATCGTACAAGCTCTTCAATCCTAAGACACGACAAGTAGTATTCAGCAGAGACGTGCATTTCATTGAGTCAAGCCAACTTACGTCGTCTGTACTTACGTCGTTTGTACTTTCGTCTGTACCTACGTCGTCTGTACATCCAACGTCTGTACTTACGTCGTCTGTTCATGACATTATGTCTCCGTCTGATGCGTCAGAATCAGAGAGTTTGTTACCGTTCGGTAGAAACGAACCCAGCACTGAGTTTCAAGGTGCAAATTCACCGGAGAGATGTATTCAAACAAGACCCACTTTGATCCGAAATCGTGCAAGAAGACTCGAGAGATTGCAAAATTACTTTCGATGATCTTTGTCACAGACGAAGGAGAATTACTCCAAAGATATGGCACTTCTTGCAAATGCAGAGTCTCGAAGATTGATGAAGCTTTAAGAAGCAAAGTATGGAAGGAGGCAATGCATGAAGAATTAAAGTCGATAAAGAAGAATGAAACTTGGGAGTTGGTGAAACTTCCAGCCAATAAGATGCTATTGATGTGAAATGGATATTCAAAACTAAGTTGAATCCAGATGGCACTATCGTCAAATACAAGGCAAGACTAGTGGCTAGAGGATTTATGCAAACAGAAGGGATTGATTTCTCTGAAGTGTTTGCACCAGTTGCAAGATTGGAAACTGTTAGACTGGCTGTTGCTAATGCTACTTTGAAGAACTGGAATATGTGGCAGCTGGATGTTAAATCAGCATTCCTAAATGGACCTCTTGAAGAAGAAGTCTATGTTACTCAACCTCCAGGCTTTGTTATAGAAGGAAGTAAAGACAAGGTCTATAGACTGAGAAAAGCTCTGTATGGCTTAAGACAAGCACCAAGAGCTTGGAATAAGAGGATTAATGATTTCCTTTCAAGTTCAGGCTTCAAGAAATGTAATGTAGAGCATGATGTGTACATTAAAACAATGGGTGGTGGAGGTATTCTACTCATTTGTCTTTATGTAGACGATCTACTCATAACTGGAAGTAACACAAGGGATATTGAAGCTGTGAAACAGTGCTTGAAATCTGAATTTGAGATGACTGATTTAGGAAGGTTGTCATATTTCCTTGGCATTGAGTTCAAACAAGTTGAAGGTGGACTGTTTATGCACCAAAAGAAATACATTCATGATGTATTAAAGAAATTCAAAATGCTGGAATGCAATACTGCAGAGACGCCTGCAGAAGCAAATCTGAAACTTGATAATGGTGAACACGAATCAGCAGTGGATGGTACTTTGTTTAGACAGATGATTGGCTGTTTGAGGTTTATTTGTCATACAAGACCAGAGATTTCATATAGCGTTGGCTTGGTAAGTCGATTTATGAGTAATCCGAAGAAGTCGCATTTCATGGCAGCTAAACGTATTCTGAGATATTTGTGCGGCACACTTGATTTTGGAGTGCTTTACTCAAATCATTCAGAGAAAGTTGGGTTACAACTTGTAGCCTATTCTGACTCTGACTGGTGTGGGGATTTATTGGAGAGAAAGAGCACCATGGGTTATGTGTTTTTACTCTATGGTTCTCCAATCTCGTGGTGTTCCAAGAAGCAGGCTGTTATAGCTTTATCAACCTGTGAAGCAGAGTATATTGCTGCATGTCATGCTGCATGCCAAGCTTTGTGGCTAGAATCGTTACTGGAAGAACTTAAGGTTGGCTTTGATGGCGATGTTGACTTGTTGATAGATAACAAATCTGCTATCAATTTAGCTAAGAATCCGGTTGCACATGGAAGGAGCAAGCACATAGAAACGAAGTATCACTTTCTAAGAGATCAAGTTGGAAAAGGGAAGATCAGACTGAAGCATTGTAAAACAGAGTTACAAATTGCAGATATAATGACTAAGTCATTGAGAGCTGACAGATTCAGAGAGATTAGAAGACTACTGAATGTTGTTTGTCTTTGATTTTTTTTTTATTTTGAATTAGGGGGAAGTGTTGAAGATTGACTAATTCAAAAGTCTGTTAGTTGTTAATCTGTTAGTAGTTAGTTTGTTAGTGGTTAGTTTGTTATGGATACCACTATAAATAAGAGACTTTATGTGTAAGCAGAAGAAGAATAATAATATACACAGAGAAGCATTTTTTGGAAGTATCGTCTGTACAATTGTATCGTCTGTACACTCGAGTATCGTCTGTGCACTTCTATCGTCTGTACCCCTCTATCGTCTATAGAGCCTTTTTATTTCCTTTCTCCAACAGGTACAATTTATTGTCCCTTGATTTACAAGCATATGAGGACTCAAGCGTGCATATGAGAACTCAAGCGTTTTTTTCACATGTGTCCTATGAGAAATAAGATCATTTATGGTTCATCTACAAAGTGTCTTGATGAAACCATACATGCACTCATGCTCAAAACCCAACTCTCCATTAGTCATGGAATTCGTCTTCACAGATAGTAGATCTTTCGTCTTGCCCTTTCAAGCCTCCATTCAAACAAGTCGTAAACAGTTCCTTAATCTAGAGCTAACAGTTCCTTAATCAAGAGCTATAGTACCACTGTGAGCCTCCATTCTAACAAGTCGTAAACAGTTCCTTACTCTAGAGTTAACAGTTCCTTAATCTAGAGCTATAGTACCACTGTGACGGGAATAACATAGCAATAAAATGGAAATAAATTCAAAAAACAAGCTAACAAAATAATAATCTCAGTAACAAAGTAATAAGATAGAAATAAATTCCACCATACTCACAAGAACATGTGGTGTAAAAATCATGAGTCATCTAAACCAAAGAAATAATTCCTCTGTATCAATAATAGTACAAGAGAGTTTAAGAAAAATGCACCAAAGTGTGCTACAATAGCAAGTATCAATGTTTACAATAAAAAATAAAAAGGATGATAAACCAGAATAAGACAGAAAATAAGAAACATTTATCTCCCTATATAAACTTCATTCTAACAGTCAAACGTCTAAACCTACCATCCAAGTATTAGCTCGATCTAACGGTTAATGAATTTGCTGTTGCGATATGAGAAACACTTCCTGGTGGATATGCCAAAAATCTAATAGCTTTTTCTCTCCTCTTTTCAATCGCTGTTTGCTGTTATGTTCTTTTATAAATGAACACTTTAACTATTTAGATCATAATCTGATATAAGTGAGACAAATAGACTATTTTCTTTCGTATAAAAAGTAGCCTAAAATCCTAACAATTTTCTGCTCTCATAGAAAGATTTAGGCATATGGTTGCAAGAAAAAAAATTAAACAAAAATAAAATTTGGCAATCCTAAACATTATCATTTATCAAAATTTACATGATGTTTGTCAGAAAGACAAGCAATATTTCAGTACTATGCACTGAGAGCCCCAACAACCTGAACCCTCAACATCCTTAAGACTAAGCTTTGATTCCTTGAATTGATCATAAAAAGAATATTTTGCTATTGGGTTTATGCTTTCTAGTTGGGACCCCAACAGCTTAAGTACATAACCGTCCTCAATGACTCCTCTGACTGCTTTGCCCTTTCATCTTTTAGTTTTGTGGAGATCATAGCAGAAGAAGAGGAAGAAGAAAGCTTTTTTGTCTGAGAGAATGATCCAACATGGCTTTTGATATGTTGTTGTGCTGATTTTAAAGCATGGTTCCACCTGCATATGCCTTGGTCTTTAAGGGCTTCCACAACTCCAACACTAGCTGCCACACTCCATGTTTTATTTGCTGAACTCATCTTCTGATGATCTTGTATTAGTTGGCTTTAGAGGAAAGTTGAATGACACCAAAGTAAGAACTGTGAATGAATGAGGAAATGAAATGAAAGTGGTCCTTATATACGTAACAATACCAAAGTTGCAAACAGATGGAAAAAGCCATAGGTTTTGGGAAAACAAGAGATAGTAAACCGCTGGTTTTGGGAAACACAATGGGCTATGATTCAGAACAAGTTAAATGCATCCTTACTTACCTGAACACGTGTATTTCCTATTTGTTTTTCTTACTTTTTCATTGTATTTTAAATTTTGTGAATAAATAATTATTTTCTTAATTTTCATTTATAAATACTAAATTTGGATAGATAAACATAAACTAGTAGCTCGGGTTCCGAATGCAGATGAATTTCGACTCATCAGTAATGAGTTTTCGTCACAGATCGACTTTTCTGGCTTAAGACAAAACGTACACGGTAATTAAACGCCTAAGATATATTTTAATTGAAAAAAAGAACTCAGATATGATATGTTGGAAAAATATACGGCTAAAAAGGATAGAATTGCCACACACTTAACAATAAGACCTCACCAATCTTATGTGATATATGATAACAACTATTGAATGGATAAAAAATTTAATTTAAATATTGATAGTGGTATTTGTAGATTATCTTGAATTTAACTTAATTTAACTATTGGATGTGATACATATATTTGTAGATTATCTTGTAACTTGTGTTAGATTAAGCATCACAACTGTTTTTACACAATTAATATATTTTAAGGACCATGTTATGGTCGGTGTGTTGGGTAACTCTTCCATATATGTTAATGCGTTATTTATTTGTATAAGAAAATACTTACAATACAGCACATTCAATTTCATAGACCAATATGTAGTTGGAAGTATTTAGCTTCGAATGTTTTGCTTCAGGTTGCAATTGCCCTTATCATAATTATAATTACATAACAAGTAGCAGTCATGATAGAATACTTGTTTTCCTATACAAAAGCCAAGAAAAGAAAACATGGGAATAGAAATCCCAGGCCTCATTCATCTTTGTGGCTTCAAATTAAATTAAAAAATTTCAGAACTTTTCTCTCTACATTGTGCTCTAATTGGGACCCCAACAGCTTAAGTACATAACAGTTCTTAATGACTCCTCTGACTGCTTCTGACCCTTCAATCCGCTAGAACTAGAAAACGTGGCAGAAGATGAAACTTTGTTTGCCTGTGACAAAGATCCAACGTGGCTTTTCACTTGTTTCTGAGCTAATCTTAAAGCATAGTTCCACCTGCAGAGACCCTGGTCTTTCAATGCCTCCACAACTCCGACACTAGTAGCCACTATCCAAGCTTTCTGTGCTGAACTCATATTGCACTACTTCTAGGATCAGACCTCTTCTTTCAAGTTTCCTTTGGAAGGCAGAAAATAAGCGAGTGATGATAGTATAACGTCGGAATGAAGAGAAAAATGGAAAATTTGTTGTTTGATGAAGCAAATGGAGAATTGTTACCTATATATAGAGGGACAAGGGAGGCTGTTAAGTTAGTGAATACCAAAGCTTTTTGGAAAAACCAGCAGCAGGAGAAGCCAGTGGTTTTTGGTGGAGGCAAGGAAACTAGATACTATTGATATTTGATATTGCTGGCTCATAGTGATTCCTCCTTTGTAGGACCACATGTCTGTGTCACTTCCTTTAGTGCTATCTACTTCCATATAGATAAGATAAGACTCTGGCTTCACTTCAAGATAAAACCAGCACACGGTTTACTATAGACCCTGTTGAGTAGTGAGAAGGGAGTTGAATTGGCATCTTTGTCTTGGCTTACACTCTATACAAGGCATTATAATGACTGAACCTTGAGATCAAGAGTGAAAGAGTAAAGTAGCACACGTTACAAATTTTAGCATTATAAAAACTTATCAGATACATTAACAAGGAATTTTAGCATAGTAAAACTTATCAGATGCATAACAAAATTTTGGCACACGTTTCAAATTTTGGCATAATAAAAAGATAAATAGGAAAATAATAATAAACTTGTAATAATTGAAGAAGTGTTAGAGATTTGTTTATAAGTTCAGGTTATGGATGTGAAAATCATAGAGGCAACATATGTGTGAATATCTTAGATTATCTTTTTGACAAACATTTTAGATTATTTTGAAGCCTAGAAAACTACAACTTACCAAAGACCAAAATTTAAACACTTTCTTGAAGTTCTTGAAAGTTCATGCTGTTTACTTGGTCATGCTGTAACCAAAATCCTACTTTTATCCATCGCAGATTATGGAGAATGGCAAATATCTTCGTAACTCAGTTATTCAACTACTTTTCTATACATATGTAAGCTGATAAAAATAATTTCGGATTCAGTTTGTCATTTTGCCTTCCACTTTCCTTTGTAATTTACCATTTGTATAAGCATGGCTGTGGCATAAGAAAGTGAGACTAAAGATAAATGAACTCTGAACAAGTGAAGGTACGTTGAATTTGAAAAAATGAGTTATCATTTATCACATTTAAATCAATTTTTCATAGTGGACAAACGATACCTCTTTTACTATACAAGAACCAATACAAATGCTATACAACTACAGAAATTTCAGGCCACTATTGTCTTTAAGGCATAGCTTTAAAGAACAAAATTTTGATATCCATATTGCCCTTGTTCTCTAATTGGGACCCCAACAGCTTAAGTACATAACAGTCCTTAAGGACTCCTCTGACTGCTTCCCCTTTAGTCTGCTGGAAGTAGAAACCAAAGAAGAAGAGGATAGGTTCTTTGCCTGTGAAAAAGATCCAACATGGCTTTTTATGACTTGTTGAGCTGACTTCAAAGCATGATTCCACCTACACAGACCTTGGTCCTTCAAGGCCTCCACAACTCCAACACTAGTTGCCACAATCCAACCTCTCTGTGCTGAACTCATCTGATCAATAATATTACTATTTCTTTGCTTTTCTGAGATGACAGAAGAAAACAAGTAAAGTTGGTTTGAAAAGTTTAGAGTGATTCTTAGAAGATAACTGGCTGGTTTGGTTTGATGGAAGAAATGGAGAGAAGGGGTTACTTATATAAAGAGTCCAAAGTAGGTGAAGGTGAAAAACATTGCCGAATATTTGGAAAAACCGTTGGCAGGTGAAGCCACTGGTTTTTGTTTTGGTGAGGCGTAAGCAAACTAGTTAACTATTGATATTGTGGGCCGTGGTAGGACCATATGGCATTTGTTAGTGTCACTTCACTTAAAGTGTCACCAAGTTGCATTCTCTAGAGCTAATTCCACGTGCACACTCCGGTTTCACTTGTATACAAATCCCGCACACCGTTTGCATCAATGAAACAACTTTTTCTAGTTTTTGTTGGATATTGATAAAAAAATCTCGTTTTAATTAAATCTTTTGAAGCATTCTTCTGCAGCAAAGTCCATTGTCGGTTTGTGTGTTGTTGACTGAGCAAACGATATTTTTAAGGTTAATTATCCAAGTGGATTACTTACATGGTAGTCACTTTTTCTAACAAATGAGTTGTGCTGCGATATTACAATATCAATAGGGACCCCAATAGCTCAAATACATTAAATATTTATCTCATGATGGATTCCATATAGCCATACCCTTGAACTATGATTCAGTTGATCTTCCCCGAATTTAGTATGCAGCCTTGTTTATTTAAGTTTTTTTGTTCATTAAAAACAAAGGAAATTAGTGCTGAAACCATCTTCTCATCTTTACCTTTTTTTATCAAGCTTGAGCAGACACATTTAATAAAACTGATTTTTTTACCCTCATAGGAATAATAGGTATATAGTAAGAAAAAAAAAAAATCTACAAAACACAAATATAATTAGGCAAATTTTCAACACTATCATTTATCAAAATTTACATTATGATTGTCAAAAAGACAAACATGCTTTCGTTCCTATACAGTATGGCCTAGAAATCTCAACTGTCATCTTTCCTTGAGAGACTAAGCTTGATCCTTGAATTGATCATAAAAGAATATTTTGCAGTTGGCCTTGTGTTATCTAGTTGGGACCCCAGCAGCTTAAGTACATGACCGTCCTCAATGACTCTTTTGACTGTTTTTCCTTCTCATGTTTTAGTGTTGTGGAGACCATAGCAGATGAAGAGGAGGAAGAAATCTTCTTTGTCTGAGAGAATGATCCAACATGGTTTTTGAGATGTTGTTGAGCTGATCTTAAAGCATGATTCCACCTGCATATGCCATGGTCTTTCAAGGCCTCCACAACTCCAAGACTAGCTGCCACACTCCAAGCTCTATTTGCTGAACTCATTTTCTGATGATCTTGTAAACCTTCTTAGATTATATCAGTTGGCTTTTAGAGAGAAATTGAATGACACGTAAGTAAGATTTATGAATAAATGAGGAAATGAAAGGAAGGTGGTCCTTATATACAGGGAAGCACATGGGAATACAAAGGTGCAAAACAGGTGGAAATGGCAAAAGGTTTTGGCAAAACCAAAAGAAGTAAATCGGTGGTTTTAGGAAACACAATGGGCCACGATTCATGTTCCAGTTACATGTATCCTCAGTTATATGAACACGTGTATTTGCCTATTTTCTTATATGAAGTTGATGTGACAACTTTGCTTAGTTGACCAAAGAGAAAGTTCCAGCAAGTTCGCTTAAATGTTACCTATTGGCATATTGATAAGACTCTGAACTTCAAGATAACACAAGCACATGGTTTACTACAGAACGGTTGCACACGCCCCAAATTTCAGCATAGTAAAATTTACTTATCAAATACATTAAAAAATAGATAACTTTTTTTTAAAAGTATATTAATCAAATGTTAGATATTTATTTTTAAGTTAAGTTCAAGTCATGGATATGAAAATAACTAATGCTTGTGTAAGTTATACACATATAACGTAGCTCCATATATGTTTCATTTTTAGTGCAAATAAATTTAAGTAGCTTCGTCTGGGATTTGTGGCTGATCCATAGCATTATATGATTTCCAATTGAAATTGATCCTCTCTATAGCAATAATAACAACAGGCCTGTTTATCATGATTTTGTAGTATGGATGTTAAAAGCTTAAAATTAGGACAGTTTGATGACATTCTCCAAAATTAGGAATTAAATCCATGACAATATGTCAGCAAATGCATTAGATATTAGGGTCAAAATAAAACATGATCCATTTATTTGGATCGATAGTAAAAATTGTCAAAATCTAGCATGGGTAAAAATTAAGTTGCTTGAACAGTAAGAACAAATTTAGTGGTTTTATACAAGGCTAAATTGGAAAATGCCTTCTATTGACCCAAGATGATGTTAGTTTTCTACTATTAGGCCTAAAAAAAATTTTTACCTCTTACTTTTTTACATGCCGGCGTTGTTCTTGAAAGTTTGTAAGGTTTAAATTTGCTTTTACTTGGTCATATTGTTTTCTTATAGCTTTCAACCGTTAAACTGAACTTGAAGTTCTCAGACTAAATGGAAATCATGTATACTGGAACTAACCGCATATGAAATAATGGAAGTTCTCATTTATCACATATACATAAATTTGACAATGGGCAAATAATACCTCTTTTACTATACAAGAACCAATACAAATCCAATTCAACAATAGGCATGTCATGCCTCTATTGTTTTTATGGCCTAACTTCAAAGAACAAAATTGTTATATCCATATTGCCCATGTTCTCTAGTTTGGACCCCAACAGCTTAAGTACATAACAGTCCTTAAGGACTCCTCTGACTGCTTCTGACCATTCAATCCGCTAGCACTAGAAAACAAGGCAGAAGATGAAACTTTGTTTGCCTGTGACAAAGATCCAACGCGGCTTTTCACTTGTTTCTGAGCTAATCTTAAAGCATAGTTCCACCTGCAGAGACCCTGGTCTTTCAATGCCTCCACAACTCCAACACTAGTAGCCACTATCCAAGCTTTCTGTGCTGAACTCATTGCACTACTTCTATGATCAGACCTCTTCTTTCAAGTTTCCTTTGGAATGCAGAAAATAAGTGAGTGATGATAGTATAACGTGGTAATGAAGAGAACACTAGGAAATTTGTTGTTTGATGAAGCAAATGCAGAGGTTTTACCTATATATAGATAGGGAGGCTAACTTAGTAAAGGTAAGAGAATACAAAAACTTTTGGAAAAACCAGTGGCAGGAAAAGCCAGTGGTTTTTGGTGGGGCAAGAAAACTAGTTACTATTTGATAATTTGATATGGCTGGCTAATGATGGATCCTCCTTTGTAGGACCACATGTCTGTCACTTTACTTAAGTGATGTATACTTGCATATAGATAAGACGAGGCTCTGGATTCACTTGAGGACAACACAAGCACACGGTTTACACTTTGTAACGGAGTTGAATTGAAGTGCCTTGTTGTCTTGGCATACACTACGTAAGACATTAACATAACCTTTAGATCAAGAATAAATTAAGTTAATGCAGTGCTTTTGTACGAGTCTATAAGCCTCAGTTCTTATATATACGAATGAACTGACGGAGAAAGATACACAAATCCATTCCTCCATTATGTGAAACATTATCCTGTTTCTGGAATAAATGTGATCTCTCATTCCTTATCAAGCAAACTAAAGGTATGTTTTGATAATCTCTCTGAAGGAATTTTAGGAGAAGATAATAAGAAGAAAAAATTTTCATTTTTTCTTTAAAATAAATAAATTTTTCATTAATTAATTTGTAGAAACTATATCCTTTAATTTTTTAACATTTAGCTCTTTTAAAAGTCATAAGACTTTTAATAAATTTTTATTATAAAAATTTTATTCTAACTTTTAATGAAATATAATATATATATATATATATATATTATATTTTCAATTCTAAATATCCTTTGGATAAATTTACTCAAAAATAACCTAAAGATTGTACTTCTCTTGACAATTTTTTTTTAACCTTACTCCAATTTGATTCTTTCGATTTTTCTATCAAAAATATACTTACAAAGTTGTTCTAACTTATTAATTTTCACTGACTTTAGATACTTATTCCTGGAAAATGAATAAATTTGAGCTCCATCATGTATTATTTACATCATCAATCCCTTTCCTATCTCAAAAATTAGAAATATCAGGATACGAGTGTATTTCATATGGTACATGAGACTCGTAAATTTGGAAGATCATGTTAGTTTTATGCTATATATTACATGTTATATATTACATGTTAGTGAAGTGTTTCAAAGTTTGTCACGTTTAAATTACTTTTACTTGATTATATTGTTTGAAATAGCTTTGATCAGTGATAATTTAATTATCAAAATTTATCATTTTCAATATTGATACATAAAATGATGTGTATTTTCATAACCCTCTTGTTCGGCTACTTCTGTGAGCAAGCTAATAAAAATTATGCATTCAGTTTCTAATTTTGCAATTCCTCTTTCCTTTGTAATTTAGCATTTGTATAAACATGGCTGCTGTTTTCAATAGCTTTACTGAACTTGATGATCTCAGACTAAAAGGAAAGCATGTGTGTGGGAACAACGATTCACGTATGAAAGTGAGTATATACATAAATTAAAAAGTGAAGGTATTTTCAATTTGGAAATATCTAACTTCTCATTTATCTATATAAATCAATTTGTCACAATGGACAGACAATACCTGTCTTACTATACAAGAACCAATGCAAATCCAATGCTACAACAGAAATCTCATGCCTCTATTGTCTTTAAGGCCTAGCTTCAAAGAACAAAATTTTACATCCCTACTTCCCTTGTACTCTAGTTGGGACGTACCCCAACAGCTTAAGTACATAGCATTTCTTAAGGACTCTTTTGATTGTTTCTGGCCCTTTAATATGCTAGAAGTAGAAACCAAAGAAGAAGAGGAAAGGTTCTTAGCCTGTGACATAGATCCATCATGGCTTTTAATGACTTGTTGAGCTGACTTCAATGCATGATTCCACTTACACACACCTTGGTCCTTCAAGTCTTCTACAACTCCAACAATTCTGCCACAATCCAACCTCTCTGTACTAAACTCATCTGATCAATAATACTACTACTTATTTGCTTTTCTGAATGAATACCAGAAGAAAACAAGTAAAGTTGATTTGAAAAGTGTAACGTGATTGTTAGAAGAAAAATGGCCACATTAGTTCTTTAGTTTATGTTAAAATCAATCAACTGTATATACCCTGGTTCCTGGGATGTGATTTGAATTTGTTTGTTTTGTGCTCGAATATGTTCGTTTTCCTTTTAAAGAAAAAGAGGTCGATAAATGTATATTCATTTCCTCAAAATATGTCAATCATTTCTATCAATTTTAAAAGGACTTAGAAATGTAATCATAAGAATAATGTAACAAAAAAAAATGAGTCGGATATTTTACATGTTCCAAAATACAACAAATGGAAGAAAAAAAATGCATTAACCATTAGAAAAAGTACTGATTTCTAAGGCAAATATACAAAAATGAGCTCTCAGAAGTATTTATGCAAATGGATTTATCGAGGGTTCTGATTTAGAATTATACACAAAACCAATTTGCACATAAATAGCCAATTCGCGGATTTTTTTTGGAAAGTTGAAAGCCAGACATTATGCATAAAGTTAACCTGCACGTAAAAGCAAAGTCAAAATGCATAAACTATGCAAGTTAAATTTGTGCATTTGGATTGTATTTTAGGTGCAGGTCAACCTAACGCATACAAGATTATTGACTATAATTTCACATCTACACATTATATATATACACTACCCGCTCGGAGATGAAGCATAATTGCAAGGTAAAAAATGTTAAATAGTGTAATACAAAATCAGAATTCAGATATATATACTTTAGCATTATCTAACTCTCTTCTCTCTATTCTTTAAAATTACTCACTGACACGATGTCGTACTCGTGCAAATTAATACAATTTAAATGCAGTATACTAGGAAGTGACTCCTAGGTCGTCTCTCAAGGACCATCAATTTATTTCTGTCAAAGACATGACACGAAGTGGGGGTGTTTTTGGGCTTAGGACGAATTAATAACAGCAATTGCAAGAGAATTAAAAATGCAGTTTAATATATGAATAAAAGGCACCAATCCGATCTCATGTTGGATCCAAACTTCCCTCATTGGTTCAACAAGTTAAAGCACACATCTATGCAGTGTATTGGAACCGAGATCTCTGCATTCCAATACTGAACTATCACTCTAAGATCTTAGAGTATTTTCATCGAACTCTCGGTGGCCTTTAAACTCACACAATCGCATGAGAGCACACAACTTGGTTTCGAATCCTAAAATCAGTTCACTGCATTCGTTGTTTATCAACAACGCCAGAAATCAACAATCTCAATTCAAAACATCGATCGACATATTGAAATTGAAATTATGGAATCCAAGATGAGTACTAATTCAATTAGAAACCAAGAACCTAAGGAAATTTGGGATCCTTTTGAGATCGAATTGGTTTATAAAATTAGTTACACATAATTGAATTTAAACTTAACACAAATCGGAATTGCATGATAGAAATCAAAACAAAACAGAAAAGAACAACAACAAAATTAAAATGCTAAACTTAATGAAGAACAATTATATTGCTGGAAATTAAAGGTGTTGGAATTTAAATTGTTGGAAATTAAGTTATGGATCTTTATAACATTAAGGTGAAGGTGGCATAGCCATCCATATTTATCTTTATAACATTAAGGTGAAGGTGGCATAGCCATCCATATAGATCTTTATAATGCAAGAATTGAAAGAAAATAAAAAGGGCCAATGGCAAACCCTAGCGAGCAAGAAGAGATGAATGGAGCAAGAACTAGAAAATGTAGAAATTTCACTACGAATCAAGAATGAAATTCAAATTGAAAGTATAGAAGAATGGAAGTATATTAATGGACGAATTCAAACACAACAATAGCTAGAAAAACTGAAATGGAAATAGCTAAAACGAAACCCTAGCAGAGAAGGGAAGAAGAAAAGAAAATGGAGCCAAAAGGAAATGGAAATGCTGTAATGTGTGTAATGTGTGAAGTGCAGAATGTAGTGTGTGTAGAGAGCTCCCCCAACATCTGAATTTATAGCCAATACATCAAGAGAAGTGGGGAGAAAAAGTCAAAGAAAGTGGGGAGAAAAATCATCAAAATCTGTCCAAAATTTCTCCCAAATCTGGTATGTCCCCTACTAAATCCAATGTGCATGTGATTGGGAATCCATTTTTACCCATTTTTTCTTCACTTGACAGTCCCCTTGCACATGTCAAATTGGGTGAGAGGTCCAGGGCTCAATTCCTAAGCAAAACATTACAAAGTGGATCAATTAAATGCAACTAAAAATTGGTCCAACTCGCATAGAATTCTGTCACTGGAACATGGTCTACTTTCAAGGCTAAATTCACCCCTGATTCAATCCTAATTGGATCTTCATGTCTTCATGACTTTTGTAGCTCTATCTCTCTTGTTTAAGAGGAATTTAATCGCTCATCAATTGGACATCTGTGGAGGGAGTTATACCTATTTTACTGAGACATGCAAATCGTTAAATGCTGGAATATCCAGAACAGTTCGTGTGCTGCATTCAAAGACATTTTCACACTAGATGCACTCCGACTGGGAATTTTATGTCTTCATAGAAGTTGTAGATCTTTGAGTCCTCTTTAATTTGACATAAAATTCAGCTCAATCAGAGGTCTGTAGTGAAAGTTATGCTCAGTTTTGTAAACCTTGTCAAATCTGGATAAAAATAACGAATTAGACCAAATTTATCATTTAAAGCCAAAATGAGTCTAAACTCATAAATACATTAAATCATACTAATTGACCACTAATAATGATATTTTAGGATACAAATGATGCAGAGAAAGTAATCAAAATATTGACTTATCACTCACTCTCATTCACTCAATTCTTTTCTTCCTGATTCTGTTCTTCAATCCCAATTTTGTGAAAGTTGATGCTTGGGTTCTAACAAAGTGGCATCAGGAGCCTGGTTCCGTTGATTCCGCTGCGAAGAAACACACAGATTGATATCGATTAATAATGGTAGGAGCAAATAGCAATGGAAGTTTTCCTGGAAATCTTCCAGTTCTTGATGGCAAGAACTGGTCGAGGTGGTGTACGCAGATGAAGGTGCTGTTTGGTTTCCAAGATGTGGTGGAAATCGTGAATAATGGTATTCAAGAATCGAAGCCAAGTAACTCTGCAGAGTTGAAAGCTGCGTACAAAGATCAGAAGAAGAAGGGTTACAAAGCTCTCTACTTGATTCACCAATTTGTGAATGATGAAAATTTTGAGAAAATTGCAAATGTTGTGTCTGCGAAGGATGCTTGGGATACTCTTGAAAGGAGTTATGCTGGTGATGATAAGATCAAGAAAGTGAGGTTACAATCGCTAAGAAGATAGTGTGAGCTGCTTCAGATGGAAAATGCAGAAAATGTTTCTGATTTCTTTGCAAGATTGATCAACCTCAAGAACCAGATGAAGGCATGTGGTGAAACTTTCAAGGATCAAACTCTGATTGAAAAGGTACTTCGAACACTGTGTCCTCGTTTTGATCACATTGTTGTTGCTATAGAAGAATCCAAGAGGTTAGAGGAGATGAACCTTGAAGAATTGCAAAGTTCTTTAAAAGCTCATGAGATAAGATTGCAAGAACGAGGTATGTGGCTAGACAGGCATATCAAGCTTTGTACGCTGGTACTTCAAAGAAAGGTGCTGGTAATGATCAAAAGAAGAAACAGAAAGGGAAAGGAAAGTATAACAGCAGAGTTGGTCTCATAAGAAGGATCAATCTGAGAATGGTGAGAAAGATGAAAATTCAGGAAAGAATGGAGGTCGATTCTATAAAAATAAGAAGTTTGATGGAGATAAGAGAAAGATTCAGTGCTGGAATTGTGAAAAGTATGGTCATGTAGCTGCTGATTGCTGGTTTAACAAAAACAAGAATAAGAAGAAGAAGGATGATTCTGCTCATATGGCTCAGGAGGAAGAAGGAGGAGAAGAACTTGTGTTGTTGATGATGACTACAAGTCATAACAATCACAAAACTGATAACTAGTATTTAGATACTGGTTGCTCAAATCATATGACTTGTCATAGAGATTGACTATGTGATTTGGATACTTCTGTGAAAAGTAAAATCAGGTTTGTAGATGGAAGAGTTGTTATTGCAGAAGGAATGGGAAATATTGTGGTGAAAAGGGAAAGTGGCAGGACAGTATTGATTGAAGAAGTGTTGTTAGTTCCTAGCATGAATTGCAACCTTATGAGCCTTGGTCAATTTCAAAATTGGATTTCGAATTTTGAATTTCTATTTTTTTCGTTTTTTCTTAGATTCGAATCTGAAAATAGAAGCTTTAAGTGAATTAAAAACCCAAAGGAGGTTCATGGCCAAGGGTAAAGATATTCGAGCAACTGTTATTTTGGAGTGTACCGATTGTAATAAAAAGAGTGTTAATAAGGAATCAACAGGTATTTCTAGATATATCACTCAAAAGAATCGACACAATACATACGCGAGGAAAGTAACCAAAAAAGAAAGAAGAACTCATCCGCTTTCTTTTATCACTTAGGAGCCGTGCGAGATGAAAGTCTCATGCACGGTTTTGAATGAGAGAAAGAAGTGAGGAATCCTCTTTTCGACTCTGACTCTCCCACTCCAGTCGTTGCTTTTCTTTCTGTTACTTCAAAACTGAAAGGTTTTTCTGTAATAATGAAGGATAATATGCTCGAGTTGTATAATGCAAGCAAAAGACTAATTTTGAAGACTCCTATTGGTGAGAATAGGACATTTCAGGTCAAGCTTCATGAAGACAGTAAGGAGTATTATGCAGCTATTGTGACTGAGAAAGAAAGTTGGCTATGACATCTAAGATTTGGGCACCTAAATTTAAGAAGTCTGAAATTGCTTGCAGATAAAGAAATGGTAACAGGAATGCCTGAGGTTGAGCTTCCTAAGAAAATGTGTGAGGGCTGCTTGAGAGGTAAGCAATCCAGAAAATCTTTTCAGTCTTCAATTGCTGAAAGATCAACTGATGTGCTACATGTGATTCACTTTGATGTTTGTGGTCCTCTTGAGGTTGCATCTCTGGGTGGAAATAGATATTTCTGTTCCTTTGTTGATGAATACAGCAGGATGATGTGGATATATCTAATTCAATACAAAAGTGAGGTATTCCAGATGTTCAAACAGTTTAAATCCATGGCTGAGAGGCAAAGTGGCAAGTTGATCAAGTTCCTCAGGATAGATGGAGGTGGTGAGTACTGTTTAACTGAATTTGTGCAATTTTGCTTGAATGAAGGGATCAAGCATGAGATAACACCTCCATACACTCCTCAGCACAATGGTTTGGCTGAGAGGAGAAACAGAACAGTGATGGACATGGCTAGGTGCATGTTAAAACAGAAGGGAGTCTCTACTGCATTGTGGGGAGAAGCTGTTTCAACAGTTGTATATATGCTTAACAAGTGTCCAACTAAAGGTTTAGATGGGAAGGTACCTGAGGAAGTATGGTTTGGCAAGAAACCATCAGTCAAGCACTTGATGGTGTTTGGTTCTCTTTGCTACATGCATGTGCCTGATGCAAGGAGAAGGAAACTTGAAGATAAGAGTAAAGCCATGATGCTGGTAGGGTATCATCCAACTGGAGGTTACAGGTTGTATGGTACAGCTAAGAGGAAGATCTGCATTAGCAGAGATGTACAGATATTTGAGGAAGAAGTTGTGGATTGGACTAAATCAGCATCAAATGGAAGGATTCAATTTGTGTTTGAGAATCATGATGACAGGCCTGATGTTCAAGCTGAGGAACAACATGATTAGTGTGATGATCAAGAAGAAGATGATACAGTTCAAGATGTTACAAGAACAAGACCAAGAAGGGTCATACAACCAAATAGAAGGCTTGAAGGCTATGAGCTCACAAGTGATGCTGACATTACTGAAGAAGGAGAACTTCTACATCTAGCTTTCATGGTTGATGTAGAACATGTTGACTACAAGCAGGCACTTGAGATTGATGAATGGAGAGCAGCAATGTAAGAAGAATTGAAGTCAATTCAGAAGAACCAAACTTGGGAACTAGTTGCAGCATCAAGTGGAAAAAGGCCTATTGATGTCAAGTGGGTTTTCAAGCTAAAGAGGAATTCAGATGGAACCATATCTAAGCACAAGGCTAGATTGGTGGCCAGAGGTTTTTTTCAAAGAGAAGGGATTGATTTTACAGAAGTTTTTACTCCTGTGGCTAGGATTGAAACTATCAGGCTGGTGATTGCACTAGCTTGTGGAAGGAATTGGCCTTTGATGCAGCTTGATGTCAAGTCTGCATTTCTCAATGGGCCTCTTGAAGAAGAAGCTTATGTGACACAGCCCCCTGGGTTTGAAGTTAAAGGAAGAGAAGGACATGTATGCAGGTTGAAGAAGGCACTCTATGGCCTTAAACAAGCTCCTAGAGCTTGGAACAAAAGAATTGATAGCTTTCTGCTCAAGCTTGGTTTCAGCAAATGCACTGTTGAGTATGGTGTGTATGTACAGCAAAAGAGGAATGGTGAACTTTTGTTGTGTTGTCTCTATGTTGATGACTTGCTGATTACTGGAAGCAACCATCAATTGCTGGAAGGGTTTAAGCAGAAATTGATGAAGGAATTCGAGATGACAGATCTTGGTGAGTTATCATACTTTCTAGGTATGGAATTCATGAGATTTAGTGAAGGGATGATTGTGCATCAGAGGAAGTATGTAACTGACATGCTGAAGAAGTTTGGTATAATGAATTGCAAACCCGTATCAACTCCAGCAGAACCAAATGTAAAGCTCACAAGCAATGATGCAGGGAACTCAGTTGATAGTACTCAGTATAGGCAGATGGTTGGTTCTTTAAGGTACTTGTGTAATACAAGACCTGACATTTGCTTTGTTGTTGGATTGGTAAGTAGGTTCATGAGTGAACCTAAGGAGATGCATCTAGTTGCTATGAAGAGGATTCTAAGGTATCTGAGAGGTACAATGAACTGTGGGGTATTATTTCCTACTGTTTCAGCACAAAGAGAAAGTGATATACTAGGCTGGAGTGATGTTGATCATGCTAGAGAGAAGGATAGGATAAAGTCAGATAATGACTATCATTTTAGGAGCACAACTGGTTACTTTTTCAAGTATCTTGGAGCTCCAATCTCATGGTGTTCCAAGCTACAACCAGTAGTTGCTCTATCTAGTTGTGAGGCAGAATATGTAGCTGCTTGTTATGCAGCATGTTAGGCAAAATGGTTAAGATCTGCTTTAACAAAGATGAAGACTTATGTGAAGGTCCCTATGACACTGGTGGTGGATAATCAATCAGTCATTGATCTTGCTTCCAATCCAGTTTCACATGGAAAGAGCAAACACATTGAGACTCGGTTTCATTACATTAGAGAACAGGTGTGCAAAGGTTATGTGAAGATGCAACACTGTCCTACTTAAGAGCAAGTTGCAGACTTGCTTACAAAACCAGTTTTCAAAGGAAGATTTGAATAAGTAAGGAAGTGGCTTGGAGTTGTTGATTTCTAGTGATTTTAGATTAAAAGGGGGTGTTAAATAGTGTAATACAATATCAGAATTCAGACATATATACTTTAGCATTATCTAACTCTCTTCTCTCTATTCTTTAAAATTACTCACTCTCATTCACTCAATTCTTTTCTTCTTGATTCTGTTCTTCAATCTCAATTCTGTGAAAGTTGATGATTGGGTTCTAACAAAAAATTCTATATTTGTAGTTTTTATTTTAAAAGTATAAACTTTTGAAGTTTTATTAATATTTTGGATGTGTAGATATATTATAAATAATGTGAGTATATTATGATGTAATTAAACTTTTTTGTGTAGGTATTGAAGATAGAATCCCTTTATATTTGAGCCATGACTGTGAGCCGGATGTATTTGGATGAATGTTATATGTGTCAAAATCTTTTTTCATGTTTTATTTTTAAAATTTTGTAAATTGTTAGTATTATTCTAATTGAATTTTTTTATATAGGTAATTTGTTTACAAAGATGTCTTTTACATTTATAATTGGATATCTTAATGGTAGAATTTTTGAGACTAAGGAAGAATGATATTTGAAGGAACAGAAGGAATAAGAAGACCAATGTGCATTAGATGGAGAATTAAGTTTGATGGATTAAAAAATAATAATACATGATAAATTAAAACTTGAATCTAATCAAGTTATTATTTATATTACCATCAGATTTTGTGTATTAAAAAATATGCCGTATTACAAATATATGAAAATAAAAATGTGAAAATTATGATGAACAATTATCAATAACAAGATAATATGAGTGCAATAGAATTATACGTTGAAGTAGATGTTATTGGTCGTTCAGTCTATCATATTACAAATTCTTTATTGTCAAATAATAATAATTTTCATGTAAATAAAATAAAAAATAGTAGATCTAATGAAAGAGATTGCAAAAATAAATAAATAAATTAGATTCTAAGGATGACGATGATGAATCATTCAATGAAGAAAACAATAATAATGTTACCCTTGATTAAAACTCACATTTAATAATATGTAACTTGGAGAAATGAAGTAAAAAAATATTTTTTTGATATTTAATCTAAAGAAATCAACATCAACATTAAAATATACTAAATTTTATCGGGAAAGACATAACAAGACTGAATTTAATGAATATTTATATTAGTCAAAAATGGTTATAATGAATAGTCGTGTTAGTTAGTAACGATTGAATTTAAAGAATACTCGTTATATTTTTGCTTAGTAAAATCTTAACAAATTATTGAATAAAAATTATATATTTTATTTTAGTTACTTAATTAACTTACATTGTTATAATTTTTTTTATTTACGACTAACTAACTGAAGAATTAAAATAAAATTTCTAAATATATGACTCAATATTCAGAATCTTTCCACAACTAATTTCATTACAGTGTTAAACTTCTGTTTGAAAAAAAAACTTGCAAAATATTGTTTTAATATATCATTTAATTTTCTTTATTAAGTTTTTATCTTTACAAGGACTGTGGGGGGCCAGATTTTGAGGTGGGGAAGTTTTGATTGTAGCGGATATATTTGATGGCGGAGAGGCAAATGAGAGGTCTTGAGAGAATTGAATACCACAAATGATTGGGAGAGGGATACAGCAGCTGAGGATGAACATGAGGTTGATGGCACCAAGGTCGAGTGGAACGGTGGTGACGGAGAGTTCAAAGACAAAGATTAGTGGGATTGTGAGCAGTAGCAAAATCGATATGGCCACAATGGCGATGGATTTCACTGGTTACATTATGTTAGAAGTCTCCCTGTGATATGATATGCTGCACGTATATAAATTACGATAATAATTTTTATTTTACAAATCAATTTTATGAAATTAAATTACTTATAACCTACATCGATCCGATATAAATTTATTAATATAAGATAAATCCGAACCGAAACAAATATGTATGGATGTTAAAAGTAATGGTAAACAGTCGGCGTGTAGATCATTTAAATTGAACGAAAATATAATAAGGTGACACTAGCATTGGTCATTCTCGTATCAGTAGATATAGATTTACAAACCTCGACCACTTATCAAGTTAATTAAAATACAATAAGAAACGTGAAATGTTTTGGCAGCCACAAGAAATATCGACAAAAACAAAATCAACATGCTTCAAGCACCCTTGGCAGCCACAAACTAGACAGAGAAAAAGACACAGACATCAAAGAAGAGAAACAACAACAAAATCGTCTCGTCACTTCTACTACAGTAATATGGCGTATGCCTTTAAGTAACAAAAAGAACTTAAAAGAAAATTTATCATGTTAACAGTAAAATATCTAAAATGCAAATAATATATAATTATTTTTTTTAATAAATTAAGGACGAGAAATATTCCGAATGTTAAATACACATGTTAATGGTATTTTTATTTTTTATTTTTCGAAAATCCAAATACTTATGTCAAGTAAGCATATTAGTGTGTGTTTGTCCGAAATAAAAAAGCTTAAGTATATGATTTTAAGTTTAATATCAAGAAGATATTGATAGGGGTCTTCATCCAGGACACTTGATCATACTATTAAAAATTAACTTTTTACTTTATCATGCCATAAGTTATGTAAATGTAAACTTTTCGATCAAAGTTATATTGAGACGAATATTTTAAAGAGTTTTTTTTCTTCAAATATTTTATAGAATATAATACGCATATATCATGATAGAATTTTTACACTATTGATCAATTAAAAGCTAATATTTAATATGTCTTATAAAATAATCATTACACAAACTAACCTATTTATTACATATAAGCGTGTGATTGGAGTCTAAAAAAAAATTATATTATTGATACATATATAATTTATTTTATTTTATGCAAGATATTAAATATATAAATTACTCATCAATTTGATGTGACTATTTTAATAAAAATATACAATGATAATTTCAAGTTTTTACTAAAAAGTTACATCAAAATTGATTAATAATATTTAATATTTTTCATAGAATAGAATAAATAGAATAAATTTTTATTAAGTGGATTTGAAAAATAAAAAGGTAGAAATGTCCACGTGTCATGATCCCATTGTCTCCTTGGAAAAAATGAAGAAAAATTGCATTATCAGAGAGGGTGGATAAGCTTGTTTTCTCTGGAATTCACAAAAGCCTCTCACTTTCCGTTTGCAACACCCCAAAGCAATGGTCATGCATCTCTTTCTCTGAATATTCTTCTCCTTCCAACCCTCACTGCTATGCTGCAAAGCTTCTGATCCCGGCCATCACCTCCTTTTCTCTCTATCTATCTTTCTGCAATGGCCGCTATTACTTCTTCTTTCTCTTTCTCCACACTCACTCAATCTTCTCAGAGGAACCTCACCCTCTCTTCCAATTCACAAACCTTTCGCTTCCGCGTTGGTTTTTCTTGCCACTATGTTGGAGTTCGAGCTTCCAATTATGCTTCCAAAATGGTTGTTCGCTGCTCCTCTTCTGTCGCAGGTTTGTATGGTACCCCACAAAGTTTGAGACAAAAATGGTACAAGTTTCTATTTGTTTTGAACACTTTTCGATTTTCTGAGAAATGGGTTGTTTTCATTTTTTGTTTTCTTTAAACGTTTGGACTTCAAAATTGGAATTTTTTATGTATGGGGTTTGGAATTTGGAGTCAAAGAGTTGGCTTTTTGAGAGATTTTGGTGTGACAACTTGAGCATTGATAAAGGATTTATTTTATGAGGGTGGTGTTGTTATTATTGAAAGTATGGTTTGAACCTTATTTTACAGTTTCTTCGTTTGTTTGTGGCTTTATGGCACTGTTTAGATAAACTTTTGAAAAAGTATGAGATGAAAATAAGAAGGTAAAATGAGTTAAACTTCTCCCATAAGTTAGAATCAGCATTTGGAGAAGTTGAATGAGTGTGTTTCTATAAAACTTGAAGTGCATAAGTTGATTTAAATTTATAGGAAAACTTAATTCATCTTACTGTCTTGTTTTCTTCTCTTACAATGTGGGCAACATGCTATTTGACTGGAAAATTTTCTTGATTGATTTCACCTTGCTGTGTTAGTGATGAATTTTGTGTCAATGTTGAATTGAAATTCTCTGCAGCTCTTTCTTGAATAGCTGAATGCCGTTTAAATATGATCAGCATGTGATTTGGTTTTAAAAATGATGATGTTCTTAGAATTACTAATTAAGGGCTTAATTTTGTTCGTTTATCGTTACAAGATTCATAGTGTCAAATGCCAAAAAGAAATAAAAGATGGAATCAAATCTTGTTATCAATAGTTGGTTATGGGTTGTCTACATACTTGATCTGCAGACCCTCCAACTGTTTCTGAGACAAAGTTAAATTTTCTCAAGGCTTATAAGCGACCAATTCCAAGTATCTACAACACGGTGCTGCAGGAGCTCATTGTCCAGCAACATTTGATGAGATACAAGAGATCATATCGCTATGATCCTGTATTTGCCCTTGGCTTTGTGACTGTATATGAGCAACTCATGGAAGGTTATCCAAGTGAGGAGGACCGAGATGCCATCTTCCAAGCATACATTCAAGCATTGAATGAAGATCCTGAACACTACAGGTCAGAAGAATAAATAATTTGGCCTTTTCTGATGGATTCTTTTGCTGTTTGCAATTTGATTGCAATTGAGAGGTATTTTACTATCAGATCTTCCTGGTATCATTTATGTCCATGATGATTGTTGTGAAATGAGAAGTAAAAGTTATGAAATTTAATCTGCATATTGATTAGTAGAAGAGTGAATTATATTTCCTGAGGCCAGTTGAATACTTCATTTCATCTTAGAATTCGTACCTGAAGCTGAAGGAAAATTTTTCAGCCGTAATGCAAGGAGCATTGCATTGTTTGTACCTGATGGATTTTTTTGTTGTATCAACTGGATTTAAATAAATTGAAGTTTTGTGATTTTTTATTGTACATCTAAGGATCTTTTATATTTCCCTCTACAGAGTAGATGCTAAGAAATTGGAAGAGTGGGCTCGAGCTCAAAACTCAACTTCTCTTGTTGAATTTTCATCCAGAGAAGGAGAAGTTGAGGGAATATTGAAGGATATTGCAGAAAGAGCAGGAGGAAAGGGGGATTTCAGTTATAGTCGTTTCTTTGCCATAGGCCTCTTTCGTCTTCTTGAGTTAGCAAATGCAATGGAACCAACAATTTTGGAAAAGGTTACCCAATTCATTTAAGGCATCAGTATATATTGATTTGATTTGATTTATATATATTGTTTTTACAATTTGAAGTTTAAACTACCTGGTATAGTTCTCATTTATACCAGTTCTAGAAAACTACACATTCAGGACTGTCCAACTTTTTTAGATGACCTCTTTCTGGCTTGTTTGGCATAGCTCAAGTAATGGCCTTGACATCTTGATCTCACTTCTTCCAAGTTCAGGCCTTGACATCCCATTATTTTCTTTAATCTATGTAAAAAATTGACTTCATTATTTTGCTTCTACTGAAATAATTGCATTACTCTGTGACTTGTGAAGAAGAATACTCCATCTTCTGTAATAAACATTTAGTGTTAACATAATAGGCACCGGAATCACAGATAACTAAGAACATTGAGCATAGGAGATGATATGACAATGGCATTGTGAATGTAATATAATGATTGTCAGTAAAATTATCTATTTTCTACCGCTTAATAACTTTTTGTATAGGATTATTTTTCAATCAATCTCTGGTGTGAATCCAACAGCTGTGCGCGGCTTTGAATGTTAACAAAAGAAGTGTGGATCGGGATTTGGATGTGTATCGTAATTTGCTTTCTAAGTTGGTTCAAGCTAAAGAGCTGCTAAAGGAATACATTGACAGGTAAAGCATCAAATCTTGGCATCTGCGGATTCTCTATTAAGTTGTTCTCAGGAGTATACATCCGTTATATAATCTATGAATGTAGCATCTAATGATTCTTTTTTCTTTCCAGACTAAACCTTTGTTGTAAATCTACTAACTCTTTAGCCCATTTAGTTCATTGACACATTATTCTAAAATCTAAATGTCCTTTTCATAAAAATGAAATCACAAACATCAGAGCAATTTGCTAAGAACTTTGGTATTATTCTTTAGAAATAGGTGAAAATGTTTTTAGTTCCTCTACATTTGAAAAGAAGTTTAGTTTTAGTCCCTCAAAATTCTTCTTGTCTTATTTTAGTCCCTATAATTTGAAAATGCGCCATTTTTTGTTCTCAAAAGTAGTTATAGATAACACAAAATAGCCATTATAGAACATTATTTAAACCATTTTCATGACTAAAAGTGTTGCATTTCTAAATTAGAGGGACCAAAATAGGACAAAAATAAAAAATTAGGGACTAAAACAAGACTTTTCAAATTTAGAGGGACCAAAAACATATTCTAACCCCATCCCACAACCCCCCCCCCCCCAAAAAAAAAAAAAAAAAAAAAAAGCGAAAAGAACTTTGATATTAACTTTTAATTGAAATTTGGCCTATTTATTAAGCTCTTTAGATTGAGACAAAGATTCAACCTTTTATTCTAAATATCCTTTTAGAAAATATAAGATTACAAACTTTCGAGTAATTTACTTAGAACATATGTATCAAGCTGACTTTGGTTTTGCAGCAACTATATTGTGGTAAGTTATATTGTAAACAGCTCTTTAGCTGTCACGTGTGAGTTAGTTTCTGTTGTAAGGTTAGTGAGCTAGTTGCTTCTATTCAGCTATGACAGCTGGCATCACGTATAAATAGCTTGATATATAGTATTCTCAATGAGAAATAGAAAATCAATTTTCTGTTCCAAAGACTTCTCTCTCAAAATCTATTAGTTATTTTACCACTGATCCCATTTGCGTATAATGCTTCCATTAGCCTGCATTCGATACCCTTATCTGTTCAGTAGTCAAAGTCCTTTGGCCTGAATTGTAGTTCCAGTAGATGTTATAGTTACCTTGCTTGTTTTCCTTAGCAAGAATTTGATTCTTTGAAATAATCTTTTGCATCAGGGAAAAGAAGAAAATAGAAGAAAGGGCTGAACCACAAAAGACTAATGAGGCCATTACACAACAACAATTTTCTAGCCTTTAGTCATGGGAGTTGTTCTGAAATGATCACCTTGTGAAGATTTGGTATTCTTGACAATGCTCTTTCTTTCTGTTGCTCTTGTGCATCGGGTAATCAGAGTGGGACACTTCTATCATCATGGTTTTGCATATTGTATTTGGCGTATCTTCTTTCATGGTGATTCAGCTAATTCTTGCTTTCTGCTCAACCACAATTTACATGTCCAACAGTCTTATGTAATATTTTCCTTACGTGTATTTTTTTCTTCCACACGGTTGCAGATGTATTTTGTAGTTCTCAAATACATGCCCGAAGGCATATGTTTTGGTAATTGAAATTGAAAATTTTCATATTTCAGCATATTGCATTTTCTGGGGTACATCTTTAGCTCACATCGGTGTAATTTGTTTTCTCAACCAAAATAACAGTATACAAATCATGCATTTTAGATTTGTTAACAAGACTTTATTTCCTTTTAACTTATTGGACTATCTATTTACACTTAAACCAAAAATATAAAGACCATGGTATATTCTATAGTCACCTAACATCTTTACCACAATACGAAGACCATGGTTTTATTTGAAATTTTACCACCAATATTTGCACAATAGAGCTTGCAACGCACCTTGCTAGCCATTTTTATCACTAATATTTTCAATGCAATAGTGTGCAAGCCTTTTAACACAATTTTTTCATTTTCACGCCAACAAAAACAAGCTCTCGTACGAGTCTACTTGAAATCTATGTATTTCAACTGCAAACAATGTTAAGGATTAAACAATTATTGTATTTTGATGCAGTTATCATGTTCGCACTCATAATGCAGCAAGAAATAAGCATACTGGGTGTCTCATTAATAGAAGCCACAATATTTGGAAGGTGTTGCCTACTAATTAGTATAGGAAGTGTCTGCCTCATAATGAAGGACCTAACTAAGATGAGAATAGTCAACCTCATCTGGGATTCTAAATGTATCGGCTGCTCCAAACTTCCGAAATTCATCTGCTATAGAGTCTTCTTCATCAGTGTCCTCTTCTTCGTTGTTGTTGTCATGGCGGGGTGATGTAGGATCATACACACTTTTAGACTTGGAATTATTAGTGGCTAGCATGTTAACCTGGCCAAGGTGAGAAATCTCTACCACCACAGTATCATCATCAACTGGAAGAGGTTGCTTCCAAGGTTCCCCATCAATCCTCATGAATGTATGATCTGCTGCACCTTTGTGAAACTCAAACCGGATTCTGTGTGCCTAATGAATAAGGAAAAGGGTAAATAAACATTGGTGAATTCGAAGTTATTTTCTACAATGATATAAATTCAAGAGTCAACATCTGGAAAAATAATTACAAAGCAAATTTGATTTAGATAAAGGAAGATGCTGCAGCCTAAGAGTGACAAACTACAAAAGCAAACGTGTACCCAGTGTTTTATCACATCACACATACCTGAGCAAGACGAGTTCCATGTCCTTTTGGTGCAAGCAAAACAAGCCCATGCCATGCATTTCTAAAACCAACAACCTCTATAAGGCCATCATCTACAAATGGTGGTGTGAAATCTCTCTGTATTCAATCAAGAAACCTTAGTTTTCTAAGGGAAAAAACAAACAAATTTGCATGAAAGTATTACACATTCACTTGTTGTCTAGTACTTAGTCTCAAAACCAACAGGTAACAAATATTTTGAAAAGTAAATAAACATCCCAGAATTGGCTTATGAAAATTACATCACACTGCTTCTTCGTGTTTGGTGTACCCCATGGATTAAAACCACCAGAAAAGCTGGGCAAGTTAAGACATACAATTGACCGGATGCTGTAGACACAGGGAAAGAGTTAAATTAGGTGTTATTCAAGAAGTAAACAAAGGCAGTGCGCAGCAAACAGAAGAGCAGAGGAAGAAAAAGTTAATTGTCTTATATTTCATATAGCTTTTTATAAAACACCCATAGACATTAGGTTTCCGATGTGAGAAACAATAATCATTCAATAATCAACAATAGCAAGTTAGCAACAACCATAAAGCAATTTAGTTGTGAAAAATGATCATGCAAAATAATTGATAGTCACTTAAAATTTGATCTTTGGCTAGCTGAAATGCAGGAGTTTTATCAATAACATTAAGTTTTTATAATCTTAGCATTTGTGTGTTCTCCCTAGAGATATAGATACTGCATAAAATGATTTACCTGGGTGGTATGTGTAAGTCTTGCCATTGACCATGTCTTTTCATGAATTTTACTTTGGCAAGTTGTGCTATGTTCCTGCATTAAAAATCAGATCATATTTTCTTATGTAGACAAATGACAAGTCATATGCTTTATGTAGTAGGTATAAATGCATGCCTACCTAAACTAGCATACAAAACAAAAAATGTTTAAATTGCTAGAAATGCTCTGAATCTCCTATATCAAGCACTGTTACGATCCATCATATATTTGAATTTTACAATCTAATTATGAACTCTCTAATTATACAATCTTTAGAAATGCTCCGAACTCTCTAATTATAAATTTCAATGATATTTTGTTTCCATAGATATCATTGTCAATGGTACGCTCTAGTATATGGAGAATGTAAAACAAGACTCACTAGAGATAAGCAAACCACATATACAAGAAAATCATGAAGTTTTGTTTGGTTATTTGTTATCTCATTCGCTACAAACAAATAAAGTTGGTCTTCTAAAATACTAGAGAGCTGTTATTCTGATAAGTGTCGGTATTTCTAAAGCTTACTTGCTCCAATTACTGGACAGCATGACCAGTCTTACCAAAGCTCATACCAAGTATCAACCTTTAACTGGTCAGTATGCTAACTGGTAAATAGTCCTCTGGGAAAAGTTTACCTCGGGGCTCATTTAGGGAATCTACAAATATATTACATTTTTTTAGATTGAACTAGATACTGCTATCTGTTCAGCCTTTGAAATCTTCAAATATTGATAATATTTCCCGCAGAACTCTTTTAACACAAAGTTTTTAAGGTGAAGCTGCACTGAGTAGTGTTAGAGCTTTAAAGTTTTTTGCAGAGGGAGCTGACAAGGTGCTGGATGGGCTTTTGCTCAAAATCATTCTATCTGATTAATCAAAGTTACAAGGTACCTATATACAGATAAATATAGGAAAGGAAACAGAGGAACAAAAGTAATTTTAAGTACAGGTTTTGATGAGCTGACCTTTCAGCTGGTTGCGACAGAGAAGCAAAAAACCATCCTTGTGTGCATCCAAGCTTAGCATAAGTAGTCTAACGTGTAGATAGAAATCAACGCCACAATATCAGTTTTAAAAAAATTATGAACAAGGTCCAAATTTCCCAGGCTTTCCGTTCAATAGTGAATAAGTCAAACAAGTACTGTTATCCAACTGCACATTATTTAAGCAAAATTATAATACTGAAGAAACAACTGCATACCTGATTAACCAACTGGTTTTTGAATTTTTCAGGATTCTTCTTTCGTTCTGAATGAAATGCGTAAGATACTTGAGCATCCATTCCTACAGTCAACAGCTAGTGCTAATTTAACAAGCACTGAAGTAGGGTGGACAGAAAAACAAAAATTCCTCCAATATATAATCTAACATCTACAACATTCTATGTTAAAAGTAATCAGCCTAAACAAGAGAACCAGTAATAGTGATGGTAATCAGTGAATTTAATTTAATAGGAAGACTTGCATAAATATATCAGTACATGTCATATTCCTTGACATTTAAAAGTGCAAGTTTTTTATGTAAAAATTTATTTATACTGGAACTTAAATTGTCCTGATTTGGTATTACCTAACCTATAAGAGATCAAAGTATTGGGCACAGACCAACTTATTAACGTAACAAAGTGCCAACTAAATAAAATTGTTTGATAAGTGGAAAATGAATTCGTAGTTTCCATACTCCAAAACATAAAGTTTAGCTACAGAAGAACCCTGGAATAAATGTTCTTACTTACCCATACTGAAGTAATTCCAGAACCCCCCACGAAAAGTGTGGCAACCTTCCTGAAAAACAATTAGCAACGATCACAAGAGGAAGTATGGGAACTAAGAAAGGAAAAAACCTTTTAAAAAGTTATAAAAGAACTACTGCAATCCCTCAGTTTCAATAACTGAACCGGAAATATTATAATCAAACTGGAAAGGCAATAAAATCTGCAGAAGATTTTGTTCTATTTGCTTGCAGAGTCCCCCAAAATGACTTGGGCCTACTCTCTTTGTAATGGGACCCAAATGGAAATATGGAATTCACCCAGTAACAGGGTATATGTTGAAAATAGTGTTTAAAAGGTGTGTAGATTTTAATTAGGAAAGGGTTTGTGCAAACTGAACAAGTCATGGCAAAAACAAATTGAGTGTATCTTTTCCTTGAAGTTCCCAAACTGTACCACTAACCAGATTAAGAAGATTGCAAAATAGGTAGCAACTGATTTAATGACTTACCATATTAAGTTCATCTCCTTCAGATACACGGTGAAAGGCATGCAAAGAATGTGGTAGCTCAAGTGGTGGAATTGGATCACAGGGACCTTCTTTAGGAGCTTTCATTCTCATAAGAATGTGCCAGCTGAAGGTTAGAAGAATAAACAAAATTTTCAGCAAGCAGCATCTTGTACAAGAAATATATGCAGAAGCTGAATGAAAAACATGAACAAGAAACAGCTCTTAGACATTCATATATTTGCTCTGGAGTAAGGACTTGACTTTGGAAGTAGGAAAGGCAGCAAAGTCAAAACTCCAAACAACAAAGTACTGGTAACATCCCAAGAGCCATAGCTCAAGGTGGTGTCAACAAAATGGAAATTAAATGAGTTAATAAAAAATAAAATCATTAGTTCTCAAATTGGATTTATCAAAAAATCAACTGTCTACAGACTAAAGTAACTGGTAACACAGCTAACACATTTGCAAATATACTGTCATTCATCCCCTCACAAAATCAAACCAGGAATGCAATCAACACCAGAGATACTTTCTCAATTGTAGCAAGGAAATGACATCCTGATTGAAATATCAACCATCTAGGTAGAAGAATAAGAAAATAATCCTAAGATTAAAGAAAAAGCCCAAAACTCATTACTTGTCTATTTTCATTTCCTTTGCTTTCATGACTTGATCTAAAAATGCCTCAACTGATGCTTGATCTGTTGTTGGGTTCTTCTTCCCCTGTAAAGCAGCAAAAATCATGTGTTTCATAATTTTTTTCCTCACTATTTTTCATAAATTCCGTATCGTCACGGTCATGGCGACAACTGAAAATTTCCTCAACTTCTTCTAGCAGAAACATAAAAGCATTGAAGGAACCAAAAATCTTTATATATCCAAGGAAAAAACGGATGGCTATCCAATATAAAACCTAATAAACAGGAAAAAAAATAATAACGTGCTAAAAGTTCAGGAATAAACCAGCATAACAATATGCTCTTGCTTAAAGTGAATCAATGAAACAAGGAAGTGGCACAATGAAAGCTTTTGATGTGAGCACTGTTGATCTAATACTATCAAGACATTGACATAGCAAGAATAACATTTCACATGCACTTGAAAGTTTCACTGTAAGTTGTTCATACCCAACCAAAGGCAAAAGGTAGATTATTCCCTGTGCCCAATGGCACTGTGGCTACTGGTGGAGGATGAGACAATTTGAGATCACAAACAACTCCAAGAAGCCAACCTGCTGTTCCATCACCCCCTGCAACCTAAAGCCAAGGCACATATCAATGATATCATAAACTCAAAAAACATCATACCTGTATCAATTTCCTTACACAAAAAAGTAAAAATACATAAAAAATCACAACATTGAATATTTTTATTATCGGAACTCACAATTAACTTCAATTTCTCCCTGATCTCTTTAGCAAACTGATCACCCCGTACATTGAGGCTTTCCAAATTAGCATAGACTGTTCTGAGAGCCTTATCAGGAATCTGCTCCCCCAAATCAAAAACCTGAAAAATCACAACAACGACATGAATTTGAAGAATCCAACTTCTCTAGTCAGCAACTCAGTTTAGAAAATAATAAAGTAACTAATATTAGTCCTTGACAAGAAAATCCACCGTCAATATTCCAAGCACATGCATAACAAATCATAAATGTCTTAGAAAATCGATGACCAATATTTCGTGCACATGCATAACAAATGTACAAAAAGTTACATACACAGATCTTGTTCAAGAATTGGAATTTCAGCTCGAAAATCCGCAAAATAAGTTTGTATTACAGGATTATGTAGATTACGAAGTAAAAATCCAATTTTGATCGGACAACAACGCAACCAACACCTAGAAACATCAATGATTAACATTCCGCTTACATGCATAACTAATGATTAATATTTCTCGCACATGCATGGCAAATGTACAAAAGTAACATAACATAGGTGTTGTGAGTGTTGTTCTTTGATCAGAATCGGAGTTTCAGTTCGGTAATCCGTCACATAAGTTTGCATCAAAGGCACAAATTCTAGTCAGAAAACGGCGCAAACACACTTAGAAACATGAACGGTTAACATTTCGTGCACATGCAAAACAAAATTATCATAGATGTGTTAAAAATTGAAAAGTGAATGAAGACATTAGATTTGAGAGTGAGAACCTGTTTGGGATTAAGAACAGAGCGATAGGTTTTGAGGAGATCTCCACCGAGTTGACCACCACTCCTGGAGTTGACGAAAACCAACACGGGACACTGAGGCACGTGACAGCCATTTTCAACCTCGGAGCCAGGTACGAGAATGTAGTCAGGAATTTTGAAGTTGTCGAGGAAGTGAGACGCCATTGCTGAATGGTGATGTTACCACGTCACGTGCGCCGGCGCAGAGAGATGAACAAATTCAAGCGGAGGTCACGTGACAGTATGGGATCATCTCCCAATTGCGTCAGCGTAGAATGATCGCAACAAAACGAAAGCGTTTTTAACGAAATTGGAATTAAGATTGGGAAACGAAGAGAGTGTGTGCGGATGCAACTGAAGAGACGATGGAAAAACAGGGTAAGAAATAGTTGACCTTTGTGAAGTGAAAACAAAGGGAAGGAATTACGAGGTATCTTGTTTGTTTCTTTGTTTCAGATCCATGTATGTGACGCAAGTGAAATGTCCAATGTGAATGTTCACTTTTCCGTTGTAATATTAAAATTAAATTAAATTAATTAATATATTGCAGTATTATTCAGTTCTTCATTAATTATATTTATATTATTAAATGATCAACCATGGCTTTTGACTTTCTTTTAGCAATTGAAGATTGTGTACTGGTAGATTTCACACTTCAAACTTCTGAGTTTATTAATTACTTCTTTTTAGTTAAATTTTACTAGTATATTAATTTCTTCTGTATTCTTTACAAGATATTTTGTTTATTTTAAGCACTAAATTACCATTTTAGTTATAAGGATTAAATAATTTAATTTTTTTAAAAAAAATAGTAATATAATTTATAAAAATTATAATATATTTCCTAGTATATATTTAATGTCATTTTGTATTTACTCTTACGGTAATATTTTTAATTAAAGATTAAAATTATAATAAAGAGAGTAAATGGTTAAATTTAAAATCAAAATGACACTAATTATTTTTTAAAATAAAATAATAAAATATTATATTTTCTAAGAATTATTTTATTATTTTTATTTTTTAGGAATAAAATTATCTAACTCTCACGTTTTTCATTTCTTCTTATTTTATGACTTGGTTTCCTATCATTTCTTTTCTAAAATATTTTTTTATAAACTAGAATTTTGTAGAAATGATGAGTTACATTTCTTAATTAATTATACTGTTAACTTAGAAGTTAAGTATGTTAAAGTTGATAATGATGAATTGCATTTCTCATTTAATTATTCTGCTCATTTAGAAGTGATGTTAAAGTTGTTATTTTTAATAAATTTTACCTAAAGTAGAAAATGTGTTAAAAGAAAAAAAACAAAGAGTGTAAGGAAAATGTCGTAAACATTCTTTCTCTCAAAAATAATTATTATTCTAAAATATTCTCCCCAGTAATAATTGTTATTCTAAAATATTCTCTCCATTTTAAATTGATTGACACTTAAGTATTTTATCACAGTTTGAGGAAATAATTATATATAGAGAGAGAAACCAATTATTCTAAGACAATAGTTTTTTTAAAAAAAAAAAATATTTACTCTCTTTCTTAATTTCCATAAATACATTAATAGTATTTCAAAATATCAAGATGGGAATAAAATTGGGGTAGAAGTTTTAACATGACATTGAAAATTGAAAACAGTTTTTCAAAATGGAATTTTATTTGAACCTTAATATACCATTATGTCCTTTTTTTTATTTTTTAATTCTTTAATATTTTTTTAGAAAAAATTGTATATGTCAACATTTTGTCCGTCAAATCTTACAGTGGAATCAAAGTAATATAAAACATAAAATAATGGAAACTAGAAAATAAGAAAATCAAATCAAAATAACAAAAAGATTAAGAGTATTAAAATACATACATACATACATATATATATATATATATATATATATATATATATATATATATATATATATATATTAAGGGCAAAAGAAATATTCAAACTAAATTCCTAAAAATTAAACATTCAAATACTGTAAATTTATTGGTGGCAAGCAGAAAAATTAAACATAAAATGTTCTTGTTCTCCATTTGTGCATTTACAGCATTTAAAAGTTGAATGTCTATTTACTTTGCGAAGATATTTTTGTTTTTACTTTTAATTACAAAATTGTTATATATTTTTTTCTTCATTTTTTTCATATATTTATACAAGAAACAGGGACAGTGAGAAGAAAACTGATTCCTATACATATTATCTTAAACAAGAAACATGTTAAATATAAAGTGATAATTTTTGTATTTAAAAATAAAAACAAAAGTATTAGGGCTCTTAATTTTTATAATTTGGAATTATATAGTTCTTTAGTTTTTATGGTACATATTTTTTTCACTTTCATTTTCTCAACATTAATTATTGTTTGTTTAGGTCATTTTAATTTTTAGTTGATGAAAATTTTTTATTTTATTTTATCCTTTCATGATCCTACCAACAAAAGTAAGAATTATTTTGAAACAAAATAATATTACGCGAAGGGAATAGAAAAAAAGTTATATCAAAATTGAAAGTTAAAAATTCCATAAATGAAAAAGTTCAAATTTGCAGACTTCTAAACTTTAGTTCTTAATAATTTTTTACAAATTTTCAGTCTTTTATTTATTTTTATCAATATTTTTAATTCATGCCACTAAATTGTTATTATTTTCTTTTGTGCACATGAGTCACTAATTATTATTTTCTTGTGTGCACGTGAGTGACTTATCAAACATGGGTTTCGGTTCCATAACTTTGAAGGAGGAGTATTGCGATAACTTTTTTCTTATTTTTATATAACTGGACAACAATTTACATAATAATTTATACAAAGGGGCATCAATTTATATAAATTCAAATTCAAGCAATAGCAATGACAAGTTAAAAATGAAATATTCAAAGTTTGTTGGAGTTTTGGAAACCATTCACCGATAATAATAAAAGGCTGGATTCACATATCGAACTTAATGCAGTCAATGTCAAAGGGAAGTTAGATCACTATTTCAGGGAAGCCAATCACCATCAATCTTATTTTGTGCCAAGTAATTACCTCAACCAAGTTATGTGATCTTCAATGTCTACATATGATTATGCAGTTTAAATAAATTTAGGTCAATCTTTAAAATTATTTGTATAGATAAGGTGACACAATGTTATTATCTTGTTCTCCGCACAACAAAATTAGATTCAGAACTTAATCTGCTTTTTAACAAACTCATGCATAGTTTATTATTTTAAAGAAATTATCTCTCACAATAGCAATTGTTTCCCATTTTATTTTTTAAATTCCATTGAGTACAAAATTTGAATATTATGTATCCTGTATGTCGGGAACTCAATCAAAAATACATGAAAAAAAATGTTTGATAAACGACTGACGCAAACAACTAATTATAAAATATGAAAAGAAAAATACATATGTGTATAAAATATGAAAAGAAAGAAATATATATATATATATTACGTGAGTGAGTTGTTAGTTAGCTGCGTATTATAGTTATTAGCGTAATAAAGTTGAAAAGAAAATAACACATTAGAAATATTTCGAGACTTACCCTACGGTCCACGAATATTTGCATGAAAAATTATAAATCATTTTAATATAATTTTTGCAAAAAAAAAAATTACATTAATTCACGTAATTTATGGTTTTCTTTCCCCACTTTTGTGGTATAGTGTAACTTGCTACCTTGGCACCTCAATTGGGTGCTCATTCCCATCTCCTAAGGTTGTTTACTTGTTTGACGTATTAGTGTCACGCGACATCTCTTTACTACTCCCAAAAATGATAGCTTTAACATGTTCTCCGATAGTTGGTGACCATATTTTCAGATAGTGTCCTTGGACTGCAGTCAGCTAATTGCCGAGAGAGTTGTCCTACTTGATTCTCCACATTTCTTATAGCTGTCACTTGATTTCTCAGAAAAGTGTCAATCTCTTTGAACTTGTTCCTTATTTCGTCCATGAAAGCTTCTTGACTCTCTATTATTTGTTGCATCAACAATTCTAGATTGGGCTTCTTCTCTTGGGGAGCATGAAAGGGTGGTCTCTGAGATAGCGTGTTGTCCTTCCAATAGAAGCTGGCGTGATTGCGGTAATTGGAGTTCCCAGAACTATTGAATCCCTGTTGTGCTACATACTTGGCTTGCTCCTCTTCACTAACTGAACAAGCTCCACTGGGGTGATTACCCCCACAAAAATCACAAGCTACACTCAGGTGGCTGATAAGAAGGTGTTGCAATTGCATCAATGCGCTTTTCCAACTTTTGTTGATTCACGCTTAATGCATCCAATTTGGTTAGAATAGCGGCACTAGAGTCAACGATCGTGTACCCCTTTTTTGTGATGTTGCTCTTGAACTTGGGTAGTAGTTCCGTGCCAAGGAATCAAACAACTCTATAAATTCCTCCGGTGTCTTCATCTCACTCAAATTACTGCCAACTGTGATGTTTACCATTCTTTGTTCTTCTATTGTCAAACCATTCAAGAAATCTACACCATGCTGAGTGAAAGTCTCATCATCTTCCATCTCAAAGGTATAGATAGCACATATCAAATCAATATCATGAAATGGTTTCAGTCCCCAATCAATATCCTTATACTTCATTATTAGTAGATAATGATCTAATATATCCCTATTTAAAACAAATTGAGTAGATGTATTCAACCCATCTACATAATCCAAAGATTGCTTAATCCTACTCTACGTATTTCCTCCTAAACGATGCCAAATAAATTACTTTTACACTTTTTAACACAAATGCCAGTATAATATTTTTTAAATAGGTCAGTATAATGCGCAAAGCTGATATTAATGTAATTTTTTCATACATATGGATGAAGGAAAAAAAAACAATCGGTGTGAAATCTCACAAAAATACAAAGATGTTAATATTATTTATTTTAAATAACAAAAGAAAATTAATACATCTTACTTGATAATGATTTTCAATGAGAAAGATTAATCATACCAAAATAAATTTTAAAAAATAAGATTAAACAAATTTTAAAACTAAATTAAAAATGGTAGAAAATTCAGGTAATAGATACATAATTTTCCTAAGATTCTTTTGGTAATTGTATAAGTTACTTGTACTACAAGTCAACAGACAACATTATGATAATATTTTTCTTTAAAAGAAAAAGAGAAAAAAAATGAACTAAGATAATATTTTACTTAAATTATACAGTGTTAGATGGAGGGTGGATGAATTTTGGCACCTTATTAAAAAAAAAATTGAATTCATGCTCGGGATATGCTAGCATTAAGCAACCTGCACGCTGCGAAGGACAAAATAAAATTAGAGGTAGCTGACTTCTTGTCTTCATTAGTGGAAAAGGTAATGACACCTATCACGGATGTTATTTTATTCGTCGCAAAAGTCTACACAATTGAAATCTGGTCACTTATAGGTCATACATCATCACCCATTCACCAGTTGAATATCAAATATAAAAATCCTAAAATTTGAGAATTAACAAAACTATCAAAATCAAATATTATCTAATGTTTGTAATGCAGTGAGAAGTGTGGTAAGTATACATAAGTGTCAAGTAATAAAGATAAAAATTAAAATTATCATTTCCACGGGAAACGATTGAATTCTATTCAATTACAGTACTAATGTAAATTATAATAAGTAAACAAAATATAAAATTAATATATAATTTAAATTAATAAATACGTTAAAATCTCAATTTTATCATTACCTATCCTAATATCTATCCTTAGTTGTAATATATTTAATTTGATGAATCAGATTCCTATTATCTTATTTGTATCTCTCGATATTAAATATACGTTTAAAATTGATTTGATTAATTAAATTTTTCGAATTAAACTAAGTCAATTAAGTTTTATGTTCTATAAATCTTAGATAATAATTAGATTATGGATTCATATCACCTTCTATTCTTATATCTAAGATCTAGCTAAGTGATAGTTATTTTTTTAATACCTCCTAAGTTTCTTTTATCAGACAATTAATGAAAAACATTAAGATTAGAAAGAAAAATCCATAATCATGTAAAATATCAAGATTTATTAGAATGAAATAGAGTTATATCAATCCATCGATCGAGAATCTAGTTCATGGTAAACAAAGAAATCACAATAAATATTAAAAGATGAGAAAGAATATATGGATGAGATTTTACATATGATGTTTCTTTATGAGTTTCCTAAGAATCTAGCTCATGGTAAACAAAGAAATCACAACAAATATTAAAAGATGAGAAAGAATATATGGATGAGATTCCACATGTGATGTTTCTTTATGAGTTCCCTGTCATCCTTCTTTCTCTTCTTCCCAAAATGTCATCCTTCTTTCTCTTCTTCCCAAAATGTCTGCAAAGTCTTCTACTACTCACCACAAGTGAACTGAAAGTTGTTTTCTTATGAGTTTTTTTTTTTTATATAATCCAACTTCTTTTTGTGCCCTCCTTTACACAATAAAAAATTAGATAAGATCTTGGACCATATTTTACAAGATAGCATATTGGGCTCCTTTTCCACAAAATAAGATAAGATCTTAAACCCATTTTTTTTCACAAGATAAAATAAAATAAAATAAATAAAATACAATCTTAAACCTCCTTTACACAAGATATAGATAAAATCTTACGTCTCTTACACAAGATAAGATCTTTAGCCCATTCTTATCTGAGCAAAATAAGTTAAATGTTTTTGTTTTCTCTAAGTTTTTCAAAATTTTTATGAACACTCATCAAACACATCATGATATCTTCTATAAATAATTTCATTATTTACTTCAAAATCATTTATTTCTTTTTTACTTTACAAGGATTTAAGTAAAATTATGGTATAAAAACATATCTATCTTACTCTTATTGGAGAGTTATCACTGACTAATAAGGAATTTTTTAATGATTTTGTATGTATATTTTCCTTTAAAGGATGGCATGTTCAAAATACAGATAAACATTTTGTGTACATGTACGTAACACGTGAGAAGGAAGAAGGGAAATGTGCGGGAAAGTTGGGTACGCCTAATGGATACGTGAGGAGCGATGTTGAGGTAGGACACGAAAAAACATTCATAAGAGGGGAGAATGTTAAATTGAAGGATTATGAGCTCAATGCTCATTGTTTGTGATTTGTGGAATGTCTATTGTTCTATAATTTCTTTCTCTTCTCTCATCAGATTAGATAATTCCTTTTGCTGACATTCAGTTGTATTTCATTATTGATCGTCAATACATCATTCTGTTCCATTCGTTTCAGCAATTTCCCTTTCTAGCTAATTGATTACGTTTCAGTAGACCACAATTTTTTTCTGAAAAACAAATTCAATATTTGGCTGGCTTAGCACATTCGGAAAAACTAAACTCTTTTGCTAATTATATGGAATTGTTCATCTGATGATAATGCAAACTATTTTGTTCCAAATTGTATTTGAAATTTGTATAAGGAAGCACTGATTGGTGCACAAAATGAGGCCAAGATAATTCTAATTAATGTGATCAACACTTGAAATAATTCTTATACATAAATTTTTCTTTCCATCACCTAGTAAAAATTTGATACATGCAATTTTAGTCAAATGAAAGCCACAATGAAGTAGCGTAATGAAAGAAACAGTAGAGCATATTTTCTGCAAATGTTGTTAAGGGGATTTAACAACCGTACCGTCCATTATACCACAGAATACATAAAAACAAAGGTCAAACTCAGACGTTCAAAAATCGTTTTCTCAATCTGATACTTTCACTGGTTTTACAATCGAAAAAGTCAGCTCCCGTCCATGTCATTATCAGTTTTGAATTTTGATAACCCCATATTTTTCTTTATGTCACGTGCCATGTGCCAATGCCACAAATGTAGATATATGTGGCATATGAATGTAATTGTGAAAATCTACGTAAATATAAATATTTATCACAATTTTAATATGTCACCACCTAACTTATAAAATATATATATATATATACCTTAAATCCTAAACTAACTTACAAAATATATATATATGATCGTATTTTGATCAATAACGAGGTTTTTTAAATATGTTCAAGAGGTTGGTTAGGATGGAGATTCCGATAAGTGAATGAGGACATATCTAAATAATTAAGTTATATTTAAGTAATTAAGATGCTAGTGTATTTAAGGGATTAACAATAATGCGAAAATGATTCCAAAAGTTACAAGACATGGATGATATAATATAATATTTATTTATTAATTTTTTTTTTCTCTTCCTTTATATTTTGTAGATAATTAACCAGTTAATTACGTATTAAAATTATTTATCAAACATTTCTCTTGCATACATATGTATTCTACTTCATTCTCGTTTCCTTAATTTGGTTTCAATTCCAATACAATAGAATCAGAATTAGTCCTAATTAACTTAAAAAGTGAGGCATTATTTCTATCAAAATATCAACAGCGCATTCAACTCAATCATATTTTGATCTCTGTCTATTAAATTTGACAAATACTAACTTCTGTATTAATTACTGAATTTGACGTGGTTTTATGGGCAAAATTGCGAATAGAATCGACTTCCAAACAGACAGAAAAAAAGTAAATAATAATGTACTAATACAAATCTAAATGATTTTTTAATATATATTTTTATCCAATTACAGATTAAATTTTCTTTTGTATCTTACACTTTGAAGACAATTTTGTTTTGGCATCCTGAATTCCTAATATGTATGTATGGGTATACTTTTAGACTAAGAATTCAAATTTTAATTCATCATATTATAGAGAATTAGTTTTTTTAACCTAAGACTCGACTCTTATTAGCAAATTTGTTAATTTTTACATTAATTAACTTAAAATTTATAGATACTATAAATATGGAAAACCATTTCCATAAAAAAACATCATGAAGTAATTTCTACCTTTTTCTTTTGATATTTAAACATCGAAAGGAAATTGTGGATCTGTGTTCCAAACTTAGTTTCAGTACACACAATTTTAATAGATGGACAACATAAATCTTTTAGACAGAAAAATTTGTGAAAAATAAACTAACGTGTGGATGCACGAGACCACTAAATCATCTATTTATGAATGTTTGGTAAAATTCATTCGCAATGAAATTGATTTTAAAATGATATAATTTAGAGAATTAGAATTTAAAAGTCAATACTTACAATATAAAATGACTTTACATGGTTGTTAATTACAAATTAAATTTTAAAAGATTTTAAAAGATTTTAAAAAGAAAAATTATCAAAATAATAAGTCAACCATTTATGATAATTAGGTGAAGTAGGTTACGTTGACAATACATAAATTCTAGAACACAAAAATTACTCCAATTACGTCAATCCAAAATTAATTCTCGATAGGTGAAACCAAAAAAATATCAATTTTACATTAAGAACTAATTTTACAAACGTGAATCCAAACAATCATTTCTAACTGTATCTATGTATTATGTACACATAAATAACGCATACAATGATGCATGTCGTATCTGATAGAGACATGTCATATGGGCGGCGCCAAATCCTTTTGACTTGGAGCATCTAACCCTGCTTTCTCTGCTATAAAACACTGGTTGTCTCAGCCATCACGACAAGCAACAGAAGTTTACTCTTGTGTTTCACAACCCTCTTTCAGTCTTTAGTATTAAGACAAATTAAGCTACCTTTTTGGCTTTTAGAGGAACCATCCTGCACCACCCTACTCCTCTTTTCATCTATATACTTTTAAAATATGGGAAGAGTTCCTTGCTGTGATAAAAATGATGAACTCAAAAAGGGTCCATGGACACCAGATGAAGACCTTAAACTTGTCAACTACATTCAGATTCATGGACCAGGCAATTGGCGGTCTCTCCCTAAAAATGCTGGTACATGTGTTTTCCTTCTCCCTACCCTTCCCTAACATTTATGTACCACACTAATTAAACATTGTCATGACTTTAGAAAGATTGACTTATAAAAAATATTTAAAACATAATTATAAACAATTAGATAATTAATTATAAAATGTGAAGAGACAGATATTCGTGTATATTATTTGAGCTAATTGATTGCGTATTATAGTGAATTATAAACTTATAATTAGTTACAAATAGAAGTGAATTGATTTAATTGATACACTAATTTTAAAAGATATAAGTTATACTTTTCTTTTCAAAGAAAGATGTCAATAATTTTGTAGAGGAGTTTATAGTGTATACTTAATATCTTGAGTACAAATTTTGTTTCCATCATTATGAAGAAAAATTACGAAAAATAATATTAGATTAACTGACTTTTCATTTTGAGAAAAAAATTAACAATATTTGAGGTACTCTTAAATTTTCTAATATATTCACCGTTTCTCTTGTTCTATTTTGTCACTTGTTATTAACTATTAGCATATTGATTATGTTGCTTAATTACAGGTCTACAGAGATGCGGCAAGAGTTGCCGCCTTCGATGGACAAATTACCTGAGACCCGATATTAAGAAAGGAAGATTTTCCTTAGAAGAAGAAGATATTATTATTCAGTTACACAGTATCTTGGGAAACAAGTGATTATTTTCCTTCATTTATCACAATCTAGTCCAATTTAAAAAGAATATAAAAATGAAGCTTCAATATTGTATTGTCTTACATTACATTTGTATGTTAATTTTTAATTATTGTTTATTGTTTATTTAGATGGTCAGCTATAGCAGCTAGGTTGCCAGGAAGAACAGACAATGAAATAAAGAATTATTGGAACACTCACATAAGGAAGAGGCTACTTCGAATGGGAATTGACCCAATTACACACACCCCACGTCTTGACCTACTTGATATGCCCTCTATTTTAAGGTCATTGTTGGGGAACCCCTCCCTTAACATACAAGGCTTATTAGGTGCCCAAGTTTTGATGAACCAAGGGTTGTTAAAGTTACCTTCCACTTATGCCTCTCTTCTATCACTCATGAATAATAATGATCATGAGAACCCAAATTTGGCTTCACAAAATTGTGCACAAAATGAAGTTATTAATCCATCATTAGATTTGACACAATTTCAAATGCCTACTCAAACAAGCAATGTGGAAAACTTCTTAGGCACCATGGCAAACTTTAGTTGCACAACTCCTTCGGGTGCTGAGAACCTTGTTTTGCAGCAAAACCAAGTTGATTTGTTAGGAAACAACTTTGCTTTGAATTCATCATTCATGTGTGTGAGAAGTGGCACGGAGGAAGAAAAGGAGAGGTATTGTAGTGACTTGTTCGAGTTTGGAATTCCAGAGAGTTTGGACATTGCTGAGTTTTTTTGTAATGTCCCACAAAATAATTAATTAATTAATATATTTTGTAGTTATCTGAAGGCGTGGCTTGTGTTGCCCCCTTTTGATTCCTTGCATGTATATTATTCGAGTTTTGTAGTTAAATTTGATTGTTTTGTATTCAAACGCATATTTTGATTTTCTACTGTGTTTTGAATTTTGTGAGTTTCCAACCCACTTTATTTCAGCAGTCTAACGTTTAATTTTTTTATTAATCTTTTTCTCTTTCTTCATGTTTTAAATAATTATCTAATTATTTATATATTCAAATTGTTTCCTAAATATTTCTCTTTAAAAATCGACACAAAATGAAGTACTTCTAAATAAGAGATAAAATACCACCGGATATTCAAAGCGCAATATTTAATATTTTTATAAATTCTCATTTCTAATACCACTAAAAAAATTTCAAAATTTACCAACTTTATTATAATATATAAAAATTTAGATAAATATAAATATAATCATATTTTAAATTTCTAATATTAACTATATTTTTAAATAAATAATTTAATTTTTTTATATTTTTATTACAACAAACTAAAAATATTATAATATAATCATTTATTTTTTTAAAAACATTACCATAAGTCATGCAAACATAATATTGTAATATTTTTTTTAAGTAAATGTTGTCTTTTTTATTATTATTTTAAATAAACTTATTCCAAATTTTATCTAGAAGAAGTTGTTAGAAGATGTTGCAACTTCCTAGACGATGATGCTAGAAACATGTAATTTGATTTTAGTCTCACATCGTATATAAACGATGAGAGTGGTTTGATTTTAGTCTCATATCGAGTAAACGATGAGAGGGATTTCTCTCATGTTTCTATATAAACAACTATCTGTAAAAGTTTCTAAGTGCACAGTGCAGCACAAAACATAATGCATATCGTATGCCCGTGGACATAAGGCAATTTGTCAAACCACGTTAAATCTTGAGTATCTTCTTTTATTATTATTGTTTTGTTTTTAACAATTAGTATCGGAGCTAATATCTTAGTATACTTTGTGGTTGCTGTTTTGTCTGATCTTCCGCATCAGGTGGTGGGAAGAAAGCAGCAAGAACAATGACGCATTGGAAGAAGTTGAGTCTTCCCTGGGTTACCCAACAAGTGGTAGCAGAGCTGATGACTTAGCGACCGGCTCAAACGAGTGATGCAATGATCGGAGTGGATCTAATTAAAGGTCAGGTGAACTTACTTTATGACGATCTCTTGTATCGAAAGTCCCGCTAGCAGGGGCAGATAGGTTGCGTGTGTCATTGATGTGAGCTATCAGAACGACGATACAAGACTAGGACATATTGACGACTAATGTCTATCATTGACAATAGGGGAGGAATGCAACATATGAAAGAAGAGAAACAATGGGGGCTTAAAAAGAGAAGCGGTGGAAGCTTTTCGCCAGAGACTAGTGAGCGCAAGAAAACTCGTCGGTGCAGTGAGCATAGTGGATAGGGGCAGAAGACCCGTCGGTGGGCAGGACACTGGAGTGGAAGACATTACACTAGGTGGTGATGTAAATCAAACTCTAAATGGGATATTGCTAGGAATATGTAGTTTATTTTAGTCCTACATCATATAAAAACAATGAGAGTGGTCTAATTTTAGTCTCACATTGAGTAAACGATGAGAGAGATTGTTCTTATGTCTCTATATAAACAACTCTCTGTGAAAGTTTCTAAGTTCACCATGCAGCATAAAACATAATGCATATCATGTGCCCGTGGACGTAAGCAATTTTCCTAATCACGTTAAATTTTGAGTCTCTTTTTCTCTCTTCCATATATTCCTTCTTTTATTATTACTTTTGTTCTTAACAATAGAGAAGCAAAAAAGAGTGAAATAAATAAGAGAGAAAATCAAACTACATATTTCTAACAATCTCCCACTTAGACTTTGATTTACGTTCCTCCTATTCAACTACTTCAACCATTTCCCAACACCTCATAGTATTTTCAAAGATGGCACCCTCAAGGCTTTTTTCATTTATTCTATCTATATATATAGAATCTATATATATATATATATATATATATATATATAGATAGAATATATAGACATAATTTTCTCGTAAACTGTCCCCTCTTTTCTAATCAGTTTCGAATAAAAAAATCATTTATGGGTTCATTGATATATGGGATTGATATATAGGTCAAATTCATGAACTCGATGTGGTTATTCCTTTCTATTCTTAAAAATCTCTTTAAGTCATATCTATTATTCCAGTGCCCAGTCCACTAACGAGTCTTCTGCCCTGTCCATTGACAGGTCTTCTCCCTACCCCTGTCCTGTGCCTACCCTGTCTGTCTACTGACGGGTCTCCTGGGAAAGATCCGATTTTCTCTTCCTAAGCTATCACTGCTTCTCTCCTTCAAACAAATGATCACTAAACCTCCTCCCCCTATTGATGATCATTAGCTTTCTCATCGCAACAATTCTTAACCTTTACATTGTCATCGATATGCCTTAGTCTTATACCACCATTCTAATAATTCACATCAATGGCATACGCAACCTAGCCACTCCTGCTAGATAGAGTTTCAATACATTTGATTTCTCTGAGGAAGGTATGAATCTGAAATAATTACCTTTTGAATTCAATGATATTCAGCTTAGAAATTGTTGCTCTCTGTGTGTAGCACTTGAAGTGTATTAAAAAACAGAAGATATCGAAATATTTTTTATTTTTCATGTAGTACTTCATGTTCATGTATCTCTTCTGATTCAGATTTTCTTTTTCTTTGATCTCAACCTTTATTTTTCATTGCACTTTGTTTAGGCATAGGTTTAGGTAGCCATATAATTTAGTCAAATTAATTTATCAAAAGTCATGAATAATCCATTTAAATATAACTTTGATCTGTTTGTATTTGGTTCTTTTTTCCTTCAATTCATGTTATTGAGATTTGAGGGAACTTGGCATATGTAAGGTTTTTGAGTTGGATGCCTGCAGCATTGCAAATGCCAGAACCTGAACTACTTGACCGTGCAAGCTTGGACTCTGCTGCTTACTTGAGAACCTACTTGGGTATGTTCTGATGAATGTTTACCATGACTGTTTTTTTCTCCTTCACTCTAAATTGTTCCAACATGCGTTTGTGTTACAGAGTTGTTCCTGCTATTAGCTTCAAGGTTACTTATGTGTTTGATTTTTCACTAACTGCATCCTCTTACCCAATTGAAGTGCAGGCTGAAAATATTTGTTCTAGTTGCATTCCTAGCATTTTCTGTTATAGTTCCTGACAACTGGACAAATAGCAACTTGAATCAGGATTTCACCACCAGGAAAGTGTCTCCCATCTGTACCTGTTCTAGATAAGGCAAATAACAAGCTTATATTAAAAAATTAGTTATGAATTTTAGATTAATACATTTTGTTATCTGTTATAGCTTATATCAATGGAAGAGCTACGGGAGCTATTTCTTACTAACCCTTGTCTTCCAAGGTAAAATCTATCTAGCATATCCTGCTTTATTCTACATTTTTATATTTGTTTATGTTTTATTCAGCTCTCAGCAAGTCAGAATGAACATTTTCTGTGAAATAATGAAAAAAAGTGTTGTTTTAGACAAGGTTGCTACAACTGAGTTCATTCCCTAGCCTATAGAGATACGGTTCAGTGAACCTTGTTTTTTAGCAAAGCAGACCAAGCCTCCTCTTAGGTTAGCTTGATGCTCTGCCAATTTTCGATTGCATTTATACTGGTCTTTTATGCTACTTTTCCTGGCAGATATGGAGAGGAAAAGGGAAAGGATTGAATTACCATTCATGATACATCAGTCCTTTGCCATACTTCCTCTGTAAATTATTTTTATAGAGCCTTAATATCTAGGAATTTTAATGCCATTTTTTATCTTAACTTATTTAAACTTTGAATGCAGTTTGAGATATTGGTTTAGAGCAAAGGGAAAACTTTCAAATGATCAAGCTTTGCATAGGTACATAACTTCTATTTACTGTGGGATGTGTTTAGTTCTGAGTAGCTTAGTGAAATTGGCAAATGTGTCAACTAGGAGGGCTTTTGTTGATGTGCTGATGCTTTCATTCCTTGGAGCCTTTTACCTGAAATATTTTCAAGTTCTGTTGAAATTTGTGTTGGAGAACTTATGTCTTAAGAAAGAAAATTTTGTAACTCCGATCGAGTGAATCTGGTTTGTTTTGCTGACGTGTAGCATATGCTTCAGATCTAATCTTTCTTCAAGTGAGTTTTGCAGATGTGTGGTAACATATATTGCAGCTATTTGAGAAAAGGCAATTTCTCCTGGCCGGGTCCATTCGGTTAAAATTTTATGGAAATTGATCCATTTATAAACTATATATAAAATTAGGGCAAAAAGCGTAAGTAGTTTTATTTATGAAACTATTCATACAATTGGATAAATTACATATTATTTACACCTAGAGATTGTTTTGGAAGAAGTTGTAAGCAACCAAAATGCTTAGCATAGTGGAAGCGCAAGAATTGGTGCCTAGGACCACGTGGGGCCATGGGAAAGTAGACACCATATAATGTTGCACCTCCCTTGTAATCCTGGCTAATGAAGCCCACTGAGGTAACATTAATATGTTTTTTAAACATATCTATATAAAAACAAATAACACTTACCTCTTATTGGGCTTGAGCTAAACGTGAGGAGGGAGCACATATATATTGAAATGAACGCGTCCAACACTACATCACCTTAGTCCAAAGGAGCCCATGCCTGCCCAATAAAGAAAGTACTCTAGACCTGAATGCATTCTGTACTTAGTTATAACATACTACTAAGCGCATTCTTTAGTAGCTCAATCGTAATTGAAGAAACCTTAGAATTGGACAAGTTTTTTTGTTAAGCCCACTAAAGACACTTGAACCTAGATACATTCATGTGAAACGAACTTAGAGTTATAATAAGTTTTTAAACACACTCACACTCGCAATTAAATATTTTTTTAAACTCATATGAATAAAAAGCCAAGAAACTAATAACCCAGGCAAAAAAAAATATTTATCTTTATATACCGACTATATTCTCGTATTGTACACATAATGCCAAAATTTTTCTCATGAGATTAGATGTAAATCTTACATATTCATATTTGGATTATTCAAACTTACGTTTACTTAAATGTATTTTGAAAAAGTTAAAAGAAAAAAATTATACATTAATGAAAAGTCAATTTTAATTTTTTAGAGAAGTACTATTTTTTTTCTTCTTGCATGAGTCGTTCACGATAGGACAAGATTTTTTATGAGTAGCATAAAATGTATATTGCATATCAATGAAAAGAAAGACAAAAAGGACATGAAAATCACATGAGCGGGAGTGATATACATCTTGAAAGGAGACAAAAAAATCCAATCAGAATTAATCGTACATGTCTCCTATTCTCATTTCATTTAGCACAGTAATTATGTATTAATTAGTTTACATTCTTCACAAAATATGTTATGTAGCTCAGAATGTGTTTTGTTTTTTTTAGCTTAATCTCCACTTACCCTTCAACATCTCTTTCCCACGGAATATTCCAGCATGTTTTAACAGTATAGGAGCACAAATCATTGTGTTTTTATTTACTATATATAGAGAAGCACAAGCTCTTCTGTTAGGTATTAGTTAATTACTTTCTTCAAAGTTTTTTTTTTATTAAAATATCTTCCATTTTTAGAGCACTGAAACTGTGTTAAATGCAATTTTTTCTTTTTAAAATATTAGAAGAGTTAGGTGAATGCTTCTCAATTTCTTTTATTAATTTTTAATTCATTAATTAAAAGTTTGTGACAATGTACAAACAGAAATGAACTTGTCACCCGTCACTACTCTCTATCATGGCTGAGGTAATGAAATTGGAATAAAAATATGATTTAGGCTCATGTTTTGCAAAACATAAATTAAAAATAGTTGTCTAATAAAAATATCCTCAAGACAAAACGTAGCAAATTATGAATGTTATCAAGCAAAAGGCAAGTTAAAGCAGATCTTCTATGTTGAGATTATACCTTTTTTTTCACTATTTTCATTCTTCTCCTTCATTTCTAGTAATTAATTTTTTGCTATTGATATATGATTTTCTTTTTTTGATATTGTCCTTCTCTGTGAATACCCTTGATTGATTTCCAAAAAGAAAAACAAAAAAAGTTAGTTTATTTGTCACATAATAACTCTTACTTGGAATTGTAAAAGCAAATTAAAGAGAAAGAGGATAAGTTGGAGGACCTAAAAGTGCCTTGATCCTTTGAATTACAGGAAATCATAAAGCCATAATTGCTTTGTTTAAAGTTAAAGACTTCAAAGTGGTTACATGACATCAAGGGGAAAAACACACTTCAAAGTGATGTACAGGTGGATTTGCACAAACTATTCTAAAGTGTCCCACCTACATATACACTTTGATCCTCGCTGGTACCTAATGAGCTCATTTAGGAATAGTTCTTCATCAAACCAATTATATGATCAAAACATAAAAGTTAATTTTGTTAAATAATTCAGCTCAAGCTCCTCTTAGCCACAAACATGTAAAGTTGATCAATTTGTTCAATTTCAAATGTACAACACATATTATATTTTTTTTTATAGAGCGATAAAATTTGTTGATTGAGGTCAATATCACAAACAAGACACAATTGGAGGAGGATTTTTTTTGCATGTGCAAAAGCTTTCCAGGAAGATCAACTAAAAGGCAATCATAATATATGCATGGTTTATTTATTCTTTCTTTCATTACGCTTACACTATTCATTTGTTTTGATTACATAATTGAGCTCAATAAAAACTCAACGTTTTTATGAATTTATGGTATAGAAGATATGTATGGGCCCGAGAACCTCAATTTGTAATTTGCAACACCATGATTGCACCTTTTTCCTTCTACTTTTGGGTTCAATTAAGGACTGTGGAGCATACCATTCACCTTTTAGAACCTAATCCTCTTTATATATAATGCATTCTTTCTATTGACTAGTAATATGCATAAGATATGTAATACCCAACAAAAAGCATTGTCTTTTTTTATTCAACATTAAAAAGTGAACTTTGCTATCCATAATAATAATAATAGTATCTTATTACATAAATGCGCTGAATAAATATGATTTGAATTAGGACCCTACACAAGACGCTTATTGGAGGCAAGAAAAGAGGTAAAAGCTTTTCCCAAAGGTACTACTTTTTATGGGAACAAATTTCTTTTGGTTGACGCTTTGTGTTTGTCCTTTAAACTAATAATGCTTCTATCTCTCTTGCTCTTGTTATCAATCTGAGTTGGCACTAAGCTCTAGTCTCTACTCTCTCATATGTGGTGGAACCTACTCCACACTATGTGTTACTTTGTCCTCTAGTGTAAACAGAATATTCTAAGTAACGGGTACTTGCTGGCTCGGTTAATTAATTGTGATGTGTATAAGCAATGTAATTAATTAAAATTTGTTTCACAGTGAAAAATGGGCATAAAACTAAGGTGATTAGTGTGATGGTAACATTAGGAGAAAGTTAAAGTTGAATTGGGGCCTGGCATTCCCATGTGAAATAGAGGATTTGTGTTTGTCCATATTAGCAATGAGCATTTGTGTATGCTTAAATAATGTTATCTTTGGGAAAATAGTGCAAACAAAGAAAATGGCGTTAGTTGGCTGTCACGCATGACTCCACTATGCATGAGGAAAAACTGGGTAAAGCATAGCTAACCGAAGTGTACAATAAGTCAGGCATGCATCTCCATGCTCAGTTTATCATGGCAATTCAACTTCAAGTACATGGAGGTTAAGACTATACCTTTTAAATTTGGATTTAAGATATGATTCATCATTATTTATTATCTATTCCTTTGTTACTACAAATGAATTATTGGGATGTATATAAAATTATGTCACTGAAGCAATAATTTAATAATATTAAAGTAAGTGTTTATATATATACATACTTTTATAAATTAAATATCTTAATCATTTTAATTAATTATATCATATTTATAATTATTAATTTTATTTTAAAATTCACATTTAATTAATATTTACAAAAGTATTATCTATTTCTTCTCTCATTAATCATAAGATATATGTAAAAACACTCTCTCTCTCCTTAAATACATGTCTACTCAATATACTTTAATGTCTAAGAGAAATGTTTATTATAAACACTTTTAATAAACACTCCATTCTGACTTACTCTTATAATTTATAGTTTATGTCTTTTCTTTTTTACACAACGAAAATTGAAAATAAAGATTATATAAAAAATATTATATAACTAATAAAAAATATTATATTTTTAAAAATTTCTTAATCGATCTTCTAACTAATAAAACCTTTATTTTTTTTTAACTAGATAAATGATTATGTTAGAAAAGACATATTAAATTTACATTTTCGTTACAAACGAAAGTATGGGTAAAAATAATTTTGCTAATAAATTAAAAAAATTTATTTTAATTTTATTCATTTATTTATTAGTTTTAAAAAGCACAATTTCCATTATAATCTATATCAACTTTAACAAATTTATAGTAAAATTTATATATAGACAAAAGAAATCTAATAACTCAACTAAAATTACAAATTACGTGAACTCAAGATTGGATCACGTGTTAACTTCTGTTTATTTATTTATTTCTTTGCAATTTAGATTTGTCATGTTAAGTGGTTTTTATTATTGTTACATAGTAATTGATTATTTAAAATTTTAGTCTCGGAAAATGTTAAGAGAATGGGAAAACCGATGGTTCAACACTGCAAGAGCACCAAAAGCTTTTTCCTCATCCCTAGCAAAAACAAATATATAACAGAAGAAGAAAGGACGAAGAGAAAAGAAAGATAATAAACTGATAAAATGAAAAGCACTGCATAAACTGCCAAATTTTCTGACACCTTCTACTTTTTTTAATAATAAAATATTAATATATATACAGTTACCTTATATTGTTAGTTTTTTAATTTTTTTTATTCCTCCACTTTCGTTACATTGTACATTATTATATTTCTTTTATCTACTATCAGTTTCAATTCTTTCGCACTAAGAAAATATAGAATGTTCAAATAAGGTTAGTTTGTTAAAAAAAAAAAAAAATTAAAATAGTACTTCTAAAAAATATTATTTACATAATAGATCTTGCTCCATCTCTCACCAAGATCCCCTTGCTCTTTGGATTTTAGGAGTTGCATCCATTTTCAGAAACAGAAAAAACACTGTTCAATATGCATTTTTATTAAAATTGTAAAAAGAAAAAATGTTAAATTATTTAGTGACCACTTTTTTGGTTGGTGAACTTGGTGCTGTCTGCACCCCGCATGAATCAAGCCTGATTTCTGACCGTCTGAACCGTTCTTTTTTCTCATGTGGATTGTCAATTTCGAATATTAGTATCTAAAGAGAATATAAAAATATTCATTACCAGTGATTCATTATTTAACTTTTAAATGGTTTTTTTTTTCTTTTCACAAAAGTAGTTTGAGTTTCCATGTTAATTCCTTAATTAATAGCTTAATATTTACTAAATAATTGAAATACGTTCTACTTCTTAAACTTTTTTAGAATAAACAATGATTTTTAATTTCGTAAAGTGTGAAATGCTATCTATATAATTTTGAAAGTATCGAAATTAAAAAAATTAAATTGTAACTGATTTATTTATTTTAATTTTAAAAATATTTATTATCATTTTACACTTGTATAGTTGATATTATTATTATTTTAATTCTTGAAAATAATTATTTATTATAATAAACAATCTCTTTCAAATAATAATAACTACTAATTTATCTTTAAAGAATAAAATGATAATAAATATTTTTAAAAATTATATTTTTAATAAGAACTAATAATATTTTACATTTTCATAAACTAAAATACTATATATTATATATTTTTTTATTATTATTATCCGTGGACATGAAACATTCATTAACTTCACGAAATCATTAATGTTAATCACTTCAGCAAAAGTTATTATATTTTTCATCTATAAAATTTGAACTCTATACTATATGCAAGAAATTCAATTTATTTTTTTTAACAACACCAAAATATTAGTCTTCAATTAATTTTTTAATAATGTTTATATCCTAAAGATATCAGTTAAAAATTATAATAGATAAAATAATTTATTGATCACACTTAAAATACATTGAAAAAGGATACTAAGAATATATTAATAACACCTTTAAATAAACAAAAATTTCTTTTTAATTATCTATTTAACACCAGCACCACTTCTATAAACAAAAAATAATACTACTACATCTTAAGCATGAATTAATATTTGTGAAAATAAAATTCTAATTAACACACTTAAATAACATAATTATCCACAACTATTTGATTATTATTATAGAAACCCCCGAAACCAATTTCTCTATCCTTTCAAACAGAACAAGTGAGAGAAAATGAATCGCAAGAAAACACCAACCTTTTTTACCCAAAACCAGCCTCCATCTCTCTCTCTTTCTCGATTTTATCACCCCATCTTTTCTACCTTTTTCTGCTGGTTAGCCTAACATGCACTGTTGTTTTAGCACACACGCCCCAATCAAATCATATACCTCTATGAATCTGAAACCAAAATATCACATAATATAATATAAGTATGTAACCACCAAACCCAAACACCTTTCTGATTTCTCTCATATTAATAATTCATAATACATAATTCATAATACATAATTCATAAACAAAAACATCTCCATCTTCCTCACCTTTTCCTCCTACATACCGCATTTCATTTCCTCGAATCCCAAACACAACCAAAAAAATGCAATCATTACACTCCACACTCGCCTCCCTTACTTTTCAAACATCACTACTACTACTAATCTTCCTCCATCCATTCTCTCACGCTAGTTTACTCTCTGAACCGGTGAGCGACCCGAACCAGCCACTCGAACCGGGCGAGAACCCAAACACTGTTCCCGCATTCCCTGTTCAGACCCAAACCCAAACCTGTCGCCTCGACCTCTCCAACGAACTCTTCGGCGGCGTCAAAGACGCCTGCGGTAAAGACCTCGACCGGAGTCGCTGCTGTCCCGTCCTCGCCGCGTGGCTCTTCGCCGCCCACGCCCGCTCCGCCCTCGACGTCTCCGCGGCGCCGCCTCCCACCTCCGGCGACCTCCCCATGATGCCCGACGACTCGCAAAAGTGCGTCAACTCGCTCCAGGACTCGCTACTGAGTCGCAACATACGAATCCCTCAGCCCAACTCCACGTGCGACGCTATTATATGCTTCTGTGGTATCAGACTTCACCAGATAACGTCGTTAACTTGCAACGCAGCGTTTAACGTTTCCTTGTCTCACCGCAACGCCACCCCCACCGCTGCGGTTCGTAACTTGGAGAATAATTGTCGTAACTCTTCTTACTCTGGTTGCACCAAATGCCTCGGTGCCCTACAAAAGGTAACTCAAATTATCATCATCATCATGGAAAAATGTGTTTTTTAAGTATAAAAAACTTGTTTTTTTAATTAAAAATGTGTTTTTTCTTGTTCCAAACCACGTGATCAAGTGATCCTATCTTTATATATCGATAAATTTTGGACTTTAATTTTTTAAACTGTTCTCATGCTATAGAAAATTTAATACAAAAAGTATGATGAATCTTTAGAACAAGACTTGTTTTAAAATTTAAGGTTTAAGTTCATGAATATGAGATACTTTCGAGTTTATCTGAAAAACAAAAATATGGAAACTAAAACCATAAATATTTACAAATAATTTTGGGTTGGGTGCAAAACTGCTGAATGTAAATGTTCTATGAAGTGGTAATGATATTCAAAGCAAAAAGTGTAGAGAAAAAATAGTCTTCTTTTTTTTTTGCCGACCAAGTTGACCTGCGAACATGGCTTACCATGTGCGTTTACGAATTATTATTAACTTTTTTCGGTTTTTGGTTTCACTTTTGTGACATTGTTGAACCGTTTCTATCTTGTCGCAAACGAAATTTCATTGTGACTGATTACGATGTTTGTTACTTTTTTTTTTTTTTGCCTTCTGGTTTGTTACTTTCTTTTGACATTGCATGAAAAAAAAAGTGAATGATGAAAATGAATAATAATGTGATTTTATTTTATGTTTTTGAAGGTGAAGGGGTATAGGAACGAGACAAAGGGAAGTGGAGGAAGTGAAAGAGTGAAGAAAATGTTCAACAGGGATTGCCAACTGATGGGTTTAACGTGGCTACTAGCAAAGAACAAAACGGCATACATACCCACCGTTTCGGCAGTGTTGAGAGCGATGATGTACAGTGCGCATCCTCACGAGTCAAAGTGTTCTCCCGATCAGGAGAACATGCCGCTGGCCGTTGATTCGCTTCAGTTCGAGAGCGGGATCGCGCCATCGCGGCCGTCTATTTTTTGCATGACGGTTTTGTCCTTGGTGGTTCTACTTTTTTTTCCTTAAAGGGTCCACTTGAGTTGAATTTGTTGGGTTAGTAGTGTTCTCTTCTCTCACTATCACGTGAAGGTGACGAACTACTCGACAAAACATGCAAACGGGTTGTTTTTGTTTGGTTCTGACTTGAGAGAGTTTTTTCTCGCTGTAAATTTCAGAGTCATTGACATGTCTGTGGTGGGTACATGATGCTAGTGCCGTTGACAGTGCCACCATGTTTTACATAGAAAGATGAGGTTTCTTATTTTTTTCTTCTGTTTTTTTCTAATCCTTCATTTCTTTGAAGATTATGACTCCACAGAAAACTCTCAAATTCCTTTATTTGAAATATTTGGACGGATTAGGGGGGACATTACTACTGCATGAGAATGAAAATTATTGTGATTTTACTAAAAAAAATAAAATTCCATGTTTATGTTTATAAGTTTTGATGTCATCTATTTTTACAAATCTTAAAATTTGGGGTTTGTTAATGTATTTATTGTGGAATCATGGATTAACAATTTTTTTATAATATTATTTATGAGAATATTCTGAGAAGTTCTTTTACAAGACTTTTTAAATTATTTACTGCATTAATCTTTTACAAATTCTTGTTAATTCTTAGCATAGTGTTTGTTATAATAAATTTGAAAATAAAATAATTGAACTCTAGAAACAGTGGGAGATTAGAATTATGTGTTATTTATTTGTTTCGTATTATAAAATGTAAAAAGTTTTCAGCTATATTGATTAATTACATGGGAAGAAATTAAGTACGCAAGAGCTACTAATAATTTTAAAAATAATGCTAAACATTAGATGAATTCTTGAAAATTTTAATATGTTCTTTAATTTAATTTTTTTAATGTGGAGTGGTTAAGGTTTTGTAACTTGTATATGAGAAGACCTACATGGTTGACAACTAAATTATTGTTTTTCCATTGCAGAAGAGAGATTTTCTTTATTTAGTAGTTTTTAGACTCAGTGATTAGAATATTAAGAAAGTTTAGTTTAGTTCAGTTAAAAATGTATACATATTGTCCTGACAGAGTATAATTAACACTGAGATCCCGTCATTACTCATGAATAATAAAATTGTTAAAATTGTGTTTTTTCTTCTTCTAATTTTGACATTTCAAGCTATACTAGAGGAAAATATATTGTTAATATGAAATTAGATTAAATAATGATCAATGAATTTTGCAATAGTTTTAGCCTTGAAAACTTTGATGTTGGTGCTTAATCGTAGACCTAAATGAACGTTGTAATGGGAAGCAATAGTATCAATCAGCTTAGTTGTGTGCGACGTTGGACCACTCAAGATCCTTGAGACAAGGGTAAACAGCCCCCTATGAACTGGGTATGTTGGTCGTGGTAGCAAAATAAAAAATGCTTTAATCTTTCAATTTAGATTGGAAAACAAAGCAGACAACTATACTAGTAATTGTTTACATTTTTCAATGAAAAAGGTACAGTGATGAATCGGCATTCGTGTTTCCAATTTACGAAACATAATCAAAATGTTAATTACCGATTCACGGGTTTAATTAACGTAGTCGAATGTCTATCATTTCAATTATCAAAATTCAATGGCTCACTTCTTTCGTTAGGTTTTAAAAATAAAATTCAAACATACTTACTCCTTTATTTCCCACTTTTCTTTTAACAAAATATACATGAATGTTAACTGAATGATATCAATAAAATAATGACGTAATTTAATTACTTTTATACGAGACTTATCATTTTTAATATCTTTAATACTATTTCATTTGAGTTAAAATAAAATCCTAAATACAGGAAAAAGAAAAATTTTCTGGAACACCATTAAATTTCTTGGAAAGTATATTTTAGAATAAAAACTTAAATTTTAATTTATAAAATATTTTCTAAAATAAAAATTATACTTAAATAAATATTTTTATTTCATAATGTATTTTTTGGAGACATACGCATTGATGATAGAGCTTTAGTCAATGGTCACAAGGGTTTAAACTAATAATAGAGGATCAATTACATAAATGATTCTAAACCGTGAAATGATGCTAGAGATTGATTAATATCTTGATAATAGGATAATAGTTTTTAGCAGAGTAATGAATATTTGCATACTTTTTTTTTTCAAGTGTGTGGTTTTGAGCCAGTGAAAAAAAATAAATCTGAATAAATAGAAAGGAATAAGTTTGAGTCAATAACAGAAATATTTATAATATAAAAAAGGTAAAAGAAAGAAGTGAAGTAGAATAAAGTGAAAAATGGAAGTAAGTAAAATAATATTAAGAAAAAAATATATTTAATTATGAAAAACGATTGCTTAAGAAAAAAGAGAAAATAAAAAAATTATTAAATAAATTTAGTAGATGTAAAGAATCATATTAAAATAAATAATTCACGTGACACTAATAAGGGAGGGGGAGATATGACATGAAAATCTAACTGGTCTCTAATTACGAAGTAAAACGAGACCTCCTTGTTAATAGGTCACGCCCTAGTTAGGACAATACTAATTTTTAGGTCCACAAGATAATATATAATTTATATAAGAGTGTTACTAATCAGTAATGCTTAAAGAATTAAAAAAAATGTATTTAATATTAAAATTATAAATAAAGGTAAAAGAAAATAATTTGAGGTCGCATAATTTTGTATATCTTAATAAAAAATTCTTCTAATTCTTTAATAAATATCCTTAATCTTGTGTTCGGAGAAGAATTTAAAATTTTTTAAGAAATTTAAATATACAGTATTTTAATTGTGTTGATTTAAATTATTTTTATTTTGTAAATATTTTATTTGGATGAAACAATTTAATTTTTTGTATTTTAATTTTCATCTTTAGATAAAGTACTTTAATTTTTAAGAAATTTTTTTTTTTTTAAAAAAATTATTTAAAAATAAATTTTTTAATAATAAATAAAAATAAATATTAATAATTGAAATGTAAAGTATGATCGCGTAGAAACTGCGAAGAGTTATATGGAGGAAACGAGAAAATTGAATTTTAAATTATAGGCAATTAAATTCTTTTATAAAATAATATAATTTTAAATTTTTATAAATATTTTATCTAAATAAATTAATTAAAAAATATAATTCAAATTCACTTGATAAATGAATTACTACATAAAATTGGCTCATCTAAATTAAAATATTGATTATCATTTAGTTTAAATAGTCCTGCTAATCGGTTCCTTAAAATGCTTTGGCAAGGAGGACTTTAGAAATTAACAGTTCATTAAGGCATTAATCACCAAGTGAATTTTGCTGGTGTGATTGGTAAACCACGTGAAATTCCTAATATACTACAATTTTCTTTATTAGGCATGAGATCCGATAATGGAAAAGAATTTAAAGATCAGTACGTAGCAAGTAATTAGCCCAAATAGAGAAAAAAGGACCAAATATTCCGATGATGGGACCCATTGGCCTTTGTTGGCCTAATGTTGTTTGTAATTCTTAATTATATGTTCGTGGAGTATTTACCTAATTAATTATCTTAGGATAAATTTCATCATCAAATTTTAATTATGAATTATATATATATATATAACAGAAGTTTATTTTTTTTATGTGAGAGTGTGATGAATTAATATTGACCACTAGATCTTATCATGCATCATCAAGAGTAAAATATATAAAGTCATTTCATGTTTTTTTTTTCTTCAAAAAAACATATAACTTTTTAAGTAATCATATGTTATAAAGTCATGATCATTTATGTAATTTTTTTAATATAACGATGATAAGGAGGATGAAAGTTACAACTTTCTAACATATTATACTTATCTTCCACTACTAGGCTCAATCATGTGTATGATTAGTATAACTAGCTTTTACATATAGTTTTTCCTGTATCCTCACAAGTTTTTATGTGGTTCAATAGTATTAGCAAATAGAAAAATAAACGTCAGTTAATCTTTGATTCTTCATACACACATGAACTCATATAAGCTTCATAATATATAAAAATTATAAACCACACGGATTAATTTAATTTATATCAACTAATTAGTATATTCATAAGTTATGAGTTTTTATTATTTATTGGTTGTAAACTATACATCAACATAATAATTTAGTGTATAAAATTTGTATTATTAATATGATTTTTTTTTTCTAACTCACTGAATCTCATTCATGTTATCGTGAGGGTCGATGATTCAACAAGTTTTAATATACATGAATATTTTATTTGTATCTGAATTAGTTTTAAATAATGACAACTTTGAATTAATTTGTATCTGAATAAATTATGACTGTGTCCAATTGATCACTAAATTTAAAAATCATCAATTGATTTGATTTTTGATGTGAAGTAAATTGCCCGATGTATACACTAAAGGATTAAATTCACAAATAACTACTCAAATCAATTACTCTATCTTGCTCTACTTGCTAGACCCCTTTGGGGTCATGCATTTGACAATTCTCAATTTCAAAGCTTGGTTTTCTATTTCATAAATGTACACAAGTACTAAAAACATACGACAAAGCATGTAAAGAAACACCTATCTGTTTCTGAATAATGCCTGAGCCATTTCTCTAGTTTGGCTTAGTTAAAGATCTCACCACCCTTTACCTATTAGCCACAACCAGTCAAGTGTTACCCCTGCAAAAATACCTCCAAGAAGAAACAACACCAACAAGTTTCCCAAAGCATTTTGTTCCGGTCCCTACAAACATAAAACAAATACACAGCATTAATTAATAATATCTTAGTAACACATTCTTTTAAATAACTCTAATTTTTTATATAATGAGACACTTCATTAATTCTGCAATTATAATACATTTTAACTAATATTTTTCTTCGCAATCAACTAAATATACAACTAATTACCTAACTTACTTTGTATTCATAGTCAGGTATCTATCAAATATTTTTCAATAAACTTTGACCGATTTGAATATGTTTAATTGTTAAACAAACTCACCTTGTAACCTTTAGGTGCAGCTGTGAGAATACAAACAGTGAGGTAACCATTGGTTAACCCCAAAAAAGATGTCAACATTATCATCCAACCTTGTGAGCCATACTTTGCAGTGAAATAAAATGCTGGCACAAGTAAAAGGCGACAAACAACTGCTACGGTGAGCATTTTCCGGGATTCCAACTTCAACACTTTCAAGAGTGGAATGTATCTTCCAATCAGATCACACACATTGTACATAGCAATTAAAACAAGAGCATACCTGAAATAATTTGAACCATCAAATGTTATATTTTCCACTTATAATGATAAACAACAAGAATGTTAGCCTATGTTTGGTATTTGGTCATAAAGGAACAGGAAAACGTTTGGAAGAGTTTGTGTGTGTTTGGCGGATAATCTGCAAAATAAATTTTAAATGGAATTTATCATGTAAAATTGATTTGAACTAGAATTGATTATTACGGGAAGGAATTTATATTTGAATATTATTATTCTTAAAGTAAGTTAATAGAAAAATTTTCTACAGAGTCTAACTAAGGTCCTAAAAGTATTGATTACGAAATTAAAAAGAAAAAATGTTTAATGTGAAGATTACAAATAAAAAAATATTAAATAATGTAATTTTACATATTTTAATCAAAAAAAGTTTTTTTTTTATTTAAATTTTTTAACACGTTGGTTAGTATCTACTTAGAGTTGTAGTTCAATATAAAGACTACTTCAATTATTTCTACTCAAAAGTTATTGATTCAAAATTAATTCTTTATCGAGATACTCAACATATAAATATTTACCCAAAATCATTTTAGTACATACTTTGACGTGATTTTAAATAACTCAATTGTTACATACGATTGAAAGTTTTTATATCAAGTTTTATTACTATCTTACTTTTAGAATAAAAATATCTAAGCATAAACTAATTTATTTTAAAAACAATTTTAACAAAAATTATTTTCATTGAAAATCAAGTTGATCAAATATGGCTCAAACACACTTTATGTCTAAAAAGTTGCAAGACTAAATGAATGAAGTAAGGAAACCATGTTATCAATGAACATACCAGGTGCCCAAACTGTGTGATCCAGTATCTTCTGATAAGAATCCAGGGAAAATTGACAGTGTGAGTGCATACGTTAGGAACAAATCAATTGCATAATCAATGTTTTCCAATAACAGTTGCTTATTTCCTTTGCGATCTAACTGTTTTTGTTGTTCACTGTCCTGGAAAAAAATACTAATACTGTAAACTAAATTTTGACTATGAGGAGCAACTTTTGACACATTTAAAGGGGAAAAAAAGAAAAAGAAAAAAAAAAAATCTGTACTCTTCCAGATGGGGTCTGAATGCCTCCTGCAGCAAGGTCAGCTGAAACAGTTTTAGCTCCTTCAGATACTGCCTTTGAACGGTAGTACTTCACAATTGGTAACTTAGGAAAGACAAATGCATAGAGAAGAACACACACAAGCTCAAAGAATGTTGATATGGAAAAGAACATAACTGCAGGGACAGTAGAATCACCATGTATCAGTATCTAATTTATTTGTGAGTCATGCACAACAGTATTTATTATATAATGTTAAATTACATCAAACAAGAAATAAAACAATCATCACAATTTATGCATTTGGTTTCTTCCAAGACTAGAGTGTTTGTTTTAAGGTGTGAAATAGTATTATCAAGAATCATTTTCCTGAGAATATCACGTTAAGGAATAAAATATACTCACCTTCTATCATAGGAATAAAAATCAAGGACAGGAGTAGATTGTGTTCCTGGAATCAATCATTCCATAGAATATTTCTTTAAAACTTATGATACTAATGCAGCAGGACTAATGCAGCATTCTTAAACACTAATGCAGCAAGACTCTGAATTATCAAATGTCTTAGGCACTGGAGAGTTGAACTTACTGGCTCCTTTGCGAAGACCATCCTTAGAACCCTCAAATGCTGCTCTTGTAATCAACCTCAAAGCAGATGTTAGTGCACCTGATGCTGCTGCCCCAGCAAGGAAAGACTGTAGCAATAAAAACCATATAAGAAAAAGGAAAGAAAGAAAAGCACCTGTTGAAGGAATTATCTAAAACTTCATAATGATTCTATAGTTGATGCAGACCTGAATGAATTCTGGATGCATGTAGGACAGGTCTCCCACCATTCCACCTTGTGCGTGAGCATCTGCTATTCCAAATGCACCACTAATTATGCATATACCAATAAAAGGTCCAAGTCCTCCTTTACCAGATGTTGCCAAATCCAACTATGGAAGTTGAAAAATAAAAATAAAATGAGAAGTCAAAACCACATGCTAAAGGAATCAAAGATTACAAATAAGTGGACAGGACTTACAACTAACACCATCAGAGTGCTTATAAAGAAAAGAGTATATCCAAATAGGTTTCGTATCCTTGTATTGATTTTTTCCTCTTTGTAAGCCAGTAATGCTAGTGTTGCTACAGCAAATGGCTGATATACAAGAGTAAGCACCCTTGAGGGGTGGTATTTCTGCACAAACAGAAAAGAAAATTAAAATATCTCTATTCAAAAGCAATCCGATTAAATAAATTTTAATTATAAGAACAGCATTTAAGAACCACAAAGTGCAAGAGGCAAATGGATTTAAGAAAACAAACTGTGATTGCTAGAGTATGTATTGGAGTACAAGAAGATCTGTAAAACAAATTAAGAAATTATAACCACTTAAATTTATTGTTCAAAAGGTTTAGTGATGAGATCAACCATAATTAGTACCAGTATGACTTTTGTATAAGATGTAGCACATGTTTACATGCCCGTTCTAAGGGAGAAATCACGTCAATTTTTCTGAAGAACGTGGAAGTTATAACAATTAACTTCTTTGAGATGTGAGAACAAACATGCAAGTAAACAAAGTATGACACTGACTAATAAAATTCAGTAATCATTCATCCTATATTTGATGTTTGAATATAAAAAGGTAAAACAAAAACTAAAAAATGTGAAGATCTATCTATTCTTTGTTATAAAAATACTTGATGTGGAAGGTTGGTCTAGTATTTTCCTTATTTATTCGAAGAAATTTCAGGGTCTTAAGCCAATTCCTTAAATTTAAGCACTTATCTATATTATGATGCATTATTTGACAGAAACATGAAAACTGAAGTAGTTCAAATTAGAATTGTGCCTTATTTCAAATTCACAAAAATGCTCTACTAAACCAAAGGAATGATGTAAATTACCGGAAACAAGTTAACATAATAATCTTCTATAGTCAGCATACTGTTCCACGCGAAAAGACACCCATTGCCTAGAAACCAGCAAACTACCATTGCAGCATTTTTGCCCTGTTATTGCCAAACAATTCACATGAAGAAATAAGGCATGCTTTTTATGTTTCGAAAAGTAAATAAACTAGTAATAAATCACCTCAACACGCCTTGGAGGCTCATTGTCTACCATGTTTGCCTTGGATTCTTCTCTCGCATCAACCTCTACAACAAGGTAGTAAACAAAACCTCAGTTAATGTGATATATAGAACAACATGGCTTCAATTTCTATATTGCATGCCACTTTACATGATACACAACACCATCTATAGCTTCATAACCCACGTTCCATGCACCACTCAAGCAATAAGTCATGCCACAAGTAAAGAGAACAAAACAATAATGAAAGGAATGACCACAACCCACTTTGTCCACATGATATTCAAATTGTCCATAGTATTCCTAATAGTTCACCACCATACTAATAAAGTAATAAATTCCTACACACCCCAGATGCCAAAAACATGCAAGATGTCTCTCTTACACACAATTCAAGCTGCAACCACACCCTAGCAAGTGATATTTTGACCACAGACTAAAAATCTTAACCTTTGCTAAGTAATGTCCTTTTAATGGAAAACTCATTAAGCAGAAGAGTAATGATACATAAACATCTGTACAATATATACACCTCATTAACATTTTTTAATTCCTTCTATTTCTTTTCTTATCACATCTTATCATCCTTATTTCTCTCTTGTATCTCTATATCATTCTATGTGTCTAATAGCATTGAATTCAAAGAAAGATGAAACCAAAAAGATAAAAATGCAGGAAAAATAAGAACTTAATAAGAAAGTGAGTCAGAGCATACTCAATGAATACAAGATACAACTCACATAGAGAGAGAGAGAGCGATTATAGGACGATGTTATAGGAAGAGCAAGTAGGGGGTGGAATCAGGATCTAAATATCTGATCTTATGGGTACATAACACAAAGGCAATTTTGAATCATACCACTGCCACTTCCTGATATTATTGTATGTATAACTTAAAATCTCAAAGTAAAAAATATGTGTCCTGTGTCTTCTCTGTGAGTATAACAATGAAACATGTTAAGCCACAAGATATTACTCAATTCTAGTTCAACTTTTCACCATTTGTGGGTGAGAAAAAAGGGTCAACTACCGATTAATCCGTTTTCAAATCTGTTTTTCACCATCAATTATCACTTTAACTGCCTTGCATGTGCATTTTATTAATTGTAAAATTATCTCATAGTAAGTTTTATCTATCTGGATAAGTTACAGATAAAGGATAAATATATTTATATTTTTTAGATAGCAATTTTTTTATTTTTAAAAAAATAAATCATAAGATAAAAAAGATAAGAAAAGTTCGGTGGTGTCAAAGTCTAACAAACCTATATATTTTTTATATTTGAAAAATTGCATTGGGATTTGGGCATAGATTCATGATTTAGTTAGATAAATGCTATCGATCCGTATAGACTCGATCGAGTTCATCGCTCATAATCACGTGCATAAAAATAATCAATATTGGTAATTTTATTTTATTATACGGATATAATAGTATTTTACCCCAGTCTAATTTTATTATTAATTTTAATTAAAATATTTTAGAATATGATAAATTTAAGTTTAATGATAAATATTCTTCATTTTCATTTTAAATATTTATGCAACCCAGTTTTCCAGAAATATTAGAATAAAAATTACCAAAAATAAAAAAAACTTTTAAAAAAAAAATAGAACTTTTGGTTTTCGAGAATATAGTTTAATATTTCATTCGCAGAAACTATTTAAAATGAGACCGAACAGAAAAGAAAATAAGAAGAATGAAATTTTTCTTAAAGATAAATGTTCTAATTTAATACATTTTATATATATAATACGTACTTATCACGTGCTCATTTATGTAGCACCTTAGGAAGAATCATATGAAAAAAATTGCCTTTAAAGGTAGTATTATAGGTGGTTCCGATCATCATCAAATGTCATTGGATTATCAACTTTGAGCCAACTTCTTAAAAAAAAATGCTCTTTTTCTAAAGAAAAATAAAATATTTGGCATGTCATTAATTTAACGTAGATGAAGTTAGTCTCACCAAAATAACGCGTTACACGCAATAATGCTCAATATTGATATATGTGATGAATTGATATATCAACTCTATATTAAATCCTATAGGTTGAATCCTATGGGCTGAATCCTATACGAGATCCGAATTTCCTACATTTGGGATTCATCACATTCACGCCTCTAGCCAACGATAGAACATTCATTTTTTTTACCCTGGCAAGTCCAGTTTTTTTTTGTTTTTTTATCTGTAACTCGTTAGTTTTTCTAGAAAGGATTCCAATCAGCAACTTGTCTCCTTTAGATATAATCTTCCAATATTGCCAATTCATGATTGTGTGAATGCTGGATATCATAGGTGGATAAGAATGGAGAAAGCAGAGAGTAGAAAAAAGAACTGACCCTTAGAAGGCATAGACAGAAATGAGTGCACGACAGCAGCTATAAAGAATAAGCAGTTTCATGTCTAGTGTTTTACCCTATCTGCTGGGATCATATTAGGCTGATAATTTATTCTCATTCATCTACGCATGGACGTTCAACTGGCCGGGTACATTCAATCTTGCCCCAGAAGTGCATGATTGAGTTACCTGTGAATTGGCTGCATTCATGCTCAATCGCATTAAACGTACTCTCAAGTCAAGCATATTCGTTATATTATGTTTACAACTCAGGCTATTTTCATAATTAAAATTTTAAAAAAATATATATACGTCAAAAATTGTACACAGTGAAAAGCAGTTAGATTAGTTAGGAATTATTATTATTATTATTATTATTATTATTATTATTATTATTATTATTATTATTATTATTATTATTATTATTATTATTATTATTATTATTATTATTATTATTATTATTATTATTATTATTATTATTATTATTATTATTATTATTATTATTATTATTATTATTATTATTATTATTATTATTATTATTATTATTATTATTATTATTATTATTATTATTATTATTATTATTATTATTATTATTATTATTATTATTATTATTATTATTATTATTATTATTATTATTATTATTATTATTATTATTATTATTATTATTATTATTATTATTATTATTATTATTATTATTATTATTATTATTATTATTATTATTATTATTATTATTATTATTATTATTATTATTATTATTATTATTATTATTATTATTATTATTATTATTATTATTATTATTATTATTATTATTATTATTATTATTATTATTATTATTATTATTATTATTATTATTATTATTATTATTATTATTATTATTATTATTATTATTATTATTATTATTATTATTATTATTATTATTATTATTATTATTATTATTATTATTATTATTATTATTATTATTATTATTATTATTATTATTATTATTATTATTATTATTATTATTATTATTATTATTATTATTATTATTATTATTATTATTATTATTATTATTATTATTATTATTATTATTATTATTATTATTATTATTATTATTATTATTATTATTATTATTATTATTATTATTATTATTATTATTATTATTATTATTATTATTATTATTATAAAAAATTATATGTTTACATTTTTTTTATTACTTAAAAAGGGTTGTAGAACATAGTGGAACGAAGCACACACGCAGAGGTTGATGATGAAGATTATGTGATTAATGAAGTAGATGATTGGGTGGGGGACAAATCACCGAATAGTGCTACAATGCTAGTCAGATATGCCGTTAAGGCTAATATAGGCAGAAATTATTTGATCTTCCCGTACTTCCTTTACTTCCTTGTATCTCGATTGTATTAACTCTTATTAATTTTTTCATATAAATTAAGTTAATTTGTTTAATAGGTATGACACATATAATACTTGTATGGTCACAACAATCAGATAATACCGCTTAGCCTTAAGAAAGGATTGAGTGGCGTCTCCACACGTCATCCCTCTTTACCTATATAAATATGTCTTCAGGTCTTATTAGGGAGTACAATTTAACTCATATATTTTATTATTAAATACTTTATACAACATCCTTTAACACATCGGTCACGTGTTAGTTTGACCATTAGAGTACATTTGAAAGTACCATTCCCTCCAATCCAGATCTTTCCTAGCAGCTCGGCTAAGGTTGCGGGATCATCTCTAGGTCCTCGGGGCACAACCACATCAACCACCATCCCTCATCCAGGTCAGCACCTAATTTTCGGTAAAGACATTTGGCATCCATCATGGGGCAAGTAAATTTTCCCCACTATAACAAAGTCATATGGTTTCAACCAGAAGTAGATTCGGGATGACCGATCAAGCAACATATTTGTCTTTGTTTGAAGTTGTCAAAACTCCTATTGACTTAGCATATGACCGAAGTGAAGCAAATCCAAATCCAACTTCATGGCAAATAAGGGTAACCATTACCACATTTGTCTCTGATTCTTATTCGTTAATTTGATTCCCCCAAATCCAAATCCAACTCCAAACCCTCACCCCACTTAATGGCGTTGTTCATCCTTCTATTCCTTCTCCAATTGAGTTCAACCTTTCGGCTTGTTGTTCTACCTATGGCGGAAGCGGAGACAACCGACAAAGACACCCAAGCCAGCTTCGGTGGCGCATGCGATGACAGCGGAGACGGGAAATCATGATAGGGGTTACAAAGAAAGAATTCGAGTTTCAAATGGAGGCACTTGGGACGATTAAACACGAGAATGTGGTTCTTCTCGTAACGTTTACTTTTCTAAAGACGAGAAATTGCTCGTTTATGATTACATGTCCGCTGAGGAAATGAAATCTAGTAGAGACAAAGAGGAAGAAAATGCATACCCTCCACCGTCGTCTTCTACACTCCTTAAACCTTGGCAATAAACATTTTGATGAGAAGACAAATAAATGAAAATGGCAGTGTGCCAATATTGAAGTACAGAAAAATGTGCTACAATCAATTAGTGTGTTTTTTTATTCCTTAATGGGAGATGGACGTGCAATACGTCATGCTATTGTTAAGAAATCTGTTGTTGATACGTTGAGAGCATTATTATGGATTCTTCAATGCAGAAGTGATGCCTTGTTAAGCATGGCATCAAATGTGGTAGTGAAGTTAGTAAGTGTTCTACCTAATCCACTACTGCAATCGCATATGTTGGATCTTGTTTATTGTTTGTCACCCTTACTATCTTCATATCAAGTAAAGTTGCAATTAAATTTGTTAATCTCCATTTTGAGTGCTATAAATGAGAAGGCATTCATGAAAGCATTGAAAGAAACAAACACTTCCATTCGTATTGTTGAAAATTTAAAAGATTTTGTTAAAGGTGCAAAGAAAATTGCATACTTTGAAGAGATGACTTTCCTTTTGAACATAATACTGTGGCACAGGCCTCTATCTAGGTTCCTTGCTTGTAGTAAGGTCATACTAATGGAAGGTTTAGAAACATCCATAAAAAGAGTGATAGTTCTATTAAAAATGCACTTTTAAAGTTGTACAAGTCTTCAGCTTTATGTAATTCTGCAGCAAGAAAACTTATAGGGGATGGAGAAGTATTTCCACAAATTCTTGTGTCGGCAATGGGGATATCAAATCCTCATGTTATTTAGAAAGAGGGGTTTAGGCTTGCTCAATGTCTATTGAGATCACAAGAAAATTGTTTAAAAATGGTTGGTTAGTGTGGTGAAGCTCTTGTTGATGCCATAATTCCTGGGATGAGAGAAACATGAGCTATGGTGCCACCTACATTAACAGTTCCCAAAACTTGGGGAATCTCTCCGAGTATTGCATACAAAAGAGATGATTTTCCATCTCCAACTGGCCAACAGATTGCAATTTTTTTCTCTGAGATGTTAAAAATAGATAAGTCTATGAAGCCTAATGATTTTACTTTATCATGTGCACTTGTGGCTTGTGCTCGTTTGGCAGCATTGTTATGCTCTTCATGGCTAATTATCTTATAGACATGTATTCCAAGTATGGAGATATAGATATTGCTCAAATTATTTTTGACAACATGCCACATAAAAATGTTGTCTCTTGGATGTATTTAATGACCGGGTATGGCATGCATGGACGTGGTGAAGATGCTCTCTGCATTTGAGAGGAAATGAGGGAAATGTCTCTAGTGCATGATAGCACAAACTATCCTATTCAATGGTCGAACATTTAACATCTTCCCAATGTCATTAAAATGTAGGGGTAGGGGACATACCTAACACCATCCACGCATTTCACCTTCATGGGTTTAACAGTTTCAACATTATTTCCATTTTGTTGCAACTTATTTGACGGCCTTGTTCTTTTTCATTATCTTCTTGACTTTAAATGGTCCATTGTCAAAGCCATAATAACATAATTTAAGATCATACTTCTTGTTATTTCCGCTTTGAGGCTTATGCTTCATCGACCTTTTCTTCCTTTCAGATTTGGTTTTATCAATCTTAATTGCTATTGCGTTTGATGTTCTCGTCTACGTTGTGACCTTCGATGTCCTTTTCATTGTTTCTCTTCTTGCATGATCATTTTGAGAGTATAGAGAAGCCTCTGCAATTTTCTCTTGCATTTTGAATATTCTCTTGTAAGAGAGGTAGAAGATGATGGGTCATTAAACACGTTTAGCATGAGCATCAAATTTTTTACAGAAGGATGTATGGATGCATAATGTTAAGTCAAAATGACTTAGCATCTTAATTTTAATAATTACAAGACAGACGGAAACATCTATAGATGCAGAGGGAACAATGATCAGACGGATCATTACTTGCATAGACGAAAGATGCACCCTTAAAATATTAGAAGTTTCAGACGCAAAGTTCAAGTTGTCATACTCCAAGTGTTTTAATCAGACGAAGAAATTTGAAGATCAGACAGAGAGCGTCTTAACTTCAAGTCATGAGCTCAAGTGTGAAGATTTGAAGACTTAAGTTGAAGACGAAGATTGAAGACAGACGAATGAATTCAACACTCAACTCATAATAATTATTCATTCGTCTACTCTTTATGAAGTCCAAGACTCTGAGTAACACGTGCATACATCTCTATTCAACCGTTGCTCAGAATGTTCTAAAGGTGGAAAAGGATTTCAAATTAAACCTTTACAACACGAAAAACAGTTGTATGTTTTAGTGAAATCTCTAAGCGAATCAAGTCAAAGGCAGATCTCTCGCTGACAACCGCTGACTTTCCATTAAATGTTCTGATTGCTCACTCTGTCAGATGCGAAAGTACCCAAGTCTAACGGTTACTTCACGCAAGCACCTATAAAAGGACTTCATCCCTGCGAGTTCAAGTTGATGAACTACTCTGATCAAAAACATATTCATATACTCGCTCAAGCTCTCAAGAAAACAAGTTTGCTCGCCACAAATTTAGAATATAAACTTCATTGTAAAATCTCTCTTTGCGTAGATGATACTTTTCTATTTGAACTTAATTGTAAGTCACTGTTGTGGTAATCTTGTAGCCTGAGGAGGCTAAGTGTTGAAAGAATACCTTAGTTAGCCTGTGGAGGCTGTGTTAAAAGAATACCTGAGTTTAGCCTGCGGAGGCTGGGGTCAAAGAATACCGCTTTAGCCTGAGAAGACTGTGTTTAAAGAATATCTGTATTGTTAGCCAAGAGTGGCTGGGTTCAAATAATACTCTTAGTGGAACCTCAACATGTTGTTGGGTAACTGGACGTAGTCTTGAATAGACGAACCAGTATAAAAATATTATTGCTTTGATTATTTTTTATTTACTTACTAATTGGGGATAACAACTTAAACTGAATTCTTAATTAAAATCAACATTTAAAAGAGAAGTTTAAGTTTGCGTCTGATTCAACGTTTTTTAACACAGACGCAAATCGTATCATCTGAAAAAGTTTTAATTGATAAACACAATTCAACCCCCTTCTTGTGTATTTATATTTTACACATAACATAAACAACCAAAAACCTTTAACGTGAAAAAATCTGGGTTCTTTTTATGTAATAATTTAAAAAGGGTTTGATTTTAAACTATGATTGATGGGATGCGATTTCTAAGATAAACAGTGTGTTTGATAGCATATGACCAAAAATATTTTGAAAATTGAGATTGAAATATGAGAGCTTGAGCAACGTTAAAAATATATTGATGTTTTCTTCCGACACAATCAGATATAACTAGTTTGATGAAGTATGCCTTTGGATGAAAAAAAAACTTATTGGAAAAATTCATGGCCATTATTAGATCTAACACATTAAATTGTGATTTGAAGTTTATTTGCAATTAAAAGGATGAAATTTGAACTTGTGTTCTAACTTCCCATGTTGATCTTAAAAGCACAATCATGTATAACAACTAAAATTATCCATAATGGTTAAAAAATATTTGTGGTCGTGAATGGAAGGTTGAGAAAAAGGACCCCAAATATCCATATAAATAAAATCAAAGATCTTGGAAATTCTATTAATTCTTAAAGAACATCACATATTTTTTTGTTTAGCCAAGCGATAAATATCGAGGCATTTTCCAAAAGGGGGCTTTTTTAGCCAAATGGGGTTTTTCTAATCTTTTTTATCAAATTGGGCTCGGCTTGAAATTATTTGTAGCCCTGGATCAGTTTAAATAGACGCTCCCAAGTCGTGGGCACTTTCAAAGAGAATGTGTCACGTGTCACATACTGGCAAATACGCCCAGATCTGGGGCACATTCGTAATTTGTCAGTCCATGTCGGACGCATCCCAGACCTGGGCGTGTTTGAGCATGGTAATTAGATCTGTTGCTACAATAATGAAGGAGGTCCGTGTGTAATCAGATATGTTGCTACAACGATGAAAGAGGTTTGTGTTAATCAGATCTGTTGCCATAATAATGAAGGAGGTCTACCTCAAGGTGTTTCGAGTTTGTAATCAAATTTGTTGCTGCAATAACGAAGGAGGTCTGTGTTAATTATATCTGTTGATAAGGGGGTTATTAGCATTTTCCATTATTGATTATGTGGGGTTTTTGCTGGAATGTGTACTATAGTTTATTGCTTATAGAGTGAAGTTTGTTTTGGGAAGAAGAAAGTTCATAGATGGTAATGAGTCAAGAGATGAGAGGATGGTTCCATAAATATGAAGAGAAAGAGAGTGCATTTGGGCTGGTTGATTTTTGGGAAGAGAAAGAAAGTGCATTTGAACTGACTGGTTTTTGTGAAGAGAAAAATGAGAGGTCATTGAGGCCAATAACATTTGATTGCGCCTAATACCTGGACGCGTACCACATTGGACCAGTCATTATTAAAGGCGCCCACAGCTTGGATACATCTTGCATTAAGCTTGTTATAAGCACCTACAACTTGAACGCTTCTATTTAAAATAAACTCAAGATTGTAAATAATTTCAAACCGAGCCCAACTTAATAAAAAAAAATTCAAAAAAATCCATTTGGATAAAAAGCCCCAAAAAGGTGATCAAGCTTAAAATGCCAAAGGTTGGCATTAGTAACAGGAGAATGAAATAGTGATTAATGAAGGAAACTTTGCAAAGGTTTTGGTTAACATATTTATTGATCTGCATGTGGTATAATCCATGCTTCAACTTACCCAAACCAATCATCTTCAAGGACCTCAATTTTTCTATTTGACAATCCTAGAAAAAGCAAGAGCATATTTTAACACAGACAAAGTTTGGAGATTGAAATAAGGTTGAATTTAAAATTTGGAACATGAAAGAACATATGAAAGGAACACATAATAAGGTCTGTGGCTTCGGAGTCAATAATCCAAGGGGTGAAATCAAGTGTGTGAGTGATAGGAGTATGTTGCATTAGACAAAAAATGAGGGTTAGTGGTGGTGAAAAAAACAAAATGGGTACCAAAACGCATTTTAGGAAGGTCATTAGAATTGAGCTAGAGCACTTGTGGAAATATTGCAATGCTTGAGCTAAGAAGAAGCTGCTAATGGGCTGGCATCTATATTCGGTTTCTGTTGCTAGAGGAGACTTAGAAGTCCTTGTTATTGGGCTTTGGTTAGGCTAAAACCCAACTCTTTAGAAGCATTGTTCGGACTAACCGAAGAAGGAGTGTGCGAATCTCTTTTTCAATTTTATGTCTATTTTAATGAAATATTTTATTATATCAGGTTATTTTAAATTTTTAGTTTATTAAAACTACTAAATTTATTATATTAATATATTTTAGTCTCATATAGACCGCTTATCTGTTTTTAATAGTTTAAACAAGATTTATTAATAATTTTAACATACTATCTAAATTATTTGAAACTAAATTAGATAATAAAATTAATAAATTATCAATTTTCACTATAATATTTTATCGTGTGTAGGTGCTACATAGTTACACAGCCACATATTCACTAAATTTGGATGACTTTTTTCATTATTTTACTCGGAGGAGGTTTGCGACCCACCTTACTAGTTTCTACATGTCACATGTTATACAAGGATTAATTGGATCATGAACAGGTGATGGTGTAAATTACTTAATAATTTTTCCAATGGGATCTTAGCAAACACAATACATTGGGATTCTTTTATTTTGCCAACCACATGGGTTTGCTCTTGATTTAGGCTTTTTAGTAACCCTCTTTGTAGGTCCAAAGTGTTATTATTTTGATGGGGTGGCCTAACCAATGTAGTTTGAAAATATTAATTGACATTGTCATGTAAATGCAGTATGGCTGCTTGACTTTGAGCCTAGACCTAAGGTCTGCTTCTATAAAAAAGAGTTACAGAGCAAGCCCGCAAAGTGGTGGTCCAATACAGGATCGTCATCTAGCTATATAGCCTATACCAGTGAATCAGATGATACTTCCAAAGAGAACACTGTATAACCCATTTTAATACAACTCATAAAATATACATGTTTATATATTATTTTTATTAATTTTTTCTTTTTCTTAATTTTTCTTTACATTTCACAAATAATTATCTCTGCATTTGAGTTATCTACCAATTTTTCTCCTTATCCATTACCTCAACATTGATTTTGGGAAAAGTTACAACATTTATACAGTGTTCTTCTTAAATAAACCGACTTGGCTTTTTGGGCTTTCATCAACTTTTTAATGGGTTGGGCTGGCATGGCCCACCCGCTATATCGCATTGCAAGTATATAGTAATATTATATTAGATCATATATTAATGGATAATATTATTATATAATAATCAAAGTCTCGGTTTAACTTGTTAATTTAATTCTCACGGGTCTATGAATTTATTTATCTTCTATAAGTTGACTTGTTTGTAATTTAATTGTTCAGTAGACTTAGTGGATTTTAGACTACTTAAGTAAACATACGAGTTTATCACTAAATTTAAGCCAACATGTTAAAATAAAAATTACACTTAATCATATATTATTTGTTGTTAGAGTTGAACATATTTTTATTTTTTTATGTCATTTTTCCGATAACAATAAACTTTGATGTTATTATTCTATTATTATTATCATCATCTCTTCTGTAAGTTATTAACTATATTAGTGGACTTAATTATTTAAGTACCGTAAAATTTATGGTCCTGATTTATTTTATTATATTATTAAATGTTTAATTTATATAGACTCTAAAATCTAGCGATCATAATTATTAATAGAAAACATGCATCGTTAATACATCATATTTTTCTATAAATTCACAGTCATTATATTAACAATTTAACTTATGATATATAAATATATTTTTTATCATAAATATTAATTATTACTTTTTTATTGTAAAAAATGTTAGAATGAGGAAGTTAATATCCTCGTGACACTTTCCCCCTTCTTATCATTCACTTTTAAGTCATTTAACTCTAGTCGTTTAACTTTATTAGTTGTTAAACAAATGATAGGGTAAGGATAATTTTCTCAACACATTATATACAATTGTCTAAGCGGGTATTTCTTTTTCCTCGTGAGAACGTGAAACGAAGGAAACCTAAGCATCCTAAAACATACTATTCACATTTTTTTATGTTATGAAAAGACCAAAAGACCCTTATTTTTATATTATTATCTGTTATTGAATATTTATGTAATTTTTCGCTTTTACTTATATTTTCTTATTAGATTTGCTAGTGTCATCTTTAAATAGATGGTACCGTGTCATTATTATATAAGTGGATTAATTAATGATAAGTATATGTAATATTTTATATTTTAAAAAATCTTTTACTTTTTAAAAAATAATTAATAAGTTAAAATAATCTGAGATCGTCGTTTAAATTATTTCCTCAACAAAAAATATTATTTATGATTAAATTTTGTTTTTGAGCAAATTTATGAATAATAACTATTCTTGTTGGGAATTAAAATATGTGATGTGGTATGTGACAAGGTATGGTTGTCAAATCGGGTAATTAAGTTCGACAATGCAGATGAATCTTGTGTTTGATCTTTGTCAGAAGTGTGTAATACCTATAATGACTCTTACGTAAATGAATGTGTGAATGATTTGATCCATAGAGAGAATAAGTGTATAAGAGTAAATTAAAATTAGAGATACTTCTTAAAGGATGATTCCCTATTTATATGTTGTTGGTCATTTGGCGTATTGAAGAAATTTTAGGATAAGTGACGTGTCCAACCATAGTTAAGGGCGTAACGCCTAGTGATCAACCTGGTCAACCTTGCCATGTAATGATAATGTAGGAGGAACTGATGAGATTTGCAGATTTAGGGATACGTGTTTGACATTGATACGTCAATGAAACTGTCTTTGTAGATCAGTCTCTAACTTATCATTAAATGCGATTATAACCAAATTATCACATCACCTTGACAAAACGCAAGAGATATTAAATATGATGTCACATCCAATCCAATGATTTGACAACGAACTTAAAAAGTCACCTACAAATATTTTACGCCTAATCATTCTGAATAATACTTGCATCATCCGTCTTATCACGACTGCTAATACGAAATTAGTCAATACTTATTCCTCGGATACCCTCATTACTTCTTCTCCAAGAAAAGAATTTTATGACCCATAAATCTTCTACCTCCACGCAGCATTGTTCTTTCTGAGTTTTCGTCTATCATGAAAAATTTCCCACTATGCCCACTATATTCCTTCAAATAGAAAAAAAAACATTAAAGAAACACATTTCATTAAATATTTTGACCTTTTGCACACAATTGGCAAGACGATCAAACTCATGCCCACATTCTAATCCTTTTGACACAATGAATCATTACACAATACGATTGTTCATCAAAAGAAAGTCGATTATTGGGGCGTTTTTTAGTTTCTCCCTAAGCAGCAATCAGGAAAAGGCCCACTTGCTTGCTTGTCTACGTTCTCTATATTGCAAACATTATGCAATGATGCTGCTGTCTGCATGGGGGCTGTGGCGTGCTATACGCACTCATCAATTTAATCATCACGTGCCTCTCTATCTTTCCATCTCTCCACCCTCCACCCTTTTCATTATTTACTCCATTTTTTGCTTTAAAAGGTATTTTGACTGAGGTGTGCGATTTCTTCATTTTCTTAAGGATATTAAATGTAGTTATTATGTTTTTTTGTTATATTGTTAATTAGTAGTATTTTTCATAGTAAATATCCTCCATAAAAGATAACCTCGTTTAAGTCAAGTAAGATTATTATGAATGATAATACCATCTATAGGTGTATTTAATATAGTCGTATATCTATATGACTTGAATTTGAAATTGTTGATTAAATTAATATTTAAAACAAACATTTATCATGGTAAATATTAAGATAAAACTTCCATTGTTGTAAAAAAAATAAAAAAATAACACTTCCAATTTGATTAGATAACACGAAAAATATAAAAAAATATATACCTAGGTTTTGTTATTCTCTAAATGTATGTACGTATTTTGGTATATATGTTTCACAGAAATAAAAAAAAAATAGCAAGGGCGACATGAAGGGAAAAAGTAACTATTGCACTGTCAATATATAACATTTCTTAATTCTAATTGAAATTTAATTTTGAATGGACAACTTGCACATTAAGAATCGGTATTAAATGTTTGTGTATGGTAGCAAGCAAAGTTAAACTTCGAATTTAATTAAAAAAAATAACTTCAAAAACACTTAAGATACATCTCTCCAAAGTTTTATTAATTAAAACATAAAACAAAACAAAAATCTCTGGGCTTTCTCTTGAACCAAGATAAGCATGAAAAGAGAATCTATGATTTTATGAAAACATCCAAGAAGAAAAGCAAAAGTGTCCTGATATAAGATTATGCATATAATAGAAAGAAATGTGTATTAGAGAGATAGAACAAGCCTGAAGCAACTCCAAAAGAAATGGAACGTTCTTCAAAGGCATTTCGAAGTGTGATCAAACACATGAAATAATGAAAAAGCCACTAGGCACTTTGCAGTGCCCAAAAAGTCAACCACTTTAGTTAAAACTTATCCAAGAAATAGCCACGTGCTAAATATTTTTATTGTTATCATTCATCCTGTTCTCATAAATTGACTCTTGCAAATCCATAGAACGAGCAAGCTAAGTCAATTTTCATTAAGTCTGAATTTGGACTGATTTAAATATTTAAGATTTAAACTTCATTTGTTATTTATTACTTGTCTTTTTTTTAAAGGTTTGGCTTAGTTTGTATAATAATTTGGCTTGACTCACCGGCCTCTTTTTAAAAATATGTTCAAAGAGATCAACTAGTTGATTGCTTAGTTATTTTAAAGTTAACCGAAACATTAACAAAAAAAATCTTTAAAAATCAATAGACGTAATAAACAAATCCAAAATTAATGAAAAACCAGGTGCTATTGATCTCAAGTTGTGAAAATGGAATATATTAATAGGAAATGAAAAAAAAAGTATGATATTATAAAATACAAAAGAAAAGTAAAGCATTTTTAGAGTTGATATTATAAAATGCAAAAGAAAAGTAAAGCAACAACAAGAGCAACTTGTCAAATTTAATAAGCTTTTTTAATACCTGAATTTGACATTTTTATTTAAATGAACTTTTAAAAAACACCTTAACTTAAGCTTAACGGGTTAAATCAACTTAAACTCTACTTAAATTGGATTAAAAAATATTCCTGATCTATAGTCTCACCCATTTTTATCTCTAATTTACAAGTAAAAAAACAACCTATATTTTCTTACATATTTTTATCCATTATAATATCCTTTTAGCTGGAGAAAAATAATTTATATAGACATTATATTAAAGTTGAAATGTAAAACGAAGTCAAGGATTAATTTGACTAATGTACACTAAAGTTAGGTACAAAATAATGTATAAAGAAATTAATTAAAGTTGAAATGTAAAATGAAGTCAAGGGTTAATTTGACTAGTTTGCACTAAAGTTAATAATAAAATGATTGATAGTTGTGAAAGTAAGAAATTATATGTAAGGACTAAAATAAATAGTAGTCAATAAATGTAAGGACTAAATTTCTTTTCTATAATTTTAAGGACTAATTAAAAATGATTAATGATTACATTTTTAGGGACTTATCTGATGTTTTATCTTTGAAATAAAATAAAATAAGAAAAGGATTATCATTTTAAAAAATATTACCAATTTTATGTTATGGCTGAATAGTATATGTTATTTCATGTGATTTTACACTCATTAAGAAATGCAACAACTATATTTACTAAACACTTTGATGTTAATTTGCTAGTTTACGAGTTTTTAATTTAAGAATCCTTTAGTCTTATTAAGTAAGTCCATCTATCCAATCATTGAAGTTAGTCCATCTATCCTTTAGTCTTATTAAGTAAGTGTACTTGCTAAATATACATAAATTAATTATTTTAATGCTAATATAATACATAAAAAATAATATATTTAAATAAATTTTTATTTAATCCATAAAGTTTTATTATTAGTTTTCTTTTTTTTTACTTTTTATATATTATTTAATTTAAAATTTGTTAACATATCATATATTTAAGAACGTGAATTTATATGTTTTTTTCAAATAATTCCCCGACAAATTAATCCAAATTTGATAAATTTAAATTTACTTTTAAAAAATTGAAACCAAACCTGCCCTAACTTTTATAAAAATAAGGTGAGAAGAATTAAACAAATCCCGATCTCATCGTGTTCCCATCAAGCTAAATATAACAATTTTCTTTTGAAAAGTAAATCTCAATTTATTCACACCATGCTAATGGACCACAAACCAAATTTCAATTTTTATTTTATGACGTGTAAAAGGCTAATAAAATATAAACACATATTCATTTTAAGCATCCTATTAATACTTTCTTTTTTCTCTTTTATCTCTTTTTCTATTACTTCATGTTATCTATCATGTTATATTTTTTTCCTCTCTCAGATAATAAGTTATTAACATTTCATACGTGTGTATTAAATGTAATTTTTCTTTAAACCAATAGCAATCTTTCATTGACATGTTGAGTTTTGACCTAAAAATATTCAAAAAGTCACTCAAGAGGTATCTTTCCCACATCCTAATGACACGTCTCCCTATGCACCCCAACCAAATAAAAGGTCAATTATGTTTGGCTTTGGCTAAAACAGGGTCATAAATCACACGTAATGCCCCGTCCTTCTTTAATTTATATTTGTTTGAACACCTGCTTAATAAGATAATAAGTTATTTAATTAATAAATATTTTCTCCCCTCTCTTGCTCCTATATTTAATATAAAGTTAAGCATTTTATGAACAATAATTATTTGTATAAGTAATTCATTTAAATTTTAAGCAATTCAAACTCATATAAAACATATTAAAATAATATTTTTTACAAGCAATTTATCAAACAAGTTGATACTTTAAATCACTCATTTTCTTCTTAGATCATTCACTAAGGACCCAACATCACCAAGAACTCACCGTCTCATTTTTCAACCTCCATTTGAAGTCCTCCTTTTGTGATGGCAAATATGCTTAAGTATATGCCCAGGGTCATGGATGTCTTCTAACCCACTAAGTTAGAAACTAGTCTTGTTCATGGTGTATGGTTGCCTTTGATCAAAAATTTTTTTACCCATAAAAAAATTTAACACAAGTTCTCTTACTAAATAGATTATTCTTTTACATGTGAACGCAGCGAGATCTTCCAGTTACACCACCACATGTGAACACGAGTTCTTGTATTATACATCTAGCATCTAGGAATAAAGTTTATCATTTTTATCTCTGTATCATCGTAATAAATTGTATAGTCTCTCACATTAAATAAAGGGAAACTTCAGTAGTTCAGTTCCCCAAAGTCATAGTGCGATCTATTACTAAATTGTTTCAAAAAAATATGTGTTTTTGATATGTTTCTTTCTAGAGTAGTAGGTTTGTGTCATTTTTTTTGCTTAACCAATGACCAGAGACAGTATGACAGTTTGGCTTTACTTTGCAGGATTTAGGGTGGGACTTATAATTAATACATTATTGAGATCAATAAGGGAGAAGAACAAACGTGGACCTAGACAAAATCATAGCCCTTTGAATCATATGCTCCAATCACACAGTCACACATGCTGTGTGAATTAGCTTAAAAGTATATAATATATACGCGGGTTCTAGATTAGTAGTTAATCAGCTATATTATAACAAGGGAAATGCTAGCTCCTCAGTTGTTCTTTGATATTTTTTCTTTCTCATAATTATTTTATAACTCGAATGCTTAATTAGTTATAGATGTTCAAGTGATTAATTATTTCACTTATGAAATAATTATTTGTTGTAGTGATGGTACCGCGCGTCTAGCTTAAATAAATTTTTAATTAGATTAATAATCTATTATTGAGTTTTTTTTTGTGTGTTTATAGATGGATTTTGTTTTAAAATATTAGTTTGATCATAATCTAAGATTGAGTAAGGGATTACGACTTGTAACACCTGCATTTTTATAACACTGTTAAAATTTGCAGTGCAATAAAGGCAAAAAAAAAAAAAAAGAATAGGGAGGAGGAAGAATAGGGAAACAAAGAGATCGAAGAGAAAGAAAAGCTATATTACCTAACAAATACTATTCTTCTATGTAAAGAAAATAATATTTTGTTATTGTTTTTAAGGCTTTCTTAGATCCAAGGGATGAATATCTTAGGGCGACACTGCAATTTCAAAGTTGTTATTTTATATTTTGAAGGTTATTAATTAGTTCAAATCTTAAAGTTAGATCTAGCTAATTAAGAGCGTTTAGGATTGAACCCACTTTTAACCATTTTGTCCCTTTCACTTGTCGTTCATATAGTCCAACAGATCAATAATGGTTATATCCCATGTATAAGCTTTTACTTTATCATATGAATTTGACCTTAATTTGTTCATGTTCGATCCACATGCATACTATTTACAGAGATTTTCAAGAACTGAGCAACCTCATCTTGTTCTTTGCTTTATCTTAGAAACATAATGCTTCATTATTGATATTGATGAATTGAGCATGCCGATTGCCGTAGGCAATAACCATGCACATGCATGTCTTTATCAGCTGCTATTTTTATGTTCAATCTCTCGGATCCACCCAAAAACGCAGCAAAATTTATTAAAATTTTTAATTGGCTTTCAAAAAAGTTATGGATGATGAAACATTTATTAGATTAGATAACATTTTACTAGTATTTTTTTTTTAACAATTTAGGTATCACCCCAATTCAACTGTAGAACGTTGTTCATAATAGTGTTAAATGTTTCAAATTAACTTATGATCTGAATAATATATATAATCCTAAAATAATTCTTACATACAAGTTAACATGCTTTGATCATTACAATATTTGTTTAAATAATTTATTGACTTTATCGATGATTAGTTTTAAGAGAATTTAATTGACTATTTTTAGTGAGATTTTTTTTCCAAACTAAGATTTTTTCTTCTATAAGACCTGAACTCAAAATCTTGTATAAGATATTTGAATAACTGAATCAACAATTAATTCACTTTTATAAATTAATTTTTTAAGTTGAGTAAAGTTCATACTTGAATTATGAGAAAAATTACAAGTAAAATGCATTTTAATTTAATTTTTACCTCCTCAACCATTTTATATTTAAAATTTTTAGTTTCTTTAAAATTTCTTATTAATTTTTAGTTTTTGTCTAAATTTTTAATCTTTATTATCAAACTAAACTACTAAATATTAATATGAAAATATCACGCGAACCGTTTTAATATAATCACGTCAGTTTTTTGATAATTTTAACTTAACAACAAATATTTTATTTAAATAATCAAATTAATATTTAATATTAATTTAATCAGAGAATGAAAATATAGATAAAAATAAATAAAAAATTTAAATTTAACAAGATATTAAAAAATTTAAACCCAAATAAAATATTTGAGTTTAAAAAAATTTAATGAACCTTTTAATAAATATATTTCATTGGCCATCACTTCTTCTTAAGCGAATTGGAATTTGGAGTTGAAATTAACTCAATACTATAAAAGTTAGTTGGTAATATAAGAGTTGTTAGTACACACTGTTGTATTAATGTTGTTATTTTGGAGTCACGAGGTATTAAAACCAATTTGGTGCCGTCTTAATCAGGAGTGTGCGAAGCCATTAAGAAGGTCACAATCATGAAAATCTTAAAAACTGATCAAGGTCTCACATAATCACCTACCGTATTAACTTTCACACCTTTTGTTATATTTAAAAAGTAAAAAAATTGTACACAATTCAACTCTTGAATGTCAAACTAAACTTTCTTATTTAAATAGACTTGTGCTTGGACTAATCTGGTCCTGCCACAGCACCATCATCTCATGCAACCCTCAACACTGTGGACCAAAACCTCTCCCATTTTCCCAAAATTAATATACACCATAGAGACTATGAGAGAGAGAGAGAGAGAAGCATAGAAGGCAACAACACTAATAAAGAGAGCAGCAACTAGCAAACAGCTCATAAAGAAAAGTGGCGCAGTTTGTTGTTGAAGAACTGAAGCAACAACTTCTTAGTATTCATTTGATGAAAGTTGAGAACCTAAAAAACAACTCTCTCTGCTGCAGCTTTAACTTTATCACTTTGCATCTCTTCAACATGCTTTTCCTTCCCTTTTAAACAGAGTGAGTACCTTCAATTTCACCAACACCACTTTTTCCATGGAGTTTGACCTTGAAAACCCTTTGGAAAATCTTCACTCTGATGCTGTCTCTTACCTCTTCCTCATTGAATCTGACCACACCCCATCACAGACTCACTCACACACTCTCAAAGCCAGAGATCTTGACATCTCTGTCAGAAGAGAACTCATTTCCTTAATCTCACAGGTAAGTGCCAAGACTTCGGTTATTGTAATAGAAAAAAAAGGTTGGGTTTTTCTTGCACATAATCTCAGTGTGCATTGGTTGGTTTTTGTTCAGTTGTCCTGTGCTTTGGATCCGGTTTTGTCTTACCTTGCTATCAACTATCTGGACCGGTTCCTAGCCAACCAAGGGATTTTGGTAAATAATCCAAATGTGCTACTTTTTAGATGGTTTTGCTTATTTTCTTAATTTATATCTTATTTGTGAATATTATAGAATATTGAATAAGATCTATTAATTGGACTCAAATTTTGGCTTATGTAACAGGAACCAAAGCCATGGATCCTCAGGCTCATTGCTGTTTCTTGCATTTCTCTAGCTGTCAAGATGATGAGAATAGAAAACTCTGCCACTGATGTTCAGGTAAAAACGCCACGATGCATTATTCTAAGTGATTTGTTGATAACAAAAAATGGTATTGTAAGAAAGATTTGTAATTTGAGTGTGATTAAAACTAGTTTTATTTTGTTAGACCATTTTGAATCAAAGTGATGGAGGCATCATCTTTGAGACACAAACAATTGGAAAAATGGAAGCACTTATCTTGGGAGCATTACAATGGAGAATGCGATCGATCACACCCTTCTCTTTTGTAGCTTTCTTCATTGCCTTGATGGGGCTCAAAGATTCACCAATGGGGCAGGTTCTGAAAAACCGTGCCTCTGAAATCATATTCAAGTCACAAAGAGGTATGCATAAATATGATAGATATATGATATTTCTTTAGCTAATATATGGTACATCTAAAAAAAATATTTAATACCCAATTCATGTTTAGTAAATAATGTCTTTTTTGATGCAGAGATAAGGTTTTGGGAATTCAAGCCATCTGTAATTGCTGCATCTGCCCTTCTGTGTGCTTCTCACGAGTTGTTTCCTTTTCAATATCCGTCCTTCTTAAAAGCAATATCCGATTCTTCATATGTAAATAAAGTACACATTCTTCCTTTATTTTATATTATTATTATCATGTTGTACTTATTTTTTTCATTACTATTATTAGATAATGATTTATTTTATAGAGAAGGGGTAAGTGGCAAAGGATAATAGCATATCGTTAACAGTGAATGTGAATTTAATGAGTGCTACAAAAAAAATTTACTGCAGGAAAGCGTGGAGCAGTGCTACAAAGTGATACAAGACATAGCCATAGAGGAAGAGTACGAGTCTGCGTTGAATGGTGTTTCGGGGTCAGACACACCGGTTAACGTGTTGGACCATCATTTTCTTAGTTCAGAAAGTGAAAAAACCAACGGAATCACCCTTGTTGATGATACTTCTCTGAGGCAACAAGAGAGGGACCTCAAAAGAAGGAAAATCACTGCATGTGGACACAACAATCCAACGATCCAAAATTCTTGGATTAATTAAACCATGCTGTTCAAGAACTGCCGAAAAGAGAGTAAAGTAAACACATTTTCACCGTTTCAATTTTCACCCGTGGTCAAAATCATTGTGATGTAGTTAACAAGAAAAAAAAAAAAAGAAGGGAAAATTGAAAATTGAAGTCATAGTGTGATGGGACGAGATTGTGGATATAAAATCACTGTAACGTGATCTTGGTACGACAATTTACATATGAAAAAAAGGAGCACGCCAAGGAAAGATAAGTTGAGGAATTTTTGTTTTTCTTAAACACAAAACAAAAAGACAAAACATGGCTTTGAATTGTAGTGTTGAATTTTTGTGTCTGTTTTGTGTTTAAGTGGGGTTGTGTCGCTTAGCTTCTGGCAAGGAATTAATAATTGTGACACTGTAACAGCGAAGGAACAGCTTTCTTGGAAAATAAAATTTAGTAGTATTTTAAGACGTAAACAAAATAATATATTACTTAATATATTTATTTTTTGTTATGTTCCTTCATTCTCAAGGGAGATAGGGTCAGCGCAAAGCAATGAGAGCGAAATCTGGCTGCATGAGCATGCATGTACTTTTGTTAACAGAAAATGGAAAATGCGTCTTTTGTCTCTCGGATTCGCTGTGAACATGTTGGGGCAAAAACGGTTAACCATTTAATTTGACAGCTAAGAAATAATAAGAATGGTTCTCTAGTCTCTATGTAGGGGATTTTGTCCTTTACTCTTTGTTTTCATGTCTACTTCTTGAGTGTGATCTTTCCTTTTAGCTATTACATCTTAATTCACTAGTTGCTTCGTGCTTACTTCTTTCGTGTTCTTTCCTTTTGGCCCTTGTTTTTTTAATTCACTCGTTACTACAGGTACGATAGCATTTTACTAGTAACAAGTGACCCGAATTTTAAAGATTTAGAGTATTCATTCACATATAGTAGTTATTTGCATCATTGACAAATATGGTTGTATCAATATATAACGATACTTTGTTACGTAATTATTCATGTACTAATGTATTATACCTGTTTATGTTCTTAGAAGCATAGTGGTTATTTGTATCATTGACAAATATAGTTGTATCAATATATAATAATACTTTTACATAATTATCCATGTACCAATATACTACTCTAGTCTTGTTCCTGCGGCCTTCGACATGTATTGTAAACCACGACAGGTGACCCAAGTCCAATACATTTGTCATACTCGTAGAATATCAGCCATGGACGATAATATCTACTTACACTAATATTCAATCCATTGAAAAGTTAAGGGTTTTCCAACAAGATTTACAAAAGAAAAAAATAAAGTAAAAAAATAAAAATTATTTCTTCAAACATTAAAATAATTTTTTTATTGTTTAATTTGTAAAATGTCTTATGTCTTTTAACAAAATTTAAAATAGAGAATTTTTATAAATTAACTAATAAAAATTAATTTTAATTATTTTGATAAGTAAATTTTACGTTTATTTTCTTATTTTCTTCGCTTAGAAATATGATTGGATGTGTAAAAATTAAAGTGAACGGTTGTTGTCTGATAATAAAATATTGATCCTTCGGGACTATTTTTTGGGTTTAGTAATAATAGTCTAAGATAAAAATTAAATAATTTAGAGAAAAAGAAGATCAGATTTGATTTTAAATTTTAAAAAAATATAACATTAAGTAGAAGATAGTTTAGAAGATAAAATATTTCAATTTGAATTTAGAAATGTCTAAGAGATTTATTGTTCTAAAATTCTTGGTGTCCTAATTCTAATAATTTGAGATAATTGATGTAATTTCTGATGGTGGATTAATCAAAATTATTTTCATACTCTTTCGAGGTTTGAAAATGTATCCAACTAAATTAATTCATATTATTGTGGTGATTATATTTAATTAAACCCATTAACAATATTTACTAACCTGGTTACTCTCTAGGTATACACATTATCCTAGAAAAGAGGATGATCACTCACACATGTCCAGGTGCAATTTCATAAGAAAATTTGAAAGTAGAAAAATAAACTAAAAAGTGAGGATTAAGAAAGGATTTTTCATTTTTGCCTTATCAATCTCACACTAATAATGTTCAAACCCCTTTTTATAATGATTTTCTAAGTTATTTAAAAAGATGGTGGACAAAGACCTAAGTCTAATTACATTAAGAATGCAAGTTACAATATAATATAACAAGTGACACACCCGTGTTATAAAGCTGCACGCTCATGTCATTTGTTGTCTTTCGGACTTTGATAACGTTTAGTTAGGAATGTGGTTCATTCAAAGGCTCGTGTTGGATCCAATTTCCAAATAAATAGCTCCTAAAATACTGAAATAATTAACAATGTAACAAGTTCGACAAAAAGGGGAAAATGTAATGTAAAAAGGGGAAAACAATATTCTCAATGACTAACAGTATGTATAAGATCTTAGTTTAAATATTTCTTAAATATCAACTATATGCAATGCACCATCTTTTTATAGAAGATCACCCCAACTAGCCCTAAAAGTCACTAGATCATCTTTATCTTTTTATGAGATTTTATAATAATTATATTTCCGTCAATAGAAATTTCTCAACATGTTAATTAATTTTCTTTAACCTTAGACCATTGTAGTAATTAACATGCTATTTGTTATATTTTATTTCTAAACACCTTATGTTGTTGTAAAGTACTTGTTGAATAGATATTAAATATATTTAAATACTTCTAGAAATAATTATTAATTTAAAGGAATCCATCAACTCTTAAAAATGAGTTTGAACTTAAAATATAAAATTATGTCCTAACCAGCAAAATTACATGAAGCAAAAAATGAATTTATTGAGTCTGACAAAAATATCACACTCTAAAGTTACCTCAGAGATGTAACGATGTAAGGGATTACCATTCTATTCTTCTAATGGTTCTTGAAAGTAAAACATTACTTCCTACTATCCAAATGTCAAGGAGTGTTGTTAAACGTCTACCTTGATTAATATATTATCAACTTAGTATTGAACGATTGGGTCTAACACAAACAAGTATTTTAATCTTTGTTAAATAAATTATTTTAATATTTGATAATTAAGTTAAAGAATTTAATTTATCATATAAATTAATAGTTTTCTAAGTGGAATTTTATTATATTCTTTGATAGCATTGGTAATACAAATAATATAAATACTTAAAGTGTGTCACTCACGACGTTCTGAACCCAACTCACGTACCGCTTTAATGGGCGAACAGCCCAACTTTTGGAACATACTACAGCCCCAGGTGGCGAAGAGCCGACATCGAGGTGCCAAACCTTCCCGTCGATGTGAGCTCTTGGGGAAGATCAACCTCCCTAAAGTAACTTTTATCCGTTGAGTGACGGTCATAATAAGGTTTACAAATCGTTTTCTGATATAATTGAGGGCAAAGAGGGACGATTTCGCGAGACTCGAAATAGTTTTACTAATTCCAACAATTTTTTTTAACCTTGCTTAAGAGCGTAACAGCCCAAGCGCCACGAGTCGACTATGACTTGACCTACCCTAACCTCCGCCATAGGACAATTGATGTGCGCTTACCACTAGACCAAAAGCTATAGCTGTTAGTAAGGACGCAACTCTTTCTACTTAAGAGCGTAACAACCCAAGCGCCACGAGTCGACTATGACTTGACCTACCCTAGCCTCCGCCATAGGACAATTGATGTATACCCACAACAATCTCCCCCTCAGCAATTGCACTCACTGGAAATCGCATTCGTGACCTTGGCTCTGATACCAATTGTTGGATCAAGCGCTTACCACTAGATCAAAAGTTATAGCTGTTAGTAAGGGCGCACCTCTTTCTACTTAAGAGCGTAACAGCCCAAGCGCCATGAGTCGACTATGACTTGACCTATCCTGGCCTTCGCCATGAGACAATTGATGTATACCCACAATAGTTCTTTTTTTTTTTTTTTTGGGATAACCTCTACATAAAGAGGAATTTACAATATTAGGTCACTCAAAGTTCAACCTACACATAGAGAGGGATTTTAAAATTAAGAGCACACATGGATGGATTATAAGAGGACTTTTATCCAAAGAATTAGAAGTTCTTCTAGCATACAACATGTTCGTCAACTTGTAATCTTCAAGTCTAAGTCCTCTCATAGAAAGGGATTATGATGTAGTCATTAGATAGAGTGAAGCGTAGGTCCTCCTTCAACAATATCCACCTTCAAAGGTTAAACTTAGTTTTAGACAAACCTTTCTATAAACGCACCATTTATGGTACTTAGCTTGCTTAGACAGTGCTCAAAGAATACCGCTTAGCTTGAGAATGTTGCTTTCCAAAGAATACCTGAAGTTATTAGCCTAAAGAGATTGAGTTTCAAATAATACTTGGGTTGATATATCTTGAAGAGTCTGCTTTCTAAATAATACTTGGGATTAGTCAAGAGTGGTTGAAGCCAAGCAATACTTTGTTTTCAACTTAGTAATAGTGGAACCTTGACATTTGCTAAAAAGCTGGACGTGAAAATTCTTCATTTTTAGCATCAAATTCATGAACTACTCACCAATGTTTGATTAACAAGAAGTAAGAACTCTACTTGATGAGTTATGTATTTTACAATTTTTATTTTAAAAGCCCAGCAAACAATTTCAATTATTTTGATTTTTTTTCCTTTGGCTTATTCAATAACCTTACATGCTTGTAGGTTTGAGCTTATGCCAAAATTTATATATTTGCTACACTATGAGAAACATCATTGACATCCCTTAATCCAAATTATCACAATTCATCTCAATTATATTCTATTTGATTAATTAACTAGTCTCCGTTATGACAGACACGTCTCCTCTCATTTTGATTTTGACATGAATCCTCAATTGTAGTTAACATTATGCATGGATGATTGTTTCAGCTATCACATGTATTTACAAATTATGAGAAACATAATAAAGAATCCTTCTATGAAACATAAATGGAATTTAGATTTTACCATGGTTTTTTAACCATATTATAAATAGTTATGATAATTAAACATTATGACTTTTTCTATGAATTAAAATCATAAGTACGTTTAAGTATAAGCTAAAAATGACAATCATATAACTTATTGAATAAGCTAAAGGAAACAAATCAAAGTAATTGAAATGGTTTGCTAGGGCTTTTAGAATAAAAAATTCCAATATACTCTCAATTAGAATTTTTACTTATTGATCAAATATTGGTGAGTGATTCATGAAATAGGTGCTAAGAAATTAGTGAGTTTTCATGTCCTAGTTCTATACAAGGTTCATTATATTGCATTTTTCTTATGAATTTAGCTTGTCCTTAATTCCTTTCTTGTAGGCTTGAAACAATTTGGTTTTGGAGAAAAAGAGAATGTCGTAATTCTAAAACTGTACTAGATGTCGGGATGTAAACAATGTCTCACATCAGAAAAATAAGGGATGACACATGAGTTTATAAAAACACATAATACCTTCATTGGTAAGAGACTTCTTGGAGAATGGTTAAGAACAAAACAATAATAAAAAAAGAAAATAAGGAAGAAAGAAAAAGATTCAAAAATATGATTGTAATTTGTGTTGGTGCTTGAAAAAGTTAAATTAATTTTTATATCTTTGTTTCTAAAAGTTGTAGTTTATTTAATTTGTATGATTGTGATTATGATTATCAAAATTAATTTAATTATTTCAATCATCATCACACAAAAACTGAAACTATAGTTAGTGTCTCTAGTATTGATCTTTGAGAGTTCTATTAGATTTATAACATTTTTCTTTTTATCCAACTCAAATTATTGAGTCTACAAGAAGAAAATGAAAATGAGTTGGGAATTAAGGAGCTAAAATCATAAAATAAAAAGTGCAATAGAAGAAATATTATGCATAAGTAAGGCATGAAATCCATCAATTTCTAGCATCAAGTTCATGAATCACTCACCAATATTTGATAAACAATAACTAAGAACTCTACTTGATAAGTTATGTATTTTACAATTTTTATTTTAAAAGCCCAAGCAAGCAATTTCAATTGTTATGATTTGTTTGAGTTGGCTTATTCAAAAAATCTTATGTCATTGTAGGTTCGTGCTTATGCCAAAATTTATGTATTTGCCAATTATTACCATTCATCTCAATTATATTCTATTTAACTACTTAATTGGGCTCCATTATCATACACATTTCCTCTCATTTTGACTTTAACATAAATCCTCGATTCTAGTTAACATTATACATGGATGATTATTTCAATTATCACATGTACTTATACATGAGAAAAATAATAAAGAATCCTTCTATGAAACTTGAATGGAACTTAGATTTCATCATGATTTTTGTAATCGATAATGTTTTGACTTTTTCTCAGCGAGTTAAAATCGTAAGTACATTTTGGTAGAAGCTCAAACTAACAACCATATAAACTATGTTTTTTGAATAAGCCAAAAGTTCATAAATTCATCTAAATTCATCCCCTAATCCCTTTTATCTTAATTGATCTCAATTAAATTCTACTTAACTACTTAACTGGGTTCTACTGTGACAGACACATTTCCTTTTTCCTCTCGTTTTTACTTTCACACGAATCTTCAATTTTAACTAGCTTTATGTACGATGGTTGTTTTAGTTATTACATGTACTTACACTTTATGAGAAATAAATATAGAATCCTTCTATGAAATTTATAGGGAACTTAAAAGTTTCTATGTTTTTATTTTCACATGAATCTTTAATTTTAATTAGCTTTATGCGCAATGGTTGTTTTAGTTATCACATATACATGAAACAAATATAGAATCCTTCTATGAAGCTATAGAAGCTTATATGGAACTTAAAAGTTTACATGGTGTTAATAATCATGATAAATAAAGTTATAATCATTAAACACTATGGCTTTTTCTATGAATGAAAATCATAAATTTATTTTCATCTTTATTGATAATTTCTCCGCAAATGAAAATCATAAATTTATTTTTATCTTTATTGATAGTCTAATTTCAAATAATTGAAAAAAGTTGAAAAGAATATTTATTTGATTTTATTAAACTTCTTCAATCTTCTTCCAAATCTCTAAAATTGTTTATGACCTTCTAATAAACATGCATGTATAAAGAAATGGCCGATAGTAGCAAATATACCAAAATTAATGAAGGAATGCATGTAAAAAATAAAAAGTTTACATTGATTTTGACATTTCTTTGTTTCCTGCTGTTTTCGACTACATTTATTAAACCGCATTCAAAAAGTCGTACCTTTCTCCGTTGTTTCGTATATATATGAAACTTTTCCACCAGGCTTTCTTCATACTAAGTCAAAGCAACTTAATTCAATGTTTTCAATTCCAAGTAAATAATGGTTATAACTTATCCACGTCTAACAACCCCTCAAATGATAATTTTTAGGAAAAGTTGATGACATAAATGATCTACACGTCTACTACACAAAATTATTCAAATTTCAAATCTATGAAATTAATAAAAAGGAATGGTAGAGATGTTAGGGTTCAAATGTTACGTAAGTTTTGAAAGAAATTAAACTTGGAAATAAAAAAGAATGAAAAGAAATGTTAAGAGTTCAAATGTTACTTGACCTTTGCGCGTAAAAAAGCAACTGTAGTAGGGTATCGAGAAGCAATCAAGGTATGGCATGGAGAGTCAATTTTAGGGTCCCAAATTACTTCAAAATAAATTCCTTGTGCTTGTGGATACTAAAGTACACTAAAAAAAAAATAATACACGATAAACTCTTTTATATATAACTTTTTGTTAAAAAAATTATAAACCATTTGACACACATTATTTAATACACTCCTTTACTATACTTTACAACTCATTTACTAAACTGTGATGGTGAACGTGAGTATCTACCACTGTATCATATTTGTAAGTTTTTCACTCTTCCTTAAATTAATACAAGACACAACAAATACAATCACTTCTAAATTTTTTTTTTCGAAATCTCTTGTTTTATTTATTTATTTTTTTTATAGTTGTTTATTTTAGTGTTTAATGTGGTATTGTTTTGGTTTATTTTAATTTAAAGTTCTTGTTTAATTTTCAGTTTATCTTGATTTAGGTTTCATAACACTAGTAATTATCAATATCTCTTTTAACGAATGATATGTGCTATCAAACTTCTGATTTAATCTAAACTCTAAATTATACACTTTAAAATTAATACACGAATAAAAAGTGAAGATATATACTTAAAAATAATTCACACACAGCTAGACGCGAAACAGTTTCCATTTGTCGATCAGTTCTCATGTTTTGTCCATTTCATTTGTAGAACTACTGATGTGCATTTCTAAACTATTTGGCTGAAGGGAAAATTAATTGAAAGAAAACGTGAAGAAAAATAAGATGAAAAACCCCCCTAAAGCATAAATATTAAGAGAAAAGAAATTAAACAACATAATAACATTGATTCTTCAATAATTTCACCTAGCACACGATACTGCATATTAATATAATAACATTAATTATGCAAATAACTTCTTTTAGAATTTTAATAATTTTTTAAAGTATTATTAATTTGGTTGAAGTGCCTGTTAAGTTCATAAATCGTAAAATGGTCCGCATATATTGCTGAAATTTCTTTATGCTGAAATTTATTTATCGAAAGTATCGTGTGAAGATGTATTTTGATATCAATTTTACTTTGTAATTAATTATAATATACAACCAACAATCAATTCATTCACAATATATATATATATATATATATATATATTCACATTTTATAATTAATTGTTTATTATTATAATTTCACAAGGACTTGGGACCATGGAATGAGTTGAGTTTTCTATTTCCCCTTCCGCTTTTACTTTGTTCTTTCCTCTTTGTCCTATATATAGAATCCTCTTTAAGTCTTTCAGCTCTTTAATCATATAACGAGTCTATTATTTATTGTGAACTGCTGAAATATAAAAACACAACAAATAAAACAAAAATTATTTTAAGAAATTAAACATAATTTGATTAATACGTCTATAGTTTCCTGATATTTTCTCAATTCATCTCTAAGCGACAGTTTGAACGTGACATGAAATAAAAAAAGAATATGTTATATGCACATATACATGATTCCACATTTTATGCTTAAAATAGGACAAAAAATTCACAACCATTTTCTTGAAAAATTAATAAATTTTAGGATCCATACGCATGACAAATCAATTACATTTTTTGGTCTCCGGGTATTTTCTTGTTCATATGATGAACAATTTAATAAGAGATGCGCGCAGCCAAAGTCTTAACTGTTGAAGTGAAAATTTTCTAGCAATTAACTTTATTAGGTAGCAACCAAACAAAATAGTTGATAACAGCTTGTAATTTACAATTCAATACACTATCAGATTTCTAATATGAAAGCTCTGTTTGTTGAGTGTTAATTTGACATCATTGAGAAAATTTCATGAAGCATGGGATTTGGTTGATAGTGGTGCAGACTTAATCAATGACTGCGATATATAGTATAACAGTCAAGAGTTTGTCATATAATTAGTTTTGTTAAATGCCGACTTTTGTTCCATTTGGTCAAAATTTTGGTTCAACATTGAGTTATCTCAAACCTTATTCATATCATGGATTAGTAGTTTAGTTTCTCATAACGTGTACAAATGCTTGCCTCAAAGTACCACTTTCATACATGGGTGTAAACGATAATTTGCATATGTAAATTTGTACAGTTCGCAACTAGCTTTGGAATTCTGATGATAAAGTTAAACTACTTTTGATATAAAGTTAAAAAAACATAGACTCAGCATGCAGGGGAAGTTGGAACTGGGGGTTCAAAACGTGAATAAATATCAAACACATCAATTATTGCCTGGAAACTTGTACGGATGCATGAAATACAGATCTTACTATATTAATGTACGAAAAGAAAAAGTATGATAAAATTTTCATGTCATGGTTCACCACTTCACCTAACAAGTGAGAGAAAGGAAATATTTGCAGAATGTATCATGCATCCTAGTTTGATTTGAGAAAAACAAAAATACCACCTAGTTTAATTACTCATTTTGATTTTATTTTAAGTATTTATTAGTTTGACTCGTATATAAACTCCAATATTTGTCAAGAAACTCCGTTGATAAGATCTCTTATTCTAATCACATTTTGTTATTTACATATAAAACTCGAATATAAAATCAACATAGGATCTGAATTAGTGTCATTCAAATCAATAAGTTTGTTGTTTTGATTTTGATTTTGCTTATTTGATTTTAGACAGAAGAAAATTACAAGTTTTAGTATGTTTTTATCCTTGTTAACAATACATGTCATAGTTAACGTATATAGTTAAAAGACAACTAACAGGCAAGGATCAAAACAAATTAAATTTATTTATCCAGGAATTTAAATTTACAATTTGTATGTATATTGTCAAAACAACAAATTTGTATTGCAGTTAATTTTTTGTCTCTTTAACTATGAATAAATCATTGATATTCCCAACATGTTTCATAATAAATAAGAGGATGTTGTGGACACATGAAAACAATTGAACTCAGAAGGCACAACAATATATCCATTCACTCGTAGCAGAATCACGAATTCGCCCATCTAAAAATTGCAAATCTCGAAACTGATTAAAGCCAAAACCAACTCGCGGGCCTTGTTCATAAATATTTCTGCTTGTAGTGGTACATGGTAACTTATCCTTATTAAAGAAAAAAAATATATAGTACATAGAAGAATCTGATTTAAAAGTACACCCATTTGCAACAAGCTCAAATTAGTTTATAGACAGCCTGTACAAATAAATTTGTGTCATAGACCAACTAACACTGCAATGCCAGGCAAAGTCTGTGACTCAATTGAGGAAGACTAGTTTCGTCAAAATAAAGGTTCAGGTCCATATGGAGCAATGAATTCTCAAATTTGTGGCCATCAAGAGTAGAATAATACAAGAAATCCCATCGCCAGCTGAGAGGCACAGATACACAATTAATAGTGGCCAGTGGCACAGTGTTAGGACCTTTCAGAATTGCAGGAATAGTTTCGGGATGCAGAACTATATAATTGGTCTGGCACAAGTTGTGTATAGTAGAACTGAAATAAGAAAGTAATTAATGATGTATCATTATTTTAAATAGATAAGAATTAGACATATTCAAGTTATGAGATACCTCCCCAGAACACTAGTATATGTCTAGTGGTAGAAGTTTGAGTAATAATATATATAAAGTCTTGGATTTGATCTTTGCTGTCGTTATCATACACAAAAAAAGTTATTAAATATTTCTCTTGACATAATTTTAAAATAACCAAACAACTAAGTAGTCAAGAATGTGCATTCATTTTATTTAGTGTATCTTATTTATCTAATCATCAAAAATTTAGATAAATGTTTAACATACTGACTTAGGAACGTAATTTAGATATCTGGTTATAAGTAAGGTAAAGTATTAAGTCATCTGATTATAAATTAGAAAAATCTCTCAACGTGATTCGGTGTTTCAAGACTTGCTCCACAATCTCAGACAAAATTTACTATTTATAAATTTTACAAAAAAAAATTACAATTTTTTCATGTATAATTTTTTTAAAAAATTACAAACCATCTCATATATAATTTTTTCACAAAAAAGTTATATACTATCTCATTTAATTTTTGGTACACTATCTAACGTTTAATACATTTCTTTTATAGATTTATTTAAGAATATATTTTTAATGCTTACCGACGTAAAATTTTGAATTGATAGAATACACAATACATATATCTAAGATGAAAAAAAAAATAATGTAATTCATGAATATGTTATTGATGATTCAAAAGATTTTTTAATAATGGATTGTTTGCGTTTTAATAAACCATATTTCATTTTGTATGTGAGATTTTGGTTGTACGGGCAACGAAGACTAAACAAAAACTATATTTAAATATACACAATAACGTGCATTTATTTCCTTACATAACAATTTTACAAATTGCACATAGAACATATGTATGTGTGCACAATGGACGATGAGTGTGGTGTATGCATGCATATGCAGGGGCAATTAAAGTCGTGGAACCCCCGGTTCTGGCCAAAGTCACATGAATTCCGAGGCAGAGAAATAGTGTGAAAGAGAATTGTCAATGGGAACATGACATTGTTTTTATATATAGAAGTGGTCACAATGATAAGCATCCAAATTTTCATAAATGCAAGATGGTGTGACTCTTTGTCACCATTGGTGGCCGTGAGCTTAGTTAAAGCGAAATCCAAGACCTTAACGTTTCCAAGCTCCGCGCTTCGTACGTTATCTATGTGCGAGGTTGCGTGCTGTCTCTGCTGCTCTCAATCAATTCAACTTGTTTTTTTCTTTTTTTCCGTTTAAAACTAGGAATCTCGACTCACACATGCATTTTCTCTGCTCTCTATGATGATTAACAATAGTCTATTGCTACAAGATTTTGAACATAACTACCTAGAATGTCGATAAGGCTTTAAACTCCTAAGTCAATGTAACATTGTTTGTGACACATTAAATGTCCACCTAGATCATATAATTGGGCTTCTGATCGAGGTCCCTAACACTGCTAAAATTTTACAAGTGTGGTGGGACTTGTGACATTCAAAGATTGTGTCTTTTCAGATGTGTTCGGCCCATATGCACTCCACAGAACTCAGCCCACTTGTGTTGAAATCTTTCTTTAATTCAGTCTTGGATTCTTGAAGCATGAGATTTAGTTCGAGAACTCAAAATCTAAGTAATAGAATGTAGTAAAATAAAATTTGGGATTTTTTTTATTTAATTTAATCTAATCTAATTATTTAAAATTAGTTGTTTAAAATTAATTTGATCTTTATAATCTAATCAATTCTCTAACATAAACCAAAATACATATTATATAAATTTTTTTTTCTGATTACCATATTGATACGAATTATCTATTATCCTGAATATAGTGATTAACGTCGGGACCTTGAGCACATATTATATAATTTAGAATTATCATGGTTCTAACTAAAATTTACATTATATATAATTATTAACAAAAATTTCATAAATTGAAAAATTTTAGATGGTTTATGATTACTTAGTAATTTGTTGGTTTGTTAACCTCCAACAAGGGACTTCTCTTCGCAACCCCATTTCTTTAAATATATATATATATATATATATATATATATATATATATATATATATATATATATATATATATATATATATATATACTGGCGTACAACAATCACACTTTTTGGCTATTTTCTTCTTAAGTGTCTGTTTGAATAAATATTAATAAAATTAATTTTGAGTGAATGATTTTATAAAAGTTAAAGTTAATTTTGAAGTGGTGTGATTTATAATTAGATGTTTTACTATAAAATTAAATTTGTAGTAAAATTCAATGACATAAAATTACTCAAATGATTTAAACTCAAAATCAATTTTAAATTCAGAATCATCTTAAATTAACCCTTTACTAGTATAAAATCAAACACAAAAAAATTTATCTAAAATAAATTACGTGTTCATAATTAATTCTCTTCCATAAAACTAAATACCCACTAAAAAATAAATTACATAGATATGCATACAATTTTATTAGTCTTTTTTAAAGAGAAATGTATAATAAACAATTCTTTACGCAACCAACCAATTAATTAATATATATATATATCATTACTTAAATGGTTGGCCGCTTCTACTTTTAAGTTTCTTGGATATAAATGGTCTCCTAATTATTCATATCTCATATATCGAAAAATTAAATTAAATTAAATTAAACTACCTCGAACGAGCTAGAAGAACCGGTACCACTGATTTAATTGTGTATGTTATTTTTCCATGGGCTAATGAGAATGTAAAGTGATCCATAGAAAGAACATTGACCTAAATGTGTAAGGGACATGATAAAGCATATACACGACTTGGACCTTATCGTTGATTTCCTTTTACCAATATTCCAAACGGATGAGGTCCCGTTTGATTTAATTCAATATTAAAATTTAAAGTTATGCACTATTGGCATATACGAAGCTGCTGTGAAAGTTGTGATTAATCACACGTTTTTACTTTCCACAGATGAAAACGGTCCAACTTCTTCATGTAAGTAGTTAAACGTAAGGGTTTAAGTTGATTAAGAAATTAAAAAAAGAAGAGAAAATTTATTGAGTAAACTTAAAGGGAACAAATCATAAAATATCATAATTTTATGTATCTCAATTGTATACTTTCTTATTTTTTTTAGTTAGGAGTTTCTATAAGATTGATCTAATTGTAAAAGAAAGAGTTCTAAGAAATGGGAAGAGAAAAGTTATAGATTCAAATCTTGTCACTAATTAAAAAATAATAATTATCAATAACAAATATTTACTGATAAAAAAATCATTTGTCTAAAAATAAAAATGTACATTTGATGGTAATTAGAACTCAACAATAACTCAAACCAATGAGAATATAGTTTGAAATTTGATTTATCAATTGACTTAGATGAACTTAAATTAAAAATTGAACTTAAACTAAAAATTGAACTTATTAAATAAATAACATGAACCTAAATTATATATAATTTGACTTAATTAATTTATAAAACAGTTGGATATATATAAAATAATATGTTTTATATTATTTTATTCATATAATTAATTTTTTGATCAGCTTAATGTTTATTTTATTATTTTATGAAATAAATAAATCAAATATATAAAATGTTATAAATCAAAACCAAACCCAACTAACGAGCTAAACCAAATTAGTAAGTGTTAGGAGTATGTGTAGTTTGATTAGTCTCACATCATGTAAAAAGATCCATTTAGACTTTAGTCCCACATCGTTTAGAAAAGTGAGAGAGACTGTCTTTTGTTTCTAAATAAAGAACTCCCTGTAAAGCTTGAAATGCACACCAAGAATAAACTGTTCCTAGTGTAGTCGTGGACGTAGGAAAATTGCTGAACCACGTTAAATTCTTGTGTCTTTTTCTCTTTTCTTTATTTCCTTATTTATTTTATTTATTGCTTTGTTCTTAACAATTGGTATCAAGAGCCAATTTCTTAGTATGCTCTGTGGTTGCGGCTTTGTCTGATCTTCCACATCAGAAAAGATTGGTTTATCCTCAGGGTAGAGAAGCAGTGGGTGCTTTCTTGGAAAGCGGCAAGAACATGGTGTTGGAAGAAGGAAAGGTGAAGATCGAGAAGTTTGATGGCAGAGACTTCGGATTCTGGAAGATGCAGATAGAAGACTACCTGTATTAGAAGAAGTTGTATCAGCCCTTGACGGGTGAGAAGCCAGAAGACATGGAGCAGTTATACTGGGAGCTGCTAGATCGGCAGACGCTTGGTGTGATCCGTTTGACGTTAGCCAAAAACGTCGCGTTCAACATGTAGGTCTGAAATGCGCGAAGGTAATTCTGTTACTAATCACATTAGTGAATTTAACGCAATCCTTGCCCAGTTGGCCTAAGTGCAGATCAACTATGATGATGAGGTGAAAGCATTGATTCTATTATCATCCCTTCCGGAAAGTTGGAGTGCAACTGTTACAGCAGTTAGTAGTTCTGCCAGTAATAACAAGTTGAAGCTTGATGACATACGAGACTTGATCCTAAGCGAAGACGTTCACAAGAGAGGTTTTGAGTATTGAAACTCGAGGAAGAAGTAACCAGAAAGGTCAGAATCAAGGACGGGGCAGATCAAAATCTAGAGGGAGACAGGCAAAATTTGCTTGTTGGAACTGCCAGAAAAAGGGTCATCTTGCTCATCAATGTAAGGCTCCAAAATGGAAGAACCAAAAGAAGAAAGATAATGAAGAATCTGCAAATGCTGCATCAGATGAGACTGGAGATGCATTAATATGCAGTTTAGATAGTCCTGTTGATTTATGGATAATGGACTCAGGTGCGTCATTCCACACTACACCTTCCTTAGAACTATTCTATAACTATGTGTCAGGGGAATTTGGGAAGGTTTACCTTGCAGATGGAAAATCCCTTGATATTGTGGGAAGAGGTGATGTTGACATCCGAACCTCTAATGGTGCCCTATGGACTCTACACAATGTCAGACATATCCCCGCCTTAAAGAGAAACTTGATATCTGTGGGACAGTTGGACAACGAGAGACACTACACTACATTTGGGGATGGATCTTGGAAGGTAATGAAAGGCAATTTGGTTATTGCTCGTGGAAAGAAGCGAGGGTCTCTTTATATGCTTGTAGATGAAGATATGGTAACCGTCGCAGAGGCTGCCAATAGTTCCAGCCTATGGCATCAGAGACTTGGGCATATCAGTGAAAAGGGGATCAAGCTCATGGTGTCAAGAGGTAAGTTATCTGACATAAAGCATATTGATATTAGACCTTGTGAACACTGTATTTTTGGAAAGCAGAAAAAGGTCAGTTTTTCTAAGCCGAGAATGAGATCTAAAGTTGAAAGACTAGAATTGGTGCATACAAATGTCTGGGGGCCCGCTCCAGTGAAATCTCTTGGAGGCTCACAATATTATGTAACCTTCATTGATGACTCTACAAGAAAGGTATGGGTCTATTTCCTTAAAAATAAATCTGACGTGTTTTCTGTGTTCAAAAGGTGGAAAAGGGAGGTTGAAAATCAAACAGGTCTAACAATGAAAAGTCTGAAATCTGATAATGGTGGAGAGTATGATAGCAGAGAATTCAAGGAATTTTGTTCAGAGAATGAGATCAGAATGATCAAGACAGTGCCGGGGACACCAGAGCAAAACGGTGTGGCAAAAAGAATGAACAGAACCTTGAATGAGAGAGCTAGATGCATGAGAATCCAGTCAGGCCTACCTAAGGTGTTTTGGGCAGAGGCGATAAACACAACCACCTATCTCATAAATAGAGGTCCATCAGTTCCTTTAGACTATCAATTACCTGAAGAAGTATGGTCTGGGAAGGAGGTAAATTTTTCACATTTGAAAGTCTTTGATTGTGCCTCATATATTCTGATAGACTCTAATAGTAGAGATAAATTAGACCCCAAGGCAAAATTATGTTATTTCATTGGTTATGGATCTGACATGTATGGCTACAAATTCTGGGATGACAAAAACAAGAAAATCATCAGAAGTAGAAATGTTACTTTTAATGAAAGTGTGTTCTATAAAGATAGGTCTACAGAATCCGCAAGCGCAAACAAACAATCAGTGGCATGTGAGAAAGTAGCACTAGAAGAAATCTCAGAAAAGGACGTAGTCAATAGAAGGCAGGATACTAAGTCTGAGTCTGAACCAGAACCAATAACAGAACCAGAACCAACAACAGAGGTGGAACCTTTTGAGACCCAAGTAAGAAGGTCAAGCAGAATGATAGTAGCACCGCAAAAGTATTCCCCTTCATTACATTATCTGTTGTTGATTAATGCTGGTGAGCCAGAGCATTTTGCTGAAGCTATGCAGGGAGATAATTCCGTCAAGTGGGAGCAAGCAATGGAAGATGAGATGAAATCCCTCCAAAAGAACAAAACTTGGTCTCTAACCAAGCTACCAGAAGGGAAGAAGGCTCTGCGAAGAATGTGGGTCTATAGGATAAAGGAAGAACCAGATGGAAGTAAAAGATATAAGGCGAGACTCGTAGTGAAAGGATTTCAACAGAAACAAGGAATCGACTTCACAGAGATCTTCTCTCCTGTTGTGAAGATGACTACCATCAGAGTCATTTTGAGTATTGTAGCTGCAGAAAATCTTCATCTTGAGCAGTTAGATGTTAAAACTGCATTTCTGCATGAGGATCTAGAGGAGGATATCTTTATGAAACAACCAAAAGATTTTGAAGTTCAAGGCAAGGAGAATCTTGTATGCAAGCTCCATAAAAGTTTGTATGGCCTGAAACAAGCACCGAGACAGTGGTACAAAAAGTTTAATGAATTTATGAGCAGCGCAGGGTTTTATAAATGTGAAGAAGACTATTGTTGTTATTTTAATAAATGTGTTGGCAGTTATATTATTCTTGCTTTATATGTTGATGACATGTTAATTGCAGGGTCTAGTATGTCAGAAATTAACAAGTTGAAGAAACAATTAGCAGGAAACTTTGAGATGAAGGATCTTGGTCCAGCCAAACAAATTCTTGGCATGAGAATCTCTAGAGACATATCAAAAGGTACTTTGAAGTTGTCTCAGGAGAATTATATTAAAAAATTGCTTGACAGGTTCAATGTTGGAGATGCAAAGACCAGGAATACCCCTTTGGGAACACACCTAAAACTTTCAAAAAGGCAATCTCCTCATACTGACGAAGAAAAAGATTACATGTCTAAAATACCATACGCCTCTGCAGTAGGGAGCTTGATGTATGCTATGGTGTGTACCAGACCAGACATAGCACATGCAGTGGGAGTTGTGAGCAGGTTTCTATCTAGTCCCGGAAAGGAGCATTGGGAGGTCATGGAAGTGGATATTGAGATATTTGAAGAGTACTTCAAGGATGCACTTATGTTTTAAAAGTTAAGTAATCTCACTTTTACTGAGGTTTTTCTCTGATGCAGACTTAGAGGAGATCTAGATGGTAGAAAGAGCACAACAGGCTACATATCTTTGTTGGGCGATCGCTATCGCTTGGAAGTCTAAACTTCAAGGTAGAGTTTCTCTTTCAACCACCGGGTTTTGAGTATGTGGCAATTTCGAAACCAAGGAGATGATATGGTCAAGAATATTCTCGAGAGGACTAGGAAAGGAACAAGATGATGCTCCATTATTCAAGTGATAGCCAGTGCGGATACCTTGCTAAAAATCCAATCCTTCATTCTAGATGCAAGCATATTGAGATAAAGTATCATTTTATCAGAGACTTGATCAGTAATGGAGAGCTATCTTTGTTGAAGGTCCCAGGGTCAGAGAATCCAACAGATATGTTGACCAAGACAGTTACAATTGATAAGTTGAGGTTTTGTGTTTCCTCAACAGGCCTTCGAGAGTGATTGATGACGAAGGCACTACACTAGGTTGTGATGTGAATCAAATTTCAAGTGGGAGAATTGTTAGGAGTATGTGTAGTTTGATTAGTACCACATCATGTAAAAAAATCCATTTAGACTTTAGTCCCACATCGTTTAGAAAAGTGAGAGAGACTGTCTTTTGTCTCTATATAAAGAACTCCCTGTAAAGCTTGAAATGCACACAAAAAATAAATTGTTCCTAGTATAGTCGTGGACGTAGGCAAATTGCTGAACCACGTTAAATTCTTGTGTCTTTTTTTCTTTTCTTTATTTCCTTATTTATTTCATTTATTGCTTTGTTCTTAACAGTAAGTTGAACTAAACTATTAATAAATTTGAATAAAAAGTTGAAGTTGAAAGAAAATGTTTTTATTAAACTCCAATCGAACCAATTCTTAAGGTAAGTCATGGCGAATCATTTCCAACCCATCCTAATGGTGACTAATGGGTTACAACAGAAGTTCTAACTTCTTTGTTGATCCACACAATATATAAAAAAAAAAAAAAATTAATTGAAAAAGTAAATTGCACATGTATCTCTACAAAATTATGTAAATTCATATAAATATTATTTTTAATTTCTATACAAAATAGCCTAATTATTTTATAAACATTACACTTATACTTCTTGTACATTGTAATTCTGTAAAAGAAACATTAAAAAGATGAGAAATATCTCCTGTAATAAACTTACTCAAAAACCATAACATGGTGTTGGGTGTGAAGATCAAAGAATTTTCACTCAAAACCTGCAGCTATAATAGACATATTTTAGAATTGAAAGTTGGGTAAAGAAATTGGTAAGACCTAGAAGATAGTTGAGGACTATTGACGAGTAGCATCAATCAAAATGGGTATAGTCCAGAAACACGACACAGAGTTCGAGGAAGGTTCAATTTCAAAATAAGGGGGCATACAAATAGAGACACATGTTATGACTTTGTCAAGTCTATATCACATGTTTGCCTTTTAGAATTTGAGCGTTAAAAATTGTTAATACATAAGAGCCTTTTATACTGTCACCGAGACTACTAAAAACACATATATTTTTATTGTTACTTAATAAAATAAATAACTACGGACAATCACAATTAATAAAAAGAAAAAAAATATGTAAATATTTTATAAATGAGTTGGCTATATATTTCAATTATTAACATAATAAAGTTGTAATAAATTTCTATTTGCTTTCAGAATTTCAATTTTGAAGTGCTTTTGCTACATTGTTAGTTGATCCCCGGAGAGAGTCAGGGTTCACACACGTTATCAAGATATTATTTACATAGTTGATCCACAGAGAGAGTCCAGGGTTTTATATATTATTTCATTATTTATTTTATGTCCAAGTGCTTATAAATTTGTTATAGTCTCTTTTATCAATAAAATATTGTGTGTTTATATAATATTTTATTTCCTTTTTCGTTTGTTTAATAATTTCCTTCTTAAAAACCACTTTACTAATAACCATTTTTAGAGGGATTATTATCTCCAGCAAACATAGGAGATCATCATACCATCAAATAAATCTTATTTAAGTATTAAAAAAACCTTCGATGTATGATATTTCAATAAGTTTAATTAATCTCACCGGAATCATTCTGTTTCACATGATATTGTCTACTTTAAACCAGAACACTTAATATTTACATTTAGATTTCAGGACTTCTTACCTATGGATATAATACATTACGTATTTATAAACTTGTTGGAAACTTTGTATAACCTATGTAGCGGTTCAAAGATCGTCTTATGGTACATTTTGCATAAGGACACGTTTTTATTTTTTTTTTTCATTTTTTCAGAAAATGATTATTATAGGTAGTGTTATCTTTCAACGCGATCTAATTTAGTGGAATTTTGGGTCGCTGAAATAGGATTGTTTTTTTGGTTCAGTTGTGGGTCCTCCAATTGTTGGTGGCCAAAAACTTTCGCCCATGAAAACTGACAACCATTCAACTTAAATTTTGTTTTGTTCCAGATTGATAGTGTCTGTTAAAGATGTTGATCAGTTTCAAATAAAAATCTAAATTAAATCGTTGATATTTTTAAAGCGAAAGTTTGCTGCCATAACAGTTTTTCTCCTTATCCAAACTTGTACCAATTTTTTTAAAGAACTTTAACAAATTTAAATTGTTACTCTGAATTTTCTTTTTAAAGATTTGTAGTTAGTTTTTTCTCTTTTATCCATAGAAGTAAAAAATAATCAGACTGCTTAATCAATTGAGTTAGATTTTGTCAGTATTTTATTAATAATTATTTATACACTAACAGTATAACTTTTTATTTTATCATCTAAATATAAATTATGACAAGAATGTTGATTTTTTATTAATTACTTTAAAAAATATACTTTAATAGGTGTATCAAAATTATAAGCAATTACTTATGTAATTTTACAGTATGATATGGATGCATCAAATACACCAGATTTTGTCGTTAACTTGAGTGCTTACAAAGTTGCTGACACAAACCACTTCTTTTTTTCCCCTTCATTCAGAAACAACAGGTAATTTACTGTGTAACTAACTTTAAAGGAAATACTAGAGTCACTTGATAGAAAAACTACCACAAGAAGAATGGTTCTATTCCGTCAGAGGAAATGGGAAAGTAATCCTGATCACAAAGTGCGTTTTCTGAAATAAACGGTTGGGTCCAAAAACTAGTACTGAATGCATCCAATGTTTCCCACAAAACAACAACGCTATGTTCTTCCTTGGACATGTTCAATGTTGAATGTTCATCATGACTAGAGGAAAATGAATTGGAATTGTCTTCAGTGTACGAAGCTTCTGAGGAAATGGACACTGAACTTTCCAAAATGTGGTGGGAATCATCAGCACTAAGTGCCTCGTTCATTTTCCCTTCAAATTCTGTACTAGGCTTCAACTCATCATCACATGGGGTGTTCTCATTTCCCTTTATGAACTTCTTTAGGTGGCTGTGCCAATAGTTCTTTATCTCGTTGTCCGTTCTTCCAGGTAGCTTTTCAGCAATCAGAGACCATCTGTCACAAAAAATTTCATACCAAATGCTTAATTAATTAGAAAATTACCCTTAATTCATTGTGTTCTGCTTATAATTAAAATTTGTTAAACAATATTGATTTTGAATAGTTGATCCCACTTATTAGTCCCGAAACTATTCATCAAACCAACAAAAATACATCACCAAGTCTCGATTAGATTTCCATTAAACGCAACTAGTGTTGAACTCAAAGTATTACTCATATAATTTCTTCGTATGTTGAATCACACAAAATCTTCATTAAACATGATTTCACGGATTTCTAAATACACCCTTAAAAGTAGATAGTACATCAAATCAAATATAATGAGTCTAACAATGCGGCGGACACTAGATTAAAAGAATTATTATGAGAAAAATGTTCATACGCTTTAAACTCAAATATTATTGATAAATAATATTCATTGTCCTAAGCTTGAGAAAATGAACATTAAGTTAAAAAGCCACATACTTATTTGCATATTTTTTATGCAATTCAATGATTATTTGTTCTTCCTTCTGAGAATAGTTCCCACGTTTTAGATTTGGCCGAAGGTAATTCATCCAACGAAGCCTACAACTCTTTCCACATCTTAACAACCCTGTCACGAGAAGAGTATATAATAATTAAAATAAAATTTAATATCACGAATCATGATTAAATCCAAATTAATAATTTTAATTTCTAGTAACAAAGTTCAATCATATATATACATATATACCTGCAAACTTTGGTAATTGACGCCAATTAGGATGGCCGTGTTTCTCAACATAAGCTATAAGCTTCTTATCCTCTTCATCACTCCATGCACCTTTCTTTATTCCGTTTTTATCAAAATAAGGAGCCCTTACCATGATGTTGGAATATTTCTGTCTGAGACCCAAGTTAACTACACAAATGAGCTTAAAGCAAAAGAAAATAGGCTTCCTCGGTATTAATACTGTGACTTCAAAGTTGAAACGCGTATCATGTGTTCTGACATCCCTAAGCATGACTCAATACTTATATAATAGAATGAATTGGACATGGACCCACTAGTATTTTATTAGAGTGCTTGTAAACACAGTTATGTATATCCTTTCACATGACAAAAGGGACAGTGTCCACACCACTGTCTTGTGGTATCTTCGTACTAAAGAAGGAAAATTTTCAAGAGAGGCCTTAGTTACACAATTTTATAGCGTATCCCTTACCCAAAAACGAAGAGATTAATTACTGTCAATACCATTAGGTACTCAATGTTAAAATTATTACCAACTGTGCATTTCTTTTTTTATATTTTTCAGGTGCACATATATTTCTACAAAATTTAAGGTGTGTGCTTAAAGAATTCAAATTAATTTGATATTAATGGAAAGTTTATTCAAGCCATATGTTTAATTTTTTCTGTGTTTATAAATTAATCAACAAAAAAATAATTAAGATTTTCTTTACCGATCAATACACGTGTTATGAATTTTTTTTTTGAAAAGTTGACACTTAGAGTACGAAGGAAAAAAAATACTTTCTTTTACAAAATTCAAATGAAATCTTGTTAAATATTAATGTGAAGTTTGTATCAAACCGGAATTATACCATAATAATGGGGTTGTATTAGACCGGAGTTAGTGGGTTATGAACATAACTCAACCCTACAAAATAGATTTGTAGAGTGAGAATTGATTCTTATTTATATACATGTGACATGTTATATCTGTTGACAATGTAAGACTTCGACACACTCGCTCACGTTGAGATTTGACTCGTGCGTGAATGTTGAATTTCTGACACACCCCCTTATGTAAAGGTTTGACTCATGCGTGAAGATTATTGTGAAGACAATTAATGAGTGACGCGAGTGACACTTCCGAAATTTGACTCATGGACGATATGTAACTTCTAACACATCTCTTCACGCGCTGAGACTTAACTCGTTTGTAGATATTGGATTTTTGACATATCTGTAAAAAAAAATAGAAATTTTAATTGAATAAACAATATAGACACAAAATATTTTATTGCGAAAACATATTACAATATTTTGATGAAATATTAATATGTTAATAAAACCAATAAGTTATAATTAAATGAAAAATTGATAATTAAATTTTAAAAAAATGCTAGGGTGTGGGTTAATGTTCATTCGCTTTCGATAAGCATGAATAATACATATAGCGGGGATTTATGTCGAAAGTAGGATACACTTTACATGATTAAATAGTTAATATTAAGACTGATTTTAGATTTTGATATATATATATATATATATATATATATATATATAATTTTATCACTCAACTATTAATTTCCTAATAAGTGTATAAGAGTGCCCTTTAAAAAATAAAAACATTTCTATTATTTCAAAGGAGCTGAATTCATTTTTAATCGGTCATATTCACTTTACATATTTTAAGTGTGTTTGACTGGGGGTATAGTTCAGTTGGTTGAATATGATCTGATATCTCTATCTTCCATTCTCACTAATTAAAAACTTTAATGTATTTGTTTCAAGTTTTTTAAAGTTATTTTCGAGAATGTAATAAAAGTTATCAAAGCGCATTCCATACATCACATGTATTTTCCGGAATTCATATTACACTTAGTTTACTCTCTTTCTATTTTCACATGAAAGAGTGAGAATATTATATTCTCTCAGGAATCAAAGTTTTTTCCATGTTCACATTATTTTACCTTAATGTTTTATTTTTAAATTAGAAAAATATAAACATTCATAAAAATAAAATATAATTACAAACATTTGTAATGAAAATAATATTTTAAAAAAAAAGTATTGACAAAAATAATATTTTCGAGAATAAAATTATTCCATGGAACAAATGCCCCTTCTCACAAAACAACATAATATGCAAGTAACTCATAAATAGTTATACATATTTTTCTTCAATATTTTTCTTTTTTACGGTGACTTTTAGAAGGAGAAAATAAATAAAAAAATATAAATTTACTTTTTCAAAAAGTGAAATTAATTTTCAATAATTAATTTATAAAAACTTTTCTTTTTAATTTTTTTTTTTTTAAAAATATGGGATTTTATAATGAAAAACTAATTTTAATATTTAGAGAAGTAAATTCATACTAATTTTCTTTCTCTAGAAGCTTTCTGAAAGCAAAAAAAAAAAAAGAAGAAGAAGAAAAAACCTTCAAACTGAAAATCAGAACAGGGTTTAAAATGGGTAAGCTAATACACATTTACTTAAACCTAAGTTAACGCGAAAGAAATTCATACTATATTAATAAACAATAAACTATTGTGACAAACAGCATCAGTAAATAAAAAGTAAAGAATAAAATAAAATTATTAGTCAATTACTTTGTACAATATTAATTTTTTTATTCTCCGAAATGTTCAACCTTTACTTAAAGAGTGTAAAACCAATACTTTTATACTTTTTAAATAAATATAAAGTAAAATTATAGTGTGTGGGACCTATTTTATATTTGTATTTTTTATGCACTACATGGGACCTATTTGTCGGTGTCATGATTCATGGAAAGTGCCGAAGTATTAACATAATCGAGAATAAGGTAAAGTATGAAGAATACAAAGTGCGCTTTATTTTATTTTATTAGTGTAGAATTTATTTATTTTAAAAGATAAAAGATATTAAATTAAAACAATTTTAATTCATTTGTTTTCACTATCCAATAATTGTATGCTCAAATTTCATCCATTTTAAATTTTTTAATTACTACAATTATTTTCTTTTACCTAAAACTTGCACATCGTTATATTCTATTCCATGTTAGGATTCATGAAAATTTTGAGATATGAAATGATTTCAGATGTTTAAATTAAAGTAAATGATTCAATAAAATTTAAAGAATGTTACAAGTGGAAGTAAGGGTTTTTAACGAGGAGATAGTTAAACTCGAAATTTTCCTGAATTTTTTTCAAGTATTTTAATTGTTGAATTTTTTAACAAGAGAATATTTCAAATACTTATTAATTAATAAAATATATTATTTTTATATTTTTTAAATAAATAATTCATACCGCTTCTTTAAAAATGTAAATGTATCATAATAGATTTTGTTTACAAATCCTTTTTTCTCATAAACATGAAGAAGGGTTTATACTCTCTCAAGTAGAATATATCTATCACGCTAAGAATAAAAAAATGATGGATCAAATTTTAAATTGTTTGTTTTAAAAATTTTAGTAAAATAATAATAATGATACAAACAAATATAACAATTAACAATTAATTCTTTAACATAATAATTGATATATAATGATTTATATGTATCACTAATATCATTATAAAGAAGTCATTACATTGGATCATAAATTTAGTTTAATATGTTTGTGATATTAAATCTATAATCGATCTATTCTCACATTAAAATTAATGTTACATAAGAGATTCAAAATATAATATTGATTTTACCACAACTTTAAGTTTAAGTTTAATGTGTTTGGAATAAAAATATATATTAAATCTACGTTAAATTTATTTTTACATTAAAATTAATACTATCCTAGAGATTAAGTATATATTGTTGACGTTTTTCTTGAGTAATAACTTCTAATCACAGCGTCAGCATCCGATTTTAGTTTTTATTTTACTATTTAGAGAGAAATATCCTGTTTTTCATATGTTATCACATATCTTTATCATAACTGCTTAATCTTTATGTTTTATATATTTGTCATCAATTGGCATATTTTGAATTTAAATTCATATTTTTACACCTCTTATAACATTTATAATCAAAGTTAAAACTATTGAAGAGCGATGCCGTCTTGTTTGAACGCTTAAAACCTTAGCCTTTCGTATTCTTGATACAAATCCTTAATGATCTGTCAAATACTCAAAACCTTAGTGTTGAAGATAATCTTTGCGTTGTTTAAATACTCTAAACCTTTATCCTTTTAAACTCTTCACGAAAGTTTCTATAAATTTGTTTGAACACTTAAAACCTTAGTGTTAAAGAGCAGTTCCAACATGCTCAAATGCTCCAAACATTTGCCACTCAAATTCTTGATAAAAGTCTTTATAGATTTAATATCACAAACATATTATACTAAAATTTATTATTTATTTTAATGAATTTAATAATTAAATCTGTGAATAAATCCTTATTTGTGAAAATTATGGAATAGATATTTGATTGATATGTTTATTCAACCGCACTCATAATATAATAAGTGAAAGAAATCAATAATGTGGGACTGTGTTCTAAATTTGTCCTTTCTAATTATTACAATAGTTACTTTCTTTTAACAGTATTACTATATTGACTTTTAAGAAATTAAATTGATGTCTTAGTTGACTAATTTTGAGTAGAGCCGCACAACCCGTTAGAAAATTTGGACTTACTAAAACTTTTTCTCGACTCATTTAGCACACAACAAATTCAATTTGAACAGCTTGTAAATCGATTTGTATCCCATATTGTGATTTATATTTGTCTTTGATTTTCAATATATATATATATATATATATATATATATATATATATATATATATATATATAATATACTAATTTAAGTGAATCAATTTATATAACCCATTAATTAACTCATGATATATTGAATTAAATTATCTATTTTTTAAGAAAGAAAATCGTCTCAAACGGGATTTTTTTAAGTTAGGTTTATTCCTTTTTATATTTCAAACACAATAACTATTTGACCTGAATTGTTATTTTTTCAAACAAGAAAATAGAATATCAAATTAAAGGACAATAAAAATCTATAAAAGAATTGGATAAATTATAGTGATCACATGTATAAAAAGGCAGCCTTCAAAAGTAAAAATAATTCCAACAAGAAATAATTAAATTTAGTCAATGTAACTGGTTAAACTGTAATTAGATATAAACAAATCAAAATATTAAAAAATTTATTGGTATTTGATTTAATTTCTTTTTAAAAAATTATGGTTTATTTTATTAAATATTTCAAATAAATTTTAAAATAAATAAGTAGTATTATTTTTTTAAAAGAATTGAACTTAATATGTGCAACTAAAATAGCGTGTGAAATAGAAGACCAAGACTTAAAAGGTAATATAATATTGTACTATTGATTTACTTTGAATGACGTTAGCAACATGTGTCACATTTAATGATGTCAGCACTTACTAAAGGACAACCATATAAAGGAGCCAGCTCTTACTTTAGTGACAAAACCGCAAAAGATGGTATTTATTTTTTTAATAATGAAAGATTCTTACGTGTCTCACGCTGAGTACAATATTCTTCTATGAATGAATTATTTAAATATACGTACACCACATAACATTATATTGTTATAATTTAATATATTGATTTCGAGTGATTTAATATCTATAATATAAAAATTATTTTTTTTAAGAAAAATTATTATATTTAAAGTTATTGTTTATAGTTAATTTTTTATATAATTCAATTTATTTATTTTATTACTTTTGTTTCATTTATCTAAACCGCGGTAGTCTAGAAAAATTCTTCCACTTTTTCTATTTATTATTTTTTATTCATTCAGATAACGTAGTTTTCATTCTTCATATTTTATTCTTTTTTATTTTCTCTCTATTTTATTTCAAGTCTTAACGAAATTAACATGGAAACAAAATGATATATATATATATATATATTAGTTTTAGTTTCTAAATTTTCTTTTTACAAGAACTGAGAAAAAGAAAAGATATAAATAATAAATTATTTTCTGTATTTGATGAAGAAAACAACAAAAATTTAAAATGAAAAATGTTCTTTTTCAAATAATCAAATATTGTTTTGCTTTATTTTTTAATTTAAATTTCATTCTTCTTTAATTTGTTTTCCTTGTAACGCAGCGTAAATAATACTGTTAATTAGAAATATCTAATTATATTTACTAACTTATTCGCTACTAGATATTTGAGGTATTTAAAAGAATAACATGTATTTTTATTTGTAAAATAACAAATGAAATAAAATTTATCATTTAAAATGAAATTTTGAAAGTCAAAAAAAGAGTTAGTATAAAAATACTAGACGCTAAATTTAATTTTTAATTTTTTAAGTTTTAAATTTTTTTATTTTAATTCTTTAAGTTTAAAAAATTCTATTTCGATATTTTAATTAATTTAAAATTTAAATTAATAATAGAGTTGATGTGTAATTAATTTTTTTTTATGAAAAATTACTTTAAAAATAATATATTTTAAAATATAAAGAATGAAAATAATTTATTAAAATTAAAAAATAAAATAATGTCAAAACTAGAGAAATTATTTTAACATTTAACCAATATACTAATAAGACGTAGTTAGACGTGAATTCTTTTATAACCATATTCGTGGATCCAGGGTGGTGTCAGGATTTTTATTTAATGTCAAAATCAAAAAGTAATTTTGATAAATATTTTTTAATTAAAATATTTATACAATGTAAGATAAATATATAACCAATATTTTTTAAAAAAAAGTAAAATAAATATATAATTATATTTATTTTAAAGATATTCAACTTGATAAACAGAAAGTCGAAAAAAAAATACAGAGAAAGTAGTGTATGATTAATTAAATTATATATTTATCTTTTATTAATGTCAATTATTATAATTTGGCGTTTATGTTGAGTTGAGAAGAACAAAGTAATATTGGCTCGTCATATATATATATATATATATATATATATATATATATATACATATTATTATTTAATTTGATAAAGATTTGTCCCGAAGATCGACGTGTGAATCTGTGAATAGCTAGCGTTTGCCAAATACGTCATGGTAATGACGTGGGCACTTGTTAAATTTGACGATAAGTAACACTGAAAGCACATTTTGTCAGTGGCACGTGGTGAATGTAAGTTAATTATTCAACTTGGACAAAGAGTAGATAATAAAATAAGACGACTATATTAAGTCTTTTTTGTCTTTTGTTTGAGTATTAGCGAGAGATTATGCAACTCTATTAACAATCTAATCTCAGTGTGTGAAACGTTCATTACTAATTAGTTGAGCTGATCGGGATCGCATTAAAAAAATTTATAAGTTGTTGAGCTGACACGTTGATTTGACGAAATTAAACTTTTAATCTTTATCAGAAAAGATAATTTGCTAGTTATTTCTGCGATGAAATTTAATTTTGAAACAAGAAAATCGCTAACATCAAACAAAACAAAACATAACTTATAATATTTTTTTACTGTATGTCTGACTAAGAAATTTTTATTTCTTTTATAATTGTTTGAGAACGAATTGGAAAATTATACTTTTACATAAATTTTCATATAATTTGGTATAGGAAATTTCTACATTAAAATTGATTTAATTAAAAAGTACTTATTTTTTATATCAATTGATTTTGCGAGCATGTTTGATTGTAGTTTTTATTTTTGCCGAAGATTAAGAGTGTTTTTCTAATCCATTAAAAATTAATCTCAAAGAAATTTTACACACAAAAATTAAATACAAAGTTTTTCTTCCTAAATAAAGCATATTCTCTTGTATAAATATTGGAGTTCTTCCATCTTTACTTAATATTATTAATTTTTTTATGTGGAAATTAAGAAAATAAATAAACAAGTTCATAACTTGTAAAAATCAACTAAAGGTTCAAACTGGATTTAATGAGGTTCCTATACATAAGTTCTTCAAATTATTGGGATGAATAGTTAATAACATAACTAATGGATCTATGATTCTAAGTTCCTAATAAAGAGTTTAATCTCTTTTTACATGAGATAAGGAAAAGAAAATTTGAATTTTGAATGATTTAGTAAATAGGACATGCATAACTTAATGATATTTTTATTATTTGAGTGACCACTAATATTTATTTAATTAAATTCATGTCACATTATTTAATAATTTAATAAATCACTTAATCTATAAAATAAAATTCAATGTTAATAAAAACTATTTAACTATTTTATAACATTAATCCTATTAATATATAATTCAATCAATTTTTTTTATATTATATATTATAATATTTATATCATAATTCTTTAGGCTTACATCCATACATCCATATGTTATTCATTTTCATATTTCTATTTTAACAATTTGATTCATTTCATATATAACAATAATATTACTACGACTATCATCATTGTTATTGTATGACTAAATCTTATTAACCACCATATCGATACACTTAATGACACAAGTTAATATGGATACACAATATGTAAATTCTATATAATGTGATCTCAATCATACTCATTTCTAACAGGTTTAACTCTAGTTTTTAGTGAGATCAATCAAAAGTCCTTAAATGTAAATGATCTTGCACACATGAAGATACAAATCAGATGACAAATAAATTTATAATTTTTATTTTTGTAGAAAATTAAGTATATAAACATAGAATAAACTAAGACAACCATAAAAACAACATCTATATAAGCCACATACTCATGCAAGACCTTGGGTGTTAAACTTTGAGTTAGTGGATCAACAATCGTAAAATGTGTTCTTATATGCTCAATATAAATTTATTTTTCTTGAAATACTTCCGTAAATACAAGATACTTGATGTCGATGAACTTTGACTTTGTCGAACACCTATTATTATTAGTGTAAAATACTATTAATTTATCGTCACAATAAACCTTGAGTGTCCTCTCAACAATCACGCATAGGCCTATGACAAAATTTGTAGCCATAATTGATGGTTCAATGCCTCACATTAACCAATAAACCCTACTGTTATGGTCGAAGAAGTTACAAATTTTTGTTTCACAGATTTTAAAGAAATAGCTTCTCTTATAAAATGTAGCTTGATGTGGAGTGTTTGTTATTTGGGCATCCCGAAAATTCAGAGTTAGAGTACCCAATGATCTCTAAGTTATCTAACTTTCGATATATAAACATCTTTTGATATATAAACATGTAGTTTTTTGTTCTCTCCAAATAGTGTTTTACACACTTTATCGATTTCTAGTGTTGTACACCAAGATTACTCATATATCTTCCTAGAAGTCCCATTATAAATGTTATGCCAAGACGAGTACAAAATTGAGGTCTCCTACAGTTGATGATGCGTAAGGAATCTTTTATTTAGTCTATAAAATCTTCTCTATGAAAAATGTAAAGACAACAAAAAAGCTTTACAAAAGAACCGACAAAAAATCGCTCTACTCAAAACCATATAGTGGAAAACACTAATGTTTAACATACACTACCTAAAATTTAACGCACCTAATACATAAATTAAAGGATGCTATGCGAGTGATTAAAACATATTACTCTCTTTTATATATGTCTTTTACACCTCGCTCTTTTTATATAACTTCAAATTAGCACAATATACAATAGGTTTTATAACCTAATCCTTGTATGCTCAATATATTCTTCCTTCATTTAAGAGTGCACCAAGAAATTTGGTACGGAACTCCTTGTAAGACTATTTTTAAATGGGACAAGAGATTTTGTTCATGTAATCCATGAACATTCTAGGATATAGTTCAAAGACAACTAATTTATTGTCAAGGTAACATTAGTTTTAACAAGAAGATGAGCAAATTGAAATTACCAACTTGAAATCTTTCATTAGTTAACGTAAACATACATTTAAATAAGGAATAGGATTATTAGTTGACATTTCAACAATAGATCACAAAAGAAATAACACAAATAGAAGATGCAAAAGATGGACACACCAAAATTGAAGAACATATTTAAAAAAGTTATTTTTATAAAAGTTATCTCAAATCAGATTGTTAGATTGTGAGACCTCAGTACCATTAAGAGTAAAAGACTCTTGTTCTAGTCTTTGGTTGTCTAGCTTGGCCACTCTAGTTTTTACTATTTTGCTCCTTATTGGATATTTTCACATCCTATTTTTATTTATTTTTCTATTAATTTATTTTTATAAATTTTTTTATCACATAAAAAAAAAAGTCTTCATCAATCCGTCCTGAATCCAATGTCAATTAGATTAACGGTTTGGAAAAATAAAATTTGCTGATTAACAAACGTTTAGGCTCAAATTAAACCAAAATGGATCAATCCACTTAATATCATTTACCAAATTAAATGCACTTTCTCATAACAATTTTCTACCTCAAAAATGTACCATCAAAGTTTGGAATAAAATATGCTAGTGTGCCTTCACCACTGCATATCTCATCCGTAAACTTATCTTCTACAAGAAACGGCTCAGTCCAAAAATTACCGCTGAATTCTTCGTATGATGCCAATGGAGGAACATAATCTTCATCCGTGGTTGATAGTGCAACATCTGATGTTTCCGTGGACATAACCAATGAACTTTCTAAAATATGAGGGAAGTCATTACCAACATCTGCACTTGATGGGCTTTCAGATTTTTCAAACTGATGAGTTTCATTTAAATTTTCTTCAAGATTATCATCACCAAGATTGGAGTATAACTCACATGTTGCGACTTCATTGCTCTTTAGGCTCTTTTTTAGGTTGCTATGCCAATAGTTCTTAACCTCATTGTCCGTTCTTCCCGGCAATTTTTCAGCAATCAAGGACCATCTGTAAAGTCAAAGACACTAAATTAAATTTCGGAGACTAACATTGATATATACTATCAAAAATGTTACACAGTCAATAAATAGCTAGTAGTCAGGTTTAGATTAATTTTAGACTCTTGTAACAAAATTTATAAAAAATTGTAGAAATTGCAAAATTGTACTTATTTCCGAATTCTTGGTGTAATTTGATGATTATTTGTTCTTCCTCTGGGGTGTAGTTCCCGTGTTTTAGATTTGGTCTCAAGTAATTCAACCAACGAAGTCTGCAACTTTTCCCACACCTATCTAAACCTGTGATAATCCAGCATTGAAGACTCATTAACATGCATTGCGGTATAAATCACACCAATTAATTAATTCAAGATATTCTATGATCTATTATGATGTCAATAATCAAAGTAAAATTAAAAATAACCATTGATCATCATCGAATAAATACGATTAGTTAATGTTGAATCATACTTTTGTAGGACTTTCAATCATTAGAAATATTAATACCTGCAAATTTGGGGAGTTGACGCCAATTAGAATGGCCATATTTCTGAACATAAGCTCTTAACCTATTGTCTTCTTCTCTACTCCAAGCACCTTTCTTGAGTCCATTTTTGTCATAGAATGGAGCTCTTACCATCTCTAAAAGATTATTAGGCTTTTGGTTAATACAAATCCGAGAAAACTAATCACAACTCAAAGGATCGGATTAAAATTTTCTCAGCTTTTTATACTATTTATCCGGAAATTTATACTATAAATTAAATCAAAACGCGTCCCATCTACTGATAATAGTTCCGTTTATTAAGTCAACCCTATATGAATAATAATAAAGATGGACTAAAACTGATCTGGGTCTGCCCATTTACATATACTGCTTGTTCATGATCAGTTTTTTCTAACTATAGCTTAATTGTTGTCTTATATTCCCTAAGGTCATTCAGAAATTGATTGTATAATAAATGGAGCCTAGTGGTGTTATTGTTAGGTAATCATTTATAGTACCTAAATATATAATTCCAAGTTGGAATACGGGTGATCCAGTTTTGGAAATTCAAAGTCTTAGTGTAAATAAATATAATTCTTAGTTTTTTATTAATGAGATTAGATTTTTTATAAAAAAAATTTATCAATATGTTGGACTACGTATAAAGTAAATCAAGTATGTTATTAAAATAATAATAAAAATAGACTGACCTAGAGAGAAAGTTGGTTGTAATGTTGTATAGATTTTATTAATGCATTTTTTTTCATTGATGACCTGGTTTAGATGGGAATGGATCCTCTCAATTTAATTAAACACGTTGAATTTATCACTTTCTCGGTCTTGCACGTTAAATTTCAGAATAAGTATTAAAGCCAGAAACTAAGAACTGATAAAGAAAATAAGAAGGGTAGAAAAATAACACAAAAAAATTACGTGATTCAGTGTAGCCTATATTTATGGGATGGGAAAGAAGAATATATGCACACACTTCAGTGATATCAATACAATGCATGGTGTCTAATCACCGTGGCCTTCTCTGTAGTGTTACCTTTTCATACAAGATGTTATTTACAGAAGGAAAGAATCAAACATTTCAATATAAGTTTAACAAATAAAAATAAAAACAAAAATATTGATGACAAAAGCACTTTTATCTCTGTCTTACTTTTAACAGTAACCCAAACATAACCAGAAATATTTTATTAAAGGGGTAGGAATTTTTTTAAAATAAAAAACTATTTAATGATTTAATCTTTGTTGTAACAACATCATTAAGTAATTTGGTCACGTACTGTTTATTGATTGGTTACGTCAAAAAAAATTATCTAACACTATAACGTAAGTTTTTATAGCGTAAAATAAAAAAGAATTAATATATATATATATATATATATAGAGAGAGAGAGAGAGAGAGAGAGAGAGAAAATAAAAAAGATAGCAACATGAACTAAGAAAAAATTAAAATATAAATATAAGAATTAAAAGTGTTAATTTTAAATTATAAGGATTGAAATTATTTAAATATTTGAATCATAAAAGATTACTATTAAATAAATAATATTATAAAAATATTCACTAATTTCATATATGAAATTAATTTTATACGTAAAATTAAATAAAATCCATCATTTAAAGAAAATAAAATAAATTTTACCTTAATATTTTATTTCTCTTATTTATTTTGTTATTATTTTGAAACCCTGGTTGCCTCCCTTAAATTTGTCCCTAGATATAGTTATTATAGTTGACAAAATTCCTTTTTCAAATATTTAGTATAATTACACACAAACTCAATTTAACATAGTTGCAACTCAATTTGGAGACCGATCAAACGTAACTAATCTACGTATTTAACGATAAAATTTTATATTTTAATTTTGTGCTTATAAATATTAATATAACGTAAATGATACTTACTAATTAGAATGTAACAAACTAATTAATAAAAACGAACAAGTTTTTAAAATTTTTTGTTGTTCATGATTTTTACCTATTTCGTTTTTTGTTCCTTACGTATATTTTTTTTAGTATCAACCCTTATATATTTGATTACTAATTTCCATAATATTTTTAAGGAACTAATCCTCATATTTTTCATGAATGATCCATCATGTATGCTTGAAGCCTAGAATGAACTATCAACGTGGGCTCACAGCTTGCGTGCTCTACCTGTAGCCCGTAAAGCTATAGTCGGCCCAACTTATCCTAGTACATCATGGATCACATTCACATGGCCCTCCGAGAAATTTTCTACTTTTCATATATCTATCTTATCCATTTAATAATTATACTTTATTTATTTTTTTCAAATTTTTTCTTAAATAACCTTCTATTTTCTATTAAATTTTTTTTTCATTATTTGTTTTTAGTAATCATTCATGTACAATGTTGATGTTGTTTTTTTCATTGACAAGATCATTATTGCCTTTAAGATTGCAAGATAAGCCATTGTCTTAATATGTCTCAGGATAATTTATGATTTAGAAAGAATTTTTCGGAATAGATGATTTTATTTCAAATTTTATTTTCCTAAACGTATTAAGACATCATTGACAAGGATTTAAGTTGATGGTTAAGGATAAGAGTCTAAACCAGTGGTGGAGCAGAGATATTCATCCGATATAAGATACAAAAGAGATAAGAAAAAATGGGAAAGAAAAAGAAATATAAATAAGAAAAATAAAAAATTTATATTTAATTAAAAATACAAGATTATTTAAAAAATAAAAAATTAAACGTTGTAATGGTATCACATAATTTACTTCTATCTTGCAAATCTAGCTATATACTTGATTTCACTTTATTTTATACTTAATCCCAATCTTCTTCTCTTTGATATGAAAATTTCATTTATACCTCCCCGGGAACTAAAACTACACTCTTTAAAATTTAAATAAATAAATAAATAAAATAGCTAGAATATTGTTGGATATCTAGAAGTATTCATGGCTCGATTTAGATCAATTATGGGTAAAATAAAATTCAAATCAATTAATTCTCATTAATTTGAGTTTTTAAATCTTTTTTCAAAATTAAAATTAAATCAAATCAACTCTATTAATAATGGAATAATTTTCAATTGAATCAGAAATATTTTATAAATATAATTTTTTTTTTGTTAAGAAAAACACATTATTATTTAGAAAAATTTCACTTGATCTTTATCACTAAAATGATATATACTATATACATACATACATACATACATACATACATATATATATATATATATATATATATATATATATTTGTTGAATTTTTTCAAATTTATCAATTACAAATTTAATACTCAAATCAATTACTAGATCTAATTAATTCAAAATTATGAATAAATTGATTTGTTTTAAATCTTAATTGATTATATTGGACCCAATTGCATAAGTCCCTGTGGTATCCACACATTCCACTTTAGAATGTTAAAGTAACTGATTTCAAGCGGTTGTGATTAATTCATAAAGTTAGTTAAAAAAGGTTAGTCTTTCATCTTTCTATGAGAACATAATTAGTTGTTTATCAGGTAGCCCATATATGAGCAATCTTGTAACTCACTTTATGCAATTCTAGTTAAATAATAATTTTGCATTCTGAATATTTCTTGTGTTCTTCGGAGAAACTACTATGCAGTTCCCCGATCTTTTACAAAAAGTAACATAAGCAATTATGTTGCACACTCCCAGCCTAATCCACTTTGTCATGAGATGGGGTCTTCAGTAATCAGTATCATTATAGATCACTTTCACTTTTCTCTCTTTTGTGCCATGCGTGTCTCATTTTCTGTTTTTGTAATAATAAAAGCAATATGTAAAAAAACACATAATAAATACTAAAAAGGTTAAGGTTAAGGTAATTTTTGTCCTCATAAAATTATCAAGAGGTGAAATTCGCCCTTAAAATTTAAAACATTCATTTTTCATCCGTCTTTTCTATATACCCAAATATTTATAGGTTTAATGACTATACATAAATGATGTAAAATTGTCAACTAAACTAATGAATCAGATTTGATAGAATTTTCAGGATAATTATTATTAAATGAACAAAAGATTATAATTGAATAACAGTAAAAAAAAACATTTCCTCTCAACTTCCAATTCTATTAAGTTATTATTCGATTACTCAAGGATATTTTAATAAAATAAGAAAATCGGGGTATTTCATAACTATGCATGCATATTTTAATGCAATTGATGGTGAGAATTTGTTAATTTAAAGTTTTACATCGGTAGATTTTAGAAAAAGAGAAGAGTAGAATACTTATATTAAAGAGAGTGAGATGTTTTATTTTCTTGTACCACACATTAAATCTATATAATGGATGTATTTAGATTTTAGGTAGTATGTATCAAACACCGGTATATTTTCACTATTAGGTCCTGAGTATAACATTTTTTTGTAAGTTCTTTTTGCTGTACTCTTTGACTTGTAACTGAATTAGGTATCGTAGTTTTTGTCCCTCTCATTTGGAATTTCTACATTAAAAATTGTTTGTGTTTTTTTAATTCCTACATTTTGTTTCTCTATTTTATGGAAATTCACAGGTATAGTGTAATTTTTCAGCTGCACATCAATGTCTTTTCTAACAAGTGGTATAAGAACTCATAATTCTCAAAAGTTGAAAATTTTGTAAATATATTTTAAAATAAATCTAACGGATAAAAATAAAATAAACATAAAAATAAAAATCAAGATTCGTAAACAAAATTATTTTTACTTCATGCATACTTTTTGAAATGAATTTGTAAACATAGGGATAATATCTTAGAAAGATCACCAAGTTACATACAATAACCTAAAAGAATTAGACTCCCAGGCAAAAGTTTGAAAATAATAAAAAGAAATATTACTTTTTAATCCTATGTCACGGGAAAAAAAAATAGTTGGATTTGCAATTTCATTTCCCACTAACTAACGCAGGCCCTTGACCAGTTGAGTTGAAAACTTTAATTCGAGCAAAACGTGTTTCACATTTTGGTACTATAAAATATTTATACAGACTGGTAAATGATTGTTAAAAACTCCTCGTGTCTAATTACTGAAACATACATATATCTTTATCAAACAAATTGTATTTGACAACTATGAAAAAATGGTGCCTTCCGAGAAGGAGAAAGACACGAACAAGGAAAGTCTCTCTGTCTTAGAGTCACAGTCAACGCTCTTCGTGCTATATGTCACAATCACTTCAATTCATTTTTTATTTTGTTCATTTAAGTATCAACTTTTCTTATTCAATTTCATTATTCATACTCTCTGACTGCCCTCCATTTTATCCATGCCTATATTTTAAGAAAATTATTAATTTTATTATTTTATAGGACAAAATATTTTTACTAAATAGAAATAAAAATATGTTTGGTTAATTTTTTAAAATTATAAAATTATTTATACTTTATTACGTAACTATTTTTTAAACAATATTATTTATGTCTACGCGTTTTGCTGTTTCCGTAACAAAGTACTCTACTAAAAGCAAGTACTGTTACGATGTTGAATTGTCGTTCTTGAGGAGTTTACGTCAACGCACGTTTCTATAATTATTAAACAATTATAGTTAATCAGCGTACCTAAGTACATAAGCAATTATTAAGTATTGCAAGTAACAACAAGATAGGTGACACAATGTGAACGCGCTAAATTTGTAAGCATATGACGTCAAATTAAAATAATCATCACATATTTCTTATTCTATCCGAATCAAATAAATTAATTAATCTGCAAATAATTTAACACTTTTGTTATTAAAGAAGACAAGAGCATTGCATTATTGAAGTTGAAGTTATTGTGTGCTTAATCTCTGGTTCAATGAATCCCCGTATTAGAAGGATTTAGATAATGGCCTTCGTCGATTCATTCATATTTAAGGTTAGAGTACTCACATACTAACAAGAATCAACTAGGGCCGTTTTTTTTTTTTTTTTTTTTTTATATATCTAAACAACAAATTAAATATAAAATAATTATACTAACTGGACAATTATGAATAGTTCGATACTGCACGACAGATACTCCTAACCACAAATTAAACAATTAAACAGATTAACTATATGAGCAAGTTTGTTATTCTCGTATAAAAATAGATGACATATATTACGAATGATTCCAACGTTAATTAGTTAGCATAATGGTGAGATATATAGTATGTAAGTTCTATTGATTTTTATGATTAGTTATTATAGAATAATCAGATATTGGTACTTATGATTTTCAACTTATCATCAATAACTAGTTAGGGAGACATCTTTACCCGTGGTAAGGCTTTGGTTGGATATTGGGTATATCTTAGTCTACTTAAGGGATTACGAAGGCAATTAAAATTTTACTCCTTGATATTTTTTTTTTCATTCATTCATCTGTTGACTAAGGTTTTGTGAGAACATTATTATTTCATGAAAGAGATCTTGTTTTATGTTAGTGGAAATTAATTTCTTTTATATTAATATTTTCATTAAATAATAATTAATTTTTAAAATTATTTTAATTAACTCAATTACCATTTAGTTCTTAATTATTAATTATTTATTTATCAATCTCTCATCACATGTCTCTCAAATTATATATATATATATATATATATATATATATATTGTTAAAAATAATCTATTAAATAAAAAAATTATGTTTAATTGTCATTATATATAAAAAAAAATTTCCGATTAGCAACACCATGAGTTGGATTAGTTTCCAATCTAACGGACTAGAAAAACAATGACATGAAAATAAAAAAAATAAAAAAATCGAGAATAGGAGCTTTATTACGATTTTAAGAATTCTTTAATTAGTCCAGTTATTATGAAAAGGGAATTTTTTAATTTTGTGCGATTTCCATGGTTTCAATTGCTTGTATTGGTAATAAAGGCATTGACTAGCAATTAAAGGAATGAAATTAGGGTTATGTTTACCTACATAAATAGAGACAATATTGTAATAACTATACTAGCAAGTGTCTTCAGATTTTTCAAAGTAAAACGAAATTATTATATATCTTAAAAAGGTTAAAAAATAAACTGCCCAGAGAATTAATATAAAACAAAATAAACATCTTACATCTCCAATATGATCAATATATTCTTTTATCTAATTAGCTAATCAACTCGTGTCTCAAAAGTCCAGTTTATTATTCACTAATTATCGTCAAAATATGTATATACTTTGTTTTTCTCCTAGTGTTGAATAGAAACAACTAGGTCCAAACATAAACTAGGTCCACACTATGTTGAATAGAAACAACTAGCACAAATTTGAAGCGAACATAGTGTTATCAAAGGAAGAGAATAAAAAATGTTACTTGAAGTCTTTCCTATATTTGATCAAACATACGCTGCATGATGACTTTTTAATTCTTTGAAAACGCGTAAGTTTCCGAACATTCTAATTGCATCAGCATATATTTCAATAAAATTTGTATATAAAAAAAACGTCTTCAAAATAAAATTTAGTCATTTGATTCCTACATTTTCAAATTGATGAAATTGGTTCTTTACTTATAACAAATTTGTGAATTAATTTGTCTCTCTTCCCTAACTCTTTTAATAACTATGTTGAAGTAATTAACAACTTTTAATTGATAGAAATGTGTATTTGTAATATTTTTATTATTAAAATAGTAGAAAAATAGAATGATAATAAGAAATGAAATTTAATTTTTATGAACTCACAGTTAAAGTTACTAAATTTATTATGTATAATAAACTATTATTGGAAAATATGTAAATTCTTATTAAAAGAAGATACATTTGGGAGACAAAAGTTATCCGGATATAAAAACGATTTTAACACTCTTTTGTTAATTAAAATTTATTAGAAATGCAAATTTCAAGAAACTCACTTCTATTTTAGTGTTTAATAATATATATATATATATATATATATATACACACACGTATTAACAAAATATAAAACAAGATGTTTTTATAATTTTAGAATCAACTCAATATAATTCTTCTAATAGGTAAAATAAAGATCTCTATTTTATAGGTGACTTGTGGGTCAATAGGTTATCTAACCAAGTAAAAGTGAAATGATATAATTAAATTAAAAATAGTTGATATAATTCTCTTAATTATATATTTTAATATATATAATTGGTTATATATATATTTATTACATCAAATATCTTGGATTATATTATTTAACCCTACTTATATATAAAACAACCAAATACCTCAATTAAATAATTGTAATTATCATTATTCATGTCATAATAATAACAGAAAAGTATTATTACATATTTATTTTAATCTATGGTTGTTTAATCTTGCATAAATAAAAATGAAAATAAATAATATTTTCTAAAAGATAATTATATTTTAAAATATTCTATATATTACAATGATCTTTAATAACATCATTGAATATTTTTTCCATTTATCATCCAATCATACATTACATCCATACTTTTCTCTCTTTATTTTTGTGTCCATCACTCTTTCATACACTAGCAAATACTGTCAAAAATATCGATCTCAGAACATGTAATAATTTCCTTAATTAGAATAAACTAAGATTTTAATGGTACAAATCACTTTGTCCCCACAGATCATCACTAACTAAATGAAAATATTCAGATTCTTCCACGGAGGGAACAAGTAGTTCGCTTGACACGTGGGACAAGTCAACTGGCTGTGTCCAAAAGTTATCAACGGTGGCCTCTGCGTATGCATCGAAAAAGCCGCTAAAGCCTTCCACAACCATACTTTCGCTGCTTGATTGATGTGGAGACAGTGAACAAGAATCTCTACTTTGAAAAGCACCATTAGTATCTTCTGACACATTATAGGAAATGTCATCCAGATTCAACTCTTTCCAGAAATTTTCATTGTATGAATCAAGAAAACCCAACTCAAAATCTTCAAACACCAAATTTTCCATACTGGCAGCACTGGAATTATCAGAAGTTATGGATGAAAACTCGCTGGAGGATGAAAGTGGAGATAATGAGTATGATGATGAATTATCTGAAGAGGAAGTAACAGGAAGAGTAACAGTAAGAGCACTGTTTGGAGCCAATTCTTTATCTTTTGTTTTGTTAGTTCTGGCTTCTTCATTTGTGCTTCTGTTTTGTTGAGACCTTTTCTTTAGTGTTGTGTGCCAATGGTTTTTTATTTCGTTATCTGTTCTTCCTGGTAACTCAGCTGCAATAGTAGACCATCTGCAAGTGAATTAAGGAATGATCAGATTATAACATTCTAGTGTTACAATATTCAACTTATTGATCCATTTCAAATGGGAATTCATATAAGAGCATTTGAATTTTATTATACCTATTGCCAAGTTGTTTGTGCATTCTGATGATGCATTCTTCTTCTTCTGGAGTGAAGTTGCCTCTTTTCACATTTGGCCTTAGATAATTCATCCATCTCAATCTACAACTTTTCCCACATCTTTGCAAACCTGAAAATCAATGCACCACACAATTAATTAACAAATTTTCTCTTTGATTAAAATTCATCACTATCACAATTAAGTCTTCAAATATATATACCTGCAAACTTGGGAAGTTGACGCCAATTCCAGGAGCCATACCTAGTGATATAAGCAATTAACTTCCTATCTTCTTCAGGAGTCCAAGTACCTTTCCTAAGTCCACTTTTGTCACAAGATGGAGTTCTCACCATCTTTGTAATTAAAAAACAAGTAAACTCAGACTCTTAGCAATCGAGTGTTTGTGTTTGTGTTTCTCTTTTAAAGTTCAAATATTCTGGTTCTATTGGGTAAGAGAGCATTTATGTGTGTAAAGAATGGTTTCTGTGTCCGACCAGTGACTTATTTATATGACGAACATGTTCTCATCCAAAACGTGTTTCATGTTTAATACTGTTTATAAAATCCTATAAATAAATGATATCATGTGACTTACAAAGATGGGTCTTTCTCAGTATGCATTAAACGTTGGTACCCCATCCTAGTGGTCAAAAAAAGTTTATTCATTGCTTTCACATTATAATATATGGGGTCGTGGCCACATGGGGCGATAGTGACATTTTCTGTGGCCTGCTACTTATCTTCGAGGAACTTCACGCGAAACAAACATGTGTCCCCTTTTGTAAATCAATGATTGAGGAAAATCTATAAACACAACACACTCATAAATTCAAAAAAATATTTGATAGAAACTGTAAATACGCTGAGAGAATTAAAGAAATATTGTGTGTTTGTTTTCGGTATAACTGTCAAAATTGACCCGACTTAACTTTAGCATGGCGATTGGAAGATAAAAAACAACTGTGTCACTTTTGAAATATATCAAATTAAAATTAAAAGAACAAAATAAGATAAAATAAATAAATTAATAAACAATTAGACTTATAAGATGACTGGTAACATGTCGTCACTCGTTACAGTGTCTAACACAGTTACTTATATTTACATAAGAAAATATTAATCTAATTAAGTACAGAATCTTAATTTAGAAATTTTTAAAAACATTTTCTTTTTCAGATATTCGGGATTGAAATGATTATCTAATCGTTAATTATTTGAAAATATTAACTTATCTGGTTAAGGGAGATCAAATTCTATTTTAATTTCTTTCTTTCATTTAATCTTTTGAGAGCTACTTTTTCATATTCAGCTAATACCATTAAGAATAATGACTTCACTGGAAGAATTAAAGCTACTTTTTCTTCCTTCAGTGGTGACTTACTTTGGGAAACATCTTATTCAGGCCAAATCAATTCTCGAGTGGCGGAGTGGGGATTAGTATTCATTTAAATATTTATGATAAAAAAACAATATTTAGTAAATATTTGGTAAGAAGTATAATATTTTTTGGTACTTTCTTTTTAAAATTTATTTTACATGGATTCATAAAAAAATTAATTTTGTCAAAATATATATAAAACATATCCACGAACAATGACGGGAGGAAAAACATTTGAGTTAGAAAGCTAGTAATCTACTCTAAAGATTAATCATCAAAATGATATTCACCTACGTTTTAAAATCAGTAACATGATTCTTTTATCCTATTAGTAAAGGTGTTTGATAAATCGTTGAATAAATGTATTGCAGTGTGAAATCCGCCAAAATTCATAAAAATACGTGGCAGCTTTTATTTTGCAAAATTGATTCTAATATTAAAAATGATTTTGGATAACTTTAACATGTTTCATTTTTTGTTAGAAAAATCGGAAATCGGTTATTTACAATTTTGAGTAATCTTGAGTTGATGTAATTTTGAGTAATTTACCATAACAGATTAAGAAAATTATTTTAGTAGGGACAATAAAATAATTTCTTATTCCATTTTATTGAAGTTTTTAAAATGTAATTAACATTTTGTATTTATCAAAATTATTATGCAGTTTTACACATGCAATTTTATCTTTTATATTAATTGAATATCTTTTACTTTTAAATTAGTATTGATTAATTTTTTTCTAACTTATCTCTTATAAAATTAGTACTGAAAAATAAAAAAATAAAAAATAAAAAATTAAAATAAATAACAAAAAACAAATCTAAGCTAAAAATTTACTGGGAACTTTATCATAAATTTAATTCCATGATAAAAATATAAACATAAATATAAATAACGTTACTTTAAAATTTTTTAACAAAAATAAATGTTGAAAAATTAATTTCATTCAAAATTAATATAAAAATCAATTATTTATTAAGCTTTGATAAAAAATTTATGTGTGATTTGACAAATTATTATAAATTTTAGTTTAAATTTAATTCTATGTAATTTTTTTCACGCATAAAAAATATGTTTAATAAATTGATATAATTTTTATTTTGAAATATATAATTGTTAGTACTTTTATGAATATGGTGCGTGTGTAAATAAAAAATAAATTATTATTATGGTTGGCCCCATGAGCTTTTTGTCTGACTTCGTCGCTGCTTCCAAAATCGCACCTACAATTTCTTGCTTTACTTTGGTCTTGTATTTTAGCATTTCAATGCCTTTGAAACAGTCTCTTGTGATGTTTCAAGAGGTGCATTGATTTAGAGTTTTAAAAGACTTTTTAAAGTATATATATTCATGTTACATACTAAACTAAATTTATATGAAAACTGACTCAAAATTTAAAGATTAAATTTCAGATTTTAGGTCCACTAATAAAATTATTTTTATTAATTTTATAAAATAAAACAATCTCACTTACTAGATAAAAGCCTTAATTATATCTTTAATTCTTATATTAATTTATATGTTCAATATGTTTTTTATATTTAAATTTTTTTTATATCTTATAAAATACTTTAATATTATTCTTTCCATTAATATTATTTGAACAACTAATACAAGTATAGTAAGAGAAAATGATCTAGTATGTTATGTTCTGTGTTTTTTTTGTCTATTTAATGAATTCTGTTAAAACAACATACAAAGTCATTTTCTAAAAAGTAGATTAGATTAAAATTTCTATAAATTTAAAATTAAATTAAATATAAAAAATTACAATAAATATAAATAACCCTAATAAAAAAATCTCAAATGACTCGTCATGTTATATTTTCATTAAAAAGAATAGACAAGACTCCTTTTTATAGCAAGAAAAATCTGTTTTTATAGTATTTCATTTCAACTCTGTTTCTATAGTGTGCCGGAAACAGTGACCTAATCACTAGCTAGCTATATGTTCTATTGGACGTTAGTGTTGGAGAGGTTATTACCTTAATATTCAATTTGGTATTCGTTTTGTCAATTTATGGAATTCAAACGTTGCCCCAACGTGGATTCCCCTCCTGCGATTCCTAGTATTTCTTTTTTTATTATCTGTCGTTTTTAGAATCTTAAATTCTCATGTGATAATTAATAGAGTCAGAGTATTTCTCAATTTCAAATTGGATTCTCAGCCTTTCTTTATATCTAACTTATGCATCAAAACAACGCGGTTTCTTCTATATAAGTTAGTAAAATATTCCTCCGCAAAAACCAAAAACATATTGCCATCTTGAGATTTAAAATTCGAAATTGATGTACTTCTAGAGTAGACTCTGTTTTAGTGTTATCTAATCATAACCTATTATATATAGGTTAACATTTTTCTACTTCATAACAAGACTTTCTTCTTGTATATATATATATGAATGGAACTGTAGAAGTCCTTGGTCAAAACACATGACAGCTATTATGGAAATATATACGTGTATTGACTAAATAGAATTCTCCTTCTTCAAGTGATAAATAGTAGAACAAAATATATGGTCAGAAATGTATTACCCTCTCCTCATGCAAGAAAATTACGTAGTTTTTTTTTTTAAATTATTTTTTATTGAATTCAATTTGATAATATGGCATTTGATGTGTGTGTCACGTTGGTTTTTGACTCGTGTGAACTCTTTGATTTATAAAAACGTGTGTAGAACTAATCCTAAGATAAAATTCAACTTAACCATTTAATTTACTAAAAATATAACACAAACATACATACTTGACTTTGTAAAAGCTTGTTGGCTGTGGTATCAAAATCTGTCACATAGTTAACATTTTTATATTTAGCTTATCAATAGCGACCAAAATCACATGTTTTCCCCCAAAGTCGCAAACTTGTAATTTAAGTAAAAATTTTCAACGTACTTAATATACTTGACCTTTTAAAAGCCCGTGGTAATTTGATGACTTACATTACATGACTTGCCATATAATAAACACTTCAAATATGGTTTCACATTCTCAAACAATCCTTTTGTGTATTAATGATATATCGATTTATGACAAGCAATGATATACTGATGACATATTAATTAGAGAACTTTCAATGATATCCTTTTGTGTATTACCCTCCATTTCACATTTTTTGATATTAATTAAAAATATAAATACGGTATAACTCTTTAAATAAAAATTGATATACAATTTTTTTTCTAATAATTTTCAACTGTAAATAACGTTTGAAAACTACATTAGTAACATTTTTATATCAATATGTATTGTTTTTGCTTCAAAATATTTGAAACTATTCCATTTTGTTTTTCCAACGACAACGAACAACCAATGTAAAGAATAATGAAGTTGCTCCAATGCTTTAAGAATTGAAGAGAGAATTAATGAATTCGAACTTTTTTTTAGTAAAGTATTATTTTAATCTTTATGAATAAGATAAGTTAGTCATCGAATTAAAATGAAAAATTTATCTAAAAGTATAACATGCTTATATTTTAATCCCTAAAATATATTTATCATCATTTTAATCATTAAATTATATGATTTTTTGTCATTTTATTTCATCAATTTAATTGCATACTTTTATTTTTTTAATTAAGAATTAAAATGATAATAAATAATATAACTCAAAGAATAATGTGACGATAAATATGATTCCAGGATTAAATTGTTCTACTTACACTTTTAAAAACTAAATGGTGATTAATTCAATCTTACAATGAGAAAAATTAATATTCCCATTAACAAAATTAACAGTTTGATAATTAATATTGAGCAGTTAAGAAAGAGGGGACCACCCGCGCTTAGCTTCCAGGTAATAAAGTGACGAAAGATATGTTGAAAGATACGTTGCAAGAACTAAATTACCCTGACACACTTTTAAAATTTAAAATGGTAATTTAGTTCATTATTTAAAAGAAAAATATAACTCATGATTTTAGTAGTTCATTTATTTTTTAATTCAAATATTTAGTCTCTTTATTTTTTAAAAAATTATGATCATAGTCCTAATGTTCATTTGTCAAACACTGATTGTCAAATTAGGTAACATGGATAACACTTAACTCAATATGTTATATTTTAATTTGGACTCTTTTATATAATGGTTAACAAAATGATATTTAAGTTAATGTCATTAAAGAATGAAAGCACTAAAATCATGTATCTTTAAAAATAAAAATAATACATGTCTGAATTAGGAAAGTTGTGAACTTTTTTATATTAGAGAGACATGATGTCTAAATTAGATAAGACAGGTCAAAAACTGTGGATTTAAAAAATAAAGGGACCAAAATTTTAGTCTTAACTTTTCATCAACGTGATACCCCCTCTTGTCTTATTTATATTAAATAAAATGAAACGTTTTCTTGGTCCTAAATATAAGAAACAAAAGGTGTATTTATTGTTAAATTTCTTTCTTATCCCTAATTAATTATGAGATTTATTAATTAAGCTATCAAAAAAATAATACATATACTTATGAATATGATCAAATAAAAATAAATTTTCATTTTTGTAACAAATTAATCAACTTCACATGAATCAAATTAAAAAAAAAAAAAGAAATTGATGTTCTTATATATCTATAGGGGTAATAAATTGAAGGAGTATTTAGTTGAAGGAGGTGTTAAGTTACCTTGTGTGTGATTTGTTTACAGTTTATTGAGATGTAACTGTCCTTGTATAAATTTGTTAGTAAAAAAGGCCTGAGGGGAAAAAGATAACACTACAAGCATAGGATAAGTAGTTCACTTTCACCAAAAAAATTTGTACAAAAATGTACAAGTGAACACACTAATATATGTGTGTATATAAAACTTAAATCCAAAAGCTAAAGCTCCATTTTCGAGCATGATTCAGGTCTTACCAACTTTAATATTCTCAAAACTACATATTTGATCTCTTATGTATCCACTAGAAGTTCATCTCATTCTACACATTACTTTAACCCCACAAATCATCGAATATTGGAGTAAAATATTCGGATTCCTCGACAGAGGGAACAAGTAGTTCGCTTGGAACGTGGGACATGTCAGACACATATGGTTGTGTCCAAAAGTTATCTGCGTATGCATCATTGATAAATTCACCATAGTCACTGTCAGTAACAAAGCTTTCACTCGTTGACTCATGCGGAGATAGTGCACAAGAATCAAGGATCTTGGTTGCATCTTCACTTTGAAATGCGGCATTAGTATCATCACATGATACTGTTTCACACGGTACTGCATCATAGGAAATGTCATCAAGATTTAACTCTTTCCAGATACTCTCCTTGTATGAATCAAGAAAACCCAACTCATAATCTTCAAACACTAAATTTTCCATACTGGCAGCACTGGAATTATCAGAAGTTATGGATGAAAACTCGCTGGAGGATGAAATTGGCGATAATGAGTCTGATGATGAATTATCTGAAGAGGAAGTAACAGGAAGAGTAACAGTAAGAGCATTGTTTGGAGCCAATTCTTTATCTTTTGTTTTGTTAGTTCTGACTTCTTCATTTGTGCTTCTGTTTTGTTGAGACCTTTTCTTTAGTGTTGTGTGCCAATGGTTTTTTATTTCGTTATCTGTTCTTCCTGGTAACTCAGCTGCAATAGTAGACCATCTGCAAGTGAATTAAGGAATGATCAGATTATAACATTCTAGTGCTACAATATTCAACTTATTGATCCATTTCAAATGGGAATTTATATAAGAGCATTTGAATTTTATTATACCTATTGCCAAGTTGTTTGTGCATTCTGATGATGCATTCTTCTTCTTCTGGAGTGAAGTTGCCTCTTTTCACATTTGGCCTTAGATAATTCATCCATCTCAATCTACAACTTTTCCCACATCTTTGCAGACCTGAAAATCAATGCACCACACAATTAATTAACAAAATTTTACTACTATGATTAAAATTCATCACTATCACAATTAACTCTTCAAATATATATACCTGCAAACTTGGGAAGTTGACGCCAATTCCAAGAGCCATATCTAGTGACATAAGCAATTAACTTCTTATCTTCTTCAGGAGTCCAAGTACCTTTCCTAAGTCCACTTTTGTCACAAGAAGGAGTTCTCACCATCTTTGTGATAAAAAATAAAAACAGCAAGAAGACTCTGACTCTGAGTGAATGAATCTTTGTGTTTCTCTTTTAAGTTGAGATATATTGGTTCTGCTCAGAGAGCATATGTGTGAGAGTGAGAATGGTTCGTGTGTCAGACCAGTCACTTATTTATACGCTGAACGCGTTCACATCAAACGTGTTTCATGTTCAAGAATATTTATTATATAATATCTTTTCATTCATAAAATTAATTAATCCGGTAAAAACAAAAGACTAGTGTGACTTGGAAACAAGGGTCTTTCTCAGCAGGTACGAACAATTCTTCATGTGTCTCGTAATTAGTCAAAATTTGTGTTTCTACTTTGCATTCACACTATATATAGCATGTGGGGGTACTGTGGAGATCGTGACATTATATGAGTACATGTCACCTCCCACTTTTGGTTTCTTCCACGAAGGTAACACGAAACATGAATCATAGCCTTTAATTTTATTTTAGTAAAAACAAAAATCACTCATGTGAAGAAAATCTACAAACACAAACACGACCGTAAGGTTTCGTCAAAGTCATTCAACTCTTCTTTTCGCCTTTTTGTTACCACAGAAAATATATTTTTAAATAAATTCAATGTAATAATTTAAATAATGTTTTCCTGGTCAATTTTAAAATAAACTAACACTTTATTACATGCATTGAATTGAATAGAATAGTTCATTTATTTGTATAATTCAATTCATTTTAAATAAATCTCTTGATTCTAAAATTTTTGCCGCAATATATATTTTTAAAAAATAAAATATATTTTAGATATATCATAGATGATTTGTGTTATGATATAAAATTATTTTCAATTATTGATAATTTATTTTAAAAACCATTGAAAATGTAATTTGGAAATAATATATTAAAAACGATAAAAAAAATTGACACAATTCTTAAAAATACTCTAATTAAAAAATAACTAAAGGTGTTATCGTTGAGGAATAGTTCCTAAAATCAATCTTACACAAAATAGCTATTCTGATTATATATAAATAATATTAAATAAACAAAATTTTATAAATAATTTTTAAAGAATATAAGTTCTATCAATTTAGTCCTTAAGTTGTAATATTAAAAAAGAAATTTAAAGAATATTTTAATACTTAAGCTATATATATATATATATATATATATATATATATATATATTATAACATGAACTTAATATTTAAGATATTATTTATTTAATTTGTAATACTTTAAAAAATTAGGAAAAAATATCTATGGATTAAATGAAGATTTACTCTTAAGACAAGGGAAAACAATTTCTTTTTTTGTCTGAAAATAAAAATAAGATATTTAGAAAATAAATGTTTTTTTTTCATAAAATAGGTAATCATATATTTTAAAAAATAAAGTGGATTACAAGAATTAAAAGCTAATATTCATCAAAACTATTTTTTTTAATCAAAGTAAACGAAATTTACAAGAAAGGACACTAAACTTTTCTATATCTTTTTGTGCCAAAAACATTCTATCTTCCTTTCCTTCTTTTTGACTGTTTTTTGATCGAGAGCTTTTATTTCTTCTTCACGCCATAACGACTTCATAAAGACTTAAACTTACATTTTTTTCATATTCTTTCTTTTGGAAACATTTTTTTGTGACTTCACTGAAGGAATTCAAAAGCTACGTAATTTTTCCGTAATTCCCTTTGCTAGCAACTTAAATTATATATTCGGGCAAATTAATCAATACTCAAGCCTTCATTTAACTAATTTGATATTAAAATAATTAATATTCAGAAATATTTGATGAGAGGTGTGTTGTGTTATTGGTAAATTCATTTTGAAAATTGATTTTACTATATTTCTTTTAAATATTAAACATAATTTTAAATATATTTTCAAAACAAATAAAATATTTTAAAATTGATTGTTTCAGGCTTATTTCTAGTAAAATTTATATCAAACACATCCATAAAAGAAAAAAATTATATAAATCAAATACATTAAAAGAATTCTGGAAAAACATATATCACTGAAAGGAAATTCATTCATTTTACCAATATTTTATTTTAATGAGAAAATTATAACAATAGGCTTAGAGGTTTCATATATATAATTACAAAACTAAACTCTGCTTCTTTATCCATTACATTCAATCATTAGGGTGTCAGTGTAAGATTTAAAAAATGTCAATATAATATTTTTAAATGTATAAAGGAGTACTAATGTAATGTTTTTAATTTAAGAAGGGGTTAGTAAAGAAAAATTGAATATTAATTTGTGTAATTACATAAAACATTAGGCAAAATAGCTATACTTTTAACTGCAAACAATGGTTAGAGTTAAAATAAAGATACACATTTGTTTAAACTACAACTTTTTACACAATTATATAATGTTTTTAAAACAAAAAAAAAACATTAATATATGTTAAATTTAAAAGTTCTTGGGTTGATTCAAATAAAGCTCAAATTCTTTAAGCAAAGTATCAAGTTCCAGTCCGTATGAACAGAATAAACGAGATTAGAAAATGAGACTCCATTAAAAGTATTCAATCATAAAAGTTGGTAGACATTAATTTCACAATAATGTAATAGTTTAAAAAATAAATAAAAAAAACACTTTAAAACACAAAATAATTTCTTTGAAATAAATTGGGGAACATTATATATGTCTCCATTTATGCCAACTGGTTTGTTTGTAAGAAGGATTTATTATGGTCCCCTTACGATTTTATTCAGATATTTTGTTTTTGTAGTTGTTATGGTAACCAGGTTTTTCAACACTTGTTTACTTTCTCCAGTAGAGAATGGAATGTTCCCACACACATTCCGTTGATCCTAGTTTGTGCATATTACTGAATATGTACATTCATACATCGATGGAGACGTGAATTAGCCCCACGCTCATGTCATGTGATGTCCATAACTCCTTCTAGTCATGATACACGCAGAATAGGAAGAGATTTTTATTTTCAGTGAAATTTGTGGTGATCAATTCCCCTATAATTAGACCAGTGAACAAATTCTGATCATATAAATTTATCAATAATTAAAAACTTATTTTAGTGGATTAGATATTTTATCTGATCTACATTTTTGTGTCCAATTAAAATCTGACAATTATTTAAGCAAAGTCAGTTAGATTCAAAATTCACAATTTATATGTAAAATCAAAACGCATGACATGCAAATGTGTGTGTCTATATGTATATATATTCATCAAAAACAATTTCATCCAAACTTTAAGCTTTTGGGACTGTATAAAAATCGGACTATATTTATATAGATTCTATTTCAAAACTTTAGTTTTAAACCCTCACCTCATCCAACAATTACAAGGATTTTCAAATCACTGTGAAGAACATCGAGTGAAATTTTAGAATTTTTGAATGTCATGGAAAGTGAAAAGAAATCTGTTTATATATATATACGTCTACTTTGTTATGTGAGGGATGATGTCATGAAATTTCAATTTCAATTACTATATAATTAACTTTCTTTTTATCGTTAATTGATTATTTGGTATCAGCTCAATATTATTTTTGTTAGTATTAATCTGGTTAGATCATCAATACATGTAACAAATGTAATATTTTTTAAATTAATTGTTTTAAATAAAATTAAAACTTCTTTCAAACAGTATTTTGGTTTAAAAATGATTTTTATCCTTTCTCTCTTTTAAAATAATTTTTAATAAATAATCTGATTTTGGATAGGATATAGATTAAATTTGGATTTGATTTTAAAAATCCATCCATGATTGAGAAAATATTTTGTTTCAAGTGAATAAGCTCAAGGATTTGTATTGTATTATCAAATTCATGCATTCTTGACACACGTTAAAAGAATTTGTACTAAAATAATTATTTAAAGATAAAAAAAGTAAATTAATTGGGTACGTAAATTATTACATATATCTTCCTATATATCAGAACTAATAATATTAGTTGTGTTACCTAATATACCCATTCTTTATAATTAATTAAAATCTATTAACAAAACGTGCGGATTCCACTGCCTGTATATTTAATATACTACCATTCATGATTGTAGTTATTTTTTATTATAATTTTTAATTAATGAAATTGAGAGTATATATTAATATGGGAACTCTAAATTTATTCACGGGCAAACCTTAGGGTGAAGAAAAAGTCCACAAGATTTAGTCCAGGAAAAATTTCTACTAATAAAATTAATGGACAAATTTTAAGTTTCCTCAAAATAACCGAGATTAATAGAAAAATTACTTTTCACTGATAAGATAGATAACAACTCAAGAAACCACAAAATATCAATACTTACCATAAATCTAATACTATCAAAATCAACACAATATTTAATAGAAAAACAAAAATAATTTTCTTTTCTTTCATTCTTTGTAACTTTTCATCTCACATAAACAGTTTGCATACTCGCATGTAACATTTTTTTCTCAACGACCACATTTAAACCCTTTAAGAAAAAGTAAACTTTTTTCTTTTTAAGTTAGAATTAGTTTAATTATTTCATCACCCATCTATCAATGAGTTATTCCAAGTTAAAAAGAGTGAAATATTAAAAATATGTTAGAAATGGGTTGTAAATATTCATTGCTCAACATACTTTCTCTTCAACAAACATAAGTCACTTAACAAATTTAAGATAACCAATAAATTTTACCAAGTTAAGATAAAGGAAATTCATTGCATTTAGATTTCAAGGGCTACGAAAAAAAACAAACTTTTCGGAAATTGCATATCCCTTAGTTTGAAACTACTTTCAAGGCTTGGGGATGTTTAACTAGCATGACATTTCAATCCATCCCATTCAATTTAGAGTAAAGTGTATACTAACGAAATCAAATAATCAATACTCTTATTTTCAGTACGATCATTCTTGGACTAACAAAAACTCAACTTTACCTATCCGTCAAATATCAAATATAAAATTTTCCCTCTAACAACATAATAAAGTTATATTATATATATAGATTTATTTGGATAAACTTTTTAAAAAAATAAGAAGAAGAAAATAAGAAAAAAATTGTAATTTACTTCTCCAAAGTTAAAATATGTTTTTCATTATTTAATTTGTACAAATTCTTCCTATATCTCTCTAAAAGTTAAAATGTATTTTTTATTAATTAATTTATAAAAAATTTCTCTATTTCGAGAAGCATTTACACACACGGAGCATTGTAATAATAAAATGTTGTTAGCTTTAGGCTTAAACTTCAAAGACTTTGATTTTTTATCATCACCCAAAAAATTGTTTTATCATAAAAATTTTGTGTGTTCTTAAACTCATGATCTATTTTTATTGGTATTTGTGAAATAGTCACGATCAATCCCTAAACAACCATTTATCCAATAATAATAGGGAACAACATCAACATAAAGAGATAAAAATAGAAATTAAATTGTGTATAATAAAACGAGTTTAATGAAAATTAAATTAGTATGAAAGGTAATTAAAATCAGTAATTAACGAGCCACTAGGCTTTTGTAATATCCCTCAAAATACAAAAATCTCTTGTATTATTAAAGACAAAGTAAAATAGAACAAATGGAATTTCCTAATTTTACAAAAACACTTGTGCGCCGGTGGTTCATCCATCACAATACACCCATGAGTTCTTGTTGTTGCCACTTATCATGCAAATGCCTTGTTGAGCCCTCATATAATCAAGTGTAAATCATACACCACCCATTAATACAATTTTATCACATTTATAAAAGGCTGAATAATTACTTAAGAATTGATTAATAACTTTGTGTCTTTTTTTATAACATAAACCTTCTTCATATGATCTTAAATTTATTATTAATTTTTGTCCACACTAGAACAGGATGTTGATATAGATAATGTTGTTCGTTCTGTATAGTTGGGCTAAGGTTTGGATAGGCTTTGTTGGGGTAAGGTTGAGGTGGACTAACTTTTTCACCAAGAGAGGAGAGGATATACAAAGGCACCCCAATATTTAAATTAACAAGGGAAAAATAAGTAGATAAAGTGTGTAAAAGATAAAACACAAGAAGGGGGTTGAATTGTGTTACTTAAAAAAATTGTTTCTTTCGTCTGTGAGTTTAAAAGGTTCAGACGAAACAGTCTTAATCTTTCAAAGATTGATTTTAAAGAACAGACGTTAGAGTATGATTATCCCCGGTTAGTCAATAGCTTAAGATAATAAAAACACAAGTATTTTTATATTGGTTCGTCTATTCAAGACTACGTCCAGTTACCCCAGAACTACTGAGTTTTCACTACAAACCGTGAAATGGTTACAAGTATTATTTGCACCCAGCCACTTCTAGCTATTACACAGATATTCTTTGATCCCAGCCTTCTCAGACTAAACTACCAAGGTATTCTTTGAACCCAGCCTCCACAGGCTAATACAAAGGTATTCTTTGGGACACAGCCTCCTCAGGCTAAAACACCACACAAGTGGATTTTGAAAAGATGTTTTAAAACAAGTGTTTTCCTCTACGCAAAGAGGGTTTTTACAATAAGCAAACTTTGAGCGAAATCTTCAGAAGATAGATTGAGAGAAGCGTATTCGTCAACTGAATTCTGATGTAGTGAAGTTCTTATATAGGCATCTTCTTCAATTAGCCGTTAGATTCATTTGAATGCCGTTGAGAGTCTTTGAGATATCTCTTGATTGATTGATGTAGAACGCAGCGGATATAGCGGACTAGATTGCGTGTGCAGTACCTTTTCTGACTTGTACAGAGATTTTGACAAAAAGGTGAAGACATTTTTGACTTGTATGTGAAAGCTCGAATCCTTATACTGATCTTGGATGCTTCTCATGAGTACTTCTTCAGATTTGAAATCTTGGCGCGAATGCCTCAACTTTGCTTCACTTTTGGATAGACGAATATGCCTTCAATCTTTGTTGTTTCGTCTCATCCTATCGTCTGATGACTTCACTATTGGGACAGACGAAAGACTTCAGCTTGAGGAGTCTTCTTCCGTCTGTGCATGTTCCGTCTGACTTGCTCGCTTAACTTCCGTCTGAGAAAGTTTCGTCTGTCTTGTAAACATCAAAACCTTAGACGAAATTCTTCATCTTGATCTAACAAAGTGAGCGACATGGTCTAAAGTACTTCCCTTAAGAGTTTCCCTTTTATGTTAAGGTGTAGATATTGAGGAGTGTAAGAAACAATCATTTTGATTTCTGAATCTGGCAGCGTGAGATGACGATGAGGGGAAAAAATTATTAATAACATATCAGTCGAGGGCCACATGTTAGTTCCTTACTGGCCGAACTCCTCAGAAATTTTTTTTTGTTATTAACGTGTGCAACCAACATAAGTTGTCAAATCATATATTGACAAGATGTATGACTCGAGACAAGAAATCGGCATGCACATCATCTCGGCTCACTATAATTTCAAATAATTAAAATATTTTCATCTATTAAGTAATTGATATACCAATATATTTCTTAATTTTATATTCAAAATATTTCATAAGATATTTTTCAGTCACTTAATTGTAAAACAAGCAATAAAACTTATATTAAAAAATAATTTATTTTGCTTATCTCTTATTAATCTTGTCACAACAACTATAATCAAACAAAGTCTAAAATTAGAATATATCATTTTCGTTATCTCAAAAGCTTAAAAATTATTCTAAATCAAATTAATCGAGACATAATTTAAAAATTATAGCAATAGTAAAACAAACACCTCTAAACCATAAAACACTTTGTGAAGTGTCAATAAAAATATACAAAAATACGAATATTTCTATCCAAATTTGACTAAAATCATATAAATCTCATCTTTTATATATATATATATATATATATATATATATATATATAACACTTTGTGAAGTGTCAATAAAAATATACAAAAAAAAAAATACGAATATTTCTATTTAAATTTGACTAAGATCACGTAAATCTCATATATGTCAAACATTATATAAATCTCATGTAAATCTCATATATGTCAAACATTATCCAAATTTGACTAAGATCATTATATATATATATATATCAAACATATAGTAGGGGAGAAGGATTTCCTGTCTATCTATAATATTAGCCACCATATTTCTCCTTTTGAATTTCTTAACTATTTTAATGGCACTGTATTCACATTTTACGACACATAACATAATCACCCTCTATCATTCTTTTTCCTTTATATTTCATCATATAAGGCGCGACACAAGCTCTTTATCTCTAAGACTTATCTACGGTGTATGATTCGTTATCTTTAACACTTATCAGTTCTTATTCTTAACACATATTGTTCCTTATCCTTAACACTTGTCTGCATAAACTACAATTTCCTGAAGCGCACAATACTTATTCGTGACGTAGCAATCATTGTCTTTAACATTATTGGTGGGGCCACACAAGTTTCTCGTATTAAAATGTGTATAGCACTCACAAGATAACAACACACATGAAAGAAACTCACAAAAAAGAAAGCAACATAGAGAGAAAATTTTAGTGTATATAAAACAACTCAGATGAGATATATGTTTAGAGGGTGTCGAAGAACTAATATAACCATTAGAATCATTACATAAAAATTAAATTGCTATCAAACTAAATTTAGTTTCGTAATTAATCAATCACCATAAAACGTGTGATAAAAAAGTTTAATGAAATTTAATCAATAATGAAAATATTTAAAACCAATAATTAATAAACAACAACCAAAAATTCAAATTCGAGTTTCAAGAAGTGGTTTTTTATTTTTATTTTTATTTTTTTTAATCTCTCTCAAAATACAATCATTTCGTATTCCACCGAGGTGAGAGATTTTGGTTGTCTTTATCCATTTCAACTCTGTTTTACGTAGGAAAGCAGAAAGGTAATTACTAGTTAGCTAGATTTCAATTGGACCATATTAGAAGTTAATTTAAGTAGCTATTAGAAGGTGTTACCTTATTAACTTGGTATTCGTTTTGTGAATTTGTCAGTTTATGGAAACACCAAACCAGAATAATTCAAACTTCAAACGTTTTTCAGCATAAGGAATATTCCCCAGCTGCGATTATAATAATTAAACATCCATATTCTGCGAATATTTATGATTTCTTTTCTGTCGTTTTTAGGATCTCAAATTATCATGTGCCAATTGAGTGAGTCAGGAGTGAACATTTTTCAATTTCATGAGAATAAGATCATGTTATGGATTCTCAGTCTTTCTTTATAATTAACTTATCCATCAAAACAAAACGCGGTTTCTGGTATAAATTAGTGAACTTTTACTCAGAATAAAAATTGGTAAACTTCTAGACCAGACACTGTGTTTGTATTAACTAATTAACTGAATAGGATTAACAAAACTTTCTTCTTCTTTAATGCAAGTCATTGGTCAAAAGTCATGACAACTCATATAAAAGTATATATTTACTAATTAGCTTTTTCCGGCTGCTAGTGATAAGTGCAGTACATGTTAGAACAAGAATATGGTCAGATAATTAGCATCTTCACATGGAAGAAAATTAAATAGCTCTTTTTGTTTTAAATTATTAATTGCAATTTAAAATTCTAAGGCATGGGAAGTGTGCATCACGTTGGCTTTTGACTCAAAAACTCTTTGATAATCAGAAGCGTGTCTGAAACTAATTCTCAGATAGAATTCAACTTATTTATTTATTTTTAACTTTGAAAAACATAAAACTTGTACTTTCAGCTTACTTGACTATCTAAAAGCGTGTGGCAGTTAATAAGTGTCATTATAGTAACCAACACGTCTATATTTAGCTTACCAATTGTTAGCAAACTTACAATGTTCTTTTTTTCCTCTTTAATATACTTATCCAATGCTGTAGTGTCTTATGACTATTCAATGCGTTTACTGGTAAAAAATTAGATAGAAAAATATTTTTATTTGAGATGTGTATTCAAGATTTTTTTCTTGCATTTATCTATAGTTTATATATTAAATATTTTCTATTTTTAATTTCTATTTTATTTTATATATTAAATAGTTTCACCCCTCACTATAATTATCATTTTAAGATATTTTATACATATAGAAAAGTTGGTAAATAGATGAGAGAGATTTTTAAGAAAATTGTTTTTCTTTATTGTAAATAATGCAATATTAAATCCATAAATAGAAAATGAGTAATTAATATTACACTCAAAAACTGATTTCATATTTTCATTTTCTAAAATTATTTTCATTTCCAAATTTTGAAAAATAAGGAAACATATTTTAAGTTCATTTGCATTTTCACTATTTTTTAAATTTTGTGAAAATAATATTTTATTTAAATTCAACCTTTATTTTAAAAATATTATCAAGAAAAATATTTTCAAAATTACAACAAATATATTTTCTTGATCATTTCCTCATAAAATGAAAATAAGAAACAGGATAAGAAATTAAAATCATAATTATTTTTTGATCCATTTTTTCTTATATGACAAATTGACAATCATAATTGCACTATAGGAGTAGTAAATATATTTAAAGTTTCCATTAGCATCTGTTTAGTTAGGAAAAGAAGAAAAAATTTTAGTTCATCATAAGTAATATTTTTGTTCTCATTCATAATTTTATATTTTAAATATTTTCTCTTTTCAAGACCTATTAATATCTTTGTAGCATTAAAGAATTCTAAACTTATGTTATAGGAATATTTAGATTTTTTTGACCAAAATAGAACCTCCACTGGAATTAAATATTGAAATGAGGTTTGTTGAAAACATATTACCAAAGTGGGTCAGTCGCAGAGGCCCGTGTGACCACCCAGTCGAAATATTTTTTGCGACTCAATCAGGATACGACGCATGTCAAAAATGCGAAGTTGAATGGTCACGGTGTACCCTGGTCTCAACCGCGCTTGCGACCCAATCAGAAGCTGCCATATGTCACACGTAGGGCATACATAGACAGCCACAATGGAGGATGGAGACTGTTGGATGACACGTGGGCTGGTCGCATGGCCTTCCGCGACCGCGCCATGTAACATCCCAAAAATTTAAATATAGTTTAAGAGAGGTTTTTATAACAGAGAGAAATATAAAAATAATTAAAAATTCTGAAATTTTGAAATTACTATAGTAAATAGTAAATTACTATAGTAAATAGTAAATTACTGTGTAAATAGTAATTTACTGTGTAAATAGTAATTTACTGTGCAAATAGTAAACTATTTTGCAAATAGTAAAATACTGTGCAAATAGTAAAATACTGTTCAAATAGTAAATTACTGTGCAAATAGTAAAAATAATAAAATATAAATTAACGGGTTACACGAGGAAATTTTAATATTCAAATTACTGTGCAAATAGTAAAAATTACTGTGCAAATAGTAACTTTTGAAATCCTATAAATAGGGCCTAAGGGTTTCAGTTATAATCACAAAATCAAGAACATTCTCTTAAACTCTCTCTTAGAAATCTCTCCAAATTAGATAGGAGCAAGTAAGTAGGGAAGGAATAGAGAAGCTAGGAGAAACAGTAAGGGGAGTTTGTCCTTATCTTACTTTACTATTTATGTATATCGTATTTTACTATTCATGTATACCGTATTTTACTATTCATGTATATGGTACTATTCATGTTTTCTTAGTATGCTCTGTGGTTGCGGTTTTGTCCGATCTTCCACATCAGAACAGAATTATTATTGTTGTTATGCTAAAGTGTTAAGAATATTCTTAGTATGCTCTGTGGTTGCGGTTTTGTCCGATCTTCCACATCAGAAAAGAACTATTCTTGTTGTTAGGAAAAAGGGTGGTAGTGTGGAAGTGCATGTCTAGGAAAGTTCTGGCTAAGGAAAGACCTGGTTATTAAGGGAATCCATTTGTGATTTCACCTCTCTTTCCTGGGAACTTACCTGGTGTACTATTCACGGACTACGTTCACTTATACGTTACTATTCACGTATATGGTACTATTCACGATATCGGTACTATTCACGATACTGAGATCGTTCACGTATATCGGCAATCGTTCACGTATATCAGTCTTGTTCACGTATAATGTTACTTTTGATGGGTGTTTTCTTGGTGTTCCTTGATTTCCTGGTTTCATGATGTTTATTGGTATTTCTTGGTGTTGATTTCATATCGAAATATGTCTGATTTTGAGTTGGATATGAATAAGTGGTGACATGCATGGTTGCATGAAATTGGTGATGGACTTGAATTGCTTAATGACCGATTTGAAATGCCTAGTGGAGAGGCAATATTCTAAGATTGCTTGGTGAATAGGCAATGCTTAGAAGGTTTTGAAATGAATATGACCTAGTAAAGAGGTCAAGATTTAAAATGTGATAAAGGTCATTATACAATTCAAAGTCCTAGAACATGTTGCATGATGACTGGATAGTAGTAGACCAAGTCCGTAAGTTACGGATTCCCGTCCGTGTGAGTGGAATACCGTGGACTAGAGGGGTTCTCTTGGTGGGGAAATTGCCCCGCTCATGATGATCACATGTTGCGGAGGTCTGGGACACCGAGGAACTCGACAATTACGAGTGTCTACCACCGGTGGGTCCGGAGGATGTGAGGACCCCGGATGCCCCAGGCTATTTTCAGTGGATGGCGCCACATTGCATGTTGAGTAAATAGGGAAAGTACATCGTGAGGATACATGCATCATATAGGAATAAGAGCATGCAATAGTGATTATGTGTTTTGATTGAATACATGATTATTATGATGAATTACTGATTCGTTTTATGGTTGATTGGTGGTTTTACCTTGTGAATTGAATGAATGGTTTAGGTTTTATATCAATAAGTTACTAATTTTTAAAGAAATTGAAGAATATTATATATGATATGTATTTTTATTAAGATATTGGAACTCACCCTTGCGTGTTTGTGTACTGGTTTTGACACTGTGATGATCCCAATTTTATTCGGAGGAGCGATCGATGAGGTAGATTCAAGAATAAAATGGGGAGATGTCAAGGAATGTTAGATAGCATGAAGATTGGAAATAATACTGTGTATATTAAAATAGTCACAATATTACATAACTATGTGACGTTTTGTAAACAACTTTTGATGTATGGTTATGGCATAATCTATGTGAAGTGGTTTTTTTTTTGACATTTTGTTGGCAAGTAAAAGTATCTTTAAAATTTTATTTAAAGAAATTTAAATGAAGGGAAACATTTTTAATAATAATGATAAATGAAGAATATAAATATATTTCAACAATAGAATATAGCGGGGCGTTACGAATGGTATCAGAGCAGGTCGAACCAGTTCGACTTGTGAGTTATGTGTCTGCTATGTTTTTGTTGTGTGAATGATTGTTTGCTTGTGTGCTTTGTGTGTTTGTTTGATTGTTAGTTGGTGTGCTTAGAGATTTTCTTTTCTCTAATAATAATAGATGGCTGGAACAAATGATAAGGCAATTGCTGAGGCACTTGAAAATCTTGCCCAAGCAATTGGAAATCAAAGTAGAAACAACAATGAGCAAACTGAATATCGCGGCCTAGAGCGTTTTCGGAGGAATAATCCGCCTACTTTTGAGGTAGATATGACCACTGGCGGTGCTCAACGATGGCTAAGGGAGATTGAGAAAATCTTTCGGGTTATGGGATGTTGCGAAGATAAAAAGGTAATTTTCGCAACTCACATGTTAGTGGAAGAGGCAGAGTATTGGTGGGAAAATACCTGTCAGCATGTGGCAACCGAAGGAGAAACAATAAAATGGGAAGAATTTAAAGAATTATTTTTAGAAAAATATTTTCCTGAAGATATAAGGGAAAAAAAAAAAATAATAAAAAAAAAAATAAAAAAAAAAAATGGAGTTTTTGGAATTAAAACATAAGGTAAAAATTATAAGAGGAAGTAGTTGAAAGTAAAGAAACTTTAGGAAAGTAGAATAGAAGAATAAGATATGTAACAAGAATGGAAATTTCGAGGACGAAATTTTTTAAAAGGAGGGGAGTATTGTAACATCCCAAAAATTTAAATATAGTTTAAGAGAGGTTTTTATAACAGAGAGAAATATAAAAATAATTAAAAATTCTGAAATTTTGAAATTACTATAGTAAATAGTAAATTACTATAGTAAATAGTAAATTACTGTGTAAATAGTAATTTACTGTGTAAATAGTAATTTACTGTGCAAATAGTAAACTATTTTGCAAATAGTAAAATACTGTGCAAATAGTAAAATACTGTTCAAATAGTAAATTACTGTGCAAATAGTAAAAATAATAAAATATAAATTAACGGGTTACACGAGAAAATTTTAATATTCAAATTACTGTGCAAATAGTAAAAATTACTGTGCAAATAGTAACTTTTGAAATCTTATAAATAGGGCCTAAGGGTTTCAGTTATAATCACAAAATCAAGAACATTCTCTTAAACTCTCTCTTAGAAATCTCTCCAAATTAGATAGGAGCAAGTAAGTAGGGGAAGGAATAGAGAAGCTAGGAGAAACAGGTAAGGGGAGTTTGTCCTTATCTTACTTTACTATTTATGTATATCGTATTTTACTATTCATGTATACCGTATTTTACTATTCATGTATATGGTACTATTCATGTTTTCTTAGTATGCTCTGTGGTTGCGGTTTTGTCCGATCTTCCACATCGAACGTAATTATTATTGTTGTTATGCTAAAGTGTTAAGAATATTCTTAGTATGCTCTGTGGTTGCGGTTTTGTCCGATCTTCCACATCAGAAAAGAACTATTCTTGTTGTTAGGAAAAAGGGTGGTAGTGTGGAAGTGCATGTCTAGGAAAGTTCTGGCTAAGGAAAGACCTGGTTATTAAGGGAATCCATTTGTAATTTCACCTCTCTTTCCTGGGAACTTACCTGGTGTACTATTCACGGACTACGTTCACTTATACGTTACTATTCACGTATATGGTACTATTCACGTATACGGTACTATTCACGTATACGATCGTTCACGTATACGACCTTTGTTCACGTATACGGTACTGTTCACGTATACGTTACTTTTGATGGGTGTTTTCTTGGTGTTCCTTGATTTCCTGGTTTCATGATGTTTATTGGTATTTCTTGGTGTTGATTTCATATCGAAATATGTCTGATTTTGAGTTGGATATGAATAAGTGGTGACATGCATGGTTGCATGAAATTGGTGATGGACTTGAATTGCTTAATGACCGATTTGAAATGCCTAGTGGAGAGGCAATATTCTAAGATTGCTTGGTGAATAGGCAATGCTTAGAAGGTTTTGAAATGAATATGACCTAGTAAAGAGGTCAAGATTTAAAATGTGATAAAGGTCATTATACAATTCAAAGTCCTAGAACATGTTGCATGATGACTGGATAGTAGTAGACCAAGTCCGTAAGTTACGGATTCCCGTCTGTGTGAGTGGAATACCGTGGACTAGAGGGGGTTCTCTTGGTGGGGAAATTGCCCTGCTCATGATGATCACATGTTGCGGGGGAGGTCCTGCCGGACACTGAGGGAACTCGACAATTACGGAGTGTCTACCACTGGTGGGTCTGGAGGATGTGAGGACCAGATGCCCCAGGCTATTTTCAGTGGATGGCGCCACATTGCATGTTGAGTAAATAGGGAAAGTACATCGTGAGGATACATGCATCATATAGGAATAAGAGCATGCAATAGTGATTATGTGTTTTGATTGAATACATGATTATTATGATGAATTACTGATTCGTTTTATGGTTGATTGGTGGTTTTACCTTGTGAATTGAATGAATGGTTTAGGTTTTATATCAATAAGTTACTAATTTTTAAAGAAATTGAAGAATATTATATATGATATGTATTTTTATTAAGATATTGGAACTCACCCTTGCGTGTTTGTGTCTGTGGTTTGACACCTGTGATGATCCTGAATTTTATTCGGAGGAGCAGATTGACAGGTAGATTCAGTAATAAAATGGGGAGATGTCAAGGAATGTTAGATAGCATGAAGATTGGAAATAATACTGTGTATATTAAAATAGTCACAATATTACATAACTATGTGACGTTTTGTAAACAACTTTTGATGTATGGTTATGGCATAATCTATGTGAAGTGGTTTTTTTTTTGACATTTTGTTGGCAAGTAAAAGTATCTTTAAAATTTTATTTAAAGAAATTTAAATGAAGGGAAACATTTTTAATAATAATGATAAATGAAGAATATAAATATATTTCAACAATAGAATATAGCGGGGCGTTACGCGCCACATGTCATATGGTGATTGATTAGGTGATGATGTAGGGAGGTCGCAACCATCCTTGCGATCGTGCCTGCGTTCTCCACATATCATGGTGTGGTTGAACTTTTGTCTGTTGATGTGACCTGGTCGCGACATAGTATGCGACCAGATCTGGTCGCAAAGTTCCATGCGACCAGCATTTAATTTGTTTTCCGTCACTGCTTTCGAGACCACTATAAATTCAAGGGAAGAAGTAAAAAACGTTTTTACTTCGCACTCTCTCCCAAACTCCTCATCCTCTTGTTTTTACTGTGTAGTTTTATTCTGTGTGGACTAGTTTTGTAGTTTAAAAAATGAATTATTCGTCTTCTTCTGGTTTAAAAATAGAGTTTGGGTCCGTCGAAAGAGACGTTTTATGGTTATAAAAGGCATATATTTCGCAACATATTTGGAATAGTGGAGAAATCCGGTGATTGCAGTTACGAAGGAGTGTTCCACTTTATTTGGGAGAACCTATTATTCCCGATGCTATTGTGGATCTTCTTGATGAAACCGATATTTTTATGGGTTTGCAAAATTAGCTACATGAAGGTATTTATAAAATGTTAATTTTTATTTTTTTTCCTAATTTAAATTATTTTTATTGTGATTTTATAATTATTATTTTTTATTTAAATTAGGTGGTTAGATTTATAATCTGAAAAATAGGTAGTGTAAGTGGATAGTTTCTTTTACGTTGGGAGAGGAATTTACGGTGTAGTTAGATATTTTTAATAGGTTGTTATGGTGAAGTTAGGTGGATGATTGTAAAAGATAAACACAAGAAGGGGGGTTGAATTGTGTTAATCAAAATTTTATCCTTTTCGTCTGTGGGTTTCAAAAGGGTTCAGACGAAACAACGTTTATATTTAAAGATTGATTTTAATAAGTAAACGTTAGATTATGATTATACCCAGTTAGTCAATCAGACGAAACAAATAAATGCAAGTATTTTTATACTGGTTCGTCTATTCAAGACTACGTCCAGTTACCCAGCAACAACTGAGTTTTCACTACAAACCGTGAAAAGGTTTACAAGTATTGTTTGAACCCAGCCACTTCTGGCTATTACAAGATATTCTTTGCTCCCAGCCTTCTCAGGCTAAACCACCAAGGTATTCTTTGAACCCAGCGTCCACAGGCTAATACAAAAGGTATTCTTTGAAACACAGCATCCTCAGGCTAAAGTACCACACAAGTGGATTTGTAAAGATGTTTGAAAAACAAAGATCTTCCTCTTCGCAGAGAGGGTTTTACAATAAAGTTCTTAGTTCAGATTTGAGCGAATTCTCAGACGATGAATAAGATAAGTGTATTCGCCAACTGATTCTTGATGTTGTGAAGTCCTTTTATAAGCATCTTCTTCAAATAGCCATTAGACTCATTTGAATGTCGTTGAGAGTCGTTGAGAAATCTTCTTGAGAGCTTTCCAAAAGTTTGTCAGTTGTACTTGATTGATTGATGAAGAGTCGCAGCGGATATAACAGACTAGGTTGTGCGCAATACTTTTTCTGACTTGTACAGAGATGTGACAAAAGGTAAAGACCTTTTTGACTTTGGAGTGTAAGCTCGAATCCCTATACTGATCTTGGATGCTTCTCATGAGTACTTCTTTAGATTTGAAAACTTGGCGCGAATGACTCAACTTGACTTCAGCTTTTGGATAGACGATATGTTTCTTCAGTCTTCAGTTGTTGTTGTTTCGTCTTATCCTATCGTCTTAAGACTTCACTCTTTGTACAGACGAATGACTTTAGCTTGAGTAGTCCTCTTCCATCTGTGCATGTATCGTCTGATGGCTTGGCTTTTGGACAGACGCAGAAATTCATCTTTGAAGGGTCATGTTTCATCTATGCTGGTTTCGTCTTAGCAAGTCTTGGGTAGCTTGGTTTCGTCTGTCTTGTAATTAATCAAAATCTTGAGACGTTAATCATCCTTAATCTAACAATAATCTTTTATTGTAGTACATAATTAAATTTTTTTATTAGTTAGAATTAAATGGTGTATTTAGATTTTTTGAATAGGTTGTTACAGTGAAGTTAGGTGGATAGTTTTGTTGTAGTACATAGTTAAAATTTTGTATTAGTTAGAATTAAATATTGTAGATATTTCAATTACTGAAAAGGTAGTATGTCATCAAATTTAGTTTTAGTTTAAATATAGGTAGGTAGATACAGTGATAGGTGGATATTGGTAGATCTCTACATCTATTGTATGTAGCCTTTACAAGGGTTGTTATTGATAGATTTCTAAAACTTTGTTAACACATTCAGAAAGATTTGTGGTCATATGCCCAAACCGACATCTTTCTTCGTCACGGTTATACTTCATTTTCTCTTTCAAATGTCTTCGATCCATGTAGAAACCTCAGGACTGGATTCACAAAATTTTTCGAGATTTCTATCGAAAATATGTTTACAAGGAGTATAACTTGCAAAAAAAATTAAGAATAATGAACCTTATTGCAAATATGAAGAGAATATAAATTAAGATAATTTGTAACAATATTTATACCTAACTTGACCAGCATGCTTTTTAGTTTCTAGTTCTTGAATTTGTGGTTAAAGTTTGACGCAATGTATCTAATGCAATAAACATGATATGCATATGGACGACTCCAACCATTTTGATCATTATCCACTGCCGATTTTATGCTTCGATGTCTATCATAAATTAAGGAAATCCCCAATTTGTTGGTCACGTGTTCACGTAACCGCCTCAAGAACTAAGACCAAACTGGTGGTGTTTCACCTTCAACAACAGCAAAGGCAAGAGGTAACACACTTCCATTACCATCTTGTGATGTTGCAATTAATAAGGTTTCCCTATATCTCCCATACAAGTGAGTCTCATCTACTTCTATAATAGGCTTACAAAATTTAAATGCATCAGCACATTGCTTGTACATCCAGAATACCCGCTCAAAATTTCTAAATTCATTACTGCAAGTGTTACTAACAAAATAATCATCATCACAAATTTCATAATAAGAACCTGGTGAATGTCTTCTTATGTATTCAAGCCAGACAGGAAGTTCTGCATATGACTCTTCCTAATCACCATATATCATGGTCATTGCTTTTAGCTTTCCTATCCAAGCCTTCCGATAGGAAATTTTATAATCGAAATTGCTAGACACACTTTCTTGTACAAGTGCAACTTTAATTGATGGATCTTTCATGATCATGCCTAAAAAGATTAATAAAATATTAGAAAAAATTATGAATAAACAAACATTCAACAACAAATCATTTATTACCTATGATGCATGTACTGATCAAATCAGAATCTAGATTTATGTGATCTTGAGTCAAAGTAGCATTTAAACAAGTATGTGGTCCTCCCCATTGAACGACTTTCCATTTTCCTGTTCGTTTAGATTGAATAGTTTGCATATAAAATGGACATCCAGCATCATGATATCGAACAACATACCTATTTGGTTTGGATTCAACCACTTTAGCAATTTGATGTACGTTCATCATATACAATTTCAGACCCTTTTTTCACACTTCTTTTATCTTCAAATTCTAGACCAACAAATAATTCTTGACCTTCCTCTCAGTTTGTGGGTCCACTTACACCCAACAAATCTTCTTCATCAGAGTGATCCCAATTTATTTGAGTGTAATGTGGTGTATTATGCCAAAACGGTTCTTGGCTACCACATATACAACGTCGTTAATAATGCAATTAAAAATATGTAATGTTCTCAGTTAATTTAAAAACGTTTAAAATTAATCTCACCTGTTACTATCTGAGTTGCTAAAATTCGTTCTATGTTCAAACTTAAATTGTTATTAGCAACACTTAATTTATCATCATCTGATTCAAGTAAATGACCCTCAAAATCTTCACTATCAGAAGATGAATCCCCATATGAGTCTGAAACGATATAAGTTTCATCATCGTCGCTTGAATTTATTCTCGTACAACCAACATCGTACGCCCTGCACACATCTAACTCAAATGCACCAACTTCATTATATGATGACACATTACTTGCAATAATTATTTCTACATATAACTCTATATGACCTAAACCTGGTTGCTCAAAATGTGTTATCATAAGATTCACGTCATTATCATCAACTAATTCAAATACTACATATTTATTATCTATAAAATATCTAGTTGTAATGTATCATATAACTTCATTTTCTTTTAACTTTAATCTATGAAGTAATGTTTCTTTTAACCCTTTAAAATCAATAATCTTTTCTATTTGTATAATCCTCCTAGATCCTTCGAATTTAATTCCTTCCTCAACATGTCATTCTTCCATTAGCGTATACAACCACAACAACTGTAGGAGCCATTTAAATCCAATTGATCTACAAAAAAACAAATACAAAATTCAGTATTCCACAACTTTAATCAATATTTATAAACATTGAAAATAAAACTACCTGAAAAAATTACAACGATTTTTGTACCTGATGTTGTGCTTAAGAATCAGAGAAGGGGGGTATATGTAAGGTTTTCAGGTCGCAAACAGCGGTGCGGAAGGTACACAGAATCTAGTTGCGTTGGCCCATGCGAATAAACCTGATCGCACAATGGTTTGCGACCAGGTCACATCACCAGCCAAAAGGCCAACCACAGCGAGACACGTGGAGAACGCAGAGCCGGTCACAAGGACGACTGCGACCTCCCCACGTCATCACCCAATCAATCACCATATGACACGTGGCTCGGTCGCAGAAGGCCATGTGACCAGCCCACATGTCATCCAACAATCTCCACCCTCCACCGTGGCTGTCCACGTATACCATACGCGTGACACATGGCAGCCTCTGATTGGGTCGCAAGCGTGGTTGCGACCAGGGTACACCATGACCATCCAGCTTAGCATTTTTGACACGCGTCGTATCCTGATTGGGTCGTAAAAAATCTTGCGACTAGATAGTCGCACGGGCCTCTGCGACTGACCCATTTTGGTAATATGTTTCCAACGAACCCCATTTCAATATTTAGTTACCTTGGGGGTTCTATTTTGATAAAAATCCAAAAATTTATACTTTTTCTGCTTAAAATTACTTGACTCTTTAATTAAAGTCCCCATTAATTAATGAATTAAAATTTATTTACTTCATTAAATATAAGTAAATCTCACTCGTTCGTATGTTTCTTAAAAAAACTTAATTTACATCATTTAATTTTGTTAATTTTAATTATATCCTTTCTCAAAACTTGTATTAAGAAAAAAAAATATTATTGAAAATAGAAATTACTTTTAATAGTTAAAAATTCCTTGCAAGTGTTCGATTGACTTTGCTAATGACTAGGATCATAAGGAGCTGGGAGTGTTGCATTTCATAAGGTCCTGTTAAACCCAATCAACTGGGCCGGGTTTGAATATTTGGGTTGGGCCTATCTTACTTCAACTTAGATCCGTTGACTATAGTCTCAGACCGGCGGTTATTTTCACAAATTTATGTACCAATCATATTTTTAAGCAAAATTTAATCACATAAAAATACAAATTGATTGTACATGTATTTTTTCTAGTTAATTATAAAAGAAATTGATTTATAATTTAATATAATAGATTCCAAAAATTGGAAATAATGGTAAATAAATAATTAAAAAAATAATGTCTCGAAGAGTAATTGAAAAAAATTACTAGAGTTGATAAACTAGGATGAATAATATTGTTGTGTATATTTAATTTGATAAAGTAGAATGAATGTTTCAAAGAATATATTCTTACAAAGAAAAAGTATGTTTAATTTTAATTTAATTTTATAGTAATAAAAATTATAATTAATCTTAAAAATATTGATTTTATTATATTTATTTTACACGCACGCACGCACAGATATATTTCTCGAGTTAGCAGTTATAATTAGATGTTAATATAAATTTCTTTTTTCCCATCTGACAATATTCTCTAAATACTTAGGATTATAATTTCTGAAATCATAAAATGTCTTAAGAGTATGAAATTTTGTAGAGCATAAAAATTTATAATTTCCTTAAATAAGTGTTTTATTTAATTATTTTTGTTTGTACCAGGTGTTGATTGATTCTCCAATAGTTAAAATCATTGAAACTGATACATGTAAAGAGTAATAGGATCATGATTATATTATATGTTACTTAAAAATCAATCTTGATCCAAATTTTATTGGAAATTTACGTGAACATCATATTTATTCAACCAAAATTTAATGTTTTTTTTTTGTAGTTGATAATATTTAACTCAATGATAGAAATAACAAACTGGAAAATATATTTAGAAAATTTTGATTGAGGTATCAATAAATAATGTACTGAATATTTATCTTAAATCAATTACATATGGGTATATATATTTTATTAAGAGAAATTATGTCAGCTCATATATTTTCCTTATTGAATAAATTTTAACTCATTTTACATCATCTCTTATTAATAAATAAAATCAAGGTACCATAAATAATCATGTTGTATATGTATAGTATTTACTGATTCATAATTTATATGCATTGTACAGGTATATAATCTAATAATAAAATATAACTTAAATTCATTTGGTTGAATGTAGTTTAATTTAATGATTATTTCGTAAGTTTTTCATATCGTCAATCAACTAAAATTCATTATTAATATGATTTTTTAAGATAGTTAGGTAGAAATTAATAAATTTATAATACATGATATGCATATTAAATTATATCATAAAATTATTTTACATTTCAATATATAACAACATATTTTCTCTTATATGTATTATGAGAGGATAAAATATTTCTTTATAATTTAAAATACATACACCGAAAGTGTAAAAAAAATACATGTGATAAAAGTAATCACATATCGTGTTAGTAATAACTATTAAACTAATTGATGTGTATAAGTTCAAAACATTAATGTCAAATTGATTAGCATGCAACAACTCTTTACATTATTAATTTATATAAAAGAGATCTATAGGAACTAAAATAAATAAAAATATTAAATGAACTAAACACAAATGGTTCTATATTATAAAGAAAAATTTTTTAAACCAGATAAATTAGACTAAATTTTATTATAATTTAAGTCTTATAATTATTATTTTTATAAGGAAGTGTTCACGGTTAATTTTGCATCTAAAATCATCAATAAACACAATTCTATTATTATATTTAAGGAACGGGATAAGTCTTCTGTTAAAAACCTTTTAATCTCCATAATAAATTCTTGTTATGAGGCGATATTAAATTCAATAATTCAAATCAATTTAAGATTATATAATTATAGAACAAATCAATATAATCATTATTTAAGATAAATATATAAAAATAAATAAATCCATTGTACTAAAAGAGAAATAATTAAGAACATTATAGTCGTTATTTGTTAGAATCGTCCAAACCTATAATGTAATTGTTTACAAATTCTAAAATACAAATCTTTTATTTATGTAGTTGGAGTCCAAAATACCGACAACTTCTTAATATCGAATCTTCATCGGATAATCTTTATCTTCAATTTTCATTGGAGATGACTTCTATCTCTTAGTTCATTAAATTTTCATATTCTAGAGTAAGATTGATTGAGAAGACATATTTTGATAATTGATCAAAATAATATATAAGAATACTAGTTTTTATCTATAGTTGAAATAGTAAAAATGGCAAAAATAATAATCTACCAAAATACTAATTTTAACACTTAATCAAACTAATTGAAGGATAATCTTTCGATTCAATCGTAAAAATGGTAAAATTACTGGAGGTCATCTAATTAATCTAAATGATAAAGCATGTTATTCTATCCTTTTCTATGAATTTAATTATAGATTATACGACTTCAAGACAGGTAATTTATTAACAGATAAGTTAAAGGGTGCATGCGAGACCCACCCTAGAACCCTAGCTGATGGGGGTTGAACCCTAGGTGATGTGTGTTGTCCTTGAACGTTTATATCTCTTTTCTTCTTAATTTGTTGTCTATGTTGCCTTTTCACATTATTAATTGTTTAATTTTGTTTATCATTAGTTAATAATATTTTCTTTCCTTACGATAACGACTTTTATTTTTATAACGTTAAATTCAATTAAAAAATTATTACACGAACATGAAAAAAAAGTCACTAAAATAAATATAAAGCATATTTTATTATTAAATTTCATAATAATAATAATAATGTGTCCTCAATTTTTTTTATATAATTATTCATATAAAAAAGCATTAGTTTCATTTAAAACACTTAAATAATCGCACAATTAAATTAACAACAAATACAAAGACATTATACTACAAATCAACAAATCCTTTATGTTAAAAAAATTAGATTACAAAACGATAAGGTTACATGTATATAAATTTGTTTTTGACTATTTTATTCTCAGCCTTCAAACTGCTCAACGAAATTCAGAGACGTTGAGTAAATTAGAGATAGTGAGCTTAGAACTTAGCGGTGGGAATGGTGCTCAACGAAAAAAAACATTGAGCAAATTAGTCAAAGAGGATAAAGAAAATGCACATGACATGGTTAAAAATTGAAATATTGATTGAGTCTAATTCAATTATATAAAATTAACTTATAAGAGGTGTGAAAATTATTTCTAATGAATGATTTAATATCAGTCTACAGATAACTTAATATTTATAAATAATTCATTAACGATTTGTGATTTTCGTGTCGAGGTGCTCAGAGCAAATCGCTCAGTGACATCCATAAATGCTGAGTAATATTTTTACAAATACATGGATTCTTCAAATGGTTGAATGCTCAACGAATGGGTCAGGTATGAAATTGGTTCCTCACTAACCCAATTTCATAATTGATATTTTAAAAAAAGAATCATAGAATCAATTTTATAACGTGCAAAACAAAAAAATAAATTAACATTTCATAATATGCACATTGGAAAATAATCCTTACCAATACCAATGTGTATTTTGAGATTTTTTTGTTTTGTATTGTTTAAAAAGTCTAAGGATGCTAACATAATTTTTCTCATTGGGATAAGACATCAAGAAATATTAAATATTAAATATGACATGTCATTTATCAAATTTTAATACTTTTAATAAATTTCACTTAATAAAATAAATATATTCAAAAATATGTTAAAGAGTGGATTTCAAATATTTTTTTAACATATGATAGAGTAAATTTTGGCTTTCCTTATTTGAGAAAAAATGTTTATTGATTGGGCTTAATACTTAGGGATGTCAATTTGCTATTATAAATAGGAATCCTCACGTGGATTATTCATAGTGGGACTTCATATGTGTGAATTTTTTCCTTTACATGGACAAGAACAACTAAAAATCTGCTGTGGTCACTTCTAGGATAGAGCTGCTCCTTAATAAAATTATAGATTTAATTATTGAATTTGTACATAACTATACTATCTATGTAATTATACAACTAATTATAAAATATGAAAATATATTTATATTTATATTTATATTGTGAATGAATTGATTAGTTAATATTATAAATAATTACTAAGTAAAGTTTTATAAAAAGGTTGATGTACGATTTGTTTTGGGATAAATACATAAATATTAACTTATTTCTTTATCTACCTAGCATGGCAGTCACAAGTTCTAAAATTTAGTTGCGAGAAGTAAGAAATTTTCGTTTCAGATTTCTATTTAATTTGTTTTCTTTTTTCCGACTTTATTTTAGTGAACTTCAGATTTCTAATATGTAAACTTATTAACGTATGTTTAAATGTTTAATGGATCCAGAATGGAATAATAAATACACTTTTAAGATTATATCGTACGTTAAGAACTTTTCAATATTTATAAAATAAGTAATAAATAAAAATAGCAACTCAATCAGTATTTTATTTCAACCCAATAACTAAGTGTTCTCTAAACATATCCAAAAAATTTTAACAATTAAATCAGTAAATTTTAACCCCAGCCATTATCTGTCAGAGGAAACATTATTGTCCACTTTATTCCAGAAGAATTAATCACTACATGATATCTTTGGGCTTATTATTTTATGAATTTATTTTATACTTTTATAATCTTGATTTAAAACATAAATCTTATATATTTAATCAATTCACATAAAATGTTTAAAATCTGCCTTTGCCTCCAAATTTCCAATTTGGCTTTCCACCGTTAGTTCATTTTCTATCCTTTTTGAAGTGGGTAAATGGGTCGCCCCGTCCTATTTAAAACCCACCTACATAAGTTTGTGAAAAGTTTAGTCTGTTTCATCCCATTTCATAATATTAAACGGACCTAATTTGGTAGTACGCCCCCACCTTGTGGGTTTCACGGATCTAATTAAATTTTTTTTTTGAAAAATGTTAAATCTAAGATTTTAAAAAAATGTAAGAAAAAATATTATATTTTACTACTTAAATTTTTTAATAAAATAAGTCAACAACATCCAGGGTGTGAGATTGAGACTGGTTCTAACGGAACAATAGCAAAAGCGGAACGACAGCGGAAGTGAAATAAGTTCTGGTGGAAAGACAACAATACTGGCAGAACTGGTTGTGGCGAAAGTGGCAGCGAAACTTATGTAAGCAAAGAGATTGAGAGGGTGTGACATGTAAGAAGATTGAGAGGCGACAAAGAAAATATAACGAATTACGACTTTTAACCCTTTAAACAGTGCGGGTTATCTACGGACTCTGTTGGTTTAGCCCGCAAAGTCTGCAGCTAATACTGGGTAGATTTTTATAAATTATACCCTTAAATTTTTTAAAAAAATTAATTTAAACTAAGTCGCAGGTTTGCGAGTCAACCACCCTAACAATGTAAGTTAAGATCATATAAGACAAATCGTGAAAAACACGGTATATCTAAAGTTATGCTGTTACTTGTATTAAATATTTTTTCCTTTCAAAGAATACAAGGTCTCTCAAATCATTAAGTTGGATAATATAATCCTTCATGCAATACACAATGGCTACGTGATTACAATTCTAATGCTACTTGCAATACACTAAGAAACTTTATTAGAATAAATATGAATCTCACTCATGATGCAATGATTATTAAAATTATGGACTATGGCATGATTTAAACAAACCATTTTGTAATACAAAATTATGAACATTGTATACATAATTGTGAACATTTATTTATTGCAAATACATATTCTTCCATTAAATTAAACATTTTCATAAATATTTATATATTACATAGATATTAAAGATAGATCGAAATTATGAACATCCTGATGATCCAAAACTATATAATAATTTATAACATATTTCTGGTACATGTCACTTATCACTTATCATGGCTCCAGAGTTCTGCATCGAAGACTGGACTAAAGTTGTCTGGACCACCAGGTACATATGAAATATCAGTATCAAGCACATACGGTTCTGACCAGAAGTCTCCACCCACAAGATCAGTGTCAGCATCCCAATAGGCAAAGTCATCTTTGAGACAGTTTTCGTTGGTGCTGGTGACAGTGGTACGCTCCGTGCTTGTGGAGGAAAAATCATGCATCTCATGAAAGCTTTGGAAAGATTCTACGGTTGGTTCAGTTGGTGATTGATCCTTAGTGGTTAAGAGTTCATGAGCTTCCTTGGATGAGTCCTTTTGAGACCTTTTTTTGAGGTTGCTGTGCCAATGGTTCTTTATTTCATTGTCCGTTCTTCCTGGCATCCGAGCAGCAATGGCAGACCATCTGATAATGAAAGGACATCACTCCACGTTAATTAATTAACTCATGAGTAATTAATTAATGGTTAAAACATTTTTCTTAAATGCTATCCCAAGAATAATATACACACATTTATTTTTTCTTCCAGATATTTTTACCTTCATTTTTGTAGTTTTATTTCTTTCTAATTCTAGATCACATACCTGATGAAGTGTCAAGACGGAGTGAATCCGTTGAAAGCTTAATTAGATAATTTTTGTCAAGTGACAACAATTAAATGTTATTGTGATTTATATATATTTTAACATGTTAATGAGATAATTTTTTTCACATCAACACCTTAGGTCGTAAATATTATTACAATTTTATGAACGCAATTTAGTCTATGACTTTATAAAATAACATTAAAATTGTAATAAATTTATAACCAGTTAGATATATCTAAATAATTTTTCTAAATAATCTAAATGGGTCAATTAGCTTAAATTATTAAGATCAATTTAACAATGAAATTAAGATAATACATAGAAGATTTTAAATTAAATTCTTGATGTCAGTTTTCTACCTACATTTTTTTTCTGTCTCTATGTATAACTTCTAATATCATAACTGTTTCAAGCTTGTGTAGTATTTTGTGGGAGAAAGTTTCAAACCTGTTACCCAGATGCTGGTGCAGCTTAATAATAGTTTCCTCCTCTTCTTCAGTGTAGTTCCCTCTTTTGAGGTTTGGCCTCAGGTAATTCAACCACCTAAGTCTGCAACTCTTTCCACATCTCGCAAGCCCTGATTATAAGTAATCATAAAACGAATTACAATGGTTTAATTCATAAAACTAAATGTACTTCATGTACATATATATAAGTAATCATAATTAAACACGGAATAGTCACTACATATTGATGTATAGAAAACCAAACCTTAAAGTAAAAATGGAAAACTACATTGACGACTAAACTGGTTGTACTTACTGGTGCTTTATTTGTTGCTGATCAAATAATTTGATAAGTTCCATTCCTCACCTAAAAATAAAGAAAAATGAATGTAATAGACACTTTTTTTTGTGGCTATTACCTGCGAACTTGGGGAGTAGGCGCCAATTCCAGTGGCCATATCTTGTTATATAATCAACCAACTTCTTGTCTTCCTCTGGTGTCCATGTTCCTTTCTTCAATCCATTTTCGTCATAGCTTGGTGTCCTCACCATCATAGATATATCTGTTTTTATTTATACCACTCTTGGGAGTGATTATGTTGCGTAACTTCCAAAAAGCGAGTGTCAAAGAAATGCAACACACTACAGAGGCTAAAGTCTAAAGTTTGATTCTTCCTTGCTGATCAGAAAACCTTGTATCACGCTAAAATTTTATATACCATCTCCCACAACCAAAACGTGTATCACGCTCAAATTTAAACCAGCCAAGAAAAAGAAAACACATTAACCGTGCATCGCAGATATGCCATTTATGGATGAAGTTTAAGATACCCCACCACCGTGTAGGTATAGTTTGCGGGATCACTAGTGATATTAACCTTTAGAATTGATATGATTAATGACTTATGTACCTTGTATAATTGGTGTGTACTATGTTTGCGAAAAATTACAAGAGAAACCGTCAACCGGTCATCATCATTAGCATATAAAATCTTATTTATAATTAGATAATTGTATAAAATTGAATCAATAAATAACCTTTAAATAATTTTTTCTTTAAAATTATAATTTAAAATTACATTGAAGCATGTGCCCAGTGAGCTTGCCGATACACATGGCCGACTAACACCCTAACACTCCAATAAATACCTTATATCCACCGAATCAATTTAATTTTATAATACATGGCTAATCGATTTATTACTATACATAATTAATCGATTAACTTATTCATAAAATATATATATATATATTTCATTATATTTTATAATTAATTATTTAATTATCTAAAATCGTCTATCAAATATTTTCAGCAGGAAACTAGCCTAAATATCATACAGTGAACACGATAACTAGCATTACAGGTGCATCAAGTGGACGGAGGTAGCACCTGATGGTTAATACCTTCTGCCAATATCAGCCAAAATACGGCAAGATAATCAATAACTATCGTAACAATAGAAATTAAGGAGAAAATTACCCACTTAACAAATATTAAAAGGAAAACAGAATCAAGTGGCTTGGACCTACTAGGGAGTAGCAAAGTCCACAAAGGTACACCTCGACATGCGTATTGTGACTTATTTGGAGTGAGAGAATACGAGACATTGAAAAAGCAACCATTTATGATGGTAACGACCATAAGCCGAATGAAAAAACAACCATTTATGATTTTTTTAAAATATATCCAAAACTTATTAACTTATTTATTTTAAAAAATAAATAAAATTCAATTATAAATTCTTTTAATCATATATATATATATATATATATATATATATATATATATATATATATATATATAAAAATGAATCCAACAGAGAAGTTTCAACCATACAACTAATAACAGGCATTTGCAAGCGCATCTATCCTATTTGTACCTTACTAGTTATGTTTTTTTGGTCAACAATCACCGACGTGAAGTTTTTCCTCATAATTGTTTCTTGCCACATGCACATATGGAAAAGTTTTATCTATGTGAATCCTTCTCCATCACAAACTGACTTTCAATTTTAGGTACCTATTACTTTCTTTAAACATTTCAGGGCCCATTCACCTCATTATTAAATACATGATGTCCCGTATGGTCTAATGTACGATTAACAAACTACTTAATCAGTTGACCCTACTACAATGCCCGAATTCAAATATTAATTTTAGGTAAATATAAGACCTAAAATTAAATAAGTAATTATTTAAATCAGTATACAGGTTATAAAGGGATAAGGATAATCTATATTTAAGAAATAAAAAAAAATATCATAAAAATAAAGATGAAGAAGAGGGGGAGCTAGCACATACATTTGTTTAAATTGGAAAAGAAAAAACAGAAAGTAAAACTTGGTTTGAGATGATTATTTTAATTCATTCTAATTATTTTACTTTTTATTTACGTGTCTCTTCATTTGTACAGTCTTCGTAATAGTTAATAACATTATTTACCTTTTACCAGATAAATCTATGTCACTGTACATTTGGTTCATCTCTTTGTCTTTATTTCGTTGCATTTATTTATTTTTTATAAATTGGTATAAAAGCCCTTTTTTTTTTTTTTTGTTTCCATGATTGTGTTGGTTACAACGCCATATTCTCGCTATGGCAAGTCAATATGCGCACTGTTTTTGCATATATGGATTTAGATAACGCTTTGCTAAGTTTTGACAAGATGCTTTCATCCTGGATGTTGTTGGAGGAGAAAAAACATAAGCATGATAAAACAATAAGTCAAATTCATCTTCATTTAGATTTTACAAGATGTTTTCATAGAGAAGTTTGTTGCTGCACTATGGTTGAAATTAGAGCAATTGTGTAAAAGCCTTTCTAACAAATTGCATCTGACACAACCTCTCTATTTGCACCATATCATATATAAGGAAGTTTTTCTTTATCTGATCATTTACCTTACTGGTTCGTAGGCTTAGTATGTAATTTTGATATCTTTTATAATTTGTTAATGTTTTTAATATCTGTGAAATAGTAGTCACTTGAATAAATTTATCTTTGACCCAGTTACAATCTTTACAAATCCTCTTGAATCATGCATGACTGTGATGGTTAATGGTAAATAACTAGTATGATTGCAAGCTTATAGTAAAATGATGTTCAGTTTAATGGTTTGAGAATAAACACTTATATGATACACTTGAGAGTTTGAGTGATACACTTCTGGTGAGACCATAATTTATGATTGACTTGCATGATTGATTCACTATCTGATTGATCATATCTGAAGAATTTTTTAACACTAATATGTATCTATAGATTGATTGTGCTCTAATTGTTATGTTTAATTCTGATGCATTGATGACTGTTTTGGCAAGTATAAAATAACTTAGACCAGATGAAATTTTGCATCAAATTTCAAGGATTTCCACGTTAAAATTGTTTGTGTTCTTGTTATTCTTGCACGTTGATTTTTCTTTCTCTTTGAAATTTTATATTATCGCATATTACATTTTTCTTATTTCACCCAAGTGAAAAGGTTTTTATTTTACACACGTTTAGATTTGTGTGTAACTTTTCCGCTGCGTAACTGTGTCTTTCCCAACAGTTTTAAAGGTGAATAAAGGATCTCGTGTAGTGATGAAAGGACAAAGAAATCCTACCAATTTGTATGTTCTGCAAATCATTACCGTCATTGGTGATACAACTATTATTTCAAATGCTTTGTTGATGTTACCAAGTTGTGGCATATGCATCTTGGGCACATGAGTGACAAAGACATGGCTTAATTAAGAAAAAAAGGACTTCTTAATGGTCAGGGTATTAGTAAATTAGAGTTTTGTGAACATTGCTTCTTTAAAAACGAGTTAGATTCATGAAAGGATTCACAACACCAAAGGAGTACTTGATTAATTACATTCCAGTCTCTAAGGACCATCTAAAGTTATGTCTAACGGAGGTGATATCTGTATGCTAACCATTATCGATGATTTTTCCAGAAAGGCTGGGCATTTTTCTTAAAGTAAAAAAGTGATGTTTTTCCCACTTTTAGAAAGTGAAAGATGATTATTAAGAAACAAAAAGGAAAGCAAGTAAAACATCTGCAGAAGATAATGATTAAGAGTTTTGTTCGATGGAGTCTGATGTTTTTTTAAGACAGAAGGAATTGTTAGACATTACACAGTTCTTTATACATCTTAGCAAAATGGTGTTACTGAAAGGATGAATAGAAATAGAATTATAATGGAGAAAGGTTATTGTCAACTTTCTAATGTTGGTTTGTCAAAGTTTTTCTGGGTTGAAATAGTTTCAGCATCTTGTTTTCTTATAAATCAGTCTCCCTCAATTGTTATTGAGAAAAAATAAACTCATATTTAGGTATGGTCTAATTCTACTGCGAGTTATTCTTATCTAAAGATTTTTTGTTTTTTCGCATATGTTCACAATGATAATGGAAAACTGGAACCTAGATTTATTAAATATGTTTTTTTTTACTATATGTCTAGTATTAAAGGGTATAAATTGTGGTTTCCTAATATATATGTAAAATTGTAATTATTAAAGATGTTATTTTTTTATGAAACCTTTATGTTATGATGTTAGTCCATTCTCGATTCTAGTGGTAGAAGTTAGAAAAAGTAAAGTGTGGAGATGTAGTTTTCAAATGGGTTAAAAATCATATTAACGCTCTCGTCTCAACTTAATTCAAATTCATGAAGTTGATTCAACTTAATTCAAATTCATGAAGTTGATTCAATTTTACTACCATCGTCTGCACCACCACAGTATATTATTGCCAAAGGTAGAGGTCAAAGAGTGATTAATAAATCACAACAAAATTTAGTTGTTTATGCTCTACGGCAAAAGCTATTAATTCAATAGAAAAACCTTCCACATATTGAGAAGATGTTAGTTTCTTGAAATTCTATTAAATGGATGATTGTCACTTAAGAAGAGACGAAGTCTCTTTATAAGAATCATCCACCTTAAGATAAAAAAGTACTTTCTGTAGTCAAATTTAAGCCTTGCTTGAACTTAATTGGTATTTGTGATCAAACTTGAGTTATTAAGAACTTTTTAGTAAAGAATGTAATTTGTATGAAGATTATTCTTTTGTTTCTTGCATTAATTTTTTTTTTCCTATTGTTTTCTATTTTGACAATTAGTAGCTGCCCTTATTATGTATCTCTCCCATTGACAGTTCTCACAACAGCTAGTTAATTACTTATCCTCTGCTAGATAAATTTGCATAACTGAGTATTTGCGTTCATCTCTTCCCTATGTTTTATTTTTATTTTCTACGATTTATGTAAGAAAAAAGACTAACATTTAACCAATGCCCTACGTGAGACATTTTTTTGGTGGAGTACGTGAGTCGACATATATTTGATTACAAACACAAATATTTCTTATTCAAAGTATTTTTTAAGGTTATATGATAAGTTTATATTTAAAAATTCAAAAAGATCTGTGTAACGCCCCACCCGCTTTGCATGAAGCTAATATATATATATATATATATATATATATATATATATATATATATATATATATATATATACTGTGAATATTCAATTTGAAAGAAACTTTTTATATGAATGAGGATCCAACTTTTTGCCTTTAAGAGAATATAACATACACACATAAATCATCAACAAAATTAAAATAAATCTATGACAATTAACATTTGTTGTCAAATTAAAATTTGAACCGTCGGATACAGTATAGAAATTATACTAAACCTCGTCTTAATTACGTCCAAGCAAACTTCATAGTGGACCCAAGTGCATGTAAGATTGATATTTTTATTCTAAGAAGACTTATTCTATACTCAAGTCAGAATCACGAAAACTTAATCCCTAAATTACTTAATAAAAATAAGTTGATGATATCACTTATTTTTAAGGTGTTAATTATGTTAATAATTGTTTGGTGATACGTACATCTAATAATGAGTACATCTGAAAGCTATTGAGGGAGAAATCAGTGCAAATTAAACACTTTTTTGCAAGTCATTTATTACTTTGCATGACCCTAATATCCTAACTAGTACTAGGACAGGGACCACCGCGAAAATGACCACTAGTACGGTTATTCTCCTCATTTCCTTGAAATATAAATATTCAGTGGATTAATTATAAAATCTGAGGAGAAATATATGTATAAGTGTGAAAGAGAAAAAAAAAAAAATATATATATATATATATATATACATATATATATATATATATATATATATTATGAATTAATTAGTTAATTGATTAATTGCAAAGTAAAATTATTATATCACTATCATGTAATTATTATTTATGTCTCCTTTCTTTCCAATCTCTCTATTCAATCTTCGTGTAATTGTTTTTATTTTTCTAAGTATAATTTTTAATAAGTGATGATATATAATCGTCCTTGAATTTTAAACACTCCAAGAACTCCTCTTTTTATATCTATTTCTCCTTTTATCATATTTATATTTTTTTTCTTTTTTTCTTCCCTCACCAAATATTTATTAACACTTCGCGTATTCAAATATATTTTTCCTTTTCCAATATAACCTTAGAATTTAGCAAGTTGAAACATCGAGCTGAAGAATTTCAAAACTGCAACATTTCTTTTTCTCATTTTTTCTTCGTTCTTGACTCTTATGACATCATTATCATTCATAAGATACTTGTATACGTATCTTACAATAGTTATCTCACTATTTTTTTTCCTTTTGGGTTGAATGGATGACAATTAAACATCTAGATATCTCTGGGGAAAGAAGTATAAGCAAATACATTAAGATATATCTACCATATTTAGCCAATACATCTGCTACTTGATTCTCTTCTAAAATAATATCTAGCCATTTATTAGACCTTTAAAATTATGGATGCTGTGAATAGCACTTACCAGCTGAGATACGCAATGGATACTATTGACAACAACAGACAACAACTGCTATTGACAAAATTAACAGCCACAGAGAAACAAAATACATAAAGATTATTGTTCATAGAAAAAGCTATTCGTAATTCTCTTTCATTTCAAGACCTAACTTGTATTCCGACGTTCATATTAATCTAAAATTCGCTCCCGAGATATAACCCTCCCACCCGTCACCCGTCATGTAATCCCACGACGATTCCTCACCAGATTGAACCCCTAAAAGATCCGTCACCCTAATGAGTTAAAATTATGTTTTAATAGATATAGAGAATATGCATAATCAAATATTATATTAGTTTCTTTTTTTTAGTATTTATTTTATTATTTAATTTCTGATTTATAAAAATACAATATTATAAAAATAGTATTCTAGATAAAAAATATTCATAAATAAAATAATAAATTATATTAATTAGACATTCTCGTCACGTAATATCCTACACTAAAACCTCCTCTCACTTCCATTGCTTATCAAACAAAGCTCGATCCAATTGATAGAATAACCCAAATACAATCTCGAAAGACATGAAACAAACAATAATGCTTGGCTAACAATTGGCCGTCGTATCCCATACAGTATAAGAAAAAAAATTAAATGAAACAACGTCATTTTGTTATACCCAATTTGTAAAATTTTTGGGGTTAAAAATTCAAAGGCCAAATCAATACTTTCTCTTCTCTTTTTATGCAATTGCTACTCACTCATACACGACAAATTCGTTTTCTCTCAATGAAACTTGTTTCTCCCTTAATTGATTTTGCACAAAAAAATCCTTTCTCTCTCAATCTCTCAAACCCCCGTCTCGGAATCCTGATGTATTTTTTGGTGAAGCCCTTCTCCATTACTTTTTTCCTCTTTCGTTTAGGTTTGTTCACTGTGATTGTTGGATTAATTTTGAATAGTTCATTTTGTTTTGGTTTTGTATTCAATTTTGTTGTTGTATTCATGGTCCGTTAGTGCCCTAATCATGTGTTTAAGCATTGCATGAGATTTGCTTGTGTTTTCTTTCTGCAAATTGTTTCGTGAAGTTGTTGTTTTTATTCTGGATATGTGTTTTCTTTCTGCAAACTGTTTCGTAAAGTTGTTGTTTTTGTTCTGGATATGTGTTTTCTTTCTGCAATAAGACGTCAATTGCATGAAAAATGGATTATCCTCAAAAGTCTGATGCAAGTAATCGATTACGGTTGTCAATGGATTTTTCTTCTTCCCTTTTAATGTGCATAGTATGTTTCTAAACAGGAGTGGAGCCTTGGTCATTTGAACAAAATTTGGGGGACACTATATTTTTTCCTACTGGTTGCCCTTTCCAAGGAAGGAATATTCAGGTGAGTACATTTGAAATAAACAATATTTTCTTCATTGTTTGTTTTATCCTTGATTTGAGATTTATAGAAGCATTGATTGATCCATGCTACTGTTGATTTTTGTTGTATTTTTTCTGCTTAAGTGAAAAAAACATTATTATTTATGAATATATATCCAAGTTAATTTACACATTTTCTATTGTGCTTATTAGAAATCAAATGACAAATTGATAGTTAGCCTTGTTCTGTTAATTTATCATATATCAATTATATTGAATTTTAGTGCTTTGCTATCATTATTGGATTTTATTTATTTTCTGGGGTGTACTTTATAGCATATTATGAAAAAGGGAGTTAAATATGATATATAGGTACTGATGACTGAAGTAATTGACTCTTTTGACCCTTTAGTTTTGATGTGTATTTATTGGACATTTATGCAGGTTGGGAAGATGTCTCTTTATACAGCAAGTTCAATACTTTTTGGCATTGAATGATAGGAAGAAAATAGACATGCTTAATGGAATAATATGCCAACAGAATAAAAAGAAATATGCTATCAAATTCATTTTGGTAGACATCAAATAGCAACTTAAAAGGGTAAAAAAATATAACTGAAATGTTACAAAAAGGAAATATAAGAACCACCACTTCGCTGTGAAAAAACATACTTACCCCCTTTTTGTATCCTATCTAGCCCCTGCACTTGTACCAACATGTGCAACCTGTTCAAGGAAAATTTATGCTTAGTCAGAACTCTAAAAGCAAATAAAATCATCATTTCCTAACATTGCTAACACAATCAATCAAATTATTATAAATCAAAACATCAAAATCCCTCTGTACCCAAACAATTTTTCTTTTAAAACAATTTAGTATTGCTTTCCCATTACTAAATCATGAGAGATTGACAGAGAAATGGAGCTTGAGAGAGGAAAGGACTTTCATTCAAACAAATCTTTGGGGAAACCTTAAGCCATTTGCAAAAAGAAAACAAAATCATTCACCAATACGGAAACGAAAACAAAATCTCAAGTAGTTAACTAAGAACATGATTAGGGCACAAAGGACCAACCTGAAATCGAATATTGAGTGTTTGACAGTGTTCCTTGGTAGAGAACCTGGAATAAACACGTCGTTGAGAGACCATCACCGTTGAGAGACCACCGCTGTTGAGAGATTGAGAACGTTGTTAAGTTTCCACCATGCTTAGGGCTCAATGCATGTTTTGATTCACTTACAAGAGAGGGATTGAGCGATTTTGAGAGGAAGAAAGTTGTGAGGAAAAAAACTTGCAGAGAGAATTACAATTTCAAATTTCAAATAATTTTTTTTTTATTTTGTAAACTGTTAGACAAACGACATCGTTTTACATTATATCTTTTCTTTTTTCTTTATTTTATAAAAATAAGGTGACCAGTTAACCTTGTATACCAGTTGTTAGCCTGAAATATTTCATGAACTTAAATGGTATGCACTGATTATCTAAGAATTTTACGAGAGATCATTTAATCATAATTTATTACTTATGATATATTTATTGAATTATATATAAATACTTAAAAATCATATCAACTCTGACGGGATGATTGTATACGTATGTTTGAGATTTTTTAATTTGATTTTATGTTTCAATGATTTTGTTTAATCTGAATGTCTGTAACAATTAACTTTATTATATATTTATGTATATTTTGTACACAGCATGTGGTCGAAAGGATCACTCCAAAGTTGAAACCAACAAACTATTGAGCATAGCTTCTCACATCGATGTCTACCAAAAAAAAATCCTTGCCCGACGCTGGCTCCGCGACCAAAATAAGGTGTGATTTCAATTGGTTCATTCTTGGCTAATTGACCCATTAAGGTCATTTTTGAAAATTTTTTTTTATGTAAATGGATTTGTTCTAAAAGTATTTATCAGAGGGGATCTGTTTTGAATTAAAGGCGTTAGGGAAGAAAACACTTTCAGAGGTAGGCGTTGGAAGATCAATGGAAAACTTTTGAAATTCAAAAGAAGAGGCGTTTAAAATCTAAACTCCTTCTTATTTTAAATTAATATTTTTTTATTCTTCAAATAACAGCTTTTTTAAATTTATGTATATATTTTTTGTTGTTGTGAAGTCAGTAAATAGGTTGTTTGTTTCAACAATTCAAGTAAAAAATGCAATCATTTGCTTGATAAAAAACTAAACACAATCAAGTAGTTGAATAAAAAATATTATTAAGACAGTTGTTTAAAGAATAAAAAAGATATATTAACTTAAATTGCGGTTACCATATTTGAGTAAGAAGAGATTTATATTTGAAATGTTATTTGAAAAAAAATATTAATTTAAAAAAAAAGGAGGCATATTAATTTTAAAAAAAGGAGGCATTTAGATTTTAAACGTCTTCAGAGGGAGGCGAGGGATGCGTTTTGTAACACTCCAGAAATATAATTTGAAGAAGATTAAATTACTATGCAAATAGTAATTACTGTGTAAATAGTAAATTACTGTGCAAATAGTAAATTACTGTGTAAATAGTAAAATACTGTGCAAATAGTTAATTACTGTGTAAATAGTAAAATACTGTGCAAATAGTAAAATACTGTGCAAATAGTTAATTATTGTGCAAATAGTAAATTACTGTGCAAATAGTAAAGAAAAAAAATAATAATAAACGAGTTACACGCGTTTATTATTATAATGAAATCACTGTGCAAATAGTAACTTTTACTGTGCAAATAGTAACTTTTGAAATCCTATAAATAGGGCCTAAGGGTTTCAGTTATAATCACAAAATCAAGAACATTCTCTTAAACTCTCTCTTAGAAATCTCTCCAAATTAGATAGGAGCAAGTAAGTAGGGGAAGGAATAGAGAAGCTAGGAGAAACAGGTAAGGGGAGTTTGTCCTTATCTTACTTTACTATTTATGTATATCGTATTTTACTATTTATGTATACCGTATTTTACTATTCATGTATATGGTACTATTCATGTATTCTTAGTATGCTCGTGGTTGCGTTTTGTCCGATCTTCCACATCGTAACGAAATTATTATTGTTGTTATGCTAAAGTGTTAAGAATATTCTTAGTATGCTCTGTGGTTGCGGTTTTGTCCGATCTTCCACATCAGAAAAGAACTATTCTTGTTGTTAGGAAAAGGGTGGTAGTGTGGAAGTGCATGTCTAGGAAAGTTCTGGCTAAGGAAAGACCTGGTTATTAAGGGAATCCATTTGTGATTTCACCACTCTTTCCCCTGGGAACTTACCCTGGTGTACTATTCACGGACTACGGTCACTTATACGTTACTATTCACGTATACGTTACTATTCACGTATACGTTATCGTTCACGATATCGCGTTCTCGTTCACGTATATCTGATCGTTCACGATATACGATCTTTTCACGTATACTGCGATCTTGTTTATGGGTGTTTCTTGATTTTTTATTGGTGGTTATTGATTGTTTTTGGTATTTTGAAATATGAATGATTTTAAATGATATTCTAGAAAGGGAGGTAAAATTTTTATTCATGCATACATGCCTCAAAAGAGGTGGCCTCGGTTAGAGGACGATAATAAACTTAAGCCGTGCGTCTTGGTGGGATGCCGGACTTGGGGGATTTTTACGGTGAGAATTCATTTAATTCATGATGATCACATGATTGTTTATGAGATTCTCAATGCACCACCGGGAAATCCCAACCGGTCGGTAAAGTTATTCGATGATTATATCGTATTATCTATTATGGTACCACATTGCATATTTTTGGGAGTTGAGGTTGGAGCATGCATCATATAGAAATTTCATTTAAGTCATAATTCATTATTTATTTATTTGATTTTGAAATATATCATATTAATATTTTATATGCTATTAATGGAAAGCTCACCCTTGCGTGTTTGTGTCTGTGGTTTGACACCTGTGATGATCCTGAATTTTATTCGGAGGAGCAGATTGACAATTCAAATCGAATCATGTGTGGAAGATGTCAAGGAATGTTATCTATCATGAAGATTTCATAATAATGTGTATATTATAATTGTCACAATATTACGTACCTATGTGACATTTTGTAAATAACCTTTGATGTATGATTATGATGTGATTTATGTGATGTGTTTTATTTTGGTGACGTTTTTGTTAGCAAGGAAAATTATTTTAAGATTTTATTTAAAGAAATCTAAATGAAGGGAAACAATTTCAAATAATAATAATAAATAAAAATATTTTAGCAATGAAAAAAACTACGGGCGTTACGGTTGGTATCGAAAGCGAGTCGAACCAGTTCGACTTGTGAGTTATGTGCTTACTATGTTTTTGTTGTGTGTTAATGATTGTTTGTTTGTTTGCTTGAACGTTGTTTGATTATTCATTGTGCATTCTGGTATAAAGTAGTAAGAGTAAGAGAAATAATTTTTAATATTTTCGAATAGATGGCGGGAAGAGACGATAGAGCAATAAAGAGGCACTTGAAAATCTTGCTCAAGCAATTGGAAATCAGAATAGGAACAACAATGAGCAAAATGGATACTGGTGGTCTTGAGCGTTTTCGAGAAAAATAATCCACCTACTTTTGGAGGTGGATATGATCTGAAGGTGCTCAACGATGGTGAGAGAGATTGGAAAGATTTTCCCGGTAATGGAATGTTGTGAAGATAAAAAGGTAATTTTTTGCAACTCATATGTTAGTGGAGGAGGCGAGAATATTGGTGGGAAAATATCTCAGATGTAGCAAAGGAGGGAGAAACAATAAAATGGGAAGAATTTAAGGAATTGTTTTTAGAAAAATATTTTCCGAAGATATAAGGAATAAGAAAGAGATGGAGTTTTTGGAATTGAAACAAGGGAACTTAACGGTGGCGAATATGCGGTTAAGTTTGAGGATCTAATTAGATATTCAGCACATTATCATGGAAAAGATGGTGAAAGGTCTAAATGTGTTAAATTTGTAAATGGTTTACGGCACCAAATAAAACAAAGGCTATAAATTATCAAGGTATTCACCAATTTTCAGTACTTGTAAATATGTGTAGAATATATGATGAGGATTCTCGGGCTAGAGCTGTATATTATAGAAATAAAAACAGTGGAGGACCCATTAAAAATAAAAGAATGGGGTTCGAAAATAAAGGGAAACCATACCAAGTTTCTCAAGGATTTAGGGAACGTCCTAATGGGAATTTCTCTAAAGCTCCTATGAGAAATCGTGAATATAATCCTCAATGTCAAGTGTTTTAAGTGTGGAGAATTTGGACACTATGCCTCATCGTGCAACCGGTGCTACAAATGTAACACAAAGGGACATCTAGCAAAAGATTGTCGAGGAAAAGGAAGCATGTCGAAAAATCCGTCCGAAAAACCAAGGCTCAAGGAAGAATTTTTTCTCTTAATGGAACTCGAGACTTCGAATCTTTGATTCGAGGTAAATGCTTCATAAGTGAAACTCCTTTAACCGTGTTATTTGACTCTCGTGCTACTCATTCTTTTGTGTCATATTCTTGTGTACAAAAATTGAAACTCCCCGTGTCTTCATTAAACTTTAAATTAGAAGTAAATACTCCAACTGGGACTTCAGTTTTAACCTCCGATATTTGTCTAAACTGTAAAATAAAAATTTGTAATAAAGCTTTACGTGTCAATTTGATTTGTTTACCCTTCAACAAATTGACGTTGTTTTAGGTATGGATTGGTTGTCCACTAATCATGTTTTGTTGAATTGCTTTGACAAAACAATTATTTTTCGAGACCCGAGGTGAGTAGGGATGTTGAAATTATTTCCATAAATAAAGTTTTAAAATCTTTAAGGGATAATAATACCCAAGTATACCGATCACCGCTAATAAAACTAAGTCTGAAAATGAAGTGAGTAGTGTGCCGGTAGTAAAAGATTTTGTTGAGATATTTCAAGAAGTAGATAAGTTACCTCCTGAAAGAGAAGTTGAGTTTTCTATTGATTTAGTTCCAGGAACAGGACCAATTTACATAGCACCATATAGAATGTCTCCTGTAGAATTAACAGAAGTCAAGAAACAAATTGAAGAATTGTTAAGTAAACATTTGTAAGACCTAGTGTATCACCCTGGGGAGCTCCAGTTTTGTTAGTTAAGAAAAAGGATGGAACCATGAGAATGTGTATAGATTATAGACAATTAAATAAAGTAACTATTAAGAATAAATATCCACTGCCTAGGATTGATGATCTTATGGATCAATTAAGAGGGCATGTATCTTTAGTAAGATTGATTTAAGATCAGGATATCATCGTTTAGGGTAAAATCCGAGGATATTCCAAAAACTGCTTTTAGTACTCGTTATGGGCACTATGAGTATTTAGTTATGCCTTTTGGAGTAACTAATGCTCCAGCAGTATTCATGGATTACATGAATCGAATTTTTCACCCTTATCTTGATCATTTTGTAATTGTATTCATTGATGATATATTAGTGTACAGTAAAAATAGGGAGGATCATGCCAAACACTTAAAAATAGTATTACAGATTTTAAAGGATAAAAAGCTTTTTTTGCTAAATTATCTAAGTGTGAATTTTGGATGGAGAAAAATGAGTTTTTTAGGTCATGTGATAAGTCAAGGGGGAATATCCTAGATCCTCGTAAGGTACAATCTGTTTTGGAGTGGGAGAGACCTAAAAGTGTAACAGAGATTAGGAGTTTTCTAGGATTAGCAGGATATTATAGGAGATTTATTAAAGATTTTTCTAAAATAGCTTTACCTTTGACTACTTTGACCCGAAAGAACCAAGCATTTATTTGGACCACAGAATGTGAGAATAGTTTTCAAACTCTCAAGGAAAGATTGACCACTGCCCCAGTATTAACTCTACCTGATCCCAAAGAACCTTTTGTAGTGTATTGTGATGCATCTAAAATGGGTTTAGGAGGAGTATTGATGCAAGATGGTAAAGTGGTAGCATATGCTTCTAGACAACTTAAGATTCATGAGAAAAATTATCCAACCCATGATCTAGAATTAGCGGCTGTAGTATTCACACTTAAGATGTGGAGACACTATTTGTATGGAACTAGGTTTGAAGTATTTAGCGATCACAAAAGCCTTAAATATTTATTTAGTCAAAAAGAATTAAACATGAGACAAAGAAGATGGATGGAATTTTTAAAGGATTATGATTTTGAACTTAATTACCATCCCTAAAGGCTAATGTGGTAGCAGATGCTTTGAGTAGGAAGTCTTTGATTATGTCTTCACTGATGATTAGAGAAATGGATTTATTAGAACAATTTCGAGATCTTAGTTTAGTGTGTGAAACTACTAATACGAGTATTAGATTAGGAGCTTTACAAATTTCTAACACATTTTTGGAAGAAATTAGACAGAAGCAAGAATTTGATCCTTTTCTGAAAACTCAAATGGAAATTTTGAATCAAGGAAAAAGTAGTGAGTTTAAGATTGGAATGGATGGTATTTTGAGGTTTCAAGATAGAATTTGTATTCCTAATATAACAGAAGTTAGAAAAACAATTTTGGAGGAAGCACATAAAAAAGCAAATTAAGTATTCATCCCGGTGCCACTAAGATGTACAAAGATTTGAAAACCATGTTTTGGTGGCCTCGAATGAAGAAAGAAATTTGTGAATATGTGTATTCTTGTTTAATTTGTCAAAAAGCTAAAATAGAACATCAAAAACCTTCAGTCTCTACAACCTTTAGAAATACCACAATGGAAATGGGATAGCATATCCATGGATTTTGTGGTAGCTTTGCCAAGAAGCCCTAGGGGATTTGATTCAATTTGGGTTATAGTAGATCGTTTAACTAAGTCTGCACATTTTATCCCTATTAATATTAGGTATTCTTTAGAGAAATTAACTAATTTGTACATAGGTGAGATTGTAAGATTACATGGTGTACCATCTAGTATTGTATCGATAGAGACCCTAGATTTACTTCAAGATTTTGGGAGAGTCTACATAAAGCTTTAGGCACCAAATTAAAATTAAGTTCGCCTATCATCCCCAAACCGATGGACAAACCGAAAGAACAATCCAATCTTTAGAAGATCTATTGAGAGCTTGTGTTCTAGAACATAAGGGTTGTTGGGTAGACTTTTTGCCTTTGATAGAATTTACCTACAATAATAGTTTTCATTCTTCCATTGGTATGGCACCGTTTGAAGCTTTATATGGAAGAAAATGTAGAACTCCTTTGTGTTGGACTGAATCAGGAGAAAGTTTAATTTTAGGACCTGATATTGTACAACAAACATCAGAGAAGATTAAGTTAATTCAGAAAAGATGAGAACGGCACAAAGTAGGCGAAAGAGAAAAGTTATCATGATAAAAGAAGAAAAGATTTGGAATTTGATGTTGGTGATCACGTATTCTTAAGGGTAAATCCATGGACTGGTATTGGAAGAGTTTTAAAATCCCGAAAACTTTCACCGCGTTTCATTGGTCCCTTCCAAATAATAAAAAGAGTAGGCCCTGTGGCTTACCAAATTGCTTTACCCCCAATTCTTTCTAATCTTCATAATGTCTTTCATGTTTCACAACTTCGTAAATACATTCCTGATTCATCACATGTAATTGAGTTAGATGATGTACAAATAAAGGATAATCTAACATATGAAGCATTATCAATAAGGATTGAGGATAGGAGTATCAAAACCTTAAGAGGGAAAGATATTCCTTTAGTAAAGGTTATTTGGGGAACAGATGATGCAACATGGGAACTGGAAAGTGAGATGCGGAAAAGCTACCCCTTGCACTATTTGAATGAGGTAAATTTGAGAGACGAAATTTTTTTTTTATGGGGGGTAATATTGTAACACTCCAGAAATATAATTTGAAGAAGATTAAATTACTATGCAAATAGTAATTACTGTGTAAATAGTAAATTACTGTGCAAATAGTAAATTACTGTGTAAATAGTAAAATACTGTGCAAATAGTTAATTATCTTGTGTAAATAGTAAAATACTTGTGCAAATAGTAAAATACTTGCAAATAGTTAATTACTTGTGCAAATAGTAAATTACTCAGCAAATAGTAAAGAAAAAAATAATAATAAACGAGTTACACGCGTTTATTATTATAATGAAATCACTGCAAATAGTAACTTTTCTTGTGCAAATAGTAACTTTTGAAATCCTATAAATAGGGCTAAGGGTTTCAGGTTATAATCACAAAATCAAGAACATTCTCTTAAACTCTCTCTTAGAAATCTCTCCAAATTAGATAGGAGCAAGTAAGTAGGGGAAGGAATAGAGAAGCTAGGAGAAACAGGTAAGGGGAGTTTGTCCTTATCTTACTTTACTATTTATGTATATCGTATTTTACTATTTATGTATACCGTATTTTACTATTCATGTATATGGTACTATTCATGTATTCTTAGTATGCTCTGTGGTTGCGGTTTTGTCCGATCTTCCACATCAGAACAGAATTATTATTGTTGTTATACTAAAGTGTTAAGAATATTCTTAGTATGCTCTGTGGTTGCGGTTTTGTCCGATCTTCCACATCAGAAAAGAACTATTCTTGTTGTTAGGAAAAGGGTGGTAGTGTGGAAGTGCATGTCTAGGAAAGTTCGCTAAGGAAAGACCTGGTTATTAAGGGAATCCATTTGTGATTTCACCACTCTTTCCCGGGAACTTACCTGGTGTACTATTCACGACTACGGTCACTTATACGTTACTATTCACGATACGTTCTCGTTCACGATACGGATCGTTCATTATTATACTGATCGCTTCACGATATACGATCTTGTTTATGGGTGTTTCTTGATTTTTTATTGGTGGTTATTGATTGTTTTTGGTATTTTGAAATATGAATGATTTTAAATGATATTCTAGAAAGGGAGGTAAAATTTTTATTCATGCATACATGCCTCAAAAGAGGTGGCCTCGGTTAGAGAGGGATAATAATAAACTTAAGCCGTGCGTCTTTGGTGGGATGCCGGACTTGGGGATTTTTACGGTGAGAATTCATTTAATTCATGATGATCACATGATTGTTTATGAGATTCTCAGTGCACCACCGGGAAATCCCAACCGGCCTGCAAAGTTATTCGATGATTATATCGTATTATCTATTATGGTACCACATTGCATATTTTTGGGAGTTGAGGTTGGAGCATGCATCATATAGAAATTTCATTTAAGTCATAATTCATTATTTATTTATTTGATTTTGAAATATATCATATTAATATTTTATATGCTATTAATGGAAAGCTCACCTTGCGTGTTTTGTGTCTGTGGTTTGACACCTGATGATGATCCCGAATTTTATTCGGAGGAGCAGTTGACGAGGTAGATTCAAGAATCATGTGTGGAAGATGTCAAGGAATGTTATCTATCATGAAGATTTCATAATAATGTGTATATTATAATTGTCACAATATTACGTACCTATGTGACATTTTGTAAATAACCTTTGATGTATGATTATGATGTGATTTATGTGATGTGTTTTATTTTGGTGACGTTTTTGTTAGCAAGGAAAATTATTTTAAGATTTTATTTAAAGAAATCTAAATGAAGGGAAACAATTTCAAATAATAATAATAAATAAAAATATTTTAGCAATGAAAAACGGCGGGGCGTTACACGTTTGATATTCCAACGCCTCCTTTAACAGACATTTTCTTCCTCAACGCCTCCTTTAGAAGGCTTTTTCTTCTCCAACACCTTCGACTCAAAACAGACCCCCTGTGGTAAATACTTTTCAAACAATGAATGGAGCAATGTCAAAAAATGAATGGAGCAATGTCAGCGAAAAATGTATTAGCCAATTGGGTTGATTCTAAAATTTCTAGAACTAAAATATTATTGAAATATTACTATAAATATACATCAATTGTCTCATGAGATAGGTTCAGAGGAGGTTAAATCATAACTGACTCATGATGTTTAAGTTGATATACTTTTAAATAGAAAAAATTATGCCTAATTAATAATTATAATTTTAATCTAGTAATAAGCGTATAATCCAATAAATTAATCCAATAAATATATCCAATAAATATATCTCGCCCAATGTCAGTTAAAAATGTCATGGATGACATCAATATGAGAATTACTTTGATATACATTTATAACTCTAAAAAATACTTATGACCGAGCTTGCTAACTAAAAATAACCCTTACTAATTTAAAACTTAATGAATAAACAAACTTGTTTATAAAGTAACGTAAAACCAATTTTGAAAAATCTAATCTAATTTTTATCCAATTAAATGAATATAAATTTAAATGGATTTGAAATGGGTATGGATTGATATTTCCAGTCCGTGCCTAACCCTGGTTTCGAAAGTGCTCCTTGTTGAAACTTGAAAGGATTACTTTAAAATTGAAACCAACAAAGAAGGCATTGTAGTGCTGGGTATATATGAGTTATGTACCGCTTAACTCGCAGACTTTAACATATTTAGGCTTAACAGACTTTGTCATAAAGTCCTCATTTAAGGTTCGTAACTCTCATTGTGTAACCCGCGGAGTATTGGACCAACCTTACTACTAAAAAAGAATCATAACAAAAAAAACGATAATAAACAAGGTGATATGTGAGTTAAAAAAAAAGATGATATGAATTTAGAGCTGTCATAGAATGGGTCATTCCCGGCCCTTTAGTTGGTCTTACTTGCATGGTTGGAGCCCATGTGGGTTAAGGCTACAAAAGGCATGTGGCCGAAAAGTCTATACTGGGTCATAAGTTAAGACTAGATCTAGATGTGCCTTAAGTTTAAAAATTTGACAAATTTGTTTTCATGTAACCACGTATAAAAGTTTTTTTCTTAATAACTAATGTACGTTATGATAGTTAATGGTGGCGACAAGATTGGGTCTACTCGACATAGTATGACTTAAAAGTAGGTAAAAATAATGTGTGTAACAGAATTTCGCAGTAAGAACTGCATTTGCATACTTCGTCTTTCAAAGAATTTAGGATAATATTTAATAAAATAAAATGTTTTTATTCCAATATGAAAAAAATTGAAAAAGATATTTGAAATAAAAAATTATAAATATTCAATAAAGAAACAAGGTCAAGAATAAAAAGTTACAAACTCAGTTAACCTCTCTTTACTCCACTATTCATTTATTAGTTCAATATTATATTTAATTTATTTAACCTCAATATATTATATGGACGAAATTCCCAATACCTAAAATGAAATTACAATGAATAATCAATATTAATCAATATTTAATTAATCTTGACCTATACCTAAAATTAACCTTAATTAAGTGTTCTTTTCAAGTTCAATGATTAAAGGAATTTTTTTAAATTCAATTAATTCTTTAATTTAATTATAAGTTGGTTAAATTTATAAAACACTAAGAGAAGAGAGAAATAATAAAATGAATAACATGTATTTAAGAAATAAAAGTTTAGATGAGTTTGTTTTTGTTATTGCTAGGCTTAATCCTAGTGAGAGAAAGGATTAGTTACACATTAATAGCAAACCTCACATAATCAATTCAATGGTCATGGATATAGAGTCTTTCCAAGCTTTTAGTCTCTTTTATTAGATTTTTTTGCTTTATGTCTAATTATTCCCCAAATTTCATTTTCTTCTTATTTTTAAATTAATTAAGATTTATCTTATCTTAAATTTGATGTGACTTTTCACTTAAGTAACTAAACTTTCACTGAAAAGAGTGTTTAGAGTGATTCTTCTTATTAACATATAACCTCACTTAAATAAACAAACCCTTACTTAAGTAAATGCTCTCAATGATTATAATGTCATTTAAATAAACAAGTCTTTTAAGCGAGCAAGTTTTATAAGTTTAATTGAGTAAATAAGTAGTAAATGCTCTTAGTGTTTACCATCTCATTTAAATAAATAGGTTGCGAGCAACTTTCATAAGTTTTATTTAAGTAAACAAGTGAACAATTCTCCAAAAATATATCTAAATGTCAATCATACCAAATTTTCTTACAACTTTTTCTCTAATAAAAATAATCTAAATTTAAGTATTTGCTTTGATAATTGTATTAATGTGATCCACCCATTCATCGTGTGGCAGACATGTTTTTATGGCCTTTGGTTAGGACCAATGAAGTGCGTTAAATGAAAAAGTTTGACAAATTTATTTTGAGGTAACCATATATAAAAGTTTTTTTCTTAATAAATAATGTACATCATGAGACTCAAAGGTGGAGATATGTATGGCCCCTCGACATAGTATGACCTCAAGGAGGTAAAAGAATCAATTTGTATGTGATCCATCCATGAATGCAATCAAGATACTTCAGCTGAAGGCCATTCATTATTTAGTCTCAAGTTTGCCATTGGCTAAGGTTGAGTTTAAATTATTCTGGTTGAAGCCGAATCGAAATAATTCTAGTTGATGGTTATATATGGAACGGTAACAAGTGAGATAAAATAGATGATTATGCTAAAAAAAAAATGAAAAAATGAATTACTACAAAAAAGAAAAAATAAAATATTATAAAAATACAAGAATATATACATAATCATTCAAAATATGCTAATTTACATATTTAACTTTATTACTTAATCAATTACAATACAATACATAAATAATCAATTAACTTACTCACATACATATTTAACTTTATTACCCAATTAATTACAATATATATATTTCTAGATCTTCAAATTTTATAACTGATTTCACGTAGTTCTCAACTAAATATTTTTTTTTCCCAAAAACCAAAAAAGAAACAAGTAAAACTAAGCTGAAAAATTCCTATTAATTGTAACTATAGACTATTCCAAATTTCCAACAGCCCCCAAACATCATAAACTGGACAAAAACTTTCTGTTTCAGTTACAGTCCTAGTAATTCGCCTGCGAAATACGAAATTTCATAAAGTTCTTTCCATGAATATGCACTTATAGGATCTGCATGTTCCTGCATAACATCAGCAAAGTCATCAATAACAAAATTTGCGTCACTGGCTGGTTCAGGCTCCGTTATCATGCAGACAAAATGGCTCAATGATGTCTGTTGCGACGATGGAGAAGCATCAGGAGTTGTAGCTAGTGAACTATTTTGGATAGGGCTTGAAGCGATTTCCAGAGAGTCCTTCTCTTCAATAGATTCAACTAGGGAGTTATGCTGCTTTGGCGTGGAAGCTTCGTCTTTTTCATTTGTCAGTGTTACTGAATCGTGTTGAATGTGCTTAAGGTAGGCATGCCAGTGATTTTTTATCTCGTTGTCTGATCTTCCAGGCAAGTGAGAAGCAATCATAGACCACCTTCAAGTGAAGAAATTCCACTAAATTAATTATATATGTTGTTTACATACAAAAGTTGTATTTGATTGTTAATTTATAGGGTTCGTTATCATAGGGAAAAAAATTTGGATAAACTTTTTAACAAACATTTAAAATAAAATAAGAAAAATGTATTGAGATTTCCAAACAAAATAAAATCAACTTGTCTACTTTTATAGAAATTCTTGTCATTTAACTTTTAGTTTGTTAACAGGTTTCTTTAGAAATATCAATGGGAGATTTGAACTTTTAGTCTCTGCCCTTCTTTCTAGGTTGCAAGTTTCCTTTCTTAATCACTAAAGTAATCATATATCTCTTAATATATAAGGTAATTTTAGTTTATGTAGCCATTTAATTCATATTGAATGTTTACAGAAAAGTTTATCGAAAAATAACCTAATAATACCAGTACACAGATTCATTAGAAGAAGCAATCATATATGTTGGGCAGTCTTTTAAGGCCACAGTGTGGGTGTATCGTACCTATTTCCATGCCTTGCATGCAGTTTGATAATCGTCTCTTGTTCTTCTTGGGTGTAGTTACCTCTTTTGATGCCTGGCCTTAAATAATTCATCCACCTCAACCTACAGCTCTTTCCACACCTTGCAAGACCTGAAAACATATTTCATAAATATATGATTTTAAAGATTACGTGCCAAAACAGTTTTACAATGGTAATTAATCATAAATTCATTTTCTAAAATTTTAATATCAAAGTTAATAAATTCACGTTAAATTGATTGTAAAAAATATTTTACAACATACTACCCTTTTGTTTACTTATATTGGTTCCATTTGGGTTCAACATAACTTTTCAAGCGGGAGAATTTGAATTTCCTCTTAAATGATCATTATGAATGAGAAGAAAACTGATGGATAACATAACGTGGTGATCATATTGATGAAACTAAATTACGGTCATCTAGACGGGAATGGATATGTTGATAATCAAAGTGACCACATATGATCTCTTTCCTCATAAAAATAAGTAGGTGAAACCTATTAAAATTTGTATGTACTTAGAAAAGGAGAAATAACACGATTCATCCCTAAAATTTGTACGTGTTTAGAAAAGGAGAAAATGAGATGATCTAACTTCGTTATTTATGAGAGTGTGAATTATTATAAATTCATGTGATATCTATGTATTTGATTCTCACGCGCGTGTAAATAAATATACACTTGAATTACCTGCACGCTTGGGCAGTTTGAGCCAATTGTCGTGGCCATTTCTTGTAACATAATCAATCAACTTGCAGTCTTCTTCTAGTGTCCATGTTCCTTTTTTCAGTCCACTTTTGTCAAAGTAAGGGGTTCTCATCTTTTTTAACTTATCAAACTCTCTTGCACTATATATATAATATAACACTTTGTTAAAGTATATCTCTTTTGATTTCTGTGGTTGCGTATGTATGAGCTAGCTCCCCGAGACAGCTCCCCTATATATAACACAAGAGTGCGAAGGAGGAATGAAACACACCTATAACTGTTTTCATGCAAATAAATTAAGTACACTGGAAAGTTAAACTGATCGAAAAAAGATTTAAAAAATAGCAAATAGTGGAAACTGAGTTTTGTCTTTAAATGCAAAATACATAGAATTAAGGTTGTTGACGTTATTCAACCACTCAGTTGAATATGTTCTCATGCAATCGCCCCCAACATGGATCTTGGGGGATTCTCTCCATAAAATATGTTCTTATATATCATTTTCAACTACAAAGTTTTGGCTATAACATTGTACTTCATTCTTATATGTTATAATAATAACAATAGTAATATAAAAAAGTAATGAATTGAATTCTATGTATCTTACCAGTTTTTTATTTTGATGATTTCGTCATGCTAGTATATGTGTCAGCAGCGAGCAACATGGATGAACAGAATTTAATAAGTGGACTAGAAAGAAAAGAAAGGGTATTGAATTGAAGGACTGGATCATCATGTAAGCCTCTAGATGAAAAAAAACAGCCAAGAGGCTAGTTGTAGGAAAGAAAGTTCGTTGCAAGTTAAGAGTTAAAAATTTTAACTTATTTAAAATTTTAAAATATTTTATTGTATTAATGTAATTTTACTGAAAGATTAATTATTTTAACTACTGTAACTATTATATTTTTATTATATATTATAAGTTTAACAGAATATCTCTTTAAACGATAGATATTTAATAATCGCTATTGATTTCGTTTAACAGAATAATGTTTTATATATATGGAAGTATGTGCATCAATGATGATTAATTTATAACAATTGTTGATTTCTTTTAAATAATTATAAAATTATCACGGCGCTGTTTTTAACCATGGTTATTTTACAACCGTTAGTTAGATGTGTGACGTAAAAATTAAATTTTACATTAGTGTTTTATATAAAATTCTATTTTATATAAAAAAGATAATAGAGAAATTTGATAAATATTCTACGGATGAAAAGGGGTAGTGTCTTGAAAATACTACTTCAAGTATTATTACAAAAAATACCAGAAGTTATTGAAAAATAATTGTTCAAATTTTATCCTAACAACTAAACGAGTTGTATTTTACTTATATCTATTTTTATTTTTTAATCGTATCTCTTATTGTAATTTTTATTCATAATTTATTGCTATCACGGAAAGTTCTAAAAAATTATCATATTTATATTATTTGTTCAAATACAATTAAAAATAATGAAATATGAGATGATAAATGATTTTGATATTATATTGTAAAAGTCATACTATTTTCAATCATTATAGATATAATTAAAATTTAATTTAATCGAAATTATTCAAATAATATATTATTTTGTTAAAATTACTTTTGGAATAAAAGTAGCTGAACATAAATTATGTTATTACAAATTTAATTATAGTTAAAATTAGGTTTTTTTTGGTAAAATGTAGTTAAAAGTAAGTTTGTAAACTCTAACTTACGCTTTAATTTAGATAAAAAAAAAAAAATGTTGTGCTTATCATTATATAGTTTAATTACTATAATGCTCTTAGTAGTTTTAGCTCTATGAGATTTTCTTTTTTAATTTGGTCGCTTTCAACTACTTGGATGCATTCACCCGTACAAACTTCTGCTTGTCTTGGTCAATTTAGTTAAGGAGCTAGTAATTTCTTCAAATTTGAGAGTGTTTTTATTTTTTTGTTTCTCATAATTTCTAGAATGTGTGTATGCATGAACATATTCCAAGTTTGCGGGCTGCGATATCCGGTTCTGTACACTGTACATGAACTAAATATAATTTATTTTGGTGTAAACGCATGAAAAACCTGTGATAAAAAAACATTAATTTTAACAGGTGATGTCATGGTACTCATCAAACAACTTGGTCTTTCAAAATAAATTATTTTATCATTCTATAAGTCTTGAAAAATCAAATGGAAGTTTCAAAAGAGTACACGTGGCGGATAGCACATGATTTTGTTTCCTCGGAGGGGAAATAAATATAGAAACTTCTTCCCAACTGTTACTACGACCTACATTTTAGACCTATATAAGATCAAAGCAAAAAAGATTTACATATAAAAAAAAAATGCAAATGAAGAAAGAAGACAATTACATCAGTAATTAAAAGCCGTTAATTTCTAGAGTGACGGACCAAAGTTGAAAATGTTTTGTATGAAGACGAGCTTAAGACATTTTGGTCGAGGTAAACCTAAAGATGTTTTGACTGAGACTGAACTAAAAATGTTTTGGCTGAGATAGACCTAAGAATGTTCTGACAAAGACTGAGCTAAAAATGTTTCAATCGGGATTAAGGTGAAAATACTCCATATGAGACCACAAGTCTCAGATTGCGAGCTGAAAATGTTTTGACTAAGGTTGAGCAGAAGTGTTTTAGTTGATGCCAAATTTAGAGATATTCTGGTCGAGGCTTTGACGAAGATACACTGGCTACGGTTTAGTTTAAATTATATTCTGGTTCAGACAGAATTGAAATAACTCTTATCAAGGTTATATGGAACGGTAAGAACCGAGATAATTAAAACAGAGGGTTATGCTAAGAAAAAAATAAAAATGAAAGGTGGTGAATTGTAAAAAATATTACAAATATAGAATCGTTCATTTCTCACAAAAACCCGTTAAGAGTACATATCAAAATAAGCCGGTATACTATGAAGCCCAGATACTCAGATGGGATATGATACGAGTATATGATAAATTTTTTTGATGATACATTTTAAAAATTGTATAAGTGTAAAATATATATCATAAAAAATTACGATTTTTAACTAATTTAGTATTATGATTATCATAATATAGAAAAAGATATTTATGATTATAATAATTAAAATATAATTTTTGCCCTTAGGCTATTATTATTCCCAGTAAAATCGCATAACCTTATTTCTTCCCTACCTTATTTCTTCCCTCTGTATCCTTTTAAATACAATTAGAAGGTTAGAATCATAAACCAAATTTTTTATCTATTTTAATTTATTTTACTTCTCATAAATAAATAAAAAGAGTAGATATCCTAATTCCTCTAGCAACAAAAGAAAGAGTATAATTACTCAAAATTTCAATGCAAATTTTCAGATAGTTTTTAAAAGTATTCCAAAAATATCCTATGAGTATTCTAAAAAAATTAAAAAAATAAATAATAAATATTGAATATTTTCTAAATAGATGAAGAAAAGTATTGGACCCTTTTCCATTTTTAGTAATTGAAGTACAAGCTGCATAGCCTGTATACAAATGTTGGCTCAAAAATAAAAATAAAAATAAAAAAGAAAGAAGAAAAAACAAGCCGACAGATTCATATTAATTGTAACTACATTATTCCAACAGCCCCCAAACATCATAAACTGAACAAAAACTTTCTGTTTCACTCACAAAAGGTTCGAAAAATTCGCCTGGGAAATACGAAATTTCATAAAGTTCTCTCCAAGAATATGCACTTATAGGATCTGCGTGTTGCTGAATAACATCATCAGCAAAGTCATCAACAACAAAATTTGCGTCACTGGCTGGTGCAGGCTCCGTTATCATGCAAACAAAATGGCTCAATGATGTGTGTTGCGACGATGGAGAAGCATCAGGTGTTGTAGCTAGTGAACTATTATGGATAGGGCTTGAAGCGATTTCCAGAGAGTCCTTCTCTTGAATGGATTCAACTTGGGAGTTATGATGCTTTGGCGTGGAAGCTTCGGCTTTTTCATTTGTCTGTGTTACTGAATCTTGTTGAATGCGCTTCTTAAGGCAGGCATGCCAGTGATTTTTTATCTCGTTATCTGATCTTCCAGGTAAGTGAGAAGCAATCATAGACCACCTTCAAGTGAAGAAATTCCACTAAATTAATTAAGTATATGGTTTATATACACATGTTGTGTATTAATTGCTAATTATAGGCCGGGTTCATCATCATAGGAAAAGAATTTAGATATACTTTTCAATAAACATTTTAAACATATGTAAAATGAAATGAGATTTTCATACAAAACAACATCAATTTACCTACTTCAATTTATAGCAAATATTCTTGTTATTTAACTTCGAGTTTGTTAGTTTTCAATTTTTTAGATATGTTAGTGGGAGATTTGAACTTGTAGTCTTTCCCCTCCCTGTTAGGTCTATTTCTTTTCTTAATATCACTAGACAAATTTTATATTTCATAATATATAAGTCAATTTTAGTTTATGAAATAATTTAGTTTTACTTTTTTATTTTCTCTTCCTAAAATTTTATATGTTTTCGAATTGAATGTTAACGGAAAAGTTAATTGAATGAATATAGGCTAAAAATTCTAGTACACAGATTCATTAGAACAAGCAATCATATATGTTGGGAAACTCTTTTAAGGTCAAAGAATTATGGGTGTGTCGTACCTATTTCCATACGTTGCGTGCAATTTGATGATTTTCTCTTGTTCTTCATGAGTGTAGTTCCCTCTTCTGATGCCTGGCCTTAAATAATTCATCCACCTCAACCTGCAGCTCTTTCCACACCTTGCCAGACCTGAAAACATATTGCACAATGTATAATATGCTTTTAAAGATCATATATTCACGGTGTAAATTACAATCACAAATTATAATTTGTAGTTTGTATTTTGTTTTTAAAATAAATAACTCATCATAAATAGCGGATTATGATTGATTAACTATATATTTTATGTATTTTACATTGATAATATGTATTATCCTTTTTATTAAATTATATTGGTTCCATGCATTTGGGTTCAACTTAATTTTTCAAGTTGGAGAATTTGAATTTCCTCTTATGATAATTGATCATTATGAATGAGAAGAACACTGATGGATATCATAATGTGGCGATCATATTGATGAAACTAAACTAGGGTGATCAAGACGGGGATGGATAAGTTGGATACATATATGATCACTGTTGTCATAAAAATTAAATAGGTGAAACCTGATTAAAATTTGTATATATTTAGAAAAGGAGAAATAAACATAAGATTTTCCCATCTTGATCATGTGAAAATAATAATGAAATTAAATTCCTAAATGTAGACAACAACAATATAAATATCTTTATATGTAATGTTTCAGTTACACAAATCATCACACGATAATATTTCCTCAACAATTTATCATTCTTGAGTGTAGACACTGTCCAAAAATAAATCATTAACTCATGTTTTGTCATCTAATTAGCCTTCATCTTGACGTTTTAAACAAAAATAAATCATTTACTCATGTTTTGTCATCTAATCAGCCTTCATTATCGTATTATACTCTGGCTAAGGGAAATAACAGGAAAACCGTTCAGGAATTTAATTTGTTGAACAAATGAAATTAAACTCGAATAGAACACATAAACATACACGTCAATTCAATAGTAAAGGGATCTAATTTCATTAGTTATTTGAATGCGTGAATTATTATAAATATATTCTTTGGATTCTTACGTGTAAATAAATACATTTGAATTACCTGCACGCTGGGGCAGTTTGCGCCAATTGCCATGACCATTTTTTGCAATATAATCAATCAACTTGTAATCTTCTTCTGGTGTCCATGTTCCTCTTTTCACTCCATTTTCGTCACAGTAAGGGGTTCTCATCTTTCTAAACTTATCAAACTCTCTTGCACTATATAAATATAATATAACACTTTGTGTATCACTGTTGTTTTCTGTAGTTACGTGCGTAAGAGCTAGCGAGAGAGAGAGACAGACAGATAGAAAGAGATTGGTGAGTGGTGAAAAATACTAATCACACCCAGACAGTTTCACTATATATAGCATAAAGAATGCGAAGGAGGAAGGAAACACTCCTATAATTGTTGTTGTGCAAATAAATTAAGTACACTAGAAAATGAAACCGATGGAAAAACGAATTAAATAATCGCAAAATAGTGGGAATTAAGTTTTGTCTTCAAATGGAAAACTAGAAGCTATCTTCCGCGGTTTTACTAGGGTTGTTGAGTGTTGACGTTAATCAACCACTCAGTTGAATGCCCCTAATGGATCTTAGTGAATTCTCTCCATAATATTGTACTTTCTTCTTATAATAGTAATATGAAAAGGTAATGAATTGAATTCTACGTATGTTACTCGGTTTTGAATATTATGATGATTTCAAAGAACTAGTATATGTCATCAGCATCAGCACCATGGTTGATGAGCGGTAACAATTGAAATAGTGGACTGTAGCAAGAAAAGGTTGGGTTTAGTCGAAAAATAAGCCGCAAATTGAAAAGCTAGCTGAAAGAAAGAAAGAAAGTTGTGAGAGTTGAAAAAAAGGACTAACTTATTTGATTTTGTAAAATATTTTAATTTAATTGTATTGTTGTCATTTTTATTTAAAGATCAGTTATTTTATTTACAGTTATTATTATGTTTTTAATATTATATATTCTGCCATTAATCTTATATTGTGTTTTAAGATATTTTTAATTAAATTTAATAGAATATATATTTTTTATATAAAATTATAATTTATTTAAAAAGTGTAATAAAAAAATAATCAATATTCTAAGGATAAAAAAAATATAGTATAAAAATTTTAGAAGTTAGAATTTAATGTTATAAATAGTATTGTTTTAAATAGTGTTTCAAAAAGTTGCTAGAAGCTACTGAAAATATTTATTCAAAACCTTTTTACTAAATAATTAAACAATAAGAATTGATCTTAGACTTTATCCATTCTATCCATCTTTCTTTCAGTTGAGAAACTACAATTAAAATAATAAAATTACGTGTAAGAGTAAAGAAATTATTATAAAAAGTTTCTTTATTATCAAAATAAATATTTTATTTATTAGGTACAATAATTAAAATTGAACTTTTGAAACAAAGACTTGTCATCGTGTCAACTAATTAGTTTAACTCAATTTGAAATCTATGAAGTTCAAATTTATGGCTGCAAAAATGTTATATATATATATATATATATATATATATATATATATATATATATATATATATATATATATATAATGTATCATATGAATATTTTTTGTTATTGTGAACAAATAAGAATGTGTATAAAGGGATCCACTTAATTTTAATTTACTTAATATTTTTTTTGTGTATATAATACATATATAATACATACATACATACATACATATATATATATATATATAATTTTATTAATTTAATTATTAGTTTGAGAGGTTGCGGGCATTAAAGTAGACCATGTATTCAAAAAATTATTTATTTCAGATTTTATTATGTAAAATATACTTTTTAAAATTCCATGTATTTATTATATACATACGAATGTTTAATTTGACTAAAATTTTAGATGTATGATTATCAAGATTGTGAATTAAATAATCTATAAAATGTAATCAAAGTTGATAAATGTCAATAAGTCATTCCTAGAATTCATTAGGTAGCTAGTTACGCTCCCCTTTTAGACTTTAGTTTATACATAGTCACATATAAAGTCTTCTTGAAAATTGAAGTCCACTTATTTTATAAGCTCTCTGACTACTCAAGGTGTGAAAACGCTTGTGGAAAAAAGATCTTAATCTTAAATCATAGGAAGGTGAGCATACAAGAAAACTATAATATAAGAATATACTTGTCGGACCAAATCAAATAGCCTAGTCCCACACGGATCAAGAGGCTATACTCTTCTTTTTGTTCTTTTGTACGTTGAATATCAATAGGGTCTAATTAATAGTTGGATCACTTGATGCACACGCTTAAACTTGATTTTAGGTCTACCCTTATTCAGTTTTTTTAGTGTGCGTGTTAATCATCTCTTTTCTTTGACAAAATGATCGCTTTTGTCTGATTTGCTTATTATCATTGCTGGAAGAAAATTCTCAGCACCCAAATGACCTTTTAAGGTCATATTTAAAAAGTGAAGGAAATGAGAAATTAAAATAAACTAAAATTTATTCTGTAAGATTTTGGAGAAATTACATGTGAAAGATTTTACAAAAATTAAATTTGAGTTAATTTTCAATGACAAAAGAATCTCAAGTGGTCATCTCTTTTATATACGTTTGAACATTCGAAAATAGAAAATTTGAATTAACCCCTTTGAAGAACAAACCTAAAGTATTATAAAAACATCAAGTAAAAAAAATGGTTTAACGCGCTTTTTACCTTCTTGAAAACAAAGTCAAGTTCCGACATTCATGTACAGAAGTCACAAAGTTTCACACTTTCTAAACGTATGAGTAAAAGTTATAATAAAACATCATAAGTTAAAATATTTGTAGTCTTTTAATAAATGTTATAAGTTGTCCATTAATAATCTTTTTAATTAAAGTCGACGAAAACTGTGAAAAATGTTAGCATAAACTTTGCAGTCATATGTTTGAATTTGTATGGTATAACCGGGTCAATCTAATATCATCAGCACGTAAACAGCTTTTTATTTTTTCATGTTGAATTTTTTTTTTTTTGAGGTAATATATTTAATTACTTATTTAGTTGTCTTCTTTCCGTATTTGCGTTGTTTTTTTTATATATAAATTTTATTTTCATCTTACAGAGTTCAATTCTAAAATGAAGGTCGTTGCAATTGGGAAGAAATTTCTTTATTTATTTCATCTCCGAGTAAACAAAATCCTGTGCATTCTTTTGAAAAGTCCATTTGATTTTTCAAGACTTATAGAATGATACATATAAATAATTAATTTTGAAAGACCAAATTGTTTGATGTGTATCATGACATCACCTGTTAAAATTAATATGTTTTTGATCATAGGTTTTTCATTCCGTTTACACCAAAATAAATTATATTTAGTTCATTTACAGTGTAAGACTGGATATAACAGCCCGCAAATTTGGAATATATTCATGCACATATACAAATTCTACAAATTATGAGGAAAAAAAATACACTCTCGAATTTGAAGTGATTACTAATTCTTTTCAACTAAGTTGACCAACTCATACCAAAATAATAAACCAATGATTGAAAGCGGCCAAATTGAAAAAGAAAAACATCATAGACCTAAAAGTAGTAAGAGTAATAATATAGTAATTGAAATATATAAGCACAATAGCTTTTGTTTTTTTAACTGAATTAAAGTCTAAGTTAGAGTTTACAAGCTTAATTTTAACTACATTACCAAAAAAAAAATAATTTTAACTATAATTAAATTTTCAATAACATGATTTATGTTTGGCTACTTTTATTCCAAAATAATGTTAATAAAATAATTAGATCTATAATGATTCAAAACAGTATCACTTTTAAAATATAATATCAATATCATTTATTATTTTATTTCATTATTTTTAAGTGTATTTGAACAAGTAATATAAACGTTATAATTTATTTTAGAACTTTCCGTGATAGTTCTAAATTATGAATAAAAATTATAATAAGCGATACATTTAAAAATAAATATAAGTAAAATACATCAAGAACTGGTTTTGTTGTTAAGGTATAATTATGAGTTGGACTTGGGCCTCAATTTTTTTAGTCTGGCCATCTTCTATGCAGTTGCTACGTGCACTCCCAGTTTTCTTCTTTCTGCCATCCATTTTTTTTCTTTTGAATTTTCAAAATGATATTTCTGCTTATCTTCACCCTCCTCTCCTCCCTACAACAACCCCCACCAAACCCTCCTTTCATTCATGATTTAGCAAACTATTTGAGTTTTTTATCATTCCCAACTATTTGATTATTATAATGAATAAATTACACCAATATTTTAGAAAAAAAAATTTAATGACCAAATAAAGTAAAATAATCAAACAACTTGTTAAGTTTGAGATGCTTGACAACTTTAATGTTACTTGAATTGTGGAATACTATTAATAGTTTTTTCATTTAAAAAAAATCATTTTCACGTGACAACTTTACGTAAATCATTGATTGGAAGAATTGTACCTAAGATTCGTAAAGCTACAAATCCTACTAATGGAAAAGAGAAGCAGAGCATAAAAAATAAGATAATATCTGATGTATAGAAAAAAAAATTATCCTATGCAAAACTGTATAATTTTAAAGTTAAAATGTAAAAAATAACATAATAGCTTTTTTTTATAAAAATTTTCCTTTTTGATAAAAAAAAATTATTTTATGTGCTTTTAAGGCTTTAACATAATGACACGTATACTTATTAGTTATAGGAAACAAACTAATGTTGATATGAAATTACATTTAATATATAATAATCAATTTACAATTCCCTCGTATAAAAATTCATATAAAAAGAGTGTCTCTAAAAATTAATTATACATGTCGAAGATTAGATATCTTAAATATAAAGACTAAACAACAGGTGGTATAATAATGATTCGATAATAGATGATATGATGTGTCAACAATTAGGATAGTCTCTAATATTATATTAAAAATATGAGTTATAAATTTAATTCATTCTGCAAAATCAATTTATAAAATAAAGATTATCATCAATTTATATATATATATATATATATATATATATATATATATATATAACATGTCATACTTGTAAACAACGTAAGATATCCAATATACTTCTCTCTTACCAAAGACTATTCAATATCAACCCAACAACGGGTAGTTTCATAAGCCTAATATTAATAAATAATCTTAGAATAGAATGTAATACTATGTTATAAATGCAGAGCCCATGCATCATTAGGGGTGGTGTCCCATCCCTCCCCTCCCTCCAAATTTTTATTTTCTTTTATATATATTAAACATAAATTTAATCCTTCTCAAATTTGTTTAATTCTTTGGCCAAAAAAATATTATCTCGCATGTTGAATGAGTTGTGCTTAACTGGTGTTTACTCAAAAAACAATTTTTAAAATATAGAAAAAAAAATGAAATGAAAAAATGAAAAAAAAATTAAATTAAATTAAAATAAAATTTTATCCTCCTTAATCTTAAAATTTAGCTCCAATAAGGATCATGAAAATTATATTTTATTTATATACATTTAACAGGTTATATCTCAAACAAAATTGAAACAAAATTTAAGTAAAACAAAAATATTTTTAAAAATTAATTACAACCAAAATGTTATAAATGAACCTTGTTTAATTTGGTGAAAAAAATAATTAATTAGAATTGGAATTCCATTGTTTTAGTTAGGCTCGAAATGCAATTTTAAAGTAGAACAATTTTTATTTTAAATTACGAGGAAAAAAATTACACTCTCGAATTTGAAGTGATTATTAATTCTTTTCAGCTAAATTGACCAACTCATACGATATACATAAACCAATGACCAAATTATAAAAGAAAAACATCATAGAGCTAAAACTAGTAAGAATAATAATATGGTAATTAGAATATATATATATATATATATATATATAGAAGCACAATAGTTTTTATTTTTTTACCTGAATTAAACACTAAGTTAGATTTTACAATCTTAATTTTAACTACTTTACCAAAAAAAAACTTAATTTTAACTATAATTAAATTTGCAATAACATGATTTATGTTCGACTATCTTTATTCCAAAATAATGTTTACAAAATAACATGATTTATGCTTGAAAACAGTATCACTTTTACAATATAATATCAATGTCATTTATTATTTTATTTCATTATTTTTAAGTGTATTTGAGAAGTTTCCGTGATAGTGCTAAATTATGAATAAAAATTATAATTAGAGATACATTTAAAAATAAATATAAGTAAAATACGTCAAGGAATCTTTTCTTGTTAAGGTATAATTATGAGTTGGACTTGGGCCTCAATTTTTTTAGTCTGGCCATCTTCCATAGTTGCTACTACACTCCCAGTTTTGTTCTTTCTGCCATCCATTTTTTCTTTTTCTTTTGAATTTTCAAAATGATATTTCTGCTTATCTTCACCCTCCTCTCCTCCCTACAACAACGCCCACCACACCCTCCCTTCATTCATGATTTAGCAAACTATTTGAGTTTTTTTATCTTCCCAACTATTTGAGTATTATAAGAATAAATTACAACAATATTTTAGAAAAAACAATTTAATGGCCAAATAAAGTAAAAATACTCAAACAACTTTTTAAGTTTGAGAAGCTTGACAACTTTAATGTTACTTGAAGTGTTGAATAAAATTAATAGTTTTTTCATTTTAAAAAATAAGACAACTTTATGTCAATCATTGATAGAAAGAATTGTACCTAAGATTCGTAAGTTACAGATCCTACTAATGAAAAGGAGAAGCAAAGCATAAAAAATAAGATTGTATCTGATGCATTAAAAAATTATCATATGCAAAACTGTATAATTTTAAAGTTAATAAAATGAGAAAAATAACATAATTACTTTTCTTCATATTTAATAAATTTTTTCCTTTTTGATGAAAAAATTTATTTTAGGTCCTTTAAGGATTTAACATAATGATATATGTAAATCTAATTAATTAATATTATAAATGATCTGATAAGAGGTAACAAGATAATCTAACACCGAATAAACTCTAATATCATATTAGAAATGTGAATTATAGGTTTAACTCAATTCTACATAATCAACTTCTAAGATAGACATTTTTCCCATTTATATACATGTAACAGGTCATATTTATAAACGATGTGAAATCTCTAATACACCTCTCTCACCAAGAATTATCTGATATCGACCCAACAATACGTGACATCATAAGCCTAACATCAACAAACAATCTTAAGATAAATTATAATACTATATTATAAATGTGAGTTATAGATCTTACTTAATTTTACAAAATTAAATTATAAAATGAGAACTAAGTTACATTTCACAATCATATTTCTAAAAGCTGGAACAAAGGTTGAGTAAAACATAAACATTTCTAAAAATTAATTATAACTCAATAGGTTTAAAGTGTCAGAAATGAACTTTTTAATTTGGTGAAAAAATAAATAAATTAGAATTTGAATTCCATTGTTTTAGTTTGGCTCGAAATGCAATCTTAAATTAGATCGATTTTTATTCAAAATTTATAATTAGGTTTAAATATGGTTGCCCTTTATTTTTGTCTAGAAGGGTGAATGTTTTTGTATTGGTTCAATCCGATGAGTTCGATTTTTTTTTTTTCACATGAAGGAAAAACATGGCTTTGTTGTGCTATAACAAACACGACTGAACTCAGAAATTAAATTACACGACCAAACTCGATCTGAGAAATTAAATTACGATAGAACCATATAATTAGTGATCAGTTCACCCAAAAAACAAATGATCACATGATCAAGCACGTAGTTTTGAATAGCAGTTATAACTCAAGGAATTACCAAATTAAATTTGGATTAAGCGTGAGTCTAACTATTCCAGTTTTTCTTAAATGAATATTTAATTTATTGATGGTGTATACGACTTGGATTAATCCAGCTTGAACTAAGATAGCCCACTATATGAATTGATATTCAAATCCGGCCCGAAACCATGAAACAGTAATTATAAAGAATTCTTAGTTCCTAAGTTAATTTTTTTAATCAACTACCACTAAAGCTTATGAAAAGAAGGTACTATTTTCCATTGAGTATATATATTTTAATTGAACATGTGCTACAGAATTTAACTTGACGACGATCTTGAAGCACGAAGAAGAGGAAAGTTTAAAGAACAAAAAACCCGTGTGGCGTGTATGAAGAATAACAATGCCAAATATTTTAAGAAATCATTCCAAAAGCAGTAGCTAGCTCTCTCTTTCTCTCTCACTCGGACACGGTTTTTCGGCCATAAAATATGATAGGGCCATGACTCGTGAATCATGTGCGGGAAAAGAACCAAGAAATAGGTAAAGTTACCCATGGCAAGTATGGGATATATTTACCTGCACATGATATTTATTTATGATTTAAATTTGGACAAATAAATATTATGATGTTTTTATTATAAGTAAAGTGAGGGTGTAGGTGTGTTAATAGATACACGTAGGAATCCAATAATTACATACGCCATGATTAAAGTTGCTACCCGTATTTGAACGGATGGTATATAATTCTACCCAAATCCTACCATTACCATCAACATTAAAGGAATTTTGGAACTTAGTTACTTTGTGCTTTCATCGTGAATGGTTAATACAATGTGTCTTGTGTGCCATTCATAATGGAAAGGGAACAAAAATTTCAGCATCTTTACTCAACAAAATCGGCTGATAATATTAGTTTTTAAACTATTTTAGACTTAACTAATGCTCTGAATTGTTTTGAATTAAAATATTTAATGTTGTATATATGCATCACAAAAAGACTCAATAGAAATGCATATCAAGCATATTCGGAGTTTTTCGGGTTGTTTGCACCGAGTGGGGTAGAATGACTTACTAATATCGTAATGTGATTTGGGTAACGCTACGTTGATGGGTCTCACAATAAAATATATTTTTAGGATACAATAATTTAAAGAGGTGTCTAAGTTAACCTAATTTAAAACTTTGTCTTGAAACATTACTTTAATCAGGTATAAAATATAAGTTACACTAGTTGGTAAAATTAAGTACGGTAAAACAAGTCTTTATCTAGTTTTCTTAGTTCCAAGGTCTTCAATCATTTTTCTAGTTAGTATTTGTAAAACGTGTGCATAATATTCTATATAAGTAACATGTAAAATAAGCCTACGTGCATAATAAAGTTGGCGCATGATTTTGATCTGAATCTTGTTTTATTCCATTGCCTTTACTTGAAGCATTTGACTGCCTAAAAATTATTAGCACCGCGTTTAATTACTTATGTAATTAAAAAATTATTGTTCATTGCCATATAAACTCGAAGTTAAAAGCAATCATTTAATCTGTGATAGAAAGATACCGATCAATATATCTATTCATGAATTATACCATGTTCATGAAATGACCAACATATCAAAGGGTTACGTACCTTATTATTGTATTTCCAAATCCAAATTAGACCCTATTAAATTAGGCAAAATCCTTGGTGGTACCTCAAAATTTAATACATTGCCAGGCAAAACCCCTCATTTAGACGACACAGCAACAGTTGATATATTCTCAAATCTCAACGCCGCCTGACTCACAATCCATACTATAAAGACTCTCTTTCTTTGTCTCCTTTATGCTATTGTGGAATTAATTAATAAGCCTCTCACTTTGTCCCCATCACTCTTTCTCAAAAGAAAAACCAATAATAAATATACTAAATACTACTGTCCCTCACACGGACCCCCTAAGAGCCTCTTCCTTTTTCTTCCACCACTTTCTACCCTTTCACTCAAATAAAATAAAAGGCAAAACATAACATAAAGCAAAATAAAAAAGAACGGTCACCTCAACAAAGAACCAAACACATGTCCATCACCAATACTAATGTTATATAAAGCCCACTAGCCACTCCTTTCTCTAGCTATAAAACCAAAAAACCAAACACCCAAAAATCAAAAACAGAGTAATTAGCCTTGTGATCTTCCCTTACTACCCAAAAGTATCTTCATTCAACAAAAAAATCATGAGGAGCTTTTCAAAGAACAAGTTCCTCCTCTGTTTTCGCCCTGTAGTTGATATGGATGCCATGCTACTAGAGTCCAAAGTTGCTCCTCGTCGTTCCACTTCACACAAGCACGACAACATGAAGAATTCAGAAACCAAATCCTTATATTTTCACCATCTTTCACCAAAACGAACCATCTCTCGCGTTGTTAAAGCCGTGTTCTTCGAAACCATATTGGTTAGTCTTCTAAACTTAGTTATTAACTTGCATACATGAGTACTCTAAAACGTTTTTTATTAGTTTAACTTCTTGTATAAAAAATTTTACACTTATCAAGTAATCAAAAATCATCTTTTATATGAATATAAAAATTATCAAATCTATTATAAATTTTTTATTTGATTATTTACTTTTGTTATGATTTGCCTAAGTTGTATTCCCATTTTAACTTAAATGTCTTTGTCTTGCAGAATAGAAGGTCTCACCATAAAAATCGCTATATCCAAGATTCTTTTGGATATAATAAGCCTAAGTATTTGACGTATGAAGAAACAAAAACCCTTCAATCGCCTTTGTCATCAACTTCATCTTCACACGGTTTAGCTTCACCTTCTTCGAGCCCACACACTTCATTACACTCAAAGAACGTGTCAAATTACTACTCTAAAAAAAAGGGAGAAAAGAAAGAGAGAGGGCCACTAGAGAAGCAAAACAAGTTGGAATGCTATGGAATATACTTGGTTCTAATAAGCTTAGCTTTCACGGTGTTATGGGGAAAGCTTTTTGGTATCATTTTGACCTCAATGTGGCTCTACTTTTTCTCTCTATGGGACTCATGTTCTGGCTACCAAAAGAGGGTTCCTCATTGTCCAAGGCTAAGGCAAAGTCTACAAGGCCAAGATATCAAAAATTATAACATGCCGCGAAATCACCACATGGCCATGGTCCCCTTTAATCATCATGTGACACATAATCGAAATTTATACTTTACAAGAAAAAATTAATAAAATTCGATTATGTATCATATGAAATTTGATATAGATCTTGATGATCCGGGATCATACCATAATGGGGCATTAATTTTTTACGTGAGAGTTGTCATTTTCGTGCTTGGTGATTCTCAATTCTCTGCTGCGATCTCTGTACTTCCTGAATCAAAGCTTTCTTAAGTGCAAGCACGATATGGACAGTGACATGAGTCTTGTTGAAGTTGTGATGCTTGTTCACATTTTAGGGAAGGATTGTGAGGGGGGAGAAACAGAAGAAACACTGTTGACATTTATTTCCCTATGCATTGCTTTTGTTTGAAGTTCTGACATGACATTACATGTATCTAACAACAAGTCGAAAGTAGATAAGTAGTTAATGATGTTCAATAGGAAAAGGATGGTTGTTGTATTCAAAGTTTAATTTTTCACAGAATTTTCGTTGGAAATAACAGCTGTGTATTTATATTATATGTAAATTAAAATATCTTCTTGAGACTAATTCTTGTTAAATGATATGGATTATATATATATATATATATATATATATATATATATATATATATATATATATAAAAGTAGGAAGTAAATCTTAATTTTAAATTAATTTTATAAAATTAAGTTAGATTCTTTATCATGAATTTGTGTTCGGTCCTCGACTTTTTTGAATTAATTTTGAAGATATAAGAGATATTAATTAAACAATTTCATATGATAATTTCTCTCTTCTTTCAAGAAATTTCTATGTAAAAAATAGGTAATTCTAAAAATTTTAATTTTTTAATTTTTTAATATAATATAAAGTACTTTTATTCCATTTAATCTTTAATATTGCATTATTTCTAATAAAGAAAATTGATTTTCTTAAAAATAATAAAATTAATTTTATAAGTTTGTCATTCCTTCTCATGTGTTGTAAATGAGGTGTTAAAAAGTTTGTTTGCTCAACTTTATTAAAAATATGTTACAGATAATTTTTTATTTCGATTATTTTTCATGTAAAAACTCTTTCTCGTGAGTTAAATATCTCAATTATACGTGGTGAAGATTACTTAGAACTATGAATAAGTAAGGGTGGACGGTGTTATAACTTTTCATTAAAAAAGTGCATTAAATGATGTATTGTAAATTCTCTTCTTGTATCTATTACATAGTACTCTCTCCACACTTAAACTATTAATGTTTAAAGTTAATTTATATATTTTAAGAAATATTTGATATTACCTACAACCTAGTTACTAGTATATTTATTCTAAAGTACCTTTATTTAATTTTCATTATAGGATTAATTATTGAATAAGATATCGTTATCATTTGTATAAGACAATATATATATATATATATATAGTTATTTCATATGTCAAAAAATAATAATGAATGAAATTTGAAATTTATAAAACATCAATAATCTTTTAAATAAAAAAATTAAGATATGTATAGCTCAAAAACAGAATGAATATATAACTTACTGGATAGCTATGTACTTAGCAAGAGGCAAAGAAAAAGGAGAAAAGTGAAAGATACATTGTGTGCATATAATTATTGATTAACTAACAATCTAACATGGTATATACAGGGAAGAATAGAGATTCAAGGTGAATCAGGAAAGAATGGAGATTGAAATACCACGTGGCCTAATTACGTGTTCAGTTCCATGTTTAATAATTGATTGTAATATTAGGATTAATTTTAAATAAATTTTAACATATTTAACTTTATATTAGAGAAGAATTTAAAATTTATTATGACTTTAGAATTGAGTCTAAGATAAAATAATTTTAGATAACTTTTATGTTAAATTAAATATTTTATCATAAATTTTATTACTAATTTAATTTACACTTCTTCTTTCTTTTACTTATGTAATCCCATACTTCTCAAATAAATAATATGTCAAAGAGATTTATATCAAATGAATTAAAACATAGTATTGGTACAAATGTATGACTACCATTATAACATAATTGAGAGAATTCAGGTATGAATTCAGTAAATCTATTTGCCTTTTCTTAATGAATTAAGTCTAGAGAAAAAAATTAGTTCACTAATGTAACAAACTAAGGTTCAAATTCTTAATAAGAGAAGTGTCTCACATCTAGTATTCAACCAAACACCAAATAGAATTACCTTGAAAAAAAACTTAGTCATAACTCATAATCCAATTTAATTATTCAAATCATTGTTTTCCATCGAAATTGGATCTAGTTACTTCCGTAAGTTTCTTTTTTTCTTTTTGGGTCAATTCGATCACTGTTTTAATTAAAACATTCGACCACTGTTTTAATTAAAATTTCACGTCTTAAAAGTGTAAACATTTGTAATATCACGATTTTATAACAAACTGTTAAGTAAGATAAAATTATTGAATTCATAATAATCTTTATTTAATATCTTTAATTGATTGATAATATAATTTATTTTTATGAATAATACATAAAAAATAATTCAGAAATCGGAACAAAAATTCAATTTGAATTTCTCTATAAATTTATTATTCATAAAAATTAAACATGATGACGATGTTAAAGTTGAAAAGACAAAAATTTCAAAAATATTAAATAATTTTAAACAAAAAATATTAAAAACCATTTTTAAAAAATTATTTAGGTTACAAAATATTTTTTCTGAGCATAATACAAAATATTCACCCAATATAATGATTAATTTCATCAAATATCTTAAGTTTAGCAAATAATATAAGTACTAGTTCACTCCAAATATCTCATTTTACAATATATCTCTAGTGAGCCAGGTAGTTGAGCCGCATCTCATTTGTGCCGCCCTTAGTTCTCTCCCTTACACATGAAGTTATGTCGAGGTCAATAGTATGATTGAGATATAAAGCCTCCTTTCTTTGCAAAAATAGAACATATATATCTTTTATGTTTCTTTCTTGGACTTAAACTTATCCATCATGTGATTGAAATAATTCACGTTTCTCCCACTAAAACTTAACAAATGCTAACGGGGCAGCCCCTAATTAAATTGTGTTAGGTTGGTATACCTATATTAATTTATTTGTGGGAAAAAAAAAACAAAAAGTAAACTTTTTGAGGTATTTTAAAGAAAAAGAAGAAGAAGAATTAATTGTTGCTTAGTTATACGGTATGTACTATGTACTACTCATTTCGGATAAGAGGGAACCATTTCAGGTTGAGCCTTTATATTCCATTAGGACTAGTGTTGTCCTCTCTTCTCCATCGGACAAATAGTGAACCAATCCATTTTAATTGATTTGAGTCTTTTCATTGATAACACATGAATCAAGTAATCAACCCTTAAAGAAGAGCATGAAACAAATCAATTAATTCCTCATTACCTAAAACATTTTACGTCAAATAGTACAGATTGGCCTCTTTCTACTTTTCGGTCCAATATTAGATATAAATGACAGATCCAAAGATATTTCAAATGAGATCGACACATACTAATAAAATTGATACCTCTGCATGTAATAATCATTTACAACACACCCATGAAATAACAAACTTCGATAAACTTATAATTAAGAAGGTCCATTTTTATTTCTACCAAAATCTCAAACAATAAAAGAAACACATAATTTAATGATTTTTTTTCAAAATTTATATTATAGCCTAATTTAACCAATAATTGAGAATTGCTGTATATATAGAGAGAGACACACACACATACACTATTCACACACAGTCTTTAATGAATGTGGTGCTATACAAATATAATCTAATAGAAAGTAAGTGAAATTTAAAGGTGGAGTTAGGCATTCTTACTAACATTCGAGGCAATCATACGCGGCTTTAGATTGCTTGCACGAGGTTTCGTGCCTTAAATTATTGCCTCAAAGTGTATGTGGTTAGAAACACCTAGATGAGTTCCCACGGTTTGGTTTTGGTAAAAATATAATATATATTTTGATCGTTTTGGCTAAGGAACAAAAATGGAAAAGCGAAATGAAAGTGGCTTGTAATTGCATTGTATGGAGTTTGTATCTTATGAAAAGAAGAATAGAAAGGCAAAGGCAGGTAAAGCAAATTTGGAGAGCCATGCTTTATACAAAATCCATTTAATAATAAGATTGATAAAAATCTCGTCTTACCAGTGGAGTACGCTTTCCCTTTTGCATAACGCGTGTCTCTGCCATATCAAGTTTTCAACTCGTTATATTGTCAAAAACTAATTATAATATTTCAAAACGAAATAAGTAGTTGATCGAATTACAAACAGTTTAGTTCTTTATATTAGATACGTTAAATTTGACAATAGGACACAATAATAATAATTTTAAATTATGATAAATTTTGATGTCAGAGTAAAAAAGAAATAATAAGTCCAATTTAATTTTATAAGACGATTTATAAGATGAATATTGTTTCTTGTATATATGAATATTATCAAATTTCTTAAGAGAAATTAAAAATTTTGATATTTAGTTAAGATAATTCTTCACAACCATGTACTCAAAGAAAAAAAATCATAACTGTCTCAACATTAGACAACCTGTTTATCATCAAGAGTTAATCCTCCTGATTTGTATTCTAATAAGGTTAATCTTCATAAAAATCGACCACCCAGATTTTAATATAGAAACAAGTCACACTCTCTCCCAATGTAAATACATATACCTACATTATATTTTTCATAATTTCACACTAAAATTATTTTAATATAATTTTTATCCCTAACTAATGACCTAATTACTTGGCCGAATTGAATAAAGTTAATTTGAAATAAACATACTTCCCGCCTTTTGTCCAATTATATGGACTCATTTCTTTGCGGAGCAATTATTTGTCCACACGCTAATGATCACAAAGAAATCCCATATGAGGGGAAAATTCATATTCGTTCGTACAATTGAAAGGGTTGAGTATTTCCTAACAAAACTGTGGCATGGTCTATCAATAGTATGTTCTAAGTCATGTTAACATTTATCCATTTGATTCTTGGTGGTATATATAAAAGTGACGTTATTAAGACACGTAAAATCCAGTTGTTACATATTCAATGTTCAATTTGTTCGAGTAGGTACTAATTTGAAACATATGACTGAGAGGGAGGAGATGCCAGTATCCTAAGTAATCGGCTACTCATGTTTAACAATTAACAGAGTACCCATTTTATAAAAAATGTAAACAAAAAGTAACATTCATATATAGCATGTAACACGTCGTTTTCAAGCCTTTCTTTTATTATATGCTTTTGCCAAGTCACGATTTTTTTAAGGAAAAACAGAAAAAGTAGCTTTCAATAAGCTTGAATAAAGAATAGCACACTTGTCCAGTTTTACAAGCCTATGAACATCAAGTCTAAAGCATTCTGCAAGACCATTTGGATGAATTTATTGCCTGTTAAAAACAAAATCCTTACTGTGAGAGAAAAAAAAATCTGCAACTGCAATACAACAAAAGTTGTCCACAGATTTTGGAAGCAATGCAGCAGCCCCGATGTTGGTACATAACATACAACAGTTAATAATTAATTATATAACGACAAATTATGAATAATCAATTATTGAATTTAATAATTTATTACTTATGCACCTAAGTTTGATGCACCGTGTTTCTGATACAATTCTCCTTTGTCTTATCTCCCAAACCCCCACTGTCTCATACAAATACAGGAATTATAGTTATATCAGAATCAAATGACATTATTTTGGATGAATATACAAACGTCTTGATAGGAGTTCCTCCGAAGGCAAACCATAACATTAGAATTAAATGCCCCAAAATCAAAATAGGACACCACTTATTGTATCTTCAGAGACTAAGAGAAACCACTAAACATGTTACATGTTCTCTTAATTTTGTCATGAGAACTAGGTGCTACTATTGGATGAGATGTTGCTTTTGGCTTGAGAGGAAGCATTTGAGGTATTACTCTTTACCTGTGAACTCTGAGTGGAGCTAGAATCAGTGAAGAAAATTATATTCTCAGGGGTGTCAACAAAGGCTTGGAGGGTCCTTGGAATTGGAGGCAAAGTCACATCCAAGAACCCTTCAAGGATTTGAACCACCTGACCCATGGAAGGTCTGTGAGATTCATCATCTTGGACACACCATGAAGCAACTTTGATCACTCTTATGACCTCTTCAATTTCCGCATTTCCCTCCAACCTAGGGTCCAACAATGTAAGCACATTCCCTCCTTGGTGCACCATGTTTGCAGCAAAAGTAGGGAAGAACCTCACTTGGCCATCTTCTGATGCCTCAGAGTTCCTCCTACCTGACACAATCTCAAAAAGCATCATTCCATAGCTGTAAACATCAGCTTTGGCAGTGATAGCAACACCTGAAATCCACTCAGGAGCAAGATAGCCTCTTGTTCCTCTCATAGTAGTGAGGACCCTACTAAAGTCCCTTCCAACAAGTTTTGCAAGACCAAAGTCTGCCACCTTTGGAACAAAATCAGAATCTAAGAGAATGTTTTCTGGCTTCACATCACAGTGTATGATAGTGTCTCTACACTTTTCATGGAGATAAGTCAACCCTCTTGCTGTTCCAAGAGCAATTTGGTACCTCATTTTCCAATCCAACACCTTGGAGGTATCTCCATGAAACAGTTTGGAGTCCAAGGAACCATTTGGCATGTGATCATAAACCAGAAGTTTCTTAGTACCTTCGGAACAGAAGCCGCGAAGCCGTACAAGGTTGACATGTTGGACTGTCCCAATTGTGCTCACTTCTGTCCTGAACTGCTTCTCACCTTGGCTTATGCTTTCAAGCTTCTTTACTGCTATGACACTTGAATCAGGCAATGTTCCTTTGAAGACGGAACCAAAGCCTCCTCCTCCAAGCTTTTCTGAGAAATTCTTTGTGGCATTTTGCATATCCCTGTAGCTAAATGCCACCAATGTGCCGTCCACTGATGTTCCGGTTCCAATGTGCCTCTTTCGGCACCTCAGCATCACAAACACAAAAACTATTAGAAGAACCACTACACCACCCACTACACCAGCAACAACACCAATGACTGTCCCCTTATTGCTTTTAGTATCATGAAACTCAGAGGCTGCAAGCTTGAGAAACAAAGTCTGGCCACTACTGTCATCTTGACTAAGCTGTTGCAGATTCAAGAATTCACCATTCCAAATTGAACATCCACTATTGCCAAAGGCATAAGCAGTACAAGAACAGTCTCCAAAGCATTTTGACTCACACTCCCCAACATTCCCAGCTCCTATGGATTGTGAATGATTAGGAAGCTTCATGTCGGTAACTGCCAGGAACCTATCCTTGTCCTTGTTAGAGGAATTTGATGCCTCACATTGAAATTCAGTCTTTCTCTTACACCCTCCTGAGTAATCATTAAGATCCCAATCAGATTGTGACTTTGGCTCATAACCAGTCAAACATTTACAATACGGCTGGGCGTTTTGGGTGCAGCTACTAAATCCACCACAAAAAGCATAGACATCACATTGTTGTCTAGGCTGAGACCAGAACAAATTCCACTGCTGAGCATTCTCCAGCCAAGTAAGTTGCTTGATCTGCCCCGAGATATCCATCACGAATCGCGATGTAGTAGATTTGTCATACACCGTGTACGTGAAGTAACTCTCATTCTCATTGCTGTGAAATGAGAAATTGTAAATGTAATTCAGCCTCATTTCAGGAACAAGACTGAAAATTTGTCCATTCCAAGCACCACTTGACCAATACTGTTCAGATTTGTTCCAAAGAATAAGATATGCATTGCTTCCTGCAGGGTCTAGTTCCAAAGAGAACAAACCCGATGCAGGATCATCACTGTTCTTCCATGAAGTGAGATACTGTGGCTTATTTGTTTTCTTATCCAATCTAATCTTGCCACCAGGAAGCCATGTATCTGTGGGGTGATCAAAACTCTGCCACATAGCATCAGATTCTGATGCATTAGGCCTATTGCTTAGTATAAGATTCCCAGAATCTAGAAGCACAGCTACAACAGAACCAGAACTAGGAGAGCTCAAATTCGTTGACCAAACTAGATTTTGGGATTGATCTAAGAGCACTAAATTACCATCCAATATTGTAAACTTAGCAGAATTTTTATCAGAAATTGGGTTATCTCTATTAGCTACCCAAACATAAGTCCGTTGAGATATCTTTTTGTACCACATACCTATATAGTATTTAGAGCTGTTACCTTTGTTGAAGAAACCCAATTCAAAGTGGCCACCACTGGAGAGAAGAGTTTGGTCTCCAGAGAGAGATTGATTTGCTGAGATGGTGGTCAAAGCTGCAAGGGAAGTGTGGAAAGAGAGGCATGTGATGGTGATGAAGAGAGGAAGAAAGAACTGTGGTTTGTATCTCATGTTATTCATGGTTTGGTACTTTGGTTGGTTGGTGCCACAGTGCAAATTGCAAATTGCAGGGAAGAGAAGAGAAGCTATAAATGTAGATATTATGTGCTTGGTGGGGTATATAGTGTGAGAGAGAAGGGAGAGAGGAACAGGTCAAAGCTATGACCTGGTCGTGTCTGAATGAAGAAGTTAATACCTCAAGTTTTGTTTTTTTCTCAGCAAAGTCAACAAATGCTTATGGAACTTATGAGTGTTGGAGCCTGAAAATTTTTGTAGCATCATAGCACAGGTTATGCCGTGAATTTTGGAGGCCAATGTCTGCGTCTTCACCATTATTAATACAAGTGTAATGCATAATAGTTATGCATTTTTCTTCTCTTCCACCTCACTTTAAGCTAATAATTTTTCACAAACATTCAAGCGGAATCAAATTCAATTTTTCTGCTAAATAAACTATTCTCTAATTCTTATCAAATTCAATTTAGTAAGTATTGTTACTTTGTTAATTCTATTAAGTAATGTAAATGAATAGATGAAAGTGAATTTTTATATTCATGCATTCGTGGACAAGAGTCATTAAATGAATATATCTAGTATCCTATTATTTTATTAAAATTTTGGTTAACACTTTTCTATCTACCCTTTGTTAATGGAAACTGGATTTGACCGTAATGTGCACAAATATTGAAGTTATTACTTTTCTGCATTTATTAATAGACGAATTCCTTACTTGGTGACAACATATATACGTGACTGAAGTTGGCAAATGGTGAGTATTAGTGATATAATTCTTCTGTTAGAAAATAAAAATGAATAAGGAAAATATAACTAAGTTGCCATTGACGTGTTTATAAGCCATTTGCTGAAACAAATACAGCCACTCAATTCGTTGAAAAGTCAAATGGTTCTAGCAGTTTTCATTTTTTTTATTCATTTCTTTATTTGATTAGTGTGCGTTAGCATTATCCCACTTCACACCATGATCAATATACCACTTTATTCAAAGTCCTACTTCATGCCAAATACTTGTATTCGTTTTGCTTCTTTTCGTATTAAAGTATATTTTAATCCTGATTATTGGGAGTGTTCTTATTTCAATCCTTAATGTTTAGAAATAATAACTAAGTCAATAACGTTATTTAGTCTCGTCAATAATAATTTAAATAATATTTCATAACTGTTAATAAATATTATCTAAATTATTTTAAAAATAAAATCAAAAGAAACTAAAACAGTTTTTTTTCTTGTTTCTAAGTTGACAATGTGGACTTTTTTTTTACAAGAGAGTTGTGTCCAGGCCATACGAATCGTAAGCATGACACGCACATGACGAAACTCCAAGGCTTAAATAAGGTCAATAATGAACATTCCTTCAAATTTTCACACCATTTTTTATGTTTTTCTATATTTATTATATTCTTCTAATAATTCTTTCTCTCTTGTCACGTAATTTTGTTAATATTTTAGTTCCATGCCTCTATCTTTGAATATACATTTCAAATGGACGTAAAATTTCTTTTCTCCAACATATGAATTGAATGATTCTTGTGTCATGTTGCCCTGTTAATTTCCCTCTGAGGTCCTTGAAGGTTCAATTTTCAAAGTCATCAACAAGAAGATGGATAGATCCCATTTTCTCAGGACCCATGTTGTTGTCCATTAAATTGTGAGCTGTCCAAGGTTGTCTCTTTCTTACGAAAATGACCCAACATAAGTATATGATATGCATAACACAGACTATATAACATTTGATTACCTAATAAAAAAATAAAAGAAAAATATTGATTGCACGATCAAGCTAAAATTCTGATTCCTAATCAAATCACTGTAGACTTTTCTGAATGGTTCAAATTGCTCTTTCCGTCGTTTTCTCATTCTTAATTCCAATAGATATATACACGATACCATTTCTAATGCAATGGATTTTATTTTATTTTTTTTATCCCTGGATGAGAAAAATTAATGACAAATATTTTCTTGTTGAAATGGAAAAAACTATGGAAGCATGACCTTAAATTATATTGGTTTCAATTCCAATTAAAATGTACTAATGCCAAGTCAAGACAACAATCTACAAAGCTGCAAAATTTCAAGGATATCAACACAAGGTCAGTCTAAGTTTTACAAGTCTAATTGTGTTACTAAATATTCTTTATTTTTACTATTTTCTCACTCTAACGAATAATTATTTTGACTTCAAATTGTGTTAGTTACAAGTTTGATTTTCAAATTGAATTAAAGATATAATTTTCTCATTTTTGACTTAGTACTAACCACACCCTCACACATACTCAGGTCTTGAAAACACGTATAGCTCGTGTGCCCACAAATACAAAGAGTATGTATTCAAATTTGTGTGTATATACAATTTTTTTAATCATAATGTTAGTATAAAACATGTGCCTTTAGAGGAAGAAGTCAAGAGAAAGCTTTTAGGAGTAACAAAAGAAGTACAATTTCTGCAAGTATTACAAAAGAAAGGGACACATCATAGTTGATTGTTATAAGTTATTGAACGAGAATAAGACAATTGTAGATCAAAAAGACAAAGGTCTCCAAACAAGCCAGCATTGTAGAAGATAGTTGTAGTGATGGAGAACTTTTTATAGTTTTTAACAAACACTCCAAACCTACGGAGAAGTAGATTCTTGATTTTGGTTGCACATTTCATAAGTGTCCTAATAAGGATTGGTTTTTAATATAAAAATGTGTCTAATGGTACAATTTTGATGGGTAATGATGTTTCCTGTAAAATTGTTGGTGTTGGTATAATCAGAATTAAGATGTTTGATGGTATTGTCACGTTACTTAAAGAATGTGAAGCATGTTCCAAATTTAAAGAGAAATCTCACCTCATTACGTACTCTTGATTCTAAAGGGTACAAGTATATTAGTGAAAGGTGGAATTTTAAAGGTGAGCAAAGCATCTCTTTTAGTGATGAAAGAACAAAGAAATCATGCAAATTTGTATGAATTGCAGGGCATTACAATGAAGATACAATATTGTTTCAAATGCTTTGGTAGATGATAATGTTACCGAGATGTGTCTTATGCGTCTTGGATATATAAGTGAAAATGGCATGGCTAAATTAAGTAAAAGAGGACTTCTTCATGGTCAGGTATTATTAAATTGGAGTTTTGTGGACATTGTATTTTTGGAAAGCAAAAATAAGTTAGATTTATGAAATGGTTCACAATACTAAGGGAACAGTTGATTATTTACATTCTAATATTTAAGAACCATCCAAAGTTGTGTCTAATGAAGGTGTTGTCTATTCGTTGATCATCATTGATGATTTATCCAGAAGATTCTAGGCATTTTTCTTGAAGCAAAAGAGCGATGGTTTTGCTACTTTCAAAAAATGGAAAAAGATGATTGTGAAGTAAATAGGAAAACAAGTGAAACATTTGCGAACTGGTAATTGTTTAGATTTTTGTTCAAGGAAGTTTGCTTTTTTTGCAAGACGAAAAGAATTGTTAAACATTACACAGTCTTTATATTCTTGAGCAAAATGATGTTGTTAAACAGGTAAATGGGTTTTCAAAAGAAAGGTAGGAATACTAGGAGTTGAAGAAGCCAAATACAAGGCAAAACTAGTCGCAAAATGTTACAGTCCAAGTTTCAGGTGCTGAGTGTTGGGTAATCAGAGTATGAAAATGGAATATTACGCAGCTAAAATAGAGTTGAGAAATAATAACTGGCACACAAGAAAATTTTATTAAGTGGAAGAAAATGACAACCTCTCTCTATTAATAAGGAAAGAACAATAACACTCTCTCTTAAAAATAGGAGATTACACCTCTCTATAGACTATAGAAGAACTATGAGAGGATTACACTCTTTCTATTTTTCCTCTTCTGGTTTTTCTTCTCCGGTGGTGTATATTGCTTCTCATGCTTCTCTCCTTTTATAAGGAAAAAATTTTCACTATTTGATATTAAAAAAATGCACCGAAAGTTTGCACTCAAATGCACCACCGAAAGATAATTTGTTTCTTTCTTTCCACTAAAAAAACATTTTGATGGCTGAACCCCACCACAAATCTCCCACTTGAAGACTGATTTCAATCTGTCTTCACACCTTGGAATGCTTATGTTTTTGATAGACCATAAGAGGATATACTCCATATGAATTTGTCTACATTTATCGGCTTCGTCATTTTATCTGCTAGGTTATCTTTCGTGTGAATCTTCTGCATGTCCACACTCCCTTCTTCTACTACTTCTCGAACAAAATGATATTGAACACCTATGTGCTTTGTTCTGGAATGAAAAGCTGGATTCCTTGCAATGTGCAAGGCACTCTGACTGTGTCACAATACACAGTAATCTTCTGTTGCTTGTGCCCGAGTTCTTCCAATAACCTTTGAATCCAGATTGCTTCCTTGCATGCTTGCGTAGCTGCCATGTATTCAAACTTCGTAGTAGACAAAGCTACGACAGACTGTAACTTTGATAACCAGCTTACTGCGCCACCTGCAAGTGTAAACACATAGCCTGAAGTAGATTTTCTTTTATCAAGATCACCTGCATAATCAGAATCAACATATCCTCTGACAATAAACTCTGATCCTCCAAAACATAATGCAGTATCTGAGGTTCCTTTAATATATCTTAGGATCCTCTTCACAGTATTCCAATGTTCTTTACCAGGATCTGCCATAAATCGACTGATCGCTCCCACTGCTTGTGCAATGTCTGGTCTTGTACATATCATAGCATACATTAGGCTTCCCACCGCCGATGCATACGGCACTCGAGACATTTCCATCCTCTCTGCTTCACTGCTAGGACACATACTTGAGGATAATTTTAAGTTGACAGGAAGTGGGGTCGAAATTGGCTTACAATCTTGCATATTGAAGCGCCGCAAGACTTTCTTAAGATAATTCTTTTGAGAAAGCCAAATCTTCCTATCTTTTCTGTCTCGGTGAATTTGCATCCCTAAAATCTTGTTTGCGGGTCCCAAGTCCTTCATATCAAATTCCCTAGCCAACTGTGCCTTCAATTCTTGGACTCGATCTTTGTTGGGGCCTACCACCAACATGTCATCCACATACAACAGCAAAATGATGAAATCATTATCATCAAACCTTTTGTAATAAGTACAATGGTCTGAACTCAGTCTGTTGTATCTGAGGCTAATAATGAAGAAATCAAATCTCTTGTACCAACACCTTGGCGCCTGCTTTAGACCGTACAGAGATTTGGTCAACCTACAAACCAAGTTTTCTTTTCCTTTTTCTTCAAAGCCTTCTGGTTGGAGCATATATATTTCTTCTTCAAGTTCACCATGAAGAAAAGCAGTCTTTACATCCAATTGTTCTAGATGTAAATCAAATACAGCACACATAGCCACTACTACTCTGATAGTGGTAAGTCTAACCACTGGAGAGAATATTTCATTGAAATCAATGCCTTCCTTTTGAGCATATCCTTTGACCACCAGTCTTGCACGATATCGTTCCACTTGATCATTGCCATCACGCTTGATCTTGTAAACCCATTTGTTTCCAATGGCTTTCCGATCTCTTGGAAGTACAACAAGCTCCCATGTCTTGTTTCTATGTAAGGCTTCCATTTCTTCCTGCATTGCTGCCATCCACAGAGAGGCATCTGAACTTCTTACAGCTTCTTGAAAAGTTGACGGTTCTCCCTCTTCTGTTAGAAGACAGTAAGCATTATGGCTTGCCATAACATAATCTGAGTGCCAGGATGGTTTCCTTATCTGACGTGTTTTTCGTCGAACTTCTCCATCATGGGTCTCATCTGGTTCTTGTTCCTCATGCTCTGGTTCTGCTTCAAAAGAATTTTCTTCTCCAGACTTTCCATCTATTTGAACCGTAGTAGCCTCTTTTAAAGTGCTGTCATCTTTCTTCTTACTTTGCAGTTCATTTTCTGCAAAAATTACATCTCTGCTGATAATAATCTTGTGGGCAGTGGGATCCCACAAGCGATACCCCTTAACACCATCAGCATAGCCCAAGAATATGCATTTCCTGGATTTTGGATCCAGTTTACTTCTTTCTTGGGAGTTGTACATCACGTACACAGGACATCCAAACACATGTAAGAAAGAATACTCTGCTGGTTTTCCTTTCCACATCTCCATCGGAGTCTTTAATCCCATTGCAGTTGATGGCTATCGGTTTATCAAGTAACCGATTTGTCTTCACCGCATACACTTGAAAGACTTGGCTAATCCTGCAGTTTGTAACATTGCTCTTGTCCTTTCCAAGAGTGTTCTATTCATCCGCTCTGCTACACCATTTTGTTGAGGTGTATGAGCAACAGTGAATTGCCTTTTGATACCTTCTTGCTTGCAGAATGCTAGAAATTCGCCATCAGTATATTCTCCTCCATTGTCTGTCCTCAAACACTTAATCTTTTTACCAGTTTCAAGTTCCACCTGTGTTTTGAATACCTTGAAAACTGGAAACACGTCTGACTTCTTCTTGATTGGGTACACCCATAGCCTCCTAGAATAATCATCAATGAATGATACAAAATACTTTACTCCTCCTAGGGACATTTCTGGTGACTCCCACACATCAGAATGAATCAAGTCAAGTATGTGTTTGCTTCTAGCAGTTGATTTATCAAACTTCAATCTATGTTGCTTGCTTATCACACAGTGCTCACAGAAAGGTAAGGTTACTGATGTGAGCCCGGGTAAGAGTTTACGTTCTGCAAGGACCTTCAAGCCTCTTTCCGACATATGGCCTAGTCTGCGATGCCAAATTGTCGTTGTTTCCTCTTGACTAACTGATGCAACAGATACATCAGCCTCTTGCACCGTTTCTCCCTTAAGCATGTATAGATTAGCAGAAATCTTCTCTGCTTTCATCACCACCAAAGCACCTTTTGATATTTTCAAGATCCCACATTCAATATGGGTCTTGCAACCGAGGTCATCTAGTTGCCCAATTGACAACAAGTTCTTCTTCAAGCCCTCCACATGTCGTACCCCTTGAATTGTGCGAATAGTACCATCGTACATCTTTAATTTGACAAGTACCAATTCCAAAGAAATTTTCAAAGCATGGTCATTTCCCATGAACACGGATCCCCCGAGATAGGTTCATAAGAGCAAAACCAATCTCGTCGTGGAGTCATGTGCCATGTTGCTCCTGAATCCAATATCCAAACATCAGTGAGCTGCCTTCCACCTTTAGAACCAATTGCTGCTTCGCTAAATAAGATTTCTCCATCATCGGAGGTACTAGCAACACATCCTTGAGAGTTTGTTACTTCAGAAGACTTTCCAGAATTTTTCTTGTTGTGCCAACAGTCTTTCTTTAAATGTCCTTTCTTGCCACAATGGTAGCACTTGAAGTTATTCCTTCTTTGTGACTTTGATCTACCGTGACTTTGACTCCCACTAGAGCCTCGTTCCGTTGATCTTCCTCTCACCACCGTTAAAGCCTTTGCTTGCTTGGAATTTTCCAATCTATCTTCCTTATTCTTGTGCCTGGATTCTTCTTCAAGAATGGCTCCGGCAACATCATCAAAGTTTAGATAGTCGGAAATCATATTATTTGTGATATTTATGATGAGTTGATCATACGAGTCTGGTAAACTCTGAAGTAGAAGCTCCGTGTAACACCCCGACGTATTTCATTGCTGAAATATTTTCATTTTCTTCATTTATTATTATTATTTGAAATTGTTTCCCTTCATTTAGATTTCTTTAAATAAAATCTTAATATAATTTTTCTTGCTAACAAAAACGTTACCAAAAATAACACACATCACATAGATCACATCATAATCATACATCAAAAGTTATTTACAAACGTCACATAGGTACGTAATATTGTGACGATACACATTATTCATAAAAATCCTCATGTTGGCTATCCTTGACATCTCCACACATGATTACTGAATCTACCTGTCAATCTGCTCCTCCGAATAAAATTCAGGATCATCACAGGTGTCAAACCACAGACACAAACACGCAAGGGTAAGTTCCAATATCTTAATAAAAATACTTATCATGTAAAAATATTTATATAATACATATCATATAAAAATGTCAATATAATACATATCATATAAAAATACCAATATGATACATATCATAATCCAATCAATAAAGGATGAATTATGACTTAAATGAAATTTCTATATGATGCATGCTCCAACCTCAACTCCAAAAATATGCAATGTGGTACCATCTCAGATAATACGACATCATCATCGTAAAACTTACCGACCGGTTGGGATTTCACGTGGTGCACGAGAATCTCATAAACAATCATGTGATCATCATGAATTAAATGAATTCTCACTATAAAAATCCCCAAGTCCGCATCCCACCTAGACGCACGGATTAAGTTATTATCTGCACCTCTAACCGAGGCCACCTCTTTTGAGGCATGCATGAATGAATGAAAACTTATCTCCCTTTCTAAAAATCTCATTTAAAACAGCAACAATCTTGTTGATATTACAAGTCCATTCCATCATTATATTTTATATTATGGGTTAATAATTTATAGTATAATAATCATAGTTTTCATCACAATCTCAATCATCAATCAAATTCAAGGAAAAGTTAAACATACACAATCCAAGTCATTATATAAATAACTTAAAGTTATGAAATCAGTAAAGGTGGCAGAACCTCCTAGTTAGATCTCATAATTTTAAGATCACAAATTATCATATAAAATATAAACAAATGAAAGCGGAAATCAAGAAACACCAAGAAAACACCCATGAACAAGATCCGTATACGTGAACATCCGTATACGTGAACGATCAGACCGTATACATGAACGATCCGTATACGTGAATAGTACCGTATACGTGAATAGTAATGTATAAGTGACCGTAGTCCGTGAATAGTACACCGTAAGTTCCCAGGAAAGAGAGGTGGGTCACTAATGGACACACTTAAGTACCAAGTCTTTCCTTAGCCAGAACTTTCCTAGACATGCACTTCCACACTACCACCCTTTTCCTAACAACAAGAATAATTCTGTTCTGATGTGGAAGATCGGACAAAACCGCAACCACAGAGCATACTAAGAATTTTCTTAGCACCTTAGTATCAGATAAAATAAAGATAATAACAACAAAGAATAGTAAGATAAGGATAGCTCCCCTTACCAATTCCTCCTAGCTTCCTATCTTCCTCTACCTATTTACTTCTCTCTTGATTGAAGAGATTTCTTCCTAAGAGATTTTGAGAGAATGAAAGAATGTTCTTGGATTTGTGATTATAATTGAAACTCTAGGCCCTATTTATAGAATTTCAAAAGTTACTATTTGCACAGTAATTTTTACTATTTGCACAGTGATTTGCTTATTATAATGGAACCCGTGTAACCCGTGTTTTTATATTTTATTATTTTTTTTTTACTATTTGCACAGTAATTTACTATTCGCACAGTATTTTACTATTTATACAGTATTTTACTATTTACACAATAAATTACTATTTGTACAGTATTTTTACTATTTGCACAGTATTTTACTATTTGCACAATAGTTTACTATTTACACAGTAAATTACTATTTGCACATTTTTATAGAATTTTTAGTAAATGTTTTAACTACGAAATTATTTATGAAAATTAATTTTTGAGGGTGTTACACTCCGCACGTTCACTTTCTACTATTTTTACATCTGACGTTGTCAGCTGAGCAAATAGCGTATTCAGATTGTTGATGTGATCCGTCACCGAAATGGATTCACTCATTCGAAGAGTATAGAGTCTCCTTTTCAAGAAAATTTTGTTGTGAAGAGACTTGACCTCGTATAATTTTACGAGAGTATCCCAGATTTCTTTTGCCGTTTGTTTTTCTGCAACACTAGATAAGACAGAATCTGCCAATGTCAAGTGCAGATTAGCAACAGCAATAGCATCCATCTCCTTCCACTTTTCATCGGTAATACCAGCAGGTTTACCTTCAATTACTGCTAAACAATTTTCTTTTCTCATAAAAGCCTTCATCTTCAATTTCCACAGGGAGAAATTACTCCCACTGAATTTCTCAATCTCAAATTTTGCTGCCATGCTGTGAATAGTACTATACGTAAATAGTATCGTATATGTGAATAGTGTTATACGTTTTCACTGTGAATAGTACCGTATACGTGAACAGTATTGTATATCTATACCGTATACTAGACCTGGTCTAGTTTACGTTAACAATTACTGCAAAAGTATACGACCACACATGTGAACCGTATCTTCCAGCGTTACCGCAGCGGACCAAGAATTTTTCTTTTCTGATGTGGAAGTTCGGACAAAACCGCAACCACAGAGCATACTAAGAATATTCTTTACCGAACCAAAGAGCTCTGATACCACTGTTGGGTAATCAGAGTATGAAAATGGAATATTACGCAGCTAAAATAGAGTTGAGAAATAATAACTGGAACACAAGAAAATTTTATTAAGTGGAAGAAAATGACAACATCTCTCTATTAATAAGGAAAGAACAATAACACTCTCTCTTAAAAATAGGAGATTACACCTCTCTATAGACTATAGAAGAACTATGAGAGGATTACACTCTTTCTATTTTTCCTCTTCTGGTTTTTCTTCTCCGGTGGTGTATATTGCTTCTCATGCTTCTCTCCTTTTATAAGGAAAAAATTTTCACTATTTGATATTAAAAAATGCACCGAAAGTTTGCACTCAAATACACCACCGAAAGATAATTTGTTTCTTTCTTTCCACTAAAAAAACATTTTGATGGCTGGACCCCACCACACTGAGTTTACTGAAGTTTTCTCACCAATTGTAAAACACAGTTCACTTTAAGCTTTACTTGGTATTGTGGTTATGCATGATTTTGAACTTGAAAAGGACATTTATGCAACAACCAGAAGGTTTTGTAGTTCCAAGCAAATAAGGCTATATATGTATGTTAGCATGAGTCATTAGCATCACTAAAAATTCGAACATTAATAATAAAAAGTGTCAAATCCCTTTATTAAGGATCAAAATTACTTATATTTAATCATAAGTATCGTGTATAGGTAAAGATAGCTCCTAAACTCTCTCTTCCTTATATTTATTTATATTTTGTAAATAACTCAGAGTAATAATAAGGTAAATGGAATGTCTTTTATTTTGACAATGTAATTATTTAAAATATCTCTTTATGGCATGAAACAATCTCTTACAAGAGATTTGACTCATTTATAATTTTTCAAAATTTCAAGAAATAAAATTATAATTGAATCTACTTCTCATATCATTTGTTAATCTATTCTCATTTATTTATCTATTTTTATTTATTGATTCAATGCTAATCTATTAAACCTTCCTATGATATAATATCATTGGCAGAAGGATTAATTTTCTAGCCTAAAGTTGACTCATAAAGGTTTCAAACAATAACAGAGAAATTGATTAATCTTTTTCCATCCTCAGCCATCCCACCTATTTAGAGCATTAAAAAAGAAAAAGTAAGAACAAAAATCATTACCACAATTTTATCACAACAAACTCACAGTGCACAAATAACACTTCATCTACATAGCTATGAGAGGTTCCATTCTTCATTCTTCATATGTATTCTACACACTCGTTTCAAAATGGTCTTAACAAGCATGTTCCACTCACCATCTATCATAAACATAGCCAAGAACCGTGGTTGTTCAAGAGTGCTAAACACTAACATTAGGGCCAAAATCCAGTGGTAGATTGTTCAATTGCCATAACAGCAATTCTTAATCAACCATAACAAATTTGGCAAACTATATAGTTCTCATCGCATTAACATTTTTTTTCAGGTAATTTCTACTACTTTTAGAGAAGGTATGTTGGATATCATAAGAATTCTCCAGACATCGGTGCATACTTAGCAAAACAAATAGTAGACGTGTCAGATGATTCATATTTCTGTTGTGCATCTGTTTTGCCCCTAGTGTTGCTTCCAAACTTCAAAAATCAAAATTTCAGTCTCATACAAGTGTATGAAAGTGCATCTTTTTTTTTATAATATGCATAAATTTATACTATTCTATAAATAAAAATTTATAACTAAGATATATTATTAAATAATCTATGTACTCTAGTTACTCGGTTTTGTACACTGTTGTTAAATAAAAAACAAAAACTTCATCTAAACCTTATAACTTATAAAATCTAACTTAAAAATGTAATTTAGTCATTTTATAAGTTTTAATCTACCATTTCTAACGTGTTAATAATTTTTTTACTAAAATACATTTAATGAACATTAGCTAATGGAGATTGGAGAAACATTACTCACTAATATTTGTTAGAAATAATTTAAAGAAAATATGAATTTAAGCCCAATTCAATACTTTTAACTAAAATATATGAATTAATAAATTGGACCTTATAACAAGGAGAACATATAATGATAAATTCATTCATTTCTATAATAATTAGACTAAGGAGCACTTGTTTAAAAATTAGTTTCACGTGTTTAGTTTACAATTTTTTTAAGGTATACATCTGATTTGATTCGAAAAACAACATATGTAAGAAATATCATTTTTAAGAGTGCTTTTTGGACCATAGTTTTTTACACAATTGTAAGATGGAATCTAACCATCTTAAATAGAGGGGATTGAGGGGAAATTTTAATGATATGAAAAAATTATAATATCCTTATTAGCTCACGTAATATACTTATATAAAGTTTTAAAATATTTTCCTATTAAATATACTAAATAATTAATTTTGATTAATCACAAACCAACATGATAACCATTTATCGTGATTCATTAATTTTAATAACAAAATCCATAAAAATCACAAAAAAATCCAATTTATAATTAATTAACGGTATAAAACTATTTTACATATTATCTATACACAATAAACATAAAATAATAATGTATATTCTTAACATACTTATGATCATTTTTAAAAATATAGCTTTCATTTCTTTCATAGATTAAATAATATATTTTTTGAAATACTTTATTTTCAATTCTTTTAAATTGCTTTCTATAAAATGTCATCGTTATGATGTTTACAATTGCTTTCCAAGTTGATTGGAGTGTCATGTCTTTCCATTGAATACTAAATAAAATGATAAAAATATATTTTGGAGAATTGGTGATTTAGAAGGAACAGGATGATAGATGATAGCAGTCACATACAAAAGGGTTCCTATGTTCCTAACAAATATGTACTGGAAATTCAAGTTACAATTTATATGCCACTAAGCAATTTTTAGCGCTTCGAACACAAAAAACTGAAATGGATTAGGTGGGTCATAACTTGCACCATAAACTTCAAAAGTAGTGCAGAACTTCATGCACAAGCATAGATTCCTAAATCACTTGGTAGGACTATTATGTTCCTGAATTTTTACACCACGGTTCTTTCTTTTCAATATACTATACCTCCTCAGCTGAACACCAGAAAATTTCCCCTTCAAAGCCTTCCCTCTGTCCCTACCTGTCACAATCTTTTCACCTCCAAATGAAGTTTTGGATTTGACTGCCTCAACCCTTCTACCACTTTCTTTCCTTTGGTCCTCTTCATGTGATGTTAGTTGGTTAAGGCTACAAAGTCTACCGAAATAGTACATGGGTTCAATATAGCACGTGGAGGATGACACAATGCCCCTGAGGGTGGTTGGTTCGACAAGTTTAATAAAATCCTGTATCTCCTCATAATTGGAGTGATCAGAATAGGGAACTGAGTACATATACTCATGAATTTTCTCGGGTAATCCTGTGCTTCCTATTTGATTACCATTCTGGGCCTCACTATTTTCACTGCATTTGGCTCTCTTATAACGAGATGTCAAAAAAGAACCAGAGAGAGGCTCATTCTTTTGAAGGGATTTCTTTATCCATGGAAGACCTGATGGCATGATTCCTATAGTTGGGCACACTATTTTATTTAGTTCCTGTAGAGTTTCAACGCTAAAGCTATATTGAGGAACAGCTCTCACTCTAGTAAGAGTCGTGTCCGTTGTGAAAATATCATCGTAACCAAGAAGATGCATAGTCCGCAACCGCTCTGGCCACACCCAAATCTACAATTGAAAAAAAAAAAAAAAAAACTGTTAAAAACCAACCCAGTTCTTAAAATGCTCAGTCCAAACTTTATCAACCAGTAAAGAAAGCATAATTTCCTACGACATTTTCATAGTAACGTGGATAAAACAGGGCAGGGCAACAAAGCAAGCGTGTTATTAGCTGATGCTTCAATTCTAATAAGATAATGATAGTTGGATCCATTAAGGTATAAATCATATAATGCTACTAATACAGTTAGGCACGCCAACTGGAGTAACCCACGTAAATATTATTTCTAACAAAGTTTATATCAAGATTTTAAAAACTAGTCAGAAAATGCAATTGCAGCCTCAACATCAAAATTCTTGAGATTTCAGCGCCAGCACCACAATGCAATTGCAGCCTCATGAGCTGTATTAGTGCACAATTTTTAACAGTATAATAAATTATGACAAAATTGCAATCACAACCTTCATTAAAAACTTTGTTCCATTGTATGCATGTATGGAGTGATCAAGAATCAGGTTGGATTATCAAATAACATAATTTTAAGTAAACATTCACCCGATTAGTTCTATGTTGAAGAATTGATTCAGAATCTAAAATTGATTGACTTAAAACTTAAAAGTAATTTTTAAGTAACATTTTCAATAACATAAAAAAATTTATAGAATTTAAATACCAATTTAATTTTAGAACAACAACATTCAAAAATAAATCATATCAACAGTTGTAAATGTAGGATAGTTTTGTAATTTTGTTGTGTTATTGTTATTGCAGAAAATTGCGGACAAACACAGCAAATGCAACCTCAGTTGCAGACACTTGAAAAACCTTCACATTGCAGTCAAAATTTCAATAGTCGTATACCAATTTCTAAAACCTTGATCACATAATTTTAAAAATCAGTTTAAACCAAAATCAACTTTAAATATGCTTACTCAAACAAGCTAAACCTAAGACATCAACAAGGACTCTTGCCACAGTGACTTTTTTGTTTTATTATTTTACAAGCAAAAGATATCATTAATAAGAGTGCTTAAATTGAAAACAAGTTGTTCTTAACTCAAGACTTCCAAAAAAAAAGTAGAGAATCCCTAAGAGAAAGTTACGAAGAAAACCTTGATGTTGAGCGCACGCGAAATTTCCACCAACAGATCCTCCTTCCCCAAATTGTTAATCCCAATAATGACGTCATGATCGGGATACGCCGAAATGATATCGATAACCTGAAACCACACAGCAATCGAATCAAACAAATACAAATAGAACGAGAATTCGATAACGATGGCGATTAATGAAAACGCGAGTTTGAGTTAACCTTCTGAGCGGCAACAAGGCGAGGCGGAAAATCATAGACAGGATTGGAGTAAGTATTATCAAGGTAAACAACACCGACGGGAGGAGCGTCGATGAGCGCGTGGCGAAGCACGCGGCGAGCTTCAACTGCTTTTTGGCACGTGGCTTCCCACCTAAAGTCTCCGGTGTATAAGACGCAGCCGAACTCGCCGCGGAAGAGTAACATAATGGAACCTGTTGGGAGGAAAGGAAAACTCAAAAACGGAAAGCGAAGAGTGTGAGGAGCGGTGATAGGGTTACCGACCGGGGCAGTGACAAGCGTCGATGGCGGTGACGAGGAGGGTGGTGGATGGGAGGGTGAGGGTGTGAGTGGTGCCGGGCTGGAGAATGCGGAGGAGGGAGAGGTCGAAGCGAGGGAACTTGAATGGGAGGAGTTTGGCGGTGATAGGGGAGCAGAAGAGTGGCGCGTGAGACCATGTGGATGTGAGGCCTGCGGTGTGGTCTGAGTGGAGGTGAGTTAGGAAGTAAGCTTCGCTTCCCGCGGCCCAACGATCAACGGAGATTAATCCCTTCTCCATTTTTTTGGTTTTCCGTGGTGGCGATAGAGTCAGATGAATTCGATTTCGGATTTTGAATTTTGAAATGCTTGATTCGTCTGCTATATATAGTGATTGGGATCGTATATTGGTTCTTCGGCGGGAATTTTATTTGGTTTTCCCGCTGATTTTGAAATTGGAGAATCGGTTTCCCGCGTCATGTTATGTTGTGTCATGACGAGGAGGATGATTGTTAATTTGTTATAACTTGTCTTATAAATAAAGAAATTTTATTTGTATATATATCTTTTTAATAAGTCTAGCCAGTGTGTATTGAAAATGTTATTATATTATGTCTACTATTAACTATAAATTTTTTTTTATGCATATAATTATTAAAAACAAAAGTTTATGCTCATTCATTGAAATTTTTAGTTTCTTTTTATAAAATTTGGTAACACTGGTATAAACTAATTCCTTTCAATACGGTTTCTTAGTTTGCACAGTCAAGATCAATTTTTTCAATTGGTTAAAAAACGGAGCTTATGCTGACTATCTACACATTAATAATTACTAATTAGAGATCATCTTTGACATAACTTTTAAGGGATTATTATATAGACGTATTATTATTATTATTTTTAATAAGGAAGGTTTTGATTAGATGGTTTATGTGTACATATTATTTTCATTTCTATAATAAAAAATGAATGAAAACTGAAACATGATGAGAGTACAATGGAAAGATACAAGAAAAATTTAAAGAAAAAATGTGTAAGAACAATAAATAGTTCTTAAAAGTAGAAAATTTCATAATACACGCTCTTGAGTAGACAAAAAATAAATTGGATTGAAAATCTTAACTTAACTCTACGAGGAAAATAAACTCAAGTCTCCAATTGAACAGGAACAAACACAAATTACAACCTTCACCTTATATCTAAGGTGTGAGTGAGACCCTTCACCCACATTTTCTAAGAAACCCCAACGATATTAAAAAAAGTAATCTGAAGTGGTTAATATTGTTGCTGGCAGAAAAGCCCATGTGCATACATTTAACTAACAAGGAAAGCCATCTGCAAACGGGTTAATGAAAGGTAACTGCATATTTGACCCAAATTTTATTCTTAAGCATAACAAAATAAGGGATAGTCTAAACTTATTCCACAGCAAAATGGGGCCAAGAGAACTGCATTTCAGGTGGACTGGTATAATTCGCAAAACAGATATTCAAAGTTAAACTGACATCACCTTTATAATCTACACTAGATTTCAACCATGACCTCATGTACGAGTTATCAAGGCGGAGTAAATAAGTCATAAGTAACTTGTCTTTAATTACACTTGTCCATATAGGATACAGTTGTTTAATCCCAATTTTTAGAGGAGTCAGCACGACAACCCCACATAATAAATTATGAAAGCGACAAACTATTCTTGCAAACAGGAAACTTATTGACTAGTTGTAATTGCACCAGACTTGCTCTCTAGACAATTTGAAAATGATGTTCTTAACGTACTGAACACAACCTATTAGTATTATGGAATAGAAATACTTTGGCATAAAGCAACTTATTGAGCATTACAACCCACAAATCAATGTATTCATATCAAGTGCACCAGATTTAATGGAAAGACAAGAGATAAACTGTGCTAACAGAAAACATTACCAAATAACAAAGTAAATAGATGCATACTGAAACAAAGGTGGTGAACGAATCAATTTTGTATGGAACAGCCTCTCACAGAGCTCCAAGATTTCCCTCACTGCGACTCTTAAACATAGCACGTTCTGGTGCTAATACTTTGCTGGGACTGAAAGAATCAAAATGATAGCGACTTGGAGTTGATACTTTGGTTCTTGATGGTGGCAGGAGAGCTTGCTTGCCTTTCGACAGTTTTGGTGAGTCCACACTTTTGCGACCATGAGTAGCAGTGCCTGATGGCCTCCGTGTTGCTGCAACACCTTGGCTGCCCGTTCTTGTGGTCTTGCGATCTGTTCTAAGACTGCGATCAAACTGATGGGAATTCATTCCTAGCCGAACCGAACGTTCTCCTCCATCCTTCAAAGTGCTCGCTTTGATAGGCTGCCGGTTGTAGTAGACAAGATGGGGAAGAAGACCTTGCAGATATTTCTTCATCTGTTCATCTCCAACATTTTTCTGGGCCGGGTTCCCATCCAAGTTGATAGCTTGTAAAGAATTGTAGTTGGCTGCAAGTTGGCCTAGACATTTGGCTGTTGAAATTTTGTTAAAACGAAGATCCAGGATACTTAGTTTCAAGAGGCGGTGCAGACCCTCTACTTCACTAATCTTGTTTCCAGCCAGGTACAGTTCCTTCAGAGATGAGCAGGATGCAAGGCCTTTGCAAATGAGGAAAAGATAAGCCAAAACAGAAGGGAAAAATCAAAGAGAATATCAGCATCTATACATTTGGATATCAATAGATAATGGATCAAAAGAAAAGTATTGTAAATAAGAAACTTGACATGTAATCCAGAATTTGTGTTTACCATGTCCAATTCTAAGTATACGGTTGTAACTGAGGTCTAGGACACGAAGCCGTGTAAGTTCGCGTAATCCTTCTATAATGGAGATCTTGTTTCTAGACAAATTCAATACGTGAAGTCCGCGAGGAAGAGCACCGGCAGTTATCCTCACTGAAAAAGAAGAATTCAAAACGAGATAAGATAACTGAATTAAGTCCCATCAATTTCATGGCAACAGGGAAGACCATCACACACTAAGAATAATGAATAAATAAATTATAAAACTAACCGATCGTGTTTCCAGCCAGATTGAGCACTTTCAAACTCACAAATGCACTCAGAAAGGGGATCACAACCAACCCATGATTTGCCAGCTGAGCTGCAGAGGCATTAGCACTCAGAGAAGATATATATTTTTTGGCTGCTTCCATTTCAGGAGCGACCTTATGGTCCACACTGGCAGCAGCCACACCATTTGTAGTGTTAACATCAACTAAAGGTTCAATAGCTTCAGGATTCAATTCATCTGTTTCCTCTGGAAGTGGTCCACAATGCTGCAGGCCAAATACCCAATCCTCAATGCGCTTAATCTTAAAATCCTTGTTAGGAAATTCACCCACGCAGTCAACTGAAGAATCTCCTTGAAGGATTTTGACATCGCTTGTATCATCTGTGATTGGCATTACCCAGTCTTTTGCTGAACCAGAAAGCAGATAAGAATCAAAACCATCATCAAAGAAACTGTCCATATGACCCTTTCCCATGTCATTATCTCTTTCTTGATCTCCCCTTATTTGATCATCAAACTCATTGATGAATTCCTCTTTTTGCCTCAAGCGTAAAGCATGCAGATCTTCCGAGGATCTTGACAATGACAATTGACATTTAGAAGCATCTTTTCCAGAAGGTATATAAGCTCTGATATTGGGCAAAGAATGTGACTTCCTCAGGGATGGGGTACCAAGAACAGAAGTATGGTCAGCAATGTCACCAGCAAATTCACCAGATAATGGAGTGTCAGAAATTTCACGGGCATCTTTATCCAAAGAAGGTGTTGGATCTCCTATTGAAAAAAGTGAGCCGTCATTTGCAAGACCTGAACTGACTGGAAATTCAAAGTTTGGATTATTTCCATCCTGGTCAATGGGGTTTACATTACAGCACATTCTGCAAATTGAATTTGTTGACTCATTCTGGCTTTTGGCACCATCACAAGACAACCCCAGATCTTCATCGCATTCCCTTATGACTAGGTCAAGCCCAGTTTGAAGAGACTGGCTCTTTTTCATACCCCTTGTTTGGCAATCATTGCTGTCATATTCAAAGGAAAACTTCTCATTCAGATCCTCTGACCTACAACTGCGCTTAACTGAATCCCAATTGCTATTCTCATTGACATCTATTTGCTTGCGTGCTTGTTCGTTTGAAGGGGATGAATATCCACTTGGAGTAGATGAATCCTTACAGCCCTGATTTCGGGTATCATCAGGCAAAGTCTTCACCATTGCTACAGGAGAAGGTTGAATAGTTTTCTGATTGAAGAGAAAAGCACAAAGTCAAAATAGGTCATGTGATATCAGATCATCAACAAGTAATACTAAGCAATTAGTACATCTTATGCTAGTTTACCTTTGCCTTGTGGCCTTGGACATTAGCATGGAAACAAGAAAACCTAAACATTGCTTCAATGAAGTTGATCAACTACATCTAAATACAAAACTTTCTTTAATACAGAAAAACAAATATCAATTACAATCTACACTGTGCAACAATTTTCCAGAAGCCTGATCAAAGACACTAAATTTTCCCAGATTCAGTGCCAAACTAGAGAGAGCTTCTGGTTACACAACAAAAGCCACCCTTAGCCATAATCAAGCGACAAGCCCACTGAAACACGGCACAGTCTCCATATATCTGATGACTTTGATCTTCGCAAAACACAAAGCCAAATCACTCCCTCTTCGTCACCCCACACCCTGCTAGAGGTGCGAGAACAATTTGACTTTGTTATAGCGGCCAGAGTGAAAGAAATTCCTTTCCAATCAGCAGAATCCTGAGACAGGTACGCATAAGATATGCAGTGTCCTGGTAACTCAGAGAAATTTGAGGATTAAGTTTATAGTCCGATATGCATCATCATCCAGAGTAAATTAAAACCACAAGTACAGCATCAACAATTCAAAAAGCAAAACAAAAAACATATGCATAAAAAGAACTTTTGCTCAACAGATATCTAGAAATTTATACATACAATCATGTTTCCAACTTGAAGATAAAGCTATAGAAACCATTCACATATTCTCTGCAATATACTTTGTGATTTTAATTATTTATCTATCTCACAAGAACAAATAAAATACACCCCATCCTCACATTGACGCTTCGAAACGGTATCTTCCCTCTTTTCTAAACTCCAAATTAACTTAATATGTCAAAGATTCCCATCACGGTCTTGAACTTTTTCAAAAAAAAATCTAACAAATCAAATCTGAGAAATCAAATAAATGAAAAATCAAACCCCAGATAGAAACATACAAACAAACAGGAAGCAGGCGCAAATTTTAACCATACCCATTAATTGAATCACAAAAACGCACCAATGGGCTCAAACAAAATCGCATCTTTGAATCCAATACAATAAAAAAATGTTTTTTTTTTAATAATTAGTGGAATTTTGCAATAGCAGAGGATGCATCAGGAAACAGATAACAGAACATATGATATACATCGGTTGGAGAAAGAGATAATAGAAGAAAAAAGAGAAGAGGGAGGTTACCTCCGTAGAAGAATGAAAGAAGAGGCACTGTTGTATAGCGAAAGAGCTTCTTTCTTCTTCTTCTTCTTCTTCCTCTTCTTCTTCTTCCGGTTTTCCCTTCCCTGTTAGGCTACGCCACCACAACGGACCTTCTATTCTTTTATCTCTCTATATATATACAAGTAATAATAATAATAACAGTAATGATAAATCGCAACACAAAAATAATAACAGCTTCCGAATAAACGGTGTTCAGCACGAAATCAACTAAGAGCTAACCCTTAAGTGCTAAACAAATCAGATTTGAATTGGAGAAAAAGAAACACGTGTTTTATTGTGTATTCTGTTAATCTTACGGATGATTAAAGGTTAGAGTAATAAATGGGGTACCCAGATAACATAGACAATTATAGTAACTTTTGACTTTAATTATGAGAACATGAAATTTAATGCCGTATCTTTTATGATTTAATGCCATATTTACTACGATTTTCAAACTTCAAGGGTTATTCCATTGAGTTATTATCCGAAGTTGTTATATAAAAATATTATTAAAAGATAAAAAATTATTATCTATAATTATCAAAAACAATATTAAATAATTTTATTTTTTAAAATTTATAAAGTTATTTATTATTATTTTTATTGTTTTATTTTGAATTAAACATACATTTCTCACTTACTTGGTTTCTCTTCTCTCTTTATTTTTTTTTTTTTCTATGTGTTATTGATTGATTTAGCACAATTTAATAATGTAGAAATGTACACAATTTAGCAAAATTTTCTAGTAATTCTATCTTATATAATATATTAGTTATAATTATAACTATATGTATGTATTATATAATTAAAATAAATAAATTATTTTAAAAGATACAGCAACAATTAAAATTATGAAATTTTATATTTTTATTTATAGAATAACATAATTTTATTGTAAAATAATTTTTATGAGATGAAAACTTAGTTTAATAATATAAATAGAAAAAAATATAATATTAAAGGAAAATGACAAATACCGCAAAAACATTTGGATACTTTTAAGTTTGTATTTTTATATATTAAATTTTTTAAGTTTAAAAAGTTTTATTTTAATATTTTCCGTTTTCAAAATATAATTTTGATTCTGTAAGTAATTTAAAATTTTTAATTTTATATTAATATTATTATGATTTAAATTTTAAAATTATTAATTTTAAATTATAATAATCTTAATTATTACTACGTGTGGTTAAGAGTAAGAAAATAGTGTTGCGCAATGGAATCTTAAGATAACATAATTCTTTGTGGTTATCTTTTAAACAAACATAGTAGCTTATAAAAGTTGTTATTATTTTAAAATTTCAATTGACAATGATATTGGTATGAAATTAATTTTTTAACAAAATAATTAAAGAACTAAAATGATATATTTTAAAAATATAGAAGATCGAAATAGAACTTCTTAAATTTAAAGTATTAAAATAGAAAAGTGTTCAAACTTAAATGATTAAAAGAATCATTAAAATTCATAATTAAAGTAACTTTCAAGATAAGACAGTTATGTTTTAATAAAAAAAATTGTTAAAAATGAGATATTCAAATGACAACGTAAGAAACTGAGAAGAGGAAAATATTATAAACACACGTAACTTTTATAATTTAATCTATTCAATTCAATTTCAATAGAAGAGAATGTAATTCAATATTTTACCTAAAGAGATATTCAAATTGAAAAACATATCTTAATGAATGACCGTAGAGGAACCAAAATAAAAAGTTAATAATCATTTGCTTAAATTTAAAGTTAAACGATAATAATATAACATTCTCGTTATTAATATTAGAGTGGTTATATATATTTATATAACTACCAATATAAAAAATTAATCACATTTATTTAATGGAATGTTTTTTTTCTTTTAACCACACTAGAAATCAAATATATTAACTCTAATTTAAAAAGTATTAATTTTTAAATCAATAAATAAGAAAAAATTAGATAAATACAATTTATAATATGTTATAGATATGTGATATAATGTACCATCATTAGTGGAATGATTAGGTACTAACTTGAATTTGCATTAAATCCTATTAGTTATGTATCTCTCAGGGGAAAACTTTTAATGAATCGAAACTATTCTTTTAGTAAAAGGATTGTTTTGGTACGTAAATATGTACAATGGATAATATATTTATAATCTTGAATTTTGTCATAATCTTATTTGTTTATTTTCGTAATTATACATGATAAGAATAATATTTTTAATTGTTAATTAGTTATAAATGATAATATTTTGATTATTGATTTACACTCAGTGGCGAAGCTCAGAAGGAAGGGGTCGTGCCCCAAATTTTTTCAGTTTTTTTTATTTATATATATAATTTATATAAAAATAATAATTATTTTAAATAAATAATATTGTTTTTGGTTTTATAATTTTAAATAGATAACTATAACTATAATATTCACAAAATAATTATTTTAAATAATAATTATCTATAATAATAAATAATATATATTATATATAATAATAATAATAATAAATTTTAATTTTTAATACTTTTCTATTTTTAATTCATAATTTTATATCTAATTTTAAAAACATACAGATTTAAGATTTCTATTTAAATTATTTTTAATTTTAAAATTTTTAATGTTTATCTTTAATTTTAAACTCTCATCTAAATAATTTTAATTTTAAAATTTTTAATATTGGTCTTTAATTTTAAAATTTTACTGCTAGATCATATATTTATTTAAGAAGTTTTTTATCACAACAATTTTTAACCATTAATAATATATTTTTTATTATCTTATCTAAAAATTATAACTAAAATTTTTAATATTCATTTTTAGTCTTAAAATTATATTGTTATATTATATATTTATTTAAAAAAAATTTATCATGACAACAATTTTTAACCAACAATTTTTTAATAATTGATGGTATAATATTTATCATCTTACCTATAAATTATCATTAAATAAACTAAAATAATTTTAACTTATTTTTCACTATCTCATTCTAAAGATATTAAATAAAAAATATAAAAAATTAAAAATAAAAATAAAAAAAAGACATTAAATAAAAAATATAAAAATTAAAAATTAAAATAAAAAAGTGAAATGAAAAAAAAAGAATTAAAATAAAAAAAATATCAGCTCCTCCCATCCTTCCGGCTCTGCCGCTATTTACACTTGTTAATAATAAAATATTTCTAAGAGAACAAAAATTAAATAAATTAACTTAAAAAAAAGAATTATAGAAGAAAAAGTCCTATAAATGTAATATGTAAATTATTAATTTTTATTTAATTGTCTTATTAATATGTTAATTGTTGAGTGAAATGACTAAATGAAAAAAATGAAAAGAAATAATTAAGAACGAAAACAATAACAACAAATTGAAAAAATAGAAAATAAAGAAGGTGAAAGGTGGAAGTATTTTTCTTTTATATTTTTCAAAGAGATACAAATTGTATCCACTCACATACACCTACACTAAATACAAGACCATTGAAGGTTGAAGACATTGGTCTAGGGCGCATCCTAAATAAAAATGTTCACTTGAGGGCATGTTCAATGGCAAATCAACACTATGGTCATATTCAACGTACTTGGCGCAAGACGCCTCCGGTCAAGTAAATGTCACGTGAAGCACCCCAAATCTTAGGCATAATTTGTGTCAATAAAGGTAGTCCCTTGGTATAATTGGGATGACGATTAATTTTTTTTTATTTTATGTAGTTTTTTTCTCACTTTCACTCTTCATCATTCACATTTTCCCTTTCAATCTACCTATCTTATGTGGAAATTTCTTCGCTATCATAACATAGTTGTATAAATTATAATGTTTATTTTAATTTTTAAAATTATTAATTATTAGTATAGGAAACTCATTAAGAGTAATTAGTAATATTATAAATATTTATTTTGTAAGCATATAAAATCATTAGAGATAATTAATAATAATAATATACATTAATTTTGGTTATGGTATGAAACTCATTAAACATAATTTATAATAATAATAAAAATTCATTTTGTTACTAATCTATCATTGTTTGTTTAGAAAATTTTAAAATATGTGTTTAATTAATTTATATATTATTAGAAAAATTAGTAATTGAAATAATTAATTTAAATAAAAATTGTTTATTATTTAATAAAATAATTTCATATATTTAAAATTTACATATTAATTAAATTTAAATCATAATTATGATGATCTTGATTTAAATTTAAATTTAAATAAGTATAGGCAATCACTCAGTCCTATTGCATAACTTTTCATTTATTTATTATTTTCAATTATATAACCTTCGTAATCTCTATATATTACTATTAGAGGAATAAATAATATTTGTTATGTGCATATTCATTGCATATTGTTAAAACATTTTGAATTTTTTATTTGGTGTTAAACTCCAAATTAATATATAATTCTTATTAATAATCTATTTTAAAGAAATATTTATATTACATAACTCTTTTTGTTTAATGTAATTTTAATTAATATTTTAATATTTGTACAGTGTGACACCTCTTCTAAAAGAAATTATTAACTTTTTCTTATATTAACATCAATTAAATGTATTATATTTTCATTTTATGAAATTATAATTATTTTTAATGTGTATTAAGCTAGTTATGTTTCAATTACAATATTAACTTGTATGTGAAAGCTTGTATCATGGTTATCTTCATTTATATCATTTGTTATTAGACATATGGAAAAAAAAATTTCAAGATATTTTTCATCGGATAATTCATCAACATATAATTACAAACAACATTATTTTTATTATTATTACTACAATCTAACCTTGTACAACATCCTTCATTAGATCTTTCAACATTTACTTTAATTACATCTACATTATCATCATTTTGACATTAAAAATTTGAAACATTATAATCCTAAAACTACTTTAACATTATAGTATCTTTGTCATTGTTAAAAATTAATAATCATAATTTCAATATCTCATCATCAATTATTTACCATACAATATATTTATTTTCTACGTAATATCTCATCATAATAAAATTAATAATTTCATTAAAATTTAACTTAAATTTATCATATATTATTTTCTCTAACCATCAAAACTTATTTTATATTTAATTTATAAAATTCTTCTTATTTCTTTAAACATTATTCATTCATACTTATCATTAATGTAAAGTACAATAATAAAAATCATATTTTTCCATAAATTATCTACAATAAATCAATATTTTAATTTATAATAAATCATCTAAGTATTATATAAAATAATATATTAACTTCAATACCTCGTATCAAAAAGTTAATAAATTTTTTATCACATAAAATAAAAATAATAATTAATTTTTAAAATATAAAAAATACAAATTTAAAGCGTGAGGAGAAAAATTGAAGTTCAAATTAAATATTATTAACGTGGTGTTAGATAATATATATAGAAATCTCATTGTACAAAACATAAAATGTCACTGAGGAAAAAAATCTAACGAAATTGAAAGCATCATGTGAATAACACAACCCCTAAAATTGAGCTATTAAAGTCATTGTGTCAGTAACGTAATCCTAGAAATTCACGTGGCTAAAGATTAAACGTATCAGGTCAGTTGTGCAACCAATATTTATTAAATACTAAAAAAAACTAACATTATTTAACATCAAAGGTGCATCAGGCGCAAACCATTACAATCTCACTAAAGATATACTCAATGGCTATAATCTCACTAAACAACCTCCAATTACATTTAATTTTAAATCCACCCTAAATACGCATTTAATTTTTAAATTTTGCCCTTTCGTTACATTAACCATTATATTCATACTCATTAGAAATAACTTTTATGAAAAATAAAAAATGAGAGGTACATGATTTGATGGGAATATAAAACGACATGTAATGCTAAGTGGAAAACGAAAGATGCAAATACAAACAAGGGGATTCTGGTATATGTGGTTGTAAAAAGAGAGGAGGTTGGCCATGATGAAGTTGATTAAACATCCTGCCCTGTCACCATCTCTCCAAATAATGCTTTTACATCAACTGCACCATCTTTATTTTTACTTTCTTCTCCTTTCGATGCTACTTCAAGGTGTTCCATTTCTAATTTTTATTATTATTGAACTGAACATTATTATTATCATCATTAAACTGAACACGTGAATCAATTTAATTATATATTCAGCTTAATAAATAATATCTGTTTAAATTTTGGATACAATTATATTAAATATTAGGATAATTTTTCTAAAATAGTTTTACTGGACTTAGATGAGATTATTTTTGTAAATGATATATGATCAGTAATATATCTAGGATCTTGAGATAATGGGCTAGAGTAAAAAGAGTATATATATGATAAAATATAAAAATATAAATTTTTAATTTTAATTTTTTATAAAAAAAGAATTTACTTATAATTTTTTTTTAAAAGTAAGAGAGTGCACTTGCTCACTCTCACTGGTTCATGGCATCAGCATACAGTCACACTGATTACAATTATGATAATCGCAGAAGTTTTGGGTTTAGGTTAAGTATCAGAACTCCAATGACACCATTAAAGGTTGTTGTATCAATTGGCTATGACTACTAAATACATCAATCAATCAGCAATAGATTATTCTAGTTCAATATAAGTGATCTTATGTTGTTAGTGGTTGGGAAGTGATGTTAAGTTTGATATCTAAATTCATAATTGTATCAGATATTCATTCAAGGATAAGAATGATCACTTATATAAATCTTTTCAATAATTCCTATTAACTTGATTGATCAATATAAGTATAAATTTTAAATGTAATTAAACTTTGTAAAATTTACCGTTTAAAAACTAAGATATCATGTCTATCCTCCTGTATAATGGCCCAGATGATTAGAAAAGAGAAAGATATAATGAATAATTGAATATAGCTTGCCGATAACATGCAATTAATTTATGGAAAATAGCCTATGTCTGATTTTGATAAAATATATCGTTTGAAATTATAATAAAGAATTTTAAGTGTGGATAAAATCTGATCACAGTGAAAATATTTTAATAGTTAAAGAAAAAGGTAAATCTTATGGTGTCTTTTTTAGACAGATGACATTACGTTATCATCATGTAAATCAATTAATTTTTAATAATTATATATAATTTTTATATTTTAATTTTTTTTTAAAAACATAATTAAAAAATTATCAAAATAGGTGAAAAGTACATAACATACATCTAAAAAAAAAAATTGCTAAAAAGAATATTAGGTTCTAAATGTGGGTATCTGAATTTTGGGCCCATACAAGCACATGTTTATTTTGTTCATTCAGTTTCATATACAGGTTAGGGTTCACAAGTTAATGGGCCAAACTGCAGAGTGGATACTTTAAATATCAATTAGTTATTGTTTAACGATAGTGAAAGGGGTAAAATTTGTAGGGTAACTGGTGATTTTAATTCGAAAGGGTAGAGTACTGTCATTTTAGTTACCAAGACTTGAAAACGACCAAATTTAAAAATTTCTTAAAAGTATAATTAATTTTTTATTTTAAATTCTAGAAGTGTGTATTTTAATTTTAGTCCATGTAAGTAATTACTTATTGTTTACAATTCATCATTTTAGTCCTAAAGTATTTGTTTTTAGGAACTAAAATATACTCCATCCTGACTCAATTATAAGTAAATTTAATTAACTTGTACAATTTTTTTTTTTTAAAAAAAGTTAGTTTCCATCATTTAATTTTGTTAGTTTCATTTGTAATGAATGTGTATTCTAAAAACCTCAACTAAATAAAGATATTTAAGGAATTGTATCTTGATACGGTAAAATTAGTTAAAATGTGCATATATATATTTAAGTCCATTTTTTTTTTATATATATCTAGGTAATAGATTGTGGCAAGAAAATACTTTTAAAGATTGAAATGATAATAAGAAATTATTTTTAGGATTGACAGTAAATAGAAACTAAAATAATTCAAATATTTTTTAAAAAATTTATATTGAATTTCTACTTTTTTCTTTTTGTTCTGGTCAGATAGAATAATCTAAACTCTCAATAAAATATAAGAAGGTTTTCAAACCTAAATAAATACTAAAAAAACTCATATGACACTCTTCCACCCAAATTAAAAATAATCTCTCAAAAATACACATTAAAATATTAACTCTTTTTATTTTCTTTCTCAATTCCTCTGAATTAAATTCCTAGTTGCACTGAGTGACTCACATATGTATGGTCTGGGAACACTTTGGGGTGAACACCCATCTAAACAAGTAAGGTCAACTTCAGCATTTAGGTCTTTTAACACTTTTTTTTTTTTAAAAAAAAATCTTTAATCCAACAAGTGCTCTCCACACCAAGCTGGATAGTCTCCTGTGACCAGGCTCACCAACCAACCTGGATTTTGATTTATAAGCAGTAGGTAATAAAAAAATATTTTTAAACTTAAGTATAAGTAAATATTAACTGACTTTATTATATTTAATGATAGTATTCTTAGAATACATACCTTTTTAATAATTTTTTATTATTATTAATACAAGTTTTAATGAAAATTTATTTACTATTGAAATTAATGAATAGTATGAACTAAATTACTAAAGAACCACAAAATTAATTAAAATTGCTAATGTATAAAATCGAAGAAAATAATATATTACAATTTTATGTATCAAAATAACTTATTAATCCTATTTTTAGTGAATTTATTTGTTAATATTTAGTTGGTTTGATATACTATTAAAGTTGACTTAAAATATGAAATAATAAGTAACCACTTGGTTAATTATTTTTCATTTTTTTTAACATATTTTTAACATTTTTTAGTTTAGTTTTTAATTTTATTTTTTACTTCTAATTTTTTAAAATGACAACTTTTTAATTAATGTAGGCAGCAATACCCGAAAGAAAATATCTCAAGTACCTTAATTTACTAGTACTAAAACAAAAGATGTTAAGAGTCAAGTATGCAGGAATATGCGAGGAGAGAATATAAGGTCGTTTTCATGGGCATGAGGAAGGAGGTGTTTGGTAGATACAATTCTGAAATGTTTCATATGATGTTTCATTCATGGTTCATGAATTCATTCATTTCATCTTGCAGAGTGTGGGTTCAAGAAAATGAACACAAAATAAAGTATATATTTATTATGGTACAGTCAATTAGTTAAGGGACACCTGTCATTTTGTCTCTTTCATTTATCATTTAAAATTTTTTAATTTTTTAAAATATTAAATATTACACATGTTTATAAATAAATAATTAATTTATATGATTTTTTTCGGCTCAAAGATGGCAGGGTGCAAGCACAGCCACAAACACATTACTTACGCCACCTCCCTACCAAATCTTGGCCACAACAACAATGCACGCCACTATTCACAGTCACAACTCACAGCTACCCTTTTACTCTATTTATATATTTGTTTATTATTCTTTATTGTTTTCACACTTGCATGTCATGTGCATATGTACCTTGGTTACATAACCTACCTCGTCCTTAATCATGCTTTTATATGGTGTATAATTGATAAATTCAGCTTCCATGTCTTCAAGTTATTTTCTTTTTAAAAATTTTATTTATTAGTTATTTTTTCATATTTTTACACGCGTCATTAAATTAGAATACTTATAAATTAACATTATCATGTAAAAATACGTCACATGGTGCTTTCATGTCAAGATATGAAAGATACAAAGTAAATGAAAAATTAAATTTATCAAAAAAGTTTCAAAACTTTTATATAAAAAAAAAAATTATTGTAAGACTAAAATTTAAAATCTTAAAAACTTAACTACCCTCATTTAATTATAAAATACAATAATCCAAATCAATATTGTTCTGGTTAAATATAAGACACCCTATCTTAAGATATTACATTATGATTTAGTTACCCACAGGTTATGTTTAGCAAAAAAAATTAATGGGAAGGCTGAAAATTAGTTTATTGAATTATAACATAAGTGTGATTAGTGATATATTAAAATATTTCATAATATAAAATGATAAAAATTTAATAAAATTTTTCTTTTTTATAAAGTGTTCTGTTTTATTTTAAAAGGACAATAGAAAATTTTAACAAGTATTATAAGAATAAGTGAATAAAATAAAAAAGTTATAAACAAGAAGTTAGCATTCAAAAATCTCACAAAATATTAAAAACTATTAAAAAATTATTCCAAACTTGATGACTAGAATACAAAAAACTTTTTAAATGATAAGAAAAACTAAAAACTAACTCAATTTCACACATAAACGTTAACATAGCATATTAAGATACACTTACTAGCAATACCAACCTAGCACGGTGGCTTTCTATTTCGAAAAATGATGTCCATGATTGAGCCATTTTTATATGTTAACATTTTCATTTCATCATTCCAAGGATGCGAATAAAAAGTGATGCATTCTGTCGCATTAAATTCCTTCTATATTTAGTTTGTATGATTCAATTATAATTAGCCTTTTTTGAATTTACACTTGTGTTTCATTTCTTTACCTTTTTGGTTTTTGATGGATGCAGACACTTATGTTTTGTTTCGACCTTATCTATGCGTACACGTAAACATAAATACATAGATGTACTTGTTTATGCAGTGCACCTTGCTTTATTATTCAATTTGTTTTCACAGTTCATTTAGTTGTGAGGTTGTAAGACATGACACGCACATCCTTCATCAAACCTAGCAACTTATCTCACAGTCTTACAGGGAAAGAGAAAACATTACCATCACACAGCCACAAGTTCACCTACGTTTCCAACCACTTCTCACCACTCTCTTTCTTTCCACTTTCAGTCTTTATGCATTGTTTGGTTAAAAGTTGAGAAGATGTTTTTTTTTAAAATTTCCATATATATTTCTAAGTTTTAAGATAAAAGTAATGCATTTTTTTTAAATAGTATTAAATCAAATGAGTGTATCACTTTTTTATTCAAAGTCACATAAATTTTAGCAGATAAAAATTTCATAAAGTATTTTATATAATTAACCTATCGTAATAAATTATATATAATATATTTATTGACTTTCATGATAAAACAAATGCATAAAATTAAATATGTAAAACTGTATTTCTAATTTTGTTTAAGATTAAATGAGTTAGGTTGTAATTTGATGATGAAGAGCATTTGTCTCCTTAGTTAACTTAATTCATGGAACTCAAACAAGAGAAATAAAGTGATGTACATTAAAAAAATATTATATATATGAAAGTCCCAAAAAACCACCGAGTGGTTGTAAGCTGTTAGATTAGAAATTAATGATGAAAGCATAAAATATCTTCGTCTATCGTACGGCTGAGAAACTCTCACTTACCCCCAACGAGAAACAGTACCGTATAGTGTTCCACTCCTCACAGACTTTCTCAATCACACCTTGGACGACGACGATTGTCCGTCACACACCACTTCCGTTGCAACGCCCAACTCTTGTGGCTTCCCTAATATCCCAAAACAAAAAAAAAAAAAAAACAAAATAATTAATTAATAATAAATAAAATAAATAAATAAAACAAAAAATAATTATTCCTCATACAAAATAACACATAAAATAAAACAAACCCGAAGATCACGATCGGAAGCAGCATCCTCTTCGTCGCGCTGTCGTTTCAACGAGGATGTTGTTGTTTCAGGTTCAGAAACAGAAATATCTTCTTCGTCGTTTCTGCACTCGGAGGAAGATTCACTCAGCGGAGGTGGTGGAGGTGTAGAAGACCACGGCACGATCTGGTTATCCGTGGTGACTTCGTCAGAATCCTCATTCTCCGTGTCGAATTCATCATCATTGCTGGAATCGCTATCCTCGACATATTCTCCGGCGGCACAGCGGTGACAGACGGAGGCAGCATTGGAAAGCGTGGCGCCAGAGGCTTTCCACGGCGTGGGAGAGAGGCACATGCGGCAGAGAAGTTGGCGCACGTGCCTGGCAACCAAGAAGTTGGCCGCGTGAACCTTAGCGTCGCAGTCCCAGCATAAGCTAGCCTGGTCCGAGTCGCAGAAAATCCTCGCCGGAACTTTGCACAGCTCGCACTTCTTCATCTCAATTCTCACACGATCTTCTTCTATCAGGTTAGGGTTTAATTTTATTTTATATTTTTTCTAGTTGGGATTATTTTTTCTCCTTTTCTTTCAAAATTTATCTCTCACCTCCAGGAGTGAGCGAAAGAAAAGTAGAAGTAGAAAGAGCGTTTACTTGTTGGCGAAATTTATAAAGAAAAATTCCTAGTTTCACATTGAAGCCCCAAACTGCCCCTAGGAACAAGCACTATAGCATTTCAAATTTGATATTTCTTCCCTTCAAAATAAAGAATGCATTCACATATAAAATTTTAATTTAATTTAAATGGGTCTTTTGTTACTTTTTTTGTTGATAAGTTTTTTTCAGAATTATTGTTAATACTATTACTTTTAAAAAAATTACATGTTTCTATTTTAACTTCCGGCAACAATTTTAAACTAAAACGAAATCACTTTCATATATTAAATTACAACATTTATCAATATCACAATCAAATATTCAACTATACTCTAATTGTCTAATGTAAATTTAAATGAAATTTAACAGTGACAGATTAATTATTAATAATTTTTTGAATTATTTTTTCCTCAGTTAGAATTCATTAGCTTTCTATTTGTGTAATTTAATTTAAATCATATATTATTGGAGTGTTTTAGTTTTCAGTTGGTCTAGTTTAATTTAAATTGTCTATTATTATATGTATAGAGAGAGAGAGAAATAATAGCAACAATAGTGCATTAGAAATATATAAATTTTTAAAATAAATAAAATATAATAGTTTTTATTGTTATAAACCAATGTAATGAATTTATGATTTTTTAGTAACAAACACATGGATTTTGTTTTTTCGTCTTTTACTTTAATTGAATTATTTAATATCTCATAAAAATAATTTTCTAAGAAAAAGAGTTATTCTACAAATAAATTATAAAATTTTATGTTATTTTTTTAATTTTTAATATAATTCATAACTTTTTTTAATATATAATACTCATTTGTTTTAATAATTATACAATATATAAATTCACTTAATATTTATGTATTGAATACACCAATTAGTTGGGTGTCCTTTTTGTCACGTTAATGACGATTTTTCTCCCTTAGTAACTCTTTTTCATTTCTTTTTTCTACAGTATTGGAATTTTTTTTTTTTTTTGTATTTCCCCCTTACATAACTAATTTATGTGAGCCTTGTGTACTTTTAATTTATGGAGTAGTCTTATAAAAAAGAAAGAAAGAAAAAGTTCATAGAGTAGATGATGGCAGCATGATAAACTCTTTGACTAACGCTCCAACTTTAATAAGCCCTTTGTAATAATAATACAATGTCAAGTATAAATGCTTATTAGAATAGGTTAGCCTTTTTGCTTCAAAAATTACCAATTCATTGCCTTCTTTTAAAGCTCCATATATTGGAGAGTAAATATTTATTTTAGTTTTCTAAAGTTTGAGAATGCCATAATTTCATTTTTAAAAATAAAAAATAATAAAATAATTCATAAAATAAAAAATATTTATTATTTACTCTTTGATTTTATAACCAGTTTGTCTTTGAAAATTAAGAATTAAAATAATAAAAATTATAAAATCTAGGAACAGAAATGATAAGAAATATTTAAGTTTGAAGATTAAAATAATAATAAATATATTTTTAAAAAAAAATTATCACATTTTTTTATTTTAAAATTGAGTCATCTGATCATTATATTTTTGAAAGATTAAAAGTTTGAATTTGATAAATATGGTGTCCTTTGTTTATTTTTTAATTTTTTACAGAAGTAATTTCTAGCTGTCCTTAAGAATAAATTAAATCGGGAACTTGACAAACATATTTTTGATAGAAACAAAACAAGAGTCATAGACTATTTACATAAAAATCATCACGTTTTAATATTATTATTTTTACTTTAAAATATTTATTCTTGTAAAACCAATAAAATTAATAATTTTATCATGCATAATTACATAATCAATGCATTGTTATTTTACATAGAGTTGTAAACTATTTTATGAAATTTATTGATATTATTAATCATGCACATTTTGTATTAATATTATAATTATAAGAAAATTAACAGAGTACTTATTTTAAAAAATTACTTTTGAAAATAAAATGTAAAAATATGATATTTTTATGTTTGATTTTTTTTTTCTGATATGGACCGTAAGTAATAAAAGTTGTAATTTTTTCATTTCAAATATAGAAAAATATAATAAATTTTATCCTATTTAAAAATTTAATTTTGATTTTATGTTAAAAAAATAAGAATAAAACAACTAAAAAATTATAGAATTCATAAAATTTAATATAAATAATAAAAAAGTACAAATTATAAAAAATATTTTCAAATATCATATATTCTAAAAAAATTATGTTAAAATGATTTTTATTTTTTCTATTATAATGAAATGAATAGAATATAATATCGTTACATTATTTTAATAATAATATCACTAAAAACTCATAAACAAAAATATAAACTAAATCGATCTGAAATTAAACTAGAGTGACATAAAAATACGTGGACTAAAGATGAGGAAGGGTCATGTCTGTCTCGTACTACAACAGTACTACTATCATTCATTCTTCTAAACTTTCTGTTACATGATCTTGATTGGTCATCATACCAAAACAAGAATAACTCCTTTTTTTATTTCTTATTTTTTTCAAAGTTAAGAAAACCAACTTTTGGTTCAATCATATAACAGAGTTAGAAAAAAAAAATAAAGTAAAACAAAAGATATTCCATAGGTATAAAACGACAAAACAAAACAAGGCGTGGTTAAGGGTGATAATTGTAAAAGGAAAAACCTAGGGCAGTGTGGAATGTATATGAACCTACAAAGAAAAGTATCGTGTGTGGTTTTGTGGTGTCAGGAAATGCCAGGTGTATGCTCCTGAGGGAACACAAAGCCTTTCTTGTGTGGTCTGAAAATGCTAACGTTAATAAGTACTTTGAGATATTTTTTGAACAAGTGAATAGTGAACGGTGACGCGTGGTCTACGTGGCAGACAAGTACTTCCGGATTCGATTTGCTTACGTGGCCGAATCTCATTCACTTGGTTGAGACTCCTCATGTGGGATTCGTGTGATTTTGATTTCGCTTCTTGCCGCCATCTCACGCGCCCATTGCGCGTGACGCCCACCGACATTAAATGATCAAATTATGAGCTTATAGCTGTGTGCATGAGATTTTTTCTTCTGGTAGAGTTTATTTATGTGTTTGTCATTTTTTTTTACATGTTGTCATGTGTCCGACTACTATTTTGACATGGTTTTTTAGTCTTAAATTGGGCTGAATTTTTGCTAGAAAAATAAACCATTTTATTAATATAATGATAATAAGGTTCAGTCTTAAATTCTTTACTATTCAAATATTCTAAACTCGAACCGTTTAAATTTTGAAGATTTCTTCATAGAACATGTTTTACTCATAATCTCTTCTTTTAAAGCAAGATTAAAAAAAAGTTAAAAAATCTTGGGATAGCTGATGAGTCATTATCCGAGTCATAAGTATTAACTATCAAGTTCATTGTTTTTTTTTTTTAATGATTATGATTGAGAAATATTTAAGCACGGAATTATAAAGTATTATCTCTTTCAAGCACGGATAAATTTAATCAAATTATAGTTAATTAATAATATATAATTTAATTTTATTGATTTTAAGGGTTGATAAGAATTCACTAATTTTTATTTAAGTTTACTTCTCGACTGCTTTTGTCTTTTCTATCACTTCAAAGGAAAAAAAAATCATTATATAAATTTACAAACAACAGTAAGGTTTGAAAATTTTGGAGAAATGATACTATAATATTTAATTATTTTACTTGAAAATAAAAAGAAATTCTCACAATTAAGAAAAATTTTAAATTTCGATCAATTGAAATTTTATACTGAGAATTTATAAGAAGTTCTTAATATGACCGAAGACGGCTCATTTAAATATATTTAGAATGTGTCTAGATAATAGATTCGAACTTAGAAATATAATTTATAAAAGAATTTAAAATTTTTATTAATGAAATATGTTATTTAGATCTTTTATAAAAATTTGAAATTTGAAAAATTTAATTAAGAATTGTTTTCTACTAAAAATTATTTTTCAGCTAATTATTAGGATACTACATAAAATCTCACTAATCATTGTGATGGATTAGAAAAGTAAAAGACGCTAAAATTATTATAAAAAATATAAAAAAAACATATATCTAACTATATTAGAAATAAAAAATTTCATAAATAAATAGAAAATAATTCTTAAATTAAATAAATTTGAATTCACTTTTGATTGAACTCTTTTTATTTTTCAAATTATTATTTTTAAATCGGTTACGATAGAATTATATATGTCTTTTTTATTTGATCGAAAATTTATTTTACAGTAAAGATGTTTATGACCTCCCCTTTATATCTTGTGGTAATTATTCCTTTAGTATTACGGCCTAATAGAAAAGAGATAGTTGGTTGATTAAGAACTAATATAATATAATTAAATATTTCAGCTGTGATTCTTTATTTGTTATTTGTGTTATTCTCTTCTACATATAATAGAAACAAAATAAATTGGTATTATGGGATGATTTGGTGGGAATATTTAATAATTTATTTCTTTTTAATTTATTTTTTTTGGCTTGGATTTGGACCAGAATTGATTACAAATATGTCTTTGAAGATGGGGTCATTAATGAAGATGAGTTGGTGAAGGAGATGTAATTAAATTTTAGGCCAATTTAATCATCAATGTTGAGGTGGTTCAACTTAATCTATTCGAGGACATAATTGAACGAGCTTGAGATTTCTATTATCAAAGATAGTGGTGAACCAAGAAGATAAGAGAAGAAGGAAAAGTAATAATAATGCTTAGGAGATTGGACTAAGACTCTAACTCTATCTTACATAATTGATTGGGTACGATGAATTCAACAATAATAATATCAACAAACAATTTTAGTTTAAATAAATAAATTTAATATCATATTAAAGTGAATTATAAAACTAACCTCCTACTACAAAACTGACATATAAAATAAGGACTTTGAAGTAATGCGAGAAATTTCTAAAATAACAATTAAATTTTAAATGAATTGAATTAAATATATTTACAGACAAACACATGATTTTATAAAGTTGTGTTCTTACTAAATTTCGTGAGTCGAGCTAAGGTCGGCTCCTTGATCGCGGATGATGTTGATGATGACGTAGAACATCATTCCAAGCTCCATGCGACAGGTGATGGGTACCTGCAGAGACTCCGATGGCTAAGTCAGTATTAGTCAGAGTAAAGCTAGGTTAGAATTAGGGTTTTCAGAGTTATCAAACCTGGTTGGCGAACACCTATTTATAAGAATAAGTCATTAAGGGTAAATAAGTAATTGTAGTCCAAAAAGGAATTGGGCCTGGGCCGGTATATTGGGTGAAGCCGGTCATAATATTCGGCCCGGTACATCAGCCCCCCGAGCTCAAGCCAGAATTGCAATGGTTTGAGTTAAATGTCCAACTCGATCTTCAGTCTAGTGTTGAATAAGGCGTATGACATGTGCTTGCTTTGAGTGTCTGTGACTGTTTGGAGCGTCTGTGACTGTTTGGAGCGTCTGTAACTGTTTGAGGCGTACTGATCGTACCTGAGATTTAGGGGAGACTTGTAATGGCCGGTTAATGAGCCCCGAGGTCGGCATGCTGGCAAATCCTCTAGTCCTCGGAATCACATGCTTGGTCGATATGAATTTAAATCATAAGCTCCGAGCTTCGAGTTTGGGCAGGGGCAACGGAGGCTCAACTTAGTCATGGGGCTCGATAATCAGGTGGGTGAGCCCCCGAGCGCAAAGTCGGGTTGGCAAGTCGACAACATGCACTAATTAAATGAAGAAGAAAAAATATTTGAATGGGTCAGCTTCAGCCTCGACAACATGCAATAACTAGATGTCTGACCTGACTTGTCTGAATTGCCCAAAAAGAATATACAATCTATTATATTAATTTGCCAATCAATTGAGATATTAATTGTCGAACCGAGTAATGATGGAATAAATAGGGTATTACATTAATTCTTCATAAACAATATTATAATCAATTGCCAAAGTGCTTTGACTATTATTCTGATTTTGTCCAGCTCGGCCCGGCCAGTAGGGTGAGCCCGTTGACAGGGTGATGAGCTCGATTCTCATCTCCAGCCCGGTACATCAGCCCCCCGAGCTCAAGTCAAAGTGGGCAATGGTTTGAGTTCAAGTTATGAGTTCGGCTCCTGATGTCAAACAGGTTAAGGACGATCAAGGATTTGGAGTCCTATAAAGAGACCGGGGTCTCCTTCAGCTCGGTAGTCGCCGGGCACGATCAAGGACTTGGAGTCCTGTAAAGGGATCGGGGTCTTCTTCAGCTTGGTAGTCGTCGAGCACGATCAAGGACTTGGAGTCTTGCAAAGGGATCGAGGTCTCCTTTAGCTCGGTAGTCGCCGAGCACGATCAAGGACTTAGAGTCCTGTAAAGGGACCGGGGTCTCCTTTAACTCAGTAGTCGCCGAGCACGATCAAGGACTTCGAAAGGGACGTGATGTCTCCTTTAGCTCGGTAGCCGCCGAGCAGAGTAAAGGACTTATAAAGGGACGCGATGTCTCCTTTAGCTCGGTAGCCGCCGAGCACGGTAAAGGAATTGTAAAGGGACGCGATGTCTCCTTTAGCTCGGTAGCCGCCGAGCACGGTAAAGGACTTGTAAAGGACGCGATGTAACACCCTCAAAAATTAATTTTCATAAATAATTTCGTAATTAAAACATTTACTAAAAATTCTATAAAAATGTGCATATTAACTGTTTACTGTTATAATTTGATTAGACAGAAAATGTAATTCAAAAAAAAAAAAAAATAATTTATCATTGGGTAGCAATATTATTACGTAATTTGAGAAAATTATGATTACCTTTCTAAATAAAAATGTAGTAGAAAAATAAATTTGTTGTTTGACATTTTTATTATTATTTGATATTTCGAACATTATTTTAAATTTCTGAATTACGTAATTTACTGTGCAAATAGTAATTTACTGTGTAAATAGTAATTTACTGTGTAAATAGTAAAATACTGTACAAATAGTAAAAATACTGTATAAATAGTAATTTACTGTGTAAATAGTAATTTACTGTGTAAATAGTAAAATACTGTGCGAATAGTAAATTACTGTGCAAATAGTAAAAAAAAAAAAAAATTTAAAAAATAAAAATAAAATATAAATTAACGGATTACACGAGTTTATTATAATAATCAAATTACTGTGCAAATAGTAAAAATTACTGTGCAAATAGTAACTTTTGAAATTCTATAAATAGGGCCTAGAATTTCAATTATAATCACAAATCCAAGAACATTCTTTCATTCTCTCAAAATCTCTTAGGAAGAAATCTCTTCAATCAAGAGAGAAGTAAATAGGTAGAGGAAGATAGGAAGCTAGGAGGAATTGGTAAGGGGAGCTATCCTTATCTTACTATTTTTTGTTGTTATTATCTTTATTTTATCTGATACTAAGGTGCTAAGAAAATTCTTAGTATGCTCTGTGGTTGCGGTTTTGTCCGATCTTCCACATCAGAACAGAATTATTCTTGTTGTTAGGAAAAGGATGGTAGTGTGGAAGTGCATGTCTAGGAAAGTTCTGGCTAAGGAAAGACTTGGTACTTAAGTGTGTCCATTAGTGACCCACCTCTCTTTCCTGGGAACTTACCTGGTGTACTATTCACGGACTACGGTCACTTATACTTTACTATTCACGTATACGATCTTGTTCCGTATACGGTCTCTGTTCACGATACGATCGTTCACGTATACGATCTTGTTCACGATATACGATCTTGTTCACGTATACGTTACTTTTGATGGGTGTTTTCTTGGTGTTTCTTGATTTCCGCTTTCATTTGTTTATATTTTATATGATAATTTGTGATCTTAAAATTATGAGATCTAACTAGGAGGCTCTGCCACCTTTACTGATTTCATAACTTTAAGTTATTTATATAATGACTTGGATTGTGTATGTTTAACTTTCCTTGAATTTGATTGATGATTGAGACCAGATGAAAACTATGATTATTATACTATAAATTATTAACCCATAATATAAAATATAATGATGGAATGGACTTGTAATATCAACAAGATTGTTGCTGTTTTAAATGAGATTTTTAGAAAGGGAGATAAGTTTTCATTCATTCATGTATGCCTCAAAAGAGGTGGCCTCGGTTAGAGGTGCAGATAATAACTTAATCCGTGCGTCTAGGTGGGATGCCAGACTTGGGGGATTTTTATAGTGAGAATTCATTTAATTCATGATGATCACATGATTGTTTATGAGATTCTGTGCACCATTGTGAAATCCCAACTGATCGGTAAGTTTTACGATGATGATGTCGTATTATCTGAGATGGTACCACATTGCATATTTTTGGAGTTGAGGTTGGAGCATGCATCATATAGAAATTTCATTTAAGTCATAATTCATCCTTTATTGATTGGATTATGATATGTATCATATTGGTATTTTTATATGATATGTATTATATTGACATTTTTATATGATATGTATTATATAAATATTTTTACATGATAAGTATTTTTATTAAGATATTGGAACTTACCCTTGCGTGTTTGTGTCTCGTGGTTTGACACCTGTGATGATCCTGAATTTTATTCGGAGGAGCAGATTGACAGGTAGATTCAGTAATCATGTGTGGAGATGTCAAGGATAGCCAACATGAGGATTTTTATGAATAATGTGTATCGTCACAATATTACGTACCTATGTGACATTTGTAAATAACTTTTGATGTATGATTATGATGTGATCTATGTGATGTGTGTTATTTTTGGTAACGTTTTTGTTAGCAAGAAAAATTATATTAAGATTTTATTTAAAGAAATCTAAATGAAGAGAAACAATTTCAAATAATAATAATAAATGAAGAAAATGAAAATATTTCAGCAATGAAATACGTCGGGGTGTTACAGTTGGTATCAGAGCAGTATGTTTCTTGGACTTGTGAATTTTGAGCTAACCATGTTTTTGTTGTGATTAAGTAATTAGTAGTGAGCTTAGAATCAATAAGGTTGTGTGAATGATTGTTTGTTATGTGCTCTATATTTTTGTTTGATTGTTAGAGATTTTCTTTTCTCTAATAATAATAGATGGCTGGAACTGAGACTTCAGAACCTTTGATTCGAGGTAAATGCTTCATAAGTGAAACTCCTTTAACTGTGTTATTTGACTCTGGTGCTACTCATTCTTTTGTGTCATATTCTTGTGTACAAAAATTGAAACTCCCTGTGTCTTCATTAAACTTTAAATTAGAAGTAAATACTCCAACTGGGACTTCAGTTTTAACCTCAGATATCTGTCTAGACTGTAAAATAAAAATTGGTGATAAAACTTTCTGTGTCAATTTGATTTGTTTACCCCTTCAACAAATTGAAGTTGTTTTAGGTATGGATTGGTTGTCCACTAATCATGTTTTGTTGAATTGCTTTGACAAAACAATTATTTTTCGAGACCCGGAGGTGAGTAGGGATATTGAAATTGTTTCCATAAATAAAGTCTTAAAATCTTTAAAGGAAAACAATACCCAAGTATACATGATCACCGCTAATGAAACTAAATCTGAAAATGAGGTGAGTAGTGTGCCAATAGTAAAAGATTTTACAGAGATATTTCAAGAAGTGGATCAATTACCTCCTGAAAGAGAAATAGAGTTTTCCATTGATTTAGTTCCAGGAACAGGACCAATTTCCATAGCACCATATAGAATGTCTCCTGTAGAATTAACAGAAGTCAAGAAACAAATTGAAGAATTGTTAAGTAAACAGTTTGTAAGACCTAGTGTATCACCCTGGGAGCTCGGTTTTTAGTTAAGTTAAGAAAAAGGATGGAACCATGAGAATGTGCATAGATTATAGACAATTGAATAGAGTAACCATTAAGAATAAATATCCACTGCCTAGGATTGATGATCTTATGGATCAATTAAAAGGAGCCTGTATTTTTAGTAAGATTGATTTAAGATCAGGATACCATCAAATTAGGGTAAAATCCGAGGATATTCCAAAAACTGCTTTCAGTACTCGTTATGGGCACTATGAGTATTTAGTTATGCCTTTTGGGGTGACTAATGCTCCAACAATATTTATGGATTACATGAATCGAATTTTTCACCCTTATCTTGACCATTTTGTAATTATATTCATTGATGATATATTAGTGTACAGTAAAACTAAGGAGGATCATGCCAAACACTTAAATATAGTATTACAGATTTTAAAGGACAGAAAACTTTTTGCTAAATTATCTAAGTGTGAATTTTGGATGGAGAAAATGAAATTTTTAGGTCATGTGATATGTCGGGAGGAATATCTCGTAGATCCATGTAAGGTACAATCTGTTTTGGAATGGGAGAGACCTAAAAGTGTAACAGAGATTAGGAGTTTTCTAGGATTAGCAGGATATTATAGGAGATTTATTAAAGATTTTTCTAAAATAGCTTTGCCTTTGACTACCTTGACTAAAAAGAATCAGGCATTTATTTGGACAACTCAATGAGGATAGTTTTCAAACTCTAAAGGAAAGATTGACCACTGCTCCAGTATTAACTTTACCTAATCCCAAGAAACCTTTTGTACTATATTGTGATGCATCTAAAATGGGTTTAGGAGGAGTATTGATGCAAGATGGTAAAGTGGTAGCATATGCTTCTAGACGACTTAAGATTCATGAGAAAAATTACCCAACCCATGATCTAGAATTAGCAAATTGTAGTATTCACACTTAAGATATGGAGACACTATTTGTATGGAACAAGGTTTGAAGTATTTAACGATCACAAAAGTCTTAAATATTTATTTAGTCAAAAAGAATTGAACATGAGACAACGTAGATGGATGAAATTTTTAAAAGATTATGATTTTGAACTTAATTACCATCCCGGAAAGGCTAATGTGGTAGCAGATGCTTTAAGTAGGAAATCTTTGATTATGTCTTCACTGATGATTAGAGAAATGGATTTATTGGAACAATTTCGGGATCTTAGTTTAGTGTGTGAAACTACTAAAACGAGTATTAGATTAGGAGCTTTACAAATTTCTAACATATTTTTGGAAGAAATTAGATTTAAAGCAAGAATTTGATCCTTTTAAAAGAAAACCCAAATAGAAATTTTAACTCAAGGGAAAAGTAGTAAGTTTAAGATTGGAATGGATGGTATTTTGAGGTTTCAAGATAGAATTTGTATTCCTAATATAATAGAAGTTAGAAAAACAATTTTGGAGGAAGCACATAAAAGCAAATTAAGTATTCATCCTGGTGCCACTAAGATGTACAAAGATTTGAAAACCATGTTTTGGTGGCCTCGAATGAAGAAAGAAATTTGTGAATATGTGTATTCTTGTTTAATTTGTCAAAAGGTTAAAATTGAACATCAGAAACCCTCAGGTTTATTGCAACCTTTAGAAATACCACAATGGAAATGGGATAGCATATCTATGGATTTTGTGGTAGCTTTGCCAAGAAGCCCTAGGGGATTTGATTCAATTTGGGTTATAGTAGATCGTTTAACTAAGTCTGCACATTTTATTCCTATTAATATTAGGTATTCTTTAGATAAATTAACTAATTTGTACATAGGTGAGATTGTAAGATTACATGGTGTACCATCTAGTATTGTATCAGATAGAGACTCTAGATTTACTTCAAGATTTTGGGAGAGTCTACATAAAGCTTTAGGCACCAAATTAAAATTAAGTTCTCCTATCATCCCCAAACCGATGGACAAACCGAAAGAACAATCCAATCTTTAGAAGATCTATTGAGAGCTTGTGTTTTAGAACATAAGGGTTGTTGGGTAGACTTTTTGCCTTTGATAGAATTTACCTACAATAATAGTTTTCATTCTTCCATTGGTATGGCACCGTTTGAAGCTTTATATGGAAGAAAATGTAGAACTCCTTTGTGTTGGACTGAATCAGGAGAAAGTTTAATTTTAGGACCTGATATTGTACAACAAACCTCAGAAAAGATTAAGTTAATTCAGGAAAAAATGAAAATGGCACAAAGTAGGCAGAAAAGTTATCATGATAAAAGAAGAAAAGATTTGGAATTTGATGTTGGTGATCACGTATTCTTAAGGGTAAATCCATGGACTGGTATTGGAAGAGTTTTAAAATCCCGAAAACTTTCACCTCGTTTCATTGGTCCCTTCCAAATAATAAAAAGAGTAGGCCCTGTGGCTTACCAAATTGTTTTACCCCCAATTCTTTCTAATCTTCATAATGTCTTTCATGTTTCACAACTTCGTAAATACATTCCTGATTCATCACATGTAATTGAGTTAGATGACATACAAATAAAGGATAATCTAACCTATGAAGCATTACCAATAAGAATTGAGGATAGAAGAATCAAAACCTTAAGGGGGAAAAGATATTCCTTTAGTAAAGGTTATCTGGAGAACGGATGATGCAACATGGGAATTGGAAAGTGAGATGCAGAAAAGCTATCCTACATTATTTCAATGAGGAAAATTTCGAGGACGAAATTTCTTTTTAGGGGGGGAGAGTTGTAACACCCTCAAAAATTAATTTTCATAAATAATTTCGTAATTAAAACATTTACTAAAAATTCTACAAAAATGTGCATATTAACTGTTTACTGTTATAATTTGATTAGACAAAAAATGTAATTCAAAAAAAAAAAATAAAATAAAATAATTTATCATTGGGTAGCAATATTATTACGTAATTTGAGAAAATTATGATTACCTTTCTAAATAAAAATGTAGTAGAAAAATAAATTTGTTGTTTGACATTTTTATTATTATTTGATATTTCGAACATTATTTTAAATTTCTGAATTACGTAATTTACTGTGCAAATAGTAAAAATTACTGTGCAAATAGTAACTTTTGAAATTCTATAAATAGGGCCTAGAATTTCAATTATAATCACAAATCCAAGAACATTCTTTCATTCTCTCAAAATCTCTTAGGAAGAAATCTCTTCAATCAAGAGAGAAGTAAATAGGTAGAGGAAGATAGGAAGCTAGGAGGAATTGGTAAGGGGAGCTATCCTTATCTTACTATTTTTTGTTGTTATTATCTTTATTTTATCTGATACTAAGGTGCTAAGAAAATTCTTAGTATGCTCTGTGGTTGCGGTTTTGTCCAATCTTCCACATCAGAACAGAATTATTCTTGTTGTTAGGAAAATGGTGGTAGTGTGGAAGTGCATGTCTAGGAAAGTTCTGGCTAAGGAAAGACTTGGTACTTAAGTGTGTCCATTAGTGACCCACCTCTCTTTCCTGGGAACTTACCTGGTGTACTATTCACGGACTACGATCACTTATACTTTACTATTCACGTATACGATCTTGTTCACGTATACGATCTTGTTCACGTATACGGTCTTGTTCCACGTATACGATCTTGTTCACGTGATACTGATCTTGTTCACGTATCGTTACTTTTGATGGGTGTTTTCTTGGTGTTTCTTGATTTCCGCTTTCATTTGTTTATATTTTATATGATAATTTGTGATCTTAAAATTATGAGATCTAACTAGGAGGCTCTTACACCTTTCTTGATTTCATAACTTTAAGTTATTTATATAATGACTTGGATTGTGTATGTTTAACTTTCCTTGAATTTGATTGATGATTGAGACTTGTGATGAAAACTATGATTATTATACTATAAATTATTAACCCATAATATAAAATATAATGATGGAATGGACTTGTAATATCAACAAGATTGTTCTTTGTTTTAAATGAGATTTTTAGAAAGGGAGATAAGTTTTCATTCATTCATGCATGCCTCAAAAGAGGTGGCCTCGGTTAGAGGTGCGATAATAACTTAATCCGTGCGTCTAGGTGGGATGCCGACTTGGGGATTTTTATAGTGAGAATTCATTTAATTCATGATGATCACATGATTGTTTATGAGATTAAGTGCACCACCGTGAAATCCCAACCGGTCGGTAAGTTTTACGATGATGATGTCGTATTATCGAGATGGTACCACATTGCATATTTTTGGAGTTGAGGTTGGAGCATGCATCATATAGAAATTTCATTTAAGTCATAATTCATCCTTTATTGATTGGATTATGATATGTATCATATTGGTATTTTTATATGATATGTATTATATTGACATTTTTATATGATATGTATTATATAAATATTTTTACATGATAAGTATTTTTATTAAGATATTGGAACTTACCCTTGCGTGTTTGTGTACTGTGGTTTGACACTGTGATGATCCTGAATTTTATTCGGAGGAGCGGTTGACGATAGATTCAGTAATCATGTGTGGAGATGTCAAGGATAGCCAACATGAGGATTTTTATGAATAATGTGTATCGTCACAATATTACGTACCTATGTGACGTTTGTAAATAACTTTTGATGTATGATTATGATGTGATCTATGTGATGTGTGTTATTTTTGGTAACGTTTTTGTTAGCAAGAAAAATTATATTAAGATTTTATTTAAAGAAATCTAAATGAAGAGAAACAATTTCAAATAATAATAATAAATGAAGAAAATGAAAATATTTCAGCAATGAAATACGTCGGGGTGTTACACGCGATGTCTCCTTTAGCTCGGTAGCCGCCGAGCACGGTAAAGGACTTGTAAAGGGACGCGATGTCTCCTTTAGCTCGGTAGCCGCCGAGCACGGTAAAGGACTTTACAAGGGACACGATGTCTCCTTTAGCTCGGTAGCCGCCGAGCACGGTAAAGGACTTGTAAAGGGACGCAATGTCTCCTTTAGCTCGGTAGCCGCCGAGCACGGTAAAGAACTTGTAAAGGGACGCGATGTCTCCTTTAGCTCGGTAGCCGCCGAGCACGGTAAAGGACTTGTAAAGGGACCGGCGTCTCCTTTAGCTCGGTAGCCGCCGAGCACGGTAAAGGACTTGGAGTCTGTTGTGGCTGACTTCCATTGATGCCGACTTCTTTATTACGAATGGGTCGAGGTCAATATGAAGAAAAATGACTCGGCTAAAGGACTTAGAGCCCCTAAGTTCAGGTCGGCGCAGTGACGGAGCTCGTCCCAAATGGTGGCCTTAGTGTTGTCCATAGGCTTGGATGGTGGCCTCAATCATAATGTTGCAGTATAAAGCAGTTTGTATTATATTTATTGCAGGGATAAATGATGGCTTGTAAAGGCTAAAAATATTTGTAAATGTTGAATTGCTAACTTGGATGAGAACGGAGTCAGTGCATAGCCGAGGCAGTGAGATGAATTAGAAATATTTAGAGACGAGATAAGTTCGAATGGTTGAGTTTCAATTGGAGATGAATTCCGAATTTTCCAAGGATTGTCAAATGGCCGACTTAATTAGTGCAAATAGATGGTGCCGACATGGAATAATGGCTTTGACATGTAATGAATTCAATTGAATGAATTAATTCAATTGAAAAATGACTTCTGGAATATTAGCGTCGGCGTCGACAATTGATTTAATTGAAGTAGTCGAGGTGATTTCCAATTTCAAATGCTAGATTTCCAATTTCAAATGCTAGAGGGATTGTCGATGTGAATTCTCATTGAAATAGCCAATTAGACACGAATTACATAGGTGACTTGAGTGAGGAGTGGTTCTGTGTACTTCCCGTGTTTTCTAGGTAGACACATAATTAAGCCTTAAACATCTAGTGTCCTGTTTTTTTTTTTGTTTTTTTTTTGAGAGGGAAATATAACAATAAGAAGAAGGAAAGGACTCAGACAGTGGTTGATCCGAGGATATCTTGAATAATAAGGTTGAGTAATCTTTGACCCAACCTTTGCTCAGACAATATTTAGTCTGAGGTTTCTTTCAGGTGAGGTTGGGTTGTCTTTGATCCTGCCTTTGTACTTAGACAATATTTAGTTTGAGGTTTATTTAGATGAGGTTGAGTAGTCTTTAACCCAACCTTTGTACTCAGACAATATTTAGTCAGGTTTCTTCAAATGAGGTTGGGTAGTCTTTAACCCAACATCAGACAGTGATATTTTTAAATTTTTTTTTTTGTCTTGAATAATAAGGTTGGGTAGTCTTTAACTCTACCCTTGTACTTAGACAATATTTAGTCCGAGTTTTCTTTAGATGAGGTTGGGTAGACTTTGATCCAACCTTGAACAATGATATATATATATTTTTTTTAATCCGAGGTTTCTTTAGATGAGGTTAGGTAGACTTTAATCCAATCTTGAACAATGATATATATATTTTTTAAAGGGAAAATATAACAATAAGAAAAAGGAAAGGACACACCTTATTTGCTTTGTCGTGAACGGGATGTTTCAAGACAATTAAATGTATTCCTGGTTCATTGAATTGATTGCTTTGCCATGATTAATTCCTCATTGCTTCCATCTCATTATGAATTTGTCGCTTCATTCCAGTCGTAGCCGAGTTCATGATTGTGGGGATAGTTTTACTCTGCCCCACGGTGGGCGCCAATGTTCTTACCAAATTTTGTGAGTCGAGCTAAGGTCGGCTCCTTGATCGCGGGTGACGTTGATGATGACGTAGAACATCATTCCAAGTTCCGTGCGACAGGTGATGGGTACCTGCATAGACTCCGATGGCTAAGTCAGTATTAGTCAGAGTAAAGCTAGGTTAGAACTAGGGTTTTCAGAGTTATCAAACCTGGTTGGTGAACACCTATTTATAAGAATAAGTCATTAAGGGTAAATAAGTAATTGTAACCCAAAAAGAAATTGAGCCTGGACCGGTATATTGGGTGAAGCCGGTCATAATATTCGGCCCGGTACAAGTTGGATTAGTGTTCCAAAAAGTAATTGATTTTGTTATTCATCACACGCATACATAAATTACATAGTATCTATTTGTGAAGGTGTTTCACTTCACTTTGTTTGGTTTGCGATGTCTTCCTTATTCCAATAACATCTTCCTAGTCAAAAAAATATAAGGCGGATTAATAAAAGAGAGGTGGGGCTAACCTCAAAGAGTTATTTGTTGTGATCGAGAATTGTAAATAGAGTTGGAAAAAGGAAGAAGAGGTGAGTGTTCCGGGAATGAAACAAAAAGGAGAGACGGTAAGGTCATTCATGTGTCGATTTGGATCAATTCTGGAAAAAATCATAACATAAACCAATTATTTTGTGGATTTAGTTTGATTCAGAATTTTAGATTTGTTTAAGTAAAACCCGAACCACAAGATTATATTGGTTTGAATCTATCATGTTTTACACATGTAAAATTTTATTATTATTTTTAAAAAATTACTAATTTTTAATTTTTTTTAATGTAATCTTTATCATTAAAAAGATATATACAACAATTTTTTTAATAATATACTCACATAACTAAATAATAATAATAAAAAATATGATTATTTCATGAACCTCCACTCCTCCAGTAATAATAAAATAATAAATAACATACATGTTTAACTTCGTTTGAATTTGTAAAAAAAAGTCGATGCACAAATCAATTGAACTTAAATTTAATTGGTTTGATTCAAATTGGATCTGATTAATTAAATTAGTTTAGTTTAAATATTGAGAATCATTAAATTAGTTGGAATCGATGAAGATTCTTTGTTTTTTGTTAGAAAGCAAAAGGGTGGTATACAGACAAAAATGGGAGGTACACATAGCAGCCGTGGTTTATTTATAAATACTATTTGTTACTTTCTTTTACTTCCTCTATTTGGTAGGTAATTTTTTTTTTGTCAGTGTGCTATTTTGTTGGTAGCCCAAGCCAAACATTTAACAGCAATGAGAGTGATTTGTTACCATTTTGGTAACGGGGACACTTTATGTGGAATTGTGCTTTGTGATCTAGATAATTAAGGTTCAATTGGTGTTTTTTTTTTTCTTTTCAAAATTTATTTATACTTATAAGTAATACATAACTATAATAATTTATTATTATTATTTTTAAAATTTTTAATAATCTTTATAGTCAGATTATGCTATAAACTTCCATGTGATAAAAATATTAAATAAACACTTAACTAGGTTATTTCGTTAAACTCGTACTAATTTATTAAACTTATCAATGATAATTTATTTCATAAACTTGCTGTAAAATTTACTTAACAGATTCAAAATCACTTGTTTTATTAAAATATATTAATTGACCTGACGTCACAAACATTCTATAAGCAAAATGCATAATAGGAATAGTTATTTGTTTTGTTGAAGGAGAGGTAGGGAACGAGAGTTATGATTCTGGTTCAAAGCTCATTGATAATCTCAGATTAAGTTACAAATTTAGTTTGGATCCATAGACAAAATTGGATCCATGTCCATCTGATTCATCTCTAAGATGTGGATTAATTAACGAAAAAAGTTAGCTCTTTAAACCATTGAATCTAAAAGTATATTTATAGATTACAGCTAGAATCTTCTAAATCATGATTTGAGTTGGGCTAAAACAAGGCAAGATTTATTTTTTTTAAAAAAGTATTTGACAGATAATTAAGTAGATAATTAAATATAAAATATAATGAGAAAAAATTATATATATCGTGAATTTTACTGTATATGGTAGCTGATAGGAAAGTAAATTATATATCATTAGATAAAATAATTTATATTTTTCATATTTTATAACTAATTTTTTTTAAATATTATGACGTCGATTATTTTTCTTTTAAAAAATAGTTTACCTATATTTATTTTCAACTTAGTTATGAGTCAGGTTTATATTATTCAACGTGGTGCTCATTGAGCAAGAAACTAGAACGACACTTTTCCTTTGGTTTTCTAGTTACATGTGCTCATTCTTTTTCACTTTCAGGGATAAGCATTGCTAAGCCACAGATACTATAACCATTAACAACTTCTTGAAAGATGGAGGAGGGGATACTCTAATTTCAAAAGGAGAAAAATTTGAACTACGATTTTTCACTCTTAATGGAAGCTCTGGTGGGAAAAGATATGTGGGAATATGGTACTACAAGTTGCCTCCACTGAAAGTTGTCTGGGTTGCTAATCGAGAAAACCCACGTCTGGATTCATGTGGTGCTTTTGGCGTTGCAGAAGATGGGAATCTAAAGGTTTTGGACAAAAGTGGTAGGTCCTACCGGGACACGGCCCTTGAAAGTTTAGGATCATCTTCACAACACAGGATAGTGATGCTAATGAACAATAGTAACCTTATTGTTAGTGGTGTAGTTGAAGACCTAGGAAAACATCAAGTGAAAATTCTTTGGCAGAGTTTTGCTAATCCAACAGAACATTTCTTCCTGGCATGAAAATAGATGACAATGTAGCACTAACTTCATGGGCAAGTTATTAACCGGGGAACTTCTATTTTTTGCATGATCAAGAGGAGAACCAATACATCATTTGGAAAAGGTCAATCAGGTATTGGAAAATCAGTGTTTCAGTTAAGTTTGTTGGAACTGGTGAAATGCCTATAGCAATATCATACTTGTTATCAAATTTTACTTTGAGAGTGTCAAACAACACTGTTCCCTTTCTCACTTCATCACTTTATTGTGACACAAGGTTGGTTTTGACTCACTGGGGTCAACTTAAGTACCTAAAGGTTGACTCAGAGAGAATGTGGTTGTTGGTTTGGGTGAAGCCTAGAGATAGATGCTGTGTGTTCAATGCATGTAGAAACTTTGGAAGGTGTAGCAGCAACTATGATTCCATGTCCAAGTGTTTGCCAGGGTTCAAGCCTAATTCTATTGATAATTGGAATGCTGGAGACTTTTCAGGTGGATGTAGTAGGAAAAAATTTATGTGGTGGGGATGTTAAGAGTGACACTTTTGAGCTTGAAAATTATGAAAGTAGGGAACCCTGATGCTCACTTTAATGCCAAGAATGAAGATGAATATAAGTTAGAGTGTCTCAGGGATATGTTCAGAAAAATTCAGGGATCAACTTATATGGCAGTGAGAGATAAGTCAGAGACTTGATTGAATCTTGTAGATTCAAAGAAGATGATGCACAAGCCATTGATATTCCATATTTCCCTTTAGAAGCATACTTGACGCCACTAATAACTGCAAATGCAAACAAGCTTGGACAAGAGGGGGTTGGTCTGTCTACAAAGTAATAAGAACTTTTTTACACTTGTTTTCATTTTCAATTCATGGTGGATGGTGACAGTGACAAGAATGGATAATATTTTTGAGTACTTTCAGGGAAAGTTTCCTGGAGGGCAAGAAATAGAAGTTAAGAGACTTTCAAGTTGTTCTGGACAAGGTTTGGAAGAGTTTAAAAATGAAGTTTTGTTAATTTCCAAGCTTCAACATAGAAAGCTAGTTAGACTTCTAGGTTGCTGTGTTGAAGGAGATGAAAAGATGCTAATACATGAATATATGCCAATTAGAAGCTTGGATGCTTTCATTTTTGGTAAGGTTCTTTCTGGATTTTGAAATATTCTGTTGGCTAAGACTTTATTTTTGTTCAACTGTTATATACACGGTCTGTACAAAACTTTTTATACTGTCATTATGAGAATTCATGGTTAATGTGATTTTTGAGATATTTACGTAAAAGTCATCAACCATAACAGTGATTTGTGATTTTTTTACACTGTTAATACATACCAATTAATTGTTTTTTTATATTTATTATTGTATTGTGAAAGTGACTAATGTAAGTGTGGCATGCCCCTAATGGACTACAAAACCGGAAGCAGAGTGTTCTATTAGACTAGGATGTGCCCTTCAAGATTATTCTGGGGATTGCTCGAGGGCTCCTTTATCTACACGAAGATTCTAGGTTGAGGATTATTCATAGGGACTTGAAAACAAGTAACATTCTATTAGATGAAGAGAAGAATCCTAAAATCTCAGACTTTGGTTTAGCTAGGATTTTTGGAGGAAAAGAGACAGTAGAATTAAGACAGATAGAGTGGTTGGAACTTAGTAAGTTTCATGATAAAGAATAATTCAGTACCTTCAAATAGCATTATCATAATGAGAAAACTTAGATGCAGTTCAATAGATACTTTTTAGTGTTGTTCTTGAATCAGGTTTTACTTTGGTGATCTACATTGACATTTTAATTAGACATTTTATTATGTAGATTATTGAGGTAAAACTCTAATTCTGATTAGAGATTAACACTCAAACTACATATGGAATTACATCTAAGTTTTGTCCTTATAATAATATTATTATTTTCTCTCACTTTACAAAATGATACAAGTAAGATAGGTGTCTTATTTGCTCTACATTTCACAATTTTTGCGGTGCAGTGGATATATGTCTCCACAGTATGCACTTGATGGACATTCTTCAGTTACGCCTGATGTCTTTAGCTTTGGTGGGTGGCACTTGAGATTATTGGTGGAAAAAGGAACACAGGATTTTATCAAGCAGAACATGAATTGAGTCTTCTAGGATATGTAAGTATAATAATATTCCTTCAAGGATATGCAACAAACACTACATATTAAATAGCTCGTGAAAATTCCACCTTTGATTCATTTTCAGGCATGGCAATTGTGGAAAGAAGGAAGGGCATTGGAGGTCATGGACCACACACTATGTGAAACATGCAATGCAGATGAAGGCTTGAAATGTGAGTGGGGTCTTGTGCTTACAAGAAAATCCGAATGAACGTCCTACAATGTCAAACATGGTTTTCATGCTTGGTAGTAAATCTAACACTTCCAAATCCTAAGGAACCAGCCTCTGCTATCAGGAGATGCCCTTCAAGTAGAGCATCTTCATTAAGTAAAATGGAAACCTTTTCACGTAATGAATTGTCAGTCACTACAGAACATGGCAGGTAGCTAACAAGTAACAAGGTTTCTCAATAGTGCTTAATTTACAGAAAGAATAATATTTGGCCTCATGTTTTATGCTTGGTCAAAATATGTAGGACATGTAATCCTAAGTTGAAGATATTTATTTATTCTTGCTTGTTACTTTCTCATTGTCCATTCCTCTAAGTGGGGTAACTTGAAATGGTCAATTAGGCAACTTCTGGTGAATTTCAGTTCATGGACTTAATTGGATTGATATCTACCCATCATAGTGTCATAATGGCAAAACCCTACCTAGAATTGATAAAGGGCCTAAACAGTGTATTTTGACCGGTGTATTTATTTATTATTATCGTCTGCATCCCTTGCTTACTAATAGAATGAAAAGTTCCAAAATTGGCAAAAGGTCAAACCATCCATTTTGACATTGGAGTATTGGACAACCATTCAACCAAGACATTGATTTGTGGGTCTTTGCAACTCTTTTTCTCCCAATTCCCATCACAGTAATACCATGAAATAGTGCACTAAAGAATAAAGCTATACAATACCGAGTTGTAATTTTCTCCATTATTTTTGAAAGTAAGTAATGCGTTAAAAGAAAGATCAAAGCAGATTTACAATGCCCTCATGAACAAAGGGAAGAGGTGTCAGGCAATTTCTTCATGCATAGAATAATCAAAAGCTTTGTTATAAAGTTTGCAGCTTTGTTAGTCAATCTATTGAAATAGGTAACTTCACAAGAAGTTAAGGGCCATTTACTTTGAGCATTTCTTTCATTTCATTTTCATAGAAAATGATAGTGGAAAAATATATGTTTGATTCGATTTTAAAAAATTTCTTTAAAATTTTTTGAAAAATCACCCCTAAAATTTTAAAAACAAAATACTTTTTCTAATTCTTTAGATTCCATTCCATTTTCTATTTTACTTCCATCAACCTTTTCAACAACTCGTGCTTCCATATGCGGGAGTGTAATGATGTTGGAATCGTCTTTTACAAACTTTGATCTCAATCCAATTAATTTATTGACAGAGATTGACTCTTCAATGGATCCTTCTATAAATCTTTTTTCTTTATTGAAAAATAGAAGATAAAAATAGAATTTTTCACCACTTCAAATAAAGAAAATAATAAGATTTGTAAAGTGATAACTATACAAAACTAAATATTCTTAGCACGTGTGAAACACTCATAGTTTATAAGTTGGGTTAATCATTTAAAAACCATTAAACTTATTAAAAATAAAAACCCAGTAAAATTGGTAAACAGGTTGGTTGATCAACAATTTCTGCCGATTTTTTCTAATGCTCTAAAATGGCATCTCACAATTTCTAAGAAACCACAATGGCTGGTTAGTGGCGAATCGTGGAACATGTACACATTCATACCTTTGATTTTTTAATTTGCTTAGCATTTTTCTTTTTTGATCTAACGTACCTTAAAGTGGTGCAAACCAAAAAATAAATCCCAGATCTCAAATGAGGAAAAGTTTCAAACATTGTTGTGAATCTTGAGAGAGTGTGAAAGGAAAGTGTTAGTAATAAATAAATAAATAAAATCATCTAGCGTGGGATGCAACACCAAATAGAGAGGTGGAGATGGGAATAGAAAAGAAAACTTAAGAGCTATTTGATTTGAATAGGTTAAATTTTTAGAAATATTTTTAAAAGGAACATTTTAAAAATATAGTCGAAGATATGAAATTAAACAAAAACTTATTTTTAATATTTTCTTCTTACAATAATGAAAACGTATAACATAAATGTAATTTTAAATATTTCTGATTATATTCTCAATTTTTAAAATTTAAAAATGAAAATAATTTTTAAAAAATAAAAACATCAAATAATTATTTTTTTCTAAAACCAAACAGTGTCCACCAGAAATAAAACCATCCACAAATAGAAAAGGAAAGTAAAAATTACGTAGAGATTAAAAATTAAAATGAATTTATTCCTATATAAAACAATAAAGAAATAAAACATTATTAAATTAAGTTTGTTCTATGAATGGTATTCTTTTAATAGAAATGTAATATTACTTTACATGGGTAATTTTTGTCCCTCTATTTTACTAAATATTTAATTTTAGTCTTCTATTTTTTAAATTCATGCATTTAGTCTCTCCATCTTTTAAAATTTCACAAATTTGGTCTCATTTCTTAATTAAACATTTAATTGCTTTATTTCAAACCATGGTTGTCAGACTTTAAACATTATTAATTAATTCACGCATGATATATAATTCTATATTTTAATTCAGACTTTTTTTTTACAGCGTGGTTAATGAAATAACACTTTATAGTTAACTTCCTCGTATGGATGGAAGCACTAAAACTGCGATTTTTTTTTCTTTTTAAATACAAAAACTTAAATGTATAAATTAAAAAAGTGGGACTAAAATTGTAAATTTAAAAAATAAAGATGAAAATTACATTTAAATCTTTTATACAATTTTTTTTTATACAACAATAATGTAATTATTCATGAAATCACGTATAATAATAATCAACTTAAAAAATATTTCTGGCGTTCCAATCTTAAAAACATGAATACCAAGGGTGCATTAATTGTTCAAAAAGTAGGTGCGGGGAAACTTAACCGGGGTTTCCATATTCCAGGGATAGAATAGAATCCACCGACTTTGTCCGTTTGGAACCAGCCAAACATGTCAATTTCCTTTCTTAATTTCTTTTCCTATTGGTACATGAAACATGACAAATTTCTTAGTTTGGTTATTTAATGTATTGTGACCAAAGGATGTGCATTTTGACCCAAATTTCTTGGTTTAGCCTCCCCTTCGTGTTTTGACTACAATCTCATATTCTTTCATCTCAATAGCACAATGTGAACTCTGGAAGAAATGGTGCTTGTAAACTACAACTCTACAACTAGCTTCCCTATAAATTCTTCACATAAACCCCTACGTTCTTTCTTTCCCTCTTTACCTATTAAATTTCCCAACCAACCTGTTTCTATTAAAAGACTTTAATTTTTTTTCTAATTTCATATTAAATTATTTTTGCTTGATGTTATTGTAAATAAATGTTGGCAATATATAATTAACCTATCTCTTATTTATTTTGTCTTGATGTTATTGTAAATAAATGTTGGCAGTATATAATTAACCTATCTCTTATTTATTTTGTTATCAATTCAGTAAAAGAAGGGAAAAATGTAATAGATTTTACCATATCATCCAATTTGAATCATAAACTATAATGTGATACAATTTTTTTATATACTTTACCCGACTAATTACCTTAAAAAACATAAAAAAAACTTTTAATTGATTAATTACCTACTAAACTAAAAATAAAACTTGAAATGATCATATATTATAAATTTATTAACTTGTAAATAATTATTCTAAAAATATAAACAATAAATTTTGACAGGTTGAAAATATAATTATTTTTTTTTTACATTAATGCCAGGTAAAGATTTAAACTCAACAATAAATTAAAAATATTCTGTATACAGAAATATGCGAGAATAGCGTGTAAATACCGAGTAAACAAAGCATTAAACAGCTTTGAGAAAGTTAACATTAAATTATAACTAATACTATATTCTTAAAAGATAAGATAAGAAAGGAAACTACGAAAGTACCCTTGACTGAGGTTCTAGGAAATAGAGAGCTAATAATTCTCTGTTTCTTGGTTGTCATCCAAACAGGGATCATTGCTTACATACATGCCTTCCTCTCCTTCCTTGAAGTTGAAACCTTTACCAACACCTTTTCCATTTTTGTTATTCTTCCTCAAACCCTCCTCCACACACATATAAATACAAAGCACTAGTCACAATAATCTCATTCTCACATCACATCATATTCATTAAATTCTATTCCAATCTCAACTTGGTTACATTGTTAGAGTTATTATTATTTTATTATATTTAAGATGGCTGGAATTGGGTTTGAAGACTTGTTACCTGTGATGGCCAACAAGCTTGGTTTGGAGGGATTGATACAAGAGCTATGCAATGGGTTTGAGTTGTTGGTGGACAAAGAGAAAGGGGTCATAACGTTGGATAGTTTGAGACAAAACGCAGCGCTTTTGGGTCTTGAAGACATGAAAGAAGATGAACTTGTGAGCATGATGAGGGAAGGTGATACTGATGGAGATGGGGCACTCACTCAGATGGAGTTTTGCGTTTTGATGTTCAGGTTGAGTCCTGAGTTGATGGATGAATCTTGGTTTTGGCTTGAAGAAGCTCTACAACATGAATTCCACAACAATAACAACAGTAATAACCGTAACAATGCTTCTAGTTAGTATTTGTTACCTAGGATCAACAACAATGATAAACAATTCTTCATTAGTTTCTTTCTCTCCTTGTTTTGCTAATGATGAAAATAATACATAAGTTTTTTATACCTTGCTTTGTTTCTGTCTTCTTTTACCTGATGCACTATGGAAATTGGATTTGAATCAAAACATTGGATTTTTAATTTAAGTTTAGTTAAGGATGATGGTTTTTGTTGATTCATAGTTGCGTTAGTAAACTGAAATTAGCCAGAGCATGAAAAATAGTCTACCCATCGAACTGTGAATTTGCATATTCTGATTATTAAACTGGAAAATCGATGAGAATCAGAATCGTAGTAGAATTTGTTTTGTTTTGAAAATTAAATGTTCATAGTCCTTTTCATACAATTAGTAGTAGAATTTTTTGTGTGTAATGTACAGTTTACACTAGACAAAATTATATAACTAATCTTTTGGTAATAAAGATTAGATTCAGTTGGGTCTATCATGAAAAAAAAACTCATAATCTGACAGAAAAATAAATACAAATTTTATTCTCCATATATAAATTTTTATTAAGAGATAGTTGTAAGTATAATTATAAACATTGTTTTGATCTTTAAAATCTGATCTTATTCTAATTTATCTACACTGTTTTGTTTTAAAAATATATAGAATTAATGATTTTAAGTTTCAATTTTAATTTTTATTTCTTATGGTTTAATTTATCTCTTTCTTAACATACTATTTATCTATAAAATGATGTAGAAAACAACAACACAACAATTAAAAGTACTGGCTAAAACAATGCTCCTACTTACAAGAATCAATGAGAAGCAATAACAAAATAAATGATAATAATAATTACAAAGATACACAAATTTTTACCATTGCATACATTAAACTACCCATAAGAAACTTTGCTCATACTTTTCTTCTCAATTTCATTTGAATATATTTTAATACTCAATTTAAAATGAGTTGTAATAGTAATGCTTACTACCTTAGCATTTTTCATCTGGAATCTTTGCAACATCTTCTCAGTATAATGCTCCTATGATAGTCAAAGCTTCTTCTCTTTTCTATTATATGTGAATATTTATACTAAGAATCTTTTTAACTACTCCCATGTCTTCTCATGACAAATGACTCGCCTAGTTACTTATTTATCCTGTCAATCTTTGAAATATCTTTCCCAACAATAAGCATGTCATCAACATATAATAAGAGGGTAACAAAGTCGTATTAAAAAATATTTTAATAAAGATACAATGATCAGAAGTAGTCTTCTTATAGCCTTGCTTACCCATAAAAAACTCCAACTTTTTATACCATTGTTTTGAAGCTTGCTTCATACCATATAAAATCTTTCTCAACCTACACGCATAGTCTTCCTCGTCTTCAATAAGAAAACCATGTGATTGCTTTGTGTATATCTCTTCCTCTAAATTACCATGAAGGAAAGTTGTCTTAACATCTATCTGTTTAATCTCCAAATTAAGAGTAGCAGTTAAGTTAAACATAATTCTGGTGGATGTCATCTTCATCATAGGCGAGAAAATTTCATTGAAATCAACATGTTTTCTTTGTCTTAAGCCTTTCAACACTAATCTGAATTTGTACCTTGGAGACATAAAATTACTCTTTTTATTTCATCTTGAAAATCCACATGTTCTCTAAAGCTCTTTTGCCTTTTGACAACTTTACCAAATCATAAATGTGATTATCATGCAAAGATTTCATCTCATTTTACATTGTATCTACTCAATATTGTTTTTCTTCACTTTCTAAGCCTCTTTAAAATACCTAAGTTCTCCATCATCAGTTAACGTCACATACTCATCACATATTCAAAAAAAAAAAAAAAATTTGAAAGATGATTGTCTTATCCTATTCAATCATACTCATCAAAAGAATATTTAAAAGACAATTATCTCAGCCTATTAAATCTCCTAGGAGAAATTTATGATAACTCAGATCATTATCATGTACCGTAATACTACTGTCTTGAGAAATTGATTTCTTCCGCCACATACTTTCAATCCACAATCCCAATAATTAAAATGAAGAATACAAAGTTTAGAATCTTCTATCCAATTTTTAGTCCAATCCAATGGTGAATGAAGCAGGGATTGTAATTTTATTGAAACTGATTATAAAATATACGAACAAATTTTTCTGTTATCTTTCTTTCTTCTTTCTTGTGAAATTCTCACTTTCTCTACTTGACGGTTGTGGAAAAAAATCACTTTTCCACTTATGTCTAAGTTAGATAAATGGGCTTAGCAATTTGTAGGCCTTTTTAATACATGTTGGGAGCCTAACCCATCATAAATAGTGTAGAAAAATATTTTTTGAAAAATTATAATACGTAATTATGAAATAATAATAATATATTAACCATTGGTCACCGAATGACAGTAAAAAGAATTTATTTACACCAAAATGTGATTGATTTGAATGAAATTGTGGCAAAATCTCGTAAGCTAATCTTGATTTTGAGATTATAATAGTGTACTCGTGGGGAATATTGCGGATTAATTCCCGAGTCAATGGCTTGAATCAAATTCGTGCGTGGAACTTTCGTAGATCCTGTGACTTATTCATTACTTGCAACATGTTAATAGCCGTTAGAACATGTCAATTTGCACACGACCTCTCATTCTTTAACTTGCAAGTTCAGAGCCCCATCTTTATATCCAATGTCTCTCTAATTTTCTTTTTTAATTTAGTTTTGTGTCTTGTGCCAACCAGATCTGCTACAAATATTTAACATTCAAAGTGGTCGGCAATATTGGAACAATTTCAAACAAGAAAAATGTTTGTCCACTTCATGTCCTACTGTAATCTCCACAAATTTATTTAACAAACAAACATGATTAGCACATCTCACACCCAACGATGGTTCTCTTACGCAAGGATATACCATTTTCTGCATTATTACCTTTATTTTTTTTTGGGCTTGTTTGTTGATAAGATTTATCAATCACCTTTCTTCAGATTGTGGTTATGATTCAATTCATTTGCTGCCATTTTTTTTATTGCATTTTCTCTAGCTTTTAATACAAGGCGACTCACAAGTTTGCAAAGGAAGGCACAATAAACTCCAATAAATACTTTTAATTATTAATTAACTTGTTAGGAGTAATATAAAAAAACTCTACACCATGATACAATTCAGATTTTGAGGCATGCTATCATAAAAGATAAAAATTAAATATTTTGATTTTTAATGGGAAGATCAAATACATCATACATGTCTTTGTCTTTCCCACAAACTCAACATCTGTTATCAAAGTTACACTCATTGGATTGTGTTAGAGAGTTTATAACAATTTATGTTCTTTGTATTTTATTCAATTAATTGAGTTGAATTTATTAAATAAATACAAAATATATAATCACTCCTAATCTTTCTTGTTTAAACTATTTATTTTATTCTTGTAATTATTTTCATTTTGAGTTTTAGTTGTTGTACGAAAACTGCAAGTTTTAGTTTTTACACAATTTTTGTAGTGGTCTATTATTGTTAGATAGTTTATGTAATGGGTTTATACCTTAATTTTTTTTTTGTGCTGATCTTAATAGGGGGAAAAACGTGACTTTTATACATGTGTGCTGACTAAAATTTACCATTTTCTCATGTAAATTAAAACTTAAAATAAGGACAACTATATGGACAAGCAATTAGTTTAGCCAAAAACAAAATATTACTTTTAAAATTATAAATATTACTATCCAAGTACATGCTAAAAAGTGGTTTATTCAAAATATGTCCTTATTAAACCATGTTTGGCCTAATTTTGTTTGATTATTATTATTATAGTCCCTTTAAAGTTAAAACACAGTAAGAACTTTAAAATAGAGTAAAAATGGCACATGTTTGGCTTAACTTTTCTTTTTTATTATTAATAACTATATGTTTGATAATTTTCATATTTTTAATTTTAAAAGAGATAATTTAAGAGAGAATGTGAAAGGAGAGGAAACAAGGAGAAAAAGAAGAGAGAATAAAAAAAAGAGGATAAAAAAATATTTCTTATATGTGTACAATAATCTAGAAGAGCTAAATATACGAGAGGGAAGAAGTACTTAATTTTTAAGATTTTTTGTGTGACTCTAGTTCTTGTTTTAACGATAAGAAAAAACTCAAAAAAGAAACTGAACTAAACACTACTGTAATCTTGATACATTGAAAAAAAAATGTATCAACTAGTAAATACAAATTACATTTTTCCAAAGTAAGTATATGTTTTCTTTTCTTTTATTTTTGAAACATATACAAGAACAATACAAATGTATAATTAAAGCCCCTAGCAATACAAGTGAACAAGGCCCAATTCCAGTAACTGCTAACATACAAAATCAAAGGAGAGAGGCGATGGGCTATTTTTATCTAAACCATATAAAATTAATGGAAATAATTTTTCTTTCCATTATTTAATTTCTTGTATTATTAGGGCTAAAAATAAAAATAAGTCAAATGAGTTGAAATGAGTTGAGTTTGGTTCTATTTTGGCCCAATTTGGCCTTAAAACTTCAACTGGATCAATGGGTTAGCTTATAACGGGCTTAACCAGCCCTGAGTCCACCGCTTTAATATATAAATTTTTTAAAATATTCTTATTTATTATTTTTGAATTTTAATAAAGATGTTCTTGAGATATTATTTTAGAAATTAATATATTTATTTTCTTATTAAAAATTGCATTTCCGTGATAATAAAATTTTTAGTTTTCTTTTTATTTTCAAATAAAATTTTTAAAATAACATGTTCGACTATAATTAACCATTGCGTCTATTATTATCATTCTGATACTATTATCTTGGTTATCACTAATATTAAATCTATCCTCCGTTAATCTTTGAACCATCACAAATGAGCTTGAATTGAGAATTTGGAAATGATATGCAATATGCAATATCAAAATTTAAAATTTATTTTTAATATTAAAATTTGAAAACTACATATTGCAAAAGAAATTTAATATTAAAATTTGAAACCAACTTTATAAAAGAAATTGAAATTAGATGTTACAAGACTAAAAACATGGTTTAAAAAATGTCTCACAACCGTCATCGAGACCATAATGTCAAAGTTTTTTTTTTTTATTCACAACAAGTGTAATTGCAGCTGCATTACCCGTGTTTTCCTACAATATGAAAGATCACAGCGCTGTAGCAATTATGACTGAAACCACAATTTTTAAAATGTTAAATAAGAATAGGTTTTAGTAAAGATGTCAAGATTTCTGGCCATTCTAATCAAAGTCTAACTTTAGTCTTTAAGAACCAATTTGAATCAACTTCTAAGAATTTAAAAGGATTAAGAGAAAATTTAGTTAATATTTTGAAGATCAACTTTTTTTTTAAAAAAATAAAATTGTAAAAATTCGTGCTTAATCTCTTATTTTTAAATTGTTAATTTTTTGGTCATTTTGATTTATCAAAGTTTCTTCCTATTATTAACTCTTATATAAATAATTTTTTATATCAGTTAAAAGTGATTTTTTTACATTGATTATTAACAAATTCAATACAAGAATTAGATTTTTACATTAGTTATTGATGAAATTGATATAAAAAAGTTTAAAATCAGGATAAATTTTGGTAAAATTTTATTTTATGAAAAGAGATGAAAATATACAAATTAAAAATAAATTTTTTTTTTTTTAAAATTTATGCATCCAAAAACATATTAAACCCCATTTTAAATAACATAAAGTTACTCACACAATAAACACCTAAAACTAAAAAGTGAACTTGAATGTACAGTTAAAAGGGGAAAAATCAGAAATCAGATCCCTGTCTGTGCCATCTTCATTTTCTACATCAATGTGTGTCCACATAATTGGCAATATGATTTTATCTCTTGAATTTCCTGCCATGCTTTCCTGCTTCAACTTGTCACACATGAAAGACTTCATCACACGTGAAGACTGATGCCAAACCCCCCATTTTAATATTTCTGTCCCTTGATCTTTTCAGCACTCAAGAACAACTATTGTAACTTACCACTCATTTAAAAAAAAGTATTTGATAAATAACAATAATATGCAATATGCAGATAAATAACTAATTATAAAATAAAAAAATAAACAAATATATATATATATATATATATATATATTAACGTACATATTTTATGAATGAATTAATTATATATATATATTCTATTAATTCTGTATTTCAGTTTGATTACAAATATAATACACTAACAATAAGAAATAGTACTTCTTTATAATTTTTAATAATAGAGCTACCATACTTTCTAAAATAATGTGTATCATAATAGTTCGATGATGTTTTATAAATGATTCATAGATAATGTTTTATATAATCAACTATTCATCACTCATGATTAGATAATTATGTAAAACATTGTGTTTACATACTCTTTAAATTCATATTTCTATAATATTTAATAAATGATCTTCATAATTTATAAATATATATTCCTCCCTTATTCTAGTCTAGTCCACATTCTTTGGGGGACAAAGTGTTTCTTGTAATATGAAAATCTAGATTATATGTAGCTTGAAGATCAGTTAGGACTATGGTAGTATAAAATTATATGTAATAATTTCTCCATATTGGCCCGAGGTTCATATTTCAACAGGTTTCTTGTCAGAAGGGATTACTATTGAAACGATAACGCCATTAACTCCACGTTAATGTTCTCTTCTTAATTTCTTACAGAAGCAAAGTAAGAGAAATAATGTGCTGTGCATTACAACTTTCAACCTACCATGTCATGTCATGGAACTGAATCTTAGTGTGGGACAAAAAGGGCAGCACTTAAACAGAACACACTGATGTCTCTACCTTACCTTCATTGAGGGGATAAAATAAAAGACAGGGAAAACAGTTCTCTTTCATGTCAATATATGTATAGGGGCCAGGGGCACATGCACTGCTAGCCTCATATCAATATATCATAGTAATCATACTATCCACTTTTTGTTAAACTTCATCATTATGCTACCCTCCATTAACTAGATTTGGTTCTAACTTTTGTCTCTCTTTTTTCCCTTGACTTGTCAGCAAAATCATGTCATCAACAAAATCATAAATATTAGAGATCTGCAACTCCACTACTACGCATAATGTTAGTACTATTTATAATGGAAAATTGGGTCATTTACAAGCCATGTTGCATTTGGATTAGATAACACATGGTATCTAGTTTGGCCTTTCAATTCCATTAATGTTAATGTTTTTATTTGTGCTCCCCACCTTAATTTTGTAACCTTCCTTTTGGATCTTTGATGTTCCTTCTTGGAAGTTTAGAAAGGAAAAAGGAGGAATTCCCCTACAAAAGGTAACGTGGAATTCTACAACGTGTTTCCTCCACTTATTCATTTTTCCTGTGGAATGTTACATGCATTTCAAATATTGTACTTTTGGATCTAGCTAGTGTTGGTCAAGAGCAGAGGTCCCTTGTGTTAGTCAATCTGGTAACATAAAAGTATGGCTATACAAAAGTTCATCTCCATAGCATTGAAAATGTCACGAACAAAATGATTTTAGGTTTATTTTCTTAGATACTTGATTGGTAAACACAAAGTCATATATTATTCCATAATTCTTTTTTGTTGATCCTCTGTGGCTTTAGCTTGTCCACTATTTTATTTAGCTAGTAACACACAGATTCTATCAATTGCATGCAGTAATGGCATATTATACATTTTTTTTCTATGTATGCAGATATCAGAGTCATGCCGACAAATATAATTTTGGGAAATTGCTACCTTTATGGCCATTTACTAGTGCACTACTGAGGGGAACACAAAATTACAAGATAGAGGCAACTTTATCTCGTAGCTGAGTTTGATTGATTTGCTGGGAAAGAAAATAAAAAAAATTCATCCATTCAATCTTGTGACTACAACAGTATCAATTATCAACTAATGAATGATCACTTGATTGGGAACCAATGCCAAAATAGAACATTTAGATATGGTATATAGCTTAGTTAGACATTGCTCCATCTCTGATATGATAAAACAGATTGATGAATTAATGATCTTCTATACAATTCAATATTGCTCCATCTCTGAAATTACATATATCCAACTGAAGCAGTGCAAATTGTACATGGAAAGCAGTGCAATTGTGCAAATCATGTGATTATGCAGAATATTGTCCCCTAGCTAGCTAGCTAGATAGCCCGTGCAAACTTTATTAACACAAAGTTCTCTTAGTGCCAAGGAAAAGAAAAAGGTGCAGTTATATAATTAACAAAAATATTAACACACACCCCATTTTGGGGGAAAAAAGATGAAAAGAGAAAATAGTAGATGTTACCAGTGATGCGATGAAAATTGAGAAATGTAGAGAGAGATCGAAAGTAAAATTGGTTGTAAAAGAGTAAAATGCATGTATGTTTACAATTGCTTAACATTTACCCTTACATAAAAATAACTATGTTAACTTAACTGCACCAAAATGACTATTATTATTAAACTGAACTATGACATAAATTCAATTTTTACTATCACTTTAACTTGTTCATTATGTTGCTCATATCATTAAAAATTAAACCACCCGAGGCGATGATTCGTGAGTACTGATGTAGTAGATGACAAGAACACGTTTAAAATTTTGGTAATGTTAATCAACTTCCTTTGAACAGTGGATCATTTAAGGCATCTTCAAGTGCATGTCATGTCAATTAATTTCATCCATAGAGACATGATAAAGAAGTGTGATCATAATTACATTAAGTACTGTTAATTTAAAACGTTTTGTAGCCAAAAATGGGAAATTTCATCTTTATTTAGATTGGCCTTGTCAAGTGGCTTGCAAGCGCCACGAATAACGAATCTTGTTTAATTTAATCAACATATATATATATATATATATATATATATATATATATATATATACAGTGAAAACAGTGTTATCATTGTTACATCTTGAATGATATCAATGAAACAACCACTTGAATTTATTCTAAATTTAAACAGAAAATGTTACTATTTTCCGACACATTATTGGTGAGAAAGTTACAGGGCAACTTGTGGGTGGCAAGATCGTTTCATGCTATTAGTTAGCAGTTGATCGATGTCTTTCTCATAGTGCATGGCCACAACTGAAAACCAAGAAAAAATTACAAGAGAAAAATCATATATATATATATATATTAAAAATCTCACGTCACATAAATATAACTTATATATATATAAATGGGATTTGAAAGACCAATGTGATTAGATTGAGTTAAACTCATATCTATATATTAGACCTATAATCTACGTATACAACATGATATCTTAATTAATAATAGATGTTTGACTAAGATGATGAACCACCGATTTAGTTTGAGATTTGGCCTAAGTGAAGAATTTTTTTGCATGGTTCTCATTTCCTTTCCTTAAAACATGAATCAGTAAAGAAACTAACTCATGGCTATATACATTATTAAATGAGATGCATCATCATGAACAGTTGTGGTAAGATTAATTCGTGACCAGGCAGAAAATTGAATTTGCCTTTCGAAGAAATGTTTTAATTTTATTATGAATTTTAGTTATAAATTTTGAATAAATAATTGAGAGTATATTTTATGTTGTAATAAGTTGCAGACTCTTTATTTTAGTATTATCAATTAGGTTTAAAACATTACCAACTTATACAAAAGCTTGTGTAAATAAAATAGTATTATTAATCAGTCAGTAATAATAGCTCTATGATGATACAATCTCATTCCGTGGATAATAAATGATATCATATACTCCGTATATGATAAAAGTTAAATATCCAGCCAGAGTAATGAGTGTTAAATTAGGTGATGGAGAATACTGAGGATGTTCGTAGACAATTAAAATAAATTCATTTTGCTATTTTTTTTTCTAAAAAATAATATAGGATTATTTATTTAAACTTCAACTTGATTAATATCTAACCATATGTAGAACAAGACCGACTCTATCTGATTTGTTCACTTAACATATAAATTTTAATTAAAATAATATAGATTATATCATTAATTTATGCTTGTTTAAAAAAATTGCTCTTTTCTCTATCAAAAGAAAATAGTCTCTTTTTTTTTTAAAAAAAAAAAATAATTAAGGACTTTAGATGGAACCAATTTTCAAAAATTCAAATTAGTTGGAAGCATTTTTGAGCCAAACAAGATTACTAGTAAATAATAAGAAATTACTAAAAATTTGGACACCATTATAATCTCCATTGATTAATTTACACATAATAATATCTAAGAAAGTGTTATAAAATCGTTTTCTTGAATTGAAAAAATAGAAGATATATATGATATAGAGATTAGTGGAGACTATATGGTAAAAAAAATTAAAAAATGCATGGATCTGGGAATAAATATTCTTGCATTGATGAAAGTGGAATCCCAAGAGTGATATGAAGCAAATTTGGTGGTTAAGCAAGGAAGAAAAGAAAGAAAGAAAGAAGGAGATGGAGTTTTAGTGTTGGAAAGTGGGAAATAAAAGGAATGAGTGAGTGTAATGAAACAGGAAAGAAACACGTGGAATTTGAAAGTGACAATAACACGCGCGAAGGAGACAGCAAGAGCTATAGGCGCGTGGGACCACACCAAAGTCAACACCTTCTTGTTTCGTTGTTACCCCCATTCCCGGCGGCTAAGGTTGTTGTGGCTTCTCTTCTCTACCATTTCTCTATTCCCAAACCATACATTATTCTACTTTTGATTGAAAAAAAATTATAACCCTAACCCCTCTAATAGGAATCATGATTTTAAAGCCAGTTTAGGGAAGAAAACAAAACTTGGAAACCCTTTTCTTAAACCCTTTTCATATTAATAAAACTTACGATGTTCATGCAATATTTTTTTACAATATCTCTTACTTTAGATCAATGACAATCAAGTACTTCGTTAAGAAGAACTGAACTAGATCGACCAATGGTTCTTCAGTCAATATCTTATTGATCTCATCACATTCTCGTATCTCGCAAGAAATAAGTTTTAAAAGACGTGCAAGTAATAAACAATCTTCATTCCCTCTCAATAATTGCATGCAATTATCTTCACCTATTACGTATTTCCATCATCCTATCCATATATCTACCTCAACTCAATTTGTTTTATTCTTGTTAAGTATTTTATTTAATTTCTTTTGTACTAAAGAATTCTAGTAATCATATATACCAAAAAAAAAAAAAAATAGTAACTAATGTGCAGTTGGTAAAATTTATTAATGAATAATATTGATGTAAGTGTCTTATAAAATAAGCATAACTATATTTATCTTTTACTAAAAATTTCTCGATAATTAGAAATTAAATTAAGTTTCGATTAATTCAAATCAACTGGTTGGATGGTCGATATCTCGTTGAAGGAAACAGAAATATTAATACCGTTTTTTTTTTGTCAATCTTTTTATATGACTTGAACTTGAGACATTTTCTTCAAAGAGAATGAATTTCTTTATCACTTGAACCGACAGAAGTCAGTACATGTTTTACTATTTAAATTATTTTTTAAGATATATAAGTCAAATTAATTTCCAACGTTTATTTTTAAATAAAAATTTAAAGTTATATAAAATATACTTGAGAAAATGTTCATCCGAACATGTGATGACTCATCTAATTTTCCTGTAGTTAACACTTCCAATTCGAAAATCTTAGGTACTGCTGGATGGGTGAAGTGAATAAAACTATTAAATTTTAAATTAGCAAATGAGTAAATAATATAAGGTTTTTTAGTTTCTAGATAAAGAAAAATTTAAAGGTAATTTTTAGTGTTAGGACATTTTATGTTTTAAAAAATTTATTTTCGTCTTTTATATTTTTTTTAAAAAATATTTTTCAATTATTTGAGTATTTTCATGTTAAAAATATTTTTAAATAATTTATTTAAATACTGACAATTTTTAATCATAATTATGCATATAAAAATAATAAAATCGTATTATAATAATAAATTTGTAAGCATGTAAAATCTTTCCATTGTCTTTTATTTTAAATTTTAAGTCATGATCGATATCAATGTAAAATTAACGTTTTTCATATTTAAAAAAATAAAAATAATACACTTTATAAAAATAATTTTTTTTTAAAATTTAAATGAAAAAAAGTGTCCAAACTTCATAAAAATTATAACTAAAACAAGAAACTTCACTATAAAGATTGTCAAATAAATTCTTCATTAAATATTTATTATTAACAAAATCAATAAATATTCTACACCTACTAAAAACATTATCAACCATATAAAAATTATTATATATAATAAAGTTACAATAATTTATAATAACTTCCATAAAAGCTACACTGGATATAATTACTAATAAGTTAACCGACTATATGTTAAACTCTTACTATATAAATGGATAAAAACCAAAAGCTAGAGACAGAGACTTAGAAGAAAACCCTGTAATTGATGGGGGAGAAAGTGGTGTGGCACGTGGATGATACGTGATGGCTGCTAGAATAAATTTATGAATTAAGGTGAAACTTTGAAGTGGCATGCACCAGGTGCCAAAGCTTTTATCTTCATTGATGTATCACTATCTTGATTGAAAAGTTAAAATAGGAATCACATATATTTTCATTCTAGGGTATGCAGGTGTCGGATGAATTGGATTGTTAGGCAGCTAGAGTGAAACAAACGCAATAGAGAAAACCATTTTAATCGTGCAATTGATAAGTCTTTCATGAAAAAGCACCTCACTTTAGAAGCATGGCACCTCTATGTTCTATTACATAATAATTACACAAAAAAGTTTTATGTAGATATACAACGCACAAGTCTTTTTCCCTGTATATTTTGTACAAGATAACACGTCTCCAATACTTAAAAACTATAATTCCTTCTCATCATCCTTGGTTTCCATGTTACTAAATTATTGATCACTTTACATTTCAAATTATTATATATACATACCCTAAAATTTATACATTACTTACTATTTTATTGGCTAACATGAACTTGTTCACAAAGTGATGATCCAGCAAGTAATAATATGTTCACAAAGTGATCGAACAAGGAACATAATTTTCAATTTTTACATTTTTAATTTCCTCATTTTAATGTCAACATTTATCTCATTTTGCTTAAATGAAACATTAGTTAACTAAAACAATTATTTTTTATATTAAAATTTAATACTAGGAAACTTTCTTTCTATTTTAAAGCTAAGTCAAACTACTATCATGCATATGCAAGAATATATAGTTATATTATATTATCACCTACCATTACCAATAAGAGATTCTGCTTTTTATTCATTATTATATATTGTTGATAGTTATTCATCATTTGCACTGATTTTTCATTTTTAAAATAATCCAACTACTTACAAAAAATTTAAAAAAACAGCATGAAATGTAATAAGCATCGTGAAACTGTCTTTATTAACTAAAAGAATTTAAAGGAGAAGGTTAACTAGCATTTCTAAAAAATAAAAAATGTTGCGAATTTCAGGCAAAATTAACAAAGTCTGTGACATGAGAATTTAAATCCATGAAATTCTTCTCACCCTTTATCTTTAATAGTATGTTTAGTTGTGATTGGATATCTTATATCCAATGAAACACTTGTATGTTTGAGAATTTCTTTTTCTTGTTGAGCACGTTGAACAGTGATAATTTTCATCTAAATTATGATTGAATTTAAAATTATTCTTTCTTACTTTTTTTTTTAAAAAAAAATATAGAAGACTACTTAAATTTACATGGTTTTTCAATTTAACGTCAATTTTTCAATTGTAATTCAAACATACACTAATCGGAACACACACTACTTTTAACTTAGTTGAGTTTGGTTTGTAGTTAAGTTGAAAGCCAACTAATTTTATACTAAAACGCACAATTTACATAAATTCTCACAACACTAATCCATACATGCACTTAGATTATTATACCAATCCTATATTTATAATTATATATTAAAAGTTAGGATCACGAAATTTAAATACATTAAAATTTTACGAAACTTCATAAATATCTTTAATTATTTAAAAAACATTTTCTAATGTTAAAAAATATTAGACTGGATAGAAGGTGTAAAAATAACATGAAAGAATAGAAAATATTGATTAGAATCTTGCTAAAATACATGTAACTAATGTGATAATAATTTGTATATTTAATTATGTAGATATATGTAGGATGAAGGAGGTGAAACAGAAAGTCGTGCATAGGCGTAGAAGTAGAATGAAGTTACGGAAAACGCTGGCGTTTTTGCAAACAAGCGGCGGAGTACATGCATGCGTGTACCCAGTACTCACCTGTACGTTCCCCTACTTTACTCAATATTGCCCCTATTCTCACTCCCTTCTATGTCTTCTCCTCCTTTCTTCTTTCACACCTCCCTCTCTCACTCTCTTTCCAAATATGTTTCAAATATTACCATCAAGAATATAAATAATTTATATTCTTAATTAATAATTAATATAATTTTATGTCAAATAATTATATTATTATCAAATTTATTATATTCAATTATCTTAAAAATCTTATCCATAATTTGTAACTAATTTAGGATATAAGAAATTTTATACTAACATTTCATGTTCATTAAACTCTTGTTTTGTTTTTAACTTATATGCTCTCATAGTTTCAGTTATCTTCCATGTTACGTTGCATTGTTTATTACGTACATTGTTTTCTTCTTTCCTTTTTTCTTTTTCTACCTCTCCTTTCAAAGCCTAGAGTTAGCTTTTCCTACCTACCTACGAGCTAGCTAGGTAAAAGATTTAATGGTATCCCTCAAGTGTTAGGAATATAGTGCCAAGTCAATAGTGATAACATTTAAGCTACTCGCACACAAAGAGCGATATATTTTTTATATAATATGTCACATTGACAAATAATTTATTCGATTAGATATTTTAGCTTTTGATTAATAGTCAATAATTGTTACACAGTCATTTTAATTTCTAAAATTATAAAATATTATCAGTATCTAAAAGTAATAAAACCAAAAAAAAAAAGATCTTCTCTGATCATGATAGTGAAATTAATAATTCATGAAAGTAAATACTATTATTTTAATTCTTCAACTTAGTTATTTATTGTTATTATTATTTTATTTCCTAAACTTATTTTTTTATTATCATTTTGTTTCTTGAAATTATTGTAATAAGAAGCGAAATATATTAAATAATGATAACTATTTTTATAGGTTAAAGTAAATAACTAATTATAATTTTAATAAATTTTTAAATTTAATTACTTTTAAGAATTAAAATGATAACATTTTATTTTTTAAGAAATCAAAATAATGAATTATTCTAATTATTAGTTTAAATGGATGATTAATTAATAAAACATTAAACCTAGGCCTACCCCAAGCACGAACCTTCTTGGATATGTCATTTTATGTTTACTGTTTCACTTTCTTATTATTATTTTATTTTCATTGAACTCTCAATTCTGAAGTGGTTTTCAAGTTCTAACCACTTTCCCTTGCTCCCTATATATATGTCCTTTCACTAGGATTTGTTCTCCAACCCACTCTTCCCTCTTAAGTCCAAATTCCAAAGTCAGCACTCCACTACATTGTTCCTTCAATTCTAGTTCGATCCATTTCCCATTCCTATCAACACCTTTTTAGTATATAGTTTTTATTACACTTTCACTAGCTACACACATCTTATTACTATCAATAGCCATGCCTGAGGCTCCTAACACCAAACCAAATGGAAAACTTAATGGTGATTGTGCTAGTAACACTAGCATAGTCATCGAGCACAACAATAAGAAAGCACTGAAATATATTGAGGATGTTACTAGCAACCCTGATGAAATTCAAAAAAGTGTTCTTGCTGAAATACTTTCTTCTAATGCAAAAGTTGAGTATCTTCAACGCCATGGCTTAGATGGGTGCACAGATAGAGACACTTTCAAGAAAATCATGCCTGTGGTGACATACGAGGATTTGAAGCCTTATATTGATCGCACAGCAAATGGTGACATGTCTCCAATTTTATGTTCCAAACCTATTTCTGAATTCCTAACTAGGTCAGTATGTAATTAATATTAGTTATAACTTAATATTCATGCTAAATTTTTTTACCTTTTTTTTATAGTTTTGTTATTATTATTCTTACAATTGAAATCCTACACTCTACCTATACCTTGTAGTAAAAATCGTGTTTCTTTTTTCACTGGGAAAATATTTTGATGGTTGTGCTCTAATTTAATGATATTATTTTTATTTGAAGAAAAATGTATTTTTTTCACAGGTGTTTACTCTTTGGGTGTAATAACGATGTAACGAAAGAAAGAAAAAAGATGGAGTAGATAATTAAATAAAAATATGAACTTTATAGAATTGATCTAGTGAAATAGAACAAAACTTTATGTCTGATAAGTGATAGAATCAAGTTTTTCATTCATCTATTTTTTCGGGGCAAGATAAATATAAATTTTTCTATAATGAACTGAAAATTTTCTTACTTTATACCTTAAATAAAAATATAAAGTCTGGTGCAGGAAAGAATCAATAATATTCCCTGTTTTGGATTGTATTGTATCTCACATCATTTCTTTTACCCTCAAATTGTATTGTACTCAAGAGAAACGTCCAAAAAGGTGATGTGAAACAAGTTGTCTTCTTGGAACATGCATGTATATTTTTGAAAGTGTTATTCTTTAAAGATAATACGTAACTAAGAATTTAATTTTTGATCTAGGTGTATAAAGAAATAGTTATTAAAAATAGTTGTCTAAATTTTTAAGTAAAAATAAATAAATGTATTTTTTTTTAGCTTATCTTTTTGTTGTTATTATTCATGTAATTTAGCTCTGGAACATCTGGTGGGGAGAGAAAACTGATGCCAACCATAGAAGAAGAGTTAGAGAGGAGATCATTACTCTACAGCCTCCTGATGCCAGTGATGAACCAATTCATTCCCGGTTTGGAGAAAGGAAAAGGAATGTATTTTTTGTTCATAAAATCAGAAGCCAAAACCCCTGGTGGACTCTTAGCTCGTCCAGTTTTAACAAGCTACTACAAGAGTTCACATTTCAAAAACAGCACACATAGATATGATCCTTACACAAACTACACTAGCCCCATTGAGACCATTCTCTGTTTAGACTCTTACCAAAGCATGTACTCTCAAATGCTATGTGGACTCTTTCAAAATGACCAAGTTCTTCGTGTTGGTGCTGTTTTTGCCTCAGGTTTCATCCGTGCCATTAAGTTCTTAGAAAAACATTGGTTAAGTTTGTGTCATGACATAAGAAATGGGACCTTAGACCCTGAGATCATTGATGAGTCAGTTAGAGAGGCTGTAATGAAGATACTTAAACCAAACCCTGAGCTTGCGGATTTCATTGAAGGTGAATGCAAGAAGGAGTCATGGAAGGGGATTATTACTAGGTTGTGGCCTAACACTAAGTATGTTGATGTTATTGTTACTGGAACCATGGCTCAGTATATTCCAATATTGGATTACTATAGCAATGGTTTGCCTCTTGTTTGCACCATGTATGCTTCTTCTGAGTGTTATTTTGGCCTCAACTTGAACCCTTTGTGTGAACCTAGTGAGGTGTCTTACACCCTTGTTCCCACTATGGCCTACTTTGAGTTCTTGCCCCTCAATAAGATAAAGGGACATGACAATTCAGTTTCTCAACATGAGCAGGAACATTTGGTTGATCTTGTGGATGTGGAGTTGGGTCAAGAATATGAGCTTGTGGTTACCACTTATGCAGGTAAAGTTCCAATTCTCTTCAATTTTAGAAAAGATGATTTTAAGAAAATGCTTATTATTGTTGGCATGAAATGGAAAAAAGTTATATGTGAATGAGTGAAAGAATGGCATTTTTTTACACTCTTAACATTAAAAATACTCTGTTAATTAACATTTTTTTCTTGCCACATCATATATTATCTATTACATTTAGAGAGTTTTTATATGGTACCCAAATAAATCTAAGACTTCTAATATTTTTTTTAATAGTTAAATGAGTTTAGACATGTCCAAAGAACAAATAATGAGGAATCGTTGTTTCAATAACAGTACCAAAACTCTTAAATTTATGAAAATAATACAGGATTTCTCTTATATTTATCATTTTCTCTCGTGCTTGGATTTCTTTATTTCTTAGGGTGGAGGTTCCGTGGAACATTTTCCTTATGCCAGACACACAAAAGTGAAATTTTTATCAAAAATAACTTTTTTTTTTCTCCCCACTCAAATACCTGTCACTCTCTTCATTGGTTAAAGAATCTTTTGTGGTACTTTTCAAGAAAAACCCACAAAATAACATTGCTATTTTTTTTTTTTTTGATTTATATATTTTGTTTGATTTGTTTAGCTTCTAATAACTATTCTATCATGCACAAAACACATGCAGGACTTTATAGGTACCGGGTTGGTGATATACTCCGTGTGACAGGATTCAAAAATAAGGCTCCTCAATTCAAGTTCGTGTGCCGAAAGAATGTGGTTTTAAGCATTGATTCTGACAAAACCGATGAAGTTGAGCTACAAAATGCTGTAAAGAATGGAGCTAACCATCTTGCACAATTTGGTGCATCACTCACAGAATACACAAGTTGTGCCGACACATCTACTATCCCTGGCCACTATGTACTATATTGGGAAATTAGCATGAACAATGATCAAACACCAATTCCTAGTTCTGTTTTTGAAGAGTGTTGTTATTTAATTGAAGGGTCTCTCAATAGTGTGTATCGACAAGGCAGGGTGTCTGAGTCAATTGGGCCATTGGAAATCAAGATAGTGGAAAATGGAACATTTGATAAGCTTATGGATTTTGCTCTTAGCCAAGGTGCATCTATAAATCAGTACAAGACACCTCGTTGTGTGAAATATGCTCCAATTGTTGAACTTCTTGACTCCAAGATGGTTGCTAATTACTTTAGTCCAAAATGTCCACAGTGGGTTCCTGGTCACAAGAAGTGGAGCATGCACCCTTGAGTTAGAATAATAATAATAATAATAATAATAATAATAATAATAATAATAATAATAATAATAATAATAATAATAATAATAGTATTGAAGTGCTAGTATAGGTCGAGGAGAAATTGCTTTTATCTGATCGTGATTTGTTGTATTAATTCGTAGAAAAGTCATCCAGCTGGTCCATTAATGTTGTAGTTTCTGAAGTTTTTATTTATCCAATCTAGTGTAAGATCTTTTGTGTAAGAACTCTCCTAGTTACTATGGAAAATTAACTAAACTTATGAAAACACATATATGCCTATTAAATCTAGTAGAAGGAAAATCACTTTATGTAGTATCAGATAATATCATTACGTAAGTGGTTAGTATCAGATAATATCAGATTAATATGAGTTTGAATCCTAATTGTGTGTGTAAAAAAAATAATTCTATAGAGAATAAAATCTATATATGCAAGCTAAGAGGATAACAAATAAAATTATACAAAAATAAGGGAAGCAAGTAAAAAAGAAAACATATAAATGGGGTGCTAGTGTAAAAATTTTCCTGATTTTTCTTTTACAATACAACAACTCTACTATTCTCAACACAACTCTATCCATGAATCACATAATCACTATCTTTTACTGGACATATACTAGAAATTTCAACAAGTTACTCATTTAATGACTTAGGATCGACTTGATTAGGTAACAAAACGATGAGGTGCAGTTTAGAAGGCATAATAAGTAGATTTCTAGATGAAGTATTCACTTCCAAATATTGGGGAATTGACTCACACCATAGTAAAAAGTAGATGTAGATGGATGAAGGAGGACTATAATTTGGGTTTGCCATGTAGGGTCACTTCTTTCCTTTTCTTGTCTGCACCTTTTCCCACTCACCATTCTCCCAATATAAGGCATAATACATGTACCAAATTTGATTTCCGTGCGTCTTATCTTAAGCTATATTTTTATGAAAGGGACTTTCATTATCTTAACTATAATGTTTAATAATTAGTATACATTTATTTTTGAGACAAACTCACCATATAATTTCTATCTTTCTCTACCTTTGGATTTGGCTTCTTGAGTAAAAATAAATTAAGTAATTTCAATTATTAAGAAAATGAACGATTGATATTCTAAAATATACATAATTTATTACTTATTAGACATATAAAGATAATGTCAACTATTACAAGATATTATTTACTTTATCCTCTAATAAATCCCCTGCATTTTTATGAGTGATGATGACAAGCCAGAGGTTATATACTTAGTCAACCGTTGCATGCTGCTATTGCTTAGTGCCTGGAACGTACTATCACACTCTGGTGGCAAAGTTCAGTGCATATATATATATATAAATGATGATCGAGTTACTTAACGAGAATACCATGGTGATTGGGATTGGTACCTAATTCTTGTCCTCCTTTATGTTTGCCAGCTATTTTTTCTGGTTAATTAAAGTACAGGGGTAATTTTAAAAAAAAATATCAAAATGAGTCTTTTCTAAAACTATACAGTAAAATGAGTCTGTTTTTGGATGAGACGTTAAGCAATAAAACGCCTTAAGCTAAAGGAGGTATTTTGGTGGTAAACGTCTCCTTATGTGCTTAACACGTGATACAACCTGATTGTGAAGCTTTTGAAATTCAAAAGCAGGTGTTTGAGTAATAAACACTTCCCTCAATGCTCAACTTGTGACACTCTCAAACACTTCCCTCAATGCTTAACAGGTGACATTTACTGATTGAAATTCGAAAGGAGACGTTTAAATGTCAAGACTTTAAGTTATAAGGAAGATGTTTAAAATGTGGTTAGCATATTTGAGTAAGAAGACGATTATAGTTAAAACTTTAAAACTTTATTTGAATAATTATTTGTTGAGTAAAGAGACATTTAGATTTGAAACGTTGTTTAACAGTTATATAAAGAATAAAAAAAATATATTAATTTAAAATAAGGAAAATTTTAGACTTTAAACATTTTCTTTAAAGTGTTTAAATTTTCTTCCCAACATCTTTGACTCAAAGCAGATCCCCTGCAATAAATATTTTTAAAATAAATTATTAACATAATTTTTTTTTAAATAACCCCAAATGATCAATTAGACATTTTTTCTTTTAGTCTAGTGCCAGCTCTTTTTTATTTGAAAATAAAATACATAGTTAAATTTTCTTATATATTGAAATACTTGAAATTTGAAATGTAATAGTGACCAGTTGAAGAAAGCTAGCAGGACTACATCATCTATACAATATTGTATTCCTCTTTGCATCAGTGCATTCGTCATCAGTGGAATTACTATATAAGTATAGCAAAAACACTAAAAAAAAATAATTACAATGGGAATGATATCGTACTGCAAAGTGAAAAAAATAAAAATGTAACAAGATTTTTACTCCAAAATTTCAACCTCCTTTATGTTCTCCTTTCTCTCTCAACAGAGCACCCCTCCTCTCCCTTCACGTTCTCTTTTCTCTTTCAAAACGGCACCTCTTCTCCGACCAGTAATTACACATTAATAAAAAAAACTCATTCTCCATTCTTGAAATAAAAAATCCTTCTCCAGTCAGTGTACTGATTTTGATAAGGATATTATCTTTGTGTAAAAAGAATAAAGTAATATTACTTTTTCTTTTCCTGAAATTATAATATATAAAAAAATAATTTTATTTTTCTTATATCTTTTAAATAATTCATCCACTATTTTATAGATAGAATAAGTGTCAGGATGGAACTAAAAATCTATAATAAAAAAAACTAAATATATAATAATTAGAAAGAACATTATGAAGTACTAAATAGAATATTACCTATGATCCGATCATAAATCAAATTATATTAAAATCTGATTCGAAATACATTTATTACAACATTAAATCAATCCATAAATAAGAAAATAATTGATAGAAATTAAGGACAAATTGATAGAAATCAATCCATCATGTCTAACTTGCTTGTAGAAAACTCAAACTTTGATTTTAAAAGGCCTGGTAGAATATCTGCCACTTATTGTGAGGTGGGAACAAATGGCATACAAATAATTCCGTTGTCAACTTTTTCCTTAATGAAATGTTTATTAATTTCCACATGTTTAATTCTATTATGTTACACTAAATATTGTGCAATGTTTATTGTAGCCTTGCTATCACAATATAACTTGATGGGTCGTTTGATATTCATCTTTAATTTCTCTAGAACTTCCTTTAGCTATATCATTTCACAAATTCCATGAGCCATTGGTCTATATTCAACCTACTATTGGTGATTCAACCTACCTAATCTGCATTAGTGTAAGCTTTAATGGATTGTTGTTTTAGTTTTTTTTCAAAAAAAATTAACTTTTTCCTGAAACACCTTTTTCAAGATGCTATTCCCCATTTATAAGTCTAACTCAACTCTATAAAACTGGCTTATAAGGTGAGGTGAAGATTGTTAGGATTGTTCTCCACTTATATACATGTGACTTGGATAGGCTCCGATACCATGTTAAATATTGATTTATATCGGTCCGAAGTTATCCCATATTGATGGGCTTGTGCCAGACCGGAGTGAGGGTTATAAGCCTAACTCAACTCTACAAAACTGGCTTGTAAGGTGAGGATTGCTACCCACTTATATACATGTGACAAATCATATCTCTGAATGATGTGAGACTTCGACACACCCCAGGACATCTGACAGTCTAATATGAGATAAGTAAATCAACTTCCCCACAAGTCTTTGACAATGTCTAGTATCTACCAGGTCACCTTCTTGGCCATCTTGGCCATCTCCAAATTTCTTGTTAGGATTAATGGATGTATCAACTGGTTTAAATCCTCGTACCGCTTTCTTTAAGAAGATTAAGAATGTATTTCCTTTGGGAGAGTGCAATTCCCTTTTTTACCTGGTCACTTCCATTCCAAGAAAATACATTAATGACCCTATATCTTTAGCATCAAATTCTATTGAGAGAGTATTTTAAAATTATTCATCTCTAATAAATCATCCCCCGTAAGGATAATATTATCAACATAGACAATTAGAATAACAACCTCCCCTTTAGTTGAATGCTTGACTGACACAGTGTGATTTGTATGACTTTGGGAATCCTTGCCTTCTATCAAATTGAGAAAACTTTTCTAACCATACTTTAGGTGATTGCTTTAATTTATATGGAGTCTTTTACAAACTTTTGAACTATACTTTTGTTCAAAACTAAGTGGAGATTCCATGAAAATTTCCCCTTCTAAATCATTATTGAGAAATGCATTTTTCACATCTAACTGGAGTGGTGGCCAATCAAGATTTGCAATGAAAGATGATAACACTTTGAGTTTTGTTATAGGTGGGTGCAAACTTCTCTGATTAGTCAATGCCATAGGTTTGTGTATATCTTTGACTACCAATCGAGCTTTGTATCTTTCCATCTAAGTTGTACTTAACTGTGAACACCCATTTGCACCCCACTGTTTTCTTCCTTTTGGCAAATCTACAACTTCCTAAGTATGATTATTCTCAAGAGCTTTCATCTCTTCCAAGACAGCCTTCTTCCACTCAGGAACACTTGAAGCATTCTAAATGTTATTTGGAATTTCCCTACATGACAGTTGTGGAGTAAATGCAAGAAAGGAGGGTGAAAGTTTCTTATCTCACAAAATTAGAAAATGAGTGTTTGGTACATGACTTTACACCTTTCCTTAATAGCAATGGGAAGACTGGAATCATCAAGTTTAGGAGATTCACTAATAAATTCATGATTTGAATGAGTAGTTTGTAAATTTTATGAATGATATTACCTTGTGATTCCTCAAATTCATGACAACCCAAGAGGTTATCATTGGGCTCATTTCATCGTTTATTTTTTCTTCTTGAATAGACAATATCAATAGGTTGTCTACCTCTATAACTTGTACCTTTTTCATTTGTTTCAAGAACATTAGCATTAGGCACATATTTGAGAACTTGGATTACATACATTTTTATTTTCATTTCCAGTAGTAAAAATAGAATCAATTGGTGATTTTTTAGAGTGATCTACAGATTCAAAAAATTGTTGAGATAGTGCAGGTTGTTTGAAAAAGAAAGGTTTTGACTTAAAGAAAGTGATACTCATGGTGATAAAAATTCTTAGAAATTGGATCAAAGCACTTATAACCCTCTTGGGTGGGGGATAACTGATAAACACACACCTTTTCTTTTGGTTTGGTTCATGGTTTTGAACAAATGCAGTGTACCTAAATACTTTTGGGGTAGAGTTGATGACAACATATTTTGGGAAAAGTAATTTAGAAAATGAGTTTTGAAATCCAATATTTTACTCGACATTCTATTAATTAAATAGGTTGTTGTCAATTTGACATCTCCTCAGAGATACTTTGGAACCATGTTTTGAAATAGTAAAGCTTGAACTGCTTCTAAAAAGTGTTTATTTTTCCTTTCAGCTAACCCATTTTGTTGGTTTTGTGAACACAAGTACTTTGATGTACGATTCCATTTTCCATGAAAAAATTGCTTAAGCTTTTATTGAAAAATTCTTTTATATTGTCACTTTTAAATTTTGAATATTTTTTAAAGCTGATTACTTATATTTTGAAAAAGGTTCTAAAAATTGATTGCATTTGGTATTTAAAGCTAAGCCAACCTAGTATGATCATCAATAAAAGTAATGAATCATCATTTACTCCAAGGGATAGAATGCTTACTAGGTCCCCAAACATCACTGTGGATGATGGTGAATGGGCTAGACTCTTTGTAGGGTTAGGGGAAGTAAAAGGAATGATGATACTTACCCAATTGGCAAGTTTCACAATTCAAAGATGAGAAATTTTTATTTTTTAAAAAACTTAGGAAACAAATGTTTCATGTAGTTGAAACCTGGATAACCTAGTGCCATAGCATAATTTCTCTTTCAATAGAAACAAGAATAGAGTTAAGGCATGTACTTTGATTTTGTCTACTCAAGTCACTTTTTTCTTCAAATATGTAAAGTCCTTGATTTCTTTCATTACCAATTATCCTCCAAGTCTAGTTCCTGAAATTTACAACAGGAGGAATCAAATATAACTTGACAATTTAAATCCAGGGTAATTTTATTGATGGAAAGTAAATTGCACGACAAGTTAGGCACGTGAAGAACATTGTGCAACATTAATGATGGAGAAAGGGGTATTGATCCTATTCTATCAATTGTAGAGAAGGCCATCTGCAACTTTGATTTTTTTTGTTTCCTCCACAAGGGCTATTGGAGGAAAATAACTTTGAACAATCTGTCATATAATTAGTGGCTTTGGAGTCAACAATCCAAAGTGTTTCAGGGTCAATTTTTTTTTTTTTTTTTTTTCTGAACTACAACGGACAACAATTGAATGATTATCTTTTTGAGAAAAGGAGGAAAAAGGATTAACTGTCATTTTGGGAGGAAAGAGTTGTAGATGTTGACTTCTTAGCATCTTCATAGATGGTTGGGAAGAAACTTCCTTCTGTGTAAGATTTCTTCTAGGTCTTGATCACAGTGGCAAAGATAATAATTTGAGGTTCCAAGTAGTCAATTACCATAAGGGGTCGTAATTTCAATTGCAATTTTTAAAGAAAATGAATTCACATCCATCATTGCCATTTTAAGGATGGGAGAAAGGAAGGTTCAGAGTGGAAGCTCTGAAACAATATTACAATGTAGAAGAAAATTTTACTTTCCTTTAATCTTTCAAATACTTCATCCACTAATTTATAAACTGAAAGAGATTCAGAAAATGTTAAATAACCTATCACCTATGATCTAATCATAAATTAAAGTATATTGATATCTAATTCAGAACAAATTTATTACAACATCAAATAAATATAAAATAAAGTTGATTGAAGATAAAAAGAGAACTTGACACAAGCACAAGCTCTAGTCTTGATGACTCTTTTGTACCCGCTAAACCTATAAAATCTAACTTAGAAAAGTAACAAGCTTATTCTCTTGTTGGTGATCTTTACATATTTTAACGAATCATCAGTTAATTCCTGTCGTGACAAAAATATATAAATAAATAATCCATTTTCTTAGTGTAGACATATATAAATTATTTAGAATATACAATTTTGTTTTATTTTTGAACACATTAATTAGCTTATGTAAAATTCACATCCACCACGTTCTTGTATCAGGAAAAGGCGAAAACACTCATCAAATAAGCTACTTCTTTTCTTTGGCTCAAATAAAAATAGTAAATTCACTCGAATTGTAAAAGATCAATAAATAAATAACAGCTCTATCCCCAAATTAATAAAGATTTTGTTACTGAAAAGGTAAAGTTTTTCTGAGAACATTCTGCATGACCTACTGAAATGTCACTTTAGCATTAGAAGAAGCCCAAGAAAATCCCATCATTTGTGACCTTATTTTTTGTCTCCTAAGAGTGTCTCTTGCATTGCAATGTCCTGTGTATAGTATCATTTCTTCTAAGGCCTTCCCATGCTTGAGGAGAAACTTTGCAAGTGCAACTTCATTCTCATAATCAAGAAATCCATGAATTTTCACCACTTTCAAGTGTTGAAGAAAGGACTCCAAAGTTCTGATCTGAGACTCCCAATATTGCTCTCCCTCAGTTATAGTCATGTCCCATAAGTCTCTATTCCATTCCTGAAGTGGATGAAAATGAATTGAACATTAGACTTTGTTATAAGAAAAATCTTAAAATAACATAAATGTTAATAATATAGCTCACTTTTCTTTCAATCCTATATTCGTGAATGATCTTGAGAATCAAAGTGTTGAGAATGGGAGAGCTCTTGAATAGGCATGTCACTCCCGCAACATTACTTTTGTTGAAACCAGTATGCAACTCTAAATATTTAAGATTATAAAATGGCTGAAAAAGGAGGTGATTATTTGATAGAATCTGCAGCCAAAGGAAAAGGGAAATACAAACAGGACTCTGCTCATCAAATATTTCCAATCATGAATGAAAAAAGAAGTGTCTTTTGATAGTATGCATGATGCATCAATCAAATTACAAGTTAATATTATACAATTCAGAAAACTAGAAAAAGGTAACACTCTGGTATCAACTTAATGGTTAAAGAATTTAGTTTACATGAGATTTAGTTCAAATTTTAATGTCATAATTATTCACCAGAAAAGAAAATTAGAAAAAATTTAATGTGATCTAACTTTAAACAATACTTGTTCAGTAACTTGAATAAATTAATTAGAATAATTCTACCTCCTTCTACTAATATATACTTGTGCTATGCAAAATAAACAATAGATAGAACTTACAATATCTCAAGTATTTTTTATGTAATTTTTATTAAAAATTTGAATTTTACTTCATATCCTACACAGTAATGCTACACAATAATGATAGTTTGGCATGTATCACTGAAATGAAATTCTAAATTTCATTTAAAAGTTAAGTCAACATAAATAAATAACAACTTGATGTAATCACAGCCAATTACATAATACAACTATCTAACCAACTCATTCACCGAATATATACGTAGCTAACTAACCAACTCACTCACAGAATATAAATTATGAACGTATTTCTCCTTATACATGTAAATCTTCATATCTTATAACTAGTTGTCAACCAAATATTTTTCTTAACCAAATTTTTTCTTAACCTAAATGCATTGAAATAGATAACTCACACCACTACTCTCTGTGGTAGCATGGTATGTACAAGGTGAGTTATAACTATTGCAAAATTATGAAAAAAAATAATAGATGTTTCCTCGTACGCATGCACTTAAAAAGAGAGTGAAGTTTACCTCAATAGTTTGCCTCTCAAGACACAAAGAACGAGCATGAGATAGTCCAGACAATAAATCAACCGCACTTTGAAGCTTACCAGGTGTATTATCTCTCGTCAATATGTAGAACCCAAGCGTGACCTCATGCAACAAATTCGAATGCTCAAAAATTGTTACATCAGTGACTGCATTATTTTGCCAACACAAATGTCCAAGCTTTGGTGCATTAATTTTCAGCCAACTTTTATCACTATACGGGTCAAAACACTTGACCAATCTCATTCTCTCAAGTTTTGCACACGACACATCCAACCCATGTAACTCGTAACATTTATCTAAGTTCAAATCTTGAAGTGCCCTGCACCCAACATGAAGAAATTTCAACCCGAAACACGCATCAAGGTTAAGCGTCCTAAGCAGAGGAAACGATGATTCACAAAATAAATCAGGTAAACAAGGTTGGTTGTTCAAAATAACTTGAGAAAGAGACAAGGTTTGTAAAGATTGAAAACCTTGCTTCATAACCGATGAAGGTGGCAAACGAAAACCCGATTTTAGTTTCAAAACATTAAGAGATTCACTTCCAATAACACACCTAGGGAAGTTGAAGTAATCATCTGTACACACTGATTCCGCTTCAATATCAAGTATTCTAACATTGTGCCTAATAGCCCTACGAATCAAACTATTTAACCGTGAAAAACTCAAACGTGCACGAAAACAGAGGATTCTAATGTCAGAATTTTTGTCACGAATGGAGAGAACTTGGGTTATGAAATCCATTCGTGATGAATCTAAAGGTTGTCTTGGTTTCTCAAACTCTAAAAATTTGACATTTTTCGTAGAGATTTCAAATGGGTTAAGGGTTCTAAAATCAAGGTCGGGAAAAGTGGACCAAAGAAATTTCCAACGCTTAGAAAGAATGCTCATTTGTGCAACACATTTTATGGGAATTAAGAAAAGGATATGATGAAGAACTGCATCAGGGAGATCACTGATTCGATCTGTGGCTGATTTAGCATCGTTTTCTGTTGTTTCGGCAATTTTTTTGCGTTTTGCAGATCGTGTTTCCATTGCATAACAACAATAATAATAATCTATCTCCCTGTGCTTATGCTTCTTCTTCTTCTTCAGTAATGTGGTGATGATATCAGTATTTTCGTGAGTATGTATGTTTCATTGATCTTTGCCGTTGAACTTTTCAAAAGAAAACACAATTAAATAGGAAAGTTTGTTTTAGATTTGAAACAAAATACACTGTTAAGCAGGGAATCATGAATCCTATTAAAATGGTCTAAAGACTCGGACCAAATAAGCTAGTTTTGTATATTAAAAAAATATTTGGGAAAATAATGTGTAATCTCTACTTTAAACTTTGTTTATGCCTGAGATTTGAGAATCCACTTAACATTTATGAATTGTAAATTTTATTGTGCTTGATATCCTTGTATATTAAATCTGTAATCTCAAATCTGGTTTGAAAAAGAAAATTTTGATTATATATTATACTCGTGTGTTCTAGGATGATAAATTTTTGTTATATAACCCCGATATTATATTTCACATAGTATATTAGGTGAAAAGGATTCAGGTAATTGATGCCTGGATTATGTCTTGCTATTATCTAATGTGTATCTCTTTATGTGTGTGTGTGTGTATATATATATATATATATATATATATATATATATATATATATATATATATATATATATATTTAATAATTTTTTGAAATTTTAATATAATAAAATATTTATTATTATTATTATTATAAAAAAAAATTATAATTACACAAATTTTTAAAGCATATTTTAGTTGTTCAATTTCTTAATTTTTATATATGAATCATATTATTACCACTATGTTATATATTATTAAATTATAATATGATTGGTATCTACTTTGTAGATAAAGAAAAAAACTACTTGTTTGATTCGTAAATTATTACCCTCTCTAATATAGTTATAAAATTATTAATAATTATGTAAATAATTCTTAGAGTATTAAAAATTATTAGAGAATAAATTAATTCATTTTAATTCATTAGGGATTAGTTATATGATTTCATATTTTGAAGACCATTTAAAGGAGAGAGGAATGTTTCAAATACCAAGTCAAGATAATTTGTAAATAATTATATATATATATATATATATATGTAATATATACAAATTAAATATAAAAATTAAAGATAATTTTAATACATTTACTTATTTGTCTAAATTGTTAAATGATTTACGAATAAGAAGACTTTTCTTTTTCTTTTGATTAAGTGTAGAAAAGTAAATAATCACTAATCATTTCATTCAAATCTTTTATATATACTCGATTCGAAAAATATATAGCATTACTTAGTGCATTATTATATTTTTACTTCTCTGATACTAGTATATAGTTTTTTTTTTCAGTCATTAATTCAAATACGTTTAAGTATATATATTGTTTCTCCTTTTGTACGGGTCACCGTGTATTTTGGTTGTAAACATATAAGAATATAATAATAAAATATTAAAATATTAAAATATTAAAATTCATTGTTAAATCTTTACTATAAAATAATGTTTTTCTCCGTACCCACATCAACCAGAACACCTATGTTATCTAAAAATTAAAAATGTAATCAAAATATTACACTCAATCTTTATTATAAACAATAAATTTACTTTAAAAAAAGTCAGTTAGTGAATGGAATGAAACTATAGGAACTTTATCAATAATTAATTGACCAATAGGGTGGACATTAGTTTTGAATATGAAATTAATTGTAATTCATGTGTTAATAGTTTTGTAGTCTCTAGTTTTTTAAACATATTCCAAAATTACTCATTATTAAAAAACTTCTCTTCTTATAAAAGAGTTTAAAATTTATTATTAAAGTTTGTTTGAAAGATGCATGAATGAATTTTCTTTCCTTACTCAGAAAAGAGAAAACAGAGTTAAAAATATAATATAATATAAAGAATATGAAGATTTTTTTATAAATAAGTTATAAAAAAACATAAAATTATAAATCTCTTTATCCATAAGAATCATCTAAAAAAGAGCTTTTTATCTATTAAAGCTTGTAACATTTCAAAATCAGATTAAGTGAGAAGATAAATACTTATAATTTTAAAAGAATTACAACGAAGAATCATATAAAGATTTTGGAATCTAATTATAGTGAGCCAATGAAAAAAAAATTGACTTTTTCATAATTTTAAAGAAGATATTTAATTTAATCTAAATGTTCAGAAAACAAATAAGACATTTATAATTTTTAGAATTTAAATTATATATTAGTCTATTATGTAAAGTCTTTTCATTTTCAAGGAATTGGGATTAATTACAAGGTCAATATTTTTTTTAAAAATTAAATAAATACTTGTTACAATTTTTAAATTAATATCAAATAAAATGTATAAATATGTTAAATTATTATTAATGACATCATTTTGTAAAACTTTCCTTATTATGTGTCAGAAATATTAGATATATATATATATATAATTAATTTTTTGAAAGTAATTATAAGTCATTATAAATTATAAATATAATAATTTTTATAATATTTTCACTTATATTAATTTATATAAAATTTTTAAAAACATGTAAAAGATGTAAACTGAAAATTATTTATTCTTATAAGTTAAAAAAATATTTTTTCGTATAAAACTTTAATATTTTAAAATATAATTAATATTAGATATAATTAAGTTTTTATCCCTTCTTTTATATAATTATATTTTTAGTCTTTTTGATGTATTTTTCTATTTTATTCTCACAAAAATATTTTCACTGTTTCTATTTTTCTATTAAATGTTTAAATAAAAAAACTTTCTATCCGTATGATTGAGATTAACGATTAACTGACCAGAATGCCGAGAAGATCAGATCGAAAGCCGAAACGGAAATGAAGAGAACCGTAAAGTTTGAATCGGAGGCACAAGATAGACGAATGAACACAAAAATCCATAATTTCCTAAACCGTCTATCGTGCGCCGCGATCACAATAGCCACACTCACACTCTTCTTCCTCTTCCTCCGCACGCCCGACACGTGCGTACCTCATAACGCCCCACGCAAACCGCACCTCCGCTTCCCCAAGTCCACCTGCGACTTCTCCACGCGCCCCCACGTCCCCGCCGAGAAGAAAACCCTCCGCTTCCGCTCCACGCGCCAATGGACCGCTAAAGTCCAAGCGCTCTCCCTCCTCTTCCGCGACCTCCCCCTCCTCCGTAACGACTCCAGGGTCCTCTGCGTCTCCGCCGGCGCCGGTCATGAGGTCGACGCGCTCCGCCACCTCGGCGTTGATGACGTCACCGGCGTCGAGATCCTCGATTCCCCGCCGCTCGTCCAACGCGCCGATCCGCACAATTTGCCGTTCTTTGACGGCGCATTTGATCTCGCGTTTACCGCGCGGTTCGACGAGGCGCTGTTCCCGGCACGGTTTGCCTCTGAGATGGAGCGCGTGGTGAGGCCCGGCGGCGCGTGCTTCGTGCTTGTTGCGGAGTGTGAGCCCGATGAGGTTAAAGAAGTTGTTGCAATTTTTAGGAATTCGATGCTTGTTAGATCTAGTAGTGTTTCTTTGAGTGGAGTGACAATGACCTGTATTCTTATGAGAACTAGAGAAAAATCATCTTGATTCATTGTTTCTTCTCAATCTATTGTTTTGATTTTTTTGATGTATGTATGTTAGTTATAGTATAATTCTGATATATACTGTTACTGTAAAAATTCTTGTAATGTGAATCCAATTAGATATCTAAGTCATCAATTTCATCATATATCAAAATTTATAATGAATAAATATAAGTAGTGTATACTTAAAAGAGTTTTTTCACTATAATCTAATTGCGAATTGTTATGAATGTTATATTCGTTGATTTTTATAATAAATAATTAGGTCAGATTAGAGTGTTGACACTGTATAGATATTGAACTCATTTGTGATTGGTTAACATTGGAGAATTATTTTGCACTTATGATGTATTGTAGTTAAATTTTATTTGTTATTTGATTGTGTGTTTTTTTAATTATAAATATATCAGTGTGCACTTGGTGAAGTTGTAGTGAGCGTTTTTATTGGGTTATGTTTATGTTCACTTTTGCATCATCTGAATCCAATTTCTGTTTCAGTTGAAAGTGTTATGTTTAAAGTCTTGCTATGTGAATCAGTGCTGTAACTCATTATTGGACTCGATTACTTTTATGCTGTTTTTATTTTAACATAGAATCTTGGATGTTTGTGAATCTGTGATCTTTTGGATCTGCTAGAAGGATAGTTGTTCTTGATAGTCTGAAGGGTAGATGTAAGTCTGAAAGATGATCTTGGTCAATCTTTGTCACTGATTCCGATTGAGATTGTTTTTGTGCATTTACAGTTATAAGAATGATATCTCTTAGTTCTTTCCATTATTTTGATTTTATCAAGTTGTAGCCTCTTATTGTCATTAGGGGGGACTTGACTTAGAAGCTACAACGAAAATTGAGATACTGGCACTGCTGTGGTTTTCTGTATTTCATCCTTCTGTAGTTACCGCTCATAAATGCTTGGTGCATCACACCCAATTCTGTTTTCTGTGTATTTTTAGACACAGGAAAAGTTGTACTGGTCCCAATTGCATTGAGATGCACTTGAAGTTCCTGTGCTGTAATTTGGTTGTCATTATGAGCCTCTGGTTGTCCTGTGTTTCTGATATGGTAACTGCTAAGACATTTACCTATGTTTTGCTAAATACCCTAGGATAAAACGATGATTCAATCAATCTATTATTCAGCACAGTATGCTAGAAGAAGTGTGTTTAACAAGTGTCATAGTTATTTGAACTCAGTGTGGATTATTTGAGTATCATATTGAGAAACTTATATTTGACGTGTGTGGTTTTCTTTTGATGAAACCCCACTTGTAAGGATCATGGATCCACATGTTATGGGATATCTCTGTTGCACTTGTTCTTAGATTCTCTTTTATTGTGTCATATTGTGTGATAATTTTTTTGAAATTCGTTCTTCTCAGTTCTCATAAAAGAATTAAAATTAATCTAATAAATATTAAAAACTATGAGAAGTGTATGAATAATATTACTTCCTTTCTTCTGTATTACTATCTAAAGTTCTTTTTATGAGAATAGTATACATTATACTATAATTTGATTCTAATATATATATATATATATATATATATATATATATATATATATATATATATATACACACATATAACTAAAGTTATTTTCTTTAAAGATAATGCATCATTATTCTTAAAAGAATTATTAATTGCATACATTATTGTGATAAAATAATCTCTTTTGAAAAAATATCTTAATTTAGTGAATTAAAATACAATTTTCAGTTAATTCGATTCGATTATTTAAGTCAGATATACATGACATTGTCAAAAAAATAATTGATATTTTTTAATTTTTAAAAATATTTTATGATAAATTAAAAAAAAAATAAAGAGGCATATAATACATTGGTTATTTAATATTTGGACCCATTGGATAATCAATTTTCCTCCCCAGTGGCCTACTTTGCTGTTTGGGCAACATCATTGAACTGGGATCCATCGGGTATGAAGCGGATAGTCAATGATTAATGTTTTTCAATCATATTTAAATTAAAACTGTGATCAATTTACCTTAGCACATGCCACCTAGTACGCCACACTCAAATTTAAATGTCTATTTTTTAATTAGGAGAAGTTTTTATTTGACATACATAAATAAACAAACTCATAATAAAAAAAATGCAGTCGTAACAAGATTGTACACATGTTTAAACTTTTTTTATACAAACCAGATAATCATTTAATTGATTAAAAAAATGATGTGGTAGATTATGCGTAATAAAAAATGTCACCTAATTGTGAAGCAGCTGGCAGATCTTCTTTTGTTAATCTATTTAAAGCTACTAACTAGCATCCTGTTCTTTATTTGAGAAAAGAAAATCAAACTAGAGAAAGTGCTTCGTTACAAGGTTTTAGAATCACCGACCTATAAATGAATATTTGCCAAACATTTTGGACAACTAAAACAATTCAGCAAGATCAAGGAGATCCAAATAACCTTTTGTAGAGGACAGTACGTTTTTGTTTTATCTAAACTCACTTTTGATAAAAATAGTTTAATCATGTTATTTTTATAATATTTTAATTCCTTTTCATTGCTTTCCCATAGAAATTATTGCGAAAAATATTATACGAATAGCTTCTTCTTTCTTTCTTTTTTTTTTTCATTTCTCTTTTATATTACTTATCTCACACTTCTTGCTCTTCTCTTTTCCTTATTGTAGAAATTATGAAAAAATATTTTAAGAATAGCATTAGTTGCTTCTAGGATGGTTCATGTAAATGTTGCTTCCTTGCTTCTATATATCAAGAGCACAGAACTTCTTCTTTCTTCTTTTTCTTTTTTATATATACATAAGATAATATTCTTTCATTCTTTATCTAAAGCATGAAATCCTACAGGATAACACTTCTGAACAAGGAGTTACCATGTGAACACCACTACATATACAATATGTTAATTAGTATAAAAGTAAAACCACCATTTACTCAACATGATAACGTCACTTTCCAAAAAGTTAATTTTATAACTCAATAACTCATACCAATACATCATCTTGAGCTCAATATACATATTGAATTGGTTATTTGTTGTAAATAATTAATGTTAGTTTCTGATTGATTGATTTCTCATTAAGAAAACAGCAAGGAGAGTTGAACTAATACTATACTTTCCCTTTCTCGTTGAACAGAACAGAAAGCAAACAGAGTACATAGAAAAAGATGATGCCACTTAGATTCTCACAAAAGTTAGATTCATATACTCACAATACATAATTATATTAATATAAGAGATATACATCATTAAATCATTTATAATATTTAAGATAGTTATAAAAAAGTCAAACACATAATAATAATTTGTGATTGAATGAGGATTGTAATTTACAAGTATGTGCATATATTATTTATTGTAATTATATAAGAAATATTATCACATGAATATGCATTTAACCAATATCTATATGAATATCATACACTATTTACTTCCCACTCTAGTAGTAAGGAAGAAAAAAAAATCAAAAGAACAAAAAGATTGAAGTAACTAATGAATATTAGATCAGTAATGAGTGTCCCTTTTCCTTGTAACTCGAATGTAGCAAAAAACAGCAGCAAAGATAGCAGTAACAAGCCCTCCAATGATGACACCTCCACCAGCCACTGACTTGTCTGTGGAATGGTGCTTACCAAGCTTTCTAATTTGTGGAGCTTCAGCAACTTCAGATTCTCCATTTTTCTCTTCTGATGATGACTCAGTAGTAGCTTCAGGAACTGCAATTTTATGATTATCAGTGTTCTGGTCATGAATCTGAACTCCTGTCTGAGTTTTATGCTCAAAAGGGTTCAACACTGGGATTGGTGCTTGTGCCTGATCAGACTCATGCGCCATGACATGATGAAGTACTAAGATCTGAGCTAATAGCAGAACAATCAAGCCAATAAGCTTGTTCATTGTTAAAAATATTGTGTGTATTTGGTGCAACTACTCTTTAATGTGTTGATTGAGGTTTTAGAGAAAGGGACTAAAAGGTGAGAGTGTTAAGGAGAACAAGTGCTTAGTGAATCTATGGTTACATACATTCTGATGCAAAGCACATGGGGTGGAGGGGTTTTAAATAGATGTGTGTGGACTGTGAAGTTGAACAAAAATCCAATGAATGGCCATGATATGATCATCTATGAGTAAACATTTGGCCCTTGGAAATGGGTCCCTTGCTTTATAAATTATTATTTTGTGAAAAGATGGAAGAGTTTGGCTTTAGCATTAAAGATACATAGCTGGTTGGCTGGCTTTCTAATTCAATTTAGACTAGTCATGGTTAGGAACAAATTATGTTAATAATAAAAAAGTGACTTTTTTAAATAAATTGAATTGAATATTTATTAATAATATTTGAGTTTAGAGGTTTTCTATATAATTTAGAAATTATTCAATTATAAACCAAAATTTATCTGATGTATAGAAATTTTGTTATTAATATAATAGACTTTGATTGATTATGTAAAATCTTTTATATAGTTAGTGAATTAACTTTTTTCTTGTAACATTTTAGCTTCAATCAGTGCTTTTGATAGGTATCTATGAATAAATGACAATATTGTAAATTAATAAATAAATTATTTAATATTTATTTTTAAAAATATTTAATATATTTTATTAAATTTTGTTTAGGTAGTGTACTTGGACCACAGTGATTCATGGTCTAAGTATATCAAAGTTTATTCATAGTTCCTTTAAAATTTGGTTTCAGTCTTGATCCTTAAGTTTTAAAACTTACTTTCTATAAACAAGTAGTATGACCAAAACGCAAACGCTACTACATCTATGATATATTATATAGCAGCAAAAACATAATACTTTCAAGGCAATACCGTTGTCATTCGTCATTAATTCGTTTTCTTCTGTTACCCAAAAAATAAATAACACTTTTGTATTCTCAAAAGACTTGCACCGGATTTTCTGAACAATAATTTTGGCAGAAGTTTATTTTATAAATTATATTACTATTATTTACTTATTTTGAATCAAGTGAGGATGTTGGCTGATACCTGATATTTCATTTAATTAAATGTGGTCCAATCGAAAATACCTAAAGATAGAACAGACATTCTTGTTTTGTAAAACAATAACTTTTTTTAATCTAAAATATCTCTTCAAAAATTAATTCTTGCAGACATTGAAATTTATTTAAGATGTTAACTTTTTTTATCAGATATATTTTCTCTCAATCTACATAATGTTCTTTCTTTTTCTTTTTCTTGTTAAAAACCAGTTTTTACGTGAACGTTAAATTCAGATTCACTGTATTTATTTTTCCACATATTGATGCTTTTAACTATTTGAAACAGTTAAATTAGACCCATGTTTTATTTAGACAAATGAAACATAAAAACACAAATTGAAATCAACTATGCAATCTTCATCCAACAATAACAAATATCTTATGCCATGCAATTGCTTGCCGCTGACAAGTAACACAAGTGATTATTAATTATGATTTTTTCATCATAAACATTAATTATCAGTAATTATTAAGTTCTTTTTTGGAAGATTCAAATCCACAATCTTCTTTTCCCAAGATTGCAATCACATATTATTTTCTATTTTCAAACTATATTACACCTATTTGATTATAGAGTAGGTTGTTTCCTATGTATGCATGGAAGGTCTCTTTTCCTAATTTCCCTTTCTTGGGTTTGGAAGAAAACGAAAGGTGCAGTTGGCATGGCACTATAAAAGTATACATGGCTGGAAATTAGCAGGTGACAGACAAGTGAATCCGTGAAAGCATGGTTTGATCTCCTATCACTTTCATTCATTCTATCCCTTTAGCCATTACTAGTATATCCAATGGCTCTTAAGCTGTGGACCTGTTTTCAATTTTAATTCAGATCGATTAACCAGTAACTACTCCTTATATATTCTTGGTGTTTTCCCATACCAATGCCAAATTCCTTCAATGGCGTGCTTAATTACACAACATAGTTTGGTAGTAGAAACAATTAATATCTAGTAAAAGAAAAAAACAAACACAAACACAAAAGTTAATTTACCTAGTTATTTTTTTAAAAAAATTAGTTTACATAGTTAACTAATAGCCTAAGATTAACAAATATGGCTAAAAAACTTTACGAATTGACACAAGTGATTAATGATTAGGTTAAATTTCATCATTCTCTTCATAAATGTCGGTTTGGTTTCTATGAAGTTACTAAAATCTAGTTTGGTAGGTAATTCTCTTCTTTAAGGAGATCTTTAGGTGCATGTGAACTAATGGAATGGTAACCTAATTTAGTTATCAAATTATGCGAATATTTTATTTGACATTACATAAATTCAAATTATTAATATTTGTGCTACCTTAGGATTTCAATATATATGTCTCATGTGCAATTTTGATTAATTAACCCAGTACCTTGATCCCGTGATTAAGGAAAGGTGATTTTGACTTTTGAGTTTTGTCGCTACTTGCAAATGGTGAGTACCTAGATATCATGATCCTTCATGCACTAAAAAAAGTGGTAGATTCCAAGCCGACACAAGTGAGTTTCTTTGCTAATGCCTTCGGTAAAAAAATTCGGTGGAAAAAAATACTATGATCAACATTATTAGCTAGCTAGGGTACTAATTAGAAGTTTGAATTAACCAAAAAGATACTGAAAAATTGTTTCAAACTTTTAATTTATCAAACACTACATTTGTTTTTTTTTAAAAAAAAATAAATAAATAAATAAAAATAACAAGAGTTCTGTACTCCTTAACATAACCCTATTCCAAAATCTACCAAACAACACAAGTCAAAGAAGAGACACAAATATTCAAATGTAGCTAAGCTTTAGACATGCTTAGTTTAAGTTTTACAGCTCATGACCTGGTAATCCACTTCTAGAAATAAAATGTCTTGTTGCAAGGACGCGGGAAATTTGTGGTACATAATATTAATAACAAAAGTTTGGTAATGGTATAGAATCAAAACAGCCAATATACATACACACATGTTTATATTTTAATTTCTAAAAAATTTTATAGTCATTTTAATTTTTAAAAGTTAACTAAGTACTAAAATAATAAGAAATGATAAAATTTTAAGGAATAAAATAACAATAGATGGTCAAACTTTGAAATCAAGGTGATAATATATGTTTTTCTAGAACTATATGCATGTGTTTTATTTTAAATTTGTTCTCGATATCCCTATACAATGTTTTTTGGGTAACTAATTAAATTGTTATATTGTAATGTAAAAGCTGAACTCTTGGCCATCTTTCATTCACCAATCTTATCCTCTTCCCACCCCTCTCCCAAATTTTCAAACAAATAGGGTCATTGGGTGGGGCGAAACACCATGGATAAATTCTAGCAAAAAAGAAATAAAATAAAAGACACATAATCCTGTGGCGGTAGGAGAAGAAACCAATAAAACCATTGATGCCTTAATCTATGGTTCATGCATGCCGGTTGTTGGGATATACAGAAATGATGTAAACTGAATAATATGCTGTTAGATTAATATTTTATGATAATTTATGGTTTGTTTGAAAAATGTTTTCTTTACGTGCATAATGTTTATATATGAAATTTTATAATAATAAAAAATCTCTTAAATTTGAAGCAAGTAGAAAATATTCATGTAAAATATGAGACACGCATTTGGGTTTTTTGTTAAAGTATGGCGGCAGGGGAGAACTTTGGTATCATATGAACGAGGCATGGTCCCGAGATTGAAGATCTAGTGGTACAAAGAATCTGTGACCTCAAACGGTCTCACCTTTATTTATTGTTGACAAATGCTCCTACAAATTCAAAATAAAATAAGATTTATTATATGAAAGATGATTTCTAATATTTACAATGTAAAAACTATCAATAATTGTTTTTTTAGAAGCATCTAGTAGAATATTTGACTTGTTAATGACATTTTGTAGGAAAATTTTATGTTTAAGATAAAATCAACTACCTTTTTTTTTTTTTTTTTGTCAAAGTCTTATTTATTATATTCCATCCATCTCATGTTATATATCACGTTAAGTTTCTAATTAGTTTTTCTCAAAAAATTTTAATATAACTTTTTTCTAAAACCAATAAATAAATAAAAATTAAAGGGAAAATGCTAAATATCAATCGGGCCAAGACATGAATGCAAAGAAGGTGACATACATAAAGGTCTGAATCCAAACCATAAGTAATTAGGTTAAAAAAAATCGTTACCAATTGTAAAAGGTAAAATTGAATATACCAAATATGACTACTATTATATATACTTCAAAAGTCGGCATTGATCAAATAATGTTTTGACTGGTTGAACATTTCTAGACTTTAGCAACTGTATTGTGATTTGTGAACCGAAAACAAATAAATAAACAAAAAATGAAATGTTTTCTTAATTAGTATTTTATTATTTAGTTCCAGGAAGCATGAAAAGACCCAAATATATTCATGAGATTCAATGAATGAGGATTACATTGAGCTCAAGCCTTGACAAGTGGCATGGTAGGTGCTACACATGTTTCGGTGTTGTAACTCCAGCTTCAGACATGTGCCTTCAACTGAAGTTCATTACAGTAATGTGATGGATTCTTTAAGGATTTTTTAAAGCTTAAAATAAATTTTAGGAATTTTTTTTTTAACTTTAACTAAGGAAGTAATATGATGGTTTTTTAAGGATTTTTTATTAGTAATTATGATTTTTTACTTTATAAAAAATAATAATAAATGATTTTTAATAATGAGTCTAAAATTTTAAATTTTAATTATTTTTTGGACCGGTCCCATAAGTAAACGTACCCACGCTCTGTGCCCTATTAGAATCAAGTGGGCCGTAAATACTGGGCCCAGTTGTGTTTGTTTGTCAGTAGAAGCCCATGGAAAAAAGAGCACAGTATGGTTTCACTGTTTCAGCACATAGTATATTGGGCCAGGCACAAAACCGTGCTGTTGGGGGTGGTGGTTGTGGTGTCTAGTGAGACTGTGACTGTGTCCTCTTTATGTTGAGACACTTGGAAAATTGAAGGGATAACACATGTAAGTGATACTGTTGTGGTAATCACTGTTGATTGAGTTCAAGTTTTGGGTCCTACTTCTAGTACTATCTTCAGTGTTTCTGCCTGCAAACAGCCAAGAACCAAGAGTTTCTTGAGACAATTGTATCTCTTTAAACTTATCTTTTTATAAAAAAGTTTCTTTTTTAATTTTAAAAAAATACTTATCGAAAATTTTGAGATATTTGGATAAACTATTTTTTCTAAAAACAATCACGAAAAAATAGTTTTGTTTTAAAAAATTTTTAGAAACAACTTAAATCTGCTTCTCTGAAGAGAATTTTTAAAGAATTGATTTTTTTAAAAAAAAATACTTTTTTTTTTTCTTAAGTTTAAACAAACTGACATAATATTTACTTGTTTCTTCTCTTTCCTAATACCTCCACAAGTTTAGCTTTTAGAATAAGTTTTCATACATGAAAGTGTTGGTTAAGTAAGGGCTGCTGAAATTTTAATTCTAAGATTTAAAATATTTACAAAAAAATGTAAAAATCACTTATAAATATAGTTATTTTTATTATAACCAATTACAAAGTATATAAACAATTGATTTGACAAATTTTTTTAATAGTTTTTAAGCTTATAATTTATAATTTGAAATTATTACTTTATTTTTACTCTAACGTACTAGAATTGAATTCAATTAGAAGTAGTGAGACTATTTTTTCAAAAATATAAATAAAACAAATTAACGATCAAAGAATAAATCCTCTGTTCATAAATATTTTACTCGCATAACCAATTATAAAGTCTGTATCATGTTATTAAAAGTTCCAAACAATTAACAACTAATTATGTTATCCTCTTAAGCTAGTTTTAGATACATTGAATCTATGTGCGTTGTGCAACTGCAATAGGTGTTACAAGCGGCTGTAAAATTTATTTGCGACAAGGGCAACAGTTTGATTCAAGTAGTATACAAGGATAAAACTCAATTACAATTCTTCTAATTCCATTATTATTTGCACAATGAATGTTCTATGTTGAAAATATAGAAAGACTTAAAGAGATTATATTACAATATAATTATTATAGTACAAAAATTATGATGGAAATGTAGTATGTTAAAAAGTCTTAAGGTATGATTTAATCCAACTTTTACCTCAGCAACTTAAACTCTTACTCCAATTTAGGTTTAAAAAAACAATTGAAGATTTAATTTATGATTGTAATCAAAGGGCAATTTCTTCATTAACTCAAGAACTATACCCTCCTTCAAAACTCTATTTCAGTTTAAATTTCTAATAAAGAAAACATCAAATTTAAAAATCTCTAAAATCTCATAATTTTTTATTTCTTTTCCTAAAGTTAAATCTTATTCTTATTCCAAATTTCTAATTATCAATAAATAATCAATAAATATTTGAGATTAATTATAATTGAGTAATATATATATATATATATATATATATATATATATATATTGAAATCATACACTGGTCTATCTAAAATTAAAAGACTTTTTTTATTGATAAAAGTCTTCTTCAGGTGTATATTACTAATTGAAAAGAAAGGATTATTATTATAGATGATGAAATGTTAAACATAGTCAATTTTGTAAAGTTGATTAAAGTCATAAGCACACACTTATTATAGGATTATTTATTGTTATTAGGTTTATTATATTATCTAATCACTACATACCTCTCTGTATTCATACTTAAGATATCCAGTATTTAATATAATAGAGTATGTTGATGATTTAATATTGGATAAAGATATGACATGTTTAGTACATATAATTAGAGAATAATTTTTGGTTAAGTTAGATCTTAAACTCACATTTTATAATACAAATGACCATATTTTATAATACAAATGACATTTGTGTATTTTTTCTATTCCAAAAAAAAAAAATTAATTTTCAAAAGTAATACACTAACACTTTAATGGATTTCAAAATGCACCTATATCAGTTTAGTGTTTAGCGCATACATGCACCATGCTTTATTGCTATATATTTATTTTTATGCAAAGTTTGTTGATGTTTTTATACAAAATCTTTGGCTATATAGGATTAAAGCATAGGTGCACCTTCAATAGAAAAGGCATATGAGACTTCAACTTGAGACAAGTTTTGTTTTATAAAGAAATTTGAAAGGTTAATAACCACAGTGATTTACGGATAAAGAATTAAAATCTCACAAATATTAGGATAAAGAATTAAAATCTCACAAATATTACACATACTAGTCATTCTACTTTGTGCCTATCTTTAGGCTTGTGGACACTAATTTCAAACATTTGTAGTTTCATTAGTTGAAATAAATCCAACTAATTTGACCATAAGTGTGATCACCAATGTTGCAAAGATCATAAAAGTTATGATAGTGTAATTGCAATTGTAATTGAGGTTGCATACCTCAATTTAAAACACTGATATAAAATTGACATAACTTAATAGATGATCTTTAATGGAAAAGAGGATTATAAGAGGAAGAAATTGAACATGGATACTCAAAGTTAGAGAAAGAATGGAAGACTCAACTTTAGAAATGATTAAGCCTTGTAATCTTTTTTTGGAGTTGAATTTTTTTTTTTTGAGACTTGAATATTTTTAGTCATATTTTTTTTTGTCTTGGACTTGGATGAATTTTAATTTCTTTTAGGGTGTGGGAATTTGGTTCCTCAAGATCATAGAATGGCTTGTGAAAATCACTTTGTGATTCACACTTGAAGGTGTGACTCATGCCACCTTCAAAAGTGAATCATAACCTTGCATTTAAGATCTAATATAAGGGTTGAGAATGATCATTAGAAGTGTGACTCATACTTCTTCTAAGAGTGCATCCTAACCTCTCTTTCTCATTAAAACTCATCCAATGATTGACACTTAATCTTAAAGCATAGTCAATCATAGCCTTGTGGTTGTACCCTTGGTGTTGCTCATGACTTATTTAGAACAACTTTGATGAATTTGAAATAAAATTTTCTGTTGAAAAATGTTCTCTCTTAGGTTTTTTGCTGTAACTAAGTAAAAAATACATGGTATTCTTTAATCTTAGTTACCATTGGTTAACCCAAGTATCTGTTGGAGATGAGTCTCTTCAAGTTACAATCCTAGATGTTTTTTTGGAACACAACATCCTCAGGTTAAATCTGTATTTTTTGAGCGAACCTCTTCAAGCTAAGTACCACAAAACATGGATTTGAGAAAAGGGTGTCTAACTTTCAAAGTTCAACTTCTACGGAAAGAGATAAGACGATTTACAAGGAAGAAGAAGTTGTTTTAGCAAAAGGTTATCATAGCTTTGAACTTCCTTTCAAAACACGTTCTCGCCAACAACTCATCTTCAAACTTTAACTTTTATATAGATGAAGATTTGAGATATATATTAGACTCAACAATTTCAAATTTTTTACTCCTACCTAATATATATGTACTTAACATTTTTCAGCATTTTTCAGCATTGTAAACTTGTCATGTTGTTCTTATAAATTATTTTATATATTATATTAAAAATTTTAAAAATATTTATTAAAACTCATTCATCATCGATTTAATCATTATACGCATTCGATATTCAATTCTATTTCAAAAGCATTGATCAAAATCAATCTCATTCAAATTATATTCGAAATGGCCGGGTCATTTAGATAAATTTTATTTCATCTCATCCAAATACATGCCCCTTTTTTTTCTTTCGAAATACATGGTTTACTCCCATTGGGTTTCATTGCATGATTGAGATTATTAAAATCGTGATTAATATTTACTCCAATGATAAATATGAATCTATTATTAAATTTGTCATAGTCGTTTGTCACAATGATCGTTAATTGTGGTTGTAGTCCGTTCGAAAATAAAAATCAGCAAGAGTAAAAAGGTTAAATAGCAGATCATGATCAAGGATCAGTACACTAATATCCAAAAAGAGGAAAAAACAAAATAGGGCAAGAAAAGGAAGGTGGGTCTAGGTTTGCTTCCATTGAAATGAAAACCGACGGAGAGAATGGAAGGTGATAAAGGTTTCACAATGATGTAGTTTGCTCGTGAAGCAAATGATAGTGCATTTACGGTGAAAAAGAGGACACGAGTAAAGGTGGTGTACGTTTTGTTTTATTGTAATTAAAAAGTTAACCTTGCTTCTTAAGTGTGCCTCCAAATTAGTGACTTAATGAAATATTTGGCAATTAAACAAAAATTGTTTGAATACAAAGCCACATTGTTTAGCTCGTAAGTTAAATAAACCAAGTTCTTAAATAGAAGTTCAATGAAACTGAAAAATACTCATTCTAAGCTAAAGCACTAAAGTTGAGACTTAAAAAATGGATCAATCTGACTGTGACTTGTGTTCATGAATTGGACGTACGGGGCGATGCGTAGTTGTATGTTTCATGTGTTATGGCCATCATTCACATGCCTCATTAAAGGTCATGCTAATCTTCCGTACAAAATTATCAGATATGCCTCATTAAGCTTTCTTCATGCATGCATGCATGTTTTTTTCTTTCTTTTTTTCTTTATCAAAATTATCAAATATAGTTACTATGAAAGTTTTCGAGTTTATTAGCAAGATTGAATTTATAATTTTTGTTTTTTAATTTACTTTAAAAAATATCATATTGACATATTTTTTATATTATACTAATCTCTTTAATTTTTAAAAATATTACATTATACTGTAAATGCTAAAAGAAAATGTCTGTGAAATGTCATGAAATTTTGTAGATGTCAATGTGAATTAATATTTTTTATATGCATCAAAGTAAAATTACAAATATAAAGAGTATATGATAACTCAGTTATAGTTTTAAATGAAAATAATAGATATAGAATAATGCATATGATGAGTGTACACGTGGAATTGTATTACTGTTGATAATATAAACGTGCTGAAATTAGTGCTACCTACTTAATGATCCTCTTGTAGACATTATTTTGTCGGCAATGTAATTAACAAGGGTAAATATGACTTTTAATTCCTTGAGACATTTTTAATTTCAATTTTCTAAATTTTAAAAAAAATATTTTTATCTTTAAATTTGATTTTTGAGTATATTTTTATTATAAATATTAATTTTATTTTAACAAAGTTAATAATTTAAATTATTATAACTTTTAGACACACAATTTGTGATAATGAAAAGATTTTTACTTATTCACTATTTCGATTTGATAATTAGAAAGGGTAAGATGTGAAGCAATCAATTCGTCATTTAACGGGACTCATTGTGAGTTTGAGTTAGATTGGGTCAAATAAAAAGATAAACAATTTATAATAAGAATAAAAAATTAAATAGGCTGATGTGAGATAAACCTGTAGACTCGAGGGTTGTACACCTCCACATGATTCTTAATTTAACGGCGAAAATATTAATTTTTTATTAAAATTATTTAACTTATTATTAAAATTATATTTAACATGAGATTGAAGTAAATATGAAATCCCATAAACAAGTTTGATCTAGAAGTGGAGAAGTTCATAGGTATTTATAAGGATGGAGAAGATACATTGAATTCAACACGAATATTATTCAATTAGTTAACTCATCTAAGTTAGAAAATGACATTTAACCAATTATACAGGAAAATTGAAAAAAATTATAAATTAATTAAACTTTTCACAAATTATGTATTTTTAATTTAATTTAATTGATTCATTGTCCAATCCGTTTAACCCATCAATCCGTGATGGAACGAATTGCCACTTGATCGTGTCCTGGTAATAATTTTTCTAAATTTAATCTCACCAGGTAGTAATATTTCTTTTTTCTTTCTGAATTTAGATCACCGGAATCGCATGACGGCTGCATGATCTTTGTGTGACACAGATAGTAATTTATTTATTTTTTTCTGAACTTGATCTCACCATAATATTATAGTAATATATTATTGAAGATTCTATTTTTTTTTGGGGTGAACCTGAAGTATACTATTTCAACATTAAAAAGTTGACAAAACGTTTGATATTTTATGGGTTAAAATGTATTTTTAGTCTCATTTTATTTCAGTTTGGTCGTCAGAATTTAAAAAGTTTCACTTGAGTATTTTAAAGTATTTTGTTAAGTTATGGTAATCTTTATGCCAACTTTCTATATTAACTTATTCAATTTGATATTACTTGACAAATTATAAAAAATGTTGCATTAGATGAGTGCTTGCTATGTTTGTAAAAATTAACATGGTTAATAAAAAAGTTCAATTTGATTTAAGACAGTTTAAGAACCCGAAGTAAATATTTTCAAATGTAGAAAGAACAAACAACTAAAATCAAAGGTAACATTGTTTCCTCTCACTTTGATGTTCTAAAATTCTCCCTAGAATAATGCCTTATGGACTCAGAGTGTCATATTTGTCATTGTACCAAGGGCAAAAAATGAAAGCAAAAGCGGCAAGTTCACTATTACTTTATTCTTTTCTCTTTCTTCGGGTGAACAATTATTCTTCGTTTTCTTCTATAAATAGCACCCCAAGAACGGTGACTGCAAAACAGAAGTAGCAAATTCAAAATTAAAACGCAAGCACCAAGATGGCCACTGCCGACAGAAACATGTTGCTAAACTATGTTCCAGTTTATGTCATGCTCCCGGTGTGTTCATTCACTTAAACTAGTGTGTTTCTACATTCTAAGCAACCAGTTTATGCATATGATATAGGACATAAAAACAAATAGACAAATTAAGGGACGTTTTTATTTGAATACGTAAATTTATGATGTTAAATATTTTATTTGTGTTCACACATGGCCTAACCGGTACTCTTAAGGCACTAGTTAGCAAGACTAAACAAATAACTACCATGTATTTACGCTTGCTAATTATCTTGTTTTGTTGTTTTGTTTCAAACTACTTCAGCTTGGAGTCATCACTGTTGACAATGTTTTTGAAGACCCAGATGGGCTTAGAAAAAAGCTCTTGAAGTTACGTGAAGCAGGTGTTGATGGAGTTATGGTTGATGTGTGGTGGGGGATCATAGAACTGAAGGGGCCTAAGCAGTATGATTGGAGTGCCTATAAGAGCTTGTTTCAGCTGGTGCAGGAATGTGGCTTGAAACTGCAAGCCATTATGTCATTCCATCAATGTGGAGGGAATGTTGGAGATGTAGTTAACATCCCAATTCCACAGTGGGCACTTGACATTGGAGAATCAAACCCTGATATCTTCTACACCAACCGCTCTGGCACCAGGAACGAGGAGTATCTAACTATTGGTGTGGACAATGAGCGTATCTTTCATGGAAGAACAGCAATTGAGGTGACCTACAAAAAACTAAAAAGTTAAAAACTATAATTATCTCTATTCTCTATTATAACTAGCATTCATGCTGTCAGCTTCCCTAGCAGAATGACCACTATGGAATGTATCCGTTGTAGATTTGCCTTCCATAAATGCATGTCACCAGAAGGTGCTGCCTGTTCTGCTTGTTATATCAAATTGAACGTGTCAGGTGTAGGTTAAAATTCAATAATCCTACCCCAAAAGATGCTATTAACTAAATCAGCCTTGTTACTTGATCCTCTCTTCATCAATATATCACGTGTATAAGAAGTACAATATCAAATAATAAAACAAGAGAAATAGATTCAATATCATATAATAAAATATGATAAACAAATTCACTGTGAGGGAAAGTTCAGGTCATTGAATAATCATTTATTGTGTAATAGACTAGATATGTTACAGACAAACTTCTACAATTATACTATAGGAACAATAATCTTGGTTATTACAGCATCATGTTTAAACTAGTTGTTGTATGCAGATATACAGTGACTACATGAAGAGTTTTAGAGAGAACATGTCAGATTTTTTACAATCTGGGCTTATTATAGACATTGAAGTTGGGCTTGGCCCAGCAGGAGAGCTCAGATATCCCTCATATCCACAAAGTCAAGGATGGGAATTTCCAGGTATTGGAGAATTTCAGGTGAGTCTGGTCTCAGGTTTGGCTTTTAAACAGAAGTCGTTTCTCATCAAAACTGGGATTTGATTATTTGAACAACTAAAGCATCGTAAGTATGAAATTCTGTAATTTGCAGTGCTATGACAAATATTTGAAGGCAGATTTCAAAGCAGCTGCAACAAAGGCTGGCCATCCAGAATGGGAACTGCCAGATGATGCAGGCGAGTACAATGATGTTCCAGAATCTACTGGGTTCTTCAAATCAAATGGCACATATGTCACTGAGAAAGGGAAGTTCTTCTTGACTTGGTATTCTAACAAACTGCTGAATCATGGTGACCAAATCCTAAGTGAAGCCAACAAAGCTTTCCTGGGCTGTAAAGTCAAATTAGCAATCAAAGTAAAAAACCACAACATCTCAATCAACAGTCCCCTTCATTTTCTTCCAAATGATTAACCTCTCTAACCATGATGACAGGTATCTGGAATCCACTGGTGGTACAAAGTTGAAAATCATGCTGCCGAGCTTACTGCTGGATATTACAACCTTAATGATAGAGATGGATACCGTCCCATAGCAAGAATGCTGTCCCGCCATTATGCCATTTTGAACTTTACATGTCTTGAGATGAGGGACTCGGAACAGAGCTCAGACGCCAAAAGTGCACCACAGGAGCTTGTTCAACAGGTAAGATCAGTACAGTTTTCTTTAGTTTAAAGTTTATTTTACTTATTAAAGAGGATGTGTAAATGCTGTATTATAGAGGTTGAATTGCCAAACATGAAAACATGCACAGGTATTGAGTGGAGGTTGGAGAGAAAACATCCAAGTTGCTGGAGAAAATGCACTTTCAAGGTATGATGCCACCGCTTACAACCAAATCATACTGAACGCCAGACCACAAGGTGTCAACACAAATGGCCCACCAAAACTAAGCATGTTTGGAGTAACATACCTTCGTCTATCAGATGACCTACTGCAACAATCAAATTTTGATATATTTAAAAAGTTTGTCCTGAAGATGCATGCAAATCAGGTAAGCACCAAGCAGCAATTATGCATGCAATTCAAAGATTTTTTAACTTGTTGCCACCTAATCCTGTCCCCTCAAATTGCAGGGTTACTGTGGAGACCCTCAAAAGTACAATCATGCCATACCACCATTGAAGCAATCGGCACCAAAGATTCCCATTGAGGTTCTTCTTGAAGCAACTAAACCAACAGTGCCATTCCCCTGGCTTTCAGAGACAGACATGAAAGTTGATGGTTGATTTCTCAATCTGGCGTGAAGACTGAAGAGTAAATAAAGAATCTGCTGGAAATAATAAATACCATCCAGGATATAAATAAAGCATGCAGCTACCGACATCTGCAATGCTAATAATAATGCCATGATGTAGCAATGTCTAAACATCTATACTACTCGTGTGTACTTTTTGTGCGTGTATACCTATCTATGAAGTTAAGCTATTTTATCAAACTTGCAGCAATTCTGATTATCAAAATGGCAAAATCTCAATCTCTAAAATGGTGAAACTTGCTCACAGAGCATATTTTGAGAATCAACTAATAGCAGTGTATAATCACGTACCCTTATTATCCAAATTTGATTAAGTGTTTATAGAACTAAACCAAACCTTAGTGTTATATAAGGTGAAAACAAATTCTTAATCTTTTAAAATTATATTGCCCAGTCCAATAGATTATATAACAAGTACCTTTTGTGTGTGTGTGTGGGTGGGGGGAACCTATCACAAGTTAACCTTCCATGACAAATAGATTAATAAATAATGAAATATCTAACATATGAAAAGAATAACTATGTTAGGAGACATGAATAGTTAAGCCAACTAAAAAAATCATAACATAAACTTAGCAATGTTTCTTTGGCATACCTAGGCGATAACACATACATAACTAAGTTTTAGCTTTTATGGAATTTGGTTTTTGTCATACATCAATTATCTCGAAAAAAAATTTTATTTCCGTAAGTTCCTTGTCTTACTCAAGTTTTTTGCTAGAGAACTAAAACAGCCTGGTATACTCATGACTCAGCGTTCGATTGCAATTTATTATATAAGTTTGATTCCACTTATCTGCATTTTATTTTAATGTTTAATTGTCATCTTATTTCAGTTTCCCTGCATTCTATTCTTTAACCCTATATCACCCTTCCTATTTCTCTCCTCTATTCTATCTAATATTAATCTTGTATTCTAAAATCATTCCATTCTTTCTTTCCGTCTCAGTTGTCAGCATAATCAAGTACTTAAAGAAGCATTTGGTCTCCGAACATGTTTCCTATTTTCATTTTCTACTTTCACAAAATTTTACTAAAATGTCACATTGTTTTCACTTTATTCCCTGTTTAAAAAAGAGTAAGACACAAAAAGAAAAGTAAATTCATGTGGAAAAATAAAATAATAACTATTAGAAGACTTACTTGGCCACATGACTGTTAGGATTGACGAGACACATATCTAGAAGATCATATATTAAATGAATATATCAAATCCATGTATTTGAGCACAAGACAAAAATGGTTGGTATGTTTAGGCATGGTGTCTGGTTGAATGTGAGTTTGACAAGCTTGGTGGAACACCCAGGATGGAGTTTACTTCTTGTGAACAAGTACTGGGAAACTAGAGCTTGTCATATAAGGAGAAAGCATCTCCTAATATTGGGGCATTGAGGCATAACAAGACACATCAGGTTATGGATATAGTCATGTTGCATCTGCAATGCTAATGATGATGCCACATTGTGGCAATCCCAAAGCATCCTAAGATATCTGTTGGTGTTAGATAAAAAATCACCAGATTTCTAGAGTAGTTTCTTTTTCTAAATATCAAATTTCCATCAAACAAAAAGTTTGTATTCTCATCTTTTTTGAAATTTGTGTACTATTTCATCAAACTTCCATCAGCTTACCAATATCCACTGCATGAGCAAAAGCCATCTCTGAAATGATGAAACCTACAAATATCTCGCATGATAATCTCCCTATTCGTAAGCTTAGAAATCATTTTTATTACTGTGTGGCAATCTCCACACACACGAAGATTCTTGGTTATTCTGATTGTGGTCCCTGGACCAGTATTACTAAGAGCAAAAGCAAGTGCCAACCTCTCGCTGTGATCCCAAAGCATCTTCTCCTTAGTTTCTTCATCAACATCATAGAGAACTGAACTAGTGTCAGGCTTGTATCCAGCTTTCTTGAGCTGCTCATTCAAGTCTTTCAATTTGGCATAAATATCATCTGACTGTTTATGGGAAGTATCTCCAACAAAAAATTGGTGAACCATCTTATTTAGCTCAACTAAACTGTAACTAGGTGGTTTCCTCAATCTCCTTTTCTCCACCAATGCCCTCACATTTTCAACGTCCTTCCACTGTCTCTCAGCAGCGTAGATGTTGGAAAGGCAAACATAGCCACTCACTCCATTTGGATTCAATTCAAAAAGCTTCTGCGCAGAGATCTCTGCTAACTTGACATTCCGGTGTAATCTACAAGCAGAAAGAAGAGCAGTCCACACATCCTCACTAGGTTTCAATTTCATATTCTCTATAACTGCATATGCTTCATCCAAGTACCCTGCTCTGCCAAGTAGATCCACTAAACATGAATAATGAGTGGGTCCAGGCTCCACATTATAGTCTCTGATAGTTTTATAGAAAATCTCTTTACCCTCATCCACTAACCCTGAATGACTACAAGCGGACAACACTGCAGTGAAAATGCCCTCATCTGGATTCACATTTTTCCATAGCATTTCATAAAAGATAGAGACCGCCTCTCTCCCCCTCCCATGAACTCCAAATCCAGTAACCATAACTGTCCAAGAAGCCAAATTTTTCTCAGGCATCTCATCAAAGACACAACAAGCACAACGTAAACTTCCACAGTTAGCATACATGCAAATAAGTGCAGTGCCCACAGCAACATTCCTTCCATACCCCCTCTTAACAACATATGAGTGAACAGCTGCTCCCAACTGCAACGCCGAGATTTGATTACAAGCTCCAAGCACAGAAATCACAGTCACCTCATCAGGCACTGCACCTCCCACAACCATCCCACCGAAAAGCTCAAGGACTTGAAATGCATCCCCACGCTTCTCATATCCTGAAATCAAAGAATTCCAAGACACAACATCCTTAACTCTCAACCCTTCAAACAACTTCCTTGCCCCAGACATGTACTCACAATTGCAGTACATGTCAATGATAGCATTCATCAAAAACCCATTACACACTCTCCCATTCCCACCATTCCTAACAACATAACCATGGATCTCTTTCCCCGCCTTCAAATCCATAACATCCCCACAAGCAGATAGTAATGCAAGCAAGGTGGTCCCATCTGCCACAAAACCATCCCTTCTCATATCACCTAAAACCTCAAAAGCACCCTTGGCCTCCCCATTCTTCACACACCCTGCCATCATAGTGTTCCACGAAGTCAAGTCCCTCTGGGGCATTTTATCAAACACCATCCGCGCATCCGCCACGTCGCCAAAGGTAAAGTACATCGCAATAAGCGAGTTACCCACATAAACATCTTCCTTCAACCCACCAACCACAACCAAAGCATGAACCTTTCTCCCAATTCCACTCAATAAAAGGTCCCCACATGCCTTGAGAACAAAAGGGTACGTAAAATTATCAGGCTTTTGTCCAAAACGCTGCATTGCGCGGTAGAGAACAAGTGACTTCGAGGGAGAGTTGTTGCAGGCGTAGCCCCTAATCATGGAGTTCCAAAGGAACGAGTTTTTTAGCACGATTTGGTCGAAGATGAGCTGAGCATAGCCCATGTACCCGCAGGCGGCGTAGCAGGCGGAAATCTTGGTGGCGAGGTAGGTGTTGCGGCGGAGAGTGCCGCCGGTGATGACATGACCATGGAGTTGTTGAGTTTGGGTTAAGTATTTGTTTTTGGTGAAGAACTGGAGAAGAGTCCCACATTGTAGAGAATTGAGGGTGGTGTTGAAAAAACAAGGTTTTGGAACAAGGGTTGTTGTCGTCGTCGTCTTGAGTAGTGACATTGAATTCCATGAATGAGATCAAGTACGAGGAAATAAAAGTAAAAGATTGCCGAAAAAATAATGAAAATGAAAAACTGTGGAGATGCGGGGTATCGATCCCCGTACCTCTCGCATGCTAAGCGAGCGCTCTACCATCTGAGCTACATCCCCTTGTGATACTCTATATATTTATCTACAATTTTTTTCTAAGCTATATAAAAGAAATTAATAATTAAATTGATATATATATATATATATATATATATATATATATATATATATATAATATTTTATTTTTGCTATTGTTTCGAAGGAGAGGAAACAGTGTTTGATGTGCAATGAAGCAAAATCATGATTGATGATTAATATATTTGGTGAATGGGATGTTTAATACAAGAAGTTGAATATGTATTATTTATAGAATTTTTTTGAACCCACACTCTAATAGTTTGAGAAGGTACATAATTGTCCAGGACTCGAGGCTCCTAAGTCACATGCTTGGATGAAATTGAATAGCTAAAAGGTAGTGAAAAAACACCATATCCTTAATAAGTGAAAAAATTGAAGGTTAAAATCATTGAGTTTATAATACTTGGACATGATTGGGATTATTTTGAACTTCATAGTCTATTTTCATATAATAAAAATTATAGTGTTGAAGGGGAAAAAGAGAATAAGAAAGAACAAATATCTATGTTACATTATAATTTTTATTATGGTCGACCATAATAAATAATATAAATAAAATAATATTAAATTTATTAAAATATTTTTTAGTATTAATTGTTTTTATATAATTCATAATTAAGAATTCAAAATTTTTAATATATAAAAAATAAAGTAATTAATAGATGATTAATTACATAATTAGATAATTAAAATTTAAATAAAATAATTTGAAGTTAACATAGAAGTGAGAGAATATTTATTTTTCTTAATTATATTTTATATGATACACAAATTTTTAATTAATGATTATTTTATGAAAAAATTGAGTTTTAATCTTATTCAGCTATTTAATTTGTGTTGTTTGTAATTTTTTTAGATTTAAATTTTAACAAATTAAATCTACCCCATTTCACGTTCTTCATGGTCTGGACATTCTTGATATAATGAAGTCACTTCCCTTGACTGGATAGAACATGGTCAAAACAGAAAGTATGAGAAGGAAACAAAGTATATAAATACGTTTAGTCGGGTATTTTTCTTGTAGAAGGATCTACGGGAAGAAAAAAATAAAAATAAAAAAATAAAATTCACTTTTTCATGAGTTAAAATTAACTTCTCATTATATAATTTACACGAAATCTCATGTCTTTTAAAAAAGTTAAAAAAATAAATTTCTACAAATTAATTAATAAAAAATCAAATTTAACATTTTAAAAAAATGATTTTATTTTTTTCTCCTCAAAATTATTCTTGAACTTAACATAAATCCATGGTACTTACTTATAGGTTAAAGCCATACACAAAAATAGTTGAATTATTATTATTATTATTATTATTATTATTATTATTATTATTATTATTATTATTATTATTATTATTATTTGGAAATAGAATAGTTGAAGCTTGGAGTGTAGATAACATTTCTGAAAACGTATTAACAAATAAAACAACGAACTTGTGTCTAAATTGAAACCAACACTCAACTGAGTTATCATGTGTTATAACTAACTGCATGATCGAACTACAACATTCCTAAGAGACAGATACTATTATAAGATTTTGTTATATTTTGATGAAAATGTTTGAGATTCCACTCAAATTCCCCTCCCCTCAACTGATCAATCAATCCAGAAATAGAACTTACTAATAAACTAACAAAAACAATTACATTGTATTCAAATTCAAACTAACATTCAACTAATTGATGATCCTCTGTATAAACAGAAACTACAACATTTCTATTAGATATACTATTTTGAGTTTTTATTATCTTATGCATAAAGTTTGGGATTCCATAAGGCTTATATTAATTGGATTTTTAACAAAAACTAAAATAGATTAATTAATATTTTGCACTTTGCTTATCTAATTAAACGTGAGAACTGCCTAGACATAAACATATAAAATATACTTTGATTTTTGAGACGGACAAATAAATTTTTAGATGTTGAAGTTGTTGCTATACGTGTCGATTGTAAGGCATGTTTAGTGTGTTTGGATACCATGATATAGCTATCCCTTACTAATAAATGAAAACTCTTTTTTTTTTTAAGAAATATTTTAATATATCTTGATTGCAAGTAAGTTTTGTATGAATCAAGTTAGTTTTTGTTGACGTTTTTATCAAATTAATTTAAGTGAAACTCCCACTTCTTTTGGTGAATTTATTGTAAGCACAATAATCTTTGATAACGTTTTATTGATATTTAATTAATATTTTAAAACATAATTGAATAAATTCACTCAGCTGTCTCATTATAATTTGTCACCAGCAAGTTCTTGTAAAAACATTAGATTTGGACCTCTTAACTAAAATGTCGATTTTGAATCTCCCTTGAATGAAAAATATAAATAAGAAGGAAAACCTTAATAAATGTGGGTTAATTAAACTCTTCAAGAGTTTATGGGCGTTATTTTTTTCTTTTATAGAATTACATGCTAATTTTTTACTTTTATGAAATAATGTCATTATCTTAATTTGATAATTTCTGACTTTTAAAATTTCATAAACTAATCCCTTAATTTTGCTTATGTCAGTCTGGTTGTAATAATCGTTCAGATAATATTTTATAATTATTAATAAATGTTATTTGAACCACATCAAATGAATAGTAAAATTAAAGTGAATGATTAATTTATGAATATTTAAAAATCAAGGATTAAAATGCTACTATCTTTAAAAACTGAGATTAAAGTGCTATCGTTTTTAAAATTTAAAGATTAAAATAATATTTATTCAAGTATTTTTAACCTATTATCTCCCTAAATGTGGCATTAAATTTTATATTTATTATAAAACTATTTGAATATTTTTTTTTAAAAAAATTATCAATGGTCAAAATATAGTTTTTATATGAAAAATATTTATTTATTACTACTTTAAATTACATCACAATTTAAATAATTTCAAATATTTATTTCTTATAAAACTTAATTATATAAAATAAATAACTATCCAATACATTATACAACCTACAAAGCTAGTTTTTATAATACAATACTGGAAAAAAAAAAGATAAAATATATTTTTGACCTCTTTAAAATTCTAAAATTTTAGTTTTAGTCTTTCTAACTTTTTTTAATATATTTAGTTTCTCTTATTGAAAGTACATCACTTTTGGTCTCTAAAGTGGTTTAAATAACTTTTTTTTAATAATTATAAAGTGTTATTTTTTAAAAGATAAAAAATAGTATATTTTAAAATAGAGGAAGTAAAAAAAATAAAAAATAGAAAGAATAAAATCAAACTTTAAAAATTTTAAAGACCTTCAAATATAATTTTTCGCCAAAAAGAATAAATCTTGATTATGGTTGAGCCAATTCCATATACATAACATTGTAAAGTAATGATGATGGAACATAAATAAGGTAAGTTGAAGGGCAACAAAATAAAACAAATTAATATGTTGGAAGGTTCCTAAAATGTAAAAAACACCTATGATGGGCGTTAGAATGCAAAAGAAACATCAAAGACAGAGAGACACGATGGTTGTTGGGTGTCCCACAATGTTCTCCCCACGTCCCTGTTAGGACTTTCAATGCATCGTTGTCTTCCTCTCTCCTCTGACGCCCCCTTCCACCCAGCACAAGAAAAATCAAACCTTTGAATCATCAATTTTCCCATTGACACAATTTCTTGTACTGGTATTACTATTACTATTCAATAACAACATCTCAAGCATAACAAAACAACAACAGAAAACAAAAAACAGAAAAAAAAAAAAAAACCATATATCAAACTCAAACTTTTTATTACCTTTTTGCATGAATTGGGTTTTGCTGTCACGTACGTAACGTTCATCTTATTGGTTCTTATCATCTAATATATACCAACTCATTGTTCAGCTTCATCAAATTTTGTCATATTCTCCTTCAATTCTCTCTCGTTATATTGTCACATTTCAACCTCATCATTCATGAGTTAATTTCTAAGATCCTCTGGAGGTTCCAACCTTCGTGGGGTTGTGAGTAGCGATCTGCGAAGTTTGGATATCAATATACTGGACGCAAAATATTTTTGGAAGTTATATATAAAAGCTCTTTGACAAGGTGCAATATAAGTTAGAGAATTAGGAGGAAGAATTTTCAAGTCCAATGAGAGATGAAACAGGAATTGTGCGTTGGTATTGGTGAAGTTATTGGAAACAATGGAATTGAAAGGACCATGTTATGCTGTTGTTTATGTCATTCTCCTTTGTGCATTGGCCAAAGGGGGCTCAGGGGGGAAGGAAGAGGACATTTCTAGATATGGTGTAACTTTGTCACCATCTATTTGTGTGCATGAAAGAAAGGTATTTTGTATTTCACAATTTTTCTCCATTCTTTTTGGTTTCTTCTTTTGAATTTTCTCAGTGCTTTTTCAATTTTTTGTTTGTGATCATGGTCAGGATTCTTTTTTCTGTTCTGAATAAATATTTAATTGCCTTAATTCACCATGGTAACCTATGCAAAATTTTAAAGCAAACTTCAATGCTAATAGGAGAACAACACCCAGAACACATAAAAAATTATATCTGGGTTTGTCCTTCTAATTTGCTTGTCATATTCTTGTATTTGGTATGAAGTAATTGGCTAAGGAATTGTTGGATACTTGGAATTATGAGACATATTGGTTAATCTTTCTCACTAGTCACTATACTATTGAATGATGTTATTCTCTTCTTTGGTTGATGCAGGTAGATAATGAATGGAAACATTGTAGGAAAGAATTAACACAGAGAAACAATGATGTCAAAGATTTTGACTTGCATCGAGAAGAAGGGTGCAGTGACATGGGGACTAAAGAAAATAGGAGAGAAACAAATTCCCTGCCTCAACATGTGAAAAGAGAAACTTTGGACTGCATAAGTATTAGTAACACTCCTGCTCCTATTTCAGAAAAGAAGGGTAGCTCTAGATATTTGTTAAGAAAGCATTCTGAATCAACTTTGGCTGTGGAAAGTGGTTATGGAAGAAATTTATTGGCTGATTCACAAGATAATGAAACGGCACCAAGTCCTTCTGATAGTGTGAAATCACCAAGTAATAGTCCAACACCAGATAATTCTTCTTCATCATCAAATGCATCATCACCAGCTCCATCATCATCACCAACTCCATCATCATCAAATACATCATCACCATCTCCATCTCCATCACCGCCAACTCCATCACCGCCAGCTCCATCACCGCCAACTCCATCATCAAAATCTAAATCATCATCAAATCAAAGTTCCAAAGATGAGGATTTCCCATTTTCACCACCACCTCGTGCACCTCGTCCTCCTTCTAAAAATTCTCGACCTGTAGAAGATGCTTCTGCTTCTTCACCACCAATCAATGATGAGAAAAAGAAGCAATCAATTATTGTAGGTGGCGTTGTATCAGGAATTATAGTCTTGGTAGCCTTTGCTCTCTGCTGTTGTGAGGCAAGAAAGGACGAAAGTGACAGAGATGACACTGTGATCGTATTAACCTCAAATAACTATGCTGGTGGTATGCTCATGTTCTTCTTTCTACACTAGCCTATCTATTTATAGTAGAGTTTAATTTCTATGCATTGGCAGTGAAAAAAGTTTATATTATCAATTAATCAAACCTTAAGGTAGATATGACTTTTAAGATAAGTCAACAAACTTATAGCTTAGTAATTTGCATTTAGATGACAGTATATGAAATTTGAGGTGCAAACTCTAAAATTGCAGCATTGATTTCTTGAAGACTTGAATTTATACCTTTTAGACACAAAATATAAAAATCAGCATTTTTCTTACTTAAATTCTTGCTTTAAACAATTAACTTTAGGAATAATCAATGAATTCTTAAGCTAGCACAACAAGTTTTAACATGTTCTTTTATAATATGCACCAATGAATAATCAATTCACTCCTTCAATCTATGCTTCTATGTAATTTTTTTCTCTTCAGGCTCACAGAAAGTTGTTCAATTGGGAGAAGCTGTCAAGGAAGAATCTGGCATTAGCACCGGCACTGGCACCGGCACCGGCACCGGCACTGGCACTGGCACTGGCACTGGCACTGGCGCTGGGAATGGAAAGAACCCTTCTAATGTTAGAATTTTGTCCACTAAGAAGGATGGAGATAACAATGTCTCATTGGTTGAGGCAACATCAGCAGAAGGTGTAGAACAAGTAGCAGTGCCTCCTGATGAAAAACCTGCTCCTCCACCTCCTGGACCGCCGCCACCACCGCCTCCGAAGCGGGCACCACCTTCTGCTCCTCGTGCACCGCCGCCTCCAAGAGGTGCTCATGCTCCACCTGCTCCTCCCAAACCATTGGGAGGTAAAAACCAAGGACCATTACTTTCTAAAGATGGAAATTCATCAAGTGATGCTGAAGCTTCAAAACCAAAACTAAAGCCATTTTTCTGGGATAAGGTTAATGCAAAACCTGGCCAAGCAATGGTGTGGCATGAAATCAGTTCAGGATCATTCGTGTAAGAACCTTATTACTTCTTATCAAAGATCACAATTTCATTGAATGAGCTAAGTAGAACATGTATACTAGTAAAGATTTATCTCTGTAACAACTTGACAGGATAAATGAAGAAATGATGGAGTCTTTATTTGGCTGCGCCAACCAGAACAAGAATGAACGTAAAAAAGATGCACTAACAGTGGACAATTCAGTGCATTATATTCGGATTATTGACCCAAGGAAAGCACAGAACTTATCAATTCTTTTGCGAGCTCTAAATGTGACAACACAAGAAGTTGTTGATGCTCTTCAAGAAGGTGATTGTTTCTTTCACTCTTGGGGAATGACTAAAACAAAAGGGCAAGTAATAACTGTGACTAGTGATAACAGTTTAGCTAACTAGCTCCAATTAAGAATTTATTGAGATTAAGTCTATGTTTACTAGTTTCTTTTCAAGATTTGAGTCTATGTTCATGATACCTATAATTTTGAATTCTCTCCTCTTTCATTTGATTATATGTTCTTAGGACATGATATGCTTTTCCTATGGTAAATGTGTTAGGACTCTTATTGGATTAAGATTCATATTATGATTTGAATTTGAATCAGGCAATGAGATTCCTGTGGAGCTGATTCAGACGTTGTTGAAGATGGCACCTACACAAGAAGAGGAACTGAAGCTTAGGCTATTCTCAGGCGAATTGTCTGAACTAGGCCCAGCAGAGAGGTTTCTCAAAGTGTTGGTTGACATTCCATTCGCTTTCAAACGTCTTGAATGTCTCAAATTCATGTTTATCCTTCAAGAAGAGTTCACATGTACTAAGCAGTCCTTTGCCACATTAGAGGTGAGTCCAGGCCATGTTTGAATTAATTGAAAAGAATGGAAATGAGTGAAACAGAATGCAATTGTCTTTCTCTGTTTGAATTACTTAAAATATGATGGAATGAAATATAATCCAAAGGGATATGGTAAGGATGAATATCTAAACAATAAAATGGTAATTTTAGTTCACTATGTCATGATATAAGAGAAATTTAAGAATTTTGATACAATTTATATGAGTTTAGAAGAGATACAAAGTATAAATTATGATATGATATCAAATCATTATGGTCTAGATTACTTTTAATGTGATACATAAATTACAGTTTACAAAAAGTTTGGAAAACGACTGTTGACCACTCAATATGTTATAACCACTCTTAAACTTACATTAAATTTCAAAGTTTGTATTCCTTCTAAAAATAAACAAAATGACTACAACCACTTTGAGTATATATACAAGTGTACATAATAGATATAATATCTAATAGATAATTGTAATGTGCGCAGACAATTATAAAGTACATAAACATAATTAGTAGTTAACTGATTAATTGTGTAGACAATACATAAACATAACTAGTTAGATGATTAACTATGCACAGACAATACATAAACATAGTTAGATGATTAACTATGCACAGACAATACATAAACATAATTAGTTATAGCTGATTAGCTGCTTACAGTTGATTGCATAACATTGCTCTGTGTAAAATTTAGTCAACAAATTAACCGCTACATCCCTATGATAACTTGTTGCATCTTCATGGCACACAGGTTGCATGCAACGAACTGAAAAAAAGCAGGTTATTCCTAAAGCTCCTGGAAGCAGTTCTAAAAACTGGCAACCGCATGAACGACGGAACCTACCGCGGCGGCGCACAAGCATTCAGGCTCGACACACTTCTCAAACTCTCAGACGTGAAAGGAACAGACGGCAAAACAACACTCTTACACTTCGTCGTTGAAGAAATCATTCGCTCCGAGGGAATAAGAGCAAAACGAATAGAGAGAGCAAGCAAAAGCGTTTCCAGCCCCGGAACAACCGAGGGTCCCGAAGAAGGAACCGAATATTCCGAAGAACACTACCGGAGCCTCGGCCTGGAGGTAGTTTCCGGCCTAAGCAGCGAACTGGAGGCTGTCAAAAAAGCGGCACTCATCGACGGCGATGCACTCAGTACAGCAGTGTCGAAACTGGGAAGTTCAATGGTGAAGACTCAAGAGTTTTTGAACTCGGACATGAATAATCTTGAGGAGAATAGCGAGTTCCGACTTTGCATGGAGAGGTTTATGGACAAAGCGAAGGAAGAAGTGCTGTGGCTGGTGGAAGAAGAGAAGAGGATCATGGCTCTTGTTAAGAGCACCGCTGATTACTTTCATGGAAAAGCCGGGAAAGATGAAGGGTTGCGTTTGTTCGTGATTGTGCGTGATTTCTTGATAATATTGAATAAGGTGTGCAAAGAGGTGGGAGAGAATATTCTCAAGTTAAAAAAGGCTTCCAGCAATATCAAGAAAGTGGATAGTTCTTCGGTTTCGTCACCGGACGCGCGTAGCCAACAATCATCATCGTCGTCGCCGCCGTCGCCTCCTGGTAATATGCGTAGAACGCTGTTTCCGGCGATCGCCGAGAGGAGGGTGGATTACTCTAGCTCTGATGATGATGACGACGACTTTTAATTTCTTCATATATAGCTTTGACATGTTGATCTGTATGAAATCGGACAAAACTTTGATACAGTTCAATAAAATATTGCACTTTCTATTAGTATCGGAGTTTTATAAACTTTATTACGCAGTCAATCAATTACCAATTACCTCAAACATGAGAAATATTTATTGAGACTAATTGAAGATGAATTCTAATTAGACATACATGCTAAATATTCTATAATATTTAATTGTCTGACTAGTGTCTACCAAATAATTTTAGAGTTTTATCTCGCTAACTTGTAATCAAAGTTTTTATTATATGAGTTGTTATTAAAAGAAAACTCCGGTTCTAATAAAAAATTATATTAGTTAAAAGAATATAAAGAATTGTTTCTAAGTTTTGTTGGATGAAAAATACACCTTGGTAAAGGATTTCTTGGTCTCTTTCTTATATTAAGGATGAAAAACTGGGATGGGTGATTTGGTTTCATGACTATATATATATATATATATTTTGAGTGAGTTGGTTGTGGTTTTGAGTTGGTTATGGTTTTGAGTGGCAAGCATGTTGTTATATATTCTACATCAAATGGCAAGTGGGTGCAAAGACAAGGAAACAGAAGCCTGGCAAGGTGATATGAGATTCGTGTTATAAATTGCCTCTGATTATCTGAAGGGACATGTGTGATGTGTTTTAATTATCATAGCATTAATTTCAGGGTGGACTCGTGGTCAATGTTTAGCGTTTAGTAATGTTTAGTGTGGTGCTCCTGTTCAAAGTTCAAGATCTTGAGTTTCATATTTAACCTTCAAGACATGGAAACAATCAAACTGGTGAGAATTTCTTGCTTGTTTATCTGCCATTGATTAAATTGATGTTGGAGCCTTGAACAAAAGTGAGGATGTGTTTGTTGTATATAGTTTATGAAATCAGTTCACATGTAACTTTGCATGTTAATTTCCTTCCTTGTTCATTTGATTAAGAATTGACATTTCAACCAAACAAAATTAACAACCAAAGGGAGCATGTTGTTATTTAAAGAGAGAATTTTCTGGTGGTGTCATATTTCAATTGAAGAAACAGAGTAGTGTAAAGGAACTACTTTAATTAGAATCCACAGTTAATATATATATATATATATATATATATATATATATATATATATATATATATATATTCTTTTAAGAATCCTATTCTATTTATAGAAAAGTGTTCTAATTGAGGACAAAAGATTCTTTGTACCAAAAGTGACCTTAAGGCTTAAACAATGTTGAAAACACCTCCTGCTGGTGCCCAAAAGGTTTATAGGTCATGTTTAGGTGACTTTTAATTGAAAATTGCTACTGTTTTTTAGAGGAATAATATTTTTTTTTCTTTGAGAGGATTGTAATTAACCAAGAATGCCACCTCCTATGTTTATTATTGGGTGAAAGAAAAGAATAAAAGAAAACGACATTTCCCTAAAATAAATTTCAGTTAAAACAATAGTTTTACGTTGAATTAGTATTATGAGTTTGTGAAGAAGAAGAATAAAATATAAATAAAAAAATAACTTAAAAAGTCACATTAATAATATCTATCATGCTAGATAGTTTCAAGGGGAAAAAAAAAAGCAAAAACACCTATGGAAAGTAGCTAATTTCAGATTGACATCGCCTAAAATTTCTCCACAGACTGTGGCAACAAATGCAATGACTATGGGCTACATAAATAAATAGATAAATAAATAAAACTTTGAACTATGATAAAGATAGAAGTCATAGGAGAGGGTAGTTTGGTCATATAAAAAATGGTCTCATGTTTCCTTTTTCTAGTACAAGAAGCATGAAAAGTCTTCTTTCTACACATTTCGCAAAGCAACATTTTAGAAAAGCTCCAAAAGCACTAAAGCAGAAATGAGTGACTCCCAGATGCTTTTCTTACTCACTAATTAATCCATGGAGGCAGTGGCAGAAACGTAATATGCAATACTGAATAGGCCATGAACAAAACAACAAATTCCACCAATGGACAAGAAGTGATGGTGTGAGAAACCACATGAACCATCTGATCTATTGTTTGACATAGTCCCTATCACCAGCATGGACAATCCAATGGCCAACACAACCCTGATCAAAAACACAATCAAAAGGAAAAAAGTGAATGATGCATTGTATTGTAGTGTTCTTTGTTTGCAATCAAGTTCTTAAGGGATTTCAAATTGTTAAATAAAGTCTAAAATAATGTATATAAAGTTTGAGTCTAATTTATGTAACTTATATAATGAAATTAATTATTAAAAATTGAATGTTAGTATATACTATTTTAATGATATAAATAATATATCTTCAACAAAAGTGAGTAAAAGAGGAAGAAATACACTACCAAGTTAAAATAAGGCAAGCTGTTGAGATTTGTCTATTGGAGGAAGATTTTTCAAACTCTTGTTGAGAACAAATGCAATTGCAGCCACCAAGCAAATTGGCAATAGCATGAGCTAGTCCCAAAAGCACTGCTGCACCCAACCCCAACATGAAGGCTTGATGACTTGGCTCTCTACACTCAAATATCCACAATCTTAAGTGCTTAACCTGTTTGTTGAAACCAACATTTAGAATGGGAGTTTTAACATAGATTTCACATCATTAAAGTTGTCTTTCTACACATTTCTTGAATGCTTTTCACAAATAATTAAGCTAGCTTATAGCGTACCTTGTTTTGTGCTATTTCAGCCTCGAAGCCAAGAATCCCTGCTGCAACATCCATGATCAAAACAAGGAGACACAGAAAAATGCCAGCTACTTTAGCCATTTGTGGGAGAAGTGTTCTTCTGTTCAAGTTTAGGATCAGAAAAAAGTATGAAAACAAATGTAGTGTAAGTATATATATGTATAAAACATAAAGTAAGTGTAGAAGAATAAGATTGGTACCAAGAAGTGGCAGGTGAAACCTTCTTTTGTACACACTATGCAAACTCCAAAATTTGCTTTATTGTCCACTTTCTCTTCTTTTTCTTCCCCCACTCTAGGATTCCTTTGACACAGCTGCTACAAATAAAGCAAGGTAGAAACCAGCTCATTCTATAGTGTGACTGTGACTATAGGCATTTACTTAAATATGAATAGGAGAGTAAGGTTATGGACTCTATGATTACTTGGGATGATTTTTTTACTATTATTATTAAAAAAGTATTTATTGAAAATTTTGGCAGATTTGGGTAAATTATTTCTCTAGAAAAGGAAAAAAAGTTATTTTTTTAAGAAGCAACTGAGAATGCTTCTCTAAAAAACATTTTTTTAAAGAGCGATTTGCAAAAGTTTAGACTTATAATTATTATCTTTTATGTGAACATTTTTTTTTAAAATTAGATAGACAGATTTTTAAATTTTGCAAAATTTCAAAAATATTTAATTATCTTAAGTTTATATTAATTTTCTTTGTGGAGGGTTTTATTATATATTTTTATTAAATAATAAAAAAGGATCAATATAATATAAAGAGACGTTAATGTAATAGTTTTTAATAATTAAAACAAATTGTAAAGGTAAAAAATAAAAAAATATTTTGAAAATCTCACAAAATCTCAAAAGGTGTTGACGTAATTAGAGGATATGGTCTCCTGACTCTTTTGAAAAAAACATAATTAATATAATATTTTAATTATTTAATAATTTACTTTATCAAATAATTATTATTATATAAGATTTAAGACTACAAGATGAGCATCTAGAGGTGATATTATATTAATTATTTAATAATTTATTTTATCAAATAATTATTATTATTAGATAAGGTTTATCTTTTTAAGTCTACAAAATGAGTATCTAGAGGTGAACAATATGCCTTTTTTGTGTTTTTTCTTGTAAATTAGTTATATTAAAACAATTCCAATCTCTTTTCCGGTAATAAATCTCTAAAAAGGATTTATAATTATTTCAATACTACTTTAAAAATAATAAAAAAATGAATAAATAGATAAAAACAAGTCAAATATTCAGATTGATGCATAACATAAATTTGTCAGCGCGTTCCGAGATATATCTATTTATTATTATTAACTACTTTTATGAAAATTGTATACTTCTATGCTTTATTTTCCTTAGGAATATTGATTGATTTTTCTAAGCACGGGATTTTCGCATTACCATTTTTAAGCCATATTTAGTAATTACTAACTATTGATTGACAAATTGCCTTTTATTATTGTATGGTTTATTATGCTGAATGTATTAATTATAATGAAAAGGTACCTATAAATTCATTGTTAACAAATTAATCCTATTTTTGTTAGAGTTAAAACTTTTTTTTTGTATTTTTTCATTTATCATAAGAGACATTTATTTCGTTCTTTTAGGGGATGTAAAAAGATCCAGGGATATTAGACATAGAATTGTTATATTCGTGTATTTGTTACAATTTTTTTTTTTAAATATTATAAGGAATGATTGATTTCGGGATATAATCTATTCATCTTTTTCTAGTTTTTTTATTTTCATAAGTATGTTTTACTCCCTAACATGATGATATTTCCAAGAATATGATCTTGAATAATACAAATTCATTCTTTAAAACAGACACATTCGTTAATTGATCGATTTAAATATTCATAAATTGTAATTTAAATTAATAAAAATTCATCATAATAGTAATAAAAAATCATATATATATATATATATATGTGTGTGTGTGTGTGTGTATTACAAATACAATAATAAAAAAATAAAAATAATATAGAAGATATGATGATAATTAGAATTATGATCAAAACAACAGTGAAATATTCTATTATAATATAATGCATAGTCCATCATTATTTCAACATGGTTGTCAATAAAATATAATTGTGGTTCTACGGGAAATCATTTGTTATAAATTAAATTTTGAAACAAAATTGCAACAAGTAATCACATCAAAGTGGCCAAAACGTAGCATGAAATACAGAAGACACCATGAACAACACAACAGACTCCACCATCCTGAATTTCATATATAAATATATATAAACTTATTTCAAGAGTAAATTTAAAAATTAATTTTCTATTTTTAATTTTAATTTTCTTTTAACTCATTAATTATAATAAATAATTCATCTTTTATCGCTAGATAAAAACGAAATAATCTTGAAATAAATTTATCTTTTATATATAAATAGATAGATAGGTGGGTTTAGTGAATAGTATATGATCCATGGTGAAGTAGAAAATAGAGAAAAAGATACACTAGCAAGTTCAAACAAGTCGAATGGGCTATAGTATGGGATAGGCCCAGAATCCCTGTTGGACCAAACCCCAACATGAATCCTTGATGACTTGGTACTCTACACTCAAATATCCACAAATATATGTGCTTAACCTGTTTGTTCAAAACAGCAGCAATATAATTATCTTAATTTAAAATATTATTCATAATTTAATTATCTTAATAAGTATTTTTTTATATTATTAACCTTATCACCACTAAATTAATGAGATTTAACAATATTAAGAATTAAAAAGTATTATAGAAGAGTTAGGATGTACAGAGAGTAAAATAATACGATGATATTTTCAGAGTTTATATATATATATATATATATATATATATATATATATATGTATATATAATTTTTAATAGTCATCTTAATAGTAAAATTTCTTTTTAAAAGAGTTGTATAATCTTTACACGGAAATGACTTGCATGTATGCCTTTTCGTTCAGATTCAGGCACAACAAAGCATTTCCTTAACTAGAATTTTGCAAAATAATATCTAAATCAAGTCATCACTTAATTTAAAAGTGTTAACAACTTACCATGAATTTCTATATATAATAAAGCATAGTCAATAAATATGTTTATTTTTGTCCATAGAATTAATAAAGCTGACTGGTACATGAAAGGACCCTTCCTAAAAACTTTTGGTGCATAGTCACTTCTTGATATCAAGTTGTTGAATGACAGAGCCAAACTTTTGTTTTTTCAAGATTGATCACTCAACTGTTAAATTTTAAGTTGTAGCTGTATACATGAGTTGAATGAATAATTTTGTCTTATGATTAAAAAATATTTGAAAAACTGAATTTAATCAATTAATTTTGAAAAAGTAAAAAATAATAGGAAAAAATATTTCCGATATGAGGCAATCAACCACTACAGTCCTCCGCTCTACCAACTTAGATCAAGTTTATTATGTTTGTGACAAAATTTAAGTATTTATTAACAATGTTATATTTATTTGTGAGAATGAAATAATAAATTTGTGAACAGGTATTAAAATCTTATTTTTATTATACTTAAAATGACAAAAAAATAATGAAATGAACATTTTTTTGACCGAATGAATGAAATGAACATAGTCTTGACTACATACAAGCATAAAATAGTTTCTCTTCTTTATCATAATTATTATTTGAACTTTAATGTAGTTGATAATTTTAGTACTTTCATTTTTACTAGAAGGCACAACTCTTTTTTAGATTTATGGATGCATTTACAGAGCATTGCACATAATTGTGGGTTAATTATAAATGAAAAAAAAATTCACTAATATATTTAAAATTTAGTAAATTAACATTTCTCCGTGTTGTCCTGAAATTTCGTAACATGACTTATTTCTTTTATTTTATGCAAAATCTTATAACTATTTAAAAATATGAAAATAATATTTTTTAGTAAATTATAAATTTACAGAGCATTGCACATAATTGTGGGTTAATTATAAATGAAAAAAAATTCACTAATATATTTAAAATTTAGTAAATTAACATTTCTCCATGTGTGAAATCTCGAAACATGTCTTATTTCTTTTATTTTATGCAAAATCTTATAACTATTTAAAAAATATTAAAATAATATTTTTTTAAAATAATACAGTATTTTATGCGATTGAAAGTTTTTACACTATCTAGTTAATAAGTTACTGGATGTTATCATTATCTGAAGGGCGACTAAGCTTCATCTTATACTGTCTGATTCAAAGAAGGTTATTAAGTATAATATAAATAATCATTTTATTTAATGTTGATACATGTTTTGGCATGAACTTTGACGTTAATTTTATTCTATAAATATTTTGGGAGTAACTCTTCAACTTAAACTAGTATTCATATTCGTACATTTTTATTCTCTTAAACTATTAACACATATTTCATATTTTTTTTTTATTTAAGTGCCAAAATATCTTTACAAATACATAATACATTTCTCGTTTTTTTCTAAAGAAACTAAGCTTTTTCTAAATGTTCCAGACTTTTTTGAAATATTTTCTAACAACTCAGCCTAATTAATCATCTGTACCTAGGAAGTAAAAATAATATTAAAAATAAATATATACCAATAGTAACATTATAAAAACATACATACTCTTATAACTGTGTGAATAAATTTATCTTTTTTCTTTTACAAATAGGGTGAGAATTTCAATTTTCAATTACAACTTCAACTTTTCAAATATGATCTTTATTTAGACCAATAAAGGATGAGAAACACCACATTTCTTTTTTAATATATATGAAACACCCAATCTTTATAAAAGGGTGCTTGACCAATGAAAATATTAATCCATACCTGACATGTCAGTGTCCAATTTGATCTAACCAAAGTGGTTCAGTTTCATATGAGAAAAAGGTTAAATAAAACAAAGTCGGATAAGACCGAAAAGATTCATAGACAAAAAAATAACACTAATAAATAAAAATTGTAAATTAGGAAGTAAAGATTCTGACCCTATACGACTTTTTTATGCCCTGTTCTTAATTGTCTTCATCTTCACTGTTGTTTCTCTCGTTTGAACTTTTAACCTTAGAGCTTTGTCAACCCCTTTGTGTTATCTCCATCACATCCAACTTTTGTCTTTAACCCAAAGATCCATACAGCTCATTTTCACATGCCTCTTTAAAGTTCTTTTTAGTGTGGGCAACATATTGGAATGTAGATAATGATATTCAACCCGAATGTAACTTACCTTATAATTGGGTTCATTTAAGTTATTATATTATTCGTAATATAAAGTGTAATTTTCTTTACATTTTTAATAATGTTTGTTTCAATCTAATCATATTTATATTATTCTATCAATCTTTTGATATTGCAATCATACGGCTTAGTTTAAACTTTTCTTTTCGTTTTATCGAAGTTTCGTTACATATTTTTCATATTAAAGTTACTGATATCTATCTAATCAACTCATTTTCTCTCAGCTCTATAAACTTTTTTATTATTTTTAAAACCAATATTTTATGAATTTCAAGTTTTTACATATTTTATATTGTTGTAAATTTCTTGTTTATTTTTTAAAAGGAATGAATTAAAGTTTTTTTTAAAATTTAACTGATTTTGATCTAGAATCATCTCATTAAAGATTAGGGTCGTAAACACTTTGGGAAATAGACTTCATAATTACCACATAATATAACTTTCATGGTTACGCATTCATATATTTCTTTTTAACCATATTATTAGTACAAAATATGTACCACTACAAGTATATATGATTAATTTTGTTGAAAATCTTGAACAAACAATATTAATATTCTCTTTCAGTCTTTCTGACATATTTTATTTCACATATCCAAGTTAATTAATATTACTTGATTAATAAGAGACATATACTACTGTTATTCACACCAATTAATGTTGATTCTGCTCATTCATATTTTATCAATACCATTAAGTGCATAATATGTCGATCATTGTAGTTGGGTCATGATGCTTCATTATAATAAGAATTCTAGTGGTTCTACTGTTAGTAACAGGATAGTTCAAATAGTTAAAGGTATATCTAAATTTAATAAACGGATGTCCTTCCAAAATAATCATTTGAGAAATAATATGGAGTTCAGATAGTTTTTTTTTTTTTTTTTTTTCTAAGTTAAAGATTGGTTGTAGTTCTATTGAAGACCTATAATAACTTGAAAAAGAACTATGCAACTATTCGTTTAAATTTGTGATTGACAATCATTGTTCTATATTGTTTTATAAGAATTCAAATATATTAACAATCCTCGATGTTGCAACAAGAGAAGAGGAAACTTTTATCTCTCTCACACACACACTATAAAAGTGTCGAGTGTATTGTAAGCTAATGATTATTATCTTTAACTGAACTATAAGCTACTTTGGGCAATTTCAATGAGAATAACTCCTTTAACGTAAATAATAAGTAAAATCTCAAAACAAAAAAATAAATCATTGGAGAGAATAATTTTATGGGACTTACTTAAGATTTAGGTTACTTCTTGTCTCAAAATATTATTACTATATGACTGTAGCATGCTCTACAAGAGTATAGGATGTATTATGGGGTCCATTTGAGAATTTTTAGTGAATTTTTTGGTTGGAAAAGAAATTCAGTAAATTAGTTAAAATAAGAAAAATAATATAACATTACATAGAAGTGTGAAATACATTTAAAAAAAATGAAAGAGAAACTTTGATAAGCATTTAACTAATGTAGATGAAAACAAAAACAAAAAAAATCGTCGACAGCAGGATTCGAACCTGCGCAGGCAAAGCCCAACAGATTTCGAGTCTGTCTCCTTAACCACTCGGACATATCGACGCTCTATCTCACAATTTTACAATATATAGTATCTATAATCACAAAAATTGCTTCACTAAACTAGTTGGTGGCATGGTGGGGTAAATAAAAGGACTTGAATTGGTCCCAGATTAAGCACATTACAAGAAAAAGTTCTACATGGTAAATTTGGTCAATTACATGACAGTTGACATGCAGAAAAAAGAGGAAAAAAGAGATAAGTGTGGGGGCAACTAGGCAACTAAAATATTAGACCCTCATGTTGTTGCTGCTACACATATATAAAATCACTTGTAGCAATGAAAATGCAACAAGAGGAGGTCCAAGCCAGATATAAAGCTTAAGTTCTAAGTCTCATTTTTTTCTTTAATTTTTTTCTTCTGACTGAAATCATTCATAAATTATGTTGTTATTTAAGAGGCTATAATATTATATGTACTGAAATCATTCATAATAGTAGTAATATTATTTTTGCAGGAATGTCAGAAGGTTCGGTGGTATAATATTATATGTACAGAACAATAAATAAATAATAATTATTAATTTATTTTTCATTTCTCTTGCTTCTTGTGTTGTGTTGTGTGCTCTCTCTGACTCATACCCATCCACATATATTTTATGTGACTCTTCTGTCTTTATATGTGTTGTTGCTTCTCATTCACTTCGAGCTTTGTCTTTGTTGTGTCTCTGCGGAGAACCACATTGCTTCTGCGCCAATTGACTAGTACCACCCCATTAAAAGGACCAGTGTCTTCTTGTGTCCACTTTTGCTTTGTCTTTTTGTTAGTCTTAGAATATGATCTTGTTAGTCCTTCTTCCTCCTCTTCCCACCCCAGTTTGGCTTTCTCATGTATCTTCCTTCCTTGGACTATCTTTCATGTAAGATAAGTTCCTCAAAGAAAATTAAAAAGACCCTTTTTTTGTGTTGTGTCATTTTTAGTTTTCTCTTTCTTGCTTATTTATTTGTTTTAAGTCATGGAAGCTTCCTGCTGCAACCTTGAAGTGGATGTCAATGGAGAAGAGACTTTCATGGTAGACAAGGTAACCCTCTCTCTCTCTTCTTTATTGCTTGGTTCAAAGTGCATGTTTATTAAAATCTTGTCATTTGTTTTAAAACTTTGTTTACAAACTGTGTAGGACAATGGTTCACTTTTTTTTCTTCTATGTTTGTTACCTTTTATTGTAAATTCTCAATAATTTCTTTTCCCCCCTTTTCTTTTCTGTTTGTCATAGCTTATAGGATCTAATATCTTACATCTATAAGCATAGTTGTCACAAGGTTAAACTTTTTATCATTTTTGGATGATGGTTTTTGTTAAGCTAAATGCTTGCTACTACTTGTGAATATAGAATGATTATGGTTCAATGATGATTTGTGCTTTGCAATTTTTATTTCTCTTTCTCGATTGTGCTTTCTAGCTAGTAGTAGTGGCTACCCTCGATTACTTTATGATTGTGTAAGTAGCTTTCCGCCCATCATTAATTTACACCTACATAGCATTGAGGTGGGGCAACTTCTGTTTGTCCATCCTTGCAATAACTTCCATCACCATTTTCACAAACCACAAGAGCAAGAGTCACCCTTTTTCATCTTTTGTTTTTGTTTTTATTTTAATATGTTGCATGTCACATTAAATGCTGCTGCTATGGTCTTCTGAGCCTTTAATGTTCTCACCTTCACTTGGTTTGTTTTATTCACTTTTATTTTTGAGAGGGACCTAAGGTTGCTTTCAAGATATTTATTTCCTTTCTATATCCTTCCATGCCAGATGATTTGTATATAGAGATCCCTCCTGCTCACACTTACAATTTATTGTTTATAACGACTCTAGTCCATTCTTTTGGTTTCAGAACTTTAATTGGAGTGGAACTTTCCGTTTCATTCTCTCATTTTCCCCATTTTCACACTGTTCCTTTTTTAGTCTATGTGCTCCACTGATTCAATGTTTTTGGTACGTTGTTTTGGAATTTAATTTAGATCAAAACTTAGATGAAGTTTTAAAGATACTTTTGGTGCTGTTCTCTAATCATAATTAGAGTCTTACTTCAGTAATTTATGCCGCGGATTATCGGAGTAAAGCTCCAATTCTGATTGGAAAATAACATAAAAGATATTTAATGAATTGGATTCAAGTTTTTCCCTTAATTTATCCTATTTGTCACTAATAGCTTTTTCCACAATAATCATTTACCTTTTATTAGTTTGCTGCAATTTCTTATCTAGTTATTCCATTTCTTCTATAATCATCTAACTTCGTTTCAAATATGTACTTTTGCAGACTGTTATTACTCAGTACTCAAGCAAATTTGCTAGATTATTTGGAAAGTCTAGTGGTGCCACAGGAAAGCTTAAAGTAATATTCCATGATTTTCCTGGAGGTGCCGAAGGCTTTGAGCTTATGTTAAAATTCTGTTACAACAATGGAGCAGCTGATATAAGTCCTTCCAATTTGTTTCTTGCACGTTGTGCTGCTGAGTACATGGAAATGAAGGAGCCTGTGGCTGATGTTTCTAACTTATTGGAACAAACAGAAAAGTCACTCCAAGAGATTAGCTATTGGACTTGGTCAGAACTTTTGATTGGTTTGAAGCAGTGCCAGAATTTACTAGTCGCAGATTCTTCTGTGATAGTAGAGAGATGCTTGGATACTATTGTGGGGAGGCTGGTTTTGGCCAGTGAAGCAAGTCCTTGTGCATCAACTAGTTCCACAGAGAGTTCTTGGATTCGGTTTTCGTGTGACTCTAAGAGTACTGAGAGTATAAAGACAAGTTTCTCTCGTTTAACATGGTGGTTTGATGATCTCCTATTTTTGAGTCCCTTGTTGGTTGCATTGTTGGTCAAGTCAATGCTTTTGCGTAAGATGGACCATGTTGTCATTAGTAAGTTTCTTCTCTACTATCAGAAAGCCAAATTCTCCACTGCTACTACATATGAGAAGAGCAAGATCATAGAAATGGTCATAGATATGCATTATGAAATGGATCAAAGTTGTGTTCCATGCAAGACTTTGTTTGGGATTCTGAGGGTTACTTTGGGTTTGAACATAAGCAAATGTAGTAGGAATAAGTTGGAGACTATGATTGGTTCCCAATTGGATCAAGCAACCTTGGACAATTTGCTTGTTCCATCTCCTTATGGAATAAGCTACTTGTATGATGTGAACCTTATTTTGAGATTTTTGAAAGCATTCGTGCGGCGGGGAAATGGTCTAGTCACTCCCATTCAAATGAGGAAGGTTGCTAGTTTAATAGATTTGTATATAGCAGAAATAGCTCCTGATCCTTGTTTGAAAACTTCAAAGTTCTTGGCTCTTGCCACAGCAATTCCAGATTCTGCAAGAGATTCTTATGACGAGCTCTACCATGCAATGGACATGTATCTTGAGGTATAATAATTCTTTCCAATGTTAATTTCAAATGTTGAAGTCCTTAACTTCAGTTGTATGGTTAACTACTTGATTAAGATAGACTTTAATTTCCATGTACTATTTACACCTTCAAAAAATCATGTATGTCAGTTTGTTGTTAGTAATGGTACGACTTTTAAGTTAGTTATTGTAAAAGTAAACATACTTCTCATATATGCTAATGTAATATCATGTGTAACACTGAAAATTGAATTTGGATCTGCCTTTTAAATTCATGGCCTTTGTAAACATAGTGTGGTTGAAGTGTTGAACTGACTAGTATTGTTATAGGTACATGCTCAATTGTCACAGGAAGAAAGACTGAAGATATGCTGTGGTTTAAATTATGAGAAGCTTTCACCTCAAGCTTGCATACACCTTTCTCAGAACAAAAAATTTCCTTCAAAATCCGCAGTTCAAGCTCTTGTCTCTCAACAATCTAAGTTAAAAAATTTACTCCATGCCACTCCTAGTACAAGTTCATGTAATGATTCACCTTGCAGCTCCAGTGGTGTTGCTCAAATGGGAAAGAAAGACAAATCCAGTGAACAGGTTGTGTTGTATGCTGGCAATTATGATCTTTCTACAGATAATGAGAAACTCAAAGCACATTTGCAAGGAATGCAGTGGAGGGTCATGGAGTTAGAGAAGTTCTGTAAGAAAATGCAAATCCAAATGGCAAAGGTCACAAAATCAAAAGCATCAGGCAATAGTTATGCTAAATCTTTGCCTAAGCTATGCTCATAACACTTCTTTTTGGATTTTGTTTATTTTCCCTTTGTAATTTTTATATATGTACAGCACAGGAATGAATTATGTGTCTGTATTTTTTTAATATTTCTGCAAGCATAACTAAGAACAGTGATATTGATTGTACAGTCATAAAGTAATGAAAGAAGAGAGACTTCAAAGAATTTGTGAAAAAGTCTTATAATAACAATATGATAAAAGTGTGTATTAACTCATGTCTCATAATTCAATTTTCAAGTACCCCCTCAATTTATAAACATTGATCTTTGAATTGATCAATATTCACTCAGCTTTGATTCGTTGTAACTTGTAAATCAAAGTTGATCCGTTACCTGCAAATAGAGGCATGGCCAGCAAAATGGTTTTACACTTTCACATCAATTTTTTCAACCAATAAAATTATGGTTTATTGATTGCCCCCAGATGAAAACAATATACTAGTTGACACGCATAAGATACAAAGTAGTTACTGTTATTATAAGTCAAGATGGGTCCACGTAGTTACTGTCATTACCAGCCACCACTACCTGAAGGTGCGACCGAGCCAGCCTTGATTGGTCAAAGATTTTTATTTTTTTTATAAGTTAATTAAGTTTCTACTATCACAATAATTTTAAATTTTGATTTGTGTTAACTAAAATTGAGGATGGAAATTTTTTTTCTTTTTATTTGTTTTGATTAAAATTCGAAACCTATAGAAGAGTAGAGTAGTTGTAATTAAGATGTGCATGGAGGTCCCATATTACGTACGTTGCAAATTAGTAATAATGCAATTGGCAGTGAAGTAGAAGAAGTGGTGGTGGAGCTGGTTACCCTTTTTCTCCAGCTCCATTTCCACTCTTGTCTCTATTAGACAAAATATACATTATTATCATATTCATAGTCACATACTAAAGCTATTAAACCTGGTATTTTGTGAAATAAGGTAGTGGTTAGATAGAAAATTTTAAAATTATTAAAGAATTTAAAATGGTTTAGTTTTTAATTCATCTGAAACTCGAAATCCTCCTTTTAAACACGTTTAAGGTCTAAATATGATAACTTAAAAAAAGAAGAAGTAATTAACATGTCCAAGTATTCGAATCCAAATATGTACTAGACATACAATGTTGTATTTCGGTTGTGTACCGGCAAGTGTATCATGCTGTTTGGTCTCATGCGGAAAATTGTCTCAACAATTAATTATGATAATTATAAATATATTTTAATAATGTCCTTTCGTGTACCGATCGAATATTCGTACATAATAAAGGGCATGGCGCCATGGTAGTCTCAAAGACAACACATGTTTCTGTAGGACTGTACTATAGAAGCTACTGGAATCCCATTTAATGTACTGGACCAGTGCTGAATGTTTTCTTAAAGATTAATTTTTCTTATAATTTTGTTTTGGATATTTAATATTAAGTGATATAGAGTGAAGTGATATACATTAGGTGTAACTTGTTTTTCTTAATAAATGATTAATAAGAGAATCATTCTGATTTGTTTAAAAGTAAAATAAATAGATTATGTTTGGTGGTACACTCAATGTTGCAATAAAGATGATTATTTTTATAAGATATTTTGATTATAAAAAAAGTAAAGTTTTTAAAATATATTCACTTATCAAATTAAATATTTTCATATTTTTATTCAGTAATCAAAACATAGTGTTGGGTTTTATACAAACGATAATTATTTAAGATTAACTAAACTATGTTAATACTCTGTGGCAATATAAAACATTTGTACAAGAAAATATAAGGGATTAAGAATAAAATAGAGTATAACATAAATATGATTTACCTGGTTCATCTAATGTTAACAAAAATAACAAATTTACTATGGAAGGTTTATAACTAAATTATATAGATTATAATGATTAACACTCTTGTCTTTCGTATTCAACATGAACTCTATTTCTAACAATCTAATATTTCCATTTCATTTCACCCTTACCCTCCCTCAAGTATTTCTCTTTTTGTGTTTTTGATGTCTCTTAAATTTCCCTTTTGCTAATTTTGTTTATTATATAAAAGTTTTCTATTCATATCTAAATTACTAGGATTTTATGACTACCAATTAATAATAACAAAAACAAATTTTTTAAAGATTTATTTTTCAATTAATTATAATACATAATTATGCAGCCAATTGATCAACTTTCTCACAATATATATATATATATATATATATATATATATATATATATATATATATATATATTTTTTTTTAATAATATTCTAATTATATACTAAATATTTAATAAACAAAGCTATCGAATATAACTTCCTCTCACAGGACAAAATTTATTTTAAACGAAGTTCTCAATAAATGATGTATCAAACGAGACTACTCTCAAGACGAAGTTCTCAACAGATTATAATCAGATAATAAGTTCGTGGACACAAATAATAACAAATAGCTTCAAGGAGGGATTAAAAGTCAATATGCACATGTAAGAGATAAAGAAACACAACTAAATTAAAAATCGTCCTTAGATCAGTGATACACTATAGGTCATTGATAGAGTTCGTTTTGGTGGGTCTCAAGTCTCAGCGCCGTATAATCACTACCCTCTTTTGTATGCAATAATTCATTTGAAAGTTCCATGGATAAGAAATGAACATATAAAAGATGAAATTACTAGAAAAACTAATACAACATCCCATCCCCTCCATTAACTAATACTTATTATTTAAATTTAAATATATTTTTATGTAATAATTACATAAATCATATCTCTATAATCTACAACAGAAATAAAAAATATCAGTATTTAATATTATAAATTTATTTAATTTGATGATAAAAAGTCTAAGATTCTAAGTTAAAATTACTCCCATTAAGTTAAAATTATTTTGATCTAACTGATATCAACATTTTATTATAATATTTTATGAAGAGAAAAGAATCACAAAAACCTTTGTAGTGTAGTGGAAAAATTATTAGTCATAACAAATAAATGGCTACCCCAAATTCGTAAAAAAAAAAAAAAAAACTTCCTTCCATTTGTCCTTCACCATTCCTAATGACATTAGTCTTTTTGTCTAACTTAAAAAACTTTTTCCTACTTAGAATAATTCATAAGTGTGAGATATACTTATTTTATATTACAAAATTTAGATATTTTTCTTCCTCTTCTAAACTATATTTTTATTTTTATTAGGGTAAATATAACTCAATTCTATAATTATATATATACCTTTAAACATTTAAATTTACGGAACTTATCCAATTCTTTTACGTATTTTCCTTTAAGAAACTTAAGAAAGATGATCAAGACATATTTTTTTTTTTTGCTATAAAAGAGCTTTAGAGAAAAGCTCAATTAAAAGAATAGACAAGCTTAACTTCCATACTGAGCACAATCTTTTAGTTCATGCTCGGCATAAAGCTCATAGATCATTTCTCATATTAAGACCATACCGAACGTTAATCTTGTTCCATACTCAGCAAGGAGCTTCATAGGAGCAGCTCTATCTTATCTGCTTATGACACTCAATACCTAACACTTAACGAAGAAAACCCCAGATGCTTTTATGAAAGGACGGGGTCCCATACATTAACTCGTGTAAACATTAAAAAAACACTGTACTAGGATAAATACAAGGTTTCTAGCTCTCATTTGGTTGACTTCTCCATCTTTTATACTTCTCATGATCAGTAGTTAGTTTCTCTATTCTTAAAGTTTAATTCTTAAAATTTGATATAACTAAAATTAACTTTTATGTAATTACTCTTGATTATTTATTTAATATTATTTCTTATACTTTACTTTTATGTATAATACTTACTTTACCTTCATCAACCTTAACTTGATTTATATTACTTAATATTATTAGAAGATAATGTTTGAATTATATGAATTAAATAAGGGAATTAATGAACGTTATTATTAATAATAAAGTAAAATGTATCGTAAATCCTTTTAACCTTTATCCTTGAGGCAAAATTTCTTAATATTTTTTTATTTTTATTGATAGGTAATTTTTTTTAGTAAAACTATACAAAGAATCGATAGTATAGATTGGCAACTAAGACTCCTTCATTTACAGGATTAATGTTAGAATATAATATGATTTATAATAATTTAGATGATAATTTTTGAATAAATGTGTTTTGTGGTTAATGAAATGGGGCTTCATGAAGTTAAACTCGAGCATTTTCTTATTTTACTGTGAAAACTAATTTTACACTCTAAGTGTTTGAACAAACTTCTCAACCAATTTCTAAACTTGATTTTAAACCATTTACATTTTGCTATTAAAATCATTTAATGGGTTGGTTCTTGTGAGTTTAGGACAGTAACAATAATGGATTATCAAATATTACTCAAATCTCTTACAAAAATGATATGTCTTTGTATTCTCAGAAGTTGGTTGAGATGATTCAACTTCGTTGTCTATTTATGTGATCTCTATCTTCCTCCTCCTAAAATAATAATGAATATATCAGTTTAGAAATGATCTATGAATTAAGTTTTGTTGCTTATTGCTAACAAATTATAAACGTTTTTAACAAAATTTCAACAAAAGATTAATATAATATCTATTACAAACATAAAATACAAGCTGAGACTTTTTCAACTTAACATGCCAAACTTGAAAAATATAAAAAACTTAAAAGGATAAAAAATAACATTAAATCTTTAGAAAAATTCCCCATGTCACGTAAGTTCTTAGGTAATAAAATTTTATAAAATGAACCAAGTAAATAAATATTTTTAGTTAATGATTAATCTTTAATTTCCAACTTAAAAATATCTCAACTAAAAAAAAAATTATAATAAATAAATTTAAAATTTAAGAGTAATGATATTTAAATATTTTAAAATATTAAACACCCGTCAACGTCTATTATTTTTCTTAATATCTCTCATCTTATTATATGTATATATTAGTGTCTACGAATCATTTTTCAAAATTCAAAGATACTTCTCACGATTCCGTCTAGCCTATTGAGCAAGTCCCTTGTTTTCAAATAGAGAAAAAGGTGCATACACACACTCACTAACCATGTAAAATTTTGTACACAACCTTAATATTTATATTGTCCAGTGTTTATACTCTCTCAAATATTATTATTAGATGCCAGCAAATCCTTCAATTGTGTCTCGTGAACAATATAATTTTGGAGTTCGTAAATAAATCCATATACAACTGTTAAGACATCTTTGTCAACAATTTTATAACCAAAGGATGTCCTATTTAATGTTTCTACTTCACAGTGGCACTGAGGAAGATGCTAGGTGTGTCATTTTGTGGTCACCCTGTCCCCTTGACCTTATTATATATATTATGAAGTTGCTAACTAGCTAGCGTAACATTCGGGTTTGTTTCCCTCTGCAGTCTTCAGTGTCTTTGTGTTAACGTTCTAAAAGTCATATATATGTGCCGTAACGAAGAAGATATACATATGCACTGTTTAAGAAAACCAAGTTGGTAGTTTAAATGTAGTTAGTTAATAAATACCTAGTTCATTGTGTATTTGCATGTGTTATGGGAATATATATAGTTTATATGGTTAGTATGAAATTTGATATTGTGGCAACCAAGAAACTAGGTGAGGAAATAAATTCGAATCTTGTGTAATGTTTCTAGTTTCCCTTCGACGCTACTCTTCTCCCTCTTTCGAGATCTATGTAATTTGTACATTGATTTGTTGACCCAGAAACTACTATATATATGATAATACAAAAGAAAAAATAAACAAAAAAGACAAAACATAGAATTCAACAGGAAAGAAAGGCTTATTATTATTATTATTATTATTATTACTAATATTTACTAATATTTTTTTTATACAAGGAAAAGGCTTAATTATTTTGTTGTTGACTCTCCAAAAAGTCTCGTATGAATCCCGTGGTACGTGGTCACTAGTCAACAAGTGCACGCTCTTATTCCAAAAACTCATAGATATAAAAAAAAAGACAAAAATATAATGCATGGATCACGGGCAAGCAATGTAGCAAATTTTAAGATGAGTTTATTTTAAATTAATTTAAATAAATCATTATAATTTTCATTATTTGAAGTTTGTCTTTCAAGTTGGTTTTAAATTTGTATGTGATATCTTCCCTACAACATTAACAATAGTACCTTATAATGTTTATAGACAAATTGACAAGAAGTTTCGGTTACTAAATGTTTTTTTAAACTTTTAAGCTGAAGTTGAATTTGAATTTGAGCAGAAAATTAAAGTGGTTTGTGCTTTTTACTTGATGAGTATGAAATCCTTATGTAATGTTATTTTCCCTCAAATAATGGTTCTGCTGAACAATGAAACTAGACTCTTGGGTTTTGTTTGAATTTAGAGTGAAAAGAGAAGAAAGAAATTAGATAAAATGAAATAAGAATGATAGAAAATAAGAGAAATAGGTGGTGAATGAAGTCGTAGAAGATCTTTGTTTGAAGTTTAATAGGAAAACTTTGACGATCTTAATTTGGGCTTGGGCGATGTTGGTGATAGAGGATAAGCCCAATAAGCTACAAAGGTCATTTTGTAACAGAAACAATTTTTGGTCATTTTGTTCTCGTAACATGTCCAAAAAGGGACGAAAACACAACATACAAATTACCACTCCATTTGGGTTCAGAGGAAAAGTAATATTAGATCTGATTCAATCTCGAAAATCAATTTAGGAGGTGAGGGTTATTTTTTATTTGTATATTGTAATTTGTTTTTATTTTTAATTGACGTAAATTTTGAGTTTTTTTTAATCCATTCATGATATTTAACATTATTAAACATGATAGATAGATAATATAATAGGTAGGTGACTTTTTTTTTTTTTTTTTCAATATATCTCTTATATCCAACACTATTAGATTTGATGTACAGGTGGGTGGTCCTCATTTTTTAAAATTTTAAAATAATCTTATATTTTTCTTAAAATATAAATTACTCAACTCTAAAAATTAACCTAAATAATGATAATTATTTTCCACTTATATAGTTTAGTCTGTATAAGTAGAACTTTGGTTTTTTCCAAATAACGTGTGATCTTTATAAGATAATCCTTGAATCTATCAAAAGCAGTATAGTGTGAATAATTGAGAGTAATTGGAATTTTCAATTGATATATTAACTATTAAGCTAGTAAATCAATACAAAATTATGCAATTCATCAAATATTCGAATGAATAATTGTATCAATTAATCTTAGTTGACTTAAATAATATTACTTTTTTTCTTACATAAAAATAAGTCATGTCTTAGTTTCGTAAATGCATATCAGTGACTTGATTATATTCCATATTAGGCTATCTGATTTTTCATGCTCACCATCGTTGCAAGGTTAGTTTAGATTTCTGATTTTGGAGGTTGCAATCTGCGAACCAAGCGTAGTAATTTATGACTATTAAAAAAAATTTAGTCATTTTGTGTCATTCATACATTGCTGCAATAAATATCAAGAACCGATCCTTAAACACGACAATAAAAACAAGAAATCTCACATCACTTGAATATATAACATGTTACGTGTCTGAATTTTGTGGAGATGATAAAGACACTCTACATAATTGAGGGAACAAAGAATGTTATTTGATTTGCTATACCAACGATCGAAGTTCCAATATCACATTCTGTAGCGATTAAAAATCATTGCAAACAAGAAAAAAAAAGTGTATTTTTTTTTTCCATATCCGTATCATCATTTTTATGACGAAGAATGACAACAGAAACTAAAATTTAAACATCTCAAGATAACATAGACTAACCTATTAAAAATAAAGATTAGAAACTAAAACAAATAAATAGATCAAAGTATAAGTGGGAAACATATATTTTAGAGCATTTATAATTTTACTCTTAAATTATTTTACCCTTGTAATTTTATCTATGAATTAATTATTTTAATTATATTTGTGCAGTTTTAATTATTTTAATTTTTAAAATTATATATTTTGCTATTGATTTTAAATTACATCTTAGAATAATTTTAGTTAAATTTAAAAAAATCTTTCTTTTTAATATAAAATGTTACTTAGTTAAATAAGGCAATAGAGAAATTTAATAAATGTTTTTAAAGATAAAAATGAAATAGAGTAGAAAAACCTATCGGTTAGAAGTTGGCATATTTTAAAAGCTACCTCAAGTAGTGTATAAAAAAGCATCAGTTCAAGTAATGTCTTAACATTTTAGAAGCTATTAAAAAATATATATATTCAAAACTTACTTACCAAATAATCAAACAAACTTATTAGCTACTAAAAAAGTTAGAAACTATTAAACAAAATTTGTTTGAAACTTACTTATGAAATAGTCAAACTTTTTAGTTAGTAAATAAATTGGAAGTTAACTGAAATATCTTATTAAATATAGCCTAAGTCTTTATTGTTATTCTTATTAGTCCCTATATTTTATATTTTAGTTCTATTTTAAAGCATGGAAACAAATATTATGTAATTAACAATGTGGGATAATTTTTTGTTTTTCAATTAATCAATCAATTAATGCCTCAAATTATTTAATATTATTATATGATTTTTGATAGAAAAATTTAAAATTTAAAATATAAAAATTAATAAAAAATGACTTTCAAATTAAAGAGACTAAAAGTTATAGAACTTAAAAGAAGAAAATTTCGAAACTATATGAAAAATGAGTAATTACACCTTGGTTTAATTATATGAATAGGATTTGCCCCATGCACGCACAACAAACTTAATTTTCTGTCTTTCAAGATATCCAGTTAGTGAAGATTAGCAAATTCTGGAACATCAAAAGTTAGGACTATGAATTGCAACTCTATAATTTTATTATCATCGTGTTCTTTCTTTACATACTTAAATGTGAAATAATATTTGAATTTAAATAAAATATACTAATTGTATAAATTTTTATACTGGCTACTATCTGATTATAAATTAATAATTTAATATGTACAGTATGATCATTAATTTTTATAATAATTACTATTTAAAATATTTATAGTTAAGATCATTTTTAATTAGTTGATAAAATAAGAATTTAAAATCAATAGTGTATTGAAACTAAATTCGAATTATATTTTTGATTCAATAATTATAGTCAAAGTTTTAAATAAATAATAAGATTTATGCTAAATTGTATTTTGATTGCCTGAGTTATTCGATCCACGATTTTAGTTCCTTCATTTTAAATTCATAATTTCCGTTCATTTATAGTTTTTATTCCACAATTTTGTTCCTCTTATTTAAATTTTATAACTTTAGTTCTTTAATTTTAAAAAATTTAAATTTTGGTCACCCTATTTAATTTTATAATTCTATTCTCCTATTTTTAAATATACATAATTTTAATTTAATCATTAAACCCGTCATATGTTATAATTGATATCTCAACATTCACGGTAATAATGTGGAATGGAACATTAATAGTTACATGTTATACTATAGCTAATGTCAAAACATTAATGATTACTAAATAAATATTTCACTGTGATTAAATTGTCATATCTTTAAGTATTACGGGATAAAATCACAAAATTAAAATAAAAAAATAAAAATTGAAGAATCTTAAAATTGGAAAGTTAATATTGCCGAATTAGAAATAAAGACATCAAAATTAAGAATTAAAAACTATAGAAAATGAAAATTGTGGAATTAAAAATAGAGGAATCAAAATTATGGTTCGAAAATTATTAGAGCACAAAAAATAAAAATAAAGTGAAATTTAGCATAAGATTTATTTACTGTTCATATTTTATGTATTTATCTGCAAATTTTTAAATAATTCTTAACAATATTTTTTAAATTATGTATTAATAACATATTCTAAAAAAACTTTCTGTACTAGTTCAAAGGCTATATAAATAAAAATGTATTGTCAGGAAAAAGATTAAAAAACAAATGAAATAAACGTTTAAATCTTTAAGGTGGCCCACGAGTTAAATCGAGAGCTAAGTTTGTGGATGAAAATGCCTGCAACCTAGCATCAATATTCACACGAATTTTAGTACACTGTGTTGAGATAAACATTTTAAACGTTTTATGTAAAACAAAAACTTTTATGAGAAAATCAAAAGAAGGAAAAGCTTGGAATAATCAGTGAGAATATTATTATCATCATATACGTCGGGCAGTTATTTATTTTTTAAAATTTTTTAATCGTAAACTTTAATATTAGCTAATTAATTACCACAATAAATAATTATATATTTTTTCAAAAAGTAATTGTATATTTTTTTAATAATTATTGTATACTTTTATAGAAGATTTTATAAATACGTAGTTGATTAGGTGGCTAAATATTAAGATTGGTCATTTAATAAATGTCATTGGAATATTTTTAAATTTATTTAATTTAAAATAATAACACTCAAAATAAATGATAATAGATGAAAAATAATATTTTTATTCTTGCACCTGCAAAGTACTCCACGATTTGGTATGAGTATTCAAATCGTCATCTTCCTATCTGACTTTACGTCCTTATTTTTGAATAGAAAACCTTTGAACTTTTCGTCCTTTCTTCAGTACAAATGTTCAATATATTTACAAAGACACTTGAACCTTAAGTAAAATAATCACAATAATATATATTATATATGTATTAAACAATACTTAGACTATGAGTTTAATTTTGAGTTCATGTACTTTCTTCAACACAAGCGTTCAACATATTTGAAAAGATATTTTAACTTTTAAGTAAGTATCAATTTCACAATAACGATAATTACAAATATATACACTAAGTTAATCACGTATGATTAATTGTAATCATAATTATAATTACTAAATTTAATATCTTAATTCCTCTTTGTTTAACGTTTGTCCTATCGGTCTTGACACGTACTCAAGTTTATTGCGACCCACATGTAAACTTCAATCCAGCCAACGTTAAAGCATCGACTGAGCCTTATTTTTTAAGACATCGAATTTTATTTTAACTCGTTTCTTATCTGATCTGGTTAATTAAAGCGTTGCCTACTAAGATACGCATAAGCTATTAGGGTATCAACAAAGCTCTTAGCTGATACAGATATAATTATCGTGAAAATACTATATTTCTATAAAGATAAATATGAATATTTTATATTTTTGGGAATAAACTATTCTTAGGAATAATTTTTCGAAAACTTAGAATATACATGCAAATTTGACATTCTTATCCCAATAATTTTTATTTTAAAATTATGGAGTAGGAATTAGAAATATAGAAAATCAAAAATATGAAATTAAGGAATCAAAATTATGGATAAGGAGACATAGATTAAAGTGCATTTTAACATGAGATTATTTACGGTTCATAATTTTTTGTATTTATTTGTAAATTTTTAAATAATTAATAATAATATTTTTTTAAAGTATATATTAATAACAAATTAAAAAATCCTTTCTATACTAATACAAAAGGAATATAAATAAAGATGTATCGTCAGGAAAAAAATAAAAAAACAAATGAAACAAACGTTTTAAATTTTTAAGGTGACCCACGAGATCAGTCGAAAACTAAGTTTGTGGATGAAGATGACACCATTAATGTAAAACATTTTAGAACATTGTGTTGACATAAACATTTTAAACGTTTTATGTAAAACAAAAACCTTTTGAGAAAATCAGAAGAAGAAAAAGCTTGGAAAATTTAGTGAGAATATCAATAAAAATAAAAACTATTTATTTTTTTTGGAAAAATTATAAAATTTTTAATTTAAAATAAATAATAATAAATTAAAATAGAGGTAAGTGAAATTATTTTTTATTTCCATCTAATTATTAGATTCTCAATAAGATATATTGTATATTCTAAGCACCAGTAGATAAATAATTTATAACATTACTTTATTTATTTATATCGATTGTATGGGAAATTTACGTTATTCAGTTTTTAATGTTAGTTGTAGGATGAAATTATGTTGCTAAGTATTTTATATTGGTTAAGTAGACAATTGATGTGGATTATTTGAATTTCACGTTTGTTGTCTAAAAAATTGACTTTGTTGTTTGAATCCATGTTGGTTAAGTAGTTAACTAATGTAAGTTCCACATAAAATTTATATGTGATCATTCAAACTTGCAAATTTTGTCTTCTATAGAGTGGTTCTATTCATCCTTACAACGAGTCTATTTTGTTAAGATATCTATATTATAATCATATGTCTTCTAATTTTTTTTCTCCTGTAAAAACGGTTAAATTCCTTTGAAACAAAATCTAACTCATTATCTATTCTTAATACCTTTAACTTAGTTCCTTATTTTGTTCCTCATAACGTAAATTAACACTCTCTTTGAAAAGTCATCAATAACACTCAGAAAATAAGACTTTCCACCTTTCATTTGAGTCTTAGACGGATCCTATAAATTTTCATGAACATATTCAAAAGGTCCACAGGATGTGTGTTTACTTGTTCCAAAATGCACTCTATGAGATTTCCCCCAAAACACTCTGGTCATAGAAATCCAGTTTCTAAAGCTTATCCCCCATCAACAAATGTTACTTCTCCAACTCTGCCAAATCTTTCTTAATAGTGTGGCCCAACCTCAAGTGTCACAATTTAGCCTTGTCTTCTATCATCTAATTGACCACAAACACGTGTTCAATGATAGTAGACCCTTACAAGAGGTACAACCCATTAAATCGTCTACCCCTAAAAAATACAGATGCTCCATTGAACTCCTTCATCATTCCACCTTCTACCTTGGTAGAATACCCTATTACATCAAACATGCTAATGGACATAAGGTTCTTTTTGAGCTTTGAAATATACCTCACACTTTACAACAACAATTCCCTGTTGCCAAACATCCTTAGTCTGATAGGCCCAATATCTTGCACCTTGCAAGCTTTGTTGTTCCCAAGGAGTACCATTCCACACTCCTTCAATTCTAATTCTACGTACATTCGAAATCCATGACTCAATTCTTTATTGAGTCATTACACAAAGCCATAAGAATCCAAACAGATTCATGTCCCTTAGAATCCTTTGCAACATCTGCAGTTTTCTGTACCGGAGATCGTTTCACATTCTCAGGGAAATTTCTTCTAATATAACTTATCTTCAGACATTAGTAACATTATTTCTACTTCCTCCAATCAGGTTAACCTTTTTCTTTTTCCTTTTACTATTTTTTCCTTTCCCCTTTGCTATTGCTAAACCATATGATACATTCTCTCCCTTTAAGTATTGAAACTTTTGAAACTCCTTGGTTCGAATTGGTTCGAATTAAGGTTACAACCTCTTCCAATGTAATTACTACCCTGATCCTTCCCATATATAAATATACCCCTAAAATTCTTAAAGGTCTTTAGTAAAGAATTTAAGAGAATAACAACCTTATTCTTATCCTCAACAAGGTCATCAAGAATCTTGTTGAAATCTACCAACTGCTTTTCTATCATTCTTGATTCCACCATCTTGAACAAGTCAAGTCGTTGCTTCAAACAAAGTTTGTGGGCCACAAACTTAATCATATACAAAGTCTTCAATCTTACCCACATACCAGCAACGGTTTTCTCCTTTGCAATTTAGTGCCTTATCACTAAGGCACAATATGATTGTACTTCTTATCTTATTTATCATATTATTTTTTTACAGCTTGTGTTAAAGGTAGTGACATTCACCTCACTCTTTAACGCTTCATCGCACCTTTGTTGCATCAAGATTGTATCTATCTTGATCTTCCATGACCCGAAGTCGCTACCTCCATTTAACTTTTCAATATTTAACTTCCTTGCCATTCTTGATAATCTATCTTCTTCTCTTCAAATCCCCACCAACGACTCCACTTGTGAAAGGTTACAAGAGTGAAAAATGGAATTGTTTTTTATATTTCTCAAAGAGATACAAGCAACTTGCACTCGCATATATATATATATGTTAGATAATGTTATACATTTATGATAGTGTTATGCATTTATGTTAGATAATATTATGCATTTCTATTTTATCTTTTTTATTTGTCTTACAAACGAATGCACATGAATGAAACTATAGCCTCTTGTTTTTATATTTTTCCTTCCTTTTCCTCTTCTTCATATAATTGTTAAGTTTTACATGGTATTAGAGCAAGGATGATCCAAGCTTCCATGGATCCATTTGATTTGACAGCAACTTGAGTGATTTCTTCTTGTATTCGTTCTTCCTTTTGAGGCTCTCTATTAGAGTTTGCAGAATTTGGGGTTTTACTCTCTTTGTTTTTTAATTGTTTGCAATGGTTGGAAAAAGGATGATTCCCTTTCTAGTCATACAATATCTTATCTTGTTGAGCAATTTCAAAAGTTTCTTGTCACGCAACCACATGTTATGTCTGTCCAATCTAATATAGGTTTGTCCTCTCCTAGCTCATCAGGTACATCTTCACCTATATGGATCCTTGACTCTGGAGCTTCTCATCATATGTCATCTGATTTTAAATTATTTGTGTCTTTGCATCCTGTCTCATCTGTGTCAGTCATGGCTGCTGATGACACTTCTATGCCATTAGCAAGCACTAGGATCTTCAATCCAGGAGGTTCATTGGGACAGGTCGTAGGCAAGGGGACTTTATATTCTGGAAGAATAGAGACTTCCAGATGTTGCAGCTTCTAGTGTTGACTTGTCGTCCTTTCGTTTGAATACCTCATCTTTTAGTTTTTATCTATGACACTCTTTTATGGCATTCTTGTCTAGGACATGTTTCTTCTTCTCGTCTTCTTTGTTTTCGGATGATATCTGTGACGGTTGTGGTTGCAAACTTCCTAAGTTTACTGCTTTGCCTTTTTCTAAGAGTATTTGAGTTTCTGTTGTAGCTTTTGACTTAGTTCATTGTACTTGTTATTGTTGGATCGAGTACCCGTTTTCTCTTTCTTTTTCTCTTTTCTTCTCTTCTCATCAAATTAAATGAATTATACATATTTATTCTCTTCTATTTCTCTTTTTTCTCTAATCTCTTGTGAGCCTCTCTCTCCCTGTCTTTGCAAATTGATTTGATTGTCTAATTTCAATTTCAATTCCTTTGCCCATAAATTGATTTTTATGTCTCCCGTCATGTTGTGTTTCTTGAACATTGTAAAGAATAAAACACAAGAAGGGGTTGAATTGTGTTATTAATAAAATTTTTCTTTTATTGTCTGTTATTTTCAAACATGTTCAGACGATGTAAAAATTATCTTGAAGGATTAATTTTAACAAATAAGGTTATGTTTTAATTATCCCCGTTAGTCACAAGATTAAATAACTTAAACACAATTATTTTTATATTGGTTCGTCTACTCAAGACTACGTCCAGTTACCCTGGCTAATACTGAGTTTTCACTATCAATCGTGAAAAGGTTACAAGTATTGTTTGAACCCAGCTATTTCTGGCTAATACAAGATATTCTTTAGATAATATTATGCATTTCTATTTTAACCTTTTTATTTGTCTCAAGGGTAGTTTAGTCATTTTCTTGGTAGTATATATATATTTGTATTGTTTTACTGATTACAAACGAATGCACATGAATGATACTCTAGCATCTTGTTCTTGTATTTTCCCTTTATTTTCCTCTTCTACAATTGATTGTTAAGTTTTACAATATAGACATGCACACTCGCGTAAATTTTTTTTTACAAGATTCATACATATGTAGTTTTTACAGTTGTAACTACTCAATGAAATTATACCTACATTATATATCATCAGGCTAAATCAATCTAATACTTTTAACATTTATCTGATGATGACTCACATCATATGATACCATCAAATAATACCTCTCAAGTAATATAACTACATCATCTAATACCATTAGATAATATATATAGTCACATTTCAATCATTTTAATCTCTAAAATTTAAGAATTAAATATTTTAATCCTTACAAATACAAACACAAAAGAACATAAAAGACATAAAAAAAATGTCAAAGTAGTTATAAGCATAGCTAAATGAGATAAAATAATTAAATTGAGAGATCGGAATAATAATAATAAATAATATAATTTAAAGAGTTTTTGAAGAACTAAATGATAAGTAATATATATTTTTTAGGACTATTTTATTATATTTTATTTTTCATGACTTAAATTATCTAACACACTCTTAAAATAACTAAATTTTCTGATTTGCGTGCCATTAACTTTAAAAATAAATTAACATGACTAAATCTAATTGAGGATAATAGGTTCAATTATCAATGAGCAATACGATTCTTGGTCATATTGTGTGGGACTCCATGCCCATCTCCGTATTGGTATGTGCAGTGAGAAATTCTTCCAAAATTCATAGTTATTTCTATGAAAGATTTTGGGAATGGAGAACGCGTGACTCTATCTTTGTTCATCGGTTTCATTGAGCAAACTACGAATATATTTGCAAGCACCCTCTTCGTTAACACCATTTTCACACATATAACACACGATGGAATTTGTCACTTCACCTCTGTTCAATTCCACCTGAAAAAGTACAACAGAACCGAATTAATCAATTAGATATTTTTTATTTCAATTTTTACTTTTCATTCCAATTATTAGAAGAATTTAGAATTATTTACAAATTGGCCGGTTACTAAGTATAAAGTATAAATGTGAAAATAGATTAGAATAAAATTAGGTTAAAAAATTATTCATATAAAAATTTGGTCATATTAACAGTTGGGACAAGTTTAAATATTAAAATAATATAAACACACGAATCAAACTAAGTATAATATTAAAATAGGTCGATTATATTTTTTATTTTTTTTATATAATTTAAATTAAAACTAAAAATAAAATAAAATAAATTTATTTGACCCGACAATAAACTCATTCAACTCAATCAGATAAACCATAAAATCTACCAAATAAAATATAACTTATTAGGTTGGCTTTTTGACCATATTAGTATTTTTAGGAAAAAAAATTACTGAAATAGAATTGGTTAGAAAGTATTTACCGAATTGGTGTTGTTTTGAGAAATCGAAAACTAGTTTGCGGAACTGAAACCGCAAAACACCTTGCGGAACCACCAGCTTGAGACACCTGTCCCAACAAATCTGAGTTGGCAATGAAACTGCAAAACAAGATGCGGTTTCTCTACAACATGACACGTGTCCCATTTAGGGCTCACGTGGAAGCAGAGGTGAATTTGTGCATGACACATGGTGAAACCGCAAGGTTTTTTGCGGTTTCACCAGGACGCGCCACGTGTCAAAGCAATGTTGGACGCGACTCTGACCGTACTTGAAACCGCAAGACAGATTGCGGTTTCAATGAAACCGCAAATCCCCTTGCGATTTCATGGAAACCGCAAATCTGTATGTGGTTTCCTCTCCATTTTTTACGCAGCCCCTCCTTCCTGGGACCACTATAAATAGTGAAGGAAGTAAAAATATTTTACTTTCCTTCGTTTTCGGTTTCCCTTCAACATTTACAGTATCCTCTTTTGCCTTTTTTATTCACAATGGCTTCCTCCTCTTCATCAAGTGCTACAAAAATTGAATGTGGGCCAGTGGAAAATGATGTTTTATGGCTTCAGAAGGCCCACATTTCACAGCACGTTTGGAATACTGGGGAAAACAGAAAGCTACAAATGAGGAGAACAACCAGTCATTCATGATGTCATAGTTGATCTTTTAGAAGAAGTGGGTTTTTTGTGGGTGTGCAAGATAGGCTACATGAAGGTATTTATTTAAAATTAATATTTTGAAATTTTTAGATTTATTTTAATATTATAATTTGTTACGTAGCATATTTAGATAGAGACTTAGATTTATTAGACTATAAAATTAAATGTTAAGGTAGAGACTTAGATTACGTAAGTGATACATAATTTATGTAATTAAATAGGTTGTTAGTTATGGATTGAATAGTTTGTTACGGATTGATAGATAATTTATCTAGGTTGGTAGTTGATTTAATTGGTAAATTAGTAGCTTATTAAAAAAAAATTAAAAAATAGTCACAGCTTAGTTTATAAGTTTTTTAATCTAGTCTACTTAAAATAATTACGATGGTAGAATTAAATTTAGTTTTAATTAATATTTAGGATTTAAAATGTCTATTAAAACATAGTCATTGAAATTGTTTAATTAAATATTTTTTTGGCATTTCGTTTTTTATTATTACTTTATTAAAACTTGATTGATTGCAATATTTAAATTTGGTAATTAATTTTTTTTTTAAACTTCTGTTACGCATAAATGTATTTAGGTTATTCTATGTTATTTAGTAAATTTAATTTATTGTTTAATTTAGTTACGTAAATTTAATTTGACATTATTTTGTAATATTTTTATTACGTAAGTTGTTAGGTTATTATTTAATTGATTGTATGGTATTGTTTTTAAAATTACGTAAGTTGTTAGTTGTTTGTCATAATTTATTTTTTTGATAAATTTATCTTTTAATTTTTTGTTACGTTTGTTAGTTTATTGTTTAAATTTAATTTAATGTTTTTTAAATTACGTAATTTGTTAGTATATTGTTGAATTTATTTTTTTTATCAATTTATTGTTAATTAAGGAGATTTAATAAATTTATGTGTTTGTTTTTCTTTTTATATCATTTTCTTTTGATTGTTTTATTTTATATCATTTATGTTAAAAATTATATTAATCAGGTACATCAGGGTCTCCTAAATGCCTTTATTGAGAGATGAAGACCTCAGACCCACACGTTTCACATGCGTTGTGGAGAGTGTACGATTACGTTGCAGGACGTTGGGATGTTACTTGGTTTACCAGTTGATGGTAAACCACTGATTGCTGATACACATGCACCCTGAGCTGATTTGTGTGAGGCGGTCTTAGGAGTTAGACCGGCATCAGATGTCATGAGAGGTTCTCAGGTGAAGCTTAGCTGGTTAGTTGATCATTTTGGTGATATTACACCATTTTTGGGGGATCCGCAGGCCTTACGCAGATATGCACGAGCATGGATTCTGCGTTTTGTTGGAGGTGTCATGTTTGTTGAAAGGAGTGGATCTAGGGTCTTCTTAAAGTGGGTGCAGTTTTTGATCGACTATAGGGAGATCAGTACTTATGCATGGGGTGCTGCCGTTCTAGGCAATTTATACAGAGAGATATGTAATGCTACAAATTATGAGAATGTGGGCATTGGGGGTATGACCGTCTTGGTCCAGCTTTGGGCGTGGGAAAGATTTTTGACCTTGATTCCACGCGTCATAGCACCTCATATGGAGCATACACTGATTGGTTACAGGTCAGTATCAACTTGTAATTATTTTAATTTTATTGTGATGTTCTTAATTATTTCATCTTATGTTATGTGTAGGTAGATACCTGTTATGCACCAGATTCACGTCGACCATGTTATTGACCAGATGCGATTGAAGTTAGATGTGATAACAAATCGTCAGGTAAATTTGAATTTTTGAACAAAATAATTTTGTCATTTTTAAAATAAATTTTTAATATTTTAACTGTTTCTTAAATTTGTAGGTTGAATGGGAACCATATTCTGGTCCCAATATTCAACATTTACCTGGGATTTGTCTTGCTGGTAGTGGTATTTGGAGAGCCGTTGTGCCACTTTTTTGTTTCCAGATAGTTGAGTGGCACAAGACAGATAGGGTGCTGAGACAATTTGGTATGAGACAGTTCATACCAGCAGCTCCTTCTCAGCTTGACGGTCTCCACCAGCTGACATTGAGAGGGAAAGAGGACAGACATTAGACATCCTTGCTTCAGAGTGTATTGTAAATCTGGGAAAATCGTCATCAGTATGTTGTTGATAACATTCCTGATTCTCGTCCACTGAGTTATAACGATGACTACATGGTTTGGTATAGGAAGAAAACCATCATGTTTATTGACCCAAAGAACGCTCAATCGACTGCTTTGGTAAAATTTCTATGCACTGGTATTTAACATTCATTGTATTTTTCATGATATATTTTGTTAACATAAAGTTTCTTTGTTTATTTTCAGAGTGAGATTTCTGAGAATCTCTTGTTTTTTTCCACTCCGCAAGGGTTGGCTATAGCTACGACGGATGTGATGTATTCATTGAGTCAGAGGTTGGCACAAATGAGTACTGAGTGTGCTAGGGTGATGGAGCTAGCTACGAGTGCCCATCTTGGTGTGGAGAGGGTGCTTGTTGATGATGTTGAGATGTCGTTCAAGACTGTGGAAACTGCGGGCTTATCTCGTAGGAGGAGTCAGTTAGATCCACAGCCACACATCATCCCACCGGTACCTGAGTTTAGCGAAGGCATGTACTATACACCTTCACAGTTTACTCAGCCTCCATCTCAGTTGCTCCCATGTATCAGTTTCCTGGGTTGTCACATACGTCATCCTCACATGAGCACCCCATGCCACCATATCATCCATCACCGGCCTTACACAAGTATCAGCATGATCCAGATGTTGTTGTACATGATATATTTGGGACTTCACCTATGGGTACTGCTTCCATTGATTTCCATACTCCCACTTCACAGGCAGGCCCACCATATAACATACTTGCTGATGCTGAGTATATGGATGATCTGTTAGGGGGTGATCTTAGTCCACAGTTCGATGCTGCAGCTGATGAGATTCATCCTCCGCGACGTAATCCTCAGAGACATGCACGTGGCTGGGAGTGCTGGTGTGGGACTGGCCATAGGCACGAACATGGCCGACATGATTAGTAGATGTTTATTTGATTTGTTTTTATGTTATTGAAACTTATTGTATGAACGTTCTAACTTTTTTAGATTAATTGTTTATCAATTTAAGTTTTCAAATCGCATATTCGTAAATAAAACTACATGACTAATACTCAAGTAAATAACAACATCCAAATATGTCTCGCTTACTTAACATGACACAATATATTGTTAACATTAAATAAAGAGGTTCTAATGTTCAGTGTTTGTAGGACACAATCTTCTGTTATGACCTTGTTGACCACATTTGCCACATCTTACTCTTCTCTGAGAAGGTTCCGTCCAATCCATTTCATTCCTGATTCTTGTCGATTTTGGTCTACCTTTTCCTCTAAAAGTTGTCGGATCAGGAATGAGTTTCCAAGGTTGTTCAATATGTTGCAGTGCTTCTTCATTTCCCAACGGCCACCACTCACCTGAGTATGCATTCATTATGTATTCATTTTTGTAAACATTATCAACAAACTGATAAAAGTCGATAGGAACATATCACGTGTGAACATGGATAATGAAAAACCTTAAAACGACCACATTGGCAATATCGTTCACTTAACTTCATTATCCATTTTTGACCACCACGTTGTGTTCTGGGGTTGAATGCTTCTTCAACTTTAAACCTGGTCTGTTGTATGTCATATACCCGAACTGTATGAGTAGATGCTTCATCTTGATATCGTCGAAGCACTTGTGAGACTTTTGAACAGTAGATTTGACCGTCTAGATATTCCTGTTGAGCTCGACGACCCTTTTCAACACAATACTCTCTACATCTGTTGTATGTCGCCTTAACAAGGGCTGTGATTGGTAGATTTCTGCAACCTTTAAAAACTTTATTGACACATTCGGAGAGATTTGTGGTCATATGTCCATAACGACATCCCTCTTCGTCATAGGCCATACTCCATTTCTCTTTTGATATCCCTTCTATCCAAGTACAAACCTCAGGGCTTGTATCACAAAATTTTTCAAAGTTATCTGTCAAAAATGTGCTTACTTGGAGTATATCCTACAATATCCAACGATAGACAAAAGTCAAGATACTATTAAATATTAATAACAAAACAATATAATTTTCAAACAAGATTTTCATACCTAATTTAACCAACATGCTCTTCAATTTTTGGTTCTTGAATCTGTGATTGAAATTGGACGCAATGTGTCTAATACAATACACATGATATGCATACGGTAGACTCCAACCGTTTTGTTCATTTTCAATTGCCGACTTTATGTTGCGATGCCTATCAGATATAACACATATGCCTAATTTGTTGGTTACGTTTTCACGTAATCTCATAAATCACGACCAAGCTGATTGTGTTTCCCCTTCAACAACATCAAATGCAAGAGGTAATACACAACCATTACCATCTTGAACAAGTCCGACTTTAATCGATGGATCTTCTCTAATCATTCCTGTAAAATTTAAACCAAATTTCATTAATAAATATTAACGACACATATGTCAATAAAAATAATTAACACACGGATTATTACCTAAAATGCATGTACTAATCAAATCAGAATCTAAGTTTTTGTGGTCTTGTGTCAAACTGAGATTTAAACAAGTATGAGGACCTCCCCATTGCGTGACTTTTCATGTTTGTGTTCTCTTAGATTGAATAGCTCGCATATAAAAAGAACATGCCACACTTGTATTACCTTCATGGCAACGAACAACAAAAGTATTCGGTCTAGATTCCACGACTTTGGCTGTTTGGTGTACATTCATCAAATACTGTTTCAGAGCCTTTTGCACACCTTTCTTATTTTCAAATTCCAAACCAACATATAATTCCTGACCATCATCCCAGTTTGAATGCATATTTACACCCCACATATCTTCTTTATCAGGGTAATCTCAATTGATGCTAGTGTAATGTGGTGTATTATGCCAAAACGGTAGTTGAGCTAAACATGCAACATTTCAAATCGGTTAAAATTCTATTTTTTAAAATTCATGCAAATTATAAATGAAATATATATAACATAAATTAATTTATCACCTGTTTCCGACTGAGCAACTGCAACTGGTTGAACATTTACACTTAAACTGTTAATATCAGCATTTAATTCATCATCCGATTCAGGTAAATGACCTTCAAAATCTTCAGAGTCGGATGATGAATCTGCGTACGAATCTGATACCATACAGGTTTCATCATCGTCGCTTGAATTTATTCCACTACATCCTCTATCATACGAACTACGACTATCTGGCTGAAATCCTCGACCTTCATTATATGAAGACGCGCTACTGGCAGTAACGACTTCTACACATAATTCTATATGACCCATGTCGGGTTGTTCAAAATGCGTTATCATCAAATTCACATCACCATCATCAACTAATTGAAATGTTGCATATTTATTTTCTATAAAATATCTAGTTGTAATAGATCCTATTACTTGATTTCCTTGAAACTTAAATTTATGACGAATTATTTTCTTTAACCGTTTAAAATTAATATTTCTTTCAATTTGCATAACCTTTCTTGATCCTTCAAACTTGATTCATTCTTCCCCCTCGATGATTCTACCATTAATGTATACAAGGATCACAATTGTTGACGTCATTTCTTCTTAATTTTACTACAAATACAACAAACATATAATTCAAATATACACTAAAAAGTTTATTTGATGCTGAAAAAACATAAATATACTACCTACAAACAAAAATATAACAATATCACATACCTGATAATCAAATTACTCTTCAATTTTGGTGTGCACTGAGCGCTGGGTTGGGGTGGGTTATATAGACACATAAAACCGAGAGCTGTAGCATCGGGAACAAAACAAACCGCAACCAGAATTGTGGTAACAATGAAACAGCAGGCAGGTTTGCGGTTTCACCGAAACCGCAATCTGACTTGCGGTTTCAAGTCCAAGTAGAGGCGCCACCAACAATGTGCTGACACGTGGCGCGCACTGGTAAAACCGCAAATGGTTTTGCGGTTTCGCCACGTGTCATGCACAAATCTAGCTCTGCTTCCACGTGAGCCCTAAATGGGACACGTGTCAGCTTCTAGAGAAACTGCAATGTGTTTTGCGGTTTCATTGCCAACTGAGATTTGTTGGGACAGGTGTCTCAAGCTGGTGATTCCGCAAACTAGTTTGCGGTTTCTCAAAACAACATCAATTCGGTAAATACTTTCTAATCAACTCCGTTTCAGTAATTTTTTTTCCTAAAAATACTACTATGGTCAAAAAGCCTATTAGGTTAGTTTGGCACAATCGATTTCCATCCGGTTGTCTACACCTGTAGCTCCAACCTGACTTGATTTATTTCACAAATCTAATATTAAGTATGTTTTTCGGTGAGAATATTTTTATTAATAGTTAAAGATTAATTTTTGAGATACCAAAATTTATTGATGGAGTTAATATCTTTCCCCCGTATAATTTTCAGCACGCATGAGATTGAATGGTGACCACATATAATTTTTGTCATGCATGAATTATTAGAGACATGGTGACCACATATAATTTTTATCATGCATGAATTAGAGACATAGAATCACTAGCCAGGTACTGGACAGACTAGACAATGTTATTTGTCAATGATGTGACGTGATCATATAAAGTTGTAACAAACAATCGTAGGGTGCATGGTTAACCACGTCAAATTAGTTAATTACCTTTGAAGTACCCAAATCATTGCAAAGTCCAAAAATAGTGGATGGTCCCTGTAACATGGCATGGTACTTGTCTAAGGAATCAAGTGCCTCCTTTGTTATGCTATGGTTTAGCATGAAATAGGCATGAGTCAATAGTACTACTCCTGAGACAGACACCCATGCATTACTTAGGTATTCATCAAATTTCGGCACATGTTTGTCCCGGCTCCACTTAGCTTCTTGTAGGAATGCTCTCAACACATCCGATCACTATAATTAAATTGAAGAACACAAAAAAAAATAAACAAAATTAATATGCCTCAAACTTTGATTCTTTTTTAAAAAAAGAATAAAAATGTTATGATAATGAATTTCGTTGGTTCTCATTACATACTGCTTTGGTGAGGTAGGGGAGGATATCTTGTCCTTGTTCTCTAAGAACATCATAAGCAAATTCGTTGACAGTGTTGTAGAGTGCGAGAAAACATTTCTTCATGTAATCCGGTAGAACTTGAACTGCTTTAACGTCCCAACTGAAAGAAAAATATTTTTTTAGTTAGTACATGCATTGTTTTGATATTTTCCTTCATTCTCCTCTTCTTTATATAATTGTTAAGTTTTACATGGTATTAGAGAAAGGATGATTTAAGCTTCCGCGGATCCATTTAATTTGACAACAACCTGTATGATTTCTTTTTGTATTTGTTCTTCCTTTTGAGGCTCTCTGTTAGAGTTTGCAGAATTTGGGGTTTTAATCTCTTTGTTTTGTAATTGTTTGCAATGGCTGGAAAAAACGATAATTCCCTTTCTAGTCAACAGTATATGATCTTGTTAAGCAATTCTGGAAGTTTCTTGCCACACAACCACATGTTATGTTCGTCCAATCCAATATAGGTTTATCCTCCCCTAACTCACTATATACATCTTGACTTTGGAGATTCTCATTATATGTCATCTGATTTTAAATCATTTGTGTCTTTGCATCCTGCCTGCCTCATCTGTGTCATTCAAGACTGCTGATGGCACTTTTATGTCATTAGCAGACATTGGGATATTCAATATTGAAGTTCATTGGGACAGGATGTAGGCAGGGGGACTTTATATTCTGGAAGAATTGAGATTTCCAAATGTTGCAGCTTCTACTGTTGACCTGTTATTCTTTCATTTGAATTCCTTGTCTTCTAGTTTTTATTTATGGCATTCTCATCTAGGACATGTTTCTTCTTCCCATCTTCCTTGTTTTCAAATGATATTTATGATTGTTTTTTACTTAATTCATTTTGATGTATCGTTTATTGATGTTGTATTCGTTATTGTTGGATCGAGTACCTGTTTTCTCTTTCTTTCTCTCTTCTCTTCTCTTCTCTTCAAATTAAATGAATTATACGCCTTTATTATCTTCTCTTTCTCTTTTTTTCTCTAATCTCTTGTGAGCCTCTCCTTTCCTATGTTTGCAAATTGATTTGATTGTCTAGTTTTCAATTTCAATTCCTTTGCCTATATATGTCTATGATTTTTATGTCTCCCGTCATGTTGTGTTTCTTAAACATATTCCTTTTTATTCTATTCCTTTTAGTCAGCATGTCTTCACAAAATCTGATCTTATCAGTATTGACCTTTTTCACATAGACTTTGACACCACTTCTCTTCTTGTGACCCACAACCAAGATAATTTTAATATTGAGCTTTGTAGAGTTGACACTAGTAGCTTTACAGATCCAAATATCTCTTATGTCCCTATGTTTCCCCAAAAACCTTCTGTGATTGTTGATCCTCCTCTTCCCCCTCTTCCTCGTTATCATCATCGTGATCTGCATGTTGTTAGTCAATTTGTTATTTCTCCTACTACAGTTCATTGAGCAGTTGTTCTTCGCATCCTTCATTATATTCGGGGTACTTAATTTCAAGGTCTTCTCTTTTCATCGTCATCTTCATTAGAATTACGTGCATATTCAGATGCTGATTGGGTGGTGACTCCACTGATCGTAAGTGTACTACAGGGTTTTACATCTTTCTGGGGTTTCTCTCATCTCATGGAAGAGAGTAAGAAGCAAGCTGATGTTTCTCGCTCTTCTATCGAAGTTGAGTATCGCGTCATGACATTCACTACTACCAAAATAGTTTGGTTGCTTTCACACTTTCGTTTCTTGATTAGCAAATTCTTGTTGATGCATCGTGAGTTTGAGGGGATATTAGATAATATTATGCATTTATGATAATATTATGCATTTATGTTAGTTAATATTATGCATTTCTATTTGTGTCAAGGGTAGTTTAGTTATTTTCTTGGTAGTATATATATTTGTATTGTTTTGCTGATTACAAATGAATACACACGAATGAAACTCTAGCATCTTGTTATTGTATTTTCCCTTCATTTTCCTCTTCTTCATATGATTGTTAAGTTTTACAATATACACATGCACACTCACATAAAAAATTGTTACAAGATTGATACGTATTTACAGTTGTAACTACTCAATGAGATTATACCTACATTATATACTATGAGACTAACTCAATCTAATACTTTTAACCTTTGTATGATGACTCACATCACTTGACACCATTAAATAATACCTTTCACATAACATACCACATCATCTAATACTATCAGATAATATATAAAGTCACATTTCAACAATTTTAATCTTAAAATTTAAGAATTAAGTATTTTAGTCCTTACAAATACAAACACAAAAGAGAGAGTAAAAGGACATTAAAAAAAATGTCAAAGTCGTAAGCACAGTTAAATGAGAGAAAATAATTAAATTGAGGGATCGATGACTATTTTATTATATTTATTTTCCAGGACTAAATTGTCTAACACATCTTAAAATAACTAGTTTTTTTTTCTCCGCGTACCATTAACTTTAAAAATAAATTAACATGACTAAATCTAATTGAGGATAATAGGTTCAATTATCAATGAGCGAATGCGATTCTTGGTCATGTTGTCTGGGGCTCCATGCCCATCTCCGTATTGGTATGTGCAATGAGAAATTCTTCCGAGATTCATAGCTATTTCTATGAAAGATTTTGGAAATGGAGAACGCATGACTCTATCTTTATTCATCTTTTTCCAGGTTTCATTCAGCAAACCATGAATATATTTGCAAGCAGCCTCTTCGTTAACACCATTTTCACGCATATAACACACGATGGAGTTTGCCACTTCACCTCTGTTCAATTCCGCCTGAAAAAGTACAACAGAACCCCAATTAATTAATTAGATTTTTTTTATTTCAATTTCTACTTTTCATTTCTAATTATTAGAAGAACTTAGAATTATTTACAAACTAACCGGTTACTTAAGTATTAAATATAGAAGTGAAAATAGATCTGTCCTCATCGTCCATGAAGGAAAAATTAGGTTAAAAAATATTCATACCAAAATTTGATCACATTAACCGTTAGGACAAGTTTAAATATTAAAATAATCTAAACACACGAATCAAAATAAGTATAATATTAAAATAGGCCAATTATATTTTTACTTTTTTTATATAATTTAAATTAAAACTAAATATAAAATAAAATAACTTTATTTGACCTGACAACAAACTCATTCAACTCAACCAGATAAACCATAATATATACCAAATAAAATGTAACTTATTAGAAACAGGTTAGTTTGGCACAATCGATTTTCATCCGCTTGTCTGCACCTGTAGCTCCAACCTGACTTGATTTATTTCACAAATCTAATATTAAGTATGTTTTTCAGTGAGAATATTTTTATTAATAGTTAAAGATTAATTTTTAAGATACCAAAATTTATTGATGGAGTTAATATCTTTCCACGTATAATTTTTGGCACGCATGAGATTGAATCGTGACCACATATAGTTTTTGGCATGCATGAATTAGAGACATAGAATTTCTAACCACGTACTGGACAGACTAGACAATGTTATTTGTCAATGATGTGACGTGATCATATAAAGTTGTAACAAACAATCGTAGGGTGCATGGTTAACCACGTCAAATTAATTAATTACCTTTGAAGTACCCAAATCATTGCAAAGTCGAAAAATAGTGGATGGTTTCTGCAACATGGTGTGGTACTTATCCAACGAATCAAGTGCCTCCTTTGTTATGCTATGGTTTAGCATGAAATAGGCATGAGTCAATAGTACTACCCCTGAGACAGACACCCATGCATTATTCAGGTATTCATCAAAATTTGGCACATGTTTGTCGCGGCTCCACTTAGCTTCTTGAAGGAATGCTTTCAACATATCCGACCACTATAATTAAATTGAAAAAAAAAAGTAAACAAAATTAATATGGCTCAAACTTTGATTCTTTTTTAAAAAAAGAATAAAAATGTTATGATAATGAATTTCGTTGGTTCTCATTACATACTGCTTTGCTGAGGTAGGGGAGGATATCTTGTTCTTGTTCTCTAAGAACATCATAAGCAAATTCGTTGACAGTGTTGTAGAGTGCGAGAAAACATATCTTCATGTAATCCGGTAGAACTTGAACTGCTTTAACGTCCCAACTGAAAGAAAAATATTTTTTTAATTAGTGCATGCATTGTTCAGTAATTTCATCATTCTATTAACTTATATTGTTACTAGGGGAATTAAATAACTAATAAAATTACCTTTCAACAGCTGTTGTGAATAGTTCTAGTTCATCCAAAGTGCCATATACATCATAGACGTCATCGATTGTAGTAATAAAAGATGCTACTTTGGTTAATCCTTTGCGTAGATCACTGAACTGAGGCTCAAAAACCATTCCAGCCGACCAAAAGAAGCATTCCATTAGCCTGTCTCGGCTGAAGCTTAGCTTTGAGGCTAGTCCCATCCCTTTCCACCACCTTCATCATCATTTAACAATACAATTATGAAATATTTTATATTTTTTCTTTATTAAATAAATTGATGGAAAAGAATATATCAATAAATTTCTAGTATATATTGAAATTTATTTAAACAAATTAAAACTTAAGAACACGGTTTCCGTTTCAAAAGAATTTTATATATAGAAAAATATTAATTTTCAAATGAAACTAACACTACTTTTGGTTTTAGCAAATAAGGCACAAAATTAAAGAAATTAGAAATTGTTAAATATAAAGCAACTTTACTTCACAACTAATTATAATATAACGTCAATCAATTAACTCACTTACAAAATAAATAAATAAATAAATAAATATATATATATATATATATATATATATATATATTTTTGTAGTTGTATGACTATTACAATTAACTATAAGTATTTTTCTAAAAGTTGATCAATCTTTGTTTGGTTAAAGTGTCAATGAAAAAGAGAAAAGCAAACTCAACGGGAGACTCATATTTTTAAATCTTGAAAAATGTAAAGAAAGTGAAGAGGGCGTTTTTTTTATTTCCAACTTCTAACCTAGCAAAAGTTGTCCAGCCACCATATTTATAAAATGAATAATTACTTTCTCACGTCCATGATACATGTGAAACAATTTTATTACGCTAATAATTATAAAATTAATCAATTCACTTATAAAATATTTGTGTACTTTTTTTTCTTTACATTTTATACATATATGTATTTTTTTCTCATCACATTTTATAATTAATTATATATATGTATTGCAGATGTCTATTAAATATTTTTTAATGTAAAATAAGCGCGAGAAGAAAAGAGATAAGAAGAACCGCAAGAAAGAGAATGTACGTGTAAATCAGATGCAAGTCAAGGAATATAAAAAAATAGAATTGTACTTATCACAAAATAAAATATATTTTAATTTATATGTTGAAAACTGTTTAAACTAAAGTAGAACAAAGTGGAATAGAATTAAGAAAAAAAATACTTAATAGTTAAGCCAACTCAAGTTGATTTTCCTGTTATTTCTTCCTTCTACCAAATAATGAGTAAAATTATTTATTTATTATGAATTTTAGTTGTATAAAATAAACATTTATCTAGTGTATAAATTAAAATAACATTAAAACTAGTACATGCACATCCTTTCTTCATATTTAATTTTTTTCTTACATTTGCGTGAAATCTTAGGTTACAAAAGATTTTAGATTCAAATTTTATAACTTGTACGTACCAAAAAAACAAAATCTAATTATGAAATTTGTTTAAATTTTTATCCTTTAATTAAATATTTATGCATGTCCATTTCGAACACAAACTCACCTAGACATTTCTTGAAGATCATTCTGCAGTGTTGATTGCACAAGGTTAAAATCCAGTTTTGCTGCTTCAAGAAGCACCCTATTTGCGTTCTTTCTTTTAGCATATGATTCAATATACCAACGGGCTTCAAGCCTTTGGATTCTACGATGAAGTGGTAGTTCCAATGCGTGGTTCACTTGTTCTAAGAACATAGTATTGTTTGTACCTTCATCAAGGACACCCCTAAGATGAAAGGTAGTGAAGGCCTTAGCCTCATCCAAAATTTGTTCTCCTTCATAACTTAGAAACGATGCCTCGTACAGACTCAACAACCCTTTCACATCACTGCTAAGGATTGACTTGAAATTACCACTATGATCCTTAAATCTCTCAAATATATCTGCATGATTAAAGAATGCACAAAAGTCAATTTTAACACACACCTTGCAGATAGAAAGCACACGTAACACGGGTACATAGACAGCCACGTAAAACTAAATAAGAAGTGTACTAGTCATAGTCATGAATAGTTACAAACTTGGAATATACGTAAAAAATTAATTAAAATTGACATTAAATATAAATATATCAACAAATTCTAAAAATAAGATAATTTAATATCAAAAACTAAAATTGATAAAAATAATTTTTGAAAATATAACATGTTTATCATTTTAAACTTTAAAAGACATTTACTATCATTTTATCCTTATTCTATTGTTTACTGTAATTTTAATTTGTAAGTTAAGAATTAAAATATGAAAAAATAGTTAAATTCAAGGACTAAAAAGGTAATAAATAGTTAAATTTAGGTACTAAAATAATAATAAATGATTTTTAAGAATTATTTTATAATTTTTATTTTTTAAAAATTAAATTACCCTATGTTAACACTTTCAATTACAACTCAATATATATAAATATCTGCCCATATAGTTGAGTTATTGTCCTTGATTGAGAATAGTTTTGGGAATTATATTCTTAATAAAAATGTGTTACGAATTTTTTTTCTTATCATTGAGTCATAATCTTAGAACATTCAATTTTATTTTTTAAATTGTTATTCCTTTTAAATAGATTTCTTGATTTTGATTTTAAATTTGTGTATTTAATTTTAAGAAAATTTTCAAATTAAAAAAATATCTCTCAATTAATTATCTCAAATCTCTCAATTAACTTTTTCATTCTACAATTTTCATTTTATGTCTAAATTAAATTTCAATTATTTTTTAAAAGAAATCATCAATAATTTTAGAAAATCTTATATATAACTATCGTAAACTTAAAAATATAATTTTACATTCCAAATTATTTATTTTATTATAAAGTTTAATTATAATATAATTTATATACTATAAATTTTAATTGTTTTAGAACAAATTTTTATAATGGTAATTGATCAAGAGACTTAAAAAAACTATTTGAATAATGAGAAGTCTATTTTAAAAAACTTTCAATACGTAGATATAATAAAATCGTTTTAATCTCATTGACTATATAGTTTTAATCTTAACTATAACATACACGCATCACTATTATTTTCTGCATAATCCTAATACTAATATAGTTTTATTTTCATCCACCGATACTGTATACATTCTTATACTATCAATCAATTAGTAATAATTTTAAGTATAATTTTTGAAATAATTGTTATAAAAGTAAAAATATTTATCATAAATATAATATTATGTAATAAAAATATGATGATATAAATTTTTAATGCGATCAATATATTCTAATTGAATTCATAAGTATATAACTATTATATACTCAAACCTTACCCACATAATATAATATATATCAAAGACCTGATCCGTTACATCAATATTTATTTATTTAAAATACATAAAAATATTGAATCAGTTAAACTAAATTTATATATAAAGATATTAAAAAAGTTGTATGTCAACAAATTTTATACTTATATTCCCACATATATATATATATATATATATATATATATATATATATATATAGATAGATAGATAAAATTAATTATATTATTTATGAATCATACCTTTTTTATCGTGAACTTTATGAATCATTATTGTCAGTGAGGGTCTTATTCTAAGTGTTGGTGCTGAGTGACAGTGGCAATATGCTGCATGGTCCCCAACTCCAAATGATGGAGACTTTACAAAATGCTTAATGTTTATACGGTAATAATATAAAAAATGAGATTGACGTAATTTAATTCTACAAAATAGCGTTGTACAATATATTTATCCTCACTTATATATATAACAAATTATTAAGTGAATCCCTCTAATATCATACTTTCAATAAATAAATAAATAAAGGTTTATCATTTATTATACCTGATTTTTTGTATAGGTCTGTAATTTATATGTCGAGTGTTTCTCTTTTGGGGCTGTCCCACAGCTTTATAATTCTTGTATCTTTGCTCCTTACCAAACTATGCCACTTATTATTCATAGTGCTTTGTTTTGGAATTCAATTGCACTTAATTACTAATGGTCTTTGTTTGAAATGCAATTACATATTTATTTAGTTTATATAAATTTTTTCTTTTATAATGTTGGTATATTACCTGCTTTAACATCATAGCCATATTCTCTGAGGATCCTGAAGCTTAAAGCAGTTTGATGAAGGTTTGTGTGAGTGATTGTACTATTGTACGTTTTAGAAGAGAAACACAAATAAAGGGCGTCTCCTATCTCCTTCTCAAACCGGTAACTGATTCCCAAGCGTTTCACATCATCAATGAGTTCAAATTTGAGCCATATATCTGTATTTTCATCCTTTATCATTCTCCTCACTTCCTCTTCAAGATTCTTGGCCCTGTCCTCATATCTTGTATCCTATCAATAAATATATATACATAACTGTGAGATCATAGTAATTAAACTGAAATAAAAATGTCTAATTGAGAGATATGTGATGAGAGAATATTAATTAATTACCGCATAGTCATGCTTCAAGGACTGGAGAAAATCGTAATTCCAGAGGTTTAGTTGGTAATTGGCTGATTTTCTTTCAGTAACATTATTAGTGGTTGCGTTGCATCGGAGAGGGAAAATAATTCTACGCAGGGTGAGATTAGGCCGTTCTAGTTTCTGAGGTTTGTCAAATGAAACATGTGAAATGAAAGACGAATTAAGCAACGTGGGACTAACAAGGGTCATTTTTATCTTAGGTGGTTTGGCTTATGTTTGCAACTGCAAATGTTAAACACTAATGTGTTGAACTTGCATATGATGTTGGGGTGATCACATATATATAGCCACTTAAAGTCTATTAATTAATTTCACGTTTTATTCATGTGGGCAATTTTTTTAAGGCATGATAATTCACGTGGAATAGAGGCTATTAGATCAACATGACACCGGCCACTTACAAGATTAAAAGATCTCCTGTTAAAAAAACATTTGGCTGATTTAAGATCACGGACTAAATTTAAGGTTTTTTAAATTAATTAAAAAAGTTGTCTTTATTCCAATTGATCGAGTTGATTGGAGTTAGATTGGAATCTTGTAACAACGTTTAGAGTATAATGTTCAGATAGAAACAAAGAATTCAAAGTGACCACTTTAATTTTGACACAGAAATATTAAACTAAGTATAAGAAAATATTTGAACTTCACTTTGAAATTGATTATTCCACGTATGACGTAGCTATTTATACGTCAATCACTTTGAAAGAAAAAAGAATTATTATCATTCATATGCTTAGTCACCACGGACACATTTTTTTGCTTTTTTTGACATATTCTTTCGTATAATTTTTTATCTTATATATATAATAATTATACGTTATAGCTAGCACACGGCTCTAGATTTTTGTCCTTAAGCGTACCCACTTCTGGGACGTGATGGATAACAACGAAAGAAAAGAAAATAGAAAGAATGATATGGAATGGAAAAGAATATAATATAATAATAAAGATATAGAGAAGAAATTAATGTTATTTGAATAAATTAAAATAATATAAAATAGATGAAAAATATCATTAAATTATATGTATAATTGGATTTAAAAAATAAAATTAAAAATTTTTAATTATATTTTTACCTTTCATAACTTATCTATAAATTATTTGAACATTAAAATGTTTAATCGATTAATATTTTAGTTATAGATTAAACTTATATATATAAAATTAATTTAATCGATTAAATATAATATAAATAATATACGTAAAAGCGTAAAAAATTATATATAATAAGACTTTAATCGATTATGTATTATATTATAATATTAAATATTTATATTAATAAATTAATAATATTATATTATTATTATAGATTTATAATATTATTTATAAAAATATATATTTTAATGTACTAAATATAATTAATATTTAATTTTATAATTGAAATCAAATTATTTTTTATTAAAAATTTTAACATGAAATGCATATATAAAAAGAAAATATATTCAGACATGGAGATTAACAAAAAAAAATTCCCCATGTAACAACTTGACTAATATTTTCTCAAATTAATTATGATGTATAAATTAGACAATAATGTATTTGTTATGTTATATTTAAATTATAAATTATAACATTGATTACATAAATAATTTTTTTCTATATATCATTATTAAAAATTTAATTATAATAAATGAAATTATAAATTATATCCTTAAGACCAAATTTGTTCGACAGTCGATTAAGTTTTTTAGAACTAAAGAGTTTAACTTTAATCAATTAAAATTTTTAAAACAATAAAAAATTAATTATCTAACTTTAATGGATTAACAAAAGTCGATTAAAGTTTTTAAAACTAAAAAATTTAACTAAAATCTTTAATTGATTAATATTTCAAACACAATTAATTACTAATAAGTGAAAACTTCTGTGAGTAAGGAATAATTAATTATTTTAGTGGCTATTTATTATTTGTATTTTAGAATGATATAAATAGAATATAACTATATGAATGATATATATTTTAATTAAATTTGAAAAAACAACTTATGTACGGATCATGTAGAACATAAGGGGAAGTATCTCGTGCATCTGCACCTGTACCATATGAAAGTTCACGATAATGGAATTCTTGTTGACCTGAATTCATCTCAAGGAGAAGTATCTCGTACACCTGTACTAAATGAAAGTTCACAACAATGGAATTCTTGTTGACCTTAATTCACCTCAAGGGGAAGTATACCGTACACTTGTACTAAATGAAAGTTCACAACAATGGAATTCTTGTTGACCTTAATTCACCTCAAGGGGAAGTATACCGTACACCTGTACTAAATGAAAGTTCACAACAATAAAATTTTTGTTGACCTGAATTCACCTCAAGTGAAAAGTATCTCGTGTGCATCTGTACCAAATGAAAGTTCACGACAATGAAATTCTTGTTGACCTGAATTCACCTTCAATTCCATAACTATGTCGTTGTCGCTTCTAGTAAAGAAATATCTAATCAATTGAATGATTGAGAATATGCATAGTATCATCATGTTCATTTAAATAGAATAATACATGATACAGAAAAATATCTTAATTATTAATTTATATTAATTTATAATAAAGATATTGTAATAGCTATGGATAATCACATGTTAAATAAGAGACCTAAATACAAATAATGATACATAATAAATATATAATTATAATTAAAAAAATACATAATATCAAAATAAGATACATATTCAAGTATCTAAAATGATACAAGTGTCAGCAATCGAGGTTATGACTGAATAATAAATAATTAAAATAATACAAGGAAAAGAATTTGAAAATTATAGAGTTGCCACCAATATTTTTAAACAGAAAACATTGAAAACCCAATTAAACAAAAAAATAATAATCTTTAAAGATTCAGGTGTCGATGGTGTACAAAAAAAATGTGTCAATACCGTGCAACAATTCATATATAACTTTTAAAATGAGTTATTTGTTTAGTTCTTATAATATAAATTTATTTTTATTTTGGTCCTATGATATTTATTATTTTTTTTTGGTTTTTTTTATGTTTTAATCCTTATAATTTTTATTATTTCTTCTTTTTGGTGAATTGGCTGAAAAGGGATTTACAACGAAAATGAAAACACACGTCTGAGAGACATCTTGATAATAATATAAGACTAGTTTTAGGTATTAATCCACTTAGTCGATGTCTCTTAATTGAAGTTTTATGTACATGAAAGTGATGATCCAATTATTCCTAGCAATCATACAAAACTCATTTTTTTTTATCAATTTTGATCAATAATTAGTAATTAATAATATTATTAAGGTTTAAATAATGAATGATTACTATTTAACAGTGACTGGTCAATAATTAATTAAAATATACTGGTTAAAATAAGATTCTTTTAAAATACATCAACAATATAAATGTTTTTTTATACTATTATCTAAGTGTAAATTATTATATATGATAAGATTATTAATATGAGATTAATTATTTTGATAATGATCCTTGACATGTTACTGATTAGTTGACCTATCAAAGTTTTAACATCGCTAGTGTGTCAGCGTTAAACTCCTCAATTTTATTTACTTTATTTGAAGGAGAGAAAAAAACAATTTATAATTTTATAAGTCTTTATAAGTCTTTATAAGTTTATTTCAATAAATTTTACTGTTAAGTTTATTAGAATAAATTCTTCTTAATTTATTTCACTAAACTTTAGAATCAAATTTCTGAATAAATTAATATATCATACATTTTTATTGGATAAGTATATAAATTAAAGTATTTGTTTAAATGCACTCATGAAAGTATCACATATCTGGTTTGAATTCCTTGATCTCAGGGAAACTTTCAAGACCTCTCAAGTTTAAAGAATTGTTTGCCCTAACTACTGACCCATTAACTGAAAGGCCCATTCCTTAAAATCCAATTATTTCAGAATGTGGACTTACCTTAAAAAACAAAGGTTTGTTTATTTTTCCAGCTCCATTTTCTCTCCCTTTCAGTTTTTTTTTTTTTTTTGAAAAAAAAAGAAACAAAAGTTGAAAATACAAAAAACTTGATATGATAGCTGCCCTTTTGTATTTAAAATGGTAGAATGGAGAGTCCCAACCCTTGTAAATGTCTTTGTCAAATGAACCCATATGTTTATTGGCACAAAATTGACTTAACTTGAATAACATGTGTTTCAAAGTTTCCATACAAAGACCATTTTCAATAATCTTTTCATGTTGATCGTTTTCAAAGTTAACTTTTCCATATTCAATTGGTTAAATGTTAAGAAACATAAATCTTTCCCTTGTCACATGAACAATGAAATGTAGTGTTTGTTTTTTTAAGGAAAATCAATGGAATTTAGTTTTTCAATCATGAGATTCAATATGGTATTAGAAGTTTTTTCTGCATTTTTTCTCTAAAATCTCTCTTGATCTCTCTTGTTGGTTTTCCTCTCGTTTCTGAATTCTTCTTTTCTACGTCCTCTTGTTGCGAAGTTGCAACGATTCTCAAGATTTCTGAATTCTTTTTTCCTAGTTCCTGTGAATTTTTCTTGCAATTTCACAAAGCAATTGAGGACAATTAGTACTCGATTTCTCAAGATTATGTGTTTCTTGACGAGTTCTTTTGTAGATTTCACTGGTGCATCTGCAAAAATGGTGATTGATAACTCGCAAAAGTGAACTATTTTTATACTCTTTTTATTATAAATTGTCTATTTAAAACTCTCAAGTAACCTAAAATGACTCTAAATTGCTCTTAATTCATAATAATTCGTGTTAGAGCTTGTTAATGCTGTGTTAAGCGTTTCATGGTGAAAATAGCCAAAAACAGGAGAAAAACGTGCCTAAGAATGCATCTCTCTCAAGTTGGAACCCAACTTGCGCGAAGTAAAGCTTCCATGAAAAACAAAAGCTCTCTAGGAATATCATCTCGCACTCAGCTATCACATCTCGCACGAAGAGACTTGACTTACATTACATGTTTGCTCTCTAGAACATGATATCGCGCGAGTTACTTCACATCTCGCGTGAGTTGGACTCGCAGCAGGCCCAAGATTTTATCTTATCTTCCAAGATCCTATCTTATCTTATTTTATGTAAAGGAAGCCGAAAATATTATCTTATTTCAAAAATAAAGACCTTCATATTATCTTTTAAGATCTTATCAAAGGAAGTCCAAGTCCAATTCTGAAGGTTATAACTATAACAAGTTACTATTAACAAGGCGGCGAACCACTCTCATAATTCTTGACCTAATTTGGCCAAGGTTCTGGAGACTGACAACCTCCAGACCTCTGAACCTCTTCATCCTAGGTTCGTAGATGGCAACGGAATTCAACCCCAAGCAAAAGAGAAAGAGACGCAAGGAGCATTTGACTACCATTGGAATCAATCATCCTGTGTATTCTCTTTTAATTTATTTTTATTTTATTTTCTTTTCCTCTATGAACTGAATTTGTTGACTTAGCATCTTAGTTTTGGAAGTTACAGAACAGTTTGTTGTGCCAGTGGACGGAAGAATGATCAGACTAAAGAGCAGACTGATGAGGCATCAGATGGAAACTGAAGATGCATCATATGCAAACAAAGCAGACTGAAGAGACATCATATGCAAACAAAGCAGACTGAATAGACATCAGTTGGAAATTGAAGAGGCATCAGATGCAGACGAAAGAATGATCAGACGGATCATTAATGAGCATAGTCAATATGCACCCTCAAGCACAAACGCAAAAGATGAAGTGTTCAAGTCATCAAAGCCTCAAAGCAACTACATCAGATGAAAAACCTTCATTGTTCAAGACAGAGAGTTCATCTCAACTTAAAGTCAAGTGCTCAAGAAGGAATACTTTGAACACTGGAGTTGAAGACGAAGGAAGAAGACAAACGAATGAATTCAACACACAACTCATCTATTTGTTCATTCGTCTACCTCGTTTAATGAAGTTCAGACGAAGTAACTTGCGCCCCAATTCAAATCTAACTGTTACTCGTAGAAGCTTCCAAAGATAGAACAGAGATCTGTGCAAAACCTCTGCAACACAAAAAGTAACCATGCTTTTGCTGATCAAGTCAGAAAAAGCCTGTACAAACATTAATTATTCTGATTGATCTTTGTCACATGTTTGAAGACCCCAAGACAAAGAACTAACGTTCAAATCTTTAGTCTAACAGATACTTCACAGAGCTCTATATAAAAGGACTTCATTACTTCAAGAGAAGGTTGGCGAACTGCATAATAAAAAAATTATATTCAACTCTCGCTCAAGCTCTCAAGCAAAAGTTCACTCGCCACAAACTTAGAATAGTTCTTATTGTAAAATCCTTCTCTGCGTAGAGGATAATCTTTCTTTAGAACATCCTTCAAAATTCACTGTTGTGATGCCCTAAGCCTGAGGAGGTTGTGTTTCAAAGAATACTTTTGTATTAGCCTGAGGAGACTGTGTTTAAAAGAATACTTTTATATTAGCCTGTGGAGGTTGTGTTCAAAGAGTATCTTATTTAGCTTGCAGAGGCTGGGTCCAAAGAATACTAATTTAGCCTGAGAAGGTTATGCCCAAATAATATCTGTATTTAGCTAGGAGTGGCTGAGTTCAAAGAATACTCTTAGTGGAACCTCAGTGTGTTGTTGGGAACTGGATGTAGTCTTGATCAGACGAATCAGTATAAAAATATTGTTGTTTTCTCTATTATTTTATTTGTTAACTAACTGGGGGATAATAACTTGAATAGTCTGATAATAAAATCAATCTTAAAAAGAAAATAATCTTGCGTCTGATCAAGCTTTGAAAACAGCAAACGCAAACACATCGTCTTAAAAGAAAAAAATTTTAAACAGTCTACACAATTCAACCCCTTCTTGTGTGTTTTTGGCTTTTACAGAGTCTCTCTTTGATTGGGAGAATGATGTAACCATAATTTATCCCTTTATATGATTCTCAATGTTATTCAATGTATGTTTGGGTGTTTATTCTTTATACTTAATGTTATTTATTAATTGACGACTAATAAATTGATAAGTAAACTTAGGGTAACTCTGACAAAGTATGTCTAGTAGTACTAAAGAATTAAACCATTATTACGTTAGGGTCCTAGAGATGGGAATAGGTAGTAGTGTGGACTGCACTATATTTGTCCTTGGATTCACAGATCTAAATCCCTAATTAACTTAGTATTAAATTAAGAGATTAATTAATCTAGTTAACCTAGGCGACGTAGGTGATCCTGAGAGGGATGGTTACGAGGGTAGGAATCCGATCCAACCATGATTATATTGGAATAACAAAAGAGAGGAATATAAGGGGAAATTAGTGGTGAAATCGGGGTCTCGATCGCTTCTCATATCAACCCCCTTTCTTTAATAAAATTATCATTACTTTATTCTCTAGAGCAGGAAGAGAAGCCAAAACAGGGTGTTGAGATGTTTGAGGCGATGAACCGTTCTCTTGAGGAGGCTTCTCTAGCCTTAGCCATCAGACAACAACGCTTTGAAAAAGCAATAGTGGAATATACAACAAGAACAAAACCTATAATCAATGCTCCTCCACCACAATCCTATCATGTGCTATGCTCTTATTGTGGAGGTAATACCTATACTTGTGCTTGTTTTTATGTTGATAAATATGCTAACTATGTAGGGCAACATCAAAAATTTGGCTACAACAACAACTTTGGGAATTCCAACTATGGGAACCATTCTTGGTTCTTATAGGAGGATAACTCACAAACCTAAAGACCTCCATTCTAACCTCAACAAGAAAAAGAATATGAATTGAAGGTGTTGCCTAAGCAACTTGCTGAAGGCCAAAATATGATCATGAACATGAACAAAACCTTACTTGACTCGACCGTGCATTCACTTGAAGAGATGAGAGGTAAATTCAACATTCATGGTGCTTTCCATAGGAACCAAGAAGCTGCACAAAGAAGCCTTGATACAATGTGCAGATTGGAACATCAACTAGGCCAAATAAACCAACAGCTCTCAAGTCGTGATCAAGAAACTATCCCTGGGAATACTACTTCAAACCCTCAAGGAACGGGTAAGTTCTATGAACTTGAGAACTAGTAAAAAACTTTCTAACCCTTCTGCACAAATTCTAACACCTATCCAAGAGGAAGAACAGGAAGAAAACTGCTTTGAAAAGACTGGTACATGCACAATTCCCCAAAAGTGTGGGGAGAATGATAAAGCCAGCCAAGAGGAAACACCGAGGGATGAACCTCCAGCTTATGTGCCCCTTTTTCCATATCCAAATAGACTCAAGAGGGGCAAGCAAGACACCCAAGAGAAGCCATCTACAAAATCCTTGGAGGTCTTCAAAATATTAGAGGTAAATATCACACTCCCAAAGACTTTACAACTAACACCAGTTTACTCTAGGCCTATGCAGGAATTATGCACCAAGAAGAGGAAGTTACTTGAAACTGAAGTGGTAGTCTTGAAAGAGGAGTGCAATGCTATCATGTCCAACAAGCCGCCACCCAAAAGGAAAAATTCGGGCTTAGTAATTCTTGATGTGCGAAAACTACCTACTCATCCTCCCTCTGCACCAAAAGTGAACCACAAACCCAAGCCGGAAATAAGACCTCGAAAATCTAAGAAACCGGTAAAGGTATTGTGGGAAAGAGAGTCCATACAAGAACTGAACTAAATTGAAAACAATTTGGACTGCACTCTCTGTCACTCAATACTACACTAAATTGAAAATAATTTGGTCTAAATTAGGAGATTATAGACCATTGCTATCTTGCAATCGTAAAGGCACCAAGCAGTTTATGAATTTCCTGGAAACTGAACTTGTAATAGGATTTCTAATGAGGTTGGATGACTCCTATTCTACCATAAGAGGCCAAATCCTCTTAATGGATCTTATACCCCCAATCAATAAGGTTTTTTCTCTGGTTATGCAAGAAGAAAAACAAAGGACAGTTGGAAATCTTAATGAGTCTCAAGCTTCCTTTGTTGTGAAGAGTGTTCAAGATTGCAAGAAAACTAGTTCAGCGCCAAAGTGTGCAAATTGTGGTATTCTTGGCCATACCAAGGAACAATGCTACAAGATTACTAGTTACCCTCCCCACTACAAGAAAGGAAAGCACAAATCCAACTCAGCTAATCAAGTTTCAGACATTGCTGTGAGTTTTGGAAATGTCAGTGGTAATAATTTACAATTGACCAATGATCAGTATCACCAACTCCTCAATCTTCTATTTGCTCAACTTTCTGCAACAATTGTGCCTAAGGTGAATGTATCAAAGGAGAATGCCTTAGGTACTATTTTTTCCTCAATAGATAATATAAATCTTGGCCATGTGATATCCACTTCACACTGCATTCCTGAATCCAAAAATTCACCTTGGATTTTGGATTCAGTAGCAACAAGTCCCATAACTTGTACTCTTAATCAATTTGTCCCTTCTATGAATGTGTCAAATTCTTCTGTTTCCCTTCCAAACGGTCACAAAGTGAATGTCCAGGTTATAGGTACTGTTACATTGCCCAATTCCATCAAATTACATAATGTCCCTTCCAAATGGTCTTCTCGCGCTGACATCCGCTGCTGCAATATTAAATGTTTTGATTACTCACTCTGCTAGACGTTGAAGTACCCAAGAAAAAAGGAAAAGTTCAAATTTACCAGTCTAACGGATACTTCAAGAAGCTACCTGTACAAGGACTTCACTCCAACGATTTCTAGTTGGCGAACTTACGATAGAATAACTATCATTCAAAGTTTCGCTCACAAGCTTGACTAGTTCGCTCTGAATCTTTATTTTCTCTCTGATAAAACTTTGTAAATCCACTGTTGTGGTATTTTAGCCTGAGGAGGCTAAGTGTTGAAAAAATACTTTGTTTAGCATGCGGATGATGTGTTCCAAAGAATACTCGAGTTTAGCTTGAGGAGACTACGATCTAAAGAATACCTTGTTTAACTTGAGAAGACTGGATTCAAAAATTATTTGTTTTTAGCCTGAGAAGTCTAGGCGCAAAGAATATCTGTAATTAGTCAGAAGTGACTAAATTTAAATAATACTTATTAGTGAAAATTTAATAAGTTGTTAAATAATTAGACGTATGTTTGGACGAACTAGTATAAAAATATTATCATATTATTTGTTGCTTTCATTAACTAACAAGGGATAAAGGATTTAACTAAGTTCTTAAAATTAATTTTTATACATTTACGTTTGTCCTAAACTTTAAAATCACAAACGCAAAACACATTGTCTCAACAAAATTTTATTAATCAACACAATTCAACCCTTCTTATTTTTTACATTTTACAATAATATAACTGAAAAAATATTTTAGGAACTAAAATAACATGCATGTTTACTTTCTATGACTATTTTATTATAATTTATTTTTCTGGAACTAAATTGTCTGACACACTCGTGAAATAGCTAGATATTCTAGTTCGGGTGCCATTAACTTTGAAAATTAATTAACATGACTCAATCTAATAGGTTCAATTATAAATGCGCGAAAGCGATTCTTGGTCATGTTGTCCGGGGCTCCATGCCCATCTCCGTATTGGTATGTGCAGTGAGAAATTCTTCCAAGATGCATAGCTATTTCTATGAAAGATTTTGGGAATGGAGAACGCATGACTTTATCTTTGTTCATCCTTTTCCAAGGTTTCATTGAGTAAACTATGAATATATTTGCAAGTACCCCCTTCGTTAACATCATTTTCACGCATATATCACACGATGGAGTTTGCCACTTCACTTCTATTCAATTCTGCCTGAAAAAAGTACAACAGAATCCCAATTAATTAATTAGATACTTTTTTATTTCAATTTCTACTTTTCATTTCCAATTATTAGAAGAACTTGGAATTATTTATAAATTGGCCGGTTACTAAGTATTAAGTATAGATGTGAAAATAGTTCTAACCTAATAATTCATGAGGGTAAAATTAGGTTAAAAAATATTCATATAAAAATTTGGTCATATTAACTGTTCATACAAGATTAAATATTAAAATAATCTATTAAAATAGGCCAATTATATTTTTACTTTTTTTAGATAATATAAATTAAAACTAAAAATAAAATAAAATAAATTTATTTGACCTGATAAATTATAATATCTGCCAAATAAAATATAACTTACTAGAAACAAGTTAGTCTGGCACAATCGATTTTCATCCACTTGTCTACACCCGTAGCTCGAACCGGACTTGATTTATTTCACAAATATGTTTTTCAGTGAGAATATTTTTATTAATAGTTAAAGATTAATTTTTAAGATATCAAAATTTATTGATGGAGTTAATATCTTTCCACATATAATTTTCGGCACGCATGAGATCGAATCGTAAAGACATATAAGTTTGGGATGCATGAATTAGAGAGATGGAATCTCTAATACTGGACCGATAATGTTATTTGTCAATGATGTGACGTCACGTGATCATATAAAGTTGTAACAAACAATTGTAGGGTGCATGGTCAAATTAGTTAATTACCTTTGAAGTACCCATTCATTGCAAAGTTGAAAAATAAGTGTGTATTGTACTGAGCTAAAACGATATCTGCCCAGATAATAAATAAGCTCATTTACTCTCTTTGCTTAGATAAATTCAAAAGTAACGAAGTTTATCTTTTAGTGATTTATTAGATGACGTGATAGTTTTCTTAAAAAAAAAATAATTATAATTTTTGAAATTCATAAAAGAGTTTTTTTTTATAAGACACGTGTGTTTTGAAGTAAGGAAAGTCAGCCGATGAAACTTTTTTCTACTAATCATGTTATCAAAGTCAGATATAAAAGGTCAAAGATCGGTTTCTCACCAAAAAAAATAAGGAAATCTCTACCCCTTTAATACTTTTTACCCTTTAACTTGATATTTCCCTTACACATAAAAGATTGACTAAAGACTCATTTTAGCATCGGAGTACCTTTCGTAGATACCTCCCCTCTCTGTTAGAGTTTAGAACTAATCGGATTGAGGCCACATTGTTTACAAAATGCTCTGGAAAAGGTGTTGATTTGGAGAAGCTCGGCATACCCAGATTCTGAAGGAACACTTGGTACACAACAATACGAAACTAGAGACAATTAGATAATCAGTTATAAAATATGTAAAGAGATAAATACGTATATGCATAAACGTGAAGAAAGAAATATATATATATTCTATGAGTGAGTTGCCTTTTTGGGTGAAAGTTGAAAAAAATAGTGGATGGATTCTGCAGCATGGCGTGATAGTTGTCCAAGGAATCAAGTGCCTCCTAAAGTCGGAAAAATAGTGGATGGATTCTGCAACATGGTGTGGTAGTTGTCCAAGGAATCAAGTGCCTCCTAAAGTCGGAAAAATAGTCGATGGTTTCTGCAACATGGTGTGGTAGTTGTCCAAAGAATTAAGTGCCTCCTTTGTTATGCTATGGTTTAGCAAGAAAAAGGCATGGGTCAATAGGACAACCCCTGAGACTGACACCCATGCATTATTCAGGTATTCGTCAAATTTCGGCACATGTTTGTCCCGGCTCAACTTAGCTTCTTGTAGGAATGCTTTCAACATATCCGACCACTATAATTAAATTGAAGAACACACAAAAAAAAAAGTAAACAAAATTAATATGGCTCAAACTTTGGTTCTTTTCTAAAAAAAGAATAAAAATGTTATCATAATGAATTTCGTTGGTTCTCATTGCATACTACTTTGGTGAGGTAGGGAAGGATATCTTGTCCTTGTTCTCTAAAAACATAATAAGCAAATTCGTTGACAGTGTTGTAGAGTGCGAGAAAACATATCTTCATGTAATCCGGTAGAACTTGAACTGCTTTAACATTACAACTGAAAGAAAAATATTTTTTAAATTATTGCATGCATTGTTCAGTAATTTTATCATTCTACTCACTTATATTGTTAATAGGGGAATTAAATAACTAAATAAAATTACCTTTCTACAGCTGTTGTGAATAGTTCTAATTCATCCAAAGTGCCATATACATCATAGACGTCATCGATTGTAGTAATAAAAGATGCAACTTTGGTTAAACCTTTGCGTTGATCACTGAACTGAGGCTCAAAAACCATTCCAACCGACCAAAAGAAGCATTCCATTAGCCTATCTCGGCTGAAGCTTAGCTTTGAGGCTAGTCCCATCCCTTTCCGCCACCTACATCATAATTTTAACAATACAATTATGAAATATTTTAGATTTTTTTCTTTACTAAATAAATTGATGGCAAAGAATATATCAAAAAATTTATAGTATATATTGAAATTTATTTAAACAAATTAAAAATTTAGAATAGGTTTCCGTTTCAAAAGAATTTTGTAAACAGAAAAATATTAATTTTCAAAAGAATTGTGTTTATCATAATATAAAATATAATTTAATTTATATGTTGAAAACTGTTTAAACTAAAGTAGAACAAAGTGGAATAGAATTAAGAAAAAAATATTTAAGTTAAGCTAACTCAAGTTGATTTTCCTGTTATTTCTTCCTTCTACCAAATAAGGAGTAAAATTATTTATTTATTATGAATTTTAGTTGTAGAATATAAACATTTATCTAGCTAGTGTACAAATTAAAATAACATTAAAACTAGTACAATCACATCCTTTCTTCCTATTTAATTTTTTTGTTACATTTGCCTGAAATCTTAGGTTTCAAAACATTTTATATTCAAATTTTATAACTTGTACCAAAAAATAAAAAAATTCTAATTATGATATTTGTTTCAAGTTTTATCCTTTAATTAAATATTTATGCATGTCCACTTCCAACACAAACTCACCTAGACTAGACATTTCTTGAAGATCATTCTGCAGTGTTGATTGCACAAGGTTAAAATCCAGTTTTGCTGCTTCAAGAAGCACCCTATTTGCGTTCTTTCTTTTAGCATATGATTCAATATACCAACGGGCTTCAAGCCTTTGGATTCTACGATGAAGTGGTAGTTCCAATGCGTGGTTCACTTGTTCTAAGAACATAGTATTGTTTGTACCTTCATCAAGGACACCCCTAAGATGAAAGGTAGTGAAGGCCTTAGCCTCATCCAAAATTTGTCCTCCTTCATAACTTAGAAACGATGCCTCGTACAGACTCAACATTCCCTTCAAATATATCTGCATGATTAAAGAATGCACAAAGTCAAATTTAACACACCTTGCAGCTAGAAAGCACACGTAACACAGGTACATAGACTGCCATGTAAAACAATGAAAAGTGTACTAGTCATAGTCATAACTCATAAGTAGTTACAAATTTGGAAAAAAATTAATTCAAATTTGACATTAAATATAAATATATCAACCAAATCTAAAATTAAGATAATTTAATATCAAAAACTAAAATTGATAAAAATAATTTTTGAAAATTATATAACATATTTATCATTTTAAACTTTACAAGATATTTACTATCATTTTATCCTTATTCTATTGTTTAATGTCATTTTAATTTGTAAGTTAAGAATTAAAACATGAACAAATAGTTAAATTCAAGGACTAAAAAGGTAATAAATAGTTATACTTAGATACTTAAATAATAATAAATAATTTTAATAAATATTTTATGATTTTTTATTTTTTAAAAATTAAATTACCCTATGTCAACAATTTCAATTAATACTCAATATAAATATCTACCCATAAAGTTGAATTATGGTCCTTGATTGAGAATCGTTTTGGGAAATATATTCTTAGTAAAAATGTGTTACGAATTTTTTTCTGTTATCATTGAGTCATTATCTGTTAGAACATTTAATTTTATTTTTTAAATTGTTATTTATTTTAAATAGATTTCTTGATTTTAATTTGAAATTTGTATATTTAATTTTAAGAAATGTTTCAAATTAAAAACAAATATCTCTCAGTTAATTATCTCAAATCTCTCAATTAACTTTTTCATTCTACAATTTTCATTTTGTGTCTAAATTAAATTTAAATTTTTTAAAAAGAAATCATCAATAATTTTTAAAAAATCTTATATATAATTATTGTAAATTTAAAATATTATATATACATTCCAAATTATTTATTTATTATAAATTTTAATTATAATATAATTTATGTACTATAAATTTTATATGTATTAAAATAAATTTTTATAATGGTAATTGATCAAGAGACTTAAAAAAAATTTTGAATAAATGAGAAGTCTATTTCAAATAACTTTCAATACGTAGATATAATAAAACAGTTTTAATCTCATTGACTATATAGTTTTAATCTGAACTTTAACATACACGCATCACTATTATTTTCTGCATGATGCTAATACTAATATAGTTTTATTATCATTCACCGATACTTTATACATTCTTATGCTATCAATCAATTAGTAATAGTTTTAAGTATAATTTTTAAAATAATTGTTATAAAATTAAAAATATTTATCATAAATATAATATGTAATAAAATTTGATGATATAAATTTTTAATACGATCAATATATTCTAATTAAATTCATCAGCATATAACTATTATATACTCAAACCTTACCCACATAATAATATATTTGTCAAAGACCTGATCCGTTACATTAATATTTAATTATTTAAGCTTTTAATATTTTTTATAAATTAAATTTAATCACTCCAATCATTTAAAATATATAAAAATATTGAATCAGTTATATTAAATTTATATATATAAAGAAATTTAAAAGATTGTAAGTCTAACAAGTTTTATACTTATATTCCCACACACATATAAATATAAATATATATATATATAGAGAGAGATATAGATAGATAAATAAAATTTATTAATTTATTTATGAACCATACATTTTTTATCGTGAACTTTATGAATCATTGTTGTCAGTTAGCCAGTTAGGTCATGCTGACTAACAGTGGCAATATGCTTCATGGTCCCCTACTCCAATTGATCGGACTTCACATACCAAAAACGTTTAATCTTTATAATGTTAATGTGGTAATAAGGGTCTACCACATATTATACCTTATTTTTTGTATAGGTTTGAAATTTTCTTATATATGTTGAGTGTTTCTCTACTGGGGCTGCCCAACAGCTTTATAATTCTTGTATTTTGCCCGTTACCAAACTATGCCACTTATTATTAATTGTGCTTTGTTTTGGAATATTCAATTGCACTTAATTACTATCGGGCTGTTTGAAATTCAATTATCAAGAAATGTTATAATACATTTTAGTTAACTTGTGTTAAATATATATTTTTACATTTTTATATGTTGCATTTTAAAGTTTTTTAAAATAAAAATATAAATTTAATAAAAGATAACTAGTTAACTGTATATTTTTATTGACACGTAAGATTTCTCTTCAATTATATATTTATTTGGTTTATATAAATTTTTTCTTTTACAGTGTTGGAATATACCTGCTTTATCTTCGTAGCCATAATCTGAGGATCCTGAAGCTTAACGCAGTTTGACGCAGGCTTCTGCGAATGATTGTACTATTCTATGTTTTAGAAGAGAAACACCAATAAAAGATTGTACAGGAAACTTATGTTATTCAGTTTTTAACGTCGGTGGTAAGAGAAACTGATGTCGTTAAATGTTTTTATATGATTAAGTACACAGATGACTTTCAATTTCAGGTATGTTGTCTAAACAATCGAGTCTGATGTTTGAATTGATGGTGGTTAATTCACGGTGGTTAATTCATGGTGGTTAAGTAGTTAATGCAAGCTCCATATTAAATTTACAAGTGATCATCTAAATATAAATATGCAAATTACTTTGTCTTTTTTAAAATGGTTTTATTTATTCTTTTAACGAGTCTATTTAGTTGAAGTATCTATAATATACTTTTACTTTTATGTCTCTTAATCTTTTGTCTTTCATGAGAATTGTTTAATTTTTTAAAATAAAATCTAACTCATTATTTATTTTTAGTATTTTTAATTTGGTTTCTTGTTAATTTTTCACTTGAGTATGTCATTCCTTAAATCTTAAGAATGTCTTTCCGTTGTTCCTCATAATGTAAATTAACACTTTCTTTGAGAAGTCATCAATAATACTTAGAAAATAAGACCCTCCACCTTTCATTTGAGTCCCACACAGATCCTATGAATTTTTATGAACATATTCAAAAGATCCACGGGATGTTGTGTTTATTTATTCCAAAATGCACTTTATAAGATTTTCCTAAAACACTCTAGTCATAAAAATCAAAATTTTGCCTTATCTTTTATTATCTAATTGGTCACAAACATGTTCAATGATAATATACCATTAATTCGTCTACCCCAAGCAAATACAGACACTCCATTAAAATCCTTCATTATTCTATCTTCTACCTTAAAATTTGAGTGATTAGCCTAACTTAACCCTACAAAACTGACTTGTACGATGAGGACTTCACTTATATACATTCATACATATATAAGGTTTACAATGTTTACAGTTACAACTACTCAATGAGATATATTTGACTAATAACTCACATCATCTAATACCATCAAATGATACATCTCACGTGATATACCACATCATCTAATACCATCATATAATATACAGAGTCACGTTTCAACAATTTTGGTCTATAAAAATTTAAAAATTAAGTATTTTAGTCCTTACAAATACAAACACAAGAAAGAGTACAAGGACATAAAAAATGTCAGAGTAATTATAAGCATATCTAAATGAGAGAAAATAATTAAATTAAGGGATCAAAATAATAATAAATAGTATAATTCAAAGAATATTTAAGAAACTAAAATCATAATTAATAGGACTATTTTATTATATTTTATTTTCCAGTACTAAATTGTCTCACACACTCGTAAAATAACTAGATTTTCTTATTCATGTGCCATTAACTTTGAAAATTAATTAAAATGGCTTCATCTAATTGAGGATAATAGGTTCAATTATCAATGAGCTAATGCGATTCTTGGTCATGTTGTCTGGGGCTCCATGCCCATCTCCATGTTGATATGTGCAGTGAGAAATTCTTCCAAGATTCATAGTTATTTCTATGAAAGATTTTGGGAATGGAGAACACGTGACTCTATCTTTATTCATCTTTTTCCAGGTTTCATTGAGCAAACTACGAATATATTTGCAAGCACCCTCTTCATTAACACCATTTTCACGCATATAACACACGATGGAGTTTGCCATTTCACCTCTGTTTAATTCCGCCTGAAAAAATACAACAGAATCCCAATTAATTAATTAATTATATACTTTTTTATTTCAATTTCTACTTCTCATTTCCAATTATTTGAAGAACTTGAATTATTTACAAATAGGTCGGTTACAAAATATTAAGTATAGATGTGAAAATATATCTGACCTGATAATCTATGAGAGTAAAATTTTAAGAAATGATTCGTATAAGAATTGGATCATATTAACAGTTCGGACAAGATTAAATATTAAAATAATCCAAACACACGAATCCAAAATAAGTATAATATTAAAATAGACCAACTATATTTTTACTTTTTTATATAATTTAAATTAAAACTAAAAATAAAATAAAATAAATTTAGTTGATCTGACAACAAACTCATTCAACTCAAACAGATAAACCATAATATCTGCCAAATAAAATATAACTTATTAGAAACAGGTTAGTTTGGCACAATCGATTTTCATCCGCTTGACTACACCCGACTTGATTTATTTCACAAATCTAATATTGAGTATGTTTTTCAGTGAGAATATTTTTATTGATAGTTAAAGACGCAGGGAGCATGGTTAACCACGTGAATTAGTTAATTACCTTTGAAGTACCCAAATCATTGCAAAGTCGAAAAATAGTGGATGGTCCCTGTAACATGGCATGGTACTTGTCTAAGGAATCAAGTGCCTCCTTTGTTATGCTATGGTTTAGCAAGAAATAGGCATGGGTCAATAGTACTACCCCTGAGACTGACACCCATGCATTATTCAGGTATTCGTCAAATTTAGGCACATGTTTGTCCCGGCTCCACTTAGCTTCTTGTAGGAATGCTTTCAACATATCCGACCACTATAATTAAATTGAAGAACACACAACAAAAATTAATATGGCTCAAACTTTGATTCTTTTGTAAAAAAAGAATAAAATTGTTATCATAATGAATTTCGTTGATTCTCATTGCATACTGCTTTGGTGAGGTAGGGAAGGATATCTTGTCCTTGTTCTCTAAGAACATCATAAGCAAATTCATTCACAGTGTTGTAGAGTGCGAGAAAACATATCTTCATGTAATCCGGTAGAACTTGAACTGCTTTAACTTCCCAACTGAAAGAAAAATATTTTTTTAATTAGTGCGTGCATTGTTCAGTAATTTCATCATTCTATTAACTTATATTGTTACTAGGGGAATTAAATAACTAATAAAATTACCTTTCAACAGCTGTTGTGAATAGTTCTAGTTCATCCAAAGTGCCATATACATCATAGACGTCATCGATTGTAGTAATAAAAGATGCTACTTTGGTTAATCCTTTGCGTTGATCACTGAACTGAGGCTCAAAAACCATTCCAGCCGACCAAAAGAAGCATTCCATTAGCCTGTCTCGGCTGAAGCTTAGCTTTGAGGCTAGTCCCATCCCTTTCCACCACCTTCATCATCATTTAACAATACAATTATGAAATATTTTATATTTTTTCTTTATTAAATAAATTGATGGAAAAGAATACATCAATAAATTTCTAGTATATATTGAAATTTATTTAAACAAACTAAAACTTAAGAACACGGTTTCCGTTTCAAAAGAATTTTATATATAGAAAAATATTAATTTTCAAATGAAACTAACACTACTTTTGGTTTTAGCAAATAAGGCAAAAAAAATTAAAGAAATTAGAAATTGTTAAATATGAAAATAAAGTAGATTAATAAGCTTTCATGTTTGGTTAAAGTGTGAATGAAAAAGAGAAAAGCAAACTTTTTAAAACTAAAGTAGAACAAAGTGGAATAGAATTAAGAAAAAATATTTAAGTTAAGCCAACTCAAGTTTCTTCCTTCTACCAAATAATGAGTAAAATTATTTATTTATTATGAATTTTAGTTGTATAAAATAAACATTTATCTAGTGTACAAATTAAAATAACAGTAAAACAAGTACATTCACATCCTTTCTTCCGATTTAATTATTTTCTTACATTTGCATGAAATCTTGATTCAAATTTTATAACTTGTACCATAAAAACAAAATCTAATTATGAAATTTGTTTCAATTTTTATCCTTTAATTAAATATTTATGCATGTCCATTTCCAACACAAACTCACCTAGACATTTCTTGAAGATCATTCTGCAGTGTTGATTGCACAAGGTTAAAATCCAGTTTTGCTGCTTCAAGAAGCACCCCATTTGCGTTCTTTCTTTTAGCATATGATTCAATATACCAACGGGCTTCAAGCCTTTGGGTTCTACGATGCAGTGGAAGTTCCAATGCGTGATTTACTTGTTCGAGCATAGTATTGTTTGTACCTACATCAAGGACACCCCTAAGATGAAAGGTAGTGAAGGCCTTAGCCTCATCCAAAATTTGTCCTCCTTCATAACTTAGAAACGATGCCTCGTACAGACTCAACATTCCCCTCACATCACTGCTAAGGATTGACTTGAAATTACCACTTTGGTCCTTAAATCTCTCAAATATATCTGCATGATTTAAAAAATGCACAAAAGTCAATTATCAGGAAATGTTATACCCTCAACAGGAGTAAACAGTGAACTAGCTAGACAACTTGCATTAAATATATAATTTTACTCTTTTATGTATTTTATTTTTAATTTCATTAAAATAAAAATACAAATTTAAGAGAAGATAACTAGTTGGTTGGGTATTCCTGTTGGTTACTTAGGATTTCTCTTCAATTATATGTTTATTTGGTTTATATAATTTTTTTTTTAATAATGTTGGCATATACCTGCTTTAACATCATAGCCATATTCTCTGAGGATCCTGAAGCTTAAAGCAGTTTGACGCAGGCTTGTGTGAGTGATTGTAACATTGTATGTTTTAGAAGAGAAACACAAATAAAGGGCGTCTCCTATCTCCTTCTCAAACCGGTAACTGATTCCCAAGCGTTTCACATCATCAATGAGTTCAAATTTGAGCCATATATCTGTATTTTCATCCTTTATCATTCTCCTCACTTCCTCTTCAAGATTCTTGGCCCTGTCCTCATATCTTGTATCCTATCAATAAATATATATATACATAACTGTGAGATCATAGTAATTAAACTGAAATAAAAATGTCCAATTGAGAGATATGTGATGAGAGAATATAATTAATTACCGCATAGTCATGCTTCAAGGACTGGAGAAAATCGTAACTCCAGAGGTCTGGTTGGTAATTGGCTGATTTTCTTTCAGTGACATTATCGTTAGTGGTTGCGTTGCATCGGAGAGGGAAAATAATTCTACTCAGCGTGAGATTAGGCCCTTCTAGTTTCTGAGGTTTGCCAAATGAAACCTGTGAAATGAAAGACGAACTAAGCAACGTGGGACTAAAGAGGGTCATTTTTATCTTAGGTGGTTCGCTTATCATGTTGGGGCGATCACATTTATATAGCCACTTCAAGTGGATTAATTAATTTCACGTATTATACACGTGAGTAAATTTTTAAAAATATATTTAATAAACAATTAGATAATAAGTTAATAAATATGAAGATAAGATAATATATATATAAAATGTGTTGAGAAAAAATACATATTTATATATATATTATATAAATAAGTTAATTAATTAAGTACGTAATTAACTGCAATATAAAATTTATTATCATTAATAAGATTACACAATCTCCTGTTAAAAAAATTGACGGATGTACTAATTTAAGGTTTTCTAAATTAATTTAAAAAGTCATTTTTATTTCAATTGATTGAGTTGATTAAATATAAATTCAAATTTTATTATAATCTTTAATATTAATTTTATTTCACATTTATATCATATTACTTAATTAATTTATTAACTCATTCATATAATATAATATAATATATATATATATATATATATATATATACATCTTCGTATTTTTAATTAATTATCTAACTATACTTGTTGATAAATAATTTTTTTTATATATTTTCTTTTATAATCTTAAAATAGAAACAAAAGAATTCAAAGTTATCACTTTCGATTTTCACACAAAAATAAAGACTAAGGATAAGAAACTTCACTTTGAAATTGGCAGTTCCACTTATGAGGTAGCTGTCTATACGTCAATCACTTTGAAAGAAAAAAGAATTATTACCATTAATATGCTTAGTCACCACGGACACATTTTTTCTTTTTTTTGACATATTCTCTTTAATTTACATTTCGTACAATTTTTTATCAGAAAAAAATAATATATATAATAATAATCATGCGTTACAGCTAGCACACGGCTCTTGATTTTTGTCCTTGAGCGTATACACTTCTGGGATGTGATGGATAACAACTTAAGAAAAGAAATTAAAAAGAATGGAATGAAATGGAAAAGAATATAATATAATATAATATAAAAGAAATAGAAAATAAATTAACGTTATTTGAATAAATTAAAATAATATAAATTAGATGAAAAATATCTTTAAATTATATGTATAATTGAATTTAAAAATAAAATTCAAAAAATAAAATAAAATTTTTAATTTTAATTTTACCTATCATAACTTATTTATAAATTATTTGAACATTAAAATGTTAAATCGATTAAAATTTTAATTTAATAGATTAAGCTTATACATATAAAATTAATTTAATCGATTAGATGAAAATTTAACCGATTAAATATATTATAAATAATATACGTAAAAGTGTAATAAATTATATATAATAAGACTTTAATCGATTATGTATTATATTATAGTATTAAATATTTTATAGTAATAAAATGTACCAAATATCATTAATATTCAATTTTATAATTGAAATCAAATTATTTTTTAGTAAAATTTTTAACATGAATGCATATATAAAATGAAAATATATTCAGACATGGAGATTAACAAAAAAAAATCTCATGTAACAACTCGACTAATATTTTCTCAAATTAACTATGATGTATAAATTAGACAAAAATATATTTGTTAAGTTATAATTAAATTATAAATTAAAACATTGATTACATAAATATTTTTTTATTATATATCATTATTAAAAATTTAATTATAATAAATGAAATTATAAATTATATCCTTAAGATTAAATTTGTTGGACATTCGATTAAGTTTTTTAGAACTAAAGAGTTTAACTTTAATCAATTAAAATTTTTAAAACAAAAAAAAAATATTATCTAACTTTAATGGATTAGCGAAAATCGATTAAAGTTTTTAAAACTAAAAATTTTAACTAAAATATTTAATTGATTAATATTTCAAACACAATTAATTACTGATAATAGGTGAAAACTTCAGTGAGTAAGGAACAATTAATTATTTTGGTGGCTATTTATTATTTGTATTTTAAAATGATGTAAATAGAATATAATTATATGAATGATATATATTTCATGACAAAGGGATGTTGTTGATCTGAATTGACCTTTACTTCCATGAGTATGTCATTTCTTGTAAAGAAAATTCTAATCAATTGAATGATTGAGAGTGTTCATAGCTAGTGTCAATAGGCTTATCCACCGACTTCGTACATTTTATCTAAATTCTGATGTGTGTGTTTATCTAATTAGAACTATATCTACTACAATATCTTATGGTATATAATCACATGTTAAATAAGAGACCTAAATACAAATAATAATACGCAATAAATATATAATTATAATTAAAATAAGATACATGTAGCATATATTCAAGCATCTAAAATGATACTAGTGTCAGCAACCATGGTTATGACGAAATAATAAATAATATAAGGAAAAGAATTTGAAAAATATAGAGTTGCCACCAATATTTTTAAACAGAAAACATTGAAATCCCAATTAAAAAATTATTTATAACTTTTAAAATAAGTTATTTGTTTAGTTCTTATAATATAAATTTATTTTTGTTTTTGGTCCTTATAATATTTATTATTTTTGTTTTGGTTTTTTTATATTTTAATCCCTATAATTTTTATTATTTCTTCTTTTTGATGGATTGGCTGAAAAAGGGTTTGCAACGAAAATCAAAACACATGTCTGAGAGACATCTTGATAATAATATAAGACTAGTTTTCTAGGTATTAACCCACTGACTCGATGTCTCTTAATTGAAGTTTTATGTACATGAAAGTGATGATCCATTTATTCCAAGCAATCATACAAAACTCTTTTTTCTATCTATTTTGTTCAATAGTTAGTAGTTAATAATATTATTAAGGTTTAAATAATGAATGATTACTATTTAACAATGACTGGTCAATAATTAATTAAAATATACTGGTTAAAATAAGATTCGTTTAAAATACATCAACAATATAAATGTTTTTTATACTATTATCTAAGTGTAAATTATTATATATGATAAGATTATTAGTTTGAGATTAATTATTTTGATAATTATACTTGACATGTTACTGATTAGTTGACCAATCAAAGTTTCAAAATCACTAGTGTGTCAGTGTTAAACTTCTCAGTTTTATTTATTTTATTTTATTTGAAGGAGAGAAAAAAATATAATTTATAATTTTTTAAGTCTTTATAAGTTTATTTCAATAAATTTTACTGTTAAGTTTATTAGAATAAATTCTTCTTAATTTATTCCACTAAACTTTAGAATCAAATTTCTAAATAAATTAATATATCATACATTTTTATTGGATAAGTATATAAAATTATAAATGAAAGTATTTGTTTAAATGCACTCATGAAGTATGATATATTTGGTTTTGATTCCTTCATCTCTAGGAAACTCTCAAGACCTCTCAAGTTTAAAGAATTGTTTGCCCTAACTACTGACCCATTAACTGAAAGGCCCATTCCTTAAAGTCCAATTATTCTGGAATGTGGGCTTACCTTCAAAAACAAAGGTTTGTCTATTTTTCCAGCTCCATTATCTTTTCCCTTTCATTTTTTATTTTTTATTTTTTTGAAAAAAAAAAAAACAAAAGTTGAAAATACAAAAACTTGATATGATAGCTTCTTTGTCAAATGAACCCATATGTTTATTGGCACAAAATTGACTTATGTTGAATGACATGTGTTTCAAAGTTTCCATACAAAGACCATTTTCAATAATCTGTTCATGTTGATCGTTTTCAGAGTTAACTTTTCCATATTCAATTGGTTAAATGTTAAGAAACATAAAACTTTCCCTTGTCATATGAACAACTATAGTACAGGTATCATTTTTCATGTCTCCCTTGTCCCATTTAACACATCTACATCATTAATATTGCAATTTCAGTTACTCGTATAATTTTCGGCTTATTGTACACAAATGTTTGGAAATGGTGCTTTTTAAAAAGTATATTAGTAATTGGGATGGTCTCAAAATTATTTACGCGAGGTGATTTTTTTTTTTTAATGTGAATTGCAGGTGTTCTTAGAGAGTTAAATGGATGATGTGCATATAGTCGTATTGCATTTTTATTATTTTGTTCATATTTAGAAACCCAATTTAGTAGAATTTATTAATTTACTTATCATTGTTAGAAATATTTTATTAGTTTGAATATTTCCCAAGTATTCAGGAACTCAATTAAGTACAATTTATTTTTTTATTGTTGTTTATTATTATTGTCATTGATTTTCTTATTGTATTCATAATTATTGTTATTATTATTATTATAAATATTGTTTAAGAATTCGTTTATGTTTTTTATTTATTATAGTTAATGTTTATTTGAATTAATTATTAGTGTTTATGGTTCTTGTTTCATTGAATAAGTATGGTACTATTAATTTGTTTAATTTTTTTAGTGTTATTGATTGATGAGATATATTTGGGTAAAAAAAAATTAGTAGTTAACATTTAAGTAATTAATCAGGAATATTTTTATTACTTCATCATTAAATTATATCATTTGTTTTATTTGTATTATGATTTTGCTGTAGTTAATAATATTTTAATATCTTGTTAAAATTATTAACATCAAGTTGCTAGTGATTTTTTACTTTTTTATTAAATGTTTATTAATTTGTTCAAGTGTCATTATTCATGTCATCTTTTAGTCTTCTTCATTAATTTTTAAAATTAACTCAAAACCAATCGAAAAAGATGTGTGGTGGATACAACCACATCATGTCTTAAAATATGGCTGGATTAGTGATAAAAAAAAAAAAAAAGATTTTAATTGACAAACAATTTCAATAGACATTACCAAGGTGCAATACCTCCAAAATTTACATAACAAAGACATTCAAGTATAAGTTCAAATTTAGAAAAACATCTCTTGGAAAATGTGTTCATGGTGAAGAAAGGGTTTATATAGAGTTTGATTACACAATTGATCATAGTACAAGTCAAAATTGCAGTAGTCATACTTGCACAGTAATTTCTACATTAGTTAAAATTGCACAATACTTATTACGTTGGTCAAACCTGCGTACCTGACCTTTTAATAAGGTGTTGGCCTTATACAAACAACACTCTACAACCACAATCTGTGCACCACTCTAAATAGACTTATCAATTATTTTATAATACTTCATGTACATACTTTGTATAACACACCATTTTGGTACATTGGCAGTCATTGTAAGAAAGTCCTCGAGATCTTGGATGACCATTATTTCTTAACATCTAAATGTTTAGTGGCTAGTCTTACTACGAAAAGTGCAAAAACAAATTTTTACTGTGCTAATAGATTATATAAAAGCACAAAGAAAAAATATATAAATATGACAAAATATACAATGATAGAAATATAAAGAAATAATAAGTGTTGGAGACCTTTCTAAAAAAAATTATATTTAAACGTCTCAAGACTTATTAAACACCTAGTAAGAAAACGATAATAGAGAAAAAAATATATAGTTATAGATGTAACAATAATATGATGTAATAAATGAAGATAAAATAAAACATGAGAATTAACAAAGTGCTAAAAAAGTAGAATGTCCGAATGTTATTTTTCATTTGAATCTCTAAAGACTTTTTAACTTAAAGACAGAGGGTGAGCATTCACTAAAAACCTTAAAAGACATTCAATTTAAATTTGCCATGTAAATACCTTTGATATTTTAAGATCTTACTATTAGGATGAGAGTGCAATGTGTTCAGGTCCTAAGTAAATACTTCAAAACTTTCCTAATTTTTCAAGTTTGTTAGAAATATGTTCATTTTTTTTTATTATTTTGAGATTTTAAAGAGAACATTAAAAACATTAAAGAATTAAGAGGCATATTTTAAGTTCAAAACTTACCTCCACTTCTTCATAAATGGAGTTTGTCTCAAAATTTGCCTTCGATATGTACAAATTAATTTTGCTCTAAAAAAATATCGAATAACATGGGTTAACATGCGTGTATATTATTAATATATATGACTGTCTTATATTTAAAGTTCAATATTATCTAATAAAGTTAGAGTTAGATTAAAAGGATAGTATAAAAGTTAATTATATATATATATATATATATATTATGATTTTTTATTTTGTTGAGGGATTATATTATAAATTACGATAATAAAAAAATAAAGGAGTTGTGTTTCTTATTTGGACACATTCAGTGTGTTAAAATATATTAGAGTTTTCTAATCTCTTCATTCCTTCTGCTAAATTCGGTTAGATCTCAAAATCTACTCATCTCCCAAGAGGAACTATGGATCAAGATGTGCTATTTTTATTTACTTTATTATTAATCATCTTTTAATCTCAAATCAAAGGTATAAACATAAATTTTGGTCTAATTGATCTACTAAACTTTAAACAATTGGTTTGATATTAAACGTATTGGCGGATTCACATGGAACAAAATACCTGCACGGGATATATATTTTTTTCCTAATTAAGTATGTTTATGGTAAAAAAAAATTATTATCCCATAAAAATAGGCTTTACGCATTTAACCCGTTAAATAAAAAATTATAAAAGATAATCTTCTTTATATCTTTTTATTTGACATTTTAACAAAATAAAGTTATCTTATTTTTATTTTCTTTTTTATGATATGAATAAAGTTAAAAATAAAGGTATAAAAATAGATAAATTTTATTATATTTTTTAAAAAAATATTGAATTAGTCCATTTAAAACATTATCTACGTAAAAATTAATAGTTAGGTATAAAAATTAATTTAATTGTCAATAAAAGATGAAAATTAGTCATAGAATTATATAACCGTGCATGAATGAAAAGGAAAGGAAGTGTGCCAAATAAGAAGAAGTAAAAGAAAAAAATACCAAAAAATAATGGATATTATTAGGTTGAAAAACAACGCAAAAGAAAGTAATTTTTTAAATAGTTATTAATTTGTTTTTAATAAAAAATAATATTAAAAATAGTGATGAAAAAATAACTTTGTAAAACCTATTGTTTTTTAAATACTCTTTACTATTTTTTTTACTCCAAATTGAAAATAATGATAAATTTGTTAACATTTTATTACACTAGTTATTTTTATAGATCTCTTTGTGAAAAAATCAAAATATATCATCTCAACTTCACGTTATTTTTCAAAACTTTTATCACGTTTAACTTTAGAAAATGTTTTCTATCTTTATTTCATTTTTTTAAAAATATTTGTATTTTAAATTTTTAAATATTTTTATTTTTATTTTTATTATAATTATGTTTCTATCATATTTTTATCATTATTACTTTTCATTTTCTAAATTTTCATGAAAATATTTTTTTCCATTTTTAAATTTATCTTTTCTTTAAAAAACATTTTAAAAAAATGTTTTCAAATTATCATCAAACATATTTTCTTAATTATTTCATATTTTTAATAAAAATGAAAATAAGACATAGGTAAACTAAATTTACCTAATTGTTCCAACATATTTACCCTTTTACACTTTGAGAAGGGTAATAAGTGGGAAGTAAATAATAATGGCATTCACTTCAAGGTCTGATAATTTTCTGCAGAAGAAACCAAGTGAAGTTATGCAATGCTGGCGTGATGGGAAGATATAGAGATAATGAACTAGTCCAGTACAGTACAGCTCTGAATGCTCAAAAAAGGGAATCCTATTCATACAAGTTAAATCTCTTCCTCTCACACTCATCACACAATTTTGCTAACTTTTGCATTCATTGCTTCGTATCATTACATCACGCTAATTATTTCACACCTAGCTATTCTCAACACTTTCACAAACTAACACTCATATGCTACCACAAACCATCAATGCCACATTGGACTGATGTGAAAACACCCTCTTGGGTAATCACTAAAAATATCTAACACTTTTTTTAAATATATTTCTTATAACAATGTATTGTATTTAATAAATATATAAAATTTGATGACTTATGTATTATATTTAATGATTTTTCTTTGATTCTATAATTTCAATATATTTTAATAAAAAAAAGTGTAATTTTAAGTGATGTTAGAGTGTGTATAGGTAATTGTAGTAGATAAATATCTATGGGTAGTTGGCAGAGTTTTACAACTGGACTGAAACTTTTGCGTAAAAAATGTACATTCTTGATTTGCGCAACTCTCGGCTTTTTCTGCATCATCAAGAAAATAGCATCAAGTCCGAACCGTACAATTATTGTACAATACGGCCACCACAAACACCATAGATATTCTCAAATGATTTATATATTATTTTACAAATACTTCTTTATATTATCTTTTATTTTTTCTCTTATGTTATATTTTTCTTTATCTTTCTTTTAAATATTATAATAATTTTAGAGAAAATTTTCAGGAACAAAATTAATTCACTTATTTAAGACATGATAAGACGAGAGATAGGTATTTAATCAAACACATAACGTGAAAATAAAAGAAACATTGTTGAATAAATGCATATGAATTTTTAATGTGAAAATGCAAAAAAAAAATTAAAAAAAATAACGTCTTTCTATAATTCCACCTTAATTTAAAGAATGTTTAGCGACGGTGATTGAATCACAATTATAATTATAGTTAATTGATGGTATTTATCTACAATTTCTTAATATATTAATAAAAATTAGTTATTATAAAAATAAATAGATGTATATTCTATGATTTATTGATATTATTAACATTATTTTTTCATAATATTAACATATTTTAATTAAAAACAAGTTTATCAAACATTGCCTTTAATTATATTTATCATATTTTATATTTTTATTTTAACACAAGTCGATTATGGGGTGTACGTGGAACCCTATCAGCCAATAAACGGCATTCCAGCCATAGTTGAATCCAAAAGGAAAAATCATATCAAAATTAAAAAACGAAAAATATGAACTTCATTTTCAATTTTGTATTTGTGTGGTGAACAATTGAGAGGTTGAGTTTCGGATAAGGGGAAATTTCATTATTTTAGTGAATTATATAAATAATTTTTAGATTATTCCAAAAATAATATTACATATTTTTCTGCATTAATTTTACAAATTAGGGAATTGAGTATAATTTTTTAAAAAAGTTAAGGAGGTATTGATGTAATATATAAAAAAACATCAATATTTTTTAAATAATTAAATAAACTATATAAAAAATATTTATATATTTACTCAAATTTTTTATTATAAATTTGATGCGAGGTATCGCTTTTCTGAATTCTCCAGTCTGCAATCGCACTTACCCATCCCCGATGCCATATCTTTTAATTTCCAAGAACAACTGCACGTGTGTTCGTTTCCTTTTACAACATTTTTTATATTATTTTTATTTGTTTTGGTTAATTTGTATTTAGAGTTTTTATTACATTCAGGAATCTTAATTACATTATATATTTTTTAATTTTTAATATTTTGTTAAGTAGAATGAGAAGAGTATTTTTTAATCCTCAATCTATTTTTTCTTCATTTTAAACAAATAATAACATTTTTAATTTAAATTTTTTAATAATATTTTTTAAAACAGTTATATTAGAATACAGTCTAATATCTTACCGAATAGGCTTTACTTGTTTTAAATCACTCCTCTGGTATCACGTGTTTAGATGACACGTATCTTAATGCAGAAATTAAAAATTTAATAATGTTTAAATATAAAAAGCAACAATTTATAAATAGATATTAGGTAATCTTGTTGTGCGTGCAACTGGAAGAGAATGGATGTGAGGAATATTAGGCTTGTGTTGAGTATTTTTTTCCATTCAATGTAAAACAGAAGTAAAAGTGTGTTTCATTATATTTTAAAAAATATTTTTAAAATTAAATAAAATATAGAAATATTATATTTTTATCGTTTCCAAAATTTATTTTCGAAAATATAAAAAAAAATTCGTAAGCTAATCACCACCTTATATTATATCATACAAGTTTATGATACGATCATCATTTTATTTTAAATTATGCATGGGATACTCAGTGTGTATAAAAAGAAATTTTAAAAATAGGCACGGACCGAGTAAGTGCTTTTGTGTACATGCCAGCTGGAAATGCCGTTTGGAATAACAAAATCGATACACAAACAAAAGCAAATTATAAAAGGCAGAATCTTACCCATATACAAATATTAAGGATATGGATCTTTCTAGTGAAAATAAAATATTATAAAGGAAATTAACAAATTATTGATATGGAAAGCACTGGGTTTAGATTGATCCAAGGATTTAGACTTTGAAGTTAGACATTTTACACCTCTTAGCATATGATTATTAAATTTTGGAAGTAATTCTTTTATTGATTTGAATGTAATTATTATCTGATATACGTACGTGATTATCTATTTAACGTAGGTGTGATTAAAAGGGATTATTTATTAAAAAAATTAAGATGAGAGTAAATATTTTAAAGATTAAAATAAAAATAATTAATTATATTTCTAGGATTTTTTTTAAAAATGTATTACTTCAAGAAAGTAAAATGACATCATTTAATAAAATGATAGTTTACCTTAATAAAAATAGAAGTTGTTACTAATATTAAAAAATTTACCTTATTCACTAAAAACAGATAAATTTATAAAACCGAAACGTTGAGAGAAGCTATGCAATTATGAATTTAATTCTTAAAAAAATGTTAGAATGTAGAAGATTTGAAGATTGCAAGACACGCGTGTTGTATAATGCGTAATGCGTAACGGTGCGATGAAGAGTGAGAAAGATAGAGAAAGCTTGGGAAGGATGTCAGAGGTTTTCAAACATGTACTAGCTATGACAGCTGGATGGCCACGACCACCTTCTTTATCCACCCATCAACACATCATTTTATTGCACCATACTTCCCCATTACCATACATTAATGTTTATGACACACTCTACCACATTTATGATAAATAAATACATTTCCATTTCACATATCTTTTATATTAATAGTATTTCTAGAGAAGACTACATTTTTAGTCCTTCTTTCTTCTCTTTTGTGGTTATTTTTCTAAAAATTAAGAAGTATAATAATTTTTCTAAAATAGTAATTTTTTGAATTTGTTTAAGAAATGTCTGACCGAATGAGTTTGTGATAATAGTGTAGTGGGTACCGAGTCAGGTTTTGGAGTGAACAACTTTTGCCAGCTGTAACTGGGGATAGTAATAGTAACGGCACCATTTGCCACGCACCACATCATCTTTTGATATTTTTTCGGTATTTGAATTCCAACCTGGCAGCTGATGTGGCACACTCCTCGATGATGTGTGCGTTCAGATGAGCTTGTCTAACAAGCCAACTTGTTTTCAAACACATTTTTCTTTTCGCTATAAAAGGTGGTTCCTCACCACTGAGTTCTTCACAGAGTAGAACCTTCACCTCTGTGCTCTTCCCATATTCCTGTGTCTCTCTCTCTGTTTCTTTTTTAGGCTACAAATGATGTCTGGGTCCTTAGGATTGTTTGTGGGTCTTTTGTTGTTGATTGGGGTGGCTGTGTCTGTGGCTGTGGCAGCTACTTCCAAGTTTGATCAACTTTTTCAACCAAGTTGGGCTTATGACCATTTTATTCATGAAGGAGACCTCCTTAAACTCAAACTTGACAATTTTTCTGGTACACCACCCTAAACCCCAAAATCTTTTTTTCTCCACTTATAAACACTATCTTTATTTTGTCACTGGTCAAAGAGATTTAACTTTGTTAGTAATGATCTAATATTTGTCAAACTAGCTCTTGCTACTAATAATGACATGATGGTGTTTCCCTTATTGTGAAATTGCTTGTTTTGTGTTGTTAAGTATGAACCACTATTAATATTGACTGGGACATTTTCAGGAGCTGGTTTTGGGTCCAAAAGCAAGTATATGTTTGGGAAAGTGACCATCCAGCTTAAGCTGGTGGGTGGTGACTCTGCTGGAACTGTCACTGCTTTCTATGTAAGTGAGCTAAACAATTCTTAATTAAATTAATCACCGTATTATTTTTGTATAACAAGTAGTTAATAAGAAAAAATGCTACGGAATATAATACTTATCTCAAGTGATGTAATAAAAATTAATTAAATATCAATACTGGCGTGTCTATGTGGCGTTAACTATTCACCATTCAATGCATACAACTTTAAATCAATGTAAGCAACATTTCCCTAATTACAAAAAAATATTTTTTTTTTCTTTGTGTTGATGGGATGACTAATAACACAGCTATCGGTGGTAGCTACCTACTGCCGTTTACCCCATGATTTACTTTTCATCCAATTAAATTCGCATTTATTACTTTTGTCTCAATTTTCCAATCGTTGAGTTAAATTTTGTTGTTGGAACCTTATTTTCAGCACGATCAACCAACGTAATAGTCATGCGTGATTCATATAATTCCGTGGTTGAATTGACTTTTCACTTTCTATTTTCTCTTGTCAATTATTATTATTATTTTTAATATTATTATTGTGGAATCTAAATGAGTCTGACACGGTGATTAATTGATGTGACGTAGATGTCATCGGACGGTCCAAATCACAACGAGTTTGATTTTGAGTTTCTAGGGAACACCACAGGGGAACCATACTCGGTTCAAACCAACGTGTATGTTAACGGAGTGGGCAATAGGGAGCAAAGGCTCAACCTTTGGTTTGACCCCACTAAGGATTTTCACTCATACTCTATCTTCTGGAATCAACGTCAAGTTGTGTAAGCACCCATTCCCCCTTTTAATTCGTAACATTAATGCATTTAATCATTAATTAGAGGACTTGATACATGTAATTTTATGTAGTATTTTTATATTGAAAATGGTGAAGTTCAGTAACATCAAAAATTGACTAGTGAGAGGGAATAATGCTTCACAATGGATCTGCAAAAAGCAGTTAAAGAAACACTAAATTGTTTGCTTTTTCCTTCGGTGGTTGAGCTATCATTCATAGACATGGTTTCAGACTTTCAGTATGTACCCATTGGGTCACACCAAATCAAACCCATTATAAAGGAATTGGAATCTTGGACAATTCACGCCAATGGGTTTTTTTCCCATGTGCTACTTTCAAGAAATTCCCCCTGCATGCACCATATAATATAAATAAAATTAAGATTTATTTAGTCATAATTTGATAATCTATAATGTAGGACAATAAACAAGAAAATTTAATTTGTAACGTATGTTATTTGTATGATCAGATTTTTGGTGGATGAAACACCAATAAGGGTGCACACAAACATGGAGCACAAGGGAATTCCTTATCCTAAGGACCAACCTATGGGTGTGTACAGTTCAATTTGGAATGCAGACGATTGGGCCACACAAGGTGGACGTGTGAAAACAGATTGGAGCCACGCACCCTTTGTTGCTACATACAAGGCTTTTGAGATCAATGCTTGTGAATGTCCTGTGTCAGTGACTGCAATGGATAACTCCAAGAGGTGTAGTAGCAGCGAGGGTAAGAAGTATTGGTGGGATGAGCCTAATTTGGCTGAGCTTAACTTGCACCAAAGCCACCAACTTATGTGGGTTAAGGCAAGGCACATTTTCTATGACTATTGTTCTGACACTGCTAGGTTCCCAGTCACGCCAGCAGAGTGTGTCCATCACCGTCACAATTGAACTAGCTAGTAGTCTTTTATTTTGCTTATGATTAAGGGGAAGTAATGGAAATAGGATTGGGGGTTAAAAATATAAAGAAGTTGTGGAACATGCCCTTCATGTTTCTTATTGTAATATATTCCCACAGCATTATTAATGTGAATTATTAGTTCTTTGTATTGTACAATCAAATTTACCTTAATTTTATGTTCTTCTAACCTCAAGAATTTAGGTTGTCGCTAACATTGGATAAATAAATCTTTAGGTAGTCCCTAACATAGGTGAGGTGAATTTAAAAAATTATTTTACTTGTGTGGTACGAGACAGGGAATACTGATTGAGTGTATTTTGGGAAATTCCTACTAACTTTGGATTTATTGAGGGTTGGAGTGGCTTGGTTGCTTCAATGAGTCCACATTGGCATCGACTTGGCAAATGGGACCACAAGTTCACGGGTTGATTGCATTGTGGGGGGACCAAGTGGGGAAAAAGTAGCCTTTGATGAGGGAGAAGTAGGGAATGGAGATAGATATTAGATGGGCTCACAAATAATTAGCATTGTGTTCGTGGGGCCAAAAAATTTAAGGATTGAGGACTTTGCTTTCTGGGGTAATGCCCGTATTTTTGCAACCATTTTTCTTTGAGAAAGTCCTCAATTTTATGCAACTATTTTTTTAATAAATTAGTGAAGAAGTACAAAGAAAAGAGTTTATGCATGTCTTAAATGGAAGGAGAAATTCCTAATTGGTGGTTGTATCGTTCGACAATGCTAGAAAGAATCAGATTCAATGATCAACAAAAGAAAAGTTGTAAAATCAGATGCATAAACAAATCGAAAAGGTAGATGATCGGAATATTTAAACAGTGCAATTTGAAAAAGGGTTTGCGAATATGGTAATCATTTTCAACACCATCTTTTGTGAGAATGTGTTATGATACTACATGATATGATTGATTGTATTGGTTTTAGAGGAAAAAAAAGGACAATAATTATGTGCGTGGCAATCTCTTTGGTACAACTTTATAAACTTGGCCCAAAAGATTATTTATTTTATTTTATTTTTGACTAAACCCAATATTATAATTACAATGATTAATCCTTTTTTTCACGGATAGAAAATTGAGACATATATGGTCTTTAGTTGGTAGGTGCCTTCAAAATGATCTATATAGAGTAGCACAACTTGACAACAAACATGTGATACCTATGCTGTAATTAGGGTGGTTGACTCAACAATTATAACAATAAATTTGATTAACCCCTTGTAAATAAGACTGGGCCCTTGGCTTGTGTGGACAATTAAAGTTTGTCTGAGTGGATAGAGGCTCCAAATGTGATGATGGCTTCCTCCGTTTGAAAGTGATACCTATGGGCCACCTTCAATCAAGTGTGACACAAAAGTTAACGAGTCATTTTTTCAACTCAAATTATTCAAGAGAGGGTCATCCTTGGTTAAATCATGACTAGTTTTTGGGGTTAAAAATTCGTGTACCTATTGCATTTGCAGCCAATTAATTTTCACAATGAACACCTGAAAAAAAATTAAATTTCTAGTTATGATGAAGAGTATTCAAAACATATCTTATCGTACCGATATGCAGACTCTTCACTTCTTTTTTTGTCTTATGGCAATTATTATAGTTAAATAATTGATATATATATATATATATATATATATATATATTATATTTAACCGTTTATTACTTATATACAAGTTACCGTTGAATTGGACTGTTTCTGTTTTAAATGAACTGCACCATTGCAAGATAAACATTTATTACTTTGGTACTGATTTTTCCTTTTTCAAAATAGAATAAAGGTTAGTTTTAGTGGATCAAGAAGTATGTTTTTAGTGTAAAACTCAACTTTGGCAAAACATGAGTCTACTTAAGTGGATTAGATTAGAATTTTTTATTTCTCAAAAGGCATGCTATAATTTAAGTCTAAACACCTTTTGAGACGATTCTAGTTCCTGTAGGTTTATAAATATAGTGATACGTCGATATATTAACATATCACGCATCTTATCAACATTTTGCACATTATTTTTTTAAAATAAATTACATTAATATTTTTGAATTTTCACAAAATTATACAAATATGTCACATTTTTCTTTCTATCTCTTCTCTATATTTTTAATTATTTAAAAAATATTACATCATATGTAATCTTCCGAAACATCATGAGGGAGATTAGAGTATACATTATTAAAAATAAAAATATTAACAGATATCTATGTAATCTTCCGAAACTTCATATATTATTAATATTACTTATTCAGTTTTGTTACTATATTATACGACTGATTATATTTACACTTGTTTTTTTCCCTTCTTTTTTATGTATGTTAGATACTAGTGTCCACTAACTTTGTTCCTTGTAAAAATAGAAAACTGCTTTATAAAAGTAACACACAAAGATATGTGGTCATGAGTTCTTAATATAGTGGAATTGCAATGGGTTTTGGCACGAAGGGAGTACTTGTCCATTCTTGGAACGAGTAATTTTATAAATGTGAATGTAATTGCACCTATGATTCACGAGCTTTGGCATCCGAAATCCCAAGTAAAGAAACAGCCTGCATCCATTTGATTTCTTTGGTATCAATTATGTCTCTTATGACCTTATCCACATATCTGTGTTCTCTAGGAAAAAGCTCTTCCCCGAGACCAAGGATCGTAGATTTGAGAAAGAACAAAATGTGACAAACTGAAAGACAAAACAAAATTGACAATTGTGCATTGATTTGAAGAACTACCAGTGAGTGAATGAGTGATAGCCACCGACAACCGACATATGTTATGTCTTCACATTGGGAAATTAAGTCCAAAAACAATTGAAACATCGACAATGTCCCAAGTGACCATTCCGATAAGGATGGCTTAATAATGGTTTTTGAGTTCAAATAAAAACGAGTTTCAATTCAGAGGATGGTGGGAAGAGATCATTGGAGAGAGCAATCAATTGAAAAGGATTAATTTAGGAACATGCCATATAAACTAAGGACAATTCTCATTTTAATTATATGTCGAAAAGAATTAATTTCGAAACATGTCATGTAAACTATGAACATTTCTCATTTTAATTATAGGTGATATTGTAATGTTAAATTGAATTTATAGCTCATATTTTTAATATAATATTAGTTGTTGGATTTATTAAGTGGGCTATTATGTAACTGTTAAAGATTATATCATTTAGAAATAATATTTGTTAAAATAAAAAGTAATTCTTATTTTATAAACTAATTGCGTTGAGAATAGATTCATAATTTATATTTTTAATATAATATAAGAATTTATTTTAAAATTATTTGTATCTAATTATAATAATAGAAATTATTCTATTTTATAAAGTTGAGTTATTCATACCTTAGGAATAAAACTAATATCAAACTATCATTATTTAATTTTTATATTCGATATATATAAAAAGAAAGTGCATTAGATATTACATCCATTATATATATATATATATATATATATATATATATATATATATATATATATATTTTCATATAAGTCATAACCAATATCTAAAAAGTCACAACCTAAATCAATTATAAATAAGAGACATGGCAAGAAAGTTGATAAGCACTACATTTTGTCCCTGGGGAATTATGGTTTTAACTTTTGACCATGTAATTAATTAATTCGTTAATTAATTAATTATATGCTGATGTGATATTTTCGTTTACCAAAAATGTAGCAATTCTATCATTAAGTTCTGTTCACGAGAGCAAACGTGGACACATTTATTAACATATAATCAAACAAAAGTACCATTATCTTTTAGTATTCTTGACTACTAGCAAATTGATGTTTAATTTGGCCCACGCAAGTGACTGATTATTTTAAGGGGAGAATATATAAATTGTGGTTAATGTTAATTTAAAATTAATTAAAATCATACGAGACAGTAATTGAATTAATGATAGATGTATTTTTACTTTCTCACTTTATAGATATACTTTTTATTTTTGAGAAGTCGTGAGTTTAGGAAAACCAGGATGCCACTTTATGCAAATTAGTCAGTTCTGACAATCCTTTTCAAATCCCATTTGTTAGAAAAAGGAAAACGAGAAAAAAAAAAACAAAAGGAGAGTAGCCAAAAGAATATATAAAGGTTATGTTCGTAATTTCAAACCACGACTTATATTTTTTTTTTTTCTAAAAAAAAATATTACCCCTTTTTAATAATTTTAAAAGCGAATTGTTCTATTTCAGTAAAAAAAAAAAAAAAAAAAAAGAAGCCAAAACCCTAACAATATTTTATCACCAGAAAAAACTGCAATTAAGTTTTGAATGCTATGCCATACAATACTACCTCATCTTATATTCTATATAAAAGAATATTTAAATGATTATAAAATATACAATTTAATTAATTTTAATTAATAATGTGATAAATTTAAATTTTATATCAAATATATTTGTAAAATTAAATATTTTAAATAATAGTTATATTTAATTACACTGGTTTTTTAATTTAAAGAATAATTTTTCCAGCAATAAATTGTAAATAGACCAACAAATATATTCATTTAAACAAGAACAATTGAATATCTTATTAATAGACTCTTTAATAAAATAATAAGAATATAAAATAAAATTGGTAACTATTTTTTTAATAAAAGATATATCAGTTGATACAGAAAAGACTAATTCTTTAAATCATGAAGGAATAATTTCTTATCAAATATTTAAGGGATAATTATTAAATTAAAGTATGTTTAATTACATGTGAATTAAGGGATCAAATTCTTAGTTACATGTAACATTATCTATCATCCAAATCATATCATGTTCATAATCTATATTTCTTATAATTAAAATAAAAAATATATATTCTCATTTATTTCTTACTTCTTATATAACCAACATATGAGAAGTAATATTTCCTGAGTGAATACACAAAATCATATACTTCAAATCAAACAAGTTTTACTTTGATTATTTTGAGATCATTTGGTTATTTGACCCCATTTGAATAGAAAAATTATTGTAAACTTTTGAAATTGTAAACTTAACAATTAAGATTGTCCCACGTACGAATCTTTGAATAACAAGATAAATGATGGTAGGATCAGTACCATTCTGCTAATGACTTTACTTTTTCATCTTAATTGAGAAGGAAGAATTTTTACTTTACCATAAAAGAGAAAATAAAAGAGCAACTCCAAAGATATCTTAATCTTTTGATACTTTGCTAAGAAATTTAATATCAATTCAAGATCTCCTTCAACTTGAATGACCTATTTATTCTAATAGAAGTAACGTTGTAGAATACCATATTGGAAAATTTGAAGAGTGATCAATTAATATAAACCAGAAAGACAATGATGGAAACACACTATTGCATTTGGCTTCAATAAAAAATTTTCTTGAACTTCATTACACAAGATAAAAGGACTAATTTGAATCTCTTGAATAATGGTTCAACATGACTCAAAATATTGTTGATGTATGTGACTTTGGAAAATCCATTCAAAGGATATTATCAAATACTTAATATCTAGGGAACTAGTGTTGAAGGAGTAGTATTGGTTTCATGAAGTAGAGAAATATGTTTTAATGGATGAAAAGAAAAACACAAAATGAAATAAAAATGACAAGAATTGTTATTAAATTCTATCATATGAGAAATAAATTAAAATTACCTTTTACGATATTATTTTTCCCTCTATCTCTCTACCATATTAACTATTTCATCTCATATTTCTCTCTCATTTTCACATTTTCACTTTATTGTATATTATGTTGTAGCTATTTTAAATGGGCTGAGCTTGGGCCTTGGAGTAATGGGTGGAGGTATTCAGCTGATGCTGTTCGAAATCTCTGGGTCAATGATCATTCACAGACAAACATTGGTGGTGAAGGCCCAATATATATATATTTAAACTTAGGAGTGAATTTAAGACGTAGTCTTTTGAATCAATTAATATAATTCATTAAAATCATTTTAATTTTTAAATCATTTATATAATTTTTTAAAAATCTATCTTTCAAAAATTTCAGAATGTGTTTTTTTTTTTTTATTGAACTATTGGCATATGTAATTAATGTTTGTAATGGTAAAAAAAGGGTGACTAATGTTTGTAACGATCGATAATTTAATAGGTTAAATTTGTTTCAATGTTTATAAGATTAATGATAAGAATATGTATTTAATTGAAATTAATTTTGTAAGAAAATTCTAATAATGGAATAAAAAATATCATTACTAATCATAGGAAAAGATGATATATAAAATAATGATATTAAAGATGAAAAAGTTTAAAGACTAAGTACTAATAATGTAAAATAGTTAACATAAGCAGCTAATCGTAAATTAGATTTTATAAGATTTTTAGGAATTTTTGTATCAATTTTAAAGAACCCACAGCCATCATAGATTGACTTTGTAAGATTTTTAAGCTTTGTAGAGAAGTGTGAAATGAAGAAGAAAAAAATTGTGATGAATGAAAAAAAAAAAAGAAATAAGAAAATAGTAAAAATTGTTATTGTTAGTTGAGAATAAAGAAAGGTGAAGAGAAAACAAATATGTGATAATGATTAATATCATAGATGAATTAAAAATGAAATATATTTACAATGAATCAAATAATACCAAATTGTTAAATTGTTCCTAGTATAAAAAAAACAATATTAAAAATATTTTTTTCTACGATTTCTTAATTTTTCGTAACGGTTTCAAGATATATATATATATATATATAGGACATTGATTATTTAAATATTTCTTTGCTCATTTAAGTTGCACCAAAATAACATTGTTACTTTGACATATTTCTTGCTCTCTAACCGAACATACCTTTAAAAATTTGTTATCAAATTTAACTAACCCTTGATCACACTAAAATATTTTGGGTGCTCACATTACATCGCCCCTTTTCTCAGTATCAAATCTAAGATCTTGTCTCACAGAAAAAAAAATAAAAAATTATGCGAGAATCATGATACAATGAGACTATTTTTTTAAGATAAATCAAACAACTTCCAACATGTGCAGATAAATCAAACATGTGCTCCACCAAACCAACCAATCGGCGGATTTTATGGTAGATTGGTAGAAACTTGGTGATGTCCTTAACCTTTGATGTTTCTTATTGTTGTTTCATCTTATGGTATTTCAAGACATTGTTGAATTATATATAAATATAGATAATAATTATACATCATAGTTAGTTAATTTTATTTTACAGCTAACTTCAATACGTAATCAATAACTTATTCACACACAAATGCAAGCATTTCTTGATTAGGGATATATGGATCAAATCTAGATAGTTTAAAAATAAATAGATTATATTAAAAGAGAAATATACATACTGTGTGTTACTCATTAGCAAAGATTATCTGATCCTAATATGATAATTATAAAATAAATAAATGAATAATTTCAGTTACTATATATATATATATATATATATATATATATATTCTCTCCCATTAGACATGCATAAGTCCGAAAATCATTTAGGCTTGTTCCAAAAGGATCTTTGCAGGAATAATTTCACACTTCGAAATAGACCAACCAATTCATTGAGTATGATTTTTATTCAACAATGTTAGCTATAACTTCTTAATGTTCCTCGGTTTTCCTACCTTTTGATGATGAACACAGTTCTGAGTTGAATATAATACTTATCCGGCAAAGCACATAGATACTTAATCATAAGCTAATTTGATTTACTTTCGCATTTTTACACTCAGATACAAAATGTCAGGTCTAAAAGCTACTAATTAATCTACTCTTGTAATTTCTCCTATTTGCATTCTCATCATGCATCATGAAAATTCATGACCCTTGGTACACTATATATAAAGATAAAATAAAATAAACCAACGTTTGGCTACAGGCAAACCCTCCTGTCACTGCATGTAAACCAATTCGTCATCTCTGCATTCCCTAATTGCAATTTCCATTTGGTCCCGAGCAGTAGATGGCAACACATCACAACAGTGCCTTCTTGGAGCCAGCAACTGAATGCAAAAGAAAAGTTTATGAGCAATAGTACTATTACCAATGTCAAGTCATAATCTTAAAATGTTTGGATAATCATTGATAAAAATGATTTTAAAAATTGATTTTGAAAAAATAATTTTAAAGTATTATGATTTATGTTTGGATATTTTTATTATAAAACCAAGTTTAAAGTGAAATTTAGTGTAAAATTTCTTTATCCACAGTAGAAACTATCCAAAATTGTTCTAGCTTAATATTAATTCTAGACTCAAACATATCAACATTTATCTAAAATCAATTTTAGACTCAAAATCAATTCTATAACATGAATCCACACGCACTTAGTAGTCTTGAAAATACTAGTTGTAGTAGTAGTATCTGACATACTTACCTGTTTGATGTTAAGGTCTAACTTATTTGTCACCACTTTGATCACTTCCAGTTTCTGCGGCGACACGGCATCAATTGAGCAATTCTGAAAAGATTTCTTGTAGCTGCTAATTATGCCATTCTTGCCAGAAGACACATTGTCTAGAAAGAAAACTGTGGATCTTTTACAAGGGTCAGGGTGAAATTCTCTTGTGTTGAAAGTGTATGATTTTGCCAACATGTTTCCTTTCCTCCACTGCTTGAATGTCTCTTGCACCTTAAGAACATCTGGCAAAAGCATATGGTTGGGGAAAACCTGAACAGCATAGCCCCATGACACTGAAATTGTCCATGAAAACCATTTGTCATAGCATATTGCTTGTTGCAGCATCCTTTGGGAATCAACTTTTGCAGCTTCAAATAAATGCTTCAGAGCTTGTGTGGTTGTCATGTTTGGAAAGATTGGATCAGTGTAATCAGGATGATGCAGAGACAACAAAGGAGTTAAAGGATGTGCCGCTAATAGGCCAAAGGTATTTCCCTTTAAATCTACCTGATCCAATTTCATAATCACAAAGTTACATGATCAATTCAGCTTGTCATCAACATATAAGTTTTCTGTCAAATTCCTAAAAGAACTTTTTCTATATAACATTATTTCCCTAAAAAGGATAAAAGTTTAATTATAATGCATTGTCATCTAATAAAAACATTATTTATATGACTTTAAAGGTTGTTACTATAAAAAGAGTTTAATAGTTACACGTGAAATTGTGAATCAGTTTTAATTGATCATAATTCAGATTTATTTTAATATTTAGATGGATTATTATCAAAATCACAAATTTAATATATATGATTATTATGATTGGATGACATCGTAAAATATATATAATCCTTCGCCAAACATGTAGTAAAAAAGGCTGATCAAAATGAAGAAAATGAAATCACCAAAAATCTTCCAGTATTTCTAGAGTTCAAACTATGTTACCTGGTGAAAACCGGGTTCATGTGTTAATCCTACCCCAAGTTCTGACAAACAAGAGCACACTCTGCCATCACTTCCATAGAGATGAGGGTACCTTTCAATACAAGAATCAAAAACCTTAGCCAAAACCTTAGCCAGAGAGGAACTGATAGCAAAACCTGCACCACCAAAAGCCATTCCAAAACCAAACACACGATTCTGCTCATAAACCTCAGAGTGTGCACCAATATAGTACCAAAGCTCATGATCATACTTTGAAAGAGTCTTCACCACATTCTCTGGGAAGAAAACTGTGTCATCATCTCCAAACACATACCACCTCACATCAGAATCATTGTTCATCGCCACAGTCTCCGCCACAACACGCGCCACGCGTATCGCTGATCGAAGTCCACCCTTATGAGTGTAACGAAATTTTGAAGTGTCTTGAGAGACACAAAGAGGAGGAAGAGAAGTATCATTAGCATTCATAGCAAACTCTTTATCTGTTAGGCTTTCCACAAACACACACCCCTTCATTGCTTTGTTGGTGTTGTTGTTCCACCACATCTTCACATACTCCTTCCTCTTAGGCCAAGAACTCTTGCTTGAAGCAATTCCAAACACAAGGTGATCAAGGGTTGTTGATATGGACACATCTTGTGATGTTTTATTCACATGAACTAGCTTTGATGGCCCTAATAGAAGCAATGATATAATAACATAAAGGGCACAAAATGAAGAAGAAACCAAAATAAAATTAACAAGAGATTGAGCCTTGGGGGGCTTGTGAAAAAGCTGCATGTTAAATTAACAAGAATGGATCTTGTTCTGTTCTGAACAAGACTAGATTATTACAGGTTTAATATACTTGAACATTCAACAGTGTTTATGTCATGTGCTGTGTGTGAGAGAGGTTTGAGACATGTTTTGAGGTTTATAAAAAGTTCCACCGTGATCCACGGCGTAACAAAACAGATACATTTGACGTTTTTCAAGTCAGTTAATGTTCCATGTGTGTAACTCTGGTAGGTAAGTTAGAAGAAACTCTAAGTGTGTCTTCCAATTAGAATAGCACGGTTGGCTGGTTTTGATGGCTATTAGATTCAAGTTGTTGAATTAATATGCATTGACTATGCAGGAGAGAATGGAAAAAAGGTGTTGGCAGTGATACAATGGTAGGCCACCAAAGGGTTCTAATATTTTACACGTTTCAACTATCACATGAAAATTAATAGTTGGCATGAAAAAACACTATGCTTCAAGTTTGTTTCACAATTTAGGCCTGAAACCACGATTAAGTATTGTGTTTTACGCGTATGTTTTGGCTTTCTACCCGAATTATTCGTTTTTCCGTTTTGCTTTACCCTTTTGCTCCTTCGAAATTAAGGGGATACACCGCACCAAATATCAGTAAGACTCAATTGAATTTTTCTTATTCTCAGTAAGTAATAATCTCGTGAATTTTGTTCCCAATAAAAAATAAATAAATTCACATGCCTATAGTTACGTAATTTTGCAACTTTTGGTCTCAAAATTACCCAATCTGATCAATTTTGTACCTAAAAATAAAGTCACATCCGTAATTTTTAGGACAAACAGAAATATAAAATTGTATAACTTTTGAGACAAAAAATGAAAAAAAAATAATTTAGAGCTAAAATTCACAAGACTGTGTTAGTTTGGAAACAGAATTAACAAAAAGAATTATTTGGGAATAAAATTTGCAAAATTGTATCAGTATTGAAAAAAAGTAAAATAAAATGGGCCTTTCATTAAAGACCTCTCTCCCCACAAAGATTGACTAGTTCAAGTCAGTCTTGTCACGTACTTACGTTGTGGACTAAACATTTGTCTCATTTTAGAGCAATGAAGTAAGATGATGCATAAAAAATTGGTAATATTAGATTATATTCTGCTTACTGTCTCTTGGAATAAACAAAATACTTTAAAAAAATTCACCAGGTAGCAGGGATTTGTAATTATATAAATTGGAGAAAAAGATTAAGTTGTAAGTTCTTGTGTTAAAACACCGTGGGATGTTATTATCTCCTAGAGATAAGAATTAATCAATTATTATATTTTATCTATTAAAGATAAAATTAATTAATCAATTATTATATTTTATCTATTAAAAATAAAATTAATTAATCAATTATTATATTTTATCTATTAAAAATAAAATTAATTAATCAATTATTATATTTTATCTATTAAAAATAAAATTAATTAATCAGATTATTATATCTTATTTATTAAAGATAATATTAAATTTTGATTAATTAGATTGAAATAAAAATAAGATTAGATCCTATCATATTTTATAAAGATCATTTAGTTATTTTATTACCTTTATCATGTATTATAAACAAGATATATATATACTAAAAATAGACAATTTCCCGTATAATTTGATATGTGTTTAATTTGACATCTTGCAAGATGTGTATGCGTCGCAGTGCAACTTTGGAAGCCCACAACATGGAAATAAAATATGACTTAATAATAGAGATGCCCAGCTTCACGCACAAATGTAAATGGCATTCACATCTTATATGCATAAAAAATATAATCATTATGCAGACAACAAACAATTCTGTAGATTTACAGAATTTTCAGACAAAGCACTAGTTGGCAAATAGAATGAATTGAGACATGGTCCTCGTTGGGATCACATTCCAAAGTAGAATTGGAACCTTTGACTGAGGTTGTCTCACTCCAAATGCCATGGGAGCTTCCCTGAAAATTTGAGCATAAAAAATGGATAAAAACATGTGCAATTGCTGGGAAATAAACCACTTGAAAATTCAGCCACGCAGCAAATAAAACAAGCCAGGCAACTGAGGCAAATTGTGAGAGGTTGATCACTCTTCCAGCGAATGAAAAACCTGCTTGTGAGGGGTTTGATCACCACCAAGATCTTTTAGTTATCTTCTGATTATTTTTCTTCTACAGAGAAGAGACAAGGATCTTTCTCTACTGCAAAGTGGACAGCGAAATAGAAATCAGGAATGGCAGGACCCTGAAATTTAACTTAACTGTCCTATGGAGATATTCCTTGTTAAATTATATAGCTTTCATACAAAATTATCCTATCAAAACAAGGTATAAAGATCAACCTAAAAGAAGAAGCATCTGCCTCAGATCAGCTACAACATGGATATTCACCCTCTTGAAATTTTTGAAGCTTTCGAAGGAGGCCACTCCCTAAAGGAATGCTACGATTGCATGGAGATCAGTTCACCGATTTCACACGGTCTAATATGAAGACTGATTGTATCATTAGAAGATGGCAACACGTTGCAGCACTGACGACGGGGGGCATTCATCTGTGGTAATACCAAATAAAGCAAATAAAGTTAAATAACAAGAATAAGAATGCAGACAGACTCACAGACTAAATGAACAACCAATAATAAAAAATTTCAAATAAACCATTTCTAAGATAAATTTAACAAAACCTGATCATAATTAAGCTCCAGCTTCCTTGAAAAAACTATGATCTGCTTGAGCTGTGAAGCAATTGATTCAAAGCACTTCCCAACAGAATGCCTATTGTAACTGCTCCAAATGCCCCTTTTATCAGATGTAACATTTTTCAAGAAAAATACAGAAGGCCTTTTACAAGGATCTCTAGGATAGTCTCTGGTGTTAAACATAAAATTGGCATCAACTTTACTACCCCTTCTCCATGGCACAAAAGTTCTCTGCACTGAAAGGAGGTCCGGTAGAAGTTCATTTCCTTGATAAATCTGGATAGCAAAACCCCAAGAAACCGAGAATGTCAAAGAATTTGATCGATCATAGCAGACAGTTTGCTGCAGGATCCTGGCAGGATCTACATTAGCAGCTGCAATAAGATGTTCCAAAGCTTGTACTCTGTTCATGTCAGGAAAAAGGGGCTCCACTGCTTCCAAGTGATGAAGAGACAACAAAGGAGATAATGGATGTGCAGCCAGCATCCCAAACAAATTCCCCCGCATATCTAACTGGTTAAAAAAACATGTCAAAATAATTATTTCCATGGAGCCTATCATTTTACTTGCATAAGTTTTAGACCTGAACTAGAAAATAAAGCAAATTCTCCTGAACTATACAAGTCAAGCAGCCTAAATGGGATCCAGAAGAAGTATCAAACTCAAGATCAAGACAACATAGTCAAGCGCTGCCTATGGTATTTGTTTGAAATGCTATAGAATTCAAGTAAAAAAAAAAATGAAATCACAAACCAAATCATAAGATATATAATACTGCGCATTCCTCAAGTATACATGAGACCAAAGTTTGGTTTAATAATTTACTACCTAACAATTGTGCAGACAAACGTTGAAAGTAGCCAGCAAAATAGAACCTGATGCACATTATCATTTTCATGTTTCATAATAGTTTTTATCTATGGACAAAACTTAAAATACAATATCATTGATAACTTTCTCCCATCAAAATTCGCATTTTATCTTGATAGCTGCCACTAATTTAAGTCACCAAAATGAAATGCCAATTTTAATTTAAAATAGGACCAACCATAATACCTACAGTTCATTATCCATGTTAGTTATTTTTGCTGAATGCAGGGTAATCCCACAGCCAGTAGCCGTAGGACTAATCCATGAGGAAATAGAGTGCAAGTTAAGGGACAATTCCTCAACCCACAGGTAATGTTCCATTCGCATAGCGGCTAGCTAGGAATTGAACCCCCATTGCATGCTTCTCAAGCTACTAGCCACTGGTACCACACCTAACTGGTACATTATCGAAGTTCAGTTGTGATTTCATTCACAACATCAACATTTTTGAAGTTTCTAGAACCACAACTAAAAATGTAGTAGCATAGACTGCATTTGTATCAAATTTCTCATAATAACAAGGAATGCAATGAAACTGCAACCACAACCACAATTTAAAACATTGGTTTGGTTATACTGGTACATCCCCATTCCCAATTTTCTAATTCCAGTTTCCACCTACTCAATCATGGAAGAATAAAACCCATATCAGCTGTATTCTATCAGCTAGTCCGGTATCTAATCAATCTATAAGTGAACGACATAGACATTGAGCCAGATGTTCCTCATAACAAACAAGCAAACAACCATCAAAAGAAGTTTTCAAGGTTTCTAAAACCCCAATTGCACCCACATTTGTTTGCAATTTTCCACGATATCAAATATCACAAAGAAAACACAACTGTGACTGCTTTTTAACATCTAATCAATCTAAGAGTGACTTCAGAGTAATGTTATGCAACCAAATCCAATAGACAGCCAATTAACTCATAAAACATATTCGTGTACACGTATTTCTTTTATTAATTTTTTCTCTTTCTTCCTTTTTCTTCAGATTTTATTCCTTGTCACATTTTATAAGTAGTACTTGTCAGGTTGTCTACTTATTTTCTCTACCAAACATTTATCAAAGGCATAGCCATTGAGTTCATGTTCCTTGTTACAAACAACTAAAAACAACCACCCAATGAATCCAACAAATGCAACTAATCACAAGCACTAAAAAACACTTAACAGAAAAATAAAAAAACAAATTTGAATAAATAATAATAATAAATTAGTAATTAAGCAATGTTGATACCTGATGAAAGCCAGGTTCATGAGTTAACCCAACACCAAGTTCAGCAACACAAGAATAAATCCTGGAATCACTCCCATACAAGTGTCCATACCTCCTCAAACACGAATCCAAAACCCTAGCCAAAACCCTAGCGAGCGAGTAACTAATCGCAAATCCACCACCACCAAACGCCATCTCAAACGAGTACTTAGCATTCTGGAAAAAGCTCTCGGAGTTACTCCCAACATAGAACCACCTCCGATGATCGTATTTCGCGAGCGTCTTCACCACGTTATCGACGAAAAACACAGTATCGTCGTCGCCGAACACGAACCACCGGACGCCGGTCTCGTTGCGATCGACGGCCTCCTTGACGACACGCGCCACGCGGATCGCGGAGCGGAGGCCGCCGCGGAACGAGTAGGGGAAGGCGGAGGTGTCGCTGGAGATGATGATCGACGGTGAGGAAGTGGAATTGTCAGTTAGCGGCGGTGGCGGTTTGTCGAGGAAGGCGAGGGCGCGCGTGGTGCGGGGGGAGTACCAGAGGCGGAGGTAGGGGAGGCGACGGGGCCAGGAAAGGGAGGAGGAGGCGACGGAGAAGAGGAGGTGGCGGCGCGTGGTGGGGGAGAGAAGGGAGATGAGAGAGGAGGAGGGTGGTGACGTGGCAGTTGGTGGGGCCCATAGGAGGAAAATGAGGTAGAGGTTGAGAAGGATTGAGAGGGTTAAGATGAAAGATTTGAAGGAAGGTTTTGGGGTTTTGTTGATTATATGAGGCATTGTTGTTGTTTTCAATGTTGAGTTGTTACTACTATTACTCTCTTCCTTTTTTCTTCGTTTGAACATAATCGATTATTTGTGGCAGTGCCAGACCAACACACAAAGTGAAACAAAACCTGGTAGCTACGTACTTTTACTTTCTAAATCAGGTGGTTATACAGTTATGCTCTTGTACTAATAGTAGTGCTACTGAACTACTGGTCTAGTTCTATTTCCACCCTACTTGTTATTGAATAGTAAAAAGTACATAAAATATAATTTATGTCTGATAAAAAAAATATAAATCCCACGAATGGGAATTATTTTTGTGTCCAAAATCAGAAACAAATCATTCTTTGATTAATCAAATATAATTTGATTAGCCTTTTAGCGGTTGTTCGGTGTGTCATGTTGAATGGTAAGAGTTAGTTGCACTGTACTGTTTTAGAATCACCAAACCACTCATTTCATTATCCACTCGTCTTATTCTGGTTTGAAAAAAATAATTGTGAAGTTTGTATTCAAGCTGAATAACTTCAAATATTTTCAAAACAAACTTGTTTACCTGGGTTCATTTAATAGATGACAATGGTGTGATTATTTTATTAATATTACCCTTCTTAATAAATTTAATTATATAGAGCATTTTAAGCATTAATTATGCTGTTAATAGTGACCTTAATTTTTAAGTATTGATCTTCTTAGTATATTTAATTATATAGAACAACTAATAACAATTAATTAAAAAAAAATAATATTAACTATAGAAGTAATAAAAGTAGAAAACATCCTTACTTTACTGGCTGAAATTATAGCATGTTCAAACGTGGACAGCTACTTTCTTGGAACAAGGTCTGTTAATGAATATTAAATAAATAAACATTAAGAAACCAAAAATTTAGGAACCGTCCCGTGGAGGTTTAAAAAACTTGATTTTTCGCTTGAAACATAGAATAAACATATAAAATATTTATTTTAAAATATAATTTTTCAACAGTGGGATGGTTAGAGTTAGTTGCTGTAGAGCCATCAAAATCACCAAACCACTCATCTTCAATCACTGTTACCCTCTCACATTTTCGAAAAGAAATTGGCTAAAGCTTCCTTAGTTTTCAACAATGCATGTATGTGATTAACACACCTTGGCATCCTCAAGAATAGTTATGGACAAGGACATATATATGCCAAAGCAAGGTTTATGTATTGTTGGATCTAAATGTGCAACACAAAAATGACATATAAAAACTACTCGAATTTTCTACATATGGGCATTGGTGGATTACAAATTTAAAGTTGTTAATTCTAAACCATGCAATGGTCACTGTATTTATTGTTGAGTATTTTGTTAATTTAAAGTTATCGGTAGATTTTAGAAAAAGAAAAGAGTTGAACACTTTATATATAAAGAGAGTAATATGTTTTATTCACTCGCACTACACCTTATATTTATATAATGTTTATATTTAGATTATAGGAAATGTGTGATTACCGGTGTGTTTTTTCCACGTATAGTCACGAGAATAACGTTTTTGTTAGTCCTCTTGGATAAGTAATTTTTTTGTTGTACTCTTCGATATATTGAATATTTTCTAGATTAGGTCACGTGATTTTTGTCCCTCGTAGGGGGTTCCCACGTTAAAATTTGTTAGTGTTCCTCTTGTTCTTCTACATCTTATTTTTCCCTATTCCATGTGATTTTACATTGCAGCTTATTATTACAGTTTTCTCATTTTCCCTTAAGGGGAAAGATTTTTTTTATTGTGCACGCAGACTTTCAGAATTTTGTGTGTAATTTTTCCAATGTACATTTCCCAACAATTATGTCTAATTCCTTGGGTGATTTTAAACAATGTTATATATTAATTTAATTAATTATAAATATTATGAATAATCAATAATTAATTAAAATTATAAGGATCACTAAACAATAAAAATTAAAATTTCACGAGAATTACTCAAGTAATATACATTAGGACATAATATACTCATAAATACTATAATCATACAATAAAGATTAAAATTTCATGAATAAAATTTTTTGATCATGTTGAATAACGTTACAAGTTGAATTTGATACCAGATATAAGAAATTTTAACGATCTGAATTCATAAAATTAATTATAAAGTGAAGGTGTATCTCTTGTAGTCATTAGCATCAAACTCTTTACCATAAAATCTCTAAAAGCAATGTATCCAGCACATAAAACTCTTAACAGAGAAGAAAGAAAAAAGGGTGGCAGAGGCTTTCAATATGATTTCGTAGTAAGTTGCTGCGTCTAAATATCTGAATAATTTAAAAAATTGAAAACTAAACAGTAAAAAAATAGGCAATAAAACTCTCGTTTTAAAAGTACAGAAAGAAAAAATTTTGAAATCTAAGTTTCGATTTATTAATTTTTTTTCTTCTCGTTATAAATATCAAAGAAGAATAGAACTCACGTACCCTTTTTCTGGAGTGTTGTTAATCAATGAAACAATTCAAACACTTATAAGAAATCAGGAATCATATAACTTTTCGTATAGTGATTCCTCCATTTAGAACTAATAAATACCATTTTTCTTATGTCTTTTTATTATTTTGCAACATAATATTTTCTTACATTACTTAGTTTTCGAATACTTCAAATCAAGTTTTTCTTAATCTTAATTTTATTTGGGAGCAAAGAATAATATATTTAGTCAAGTTCAAATTTGTTTAAGAAATTAACATTTTCTCGTACAAACCAACAAAGATAGAACATCTAATTAAATGTCTAATAAAACTCTAAAACATGCTGCATTATTATATTTATTATGTTGGTCTCTATTTCAGAGTTTTAACACGCTTTATATTACCAAATAAATTCATTGAAATTAAAATTTTTAATAAGTCACATTAAAAGGATATTTAAAAACCTTAATCTTGCTTAACATGTGTAATTATCATATATTATGTTAATTCAAAATCTTATGTCAGTGAACATTAAAAATATTAAGAAAAAGAGAAATGAAAAGACTTAAAAAAAATAAAAAAATGAAAAGACTTGATAAATTTTCTTCTATTAGATTTTAAGTAAAACATGTTAAAATTACGTGAGAGAATTTGAAATTATTTTGTAGAAAAATGGTATGTGACATGATTTGTAATTTTTTTTTATAAAAATTATAATATTAAAATTTATTTCAATAAAATTGTATATTAGGTCGTCTTAAGAGATCAAATGATGTTAAATTTTTTTGTATTATTTTCTTTTTCTCTTATACTTATTTTAAGTTAACTCCATAAATTAGTGTGAGTGAAATATGATTGAATTCTCAAGAATAACCTTAGTGATTAGTATGAAAATTCAATCGAATGATCAAATTTTTTAATAATGATTTAAATATATTCATATTTTAAAAACAACTATTCAACAAATAATAACTTTTATATTTGATAATTTCATGAACAAAGTAAAATTTTTGTGTAAAATTAAATATAAAATTTTTCATTTAAAATTAAATAAATATTATTATAATAATTGTATCTTTAAATTTTTTCACACCCACGAAAGATTATGGGCTTTGTCTTATAATGGGCCAGACCACAAATTTTGTTAGCTCAAAAAAACAAAACCAAAAATACAAGACGAATACGAATACGAATACCGAAAATTTATTCTAATCTACGTTCCCAAAGCCCTAACACACTTTTTTACATCTAAATTGAGAAAATGAGAAGAGTCAAGCAATAAAGTCAAGTCATTGCTGAATAAACCATTTGTGGTGGAGCTTCCCAAACTTGTTCACTCTAAATTTCCACACTTCTCATACTTGTCCCATTCAATCTTCATCTTCCACAACAAGGTAACATTTTCTTCATTCCTCACCAAATTCCGCGTAACCAACACCACCAATCAATTTCTTTTCTTTATTTTACTTTTTCAATTATTTATTCTCTTTGCATTTTCTCAGCAGCGACAGTATGACGCCGTTGGCGTAATGTTGGGAAATTTGGGATTTAGGGTTGCGTTTTCTTCGCGTGCGGATTGAATATTCATAAATCGAATCATTGGAAGATAAGCACAGAACGTAGTTCATGATGGTTGAACGGAAGCAGTTCAAGACCAAGTTATGTGCTTTGTATCAGAGAGGTCGCTGCCCTCGCCATAATTGCTCCTTCGCGCATGGGAATGCTGAACTTCGACGATTCTCTGCCTCCTATAGTGGTATGCTTTTCTCTATTGCATTGCTCATAATATAATTAGTATAATAATAATGCTATCGTTGTTATTATTAGTTGTTTAGTTAAGTCTATATTTTGGGAATTTAGGTAAGTGAGACCTTTGAGTTTGTGTTGATTTAGTTGAGGGATGTTTGATGGGTACTGTGGTATTTGTTACATCGGGTTTTGAGTAACAGTTCGAGAGAGTGTCTTTATCGGACGTTCTTGACACAATTTTTGAGGCTCAGCAACCGTTCTTGCAAGAACTGTCACTATAGGAGGAGAAGGGTTCTACAGGGTTGAAGAAAGAACCGTGAATAACCAAGCAACTTGATTAAAGAAAGAATTTTTACTAATCCAAAATCAGTTTATTTAAAGGGAAAATAACGAACTTTAACCAAAACTACAAAAATACAACTCATAATTCATCAAAAATACAAACTTAATTTTTCCAACTCATAATCAGAATGAAAATTTTCAAGAAATGAAAAAAAAAAAAAAAACTTTTTTGGATGTGGATCTGCTCAAGGCTTCAACCTGTAGCCGTCATAGAAAGGGAGAAGCTGAGGAGAGGTGAGTGGGAGAAATGGGAGGCGATATGGTTTGAAGAGAAAAGGAAAGGGAAAGGGGAAGTAAGAAGGAGAGGGAAGGGGAAGGGGTGGGTAACCACGGAGAGAGAAAGAGAAAAGAAGGTTAAAGAGTAGGCATGAATGTAGATAAAATTTTTACCACTTGCTATTAAAAAATATCACAAAAATTTTAAAAATAATTGTCATTTTGTAATTATCATCAAAAAATAATTATTTAAATTTACGTTAATATATAATGAAATAAAATTAAAATTCAAGAACTCCAGGTTTGTTCTTAGTACTAAAGCAAAAATGACAAAAATTCTTTGTATCTGACTGTGTGACCCACAAAAAGTGATTCAAGAACCAAAATTAGTTCTTATCACTAGAGTTGCTCTTAGGGTCTGAATGGGTGTATGGTTTTAGAGGGAAAAGGAATGGAGCAGTGCAGGACAAACTTTTTATTATTAAATTTTAGAGAATTATACACTATTCCATCCGAGGGCAAGCCTTGGTGTAATGATAAAGTTGTGCTTTGGTGACTGGTTGGTTGTGGGCTTGAATATGGAAAGACTCTTTGCATATGCAAGGGGAAGGCTGTATAGTCACCTTACCCCATAACTTTGCGATGCGAGGAGCCTTTGGCATGGGGTACACTAGTTTATATACTATTTCATGCAATTTTACCTTTACCATTCAACCTGTTTTTAACATTTCGTTTTTATGCCAATATTGAGTGATGTTTCTTCTGTGAATTGTGGTGTTCAAAACAGTTGTAGAATGAAAAATTGACATAATTTTGAAGAGGTCACCGGGTTTCATCTTGCAGATGTAGTTGACTTGTGGATATGTCCTTGGATTATTTGTGGTTCACTGATCCTATGCCTTTCTTTGTTTGTATAGAATATATAACTATTATTTATGGGATGTGAAACTGTTTAAATGGAAGGTAGTCTGAATTTCATCTCATATTTGTGATAACTTACTGAACTTGCATGGGAAATTTGATAAAGTATAACAAAACAAGGCATTACATGAAGAGAATATACTAAAAGAGAAATGTGTGAGAAAATAAATTTACAAATTATTTAGGGATGTGTTGCCACTTTCACAGCATTTCCTGTAACTATTTATTTACGTCCCCAGCTTGATTTTTTGACACTCTGTTATTCCCTTTTGTTTAGCTGAATGGCATATTCTTAAAACACAGAGATCTTATCCGATAGACTGGTCCATATGTCCATTGATTCTATGTAAGCAGATACAGAAACTTAGATATGCAATAACAAATGGCATATGGGATTAATGTCAGATTAATTTATTCAACGGTAGGATGATATCACATTAACTCGTTGAGAATGTTGCATTTCCAGCAGTATGGATATTTCATTTTAGATGAGAGATTCTTCAGAAGGCATTCTGCTGACTGGTTTATCTTGAAGGCGATTCTGGTGTTCATGAAATTGTATTTTCTTGGCAATGTTTTTTATACTTCCTTCCTTGAATCTTTGGAACTACAGTGTTACCTGAGATCATGATTAGGCTTATGTGGATTGTCCGCTAGCATCATGTTTTGATCAGAAGAAAGTTCTGCAAATTTCCCAATCATTTCATCTAAAATTTCTACTGCTTGAGTGTATGGAGCTTATGCTATTCCTTTTGGCTGATACTTCTGGATATGATATGGCTACTTGGACGCAGGCAAAATGGAATTATTAGTGGAGATGATGTCAGAAGAAATCAAATCTGATAGCTTGTTCATGGATTTTTATTTCTTAAGCATCTTGGATATATCTCTACATTTGAGATTGTATTTTATATCTTACTTCTCAACAAGTTGGGGATGTGAAAAATATTCTTAATCCATTGCTACCTTGATTACACTTCAAAGCATAAGCTACATGCGTGGGTTTTACTATATCTGTCATAATATGATGGGGCTAGTTTCTATCAGCATTTTTGCTCTTACGTGGGAGGCACTATTACTATTCATTATTATGTTTCTCTTGTTATTCCTGTTATAATGGTAAGCTTTGTTTTACTATCATTACACATTCTGTTTGTATATTCTTGAATGTTTGTTGTTTTTTACATTAGTCTGCAACAATGGAGCTTTGCTTTTTTATTTCAGGGAGGAGAGACTATTTAGGTAATGACTTGAGGGATAAACTTGACAGAAGGCATTTATCTCCTCGAAGGTACTCACCAGTTCAAGATGCAAGAGGCCGCCAGACCATCCGGGGTGAGACTCAACATCTTTATATTTCTCCTTGTTCCTTATTTTCAGTATCATTTCTTAATTAGTTGTACCAGGGAGTTCCAGCTTTTCTCACTTAAGTATGTGTTATTATTTCGCCTATACTAATTTTCCGTTTCACATTCTGAGATTGATGTCTTCATTCTTCAAACCTTTAATATGTCTGATTTGATGTAACCATTGTCTAGATTTTCATAGAACTTCAAGCAATATACTGCCATAGACATGACTTTTTTTTTCTATTAATTCTCCTATTTTCTATAAGCTATCAAGGATGTTCATTGCTTCACTATGAAGTTATGAACCTGTTTACCTCTGCATAAATGGGAGTATGCATTTGTATAAGTGGTTTTATTTCTTCATGCTCAAGATCATGCATCTTTATGCTGATACATACTTGTATATATGCACATGCTGCTTTATCTTATGATTTTGCACCTGTTCTCTTTGCTAATGTTTCATGAATTAAAAATTGCAGAGTACAGTCCTTCAAGATCTCCGGAGAGAAAAAGGTTATTCAACATGAATCACTATTGATAGTTCTGTATACATCTGCTAGTTTTTATTTGCATTTATTGTCTGTTGATGTTTTTCTTGAATGTAAATGTCAAAATATGCTATATTTGAGGGATAAAATTGTGAAGTTCATAATTCTATTTAGAGAGAGAGGATTGGCGTTGATTTGGTAGAGGCAACCTTTGAAAAGGAGACGGAAAATGGAAAAGGGTGGGGAGAGACTTGATGCCTTGTGAATAATAGATGAGATGAACAGGTTTAAGAAACACACTGAGCACACCAAAAGTGGTTATGTATTTTGTGTGCCGAGAAATTTTCTACTACATAATAGTGAGCTGATGAATATAAAATTTCCATTTTTTTGTTGGCTTTTAGTATTAATCTTAACAATTATCTTTCATAGGAATCATGTGCAGGGGATATGACAGCCCTGTTCATTTCCCATTATTATTCGCAGGGTTAGCTAAGTTTAACATTTTATAGTAAGAACTTGTGATGGAATTTCTTATCTTGAAATTCCATCCTCCCTTTCCTGGCAATTGATGAATAGAGTGGAATGCCTCTGTTGGACTCCAAACCTATGTTTGTTAATATGCTATTTCATTTTGTTTCAGATCCTTATCCTTATTTTAGTCCAAAATAAATATCATTAATTGTGGTTGCAGCGACAGAAGACATAGGAGAAAAGAGGGTATTACTGGCCAAAGTGAGATTTCTGGAAATTTGAAAGTCCCAGATAGAAGTCAAGACCGAGTTAAAGAAGGAAAATTGCTTTCATCTGGTTCTAGGAATACTATTGAGGAGCAGGTTTGTAATTCTGTCTTAATTTTTCTATTGCCAATATATGTGGAGAATTCCCTTGTTTGTTATGTAAATTGCATGTTTGTTTTTTACTTGGAACTTGTGCAGCTGAAGAAAGTAAATTCGAATATTAGCACTCTTGAGAACCGAAAATTCCAGCTAGAGGTTAGTTTTATTTCTTATAGTTGCATTTTCTCATGCCATCCACATGTTTTGTCTTGGTTAACTTGTCTGTTAAAAACATTGGTTATTGAATGTTTAACGCCTAGCTTTTTCGTGAGTGCAAGGTGGACTTCCAAATCATTTGCTGAAGGGTTCTAATGAACTTATTCCTTGATTTGGTTGTGTAATGATGCTTCCTGGCTTTTTAAGGATTTGACTAGGATTTAGTTTTTAATATGTTCAGTTAAAGTTTTGCACCCTACAATTATAAGCCATCTCAGCTTATTATTTCTTGGAGCTAATAATGATCATTTGTTAATTAATGATCTTAAAATGGCTTTTGATATATCCTCTCTCTGTTTAGTGTGTTTTAAGCATTAATTTTATTTTTCTCTACTCCTGTAGTGTAAATATATATGCAGACTGTTATTATGCGAATAGTTCTTTAATTGAAAGATTTATTTGTTAAGTTTTTTGTTGTATCTATGTTTTAAATAGTGATAGGCATCAATTCTTTAAGGCAGTATTGTAGTAGTTGTCAAGCTGCTATTTTTCAAAAAGATACAAAATATATGAAATATGATTTGTCAGACAAATCTGTTTGGAGGTTTGATTCTGGTATTGATATTGAAGTGTTTTTTGATATGTTGTCTTCGGAATATTAATGAAATTCACCTTCCAATCCACTTCCCTAAATTAAATGGGAAAAAAATTGTCAGTTCCTTTGAGTTAATGTTAATTATGTTGGAGTTGCAATTGAATTCAAATAATGTTTTTTGATGTGTGATGTACAAAATTTATATTTTTGAAGGTCTACCTTGATGAGAGTGGTCAAGAAGTGGATACCCTTACTTCTAGAATTCAGGAACTTGAAGCTCAATTATGCAAAGAGGATGAGGAATGCAAAAGGTACTGGAATGTTTCAGCATGCATATTTTGATGGTTCGTGTTAACTGTTACACCCCTCCATTACTTCATCATCTCTTGATAACGATGTTCCATTTCCTGGCATTCCTTTTGTCTTTGATCTCACTGAAATTCAGAATCACTTCAAGAATAAGGAAATTTGTTAGAGTGCACAATCATATGTCTCAGTTGGAAGATGAACTGAAGAGGCAAGTTATATTATTTTCCAATTTACTTTGTTTTGCAGACTTGTATTATGCTTTATCTAATGAGAATAGTTCTTATTTTAAGAATGTGAGAACTTTAAATTTGGCCCATACAGCCATACACGGATGATCAAGATTAAAAGTTATATAGTGGTCACATCACCACTTTAAAAAGTCATGTGTATTTTTCTTTTAATCTTGATCATTCAAATAAGTTCTAATGGTCTATATTTATAGTTCTCATATCTCATAATAAGAAATGTTCTCATCTAATATGCTCCCTATGTATAATTATATGTTGTGGTCGTCCATTCATATTCAAGTTGTTTGTTTCATCATTTTATGTATAGATCACAAGTCCGACTTCAAAGGTTTGGAGATCAACTTGTCTCAGACATTTCTAGAATTTGTGCTAATGAAGAAGATTTAAGCATTGATATTGTAAGCAATGGTGAAGACCCGGGTTTTCCTCCAATTGTCAAACATATTGTGGAGCACAAAGATGCATCTTCCCACAGAAAAAGGATTCAGATAGAACCAGATGCTTTGGAAGAGTTTAAACAAGGTAGCAATTATGAAAAATATAGTGATGTTGGTTTTGTTTAACTGTTTCTTAATTCAAGAAATACTATATTTGCTAAACAAGACAGATATTAGGAGACTCAATCAAAACAAAAAACTTCTTTCTACTTAATGTGGGAATGTATATGTTGTTACAATCAATAACAAAGCAACTGTGACCCTTTTTATATTGTGAACGCTGAAGAATAATGTAGAGTTGACCACAAGCTTTTGAGGATGTTATTCAGCAGTCAGTTATAAATAAGAATTTTCATCTGGTCCAAGTATGCTTATTTCCTTTACTATTCAACAAGTGTATTAATGTATTAGTGTATATAATAGTATGTCCTCGTTCAATTTGTCTTACCTTAGTTGTCAGGGATAGTAGAACAGGCTAGCCCACCCACGGGTTGGGAAAAGCAGGGTGGGGTGAGCTTGCCCGCCAAGGATGATCGGGCTGAAAAATCTGGCCTGCACCACTTAGATAGGCTGGCAGGCTGACCTACCAATTTTCAACATAAGTTTAAAAAAATGAAAATCAAAGAGGTGAGTATAATCCCTGTTGAGCCCAGAACTAGTGAAACATAAACATGAGTTCCAAGTTTGAGATGTCAGGTTTGTAACATAAGTTACATTAGTCTTTAATAGAAACATGAGTCTCCTAATGAATATCAAATTACACAAAATACCAAATAACTAAGATAAGGAATGGCTAAACCATAGATCCAAGAGTCTAAAATGACACAAATAAAATCAAACATAAGTCTAGAGATGTGGCATACTTCTTGATACTGTAACTTGTTGCCAAAAGCATAATATCTTAATTTTTTCACAGATTTTGATTATCCTTTGAAATGAATGGATCTAATATTTGAATTTGGATACTCTTTTGAATGTTGATGATTAGCTTTCTTGCATATGACATTCCCATAATTTCATTCGGAGACAAGGACATTTGCTGTCAATTCTTATGACTTTATTGTTGTGTTTCACTCTGCAGATATGTTTTCATTAATTTATATTCTGTTCACTACTAGGTTGTTGTAATTGCATTCTTTGTTAATCATGCTAACATCTTTGTGATACACATGCTGATATATCAAAAGATGGGCATTTGGTTGAGACAGCTAGAACTAGGAAACGTTCTTGCTGGAATTTATCAGATCAATTGAATGATGAGTCCCATGGGATCCCAAATAATGGAACTGAAGTTACTAGACCGATAGACCTTGAAGGCAAGCACAAGAGAGGAGTAAGGAATTCTTCTTGACAACTTTTTTTCAGACAATATTTGAATTCAATTAATTTCATTGTAGTTCTTCCTCAACTAGCACTCTAAAAATTAAATTGTTTAGTGTCTTACATTCTTCATGGTTTGTCATTGAAAATGACCTTTTTCATTCTTGACAATCAATATGCAGTTGAAGCAACCAAGGATTGAAGCACCATCAACGAGCATGGCAGCTCATGTGGTTGATGAGGATGTTGAGATTGAACTTCCCGAAGGAACTAATATCAGTGAAACTGCAAATGCAGAAAATGAGAATGGAGCAGCGTGTAAGGTGATGGGTGCACCACTTATGCTTCCCCCAGCTTTGATTCCTTCTAGCAATTATTCGCAGGTTAGTTCTTCTTGGGTGCATATTTTACATCCTTAAAGCACTTGTAACAAACATAAGAGCACTTTAACTTCATGTGCAGTATGAGGGTAACGACGAGAATGTTGATGTGGATGGTTGATGAAGACTGAAGAGGCAGGGGCACATGTAGTGTTGTCTATAATTAATATTGGCAATTTCTAACTTTCTTTTGGCGAATTGAATGTAGTTGTTGAAAGCGTTAACATCTTGAACAGGAGTATTTGAAAATAGAGGATAGGATGCTAGATAGTGGAACAAGAAACAAAAGACATTTTATATTGGTGGTTAGAAATTTTATGTTGGTGCTGAAGCTGATCGTCTATTTTCTATTGGATTTCTTGATGAGTGTGATTATATATGTAATCCTCTATTTGTCTACAATCCATTTGGTTTCCCAGATCTAATTATTGTTTTTTTCTTCTTTTTTTTTAAGTATTTGTATCTTTAACATATGTTCTACATCCTACAGTTTTTTTGGTTCTTACTGTTGAGAATTTCAGATGATGAAATTTACATGGATAGAGCCCCTTTTCATTATTAAGGATTTGGTTTGAGAGATTTTGATCAACCTTCCTTCCGGTATATCCTTAAGGGGAAATTCTCAATATTTGTTTTAGATTTTTTTTTGGCGGGAAAAGTTTTAGGATTTAGGAATGATACCAAAGTCCAAGGAAAATTCTCTAGACTCATATATGTAACTTCACTACCAAAGTAATAACGTGGGGGATTAAACTTGCAATTTGTCAAGTACAAGATCTTATCGTGTTGTACTTAATTAACCTCTTATGTTTATCTTTCTCCTGTTATTGTTACCGTTAAAATTAGGCTTAGAAATATGATTAGTTATTAAAAATTATGGCTAAACTTATCTTTGATTGTTAATTGTTATGAATATGAATAGATATATAAGGAGTCAGGGAATAAGCTCCTCTAATTTTGCACAATTAAGGAAGTTATTTTCATTTAGAGGGCAAAAGAGGAGGAAATTGCCTTCCCAAGCAAAATCATGGTAAAGGGCAGGTTTAAATTGAACTGTGTCTTAGATTATTTTTACAATTGATTATAAATATTGTTAACATTATTATTATCAAATAAAAGAAAATAATGTTATTAACAATTATTAAAGAACGAAAAGAAAGATATTTTACGTGAAAATCTAAGGTAAGGGTAAAAATAGTTTTAGACATTTAGTCATTTTAAATAATTTTTTTTTTCTTTCAATCTACTAACTAGTATCTAATGGAATTTTAAATATTCCTTGATGCATTTAGGCATTTATGGAATACACTATTACTAGCTGAAATAATAGGAGATTCTTCGGTCACGTTACAATACCTAGCCGATTTGTGTAAGGGATACTCTAGTTGAATATTTTATGTGTCCTGAACATAGCACATGAAAATTATTTACAGTGATCCCTCTAAATATACAGACTTATCACGTTATGAAGACTATCGTGTCACTAATTTATTTGGGACATAGAATTCTTTAAAAAAATGAAAATGTAAAATAAACATAGGAAATATTTTTCAAAACCAATATATTTACTTCAAAATTCATTTCTCATTAACAGAGTTTCCAATTTAAATGTACCAAAAATATAAGTTTTTAATGGTTTCTTAACCTTTTTTATATAAATATTTTTTTAACCTAAATATTTAGTACATGTGTCTCTTTTGTGCATTCTCCAAATATTGACTTATCTGATACATTGCATTACGCTGGAAAGTAATCATAAGGAATTGTTGTTTTTTTATAAAGTTGATGGGTTAATAGGAAAGAACAAGTATAAAACTCTTAAGAAGAGGAAACATATTATATTTTATTAACAATATGAAAGTTACATTTGATTTATTTATCTTTTTTGTGTTTTATATTATATTTCAATTGTTTTTATATTTTATTTTGATAACGCGAGCATTCTAACTTTGAAAAACTGTTTGCAATAGTCAGATTATGAAATTTTTGAGACTTGAAGACACAAATATCTAGGTATAATTAAGAAAATTATGAAAACTTTAAATTGTGAAGCACAAATTTTAAATTTGAACGTATAGTTTGAATTCAAATGATATTGACCATTAATTGTAACGTGCATTATTATCGTGAATATTAATTAATTTTAATATCAAGTATGGTAAAAAATTTAGATATTCATAATATAGTTTTTGAGAAAAATATCATCCCTGACCTAATTATAATTTATTATTTATAGTGAATTTATTAATTTTATAAAAAATTAAATTTTATAAAATCTAATTTACAATTAATTGAATTTTCACAGCGTAAAATCGTTTTACACTATTATAATTTAAATAAATCCTTTGTTTATGATATATTTACATCGCGCACTACTTTTCATACCTTGTATTTAAAATGTAATAATAATGTAGATTTTCTACGTTATTTTTTAATCATAAAATATTATATCTAATAAGGCTATTAACTTTTGTAATCATTATTTTAAAAGTATAATTAGTTGATTGTGATTTTTTTTTTACTTAATTACTGTACAAAGATTAATTGTTATATACAGATTAATATTTTTTCATTAGTTATAATCACATTTTTTAACTTATATATTATTTTATAACTTGGATTTTTTTTTCTTTCTTTTTTTTTTTTAAAAAAGACATCTTATTCTTGCAAGATCATTTTTTATTAAACATTCTCATCTTTGATTTTTGATGAGTATAAGTTTGCTATAGAAGTAGCTTTACTCATCTATCACTTTTAATTTAGTGTTAATTTTCGATGTAAAATATCTTTATAATAGTTATTATAAAAATATAATAAATTTATCATATATGACAAATTTTTTAATGATAATGTAAATAATTTACATTTTTATTAGATTTTTAATAATTGAATTATTTTACTTATATGCAAATTGATAGCCAAAAAATAAAAATAAAAATCTGAAATGTAAAGCAGTTTTGTATTTTAAAAAGGAAAAGAGCAAAGTAACTGAAAGGTTTTGTCTAGATAAAAAAGAAAAGAAAAAAGCATTTCAAATAGCAAAAATGAAGATTTTTAATTCTTTAATGGCCCCATGTGAAGCCTTTAACACTTTTGGAATCAATTGATTCATAACTTCTGATTTATATTCATCTGAAATTAGTTTACGCACAGATGTATCTTTAACTCAATTATTAGTTTAACTTATACACAGTTTTATTAATTAAAAATATAAAATCTGAATTATTAGAAAGAGGAAAGATCAAGTGAGTTTGGCCCACTTTAAATGCATCGATTAGACATTGAAAGAAAAGAATAAAACATAAATTTCTTACTTAGGCATATTTAAATGTATTGAAATATTTAAAAATTTTAACCCTTACCCATATGGAAAATTTGCATAGTCATTAGACAAGAAATATTAGACAAAAAAAATAAGGAGAAATAAACATGAACTAATCAATTAAAATGGTAAATATACACATAAAAATATTAGATTTTATAAAATTTAATCAGGTAAAATTTTTAACATGGAAAATATTTATTCGATTAAGCTATTTCTTATATTAAAATATTTAATCGATTAAACTTTTCTTTCTTATATCAAATAATTTAACGGAGTAAACATTTTTAAAAATGTTAGACTTTTTAATATAGAAAATTTTAATCAATTAAATTTTTTAATATAAAATATATTTAACCGGTTAAGTTTTTTCTTATATTAAAAATGTTAATGGATTAAATAAGGCAAAAGAAAATGTAATTTATTAAATTATTTATTTTTAATTATTATTTTTTAAACAGTATTCATATTCTAGTAATATTTTTTTTATTTTATCTTATTTCATTTCATTTAAATGACCGTAATTTCTATTTTATTTTCTTATATTTTATTCTATTCTATTCTCTTTCCTTCCAATTTTTTTTCTTCTCTATTTCACTTTACAACCTTAAAGTTTTGTATGAGGTTCAAATAAGAAATTATTTTTTATACATTGAAAGTATAATTTATACTTTAAATTTTTTTATGTTTCATAATTTTTTTTTTGTGGAAATTTAAACATTTATACAGTATTTAAAAGGTACTTATAAATTCAATATAAAAAATAAAGCGTTTTAAATAGCAAAAAAAAAAAGGTCTTTAAATTCTTTAATGTCACCCATTAATGTCTCTTAAAACTTGAGGAATAAACTGTGTCAGAAACACCTTACTGTAATAAAACGCAATTTTCATTTATCACTTCCTCACAGAAACAGCATCAACGCTTCACTAGTTTATGACTCACCTGGTCACTCGCTCTCAACTCGGCCGAGTAACGCCGTTCATTCATCATTGCCCCAAACCTCTCTTCAAAACAAAAATCTCTTGTTCCCTATCCCGCTCTCTCTTCAAATTCTCAACCAAAACCGCCACCACCGCGCGCAGCCGCGCGCATCCTCTCCTCCGCCCGGCGATGGACGCTCAATCGCCGGAATCCGCCGCGCCCGAGGACTTCGTCCACGTCGCGGATCTGAAGATGGAGAGCCTCTCCGATAGCATGGTTCGAATCGACGAGCCTTCCGTCACTGACGCCGTCTCCTCCGCTCCTGAAGAGACTCCGGCGGATTCCGATCACCTTCCGGTGACGCTCCCGGCGGAACTTTCGAGAAACGTGGTCGTTCTGTCGTGTGAGTCCGCCACCGAAGGCGGCGTCTGCGACGTTTACCTTGTCGGCACCGCTCATGTTTCTGAGGTATGTGTTTGGAATCGAGTTTTAGGTTTTGTTTCTTCACGCATTGTTGCTTTGTTTAATCGGAACGGAAAATTAGGGTTTATTTTTCTCTTTTTCTGCGTTCGTTTCTATTGGAGTTGTTGTGTTGTATTTGAAACGATGCAACACCGTGTTTTTCCTTCTAGTTATTATGTGGTTTCAATTTGAAATTGTGGTTGTTGTAATTAATAAAGTTGGTGAATTATTAAGAGTTTAAAATTTGTTGCAGGAATCAAGCAAAGAAGTTCAAGCTATAGTGAATTATCTGAAACCGGAGGTTTTCTTTTGTTTCCCTTTTGAAGTTATTAACACTTGGTTGATGGATAGATCATTCACGTGCTTAATTGCTTTTTCTTGGTTTCATGATGTCCTTTCGTGACCTTGTGAATTTTTAGTTATGAAATATTATGGCTGGCCTTTGTTTGGTGCAGGTTGTCTTCCTAGAATTGTGCTCGAGTCGGGTGACAGTGCTTACCCTTCAAAATCTTAAGGTTTGTATTCTTTCACTTGATGTTTTTGTGATTATTGTATTGTGTACTTTGTAGGGTTTTTCAGTCTTCCCCAAGTTTTGTACTGTCTTGTTCCAATTAATAATTTGTGTGCGTAAGTTGCAAAGCATGGGGAATATCAGCATTACTGTTAGAGAATATCATTATTCTTCAGTTCCATATTTGATGAGTGGAGGGTTTGAATGATAAAAGTATTAGATGGCTTAGTATTTATATGGCTTACTGGAGTTTCACATCACTGATGGGTGAACCTCAAACACACACACACACACACACAAGTGCTTACTTACCTTGGTGATTTAAACCTTTTAGCTTTCAACTTATGAATGATGTATTTTCCTTTTGCATCAAGGAGAAATCAATCATCTCTTTAAGCAAAAAAATGGTAATTGTAATTATTGTTGTCTAATGGTCTGTGTGTTTTGTTCTAACTTTGCATCAATTCATTTCCTTGATTTCATCATTACTTTGGTTCTTATTCAGTTATCTGTTTGTGTTTGTGTTTATTTATTTTTGGCTTCTTCTTCCAGGTACCCACTATGGGAGAAATGATTGCAATGTTGAAGAAAAAACATAACATGTTTGAAGTACTTTATGGTTGGTTCCTTGCGAAGGCAGGTTTCTATGTTTGATAATTAGACATATCATTCCTATCAGTCTTTGATTCCTTATTCAATACTGCTATATTTCTCATATACCATGCTTTTACCTCAAACTTCTGACAGATTGCTAGTAAGCTTGAGGTGTTTCCTGGCTCTGAGTTTCGTGTTGCATATGAAGAAGCCACCAAGTATGGTGGCCGAGTGATACTTGGTGATCGTCCTGTACAGGTTGGATGAGTTTTTCATTTTATAGTATTGTGAATGCTAGGAAGAATTCTTCTTCTCTATTGATGTAAAATATTTTTCTGAATTATAGGAGTCATTTTACATGGATACCTATTATTCCTAGAATAGTATTCATTTATATTAAGCCACTGTGCTGAAGAATAATAATTTGTACAATTATCTCTAGAAGCTAAATTACTGGTATTGTGTTAGGAACCTACAATTGAAATGAGAAGGAAAAGGGAGATTTTATTGAATAGAATAAAAAAGAACAAGGAATAGGAGATATCACTCTCCTCCAAGGGGTTTGGGGTGTCTATTGCATTGGGCTCCCACCTTCTATGGGGTTTGGGGTGGCAGCCACTTTGTAACAAGGCAGCCTTATTATCTTTAGGCTTACCCTCTAAATCTTTCACCCCGGGAGAAATACCTTCTTGTTTTTTTGAAGTCCTGAGTCACTTTAAAAAGGTGACTGGGAAATGTTCAATGCTTGTAAGTTGTAAGTTACTCTTAATTATCTCTGTAAGCATAGGAGAAAATTGGAATGTACTAAATCAGTATAATTTATTTGTTTTTTAATTTTCAATATTTACCATTTTATTATGTGTGCTTTCAACTTGATTTATATTGTCTGGCTATGCTGTAGAACTTTTTTGTTACGTATCAATGGGTTCTGATTTTGATTGATACAGATTACATTAAGGAGAACATGGAGTAAGATGCCACTTTGGCACAAGACAAAATTGTTATACTCTTTATTTTTCCAAGCAGTTTTTTTGCCAAGCACTGATGATCTTAATAAGATGGTAAATTTCTTAATCATCATGTACTAGTGATTATTGTGAATTGATTGTGTTTATGCTCAGTTATCTTATATCCTAACTTGGGTTTGCTTTGTTCAGCTGAAGGAAATGGATGACAGTGACATGCTAACTCTTGTTATTCAGGAAATGAGCAAGGAGTTTCCAACTTTAATGGAGACTCTTGTGCACGAACGAGATCAGTAAGTCCAAGCACTTTGTTCAATTTACAGTGTCATTTATTGCTTCTGTTACCTGTCACCTGCATCCCTTATTCTTTGAAGAAAGCATCAGTTAACATTAGCCTGTTACCATTTGGTTTTTTTCTTTTTTCTTTTTTGGGGGTGGGGTGGGGGGTTTCCTTGTTGAAGGGTCTGGTAATGACATATTCATACCCTAGTCCTACCCTGCTGATCTGAATCCAAATACCATGAAGCTTGGACTTCTTCATTGAGTGTCTTTGCTTCTGAGCATAGGATATGGAAAAACCTTCTAATTGATCATTCTGTGCAGATTAATCTCTTATGTTAAATTTAAAGGGGCGCTACTTTATTCCAGAGCATTCTGGGACTTCAAATTTACAGATGCTATCTGCTGTATATTTTAGTCCTTAGCATCACGCGGGGCTAACTGTTCTCCGAAAAAATATTTTCATCATCTCTGATTGATTTTAGACTACACTTCATGTATATCAGTAGAAAAATTGGTGCACACATTTTTCCTTTATGTCTTGTGACTGGACATGCGGGAGTGATGCAGAAGAACTTGTTCCTGCTTGAATAAAATGAAAATTGGCCATAATTTTCTGAAAACATCTGCTTTTCAGTGGTGTTGAGGATACCTCTGTTAATCTAACTTTCTATGGCATGCCTTTCTTGTTTTTGATTACTAGAGCGTCCTTGTAACTTCCACTATCCTACAGTCTCTGCCCCCTATATCTGATTGATATTATACCATGTGGATAAAGTGTGAATGATTTTGTAATACTTCAAAGGGTAGCATCAAGGGTGACTGTAAATTCAATTGGCCTCCCATTTGTCAAAAGTTTTTCAACAATTATGTTCTATTTCGAGTTTAAAAACTCTACATTATTTGAATTATATTGTGTTTATCCAGGTACATGGCCTCCACATTATTAAAAGTGGCGAGTGACAGTAGCTCAGTTGTTGCTGTTGTTGGAAAGGGCCATCTTCAGGGAATAAAGAAGCACTGGAAGCAACCTGTCGTGGTGGGTGAACATTTAGTTATTTCTATCATACAAACTGTAATTTTGTAAATATTTTTACCACCAACGAAAAACAATTATTCAGCTGCTACCATTTTACTGGTTCTAATATGAACCCGATTTTTTTTCTTATTTTGCAATTTCTTTCTTCCCAAAATTAAAGGATTATTCTTTTATGATTCATTGTCAGTTTTTCTTAACCTCAATTCACCTTGCTGTTTTTCAGATGAAAGATCTCATGACAGTTCCATCTCCCAAACCAGCTGTTTCTGCATTAAAAATCGTTACATCTATCGGTGTTGCCGTGGCTGGGGTGGCCATAGTATCAGGCATCTATCTTTCATGCAAGAAATGACTTAACTAGAAGAGAGACTCATGCACAGAAACGTTGATGTAGGAATTCAAGTATGTAACAATTGAGTCAACCATCAACAAAGTTGATGCATAACTGCTTAACCTTTTCTTTTTTTGAACGTATCAAGAATTACAATTCTTTTTAAATCTTCCATGGAAATCCTTGTGAAATCTTGTTAATTACAACACTTATATGTTGCACATATATACTTGAGCAGATTCCCATGAGGAACAGAAAATTTTGCAATCACAATTTCTTTTTCTTGGGTATCGATCATTCTTGAGAATAAAACGAAAGAGTGATCCCAAAACATCACGAAGAATAGAAAAAGAAAAGAGATAGATACCAAGATTAAATCTTTAGCATTTTGGCTTAGCAAATATATTTCTTTTCAAGTCATAATATGATTTTCAAGGAGAGGGAGAGGGGATACAGAAATGAGAATGAGATAGGTTAAGCCATAATCATATATGGGTTGGAGCTACAGTGGGTATTCACGTCCTGCACAAACTTCTCACACTTCTTACTTTAACGTGGAGGTCTTTAGGTATAGATTGTACTCTTAATTTTTTTCTTCTTTTTGTTTGTAAAAGTTACTTCTAAACTAAAGTTACAAGTAAGAATTGAAAAAAGAGAAGTAGAAATTATTTACTAATTCCAAATAATTGAATGTATTTTAAATTTCTTTTTTATTATTTTATATATATATATATATATATTACTGTAAAGTGTTTGACCTAATTTTTACTTATAAATAATTTTTAAATTGAAAAAACAAAGTGGGCCAAACAACCCGAGCTGTGGATTCTATGAAAAACTTTCAAACTTCTTCCTTACTTTTTTTTCAGTTACTTTTACTTTTTTTTCCCACTTATTTCTTCTTCTTTTTTTCTATTTTAACTTCACCAAAAACAACGGAAATGATTTTTTAAGGCTTTTTTTTACAACAAAAAGCGTTATACGTCTCATTATTTGCACCTTCCACAAGCTATATTCTTGTAATCCTTAGTCTTTATTTTTTGTCTAGGGTAAATAACCCCTTTGTCCTGCTATAATTTTCAAAATTGTAATTTTGATTTTCTTATTTTACATCAAATTTAAAACACCTGTAACAAAAATCTACTATTAGTTCCATGATTTGAATTTCTTAATTTTGATCTAACCATCATTTGAGTGGGATTTCAGTAAGATTTGCCTATTTTTCTTCAACGAGAAGATCTCGTTAAATAATAAAATGTACTCGCAATTTTTTTTTAAACAACAAACTATTATATTAATCTTAAAATTGGGTACAAGATGTAGCTAGTCATAATGTTATAGTTCATTCATACAACTGCCAGAAATGAATCAAAATTGGGTACAACTGCCAGAATGACAAACAATTTGATTCATTTGTACTGACATGAATCTTAACCATGCATAGCATAAATTCCAGATTTTTAATGCCACAAAGCATAAAAATAAACAAGTGAGAGCTGGATTCATCCATTTGTCGGCATAGAGGACAATAATCCCCATTTAATACATTATATTTCTTCCTAAGAGATTATCCCTAGCAGGTAACCCATCCATAGCTAATCTTCAGGCTAAGGCTCAAACTTTTGAGGGTACAAGCAGCCTCTAAATATGTTAGAAAAACATTTTATCATTAAGGACCTCCCAAGTACTTATAACATCATATACCTCTCTAATTGAGTAAACTTTGTACTGTGTCTCACCCCATTCCCAAGAATCCTGTACCTCTAACCTTGATGTTGTTCATCGATTTCCTGCATAAGTTTCTCCAACACCAACCTTTCTCACTCAAAAGAACCTCTTCCAAGATAAGTTTCATTCCCAACCCCTTTGTGTCCAACTACCCATTTCAACAACACTTTCCTATTTGAAATGATATAGTATATAAACAACTATATCTCACACATAGTGGCTCCTCACCAATCCAAACATCCTCCCAGAATTTTGTTTGCGCACCATTGCTTACCAACCTCTTACTATTCCACCAAAACCAATTTACCACTTCACCTTCCTTACAAGCATTCGATAAAGATCTTCTCCTGTTCTTACACACAGACTCATTCTCTGTTAAAAATTTCCACATCCATTTACCCAACATAGCTATGTTAAACTTCTCTAAATTCTTAATACTCTACCTCCAAACTCCTTTCGTGCACATATTCTACTCCACTTTACCCAACAAGCTAACGTTATCCTCAATTCGTATCTGTCTAAAGTCCAGCCCATCTAAATTAAAACTTCTTATCAAAGTATCTCCTAACCACCTCCTGCTTGATCATATCTGGATCCTCAATCCAATGATTGTCAATAAGAAGACCTTTCACATTGTTCATTCTTCTTCGCCAATTGACTGATAGATGAAAGAATCTCGTATTTTCATCCCTCTCCTTCAACCATATTGTCCTTGATCGCTGAAGTATGAAAGATTCATATCTCTTTGACCCTGCCCAGAAATGCTCTAACAACTTTGACCTCTCCAAGACTTACTCCATTGGCAGGTTACCTAGCTCGTCTTTCATATCCATACAACCAATTTGTTGAATCAACAAATCCCTTTTGCTTCCCAAATCACCAAAATTATTTGCACTCTAGGTCTTTAATTTCTTTTCTCGGCATCTTTATTTTTTCTTTGAAAATATAAGCACCCCCAAACTTCCACCTTGAAGTTCTTATAGACGTCCTTCACAGTCTATAAAAAATTCTGATTTTTGAGCCACCCATTATCTAAGCTAAAAGGTTTTGATCCCGAATTTTGTTGATTATATTTCAACACCACTGGGCAATGATTTGAAAAGTTGTGATTGAGAACCACTTGACGCAAATACAGCCATTGCATAAACCATTCCACAATTACTAAGCACCTATCTTGCCGTTTCTGATGAATTAAACTATGTGAAGTTTTTCCCTACTAAGTACTTCCATTGTATCGATAATTTCATTGAATTCTACACTTTCCGTGTTCCCTTGTGACAAATGAGTGCGCCCCTCCTTGTAATAGTAACATTATTTTCTTCTGCAAACTTGACCCCCACTTCCTCGGCAATGCTTTTGCATATTCATCATTCAGCCAAAGGATCAAGCCTATTGGGTGCAAACTTTGCCCTTTCAGCTTTCAGGTTCTTAGACAATGAGTGCGCCCTCCTCCTAATTTCCTTTCTCTTCATAATTTGCTTTGTTAACGTGTCATCCCCTTTTAACACCATTTGAACACACCTCTATTATATTGATCTCCTTCTCTTTTCTTGGATGAATGCTTGGGGCATGATTTGATGTACTCTCTTAGTTGTTTATCTACCCTCCAACGAACCCATGAAAACCTGTATTTGGGATTCACCTTCTCGTGGGTCAAGAATTTGATCCAAATCGCCTTATCATTTGTAACCTTCAACTTCTTACCATAGAACTCTTTCCTGTTGGGAAGGGGGAAGGAGACAAATCTGCAACATAATTTCCTACTTTCCTATTACTCTTCCCATCTCTTATTTCATCGCTATTTGTTGTCCATATTTTGTTTTTGTATATCTCCCTTTTTTATTGCCTGCATCACTAATATACTTGCCGAACACACAATCTTTTCATAAATGACATACTCGGGACTAAATATTATGACCTAAATAACATTTTTTATGTAGATTAATTGGATCAACAATGTTAACTTATTAAACCTAAACTTGATAGAAATGATACTCTAATTCCATTTTTCGTTATTACTGTATCTGCTAAATATACAAACCTACCAATCTTAAAACTAAGACTTCATCTATTCAGATTAATTGGATCATCCATGTTTCAATCATAACTACAGAAGTTTTCCACAAATTACACGGTGAGTTATACTTTATCATCTTCATTTTTAACATTAAGTAAAGTCAATTGAGAAAAGTAGGCTTCATGCGGGCTAAGTAAAGTTGATTGAGAAAAATAGGCTTCTGTTTCTGTGAGTGAATTGCTGCTAAGTATAAATAACTGTAATACGCAGCCAACCAGTCACCCTACAGAATATTTGCGTATTTCTCTTTCTCTCTTTCTTCACACTTTATACATATACGTATTTCTCTCTCTTCACATTTTATAATTAATTGTCACTTTATATTGTAATATTGTAGTTGTCTACCAAACATATAGGTCTCTGTTTCTGGGAGTGAATGTCATGTATTCCTATTCTTATTACTTCATTTTTTTTTTTTATCTAAATATCAATTTCTAATTTTACGAGCATTTACTTTCTATTTCTCTTTTTTTTTTTATCATTTCATTTTTAACATTATATTAATTCACGGTTCTATTCCTTTTCTCATTAATTCATTTTTTATCCAAACTTCAATTGTTTTTTTTGTATTAAATTTATTTGATACATGATTTAGTTAAATGATTTATATTAATTTTATACTACATATTGTTTTACTACAAATGCTCTTCCTTGTTCCTTTATTAATTCATTTTTTATCCAAACTTCAATTGTTTTTTTTGTATTAAATTTATTTGGTACATGATTTAGTTAAATGATTTATATTAATTTTATACTACATATTGTTTTACTACAAATGCTCTTCCTTGTTCCTTTTCTCATTAATTCATTTTTTATCCAAACTTCAATTGTTTTTTTTGCATTAAATTTATTTGGTACATGATTTAGTTAAATGATTTATATTAATTTTATACTACATATTGTTTTACTACAAATGCTCTTCCTTGTTCCTTCATTTTTTATCCAAACTTCAATTTTTTTTTTGTATTAAATTTATTTGGTACATGATTTAGTTAAATGATTTATATTAATTTTATACTACATATTGTTTTACTACAAATGCTCTTCCTTATTCCTTTTCTCATTAATTCATTTTTTATCCAAACTTCAATTGTTTTTTTTTGTATTAAATTTATTTGGTACATGATTTAGTTAAATGATTTATATGGGCTTCAGTGTGTGTAACAATCAGATCATTGACATAAATCTCACTGAAATCCGCTAAGATAATTAAAATATCATCATAAGCCCAAATTTCTTCCATAGCCAATTAAGCAAATTGACATAAAAACCACAGTAATGTTAAAAAACACAGCAAGCCCAAATTGCTAACAAATCATACAGCAATAATTTATTTTAAAAATGTCAATTTCAAAAGAATGACAAAATTGGTGTACTCAGACAGCCAAGGGTTTCATAATCAACTTCCGAACAATTGCCCAGATCAGAAACTCTAGTCCACAAAATTGTATCTTCACAGCACACAAATTAAATTGAATAATGTAAAATATTATAAATGTTTGTGGCGTTTCCAAGACCAAATGGTATTGATGTTAAACCATCAATCAGGATGACCACACCATGATATTGCGTCCGAGCCATTATACCAAGAGGAACTAAATATCCCCCAGAATTGGTAATGGACGCAATACAACACAATTAACACACACAAGACAACCATTAATCATACACACCAGCCATCAAAAACTAAGATTCAAAACAATATCAGCAATAAACAACATTAGATTCAAATAATTTTTTCTTAGGCTTTATCAAAAAACAATACTATATAGTGCTCAGTGGAAGGAGAAGTCGTTTAAATATAGGCTCACGGCGAAACCATAGGGTAACGTCCACTGCCCAAAACACTAAAGTGTTTAATCTCATCATGGCACTTACTACCATATAAACTACTAATTAGAACAATGCCTGAGAAACAGAAACCACCAATAGAGGCCTTAGTTATCATTGTAACAAATAACAATCACAGACCAGATAAATCAATAAACAAAATAACAACAACTGGTCCTAAAAAATTAAAATAAAAATTAAACAAAGGCTTCAGTGTGTGTAACAGTCAGATCATTGATAGAAATCTCACTGAAATCCGCTAAGATAATTAAAATTATCATCATAAGCCAATTATTTTCACAACCTAACTCAGTAAAATTATTGCAAAAATCAATTAAATTCGCATAGATCTAACAAGGAGAACTACCTTAGCACACAACAAGAGATTGAAAGAACAAATCCTATTCACGAGAAACAAAAACCCTAATTCTCGAAGAAAAAAAATTCGGAATTTTGGGTGTGCTCAGACAGCCAAGGGTTTTGTAATCAACTTCTGAGTAAATTCCCAGATCAGAAACTCTAGTCCACAAATTTGCTTCGTCACAGCACAAAATTATAAAACCTCAAATTTAAATTCAAAAAAGATACGAAGAGAAAGGGGCGACTGCTAGAGCAAAACATCTAAATACAGAAACTAAAAATTTCATAAAGACACAAACTCTACGCAAATTAAGGCTTCAAATGATACAAAACGATGAACCCTAAAACCCAATTTGATTACTCTCATGAGCAACGAAGAAGTACATGAAGTATAAGTGGGCAATAGGTTTGATTATATAGGCGGTGAGAGTGAAACACAAAATTAGGGTTTATAGTGTGTGGGCCGAGTATGAAGAAGCCCGTGATTTATTGGTGGGCCGGGTGTTAAACACAAAAATCCACAGTCCACATCTTATTTTTTAAAATGCTGAGTTCTAGTTTCTAATTTTTTATACTTTATTTTTCCTTTAACTTTAAAATATTTTTATTATTTTACATTTATCAATTATCAATCAGATAATATTACCAAATTCTTACAATTTAATGCGTTAATTTTATCAGCTTTTCACTGTCAGTTATCAGTTTTCATCTACCAATTAATTTTTCAATTTTCAACTAGCTTTTCAGCTAATTTTAAGAAGAGTTTTATCATTTATAATAATTATTTTTAATTTAGGTAAAAAATTATCTCAAGTGAACGATAATGAATACCTTATTTTCTCTTGGTGAAAAAAAAATGAAAATGTGAAACTAAATTGTGGGGGAGGAAGTGCAAATTCTAAATTTTAATTAAGTGTAATACTATTAAAAAATTTTTAAAAAATGAGTTACATATAATGGGTGTGGTTTTGTGGGATTGTTCCTTTATAGTTTTGTGTTATAATTAATTAGTAATTTTATTTATTGTTAGAATTTAATTAAATTTTTTGATGAAAATTTAATTTTTTCTTTATCTAAAATTTATATCTTCGCAATTTATAATTATTTATGTTAATTACATTTATAATTTTATAATAATTTATATTAATTTCAGTATATTTTTTATAATTATTTTATTGTAAAAATTTACTTATTATAAATTTTTATTTTTTAATATTAATCAAGTTAATGTACGTTTGTTAATTAATGATTCTTGGGTTGGGTTGACTGTTGACTCAATAAATCAAGACCCTAACCGAGTTGAGTATTATAATGTTGGTTAGACGGTAAATTAATATTTGATAGTTAAAAAACTAATTTATTAATTATAAGTTTTTTTTTTATAAAATGATCTATTGGGTAAATATAAAATGACAGAAAAAATTTACGAAATATTTTAAAGAAATAGAAAATAAAATATAAAAAGTTAATAATTAACTTGTTAAAAGATATTACTTGAAATTGCATCTGGGAGATAGCTATAAATTATTTTTAAAAAAATGTTTGAAAATTGTTTATCAGATAATCAACCAATATTTTCAAATAAAAATAATTTCAAATTAAATTAAATATATTTAAGAAATTGCAAATTAACTTAAATATCTTACACACATGGCCTTAAAAAATGTATTCATGTTATTTAAAGTAAGATTTCAATTAATCCCCTGTTTTAACCACATAAAACCAAAAACCCTCTTGTTTCAACAATATGCTTTTTGAGAAGAATATGCTTAAAACCTTATGTCTATTCTAAATAATAAACACCATTTTCTCGGTCTAAGTATTAAAAATCTTATACCTCTCATATCTCATATTTGAGTATGTGAAAAATAAAAATAGACAGGGAAGGAAAAATACCTCTTCTAAAGAAATATTTTATGAAATCCGTTTCTAAGTAAAGGAAAATTTATTTTACCAAATATGTTTTTTTATGTAAAAAGTTATTACAAAATAAGTTATATTATTATTTACTATAATAGTTGAAATTTGTAAACAATTTTTTTCTTAAAAAACTATATTTTTTATTTGAAATTTTTAAAAATTATGATCATTTCTCAATATTTTTTCTCTATAAGAAAATTATTTTTAAATTATCACAACTTTTTTTCTTTTTCATCTTTATACATGCTTTTCATAATTTATTCTGTGAAAACTTATCTATTCACTATATCCAAATGTAATAATTATTTCAAAATCACTTTTCACAGACTTATCTAAATAAAAATTGATTTTTGTTATAGTTCATTATCCCAATACTTTATTTTAATAGCTATCCCAAACAAATTCGTTACTGTTGGTGAATATATTTCTAAACAAAGACTAAGTAAATGATCTACTTTAAAATAGGAGTGACAAACAATTTGTTGATATAAGTGATATTGTAGTGGTTTGTAGTTATTGCAGCAAAATTGAAAATAGGTATTAAGCAACTTTAAAAATTAACTAATGTTTATGGATTAACCATATTCGTTTTTAATGAGTTTAAGAAAAATAACAAATTAAATAATGAAGCAATTGTTATAGTGATATAAGTCATATTTATGAAGGAACATGGTTCAAACCTTGGCATCATCATTGTAGCAAAATTGACTAAGGGCATGAATAATGAAATAATCGTAGTCATTTTTAATAAAATTGCAAAAATTGACTATAGTCATGGAGCAATTGTAGTCATTTTCATTGACTTTGCAAAAATGACAATAGTTACCTTATGAACGTCATCCAAAACCTAAATGCATGTTGTTAATAACTATTTACTAGTGGATAACGGTTTATATTCATTTCCTATACCACAACTCTAAAATAACCCAACTCTAAAATGTGGTTAATTGAACATGTGGGTAAGTTCCAAATAATATATAATTTATTTTATTACTTTCTTTTCTTTTCTTTTCTTTTTTCTTTCTATCTTTTTCTTATTTCTTTATCACATCATCAATCAAACTTATTATTTTTTTCTCTTCCCCTAATTTTTTCTCTCTGGCTCTCTTGTGGTTCTAGTTTTATATATCCATGATATTGACCCAAATTAAAATTTGTTCTGTATATATTTAGTATTTTTCCTTCTTTAAAGTTGCTATATCACATCTTCTAAGGATGACATTGCTTTAATTTATGGTCAGATTGTAGTATACTACAATGAATTGATGTGCTTTTTTCCTAACAACAAATTAACAATGGTTCAACACGTTATTTATCAAATTTCAGCTACTTTTAAATAAAATGGTTATTTACAGAATATGCTGCATTATTTTGGATAATAGCTGAAATTTGCAAACAATTTTTTTCTCAAAAATAAAGTATATTTAAATTTGAAAATTTGAATCTTATGATTATTTATTCCAACTTTTTATTAAATTCTTAAAGACTTTTCAATACGGCCAAATATAATATCATTCTCTCAAATATTCCTTTATTCAATATTTCATTATTAAAATTACAAATTTTAATAAGTTTCATTTTTAATTAAGAAAAAAGTAATTAATTGAAATTCAAGGGAGGACAGCAATCCTATAAGTTATATATCACTTCAATTTTATTTTTTTTTACAATATTAACAGCAAAGTTCGAACTTAAAATTTTGTATAATGATTACAGAAAATTTAAAAACAATAATAATTACTAAGAGTTTTAAAAAATAAACGTATAAATAAGCGATAAATAGTTATAAATAGTTATAAATTCACATAATTTTACTAAGATAAAGAGTTTATAATATAAAATAGTATGTTTATACTAAAAACTCAAATGTAGAATATGGAAAATCATTAACCTTGATAATGATGAGGTCGATAGTAGCCAGTTTTAATTTGCCTAATCCAATTCCACCGACACTTTCAGTTCACAGGTCAAAACTGTTGTCTTCCTCATTTAACTCTATCAATGTGTTAAAATGAATTTATTAAAAAATCATTATATCTTAAAATTAATTAAACATTTTCTAAGTTTATGAAAAGAATAAAATAGGTAACTATAGTGACACTTAAACCGCAAGAAAAAGAGGAATATTCAATGACCCCAAATTGGAGGACAAATTTTGAACTTATCCCATTCATAAAATATGTTTTAAATCTTGCCCCACGCCAGGTTGGTAGCATGTCAAAGGTGAGATTGCGTAGCAGCCAACTTGATGTGTAAGGAAAAAATGCGTGTTTGGATGAAAATTGGTAAAATTCATTTCATAGAAAATTATTTTACAACATGTAGATGGTGTTAGATAGAGAGAAAGAAAATAATAAGAAAAAAATTAAATTAAAAATAAAAATTATGTAAAAAGTAAAAGGGGTGATATGAATAGTTTTTATTTCTATAATTGATTATACATGCCTTCTTCTGTAATTATGAACTCAAACCTTGCATGAAACAGACTCACAAAACAATGGTTCTTGTTCATTTGTTTAGTGTTCTTCTATTTTGAGTGAAGATATTTTTACAGGGGATCTTTTTTTTTTTTTTCCTTCTCACCATTTCAACCCTTCTAAACAAAGGAGGTACGTGAAAGTCCATACTCTTTTGTATATGTTTTCCTTTTTTTATTTTCGATTCCCTTCTATTGAGCATAGCCTTTTTATATTTAAATATTTTTTTAAAAGCGATTTATAACAAAATTTAATATAAAATGTTGGCGAATTACAAATTTACTTTAATTCATAATAAATTTCATATCAAAACCCATTCTTCAACGTAAAACTAAACAATTTATTTTAAAGGATATTTCAATGTAATTATGAAAAATTCAAAACGGAAAAAAAAAATGCAACAGAGACTTTATCATGTAATTGGGGATTACAAGAAATTCTATCTTTCTCAATTATACTTCTTATTACTTAAAGAACATGATTTCCCTTCAAACCTAGGAAACACTCCCCAACCCTTCCCACATAGACCACATGGTGTCTCATTATACTAAGACACAATTAAATAACGACACCAAAAATAAATTGTTTTGGAAAATAGACATACAAATTGCATTGAAATGGTTCATTATCAATTTACTCGTGCACAATGTTTCCTTATCTCTCCTTCTGCTCCAGTCTTAACATTAATTCGGCCCATTTTCTCCATAGACTTGGCGAATTCCACAAAGAATCCTTCATTTGATTGAAGTTGTTTAGTGATAATAGACCTTGTGGTAGAGCTATCAAGCAATGCAGCATCTGATTGGAACAAACCCCTTCTCTTAACCACTTGTTTATAATAACTAAGATCAAATGTTTTGCGACTTCCCGGGTCCAGTTCAACAAGAGTGGTTTTATCATTTATATCCTTGCACTTAAATGTCTTTAGATTTGTTGCATATTCACTATCTAATGTTGGGTCTGTGTCACCCTTTCCAGTAAAATTATATAGACGGGTTGCAATTTGTGAGCAATGGGAAACACCAATCGTGTGAGCACCTGAGTGGATTGAATATTTAGTGATTAGAAACAAAGAATTTAAAATTTGGAGCAAAGGGAAAACAAAATTCATATGTGTGAGTCCAGCATTATATGGTATCAAACAATTTTCATGTGACATATTAATTACTTTTTATAGATTAAAAAAGAGAAAAAAGTTCATATATAAAAACGTTTTGCATATTAGCCGGTCACAATCCGTAGGTAGAACTATTTTATAATCGAGTGTTGAATACATGTTACATGAAATAATTTTACTTCACGTTTAATTATAATATATAACTACACAGTCAAATTCACTTACGAATATATATGTATTTCTTCTTCCTTATATTTTATACACATGCGCATTTCTATTTTTTCATATTTTATAATTAATTAGTTATCTACCAAATACTTTTCTACATAAAAATTATCCAAAGAAAGATGATTTAAGATCATGTGATTATTTCTGTTTTTGACATTTTCCTTTATCAAAATTTAAAGATTTCACCCTATAACTTATGCTTTATTTTATGGTAAAGTTTTGTTGTGCAACTTAGTATTTGACGTACCAGAAAGCAAGACAAGGTCATTTGCATCAAGACCAACATTGCCAAAGAATGTTAAGAGGGTGGTGAGGTTGTGAAAAGGAGCAGGAAGGCCACGCAATGCATCTAGTGATCTAGAGACGCGCCCATCCCTTCGTCCTGTTGGAACATTCCAAGAGGGTCCCCCCTGCACACCCATTTCAATTAAATTAATACAAAAAGTTAACAACATATAATACAATTCTTTTATTCATAGAGAAATTTTACATGACTGTAAAAAATAATTTACACACCCTGTTGAATTATCTGATTTAAATTTATGTTTTTTTATGTCCAAACCTTCCATTTTAGGTTTACAGCAACATTTTGCCACGTAAGCATTGCTAGTGACAAACAAGGTTATATATTAAAAGTGTGTATTACGCGTCTATCTCAAACTTACACAGTCAACTTATAAGGGTGAAAGATTACTCCGGACGTGTGTTCATAACATACTATATTTTCTAGCAAAGTGGATAAAAGTAGTAAAATTGAAATTTACAAAATATCATGCTTCGTGTTAGCTAGAAGTATGAGTGAAATAAGTGTGAATACTTACGATGGCATGAACAGAGTCTCTGGCGCTCAAAGCTACGATATCAGCACAAGAGACAACACCAGGGCACTCAGCTTCAACAAGGCTCTTTACTTTGTCAATCAGGTCAAAACCTCGCAGTGTAAAATTTGGAATAGAATCCTTTTCAGCTTGATTGCCATTTGTTGAGTTCAAAAGCACTGATCCATCACAACCCTGAACTCAATGCTAGATGTTAGCAACCCCTTTAACAAGTTTTGTTTGATTTTTATATACTATTCAAAAATTTCTTACAATCTCAATTTATTTGAATTTATGATGAGAAAGACTTTTAAGTCATAACTACCGATTATGATTAGATAATAATATAAAAAGTGTGGTTAAAATACATTTTTGTTTGCCTTTAAAAAAATTTCACAATCTTATGATTTATCCTCCTAAATATTTTTCAAACAAATTTCGCCTCCAAAATTTTATAATTCTGTGAATTTTACTTTGTGTAGAAAACTTAATTAGAGATGAAATATAATATGAAACAGAAGCACAAACTTGAAGGGCATATATACCTGGACGAAACAATCGTGGAAGTGAAGTCTTAGGAGGGCTGGTGCTAATGATGGAACATTGTGGATATGCTCAGTAACATACTTCCAAATTATTTGCTCAGCCTTTGGGCAGCTTTTGGCATAGAAACCAAGCTGCAATTGAGCTTGTGTTGATCCAAATAATGCAATGAGACAAATTATCAAAACCTTGAAGTAACTCTGGCTTCCCATTTTCGTGATGTTGGCTGAGACCTTAGTTGCTAGAGACGCATATAATTACTTAGATGTTTCTTGTAAGAAGCAACTTCATTTCCTTGGTTGATTTCATAATATGGTCTAGTTATTTATAGTCTTCATTGTGTCATTACAACAACGGGGCAAATCATAGAGATGGTCTATGCAGCATGTGACTTACATGTTACTTTACAATATACTTCCATTTAATAATGTTACTCGTCTAATAAAAAAATAGAAATTATATTTATACAATATATTCATTCCATTTATTTTATCTTAGAAGAGAACTCAGAGAAGAGAATAGAAGAGAAGAGAAATATGTATGACATGATAACTAATTAAATGAAAAGGAAAGGAAAGAATCTTATTGCAAATAATATTAATAAGTCATAAAAAATTAGTTAGTTGGACATGTCTTATCATATGTAGTTTTCTTATCCCTAAAATTCAAACACAAATACAAGAGGGTTTACAATAATTCCCACATTATTCAACTAATTATGCTAGACATTCTTAATTTTATCATATATCATGCACAAATCATTAATTTAATACTTAACCTATCAGCCTCCCTCCTAAGTAGTTTGTAAACTACTGAAATTGTATAAGTAGTTCTTAAGGTATTGAAAGTTTGTCAATTTAGTCTTCAAAAGGATTGATTTCAAGGATTTTTCTACATTTTAGAGATGATATAGTATGACTTACAAATTATCTATTACTTTAAAAATTACTTAGGAGGCACGATATAAAGTTGGATGAATTTGGGGGTTTAGTGTATATCATATGTACAAATAAGGCATTAAAAAACAAATAATATGGAGATCCTTTCTAAAAACTTGCATATTACATATATCATATCTTCTCCAGATCATATAATTAATGGGCTTTAGTGATGATCAGATTGTATAATAGTAAATTTTGAGTTTCTTGTAGTTGTTAGCACATAAGAACAAGGATGTGACGTGTACTTCCTAACAGCCAATGGAATTACTGTTTAGAAGCTGGTTTTAGGGAGGAATTTAAGAATTATTGAATAATTAAGTTGCATGGTCTACATGCATTATCCTATAGCACACTTAGCTGTTCATTGTTCAAATTAAATTAACTTGCAGCCACCTTTGGACAGATTGTTTTGGATATAAGAAATAAGAAGGTGGCACATGAATTAAAGAGTTGGTGAAGAACAATTGCCTGATTATTAATGATTCTAATCATTATGATTATAATATAAACACGAAAAAGTCGATGATGACAAAGATAGAGACAAACAGTCGTCCAGGAACAAGTCTTTTTGTGAACAAGAACAGAGTAAATCCCATGTACTTCTTGCAAAAAGAGTAATTAATATTAATATTAATAGTGTAAATGATTTTTACATGATTATTTAATTACAATTTTACATTATTTAAGATTTATATTAATAATGATTTCTTATTAGTTGAATCTTTAAAAAAAAATCATAGAAATTAAACTCTTCCATAATCCAACGAGATTGGGAGAAAAGTTAGACGTTGCATGCCTTAAATTTATGTTTAGAAAAATTGCTTATTTTCATAAAAAAATCATAAAATAAAGATTATCTTTTTTCATTTTTTAAATAACAATATTATAGAAATAGAGTATTCTGTTAGAAACCTTAATTGAACATCATATTTGATGAAATCACTTTTCTCGGCCGTGTTTTTTTTTTTATCCACGAGATTTATGTTAAGTCTTGAATTAATTTAAAATTCTGCATTAGTGTCGTGAAAATTTTATATAAGGTAGAAAGCATTTACATATGAATTTTATTTTAGTGAAATCGTTGGAGTAAGTCTCAAAATACTAAACCACAATAAAAAAAAAAATTATACAGACACGGTATTGAATCGCGTTAAGAACCAGCATCATGATACAATTTATTTTAAATATGATTTTTAAAATAATTATTATAAAAAATTTTACCACACATAATTATTTATATTTAGATAAGAATACAATAAACTTAAAAAAAAAAAAAAAAAAGATAGTGTGCAAATTATTTGAAAGTTGAAAAGTTGTGCTAGTGTTTTTCTGGGTTGTTGTGATCATGCATGTGATGTCTCATCACAAGACACGTGCAAGTTAAGTTGACTAAGTGTATAAGCAATTAAGAATTAGAAAATGATAAGGTTTAAAATTAAAAGTCAAAAGTATGAAGAGGGAGGTTATTATTGCTAATGTTGTGGAGAGAATATCGCAGTTGTGACCAACATTACTTGTTTGAATGGTTCATTAATTAAACACTGACCAACCCACCCTACACGCTTCAAACGGATATGTTAGAGCTTCCTTCCATTATGAGTTGGACTATGCATACAACCAATATCTATTTATTTATATATTATAGAAGTATTTAAAAGAATTAATTTCTAATTAAAAAGGAATTTACTATGTCTTCAAAAAATTTAAAATAGTTTATAGAAAAAGTTTTATGAGCTCGGAATTAAGTCTTGTATGTGAATGAAAAACCATGTTAAGTGAAAAAATCTTACTAAAAATGATTATTTGTATTTTTTCATATTAATTAATCTAATAAGTATTTTGCATTAATGTTATGATTATAGAAAAAAATATTTCTTATTTTAATAAATTTTGGTATACATATTGGATTTAGTTAGTATATACTGACATAGTAAAAAAATTATACACTAATTACAAACTACTATTTATTATATATTTATTATTTTTTGCATAAAATACCTTAAAAATCATCCTAATTACTAACTCTAATTAAAAAATTGAAAATTATTTTATTTGCTTACATATTAACAAATTTAGTAATTAAGAATAAAATTTATTTTTATTTGCTTACATATTAACAAATTTTTAGACCATTGAAACGTACACAATTTCACCTGTCCTTTTCATATTATTATTATTTGTTAATTATATTTAAACTCCATCTCAATTAAATGAATAACAGTTGATAGTATATATATATATATATATATATATATATATATATATATATATATATATATATATATATATATATATATATATATATATATATATATATATATATATATATATATATATAAGCATGTAAGTCACTCCCTAGTCTCTACACATGCAAGAGTACTGTAACATATTTTATTTAATTATATAAATTAAAATTTTGATTTGAATTTATATATTATTACGGATCTATACTGGTAACTTTTTTAAATTAAAAATAAATATTATTATATTTAATTTCCTGATGAAAAGAAGAAAAGCTTTATTTTAAAATTACTAAAAACAAGTTTGCATTAATACATTAAAAATATGTGCATATAGTTTAAATAATGTTTAGATTAGTTTATCTATGAATTAATTTTTTTCTAATTTAACTATACGTTCTACATTTTAAGTTATTAAACAAATCTTCATACATATTACATTAAAAATAATCCATGCTAATGCAAAAAAATCCGGTAATTTACAAAAATCAGTGCAGGTAAGTATTAAAAAGTAATTAATGTGATAATCTTCATGTCATTTCCTAGATATTTAAAACCAGTGTGTATCCCATTTATTATCGAAGGCAGAACCAGAAACTTTCTATAGTGGGACAAGAACATATAGTTTATAATAATCTTGTAACAGAAAAATATTATAATTGCTTTTATAAAATACATAATTTTATAACCAAAAGCTAAAAAGTTTAAGATTTTGCAAATTACAATTGCCTTTTTCTTATTTTTATATCTTAAAAATATTATTTTCATTGTTAATTAATAATACAAAAATATATCTCTACGTATGTATATAACCTAATAATCATTAATTCAACCACTCATCTCGTGTAATTGCATTTTCATTCTTTCTGTTTGAGATGATGCTTTTTTTCCTTCAAAGTTTAACATGTTTTATTTCACTTTATGTATTTATTTTAATTATTATGTATTATTAATGTAAAACCCTATGTATAATCGTCCAATCAAAAATTATGATTGATATTCCCCTGATACACTGAAAACTCTCAATTTTGGTAAAGTTTAAATATTTTTTAATTTATAAAATTCTTTCAAATATTATAGATTTATAAAGTAATTTCGAATCTTATGATCATTAAAATTTAAACTAAGAAAACTTAATTATAAAAGTTTCTTTTAAAAAATATTATACATTATTACGTTCTTACTGAATTTTGTAAAATTTAAAAAATCTTTCTATATTGAAATTAACTTTTAAAGTTTTAATATAATATTACACCTCTTTTAGTCTAATGACATTTTCTTATTCCCATAAATTCAAAATATTGCATTATAATCACTTTCACTATTTTATACATCATGATTTATGATCGTAAAATTGTGTAAAATTCTTTAGATGGACAATACTATCAATTAAATCTTTATCTATTTTGTATTAGAGAAATGATAAAAATATTGGATCTAAAATAATTCCATAATCACCCAGTTACAACAAATCAAATTATATATGATTTTTTTAGAGTTTTTTTTATTAAAGTCAACAAATTTTTTATAAAAATGATTTGTTATAAAAACAATTTTGTTTTTAAACCTAAATTCGAAGAGTAAAATAGTAAAGGTATAACAATTTTTTTTTCTATATTTTATCTTTTGTAATTTTTACATTCATTTTAAAAAAGAAAATTGTTATATGAATGCAATACGTATTTTTTAGTGGGGCCAAATATTTTTTAAAAAAGTTAAGTAAAAACAAAATAAAGCAGTTTGCAATCTATTAGTCCAAACGTGGATCCGCTCCTAATTATACATACTATTTAGTTTAAATAAGAAAATTTTGACACACAACTCAAATAGTAAACAAGTAAAAAAAAGGAAATAGTAAATTTTTTTAAAAAAATTGAAAGTTTGAGCTAGCATAGATTTGAGATGATACGAAAAATTAATATAACCAAGAAATTCTTAAAATTGATTTAAAATTAAGAATAATTAATAATTTTAGAATTTAAAACCAAAAGAATTTGATAATCATATCATCAGAACAGTATATTTTAAAATAAATTAAAAATTTAAGAATTTAAAATATTATAAAAATTAAGTGATAAATAATTGTAAAGTCACGTGTTAGTAAGATAAAAACAAATTTTGCTAATAGTCCAATCCCACCGACACTTGTGGTTAAAACTTAAAAAGTAATATGTTCCTTGTTTAGCTCCTTATGAGTATTTTAAAATAAATTAATTTAAAAAACAATTAATTGTATTTTAAAATAATTTTAATACTAGTGACGACGTCCACATAAATTACAAGAGCCTGAGTACATGCATTGACCCCAAATTGAAGGGAAGTTTTAGATCTGTCCCACACGAAGTTGGTAGGATGTCAAAGGTGACACTGCGTAGTAGCCAACTTGACAAAGAGTGCTCAAATTATGTATATGAAAAGTAAACGATATATATTTTAAGTCAAATAGGTAAAAATCTATAATCATAAGTTTATAACCCCATAGTTTTGATTCTTTTGAATCTATACCATGCATGCTTTGTGTATTATTCATAGTCCATATTAACCAATCATTAGTTTTCATCAATGAAGAATGGAAATGAAATGAGCAAGAATGGTTTTTCTTTATGAAAAAAGATGTAGTTGAGAAGAGAAATCTTACAAAAATTGATTGTGAAAAGTTGTAATTTAATTTTCATTTCATCCTTTATATAATTCAGGTCCTTTTATTTTAATGTATGTTCGCTGTAATAACTATGAAAATGATTCATTGAGGCTAAATAAGAATACTGGTTTTAGTTACCACGATTATTAGATATATGAAATATACTGGTGGGCCTTTTAACTAATTTAAAAGGTATGTTCCTTGCACCTCCCCTGCAAGGAAAGTTGGTTGTTGCTGTTCTTTCTTCTCATTGGTCGTCTAGCAATGACTCACAACATTGTTTGACTCACAACATTGTTTCTTTTGTAGTATCAAATCCAGACAATTAACTATAAATCCAGACAATTAACTATACAGATTAAAAGATCATCGTATATTTTAAAAAAAACATTTAATATTATTTGTACATATATAATATTATTTTTTCATAAATACAAAACATTTAATATTATTTTTAAATATATAATATTATTTTTTCATAAATACAAAACATAGATATATCATGGGTCAAATTTACTTTGATCTATCATACCAGTGCAGTGTTTTTTCATACTATGTGTTAAAAAACTGACCATTGCACAGTATAAATATTTCATTACATTATGAATTATATGCCATTGTAAACACCAATAATCTCATTAATTAAAGTTAAAATTATAATATTTTAAATATTAAAGTTAAAATTATAATATTTTAAAAATGGAAATTTAATACAATTTAATATAATATTCTAAAAGAATATAAGAATTTTTTTAATCCAATAGAAGTGAAGAAAAAATCGAGGTGTAAAATTGCCAGGTATATATAAGGTGGAAACACATCTAGCACCAACTAAATTCATTCTAAGAAAATAGAGCTAATAGAGCTTAAATTTGTCCATGCGTACCGTGGAATTAACTTTTTGTGTGAAATTGGATAATCTACACATAGAATATGTGTACTTATGTAATGTTAAATGAAAAATGCTAACTTTTGATATTCAATGAGAGAATCTTGACATATAGAAACAGAATTTTTTATATTACAATACCTAAATGTGTGAAAATTTTAGAAATCAAAGATCTTACTATGGTGGGTTGGTGAGTCTAAACAAGGTGAAAATCAAGGATGAAGTGATCATTGCAATCATCATCAAGTGGATGGAAGAAAAGATAAATATGTGACCCATCTTGGATTCCGCAATCAATCAAAGATGCCTTTTCTTCATCTTTGTTAACTAGAGAGCAATGATCAGTATCAAGAACAAGGATCAAACGATCACAAGGTAGCTTTTGTTGAGCCTCAATTTCCTTCTTTAGATCTTCGACCGTGGCATCATTGCCCACTTGGATGTAAAAAAGTGTTCCTGTCAAATTCTCTACCACCAGTTTCATGGCCTTAGACATCAACAATTATTATTATTGTTCATCACTGCCATGTTTATTTTGGACTTAAAAAACAAATGAGTTTGAATGAGAAAAATTAAAGGGAATTTAAGTTGGAGTTGCACACAAAACGGTGAATGTTGTTCATGTGTGCTGCATTCTCGGGAGTTAGTTTGTGCACATTGAATGCATACTACTAAAATTGGAATGACAACATCACCCCTAGACTCATTAGTTTTCAATTAACATTTATCCATTAGTATCCTTGTAGAAAAAGTGAATTCTTCTCCATTTAAGAATTATTTATTGTTATTTGTATAAAAAAATGTGTGAAATTGTAATTGTTATAATAATTTGTTAAAATGTTAAATCCATTGGTTTGACTGTGTAAGCAAGTTAAAATTAGTGTGTTTTTGTGCCTTTTGGAAATTTCTTTTACTTATTCTTTTTCCCATGTCAATGCTCAAAATTAAAAAAGGAATCTATAACTATCTTTCTTGGATCCAAATTATTTGGTTGTTGAAACAGAATATTAGCAAATGTGAAATTTTACTGACCCATTCTCCATTTTAAACAAATTTTGAAAAAAAAAGATAAATATTTGAAAGAAAATACGTGTTTTGATTTCAACTCACACATCCTTTTTGCAAGTTTGGGCCAACCATTCTGCTGCACAAATATTACAAAATTGTTCCTTGGGTCCAAAATGGAGTGACCCAACAACGGTTTAGAATGAGAGATGGGAGAAAGTTTTCGGGCCACCATCAACTCTGAGTCTAGCGTGGGTAATGAATAAAGTTAGACTTAAATACGTTTTTAATTCCTTAAACATAAAATAAGTTTACTTTTAGGTTTTTTAAAATTGATTTTTTTATTAATTACAATTTGAAAAAAAAAAAGCATGTTTTAATGAACCTGACACGCAAAATTTACCAACTACTTAATCTTTCATATAACACTTACCTTTTAGTGTCTATGTTCAGGAAAACGTTACACTCTGTATTTAGCTAATGTTGCATAGTTATTCAATTTGTCGTTGTCAACATGCTTTCGGTAGTCATGAAGAACAACTGGGATCTCTGTGGGAATTACAAGTTCTCCAACTCTATCACTCTTGAGGTGCAAGGTTTCCATAGAAAGTCATTAACTACTATACCACAATATAAATTATCATAAAAATAACTTAAATAGACTTACTTTATTAATAAATTTTACAAACAAACTTTTGTAAATAAGCTTAGCAAAATAGATCGATTTATCAGGCCAAAAATTAAATCAGACTTTTTAAATAAATTAGGTCAGACTAAAAAAATAATGTATTATAAATCACATATCAAACTTAGACCTATAAAATAAAATACAAGTATGACCTGTTAAACATAAGACCCTAACATGTTTCCACCGTTTATCACACTTTATTTAACATCGATATTTGATAACTTATTCAACTAACCATGTTTTGAAATCAACCTGAATTTCTTTAAAAATATGTTTAGATTTTCAGTTTTAATTCATGACTCTCGTATATTGCTTACCAAATCAACATATACCTAAGTAATTTTTGGAAGTGTGTTTTGAAAATAAGTTGGAAGCAACAACGGGAGCTTATTGGAAAGGGAAGGTTTTTTGGTGAATAGATTATGTATTTAGCAAATAAGGACTGTAAATAGCAAAATTGGAAAAACAAAATAAGATTAAAGCATACAGTGAATTATACTTCAAGAGAGATACTTTTTTATATGATAAATAAAATTTTAAAACTCAAACAAAAAAAAATAGGAAGGAGAGATATTTTCTATCACATTCCTTTCCTATTAAAGGAATCTATTGAGTTGTATTACCAAAATATGTCCACACTTTTCTGTTTCCAATTTCAAATAAACGATAATTCTATTTTTTTTTTTAATATGCTCCATTTTTATCCAAAGAAGAAGTGAAAAGTGCTAAGAAATATAAACTAAAAAGACGTAAATAATAATGTATACGCTTTACCAACTTGTTAATATAAATGGTAGCTAGTTAAATAATTCATAAATCAAACTCTGAACCGTTTAAGTGGAATAAATTATGATACAAAAATATTAAAATTATGTACGTCAAAGATTTTGAATGAGATTTATCATTATTTAATTATTATTTTTGTACGTAATTATAAAAAAAATATACATTTCATTCACATGTTTAATATTTTTTTTATTCTCTAAATAACTGTTCAAATAACGTTTCAAATATAAACTTCTTCTTACTCAAATATGATAACCACATCTTAAATTAATATATCTTAAATTAATATATCTTTTTTTATTTTTTAAACAACTGTCTTAATAATATTTACTGACTTCACAACAACAACAAATATATATATATATATATTAATTTAAAATAAAGAAGCGTTTAAATTTTAAACGCCTCCTTAATAGAGGGAGGTAGGTTTTCTTTCCAAACCCCTTTAACTTAAAATAGATATTTTTTAACAAACTCATTTACGTACAAAATTTTTAAAAATGACTGTAATGGATCAATTAGCCCTAAACGTTTCCTTAGCAGAGGGAGGTAGGTTTTCTTTCCAAACCCCTTTAACTTAAAATAAATATTTTTTAACAAACTCATTTACGTAAAAATTTTTAAAAAATGACTATAATGGATCAATTAGCCCAATATTAAAGAAAGTAGACTATTATTCTTTTTATCTTTCAATTATTTAACATATAATTTTTACGATTTAATTAATATACATTAACAACATTATATTTTTATACTATCAATTAATCATAAAATAATATATTTTAAAAAATAAAATGTCTGTATCTTTAAAATTATATATGTCATAAATTACGATCAGTAGATTCTATGAAAAAAATTATAATAAAAAAACATCACAATTTAGTTCTAAATTATAAATTTTATAAACTAATATAAACAAACTTTTAGATCCTTATAGTTTGGCAAGATTGTATTTAATATCTCTTTATTTTTTAGTATTATCTTTTCATTTCTTATCTGTGTAATATTTATCAACATAATATATATAAAAAGAGTGTTAATGAAATATTTTTCAAATAATTAAAGAATTTCATGGAAATATAAAACAAGTAATACTATTTGTGAAACTTTAAAAATCATACATAGATATAATTTATTTATTTATTTACATAGATTTATCACACTTTAATTCTAAATCTTATAGGTAGATTTAGCCCACTTTCATTCAGAAATTAAATACTATTTTCTTGATTTCTTTTTGCAATTAAAAGGAAGTTTCTTGATAGTCTAACTTAATCAACAAGATGTCATAGAAAAAATTCGCTAAAAAAAACACTAAAATATTTTAATGGTAATTGAGTTTTTTAAAAAGATAAATATATATTTTAAATATAATTGTATGTTTTATTAAAAATTATATAAATACATAATTAAATATAGTTAAATATTAGAGTTGATTATCCAGTAAATCTAATTGAAATTAACACTATTTACGTAAGCATAAAAAAAAGAAATTTGAATTGTATCTCAACTATAACAGTTTTGAAGAAAAATACTCGGTTTTCTAGGAAAATAAACGCAGAAAATTATGCAAATATAAAAATTAAATTACAAGCGTGTCTCAATCATAACTGTTTTTCCTAAATTCATAATTGTTTTTTAATGAAAAATATATGTGAAAAAGAGAAATAATAATTTGAAATATAAAAATAAATTAAAATGGTAAAGACTCCGCAATTGCGTGGTTGGGAGTAGTTATCTCGTATCTAAAGAGCCCTATATATAAACTTGACCCAATTAAAGTTCCTATTTTTCTTACGTTTTTTTTGTTAATTCTTTCGTTCTTCTAATTCCATTCTCCTTTCTTTCCCTCTTGCAACTGTTAGGTATTTTCATTTCATTTTTCATTTTCATTTTCTTCTTTCTCTGCATTTCTTTCTTTTTTCTTACTTTATTGTGTTGATCCCTCTCATTCATAACGCGTTATACGTAAACAAGTTCGTACCTTTAATCCCTCACCTTTAGTGAATGTTAATTTTCTTTCATACCCAGTTGTTATTTTTTTGTGTGAGACTTGTTATTTGTTCTTTGTTAACATAAGGGTGCATTTGCGGATTTGAGGGCTGTTCTCTCGTGTTTGTTTACACTTTGCATGATCATGATATTTGTTATCTGTTTCATTCTTTAATGGGTTCTTATGAATCTTTTTGAAACCTTGTTCAATTTATTTGGTGTTTTGTTTTCATGGTTATGCCATTTTGATTCGGGGTTTTATTCTATTTGATTCTTTAGACTTCAGGTGAAGGAAATAGTTGGTGAATCATGTCTTCTTTGTGGTCTATTTGTTTGGTTTGCAAAATTTGAGTCACTGTTACCCACTTAACTCTTATTCTTCAGTTTCTGGGTAAGGAATAGGTTAGGCTAAAACTTTAGGCCTGTTAGGCAAGGGAGAAATGGGAAGAATTTGTAGAGAATTTTTTAAAAATTTATGTGGTTATCACCACTCTACTTTAATTTAAATATTTCATTTCATTCCCTTTCACTCCATGTCATCCCATTTGAATATGTAGTATAATATAATGGACTTTTTTGATATTGAGTGCATTTGAACATTAATATAGTGATTTGCAAGGGAATCAGATTATGCCTATTCTATGATATTTTTGGTCTGAATGATTATATACAAGGAGAGTGGGTTATTGTAATTACTGGACTTAAAATGTGACTGATTATATAGATATAAAATCTATCTCGAGGAGACTGATTATATTTTTTCTGTTGTTAGAGAATATAGATTTAAGGACTTGTGTTGCAAAGTTTCTGTATATTCTGTTTTAGTTCATATCCTAACAACAATAGCATCATCAGAAATGTGAATTGGTGCATCTCATCTCTGACTCGGATTATATTTAATTTTCTCCAGATCTTGGTGATTGATTACCCCAGAAGGACTTTGTTTGTTACAAGTATCCAAGGGCAAGTTTCATGTCTGAATTCGACACAAACATCCCAACTACTTTTGGTGAGTGTTGAATATCTCAGTTCATTCATTTTTTTTATGGTATCAAAATATTCAATTAGACTGAAATGAAAAATGCTATTATTTATCATTGGTTTCTGATGTGGTATGACAATTGAATAGACCCCTTTGCTGAGGCAAATGCTGAGGACTCAGGTGCCGGGACTAAAGAGTATGTTCATGTTCGTGTACAACAGCGTAACGGAAGGAAAAGCTTAACGACTGTTCAAGGATTAAAGAAAGAGTACAGTTATACCAAGATACTCAAGGATCTGAAGAAAGAATTCTGCTGTAATGGTACTGTTGTTCAAGACCCTGAGTTGGGACAGGTTTGTGTGTTCTGTTGTTCATAAATAATGCATCATGTGATTATCTTCCCTCTTTGCCACCACATGCATCATCTCTTATAATTCTTATCAATGAAGGCCTAAACATCAATTTTATATGTATGCAGGTCATACAACTTCAGGGAGATCAAAGGAAGAATGTTTCTACTTTCCTTGTGCAGGTAAACATTCTGATAACTTTTATTATAATGTGTCCTTTGTTTTCTACCATAACATTGTGTTGTAATGTCTAAATTCCTCTGTGATGTTATAAACAGGCTGGCATAGTAAAGAAGGAACATATCAAGATTCATGGTTTCTAAGGTCTAAACTTACAGTGGCAATTTAGCTTCATGCTAAATATATGTAGCCTGGTGTCTACATACACATTTAATAGCAACAGCAGCAGCAGAAGCTTCTTATAAATCTGAATTCAAGCAATTATCATCAGTCACAGCAACATTCTGTTATATAATCTGTTGTGGTACTGTTTACGTATTCTGGATAGTTATTACTGGGTATATGGTGAGGATTAAATGTCTACTTCTGAGACAACTGTATTGAATAAAATTGTTATGATTCTTCCCTGTGCAAGTATCCTAGCCTATTTTGGTTGCTTTTTACTTTGGCTCCTTGACTTGTTAAATCTTATAACTGTTGTGGGAATTTAAGATCTATGTGCTGGAGAATTTGAGATAATAGAAACCAACATAACCCCTCTTTGGAACAACTAGAGAATGAGGGGAAAAAAAACTAAAATTAAAATTGAAAGAAAATGAAAAGAAAACATTGAATTTTATTTTTAGAAATTAATTTATTTTTTATTCTCTCTTTAATTAAACATAACAAACATTATTCATTGGAAAGGATTCTCTGTTCAAATAGTTTTGGTATTTGGTTTGATTTCTGAACTATTAAATTAGTCTAATGGTATAAAACCAGAGAAATCACCAAATCTAATGTAACCTTATTCAAACTCTTGCACTCTTAATATCATGCAAGAGTATATTACAAAAATAAAATATCTTGTCAGACTTCTGTTCTCAGTTCTTCTATATATTCTATTAATACTATCCTTTCATGTTGAATATGCATCTTTGAATTATAATGACTTTCTTTTACACTCTATTCTTTTCTTTTTCTTTTTTCAAGTTATAAAATTAGTTATTAAGATGTTTTAATTCAATAATTCAAACAATTCATCCTTAAAAGAATAGATTATGATGATTGATTTACTTATCTATTTTATAATTGATGTCAAATATAGTTTAAGCAATTGTAGTTTTGAAAATTTTCCTTCAACTATATTTATTGATGATACATTTTTATAAGTAATGAATGTCTTTGTAAAGTGATTTTTTTTTTTTTTTTGTATAGTTTACTTGTAATGAAATACTAATTTATTTTGTTATTGCTTTCTTTAATATCTTTAACTTTAAAAGTAAATTATGATTGTACTGTCAAAATATTCGACAAAACTCAAATACATATTTTTTTCAATTCATTCTCATGTAAAATAAATTAGAAAAAGAAAGTATAAAGACAGAGGAGGCGAATTGATTGAAAAAGTTTTGAAGTAAACAGTAAAAAAAAGTTAGACATAAAAATTTTAAGAAAAACAATCTTGTTTTAGGAATAAATTTTGTATATAGATCACTTGATATTTATTTATTTATTTTGATATATTTTATCACAACATTTGTTGGTACACGATGGTTATTTATTTTACTTACAAAATACAAATATTTTTCATTTATTTAATGATAATTTATTATAATATATATATTCAATTCCTTTTAATTTGTCAATTTATTTTTAAAAAAATATTTTTTATTAATTATTTCTTCAAAAAAATTTAGGATAATATTAACTATTATTATTTTTCATATATTTTTACGTTCATCTAATTCTTAAATATTTTATAAATTTATTATAAATGATTAAGATGATAAATGTAATAGTCAAAAGTAAATTAAGAACTTAAATATAATTACATTTTTTTTATTATATACTATTGTTTAAAATAAAAGAGTAAAAAAAAGTAGTGATAAGTATGTGTAGCGTTATGTTCTATGTAGTTGTCTTAAATTTTTTAAGTCAGATAAAAAAGTTAATAAATAATTGAATTTTTTTTTTTACAAAGTTAATCTTATTATTTATTTATTTAAAATGAAAAAATGCAATAATATTATTAAATATATTAGTTGAAAAACTAATTAATTTTATGTTGAAAAATAAATAATATTTATTTTAAGACGTAATTTCTCTCCTTACATGTAATTATAATGGAATGAAAAAGTATAATAATAAAAGTTTGCAACACAATATTAGTTCATCGAATGAAACTGAACATTAGTTAGGTCTTCTAACTATAACAATTACAAGTTCACATATTGATGATGTTGATAAATAATGATGATAATAATAATAATAATAATGTTAATATTAATAATAGTGATAATAATAATTGAAGTAATATATTAATAAGAATGATGATAATAATATTAGAAGTGGTTGTAATGATAATGATATTAATAATAATAATAATAAAGATGATAATGATATTAATGATAATTATTACAATAATAATGATATTAGTTATAACAATAATGATAATAGGATGTCAATAATAATAATGTTAAAAGTGACATTAATATTGATATTAATAGCGGTTATCGGTCATGAAAAAAAAAATAATAATAAAAGTAAATAAATAATAATAATAATAATAATAATATTAATATTAATATTGACAATAATATTTTATTAATAATGGAGGTAAATATGGTGTTAATGGTATAAAAAATAGTTATTATCAAAATATAACGGGTGCGTATTTTTTTAAATTATAAATCAAATTTATAAATTTATTTTTTTAATTTTGAAGATAAATGGACAATTATTTTAAAATATGAGTTAAAAATATTTTAACTCCAATTTTTCTAAACATACTTTGTTTTAAAACTTACATTTGAAAATAAAAAATAAAAAACTCCCGAACACTCCAAATGAGCCCGACTCTCTTGTTTCGAGTTTAATAAATAGAAAAAGAAGATGGTTGGTTGAAATACATTATTAAAGGTGAGAAGCTATGTTTTGTTTTTTGAAAGTTAATCATTGATAAAATTCAATTAATACTTTATTATCATATTATATACGTAAGTTATTCATCAAGTTTGTTAATTTATAATTTTATACCCACAAGTGTACGTGAAAATTTATATATATTTTATAAATAGAATAGATAAAATAAAAAATAATTAATAAATTATTTATGAGTTTAAAACAAATAGATATTATAATTATCATAACGAATTTATGAATTAAAAATATATAAAATTATAATTTTAATCATTTTTTAAATTATTCCATTAATATTTTCTAAAATATTCCTATAATTCCATAAATTTATGTTATTTTTCTCTTTTAACATAAGTGTATAATATTTTCTATATTTGTAAGAAATAAAAATTTTCAAATTATATAACAAATACTCTTCCTAGATTATAGATTTAAATAAAATAAAATTCCAAAACATATTTACATAAATTTTTTAAAAATAATTTGTTATTAATCAACATGTCAACATATCACGTGTTACATCAGCATGCAACGGATCAATGCAAAAAAAAAAATGATTAAATCCTTGACGGTTCTAGAATTGGAGGACTAAAACTAGTGAAATAAAATATTAGCGACTTAAAAAAACCCTCAAAATTGAACAAGTGAAAACACAATTTTCCAATTAAATATTACCATTTGTTACAAAATGTTTTGACGAAGGTTGTTCTAGATGGTGGAGACTAATTAGTCGTTAGCATCCAAGAAATAAATGGTTCAAACAAGAATAAAATAATGTTTGGTGGAGCTCTTGATTGTAACTTGTGACTACTTCATCACTTTAAGGCGTTCTTATCTCCTTTGAAACATGACTCACCCTCCTTTGGCACTATGCATTCATTCCTATGCGTTACAAAACAAAATAGTTTTACTTATGTTTCGTACGTTGTGCGTATGGGAAACGTGTTAAGTATTTTGAGGTAAACGTGAAAGTGGATTGGGAAACGTGTTAAGTATTTTGAGGTAAACGCAAAGTCCTCTCAAATTATACCTTTTCAACTTTCAACAAAATCAGTTTCGTGTTGATCAACTTCGACCATTAATGGATTTTAGCGTCATCAATATTTGAATTCAACTCTCCAGGGTCTAACAATGAGTATTGTTTTCTACGTTGATTCAAATAAGACAATTTTTCAAGAATAAATTACGTTCATAGTTTCTCAGATTTTATAAAACACTACAAATTATTAACAATCTCAATTTCCTTAATTATGTGTACCACATAAAGTTTAGATCTATTGGTTTAACATAATACAAAAATTACTGTAAATTCTTAATTTGAAACCTGTATTCAGTATAATATCTATTCAATAATTAAAATTTAGTGTAAGGATTAAAAAAAGTAAGAACCATTTAGGTAATTTTGTAAACTTTAGGAGTTTCAATTCATTGTATTTACTAATTTTTTTAAACTGAAACCGATCAATACAATTTCTCTAAAATTCAGATGAAATTAACATGACTTATCCTTTTTCTAAGAATAATTACTCAAATAAATTTTAAAATAAATAAATAAAACAAAAATATGTACTCTAAGAAGTACCAACAAATCCATATATATAAAAAATACTAGCAAATCCTCAAACAGAATATTAAACTAAAGTATGATAGTGTATTAATATATAAAACGGGAGAAAATAATCTCAGTCTAGGTCTTATGTGAGACTCTAGATGCTTGTTGAAAATGGAGATTCTAGATGTTTGATTAGTATATTATTTTCCCTTTCAGGATGCATTAAACTTTTAAAGTTAAGTGTGTTTTACCAGGTCTTTGTATACTTTATTTTGGCATTTCTCACTTATTGGAGAAACAGACAAGAAAAACCACCAGCTACCACCATCCCAACAACCACTTCCCATGACAATGTGCTTGAAATTTCAAAGGATTAATAAATTACACTTATTCACTTAATCTTTTAACCCAAAGCAAAATATTACTGTACTGATCATGAACTTGTTAGAATTTAACTCTGGTGCACTTTAGAAAATAGGAATGGAAAATTATAATAATCAATTTTGTTATATTTGCATGATTTTATCACAATCTTTATAATTATTATTTTTATTAAGTATGGTTTTAGTCCTTTTAAATATGAAATTTTTTACTTTTTATTTTCTATATTAACATTTTCTTTTGGTCGTTCATTTTTGAGAATATGTTAGTATACCATTTTTGGAAAGAAGGATAACACATGACATATATTTCTGAAAAATAGGGAACAATAGGACAATTAATTCTTTTAGGAATTTTTAAAAATGATAACATATTGTTTTTAATAGTTAAAAATGGTTTCATTTTTATAATAAATTTTTTATTGGAAACTGTGTAATAAATACTAAATAAAAACAATTCTTTCAGCTTAATCAATAATTTATTGACTTTGAATGCAAATTCTAGATATTAAATATTTAGAAATTCTTTTTTTATTATTGACAATAATCTTATATTTTTACTCCATATAAGAATATGATTATCTTTCATAGATGTTCTCAACAATCATAACACCAATTTCGCCTTCAATTCTTATTACCTTTATAATTAAATTTAGAAGAAAAAGAATCGGAGAAAAATGGAATCAAAATACTCGTGGAGAAGGTGCTCGAAAACATGAGACGAAAGTGAGGCAAACGTGGGAAGAAAACAAAATATCAAGAAAATATATAATGCGTTTCAGTGTTTAGGTTCAGCATAAAATTAAAACTCACGTTTTTATTCTAAATACATGTCAACAGTAAAAAAAAAAAAAGAAGCTAATCTCAAAATTAAATTTAGGCGAGTTTTAATACATTTAATTTTATGTTAGAGAAAAATTTAAGATTTCATCTAATTAAGTCTAGAATTGATTATGAGTTAAAATAGTTTTTGTTAAATTTGGTATTGGATAAAAAATTTTACAATAAATTTTACCATAATTTAAATAATAAGAAAAATATAAACATAAATTATGTTACTTCAACATCAAATTTAATTAAATTAATTTTATTAATTAACCGTCATCCAAATATGCAAATAATTAGCCTCTATGTCTACTCTAAATTTACTATAGAAATCAAATATTAATTTACTATGTCTATTAACTGGTCCTTAAGGTAATAATAATTAGTATATATATATATATATATATATAATTTTATACAAATCATAAATAATTAAAAAGAACCTAGCTACATTAATCATATTTTAAACAAAACAAAAAACAATATTCAATTTTAATTCCTTAACCATTATCATTATAAAAATAATTATAACTAAATTAAACTCTTATGAACTCCAATATTATCCAAACTGAATTATGCTCAATTATTCCAGACACGAGCACACTTAATTAAGGTACTCTAGCATCGTTTTTGTTACACATTTGTTGGTAGTACGATATATATATATATATATATATATATATATATATATATATGTTTTTTTCTTAGATGTTTGTGTGCATCTAACACCGACAACATAATAGTAAAATATCAAGTCACTCCAACTAACACGTAAATGCCAACTACCAAGCTAGTTAGACTTCAACACACATGCGTTCAACTACCACTCTTCTCTCTATTTCGCTTTTGCCTTTCACTCACTTCCCATTCTTCTTCAATTCAATTCAAATACACTTCAACTTTCCCAAGAATTATTAATTATTCACTTCCACCTATTAATATCTCTTAATCATTCCCTTATTTTCTACACGCACACTTCAACACTACTCATAACTTTCGCGGCTATTTTGCGCTTGCTATTCCAATGGCTGATCTAGATCGCTCCTCTGATAATCTTTCTGCAGATTCTACAGGTACCCTTTTAGAATCTTGTGATAGCTTATCAAGTATATTTTCAGATTAGTTAAGTTTTGATGTGTGTCAATAATATATAACATGCACCTACAAACTTGAGATTGTACAATATCATGGGCCATTTCTCTGCATTTATTTCAAAGCTCTTGTTCTGGGTCACTCTTTAGTCCTTTTAATTTCATTATATTTGTCAAACTTGGAATGTATACTTTTCTTTTTTACTGTTGATATCACGATTTCCGATATTGTTGACTTTTCTTTCACTTATTTTAAATATTTTGGAATTTTTATTAACATGATCGTGGGTGATTTTTAATAAATTGATCAAACATGAAGAAATATCAATCGGGGTGTTGACCTGCTAAAAAACTATGGTTAACGGTGTAAAATACAGTCATTTAATTTCCATAGAAAGAATTTCATTATTAAAATAAACATAAACATTGATGCACTGCGTAAAACATTTATATTATCTCAAAAAATATTTATTATGAATGAAATACAAAAGTTATATTTGTTGCATGTATTCAGTAATTTGTCTTTGCATTAGACAAATTGTCACTTTTTACAGAAACTTATAAAAAAATCAATTGATTTGTGTTTCATAGTGAAATCCTGCGAAACTTCGAATGTTGAATTTTCTGAGGCTGAGGAAATCCTTATTGCAATGGTGTATAATCTGGTTGGGGAGAGGTGAGTATATATCTTTTCTTTTGTTTTACCACTTTCCACTTTCTTCCCAAACTCTTACATGATTCATTTGAATATGAGGTTTATGAAATAATATGTTCTGCTCCCTTAGGTGGTCTTTGATAGCTGGAAGAATTCCTGGAAGAACTGCAGAAGAGATAGAGAAATTTTGGACTTCAAGATACTCAACTAGCCAAGATGAAGTGGCAGAAAACATGAACCAAGAAAAATTTTGGGTACCTAGTAAGTCATTATAGTGACTTTGTGGGATATGAAAATTGAAGTTGATCCTTTAATATAAGGGTACTTGTATTTTCATTTTGTGGTAACCAAAAGGAGCATGCTATTTAGAGGCCCTTTATGTTTGATGTTGCTTTATCTTGTAATGTTTCTAGGTGATTTTAGCAATCTATGATTCAGATCAGTATTGTGGTCAACAAGTAGGTTGAACTGTGTTGTAGTTAATGCAGATCATGTTCATGTGTATTTCTGATTCATATTTAGCTTCTTAATTGCCAATGGTACTACATTTGGTTACGTATTGTCAATGCAAATTGCTTTGGCCTTGGCCTGTAGCATTGGATTTGGAAGTGGAGTTTCTTGCATAATACACATTAAACTTTATATAAGAGCTACAAATTCATGTCTCTTCTCACTTCAATAGAAAAATTGAATATAATATTGTTATAATGTTCATTTCTTTTTTGTGATAAATTTTATTTCTAGTTTAATACATAAAATTAATTTTGTGTAAAATTAATAAATATTTTAATATAAATTATATTTATTAATTAATTATTTACGAAAAAATAATATTTAGATAATTAATAAAAAATAACACGTCTCTCTTTAATTGAATTTCGGATCAGTCTCCGTATTAATATACAAGATTTGCTAATGTAAACATACTTATCTAATTTTTTAACGAGTATATACCTTAATAATTTATAAATAGAGCCTAACTTAAAATACATGAGATCAGTGATATAGGTTAGAAAAATAATGTGAATATTGTGAAACATCATTGTGGACCTAAATGTAATTTAATAAAATAAAAGGATTTATTAATTAATATGAGAAGTTATTCTCTTTTTTTTTTTTGAAAACCAATAATAATTACTTGAGATTCTATTTCTGTAAATAAAAATTACTCACGTTAATTATAAAAAAGAGCACGACAAGAAAGAATACTGCAAAAAAGAAAATAAAAAATAAATAGATGGAGCAAAGAAAATTCAAAAACTTATTCACACTGGGTTTTTCATTAATCAAGATAAATATCTCTTATTGTTATAAATATAATAATCATAGATGGTAAGATCACACTAAGAATTAACAATGTAACTGTTCTTACTTAATATGTTAATACAACTCCAATCTCTTTTTCACTTTCAGACTAATAATTTTTTAAATTCTACATTTCATTTTGGAACACTTATTTAAAGTTATCCTCACAAAACTGAAGTTGATCTTAGTCTTATGCATGCATCTACTGTAACTGTGCCTCACAAAAATCTCTTTTTAGCTAACACAAACATTTTTATTTTTATGCTGGATCACTTATAACAAACGTTGTGTTGAATGGAAGAAATTAATCTCTCGTTAAGTGATGATTAATCATGAGTTAAATTTTTGCTGGGAGACATCCACAATTGATGCCAACCTTGAGCTTTAAGAAATATAATAATAATAATAATAATAATAATAATAATAATAATAATAATAATAATAATAATAATAATAATAATAATAATAATAATAATAATAATAATAATAATAAAATCAACCACACACGCTTGCTTGTTTTTAGAATAATAATAATAAAAAAAGCACAATGATAATGATTCCATATCTAATTCAAATTGGGCAAGAATCAAGCAAGAAAACCAATTGAACTAATTAATTGGAATTCATATATTTCCAAATTTGACTGAAGCTTATTTATTGCTCTGATTTTATATATTTTACAGAACTATTCGCTATTGCCTATTGCCTAGAGATAACAATGGCATGGGGTGGACACAAGAGTAGTAAACTCCATCATTTGTCTTATTGAATTAAAATTTGTTTCATTAATTCTTTATATTTGTACGAGTATCTTTGTTAAGTATTTTATTTGCAGATATTAATGAATGTCATATTTGTTAGATGTTTCACATTTTAAACATAGATTTTGAAATAAATTTATTTTGCATAATAATTTTGACATTTAAATAATTTCTTATGTTCACATGTACGTATTGTAATTAAACTATTCATATTTAGTAACATTTATTCATCAATATTTGATAAAATATTACTATACTAGTTTTGGTAATGTTTATTTTATACAAAGTCTAAGTAAAATATTAAAAAATATTATCAATGATACATTTCAACATGGTTCAATATCATATAATATTTACTAAAATGTTACTGAGTAATATATATATATATATATATATATATATATATATATATATATATATATATATATCTTAATCTAATTCTTAGAAAAAGATTACAAGCAATTTATAACAAATTTTACTGGAAGATATATGCAAGAACAATCGTTGTTCTTATCTTTTTCCCGTCACTCCCTTTAGCTTTTCTTCCAAAACTAAATTCCCGTGCATATAGCACATAATACATAAATAAATGAACATGAGCCATTATTTTTGAAAAAATGTTTAACAAAAATAAGTGTGCTAGGATTATATCTTTTGACATAGGCCTATCATGCCTATGAGGAAATCTCTGCACATATTATGCCTCGTAGCCTGTAACCACTTCAATATTGCTAAAAAGATATTCATCAATAAATAAAATAATAAAAATGCTAAATTGAAAAGTTTGAAGTTGACCATATATCTGTGACGTGTCGACTTTCAATACACCGATCCATTTTATCTAAACAATTATAACTATGAGGTGCCACATGCACAATCACCATCCCCTTGAAAGAAAAATAAAAAATTCTTAAATTATTTTTTAATACAATTAAAATGGTGAAAAAAATAAAAGTATCATAATTCATCCCAAACATAAAGAATAAGATAGAAGGAATGGTTGTCAATTTTGTATGACCTATCCTCTTACGATTCATGAAGCAATACAACTAACATGAGAAAATAAGCACGTAGTGAATAAAAAATGTTATCACTTATGGGTTTAGGATAATAGGATAGAATATAGATCATACCTTCCAAAGGAATGAGACTCATAATTCAAACTCTTAAGAAACAAAGGCTTCTCGAAATGCTAAATATACCTCATCTATTATGCATCACCCTATATACATCAATAATTTGGACCACACTTTTTTTTATATATATATATAATAATAGTATAGTTATAGTCTCTTTCTCATTTCACTCATTGATTTGTTTAGCTATGTGAGCAATATTATTATCAAATGTTACGAACCCCAAGAAAATAAAATGCATAGCGGTTCATATTTATCATCCACTACTTGATCAATTAGTTCCATTCAACTATAGTCCCATACTTCTTTTTTGTCACTTTTACATTACAGTCCAAAATCTAGACTTCACATGCTGTAATAACAGATTCTAGCCAATCCAGTTAACAAATCCAGTTAACTTCATACAACCTTCACCAGCTCCTACCTCTACGACATAATCATCTGTGGTGCCTAAAGTTTTAGATTGTCATGTGTACATCAGCATTTTTTTGTTGTTCATACTGTATTTTAACTTGATGATGAAAATAATCAAATTTCATCTAATCAAATTACTAATGTAGCATTATATGGTTGAGTAATATTGTACAATACAATATGCAAATGTATAACTATAATCAACTAATTAAATGACATAACAATTTGTAAAAGAAAAGGGAGTTACAAGCCACATGACTCTTTTTTTCCCCTTTTACAGAGGTTTATTTAAGAATAAAATTAATATTTTTGAGATTTTACAAAATTATGTAGACATCTCTATTCTTTTAATTTCTACACATTTTTTTTTCATTATTTAAAAATTATTAGACTAATACCTGAATATGTTTACTATATTAGCATTTCTTTAATTTTGATTACACTAAACCACTAGTAAAATTAATGTTAAGAAATAGAAAAATATCTGATATAATTTTTCAGTAACTTGAAATGTTTTTGTAATTTAATATTTATTTTAATCTCAGGTATCACTGTAATTTGATAAGTTTTAGCACTAATTTAACCCATTAATCATAAAAGTGACACTAATTCAGTTTTACAAGTTCGGTTAACAATAATACGTTGATTCTTTTATTAACATTTTAGTCCATAAATTAAATAATTTAGTTCATAAAAACTAAAAAAATATCTTTAAAATTATAATATATGCATCATTTTATTCACTTCAAAATATCCTTGCCATTTTATTTTGATTCTTAAATTTAACTATTTACTCTTAATTTAGTCTTTTAAAATAAAGACTAAAATAACAACAAAAATTATATAATTTAAAAAGAAAAATAATAATAAATATCTTTTAAAAAATAAAATAATAGATATATTATATTTTCGTCCATTTATTTAATTATTATATTTTATCTTTTTAAAGCTAAATTACTCGTCCCGTGAGAATGATAACTGGTTTTTAAACTAGGAAGCTGAAGGATGATTTTGATATTCGTCATATTCAAAAAGTGTACAATTTGTTTTAGAAAAAATGATAAAATATTTCTTGCTCTCATACTTTGACATATTCACTGCATTCAATAACGTTAATATATGCCATTCTGTGTGAATTTGTTTGCTGTTCCAAGATAATGTGAAAGCATTTTAAAATAGAATCAGTTACTTTTGCAGTGTTGTGATTGACATCATACTAAATGAAAGATGACAAATTGGAACGTTAGCAAAGTGCCACCACCATACGTGCCAGCAAATGCAGCTTTCAAGTGCCATGTTTCCTAATCTTCCTGAAGAAAACAACTACAGTATTTTGTTTGTTTCTCTTATCCACAGTATCATCAAATTTACCAGTCTTACAATAGCATGATGTAGATACGATGCCCCCTTAGTTATATAAATTGAGGAGCTTGAAGGAGCTTTTCAGGAGCTTCTCAAACTTGTTAAGTTATATAACTTTTACAAAAGAAAAACAAAGAGTTCTAACCATGGCTGCATCATTATTTATGCCTTCATCCGTAAGCTCAATGTTTCTCTCCATTTTTTCTTTGATTTCTTCTTAGTTCTTGCACTTTCATTTGTGTGCAACAGCTAGTTTAATGCAAATTAATTGAATTAGTTCTGATTGTTGATGCTTAGTGCAGCATGATTGTTGTTCATATAAAAGACTTATTTTGAATTTTGGAGAAACTTTACATGATGCATGTTTTGTTAGTTGAATTGAATGGCTCCAGTTTCAGGAATTTTTCATGTTACATTGTGTTGGAGACAGGAAACAAAAAGGGTCCCTGGGGCCTGGTGGGATTTTTTCTTTTCTTTTTTATTCATCTTTATGTTATATATGTGTAAACCTTGTGCAAACTCACATCCTTAATTGCCAACAACCTTGCTGTGCTTAAAAAGGATTTGTGTGATGTTATATAATGATGGTTTTTCACTCATTAGTGGGCTGAGTTAACTAGAATCTGAAGCACTATGCTTCCATCATTGTTTTCTTTTAATTAGTTGGTGCCTAGTCATAGATGGAAAAATATATCAAAGTCCAACCCCTTTCTCCTTAAGGAGAATGTGGCTGTTCTGTCTAATTTATAATATCGGTAATCATTGGATTCCTATTATATAATATCAGTGCTTGAAGAATACAAAATTATTGTACTATATACAATGCAAACCTTTTCTACTTGGGTTTCCTATATCTTAGTTTTGTTTTCTACTATTGTCCAGCAATTTCATAATATAATTTGTTTCTTTTTTTTTTCTAAAAAAATAAGGGTGCTGATTTCTGATTTTACAACCATAGACAATTAGAAGAAAAATTATTAGGATTTCCTTTTGGAAATGATTGATTTCCCTATTGTTCCTAAATACTGTAAGTTGAAAGGCTATATCTATTGTAAAACAGTTTTTGTAATTATTCAATTATAAATTAGATTTTGTATAATGTATAAGAATTTTATCATCAAAGTTACCTAATTGGTTGACCGTGTTCCACCGTCAATAAATGGGTTTTTTCCTCAAAATCTATACACACAAAATTATCATGCATGCTATATACATGGAATGGTTCAAATATATGATCACGAATTTCTTATCTTGCCAACAAAGATATGTTGTTACTACTCTATTATTAAGACCATGTTTTAGTGAATGTTAATGCAAATTGTGTGTGACCAGATAGTGGAAGAAGAAGCCAGATTTGAGGCTGACGTGGCAGAGGTGCAAGCATGGTGGAACTCGGAGAGGTTTAGGCTAACCAAGAGACCATACTCAGCAAGAGATGTGGTGTCCCTAAGAGGAAACCTCAGACAAAGCTATGGTTCAAACGAGATGGCTAAGAAGCTATGGAGAATTCTGAAGAACCACCAAGCCAATGGCACAGCCTCAAGGACTTTTGGTGCACTTGATCCAGTTCAGATCACTCAAATGGCCAAGCACTTGGACACTATCTATGTCTCAGGGTGGCAGTGTTCAGCCACTCATACTACCAGCAATGAGCCAGGTCCTGACCTTGCTGATTACCCTTATGACACTGTTCCAAACAAAGTCGAGCACCTCTTCTTTGCTCAACAATACCATGATAGGAAACAAAAAGAGGAGAGAATGAGAATGAGCAGAGAAGAGAGGGCAAGAACCCCTTATGTTGATTACTTGAGGCCAATCATAGCTGATGGTGACACAGGCTTTGGTGGCACCACAGCAACTGTTAAGCTTTGTAAACTCTTTGTGGAGAGAGGTGCTGCTGGTATTCACATTGAGGACCAGAGTTCAGTGACCAAAAAGTGTGGCCACATGGCTGGGAAAGTGCTTGTTGCTATAAGTGAACACATCAATAGGCTTGTGGCTGCAAGGCTTCAGTTTGATGTCATGGGTGTGGAAACTGTTTTGGTGGCTAGAACTGACGCAGAAGCTGCTACTTTGATTCAATCAAACATTGACACTAGGGACCATCAATTTATCTTGGGAGTAACCAATCCAAATCTCAAGGGAAAGAGCCTTGCAACTCTTATGGCACAAGGCATGGCAGAAGGTAAAAGTGGCGCGGAGCTCCAGGCTTTGGAGGATGAGTGGTTGGGAATGGCACAGTTGAAGACTCTATCAGAAGCTGTAGTGGATGCAATCAAGAGCCAGAACATTGGAGATGAAGATAAAAGAAGGAAGTTGAATGAGTGGATCAAGTGTTCAAGTTATGAAAGGTGTATTTCCAATGAGGAAGGTAGAGAACTAGCTGAGAGGTTAGGAGTGAGAAACCTCTTTTGGGATTGGGACTTGCCTAGAACTAGAGAAGGTTTTTACAGGTTTAAAGGGTCAGTAACTGCTGCTATTGTTAGAGGTTGGTGTTTTGCTCCACTTGCTGATGTGATTTGGATGGAAACTGCTAGTCCAAATGTTGTTGAGTGCACTGAGTTTGCTGAAGGGGTAAAATCAAAGCACCCTCAAATAATGCTGGGCTATAATCTCTCTCCATCTTTCAATTGGGATGCTTCTGGCATGAGTGATGAGCAAATGAGAGACTTCATTCCCAAGATTGCAAAGTTGGGGTACGTGTGGCAGTTCATCACAGTGGGAGGACTGCATTCTAATGCACTCATCACTTCAACATTTGCAAGGGATTTTGCCAATAGGGGAATGCTGGCCTATGTGGAGAGGATTCAGAGAGAAGAGAGAAACAATGGTGTTGACACACTCGCTCACCAGAAATGGGCTGGTGCTAACTACTATGATAGGTACCTCAAGACTGTCCAGGGAGGTGTGGCTTCAACTGCTGCAATGGGAAAAGGTAAGTCATATACATTGTTACACATAACAAAACCATGCTTTAATTTTTTAATTTCTTGACTGAAACTTTGGACAGAGATTGAAAGTTTTGATAATTTCTTTTGCACAGAACTTAGTTGCACTTATAACTATTCTTACTACTGTTTGCTCTAATCAGAAATAATGGTTTATTGAGATAAATGTCAATGAAGATTATCAAGACTAAAGTTAAATTAGATTGAATAATGACCCAAATAAGTTTTATACTTAAAAAAAATGATTTGGAGGCGTTGAGAATATAAAAGTATATTTACCTTGTTAATTTTTATAATAACTATTTTAAAAGTTATATTTAGAGTGTTTCTAATTTGTTGATAGTGTAAAATGCTACATCAAAATTTAATTTTTTCATTCAATGCTGCATTGTAGGAGTAACTGAAGAGCAATTTAAAGAATCATGGACTAGGCAAGGAGCTGTAGACATTGATAGAGGCAGTATGGTGGTTGCTAAGGCCAGAATGTAAAAGTGCTCCTTCTGCTGAACTATGTTGCTGAGGGTGGAACTTGTGTGAGATTCACCAATTACTGTGTTGGATTGGAATAAATGTCCTGAATAATAAAACAGGCCACGGAATCATTCTGCTATTTTTGGCTACATAATTTCTTATATTTCTTACTTGTTCAGACTCTTACGCCATGTAGGCAATAAGGTGAACAAGTAAAACTTGTTTATGTGTTTTGTATTTTGTTTTATCCCCTACTGTTCAACATATTTTACTTAGTGTGTATTTGAACATGCATTTGTGGGCAAGGAGCACAAACAAAACTTGCTTCAATGTTTTGTAATCACCAATAGCAATATTAAAATCACTCAGCATCCATTTTGTTCAGCCTGGTGTCATTGCACGTGGGATAGAGATTATTTGTTCAATTTTAATTTGTGACCAACTGTACTATACAGTTAAATCATTCACATTCACAGAATATATATATATATATATATATATATATATATATTAATTTTTATATATATATATTTTATTATTTATGTATTACATTGTCTATTAAATATTTTTTTTATTTATTTGTTTATTTTTTCTTTTGACCATACTTTCATTTATTTTTCTAGTGGTGGAAAATTTTTTCTCCTAATTTTCTAATACATGGAAAATTGTAACTAATAAAAAACAAGAAAAGTGTTATAGTAACAAATTTATTAATTTTAATAATAAAATTCTTAAAATTATTTTAAAATCTAATTTATAATTAATTAATCATATAAATTTGATTATAATGTTATACATAACCTTTAAATTCATCTTTTATTCAGATAATTTAGTTTAATTAGCTGAATATGTGAATAAAATTTATTTTAAATTTCTTAATATTGTTTGATTTTCACATATCAAATTAGGAATAATTTCTTATATCTTGAAAACTAGCCATAATGTCTTCAAATGTAAATTTGCACGTAACATCGACCTCTTGACCCTTAGATATAAGCAAGGTCTTTATTTTTGTTTTCTTTTCTTTTAATATCAATCAATTTTCAATGCCAAACATTTCAACACTTGTAAATATCAGTACATTACTCGTAATGCACGCAAGTCTCAGTCAACTTCTTCTAGAGCTCTAAATAAGTTTTCAGAGTCCTCAAAAATCAAAATGCACCAACCATTATTATTGTTGTTTTTTGTGGAAAAAATTGATTAACAAATACTGATTGATACATGAGTGATGGGATGCTACTTCATGAAATGAAAATTATGTTTTAAAGGACCAATTGTTTTAATGAAACTGTAGTTTTAGTACTCTGGCCTCCATTTTATTTTATGTTTTTTTAAAAAATATAGTTATTTAACAATACACCGTTTTCGGATATTAATATAGTACGTTATTTCATCTATTTAATTTAGGTAAATTCTAACTGGTTAAAGAAATTTTTTTAAAAAAACTATTTAAATACGCGAAATTGTAATGCTTAGTTTTTTTTTTCTTTTTTGCATTTTCCTGTAATTTATAGAATAAATATTTTTTTTTTGTAATTTTTTAACTGTGTTAAGAACACTTATCAGAAAGAATGATAATAGAACTAAAGACAAAGATACTGTTTTAAGAAATATGAAATATCGTTTTATTTTGATGAATTGATTTGGCTCGAGTCAAATTTAATCATTGAAAAAAAAAAGAAAAAAAGAAGAAGCAAGAATCAACTTAAGTGGTGTGAATTGAGTGGTTGAATTCATTGATTGAGCTTGGGTAGTAGATTTCAATGAGCTGAACCAAGTCAACAAACAACCCCTAGTGGGCATTAAATATTTTTCTTTTCAAAGAAAAAAAAGAAGGAATAAACATATCAAAACATATGCTCCATTTATTACAATCAAGTATTCCTGTAAAAAAAATCTAGTATTATAAGAATTGGAAAACTTCAAAATAATTACGTTAAAATATCAATTTTCACTCAATATGGGTCATGAATAATAAACAAAAATGTTCTTACATCTTTTATTGAAGATATTCTTTTAAAAAATATTAGTAATGATTTAACATTGATTGTTGGGTGATTCTGCATAAAAATATCACTTTGACTGGATTTAAATAAAGGAATTTATTTTTTTTAAGAAAGAAATTGATATCATATTTAAGAAAAAATTGTGAAAATGGAGGTGATAAATATAAGTTTGGTCGTAATAAGTCTCTTTAATATCTAAGAATCAAGAGAAACTTTTACAATGAGAGGAAAAAAATATAAATTTTGATTAATTTTAATTGTGCTTTAGAAACTTATAAGAGATTCATATTTATAAGATAAATAAAACTCCCTTTTTGAATACTTATAGTGTATTTTCAATCTTCTCACTAAACAATTATTTTCTAAAAAGAATTACTCCTGGATAACTATTACCATCATTCATTAAATCCAATCAGTCATCATTATGGATCAGAAAGTTAAAAGACATAACAAATCTAACATAAAAAAATGTGAAAAGTCATCTAAATTTATTAGATTCAATTAATACATGAAAATCACATATGAAATTCAATGAAATAAGTTTTAACCTAAATATGCATTCTAAGTATCAATTATTTTATCATCTAAATTATTATTTTTAGGTATATGTTATGGCATCTATTACTTAGTGGTAGGTTATGTTCTAATTTTAGTAGTAAGTTTTCAAAAAAATTTAAACTTTTTTAAAATATAGAATATTACAAACATCCATTAGAAGATAGTTAGTAGATATGTTAACAATATGGTGTGTGATTCATTTAACGACGACTTTGTAAAATTTATCTTATTTTTAATTTGGTTATAAATATATTCATATGATATCTATGTGATAATTCTTTGATTGAACATTAATATAGTTAAAAAATTTTAATTTAAATCTTTATGATTAAGCTATAAGAAAGAATTTTGTTTGAATATTAATAGATTCATGTAAATTTCATATCAAGGGGATTAAGATTTAATTTCTAAATTTAAGTTAAAAATTTGTTGGTAGTGAAATTTGTAAAATTATAATTTAAAAATTTGATGCTTAAATGATTATACTTTAAATACAAATTTTATAAATAGTGAGACCATTTTACTAAATTGTCAATGATTACGAATTCTTTTTATTGAACAAACAAATATCAATTTCCATTGAATTAGATGTCAGGGAAACACTTATCATTGTTCCAATAGCAACATTGTTATCCTAATCGAGTACAATGGTAGGTATTTTTGAAGAAAGTGTGATTGAAAAAGTTAAAATTCAGAAAAGAAATAATGATTTAATAGAGATAAGAGTTTGAGAATTCTAAAACAAAAAAAAAAAAAAGAAGAAGAAATACAATTAAATTAATAGGATGAATACGTGCAATGCATCTTAGAAACACAGAAGGATTGTTGAAATTACCTTTGTTGAAATTGATTTTGTTGAAAGCGATATTCTCTATAATTAGAAAATTTTACTCTTGTTATCATTCGAAACACAGAAGAACTAGCGTGTTGTACATAAATACATAAGCAATAAAATATTGCATGTCGAAAACGTAATTTAGAGGTGTACAATTGACCATGGGAGAAAACACAGTGAAGATGATGCAATTGAATTTAGTTCTTTCGCATAAACACCTTTTATTTTTAATAACGTGTAATTTGGGATATATGCAGTTGTTGCTGATTATGACTCTGCATTGACATTTTAATTAATATAACTAATAAATCGGGTTTAATATTTAAATCTTTATTATATTATGATGACGGTTAAAATCAGTCTTCTATCTTATAATATATTTAGGATTGACATTGAGCTGCATTAACTTAACTTATATAAAATATTTGTTTTTCTTAATTTATAAATACATCATAATGAAATTTGTCTTTTTAATATTTTATTCAATATTTATATACGTTTAAAAGATGACTTTTCTTATGAGAGTAGGAACACTTATATTTTTAGCACTACTTATTCCAAAAGACGTAGAATTCTCCTCTAACATTCGGATTATGTTAAGATTAGAATGAGCTCAAAAAAGACAATTTATTTATAAGAAAAATATATCATCATATACACTTCCACTTCATAATAGAACGATAATGTCAAATAATAAACAAATCTTTGACAATATAATAATGTAATAATAGGTGAAATACTCCTGTAACAATTAAAATGTAAAGGCCAGAATAATAGAAAGGGACGATGAAATTTATTTTGTCATTCTATTACATGTTTAGAGTAAAGAAACAATTGTCCAGTGAAAATGTCTCAGTCAATTTTGTTTTCTCATTTGAAATTTGAAGTATGATCACAAAAATGAGCTAAGATGTTAAAAAACTTTCATAATACAGAAATCTTACTAGATAAACAGTTTCCTACGTCCAAGCATTAACTTATTTGAAATAAAAAATTGAGAAAAATATACTTATATTATGTGTCAGTTTAGATGTTTTTCCTTCAAAAGTTGAGAAAAAAAAACATAAAATTTATTATTCTAAAAATTAATATTAAATTTCCATTAATCAATTTTATATAAAATCTCATATCCTTTAAAAAAAAGTTAAAAAAGAAAGTTTTATAAATTAGTTAATAAAAAACTTTTTTTTTCTTTTAATTTTCTTCCTCTAACAGTTTTTATACATAAGTTCCCCGAACTGACTGAAAATTTTTGACAAGTTAGGTAGTGTATCTAACGATAGAAACCAAATTAATTAGTGCATCGAATGACGAATAATTCATATTAATATCAAATAATAATTATAATAATAATAAATAAATACAAATTATGCTATTAAATATCTAACATAATTGAGTCACTTTTTTAATCACATGTTTTTGGCTAGGTTTGGCACATTTTAATTGCTTTGAGAGGGAAAGGTTATTTATAATTCTGTTATACTTGTTTTAAGAAATAAATTTGGTGTGCTTAACTTAAGTGCTTAAACTCATGGAATTGGACATAGTGATAGAGGAAGATGAGTTATTGTGCAAATAAATTGAACTTGCCATCTTAGAATTCCATTACTTGGACCAAAAAGTTAAAAAGAAAAAAGGATAAAATGTAATATGTCTGAATACGTACTTGAATATTTTCTTGCAATAGTTTATCACTCATCCCCGTGCTAAATTCATAATAGAAAAATAAGAACCTTACCCTAAAATGATAAACCCAATTCACACCGATCCATAGACTCACTCAAGAGTCAATGCATGCACCACTCTCCTAGAGGCATTACTTGTAGAGGGGGGGTCTAATCATATCACTAAGGTGAATTAAGTTAATAAGATATTGGGTAAATATTTATTTTAGTACTTAGGAAAAAAAAACGTTTAAAAAGTTATTAATTTAAAATCCTATTGGTCATAACTAACTACGTAACAAAAACTTATTCCAAAAGAGAATACCGTGATTAGCAAAAGTTCAATTGAAAAATCTTATTAAACTTTTTTTCTTTCTATCCATAAAAGTAAAAATATCTAACTATTTGGGGACCATATTGCCTCTAAAAGATTAATATCAAGACATTAACAATCGCCGTCGTCAAGTTGAGTAATGAGTACAATGAATTTACTCTAGCAACTATATATTCCATTCATTTTTCTTTGCTACGTCTATTTATAGTTATCTTGTTACTAGCTTTAATCACCGTTTGAATATGTATTCATAACCTTGTGTACCTAGGGATATTGATTTCTTCACACGGATTTGTTCTCTGATTAGGAATCACTTGCCAAAGTGTTAGGTTACATCCAACATTTGATTTTGATTTCTGCCAACCAAATCCAAAAAAAAAGTTCAGTTTCAAAAATTCACGGAATCACATCTATATAGTCACAATGAGGCATCATTCAATAGGATCACAAATTTTCTTGCCTTCATTGATTTTTCCCCAAAGGCAAGTTTGCAAAGGCAACAATCTCTATCCTCCTTATTATTACCCACAAGCAGAAACTATGGCCACTAAAAGACTCAAAATTTGCTCTCTCGTGTCTTCAATTTTCTTCATCATTGTTGCAATTGTTATTGTGACATTAATTTTGACCATATTTAAACCCAAGAACCCACGTATATTTATCCACCCAGTTGACCTAGAAAATTTTCAATTATTTTCACCTAATTCAACAACTAATGCACCTTTAGACATGGTGATCACAATAGTGAACCGAAACTATGGAAGCTTCAAGTACACAAACTCCATAGGTTATCTTAAATATCGTGACACCATTATAGCTGAAGTTCCTTTTGTGTCAGAGTTAGTCCCTGCGCGTAGCACTATCAATGTGAGCACTTCTGCGGGTATTATGACTGGAAAATTGGTTGATGATCCCAATTTTTGGTCAGATATTGAAGGTGGGGTATTCAATTTGACATCAAAGACCACACTTCCTGGTAAAGTGACTATGATCAAGATTTTCAGGATGAAGGCCAAGGTTTATATCTCATGTGACATTTCTTTCAACATAACTGCTGTCCATGTTGACTCCAACTGTGTGTCTAAACTCAAGTTATGATTCTTAATTTCAAAGGGAGGAATTTCAGCATATGTTTAAATATGCTCTTCGTGGGGGTGGATCAATGATGCGTAAATGTTGTTATGATTGTATCAGCGATGTGTAAGAATATGCTCTTCTTCTGTTTGGTTTGGTTTTTAAAATTATGATTTCATGTTCTTATTTTTATTATTAGTGGTAGTAAGTTAGTCTTAGTATGTGTATTGCAATGTTATTTTGATTATTGACAATTTCTTTTAAGAAAATGTATTGACATTTGATGTAAATATCGTAACAAAAGAGAGTAAATTGAAAGAGAGAGAACATTGAAATATATATTTTTAAAGACAAGAGAAAGATAATTTGAGATGATTAAGATATAAATTTTTTGTTATTTGCAAGGATAACATCTGAAATGCACATCAAGAGATAAAAGAAAAAATATTAAGAAAATTGAGGAGGTGGGGAGAGTGAGAAAGTTAATTTATTATATAAAAGTAAGTAATGGAAATAAAATTAATTTTTTAATAGAAAGAAAAAATTTAAATGTAAAGTTAAAAGTTAAAACACAAATCTGTTATGCTTTATCAAGGTAATTGTGATTCTGAAGCTCACTATTCTTTTTCTGATGATAATGTTGTTGTTACCTTCTAGCAATGGACATCTTTATATTTTGTTCACTAGTTCTACTCTAGTAGGACCCAAGACCCAAGAAGTATCCTAGAAGGGCCTTTAGGAAAACAACCAATAGTTTATAGTGGGAGGAAGAGAAGGCCCAAACTTGTAAACAGGCCCAAAACAGTTAGTAGCTCTAGCTTAGTGGAATGATGACAAAAAAAAACTAGAGAGAAAGTGGAATAAAGACATAGTCAAAAGAGGTTGATTTTATTAAAAAGGGTGTTTGATTTAATGTAAACTTTTTAACGTTGTGTTTAAATTTTTGGAATAAAAATAAAAGTAATTTAAAAGAGAATATGCTCCAAAACCCAAAACTAATTAAGTTCCCTTTTCGCCGCCCAAAATGATACGTGATTAGAAGTTGATGGATATTATTCTCATTATATTCCCTTATTGTTCCCTAGTTTATGCATAAGTTGTTAGTTGCCGGCCATTAAGAATTGACACTAAGAATGTTTAAAGCAAAATATAATACATAAACTATAAAGTATTGATTCACCTACTTAAAATTATTCAATCACAAAAATGTAATCTCTTTTTAAATATGTATTGTTGAATCACAAAATTATAAGATGGATATTTTGCATATTTTTATGCCAATCTTGATGTTTGAATAGCATTTTCAGGAATTTAACTGAGAAATTGTATATCTAAGGAGTGTGACTCAATTGTATCGGGAGGATCAGTTTTGGATTTAAAATAAATTGAAAAACTGTATTTATATATAATATTTTTCTTACAACTTTTTAAGAGTGTGATAAAATTTAGTTTGAGTTCTTAATCACTATTTAATGAGTCTTTTCTTAATATTTAAGATTTAAAAATTTGAATTAATTTTTACTCCTATATTTTAGGTTCTTGTTTTAATTTAATTAGGTATTACAATTTATCTCACCTATACTATTTTTTTTCCTTTTTTTCTTCATAATTTATAGGTTCTTACGAATCCTTGTGGAATAATTAATTCTCCACCTAAAAGATATCTCAATCCACTCGAATAATATTTTTTTAAAAAAATCAGTTGTTAGTTCATGAACTCACATATAAATTATACATTGGAAACGACCTTAATAATAAAGGTATTAAAAATACAAGGTGAAATAATTAATTTGTCAAAAAAAATTGTGAAAGATATTGTAAAAGATAGAACACAAGAAGGGGGTTGAATTGTGTTATAAATAAAAATTTTCTTTTCGTCTGTAGGTTTCAAATATGTTCAGACGAAATATTTCTTAGTCTTCAAGGATTGTTTTTAAGTAAGAGACGTTATAACTTGATTATCCCCGTTAGTTAAACAAATAAGAAGATAAGTACACAACTATTTTTATACTGGTTCGTCTATACAAGACTACGTCCAGTTACCCAGCAACCACTGAGTTTTCACTACCAACCGTGAAATGGTTTACAAGTATTGTTTGCACCCAGCCACTTCTGGCTATTACAAGATATTCTTTGAACACCGCCTTCGCAGGCTAAACAACAGAGGTATTCTTTGAACAACCAGTCTCCTTAGGCTAAACTACCACACAAGTGGATTTTAAAAAGATATTTTTAAAAACAAATAGTTTCCTCTACGTAGAGAGGGTTTTACAATGAAGTATATTCAGAAGTATTGAGCAAAATCTCAGAAGATAGAATAAGAGAATCGTTTTCGCCAACTAAATTCTGATGAAGTGAAGTCTTTAAATAGGCACCCTCTTCAAATGACCGTTAGACTCATGAGAATGCCGTTGAATATTTTCTTAATAGCTTTCCAAAAGATGTCAGATAGTACTTGATTGATTGATGGCGTGTGCAACGGATTTAGATTGCGTGCGCAGTACCTTTTCTGACTTGTACAGAAACTTTGACAAAAGGTGAAGACCTTTTTGAGTTGCATGTGTAAGCACGAATCCCTATACTGATCTTGGATTCTTCTAATGAGTACTTCTTTAGATTTGAAATCTTGGCGCGAGTGACTCAAACTTTGCTTCACTTCTTGGACAGACGATATATATCTTCAGTCTTTAAGAGGTTTCGTCTTATCCTATCGTCTGATGACTTCAACTTGAGACAGACGAATGACTTTAGTCTGAGGAGTCATCTTTCGTCTGTGCCTGTTCCGTCTGACTTGCTTGCTGATCTTCCGTCTGAGAAAGTTTCGTCTGTCTTGTAAAAATCAAAACCTTAGATGAGTTAAACATCTTGATCTAACAATCTTCCCCTTTTTGATGATTACAGACCATACTGATAACTTTTCTCAAGAAGACATCTGCATAAGAAAATGTTAGTAATCACATATAAAATGCAAGTCAGATTTACATCAAGACGATGTTTTCTGAAATAATACCTTTTTATAAAAAGAATTGTTACATCAATACGATGTAAACCTTATACAATGTTACAAAGGTATACAGAAAACCCACGTTCTAAAAATACGTGTATGTGCTTTACAAAAAAAATCAATACAATACAAAAAAAATTTGCTGCCCCTCAGACGATATAGGTTGCTCCCCCTCAGACAATGCTTGCTTGCTTACTTGCTCCCCCTTAGACGATGCATTCCCCCTTTTTCCTTTCTTCCTTTCTAAGATATTCTCCCCCTTGGACTGAGAATCATAAAAAAAACATGATCAAGAAGAAGGTTTAGGCTTCTTTTGAAGAAGGCTCATGACAATGTCCTTCAGCTGTTGCACCTTAGATGTGAGAGAGGCTTGATTGTCCTCAAACTCTTTATTCTTTAGCTTCAGATGCTCGCAATCCTCTTCTAAGGCATCATATTTATGCTTTAGAGTATTATACTCATCAGCGTCCTTTGCGTCAGCCTCAGTAACTTCCACCTTATCATTAACCTCCACCGTATCATCAATCTCCACTAGCGGTGTTTGAGGCTCTTCCACTATAGGTATAGTGTCATCTATGATGAACACTGTTGGTGTCTTCTTCACACGCAGAGTGAAGAGTGGAAGTGTGAGGTATGCAGTGAAGTCTCTTTCCCATTGCCAAGAGTACATCTTCGAGGGAATAGAGAGCTCAAGATCTGGATGCTCTTGAGATGGATGTGTATAAGCAAAGGCTTCACCAGGAAACACCCTGCCACAGATTGTGGAATCTTCATCAAATGAGGTTCCAGAACAGAATGCAGATGTGGCTTCATGATCTTCTATCATCCTTTGAATCTTCGGATTGATAGGTCTTGAGGCATGGGTTTGAAAAGATTTGAGATGCGAGTATGCAGTAGACGAAAGTCACCGGGGAATGTGCCTTGCAAACTTGAAGGATCTGGAGACAGACGGAGTCTTCTTCTCTTTTCCTTTAGCCAAAAGCTTGACCAAGCAAGGTCATTTTCGGTCTAAGACGATAGAAAACTTTATTTCGTCTGAAACCAGAGAAGAGAATTGTGATCCTACCATGAACGGATAGTCTCTTTTCTCCTTCTTTGCTCTTCTTTCAATGTGATAGAAGGAAGTTGACCTAACTTTTGCTTCCCTTCTATAAGCACCGACCATCAGTTTGAAACATTTTGTAGTCATCAGGAAGAGCGTGAGCAAACTCTTCGGGATCTTCGAATTCATCGAGGAGGATGGAGTAGCGGGGGCAGATCCCTGAACAGTGAGGTCTTGTCCAGGGAAGAATAATTCCCAGAGTATGTCCTAGACCTACATACTCTATTTGATTCATGGGAATTGTGAATGGTACAGGATCATGGCGGTCAATGGCGTCGAGATGCCAATGTGAGCAATCCTTTGGCTCATAGATGGTGGAGCCAGAATCTCCATATCTGCAGTGGTGAAATGCAGGTGCGTTGATTTCATGTTGAACCTTCCACTTGGTGTTTTCTCTGAAAAGAATGTGGGGTTCATAGCCAAGAGCTAGTCCTTCAATCACCGACTTAGGTAGATGATCCTTGTACCTCTTTATATCTTCTAAACCCTTGATGTCTAAGGTGTCCAGTATGTCCCAGGGCAGACGCTTCAGCCATTCGCGTTGCTCTTCGGGAGTGTAGATGCAATCTTCTTTGAAATCTACTGGCTTCAGGGGTTTGTGATAGACGATGGGATTGACAAATCTCCCCAGTTGAAAACCCTTTTTGCCTCTATACCGATAAGGGTTTCTCAACTCAATATAGGGAGTGTCCTTTATAAAGCAGTCTTCATCGTCTGCCAAGTGACCATCTTCAGCAGACTCAGACGGTTCACCATCGTTGGAGATATCTTCAATCTTCTCTCCAAGAATCCAGTCAGGCTTGACTGGTCTTTCAGTACAAGAGCTTTCAGCAAAACGTCTCATGACTAATTCGTTAAGAAACGAATAGTCCGTCTTGTGCTTGGGTGGTAGATCTTCAGGATTGATAACTTCGGCGTGAGATCTCACCCATGATGCATCCACCTTTATTACCTCCATATGTTCTTCATCAGACGAAAAATTTATGTCTTCAACAAGTATTTCTTCAGACGGAATCTCCATCGTCTGTTGGTGGGATGTTTCTTCAAACCCAGCAGGTATCGTCTGTTCAAAGGCAGCGTTGAGAGGAGACGCAACAATAGGATCAGACACAATTGTCCTATGTTCGTCTTGGGGTGTTGATGTAGAAACCTCCATACTAGACACCTCATCATTAAGCATGGTCTCCAATTCCCCTGCTAACTGGGCATTATCCTTCTGGATCTGGGCAATTTCTTCATTGTTCATGCCCTCTGAAGTTGCTGGAGCAGACGCACCTTCAGACGGTCCAATGCCCTTAACGCTTTCAAGAAAGATTCTTTCTCGTTCAGCTTGAAGCAGCATAGAGACCCTCATAGCCTCTTTTAATTGTTTTTCTTCGTCTGTTTCACCAACAACTACAGACACAAGCTTCTGCTTCATCTTTTCTTTGCCTTTGGCAACCTTTTAAAGAGTGACCTCTCTGACTCTTGCTTTTTCTTCGGCTGCTTTCTTCTGCTTTTCTTCGTCTGAAAGAATTCTAACAGACGAAACTCCTTCAGACAATAGCCTAGCCCCTTCATCTTCACTTGGGGATATCGTCTTCCCTTGTATCTTGGCAGCAACGTGCTTTATTCTGATAGTTCTTTTCTTTTTCTTAAGAGGTTCTTCTATAACATCTTCGAAGGGAACTTCAGGAATAACCACGGGTGGAAGAGGTAAGGGTGTTTGGGTTTGTGTTTGGTCTGGTGTTTGGGATTGTGTTTAGGCTTGTGTTTGAGTTTGTGTTTGGGTTCTGGCGCGTTTGATGCAAGCTCTGTGTGGGGGGTCTTTGGTGATTGGTGAAAGGGGAACTTGTTCTTCACTCCCAGTATGCTGAAGGAAGCCAGGGTTCAAATGCATCTTGGCAAAGGTGCTTCCTTTGACTTCCTTGCCTTCTTTGTGCCACACGACGCCAGTGACATCAAAGCCTTGGTTGATGATGATTTTGGTGAAGAAGGTGGCGTAGGGAATACTACTCTTCCTACGAATGTTCCTATTCTTTAACTCACTTACCCAGTAGTCAAGAATGATGTGAGGTAGACTCATCCTCGCTTTCCTCAGACAGTAGAAGATGCAAAATCTATCTCGAGTACTCACGTTGTCTCGTGAGCCAGTTCTTGGGGTAAAGATGTTGTAAAGGAGGTTGTGGATGATTCTTGTAGTGGGACAAAGATTCCCTGATCTCAAAAACTTGGAATCTTCAGAGCTGCGGATCTTCCCGTAGATAATCTTATCCACATGTTCTTCAGACTCACGTTTCATCCGATCAATAATGTAAAAGCGCCATTCTTCCTCGCTTTGCAAACTTCGGCAATGGAGTCTATTGTGATAATATACTCCTTGTTATCAATGGTACCAACAATAACATCTTCAAACTCCCTTGCGTCACTCCAGAACTCAGCATAGGCCTCCATCAGCCATGGCCCTCTCATCTCTGCGAACTCCATCCATCCGTTATGTACCAGCATCTTTGCCACTCTTTCGGAGATGCTCTCACCAGTCTCTCTCGATATCCACTTGCTAGGCAAGAAGAGATCTTGAGCGAAGAAGGTTGCTTCGGTTGCCTTGGTATTCTTGGCGGCCATTGTTAGGTTTTAAAAAGAGAGAGTTAAGTTTTGTGAGTAGAATATTCAGAGAAAGTGTGAATGTAGTAAAGAATAAAAATGTGAACTTTATGAGTATTTATAGTCAAAACTGAAACGGTTGTGATTCATCAGACGAAAGAATTTTAAACCACCCCTGATTTGACGTGTCCCCATCATTGCCCTTTTAATGATTGATTTGACTGTAGCAATTCACAGCGCGTGTTTCTCAAAGTCCTAGAATAGTGCAATAAATGACAGACACATTTATTGCTACTTTTAATTTGTCCCTGCACACTTAACTTTAAAATATTTAAATAATATCCTTGCGTTTGTCGAATTTCCTCAGACTGATTCAACTTGATTAGACGCAAAGTTTCGTCTTAACACGAAAACATATACAAAGGTACAGACGAAATGAAATGCTCAGACGAAAGAGAAAACTTAATCAATTAAAGTGATAATTCCTAAATTTTCTTTAATGAAATTAAAGCGAGTTTCGTCTAAAGCTTTTGTAAAAATATCTGCCCATTGAAAATCTGTTTGAACAAAATGTACATCGAAAATACCTTTTTGAACATAATCTCTTATGAAATGAAATTTGATTTCAATATGCTTGACTTTTGAATGTTGAATAGGGTTTTTGCTGAGATTTATTGCACTTGTGTTATCACAAAATACTGGTATTTGAGTTTCAAACCTGGAGTAATCCTCAAGTTGATGTTTTACCCAAAGTAGTTGTGAGCAACACCCTGCCGCAGCAATATATTCTGCTTCAGTGGTTGAGAGTGCAATGGAGTTTTGTTTCTTGCTTGACCAAGAGATTAGTGATGAACCAAGAAACTGGCATCCACCACTTGTGCTTTTTCTCTTCACTTTATCTCCAGCATAATCAGCATCACAATAGCCACTTAAATTGAAATCACTATTTTTCTTATAAAAGAGAGAGAGATTAGTAGTTCCAATAAGATATCTTAAAATGCGTTTAACAGCTTGTAAATTTGATTCTCTAGGATCAGATTGAAAGCGTGCACATAGACAGACACTAAACATAATGTCAGGTCTACTAGCAGTGAGATAGAGAAGAGATCCAATCATACCTCTGTATACCGTCTGATCAATAGTCTTACCTGATTCATCTTTGTTGAGACTGGCTCCAGACGAATGCATGAGAGTTTTCATTGGTTTGGCATTTTCCATTTTGAATTTCTTTAGAAGTTCCTTTGTATACTTCTGTTGATGAATATATATGCCTTGTTTAGTCTGTTTGATTTGAAGTCCTAAGAAAAACTTCAGTTCTCCCATCATGCTCATCTCGAATTCTTCCTGCACTAACTTAGAGAAATCCTTGGACAAGGATTCGTTAGTTGATCCAAAGACTATATCATCTACATATATTTGAACAATAATAAAGTCCTTTAAGACGCTTTTCTTGAAGAGAGTAGTATCAACCTTCCCTCTTGAAAAACCATTTTGAAGAAGAAAGGAACTTAGTCTTTCATACCAAGCTCGAGGAGCCTGTTTAAGACCATATAATGCCTTTTTTAGTTTGAAAACATGATCTGGTTGAGATGAACTCTCAAATCCAGGAGGTTGTCTTACATATACTTCCGCTTCAATAAAACCATTTAGAAAAGCACTTTTTACGTCCATTTGATATAGGATGATATTCTTATGAGCAGCAAAGGCAAGTAAAATTCTAATAGCTTCCAATCTAGCTACAGGAGCAAAAGTTTCAGTGAAATCTATACCTTCTTGTTGATTATAGCCTTGAGCTACTAATCTTGCTTTGTTTCTTACCACTTTTCCGTCTTCATCAAGTTTATTTCTGAATACCCATTTGGTTCCAATAATACTTTTGCTTCTTGGTTTCTCTACCAAAGTCCAAACATCATTTCTGGTAAACTGGTTTAGCTCTTCTTCCATAGCTAAAATCCAGTCGTTATCTTGTAGGGCTTCCTCAATATTCTTCGGCTCTATATTTGACACGAGAGCATATCCAGACGATTCCTTTAGCTTGGATCTAGTTTGAACACCTTGATGTCTATCTCCAATGATAAGATCTTCTGTGTGGTTTAATGCAAACTTCCATATTCTCACAGGGGCTTGATCTTCATGTTGATGAGTATCAGACGAAGAGGGTTAAATCCCTGCTTTATCGTCTGCTCTTGTGTCTGTTCTTTCGTCTGACTCTGATTTATCATTTTGACTTGAACTTTGACCAGAAAGGTTAATCTACAAATTATCAAATAAATTTTCTAGGTCTGATATTTCCTTATCAGCCTTTGAGTTATCTTGGAATTTTACATTAATTGATTCCTCTACAACTTGCGTCTTAGAGTTAAATACTCTATAAGCCTTAGACATATTGGAATATCCAAGTAAGAATCCCTTCACCACCTTCGAATCAAATTTACCAAGTTGATCTTTGGTATTTAAGATGAAACATTTACATCCAAAAGGATGGAAGTAAGAAATGTTGGGTCTTCTTCCTTTCCATAGTTCATAAGGAGTCTTATTCAATATTGGTTTTATCAATATTCTGTTTTGAATATAACAGGAAGTATTAATTGCTTCTGCCCAATAATATTTAGGAAAAGAGCTTTCATGCAACAAAATTCTAGCCATTTCTTATAAGGTACGATTTTTCCTTTTCACAACTCCATTTTGCTGAGGAGTTCTTGGAGACGAAAAATTGTGAAAGATGTCATTTTCAAAACAAAAGGCTTTGAACTCAGAATTTTCAAATTCTGTTCCATGATCGCTCCTTACAGACGCAATACATATTCCTTTTTCTTTTTAAACACGTTTGCAGAATATTTCAAAAACACTGAATGACTCATGTTTATGTGCTAGGAAGTATACCCATGTGAATCTAGTATAATCATCTACAATTACAAATCCATATCTCTTTCCTCCAAGACTTTTAGTCTGAGTAGGTCCAAAGAGATCAATATGTAACAGTTCTAGCGGTCTTGTTGTGGAAACAACATTTTTTGATTTAAAAGAAGCTTTGAGTTGTTTCCCATGCTGACAAGATTCACATAGACGATTGGATTTCCAAGATATTTTCGACAAACCTTTTACAAGATCCTTTTTAGAAATTTTTGAAATATACTTGAGACTTAAATGTCCAAGCTTTTTGTGCCAAATATCTCGTTCATCGTCTGCTGAAATCAAACATGTTACATTCTGATCACTAAGGTCAGAAAGACAAACCTCATAAAGGTTATTCTTTCTTTTCCCAATAAATAGAATGGATTTGTCTTTATTTCTGACTATACATTCATCTGAGTTAAAAGCTACTTCATATCCACTGTCACAAAATTGACTTATGCTAAGTAGATTGAAGTTAAGACCTTTAACATAAGACACATTTTGGATAAGAGGATTGGGTGTCTTACCAACAATCCCAATGCCTAAGATTTTACCTTTCCCTGAACCATATGATACAGACCCTTTACTTGGTCTGAGATCTTGAAACATAGACAGGTCTCCCGTCATGTGTCGTGAGCACCCACTGTCCAGGTACCAGCTTGAAGTCCTCTCTTTTCCTATTAAGGATATCTGCAACAAGAATAATGAGTGACTTTGGTACCCAAATCTTTTTGGGTCCTTCTTTGTTAGTGAGAGAAGATTTCTTCTTGTTTAGGGTTCTTTTATCTTTTCTATAATTATTTGGGACCTTATTATAATTTTTTATCTTCTTTTTATGAGCAGACGAAATAAAATTGTTTTTCACTTTGTCTGACTCTTCAACATAACCAAGTCCACTTTTGTCAGACGGAGATCTCCCATATTTTAAAATATTTTCTAGCATGGAGGATCCCTTAGTGAACTTTGTTAAGTCTTTGAGTAAGAATTCATTTTCTTTCTTCAATCTTTCAATTTCAGAAATAAAATTATCCTTTTCAGACTCAGATGATTTTTCATCTGATACCTCTTTTTGCAGCAACTCATTTTCAGTTCTCAAAGTAGCATTTTCTTCCAAAGTTTGTTTTAACTTGGCTTTGCATACTTTGTATTGCTTAGCAATAAAATGTGAGTTGACCAAAAGTGTATCGTATGAAATTTCTTCTGATTCTGACTCAGACTCAGATGAAGAGGATGAAGACAGATTCAGTTATCTCTGATGAGACAGTGTCTCCAGCCATAAGGCAGATATTCGTAGTTTCTTTTTCTTCGGTGGATTCCTCTAAGCTTTCGCTATCAAGGTCTTCCCAAGTCACTAGACTTTTCTTACCCTTGTCTTTGTGAGGATTCCATCTTTTCTTTAGTCTTGGACACTCTGATCTCATGTGTCCAGGTTTTCTGCATTCATAGCAGATAACTTCTGAGCTCTCCTCCTTGCTTGATGATTTATCAGGGAGCTTTCTCTCCTTCCTGAAGAAGCGTTGACTTCTCCCCTTTTTCATCATCATCTTCTTAAAGCGTCTGGCCATGAGAGAAATCTCATCGTCAGACGATTCATCAGACGAATCAGATTCAGTGGTGTCGGCTTTCAACACTCTGTGCTTTTTCTTTCTTTCTTTCGTAAGAGTTTCCTCCTTTGTTGTGTCATTGACAGACGAAAGAGCTATTGGTTCTTGAACCTTGATCTTGTCTCTTTTGCACAAGAGTACCTCATGTACTCTCAAAGCTCCTATTAACTCGTCAAGAGTTAATGTCTTCATATCACGCCCAACTGAGATGGCAGTGAACATAGCTTCCCATGGAGGAGGAAGACTATCCAATATCTTCATGTTATTTTGAGCTTCGGTGAAGGTAATATCCAGCGCAGTGAGTCCATTCAATATTGTTTGGAATCTACCAAACATCATATCGATAAATTCTCCTTTCTTCATAGAGAACATCTCATATTCTCTTTGAAGTGTAGCAACTTTCCTCATGTGCACATCCTCAGTTCCTTCATAGGAAATTTTGAGGGCATCCCAGAGTTCTTTAGCTATTTTTATATGCACAGAATCTGTTGTATTCTGTTCTAGATAATGCACACATGATGACATATCTAGCTTTGTTATTGAGTTCCATAATAGAAAATTCTTCATTTCCCCATTCAATCTCAAGTTTGACAATAGGGATGTTTCCTTAGGTTATGATGTTCCACAGCCTGTACTGTGTGAATTTGATGTACATCTCCATACGATCTGCCCAGTAAGGGTAGTCATCACCAGAGAACGTCGGTGGCTTGTTCATGGATGACCCTCCAGATAAGAACGAAGGTCTTTGAGACTCTATCTAGGATCTTTTCCTCTAGCAGCTGTAAAGCGCTCAACCCTTAGAGGCTGAGCTCTAATACCAAACTGTAAAAGATAGAACACAAGAAGGGGGGTTGAATTGTGTTATAAATAAAAATTTTCTTTTCGTCTATGGGTTTCAAATATGTTCAGACAAAATATTTCTTAGTCTTCAAGGATTGTTTTTAAGTAAGAGACGTTATAGCTTGATTATCCTCGTTAGTTAAACAAATAAGAAGATAAGTACACAACTATTTTTATACTGGTTCGTCTATACAAGACTACGTTCAGTTACCCAGCAACCACTGAGTTTTCACTACCAACCGTGAAATGGTTTACAAGTATTATTTGCACCCAGCCACTTCTAACTATTACAAGATATTCTTTGAACACAGCCTTCGCAGGCTAAACAACAGAGGTATTCTTTGAACAACCAGCCTCCTCAGGCTAAACTACCACACAAGTAGATTTTAAAAAGATATTTTTAAAAACAAATAGTTTCCTCTACGCAGAGAGGGTTTTACAATGAAGTATATTCAGAAGTATTGAGCGAAATCTCAGAAGATAGAATAAGAGAAACGTTTTCACCAACTAAATTCTGATGAAGTGAAGTCTTTAAATAGGCACCCTCTTCAAATGACCGTTAGACTCATGAGAATGCCGTTGAATATTTTCTTGATAGCTCTCCAAAAGGTGTCAGATAGTACTTGATTGATTGATGACGTGTGCAGCGGATTTAGATTGCGTGCTCAGTACCTTTTCTGACTTGTACAGAGACTTTGACAAAAGGTGAAGACCTTTTTGAGTTGCATGTGTAAGCACGAATCTCTATACTGATCTTGGATGTTTCTAATGAGTATTCTTTAGATTTGAAATCTTGGCGCGAGTGACTCAAACTTTGCTTCACTTCTTGGACAGACGATATATATCTTTAGTCTTTAAGAGGTTTCGTCTTATCCTATCGTCTGATGACTTCAACTTGAGACAAACGAATGACTTTAGTATGCGGAGTCATCTTTCGTCTGTGTCTGTTCCGTCTAACTTGCTTGCTGATCTTCCGTCTGAGAAAGTTTCGTCTGTCTTGTAAAAATCAAAACCTTAAATGAGTTAAACATCTTGATCTAACAAATATTATACAAAACCAACAACTCAACTATAATTAATAAATAGTTAAAAACATCAAATATGTTGAGGTTCAAAAAGTAAAACTAATTTTAATTTCTACACTTAAAAAAATAATTAATACCCAATTATTAATGAGTTAATCACTCTTTAATTATTAAAAGTATGAAAATGAAATAATTTAATATAGAAAATAATAAATATTCGTCAAATATATATATATATATATATATTATATTATTTTGAATTTAAAAAAATATCTATTTCAATTCAATTGACGTATTTATTTATTTATTATTATTTTAGTTCTTAAATTAAAGATAAAAGTAAAAATAAATTATTAAGTTAAAAAACCAAAACAATAATATACAATCAAATTAAATATTCAAAATAACAATAAAAGTAATGGAGGTGTTTAAGTTTATCAATAATGTTTGTGATAAACATGTCCATTAAACAGTACGTATTGAAGTATGATGAGGTGTATAAGATTTTTAAGAAAAAGAAGAGAGTGTATTTTCATAAGCACAAATAAAAAAAAATTAATTTATAGAGTTTATATGAGATTTATGGTTGAATACTTAATAAATTGATTTAGATCTTAATCTAATATATATATATATATATATATATATATATATATATATATATATATAACTCATATTAATATTAATAAATGATTGTTAAACATGAGTATCTCATATGACTCGTTAAGAGATTATTTTATTATAGTTCCCTCCGGGTTTACTGCAGGAAAAAAAATATTATACAAATCCTAAGACTCAATTAAACGTAAGTTTCGGTAATTGTGGAAGTTAGTTTTTGCATTCACGGGGCAAAAGGAACATAATGGTGACGGGGACAAAAGGAACAACATGTTTTCTGTACACAAGACAATACGAAACACATAGTAAAAAGAACAAAATTGAGAAGATGACAGTTGAGAAGTGAATAGAATAGAGTGTGGAAAGTGTAAGGGTTGGCACATGCATAGAGTGATGATGTTGATGGTGCTAGTTTTTGTTATCTAACGTTGCTTATGAAGTGGGGGAGGCATATTTTGAAAACCAAGCACTTTCGTGTTGCTTTTGCTTCTATTGCTTCCTTTTCTTATTGGTTCGACGGTCAACAACCGAAAATCACGTCCACTTGAATAACACACTATTAATTCTTTGTATAGACTTGTAGAAACTGTTTTTCTAACCTTGATTCTTGACTTGTACAACACACTATTCCTTTGTTTGGACTAGTAACTAGTAAGTATTCTTCCACCCATCTCATCAATCTCATCATCCAATATAGTATACCATGAATTGAATTTTGAATAAGTAATATAAAATATATTAAATTATTCATTCTTGAAAATAAATATACTTTGGTCTAGGTTGAGCAAAAGATGTTGTAATTTTTAACTATGTTAAAGATTCATGCTTCAATCAAAGCCAAGGTATAAACATTTTAATGTGGAGATAAAAATACTCTAATCAAAGTCTAGGTTGACATTTTAACTTAAATGAAGATAAAAACATTTTTTGATAGTTGAGAAAAAACATTTTTTTTTAATTTTTAAAATAATTTTTTTATAGATGAATATTTGAACATTCATAAAAATTTATCAATAGGTGGATTTTGTTAAATTAACCATTGAATGGGTTGAAAATGTTTAATGGATATAAATGAATTCTTTTTATCAATCCATTATAATTTGAATCAAAATTCATCCATTTCCACCTGTCTATTTCCTTGTATTCTATGCGTGTTTAGAGAAATGTCCAATTGCTAGAATAATTATTTTTTGAAAGATATAAAAAATTAATCTTGAAATAAATTAATTAAAATACTTAATCATACTTGAAAATAATTAATTAAAATACTTAATCATACTTGAAAATAATATTGTGATTCTACGAACTCAAATTCTGAAATCACCACTTCGGAAAGAGTTTACTAGTGAGAATTCCAATTAAACATCAAAGAATAATTTCATACACGATAATTTTTCTCCATAAATATAATTTCAAATTTTGCTTCTTTTATCATGTTAGAAGTTCAAATGAACGCAAGGTTATCATTTTTAGTTGACCTCAATTTAGTTTTCTCTTCAATTCTACCCTCTTAGCAAACGTATCCTATATATTTATTAGCTTAATATAGGTTTAAAAAAATACTAGTTGTCACAAAAAGTATTTTTCTTAATTTTCTATACAAGTTTTTAACGCAGGAATGACTTCCATTTGTTTACTTTGTAACTCAGACCTATAATATTAAATTAGTTAATTTATTCTGATTTTTGCACTTTCTTTACATGTGACCTCATCACTGCCGGTCGATCAGAGCTCGACATGTGAAATTTATTTAAATTAAATCTTAAAACAATTATTTTTCAATACAAATTTGACTAATTCAATCACTAAATTTAATATTTTTATTAATTAGAATAAATTTACGAAATTTCAAATAATTCCAAAATTATTTAGTACAAAATTTTAGTCTTACGTAAATATGATACTAATATTTTTAAAAAAAATCATATTATATAAAATTTGATATATATAATCAGAAAAATAATATCTTATGATTCATTAGTTCAATCGTTTAAATTCAATTTCCGAAAACAAGTGATTAACAATATAATTTGACTAAATTAACATCCGGGCACACATTACACATACACATATAATGGAAGTATATATATGGAAATAAATGGAAGTATTTATGGAAATAAATGATTGCAGTTTAAGGATTAAAGCAGAATGTTTTATAATAATAATAATAATAATAATAATAATAATAATAATAATAGTTAATGGGCATGGATATGTATATACTTTTCCTAAATTTCATTATAGAAAGAAAGAGTCAGCACAAAGATGAACAAACTCTTATGGCAGTATATATATAGGCTTAATTATAAAAGTGCGTTTCTCTGCTCCAACACGGGGTAGAAAAAAGATAAACAGTAAAACTACTTCAACCGTGTAATTAAAGAAGAATAAAACTCTTTGTGCTCTAAAAGAATAAAATGAAACTACACTTCTATTGCTGTACACAACTCAAAGAATTGAAACAAATTCAAGCTTTAATATTTCTGTATCTTCTTTCTTTGTTTAGGTAATACATATATATAGCTCAAAATCAGTTAAGATTTACTCTTCAAATTCATGAACATGTGGATGTATGCAACTTTTATTATGTCCGTAATTAAGTTAGATATATATTAATGCAGCGGGTGATTGATGGTCATGAAAGGTGAGGCTATTATCTATTATCAGTTTTAGCATGAGTAAGACCTTTGATCTACCACCCCATAACGCAAATCACATCATTAGTGGTTGTTAACTATTTGATTGGATACCTAACGTGAGATGTTTAACAAATTTTAGCCCAAGTGGTTCCGACTAATCCTATCTTTTCATTTCAAACTACCGCAAGAATGCATTCTATTCAATATTTTGCATTTGAAATATTCTATGATTTATAAAAAAACTTTGTTATGAAATTTTAAAAAAATTCTATGTTTTAAAATATTTAACAAATTTAAATTGTAAATAAGTAGTTAAGTTAAAATTAATAATAACCTTGTCTTCCATTTGATCAACACATTGAATGATCATATAATTATTTGAAGCAATGCATTTAAAATTTCCCTTTCCTTGATGAATTATTAACCTAATCTCCAAACCATCTCATGTGAAAAACTTTGATAATCTTGCGGTGGCATGAGAATGTGTATAAGGAGATCGTTGTCAACAGTATCGCTAATTTTGTAGTCTTTACACAATCTGATGGAAACTGACAAATCAACAGACAGATCATGTAACTGGTGGTTGCACAAATTGAAAATCTTGAGGTTAGGCATTGGATTGAATACACACGTATCAATTTAATTTAGAAGAACCATAACTCCATGTTGACCAAATGGGCAGGGCTAGAAGCATCCACTCGTGGTTATGAAATATGCAGCATCAAGATAAGATTAAGGCAAATAAAACCTCAATTTCAGACCATCAATAAAAATTTGTTTTTTTTAAATAAAAAATAAAAAATTCTATAGTTAAAACCCTCGTAAACCCGTCATGTTGTGCCAAACAAGGTCTTAACAAATTTAATATATATCTCTTGTTAGGTTCTAACAAATCCCTCGTGAATGCAGTGTTTTAATATCCCAACAACTGGGTGCAAAAGAAAGAAGGAAGAATCCTTGACAACACAGTATAAAAGGTCTTAAGATTGACTATGATACTATGTTACAAATATAGGTTATAGGCCTAATTTAACCCTACAAAATTAACTTATAAGATAAATAAAATTTACTTTGATTAAGGTTCTTACCGGAGAATGTGATCATTTACATTCCCATGTATAAGATACCAATATAAAAATGAAATTGGAAAATAATTGTATAAGAATAATGGGGGCCAGTTCAAGAAAACATTTGTTGGTGGAACTTATTTGCAGTATTCGTGCAATATTCTTCCTTTCTAATCTGTTTTAAATGTTTGAGCACATGGAGGGTTCTCTTGTTGCTTCCATTTCTAAATAATTTTTTTTATCAAATGAATGGCTAGCAGTAGGTTGGACACGGATGCATAATATTTAAACTTATCAATCTACTCTATCCTACCTTTTAATTTTTAAAAAGTTGATACTATATATCTTATAAATTAAATTAAACACCCCTTTTGTTAGTATAAAGTATAGTTTTAATATTAAAAATTAATATTAAAAACTGAATCAGATTGTAGCAATGATGTAGACTAGAATCAGTCAAGTCATTGGATCAGAGAATTAAGAAAATCAATGGAGTAATTTAAAACTAGTTAAAAACCAGCTAAGTTAGTGGAAAAAACGATTTTAAAAAAATAGTAAATTGGATAAGAATAGCCAATAAGTAATTTTGATCTGAAATGTTTTCTATTTTTTCTTTTACTTTTAAAACATTTTTTAAAACATAATTAATAAGCATCGTATAAAATATTCATATGAAAGCTATAAATTTGTTCAAAGTTTTTGATGGTTTTATATTAATTTTTTCTTTAATATATTATATAATATTAAATATATCACTTATTTATCTTCAGTTTTAACTATAATTGAACTATTAATTTTTTTTATCATTTTCATCATCAACCCAATTTCGTAAGCATTGGTATATATATTAAAAGGAAATCTCTCTGTGGTTTTCTTGCTTGAATAAACTCAGTAATAATATCTATGTAATTAAGTAGAAAGGATTATATTAATCATAAACATGTATTCGTAAAACAATGTTGTATATTTATTATTTATGTCAGAGTGTCGCTGATACATATCATAGCGTAGCAGACAAATGTTCGAGGGATTCAGACACTAATTAAATAGGAAGAATATCATATACATAAATTGATATTGATTCTTACAAAAAAAAAAAAAAAGAAAAAGAAAAACATTGATGTTGATTAGCAAATTATTGAAATATGAAGTTATAAAATTATTATAGCATAAATGCAAACATCCTACAACCAAAAAACGAATTATTTGATAAATAATTCTTTGAAAACTGGCATTTGTAACTTTTTTCTAAAAATATAATACTTATATGATAAATAATTCTTTGACAGTGGCATTAACAAATTTTTCTAAAATATATTTTAATAAATTTAACTATTGAATTTACATAATATTATCCAAATAATCTAACACTTAAATAAATAAAATAATAACTCATAATGTGCCTTTTATTTATGATTATTCTTTATAATGATACGAAAGTGTCACCAAATTCTTTATAATTTATAGGGTATGAGGCTTGACACGCTACAGGAATCCAACGACTTGCACGTTCTTCTCTTTTTTTACCTTTTTAAAATAGTTATGTCATCTTCTTTATGTTTTTTCTTCTTCCTTCGCTCTTTCCTCTTATAGCATTTATTATCAATTGCCTATCGAATATCATATGATAATTAATAAGATTTTAACCATTTCTTTTAAAAAAAAGAGTGAAGATATATTTTCTTAGAAAAAATGGTAGAATGAGAAGATAGCTTCAATGTTGCTATAAATATATCAATGAAATGTTAGTATGATCAATCCAAAAAAATAGTGTATACTTTGTTATAGTATTAACTCACAAAATGGATATAATATATATATATATATATATATATATATATATATATAATAGTAAATGGATTTACAATAAGTTTACTGCACACATTTTTATTCTAAGCTTTTTTTCCCCCTGATCTCAAACTATTCGTAGTGCAACTTATTAATTTATTTTTTTTAGAAAAACCGTATCCAGTAAAATTGGATTCTTTATTTTTGTATCTATACATTGTATTTTCTAGTAGAAGTAAAAGTTAGAAAAAACTAATCTTCCAAAAAAAAATGTACACACAATTCTAGTTTGTCATTTTCATTTTCTTCTTTTACTTTTAATTTATAAAAATATCACTTTATTTTTAATGTGTTTTCTATTTTTAAATATTTATACAAAAAAATTAAAATAATTCCATTGTTTCTCTCGCAAATATTTAAATACAGAAAATAATAATTAAAAACTAAAAATATTTTGTAATTTAAAAATAAAATAAAGAATAAAAAAAAATTGAACCATTCATTATAAAGTACCATCTCTATTTGCTATCTTTGGTAATTAAACTTCAACCAATAAGTTAAATCAGACCAACATACAGTGTTTTTCTCTGGCAAGAGCATGAATTAATAGTGTTTTTCTCTCTCCCTATTATATTGTTTTGTTCAAATTTATAGTAATGTGGTCCACATGATTGCAGAACATTATCTTAATTATGTTATATCCCCTTTTCTGTTTTTCTTTTACACCCCATATTGAGTGATTAAACATAATAGAGAATCCAAAAACTAACAACACACTATAGTTAAGCTTCCCTTCAATGACAAATTATCAATTCACAAATTTATCAACCTGCTAACACTAGGATTAATATACACATAGTCACTGATCATGCTCTTTAATATACAATTCCATAACTTGAGCCACAAAGAAGAACACAAAGAAAAGGAGGGGCAGATAGATAAAGAGAGAAGGTATATAGACAAAAGTATCAATCACCCCAAATAATTAACCAACAAAGACATAGGAACCAGGCATAATCCCCTTTTCTTCAAATCTGTGCAATCAATATTCTCTCCATTAAATTTAAATTCATCATGCTTATTATCATCATCTGTCTTCAAATCTGAATAATACTCTGATGATGTGAACCCCTTACCCTATACAATCATGATCATGAAAAAACATACATAGAATTGGTTAGCTAGGATATGATTGAGAACCAAATTTATTTCTTTTCCTCATGATCAAAAGCATTATAATCCAGGTTTACCATAGAGATAGAACCTTCTAGTTGATCATCAACCTTCCTAGAACTGATTTCAGCTGAATTAATCAAGTCTCTCACCTAGACATAATTAACAAGGAAATTACCAAAAAAAAAAAAAAAAAGCAAACCAAAACAAAAATTCACAGCATATAAAAATAAAAGAAAATAAAATTAGTATGCAATTTAAAAAAAAAAAATATCACAAGACCCCAAAATTGGTGATGAAAAAGTCACTAAATTTGTTACTAATTAATGTTTGTATTGCTGAAAGAGTGGAAGAAAAAAAGAAATGAGATTATAAGAAATATTAAGTGGTGTTTTGTATACCTTGGGGCTATTGACTGGAGAGCTAGCAGTGTCTTCCAAAGGGTCATCCTCTGAAATCTTTTTGGCTCTTGCTTTCTTGAAACTTAGCTTTTTGGGTAAATTTGGTGCCTTAAATGAAGGGTAATTAGAGAGAAGATGATTGTGGTGAGAAAATTTCCATGCAGCAGAAGAAGCAGCATCTGAGACCATAGAGGAGCCATCCACACTGGAACTGGAACAGTAACTCTGTTCTATACCTTTTGAGAAATCTTCCAAGTAAGATGTCCATCCACTTTCTTCATCACAACCATTTTGGTTGTTTTTGTTGCCAGGTTCTGCTCTCCGTCTTGATGAACAACTCACAGAATGATCCATTAGTCAAATTCTAGCAACAACACCATATATATACTACTATATAGAGCACCACCACCACCATAATAATAATAATAATATTTTATTTTTACAACATTACATTTGGTATTCTTCAGGTTTTAATATTAATTTTACATTCTTGTTCCTAATTTTAGTATAATAATTTTTTAAATTAGGAAGAATTGATGTAATGTATAAAGAAATGTTAGTATAATATTTTTTTAAAAAGAATTAAGGGTATTTTTCAAAATTTTGTAATTTGAGAGAACATTTTATAGAGGAATTTGTAACCGAAAGTTAAGGGTGAAGAATGGAGAAAAATGGAGGCCATACCGTAGATTCTCGGGGTGGGCCAGGGGTGTTTAGGAAGTTAAAGTAACAGTTGAAATTCCAACTGAAAAACAAAAAGCTAGAAAGTATATATATATATATATATATATATATATATATATATATATATATAGAGAGAGAGAGAGAGAGAGAGAGAGAGAGAGAGAGAGATGATGATGAAAAAGAAAAGCAAATTGTAGAGAGAGAAACGGTTGACTTTGGTGGTTGATGGGAATGGGAATGGACAATGGTCGTATATTCAATGGCTACTCCAAAAACATACCCACAATATGTAGGAATAAATGATAATATATATATATATATATATATATATATATATATATATATATATATATATACATTGCAGGTGGGTTATTCTTACTTTTATTTTTTGTAATTAAAATTAAATTTTTGTCTTTAATAATTTGACTTTTGGCACATATCGAGTTATGTTTTAGTTTAAATGAATGGTTCTGCTTATAATTTATTGTTGTGGATAAATATATACGTGGAAGGAGATGTAATCTATTGGGTAATAAAGTATTAATTTATTTTATTATTATATTTATTATTTGATTAAATAAGTAATTTTACCGTATGTTTTAGTTAAAATTAGAAAATTATTATTATTATGGTAGAAATTATGATGGTCCAACATTTTTTTTTATAATTTCAATTTCAACTATTTTCATTATAAAATTACTGTTAAATAAGGTATCTATTATTCAGACAAATCAATATAAGTTAAAGTTCACTAAAATATGTAATTAAAATTTTATTTAAAAAATTTACTTTGACATTCAACTATATATCTTAACAATTTTTTCTATATTTTAAATGTAAAATTGTCCCTGACGTTACTTTTTGTGGGAGAGGATACTAGTACTTTTTACAATGTTTTTGTGTAACGACTAAAGTTTGAAATAAAATCGATTATAAGGCAATTGTTTTTTTTTCAATCATTTAAGGCAGTTTCTTTTCTATTTATGGTAAGCAAAGACGTTAATTTTTATTTTTATTCTTTTTTTGCCAGTTTTTAATTTATACGTACTATTTTAATCTTATACCACTAAATCGACCCTGACAATTTCAAGCAGAGGGGTTAATATTGCTTATTGAACACAAAATTAACTAAAATTTGAACAAACAACCAATATAGATATAACTATAAAATAACCTATTCGAACATAGGTAGAGACGAAAATGATGTCGATTTTCAATGTTTTATGAAACCCATAAATGTGCTTCATCATTTAGTTGACAAGTATTGAAGATTGGTTTTATCATAAATATTCAAAAATTCCTCATTTACCATATGAAAATATCTACCCGAATAAAAGTACACACATATCATATAATAAATTATACATTATATACACATATTAGCACAGATATAGACAGGAAACCTATCTATCTAGTAGCTATACAACTACCAAGATTCCTAGATTATGAAAATGTAAGAGAAGTGTCCAGTTACATAGCTGTACTTTGAAACTGCAACTAATTATGCGGGTAAGTAGCTCAGACAATTTGTTTAGTTTATAAAATAACAAATGATTGGTGAATGAAACAGTTAAACTACTGCACATGTATACATGTATGTATTTTTAATTATTTTACAAATTATACACATATTTTTTTATTAATTTTTTCTTTTTTATTAATTATATTTTGTACAATTTAACTAATTCACTTATATTGCTATTGTTCATCTTGTATAATCGAGCTTGCTAGGAAAATTAATCCTATTGTTGTCTTAAATGCATTACAGACTTTGTTTAGTTTTTTTTACTCTCTTTAGTATCTAAGACGGATAATGGGATTTACCATACTCGGACAACCACTCAACTAATTAAGTTACACTTCTCGATTATTTAAGTTCAATTTTAATCTAAAGCATTTTTATTTTTTTTCATCATTTAATAATTTGAAAAAAAAAAACTTTATATATGATTTTAATGTTTGACAGAGTGTTGATAACGTATGATGGAATGATATACAGTCGCAGAGTTGAAGCGTATCAAATAAGTTGATTTCACAATCACAGTGTACATTTCTTTTCTTAGGGAGATCTTATCCTCTTTTAGGTATGTATGCTCTGGAGATTCAAATCCAGAATAAACCAAATAGAAAATTGAAAATTATTAAAAAGATAAAATAAAATTGTATATTATTTAAATTAGTTTGAATTGATTTTTTTTTTTAAATTGATGGTTTGGTTTGACTTATAATTTGAGATTTCAAAACTAAAAAAAATAAATTAAACAATGGTATATTTATATTTATCTAAATATTATAATGTTTTATATTATTATGCTATTTATATTTTTCAACGTAATAAATTAACAATTTTATATTTATATATTTTTAATTAATATTATTTCGTTTCATATTTTTAATTACATAATTATAAATCAATTTTATTTTAAGTTATTTTACTTTATATATTTTATAATTTGAGTATAACTACTATAATTAGACTATCTTTTAACAATATTTTTAGTTTTTTAATACTTGCAAAAAGAATTTTAAATTCATAAAAATTGATTCAAACTAAACCACATAAAATATGTTTTTGTTTAGTTTAGATTCTATGATTAATTTAAATCGGATCAAATCCCATATGATTTTTTTTATTATTTAGATGAATTTTACCGAATGCAAACTCCCGTACATATGACCGGTGTAATTTTGCACAGTTGATTTGGTTCCTAAAATTTGAAAACATGAAACCAATTATCACATTTATTCTGCTTTTGCCTGATCTAATATTTGAATTTTTTATATATAACATGGAAGGATTTCTTGTTAATTTACACATTCCAGTAATTTATTTTATAATATCTCGGACTAATTAACTATAATTCTAATTTACTACATTAACTATCATCATGTCTAATTACATCAGATTTTAAAGATCGAGCCGAGCTAGAAAAAATACAAGAAATGCAAAGGGTAAGAACAATTTAACTACACATTTTTCATCAACCATCTGTAACGCGTCTACTACGAATACCCGATTCCTTTAAATAAGGAAAAATACTAGTTATACAGCATGTTATGAAACTGCAAATATGATCGAATGAGATTTAAAATTGATGATGAAATAAAAAAGAAAAATCATCAATTAGTATCAACAGCAATGCACTTCAGGGGAAGGCAAAATTAACCAACCCACACAACTCGTAAACATCACACACAATATCAAAATAGAACTTTACATATGATCGTCCATTTATGTATATCAAATTCTATCAGACAAACTGATTTCTTCAACATATTAAATTCAGTAGACAAGCTAAAGATAATAGCAGATATTGCTGTAAATTCTCAGATGCTAGGATAGACGGCCCAAATGTCCATGGAACTCAATCCAATCAAAGCTCTAGTGGCCGTATTTCTGAAACTCCCACTCACTGTTATCTGTACAATCACGGAAACACAAGTAAGAGCACTTAATTTATAAGGTTTCAATAGTAAAGAAGGATGAAAGGAACTAGGTCTACATACCTAGAGGACAAACTTGACGGGTCTTGAGCCAACGACTAATGCAATGGAAGTGAAATGCATGGTTACAGACACCTGTATAAAACATAAGCCAGAGCAAGTAACAGGTTCAGTAATCCAGTGCAAGCTAAGCAGAATAGTAACAGCAGAAACCTTCATAATTAAAGAATGAACTACAAAATACTATGAGGTCCCGGCTGATCAAAATAATGTACCCTATACTGACATGGCACAATATTTTTGCATAGGAAGAAATGCACTATATCTTATTCCAAAAGTCACAAAATAAGGAGTGACACCCTTGGGCAGATCTAGCAATACCAAAAGCTTTGTGGAGCCCAAAGGTATATTTACAGTTAGTGAGCTGCAGAATAATACCCATGCAAAGATAGTTTTTAAAACAACAAATAAGATCACGATCAAATGCATATGCACATCCCTAATGACCAGCGAAATAAATTGCAGCAATGAATGGACAAGTCTAGAATTAATAATTTGTTTGATGTTATTCTAGCAGGAAAAGGAAAAGAAATTAAATATTTATTAGACATCATCTCTAGTTTGCTATCAAGGGAGGGAGAGGGAGAGAGTATATTGAAGAAAGAATCCATGAATCCCACAATTTCTCATCCCTCACTATTTGGGAGGATTATGAAGGAAGAGAAGAAACAGAAGTGGGAACATACTTTATATCCATCTCAATGTTATGTTCTTTTTAATAATGAAGCCAAACAAAAGAAGGGGAACAAAAGGGGGGAGAATAAACCAAATATTCCCAGGATATTTCTCCCTACATTTGTTTCAAGTTATAACAAAATTATTCCAAGACATTTTATTGCCGGGAATATAATATGCAGCATTCATCCTTTTTTAATTCCCGGAAGAGACATGGGAAGCCTGAGGACTGCATCTGGCAGTATAAATGTCAGAAATATCCCTACCCACTGCGCCACTACATTCTGGTTCTTTTCCTTTTTTTTCCTGAGAAGTTGATTACCCACATCCCCTTTTTTCGCACTCATTTTCTCCATGCATAAGAACTCCAACTCCTATTTAAAGAAATTCCCCCATTCAATTGTATAAAACTTGAAACTTGAAACTAGAATATATTTGGCTTTAGTTTGTTGATAGTGCTCCTCATAGCAACAATATGATGTCCACTGCTCCAAAATTATTGTTTGGATTTATAACAAACCTCTTTTCTTTGTACCTTCCTAAAATAATATATATTTAATCATTATGACACATTCCAGGGGAAAATATATTGTGAACCAAACATGTGTTTTAATTATCCGGCCGAATATGAAAAAAGATTCCCGTAAATTTTAATTGTTAAATAAACGTATTTTTTTAAAATACCTAAGCACGTGATTCCAAGGTATCTTATTCCCAAGAATAGCATTCCCCAGAATGAAATTACATAACTGAAACAGACACCAGAACTAATAACTACTTCACTTCTCTCTTTCATTTCTTCAGTATATTTTTCTTCCCTCCTTTGCACCAAAAAGCCTAAAGTTCATGATAAATCATAATAGTTGATTCACATAGGTTTAACCACAATTCCAAGGGTCAAGAAAGTACAATTAAGTATAAAATTTGCAAGTATTTGAATAAAAGAGTGGCCACAATATAGTACCATTCGAAGTGCTGATCCTGTAGAGTATACTGAGTAAAATGATCAAGGATCTTTAAGGTACACAAACCTTAAATATAACCTAAATAAAATATATAATGTGCTTGGCAATAACTCTTAATATCTCCATTAGTTCTATAGTGAGTGCAGAGTAACATATCCTGTGAGTTAGTGTTTGGCTTTCAGCTGATTTTTCTCTGAAGTATGTTGCTATGAGTACTATTGAACTTTGGAGGCATCACTATTGATATGATTGTTCCTTCACATAAGGTAAAAAGAATAATTTTATGTTTCCTAGAGAAGAGTTCTGATTTTACTCTGCTTAATTAGGCTTACAAATACGTCCATAGAGAGAGAGAAGGGGGTAAATGCCAATTAGGATAAGCATACCTAATCTAACAACCTCAAAAGCCACATCAATATGAGGCAGAGGCAGTAGCCACAAGGTTAAGCAGCCAAATTGAAAGAAAACACTAAAATATGAAAGTATAGTATTACAATATGCATAAGATGCTGGATTTTCTTCAGTTGAAGAAATGAACAGATAAAAAAGGTAAAATATGATAAAGTAGGAAAAGCAGTGTCATTTGACACCGTTAAGCAAAGAAACATCAAAAGATTAACTCTGTCCAACCCTCACACCTTTTCTCTCACTCAAGATCAAATGAAATGATAGCAGCCACCAGCTCAATAACAATCTTACAAGAAACAACATCACACAAAAAACACCACAAAGAATTATAGGATCAAAAGTTCAATACCCGTTTTCCTATACCCATTGGCTATTATATGCTGTAGGTGAAATATAGTTAATATGCCAAATATTCATGGTACAGCCACTTTGAACATTGCAGCAAAATTAAGCTCTATGTAAAATAACAAACTCCCAAGACATTCCCTTACAGCTGAGAATCAACCATTCTAACTAATAATATTTCTATCATATATTTAAATTTAAATTCAAATTATAATTATAATATCCCTACAATTCAATCAAGCTTCTTCAACCCAAAGATGACACACAAACATAAAACATTCAAAAAACCTATTTCACAAAAAATCACAAATTAAAACGAATTACAAACAAGAGAGGTTTGAAACATACCCCAAGCCACGGTGCATTCCTCGCTAGTGGCGCTAGCTTGGTTGGCCTGGCACTCGATGCCTAAAAACAGAGCCCAAAATTTCAAAAACCCGAACGAAAATCTCAACCGTTTCAAATTGAAATAAAATCCTTACAGAGATCCATGATGTGGTTCCGGCAGATGGCACAGTTATCGACAACGATGTCTGCAAAACCCAACAAAAAAGTGAATCTCAGAAAAAGAAAAAGAAAAGAATCGGAAAATTAGGGTTTAAGAAGGGAAAATAATAATTACCCCAAGCCCAGAGAGCGACGGCGTTCCACTTCTTAATCTCGAAGCGTTTGGGCTTCTTGGAAGACGGGCCAGCGCTGCTCGAAGGCTCGCCTGCGGGAACCATCGGAACGTCGGAATCTAGAGTCGCCATGTGAGTGATTTTGTGCAGTGCTGAGTTTGAATCAACGTGTAGTGTGAAAGGACTTACTCTACGGTTCTGCCAAACACAATTACGCGTCTCTGAGTTTTCATTTTCAATATGTTGGGCTTTTGTAATTATTGGGCTTATTAACTATTGGGTCTATGTAACTATTGGGCCAGCTACTTTTTTTCTTTTGAAGAAATCTTGAACTACTAGATTGTACATTCTACTCTTAATGGATTTTATCTTTAAAGTAAATTTTTCAAAGAAAGTCTAATCCACCCCTTTGTATTAAAAGTATAAATATAAATATGTTTTTGTTCATGTAGTTTAGAATTTTTTTAATTTTAATCTATTAAATTCTTTTTTCAAACAGTATCTGAAATTTTTAAATATTTTATTTTTAGTTAATATTGTGAATGACCATTACCAAAATATTAATAATAATGTCATCATGATACCACACCAATAATAAAAGATGATATCATATTTAGTAAACGTATTATATTTCAAATTTTTATGTTTTCATTCTAGTTTCTGCATATTAGAGTAATCCGATTCTTCACTCCTATATTAAATTCTTTAATTCTTTACATCAAAATTCTCTTATACGATACACTGCCTTCCTTAATTTGAATGAATACTTCACGGGGATTCTTTTCACGATGGATAACAATAATACTGAAAAAATAATAAATATTAGGTATAATTTCTAAAATATAATCACAATAAGAATTTAAGTTAATTTACTTTATTACTAAATTACAAATGTCTAACTTATCCAAAACTTAGTGCTGTAAAAAAAAACGTGTCTAAAATGTGGTGTAAATAATCACTGAAATAATAATAAATATTCAATAATCGAATTGTTGAACATGAATGACTGCATTCCGACAATATGTGTTTGTGAGTTTACGGAATTCAGAAGCTAGTTAATGCAAATAGGATGCTTTTTATAAAGTAAAAAATAGCTAAGAATAAGGAGCATGTTTATTCATTTTTTACATGTACATTGCATCTTATTACTTATTTAGTTCTTTGTCATTATCGAGATAAAATTACAATTTTTCATGTTAAGTTTATATATATATATAAAATGATACTTCCTCCAATCTAAATATAAGAAAAAAAAAATTGACTTAAATATAAATAAATATTAACTATGATTCTCCGGTTTAATGATTTTTAAATTGTGCTTTATTTAATTGGGGTTCTATTTTAAATGACCTATTTTTAAGGATAATTTAAAAAATATATATTTATAATTGAAAGCAATAACAATGATTTTAAATCTTTTAAATTATTTTTTTTATATTTACATTCGGAGGAAATACCACGTCAAAAATATTATACTTATTTTCACCCATAAAAGTGTTCTTTATTTACAATTTCTAACATTCTCGCAACTGGAGTTGTTTTTTAGCCACGCAATTAATGTATGAGTTATAAATAGAATTTATTATATTATTAATATAAATAAATTAGATTATATATTTAAAAAGAATAATAGTTAGATTCTTTTAATATTACACTTCGATCATAACAAAAAATATTATATTATATTTATATATAACTACAACTATATAAAGCTGGCTATAAATATATTACAAAACTATTATGGCCTAATGGGTTTATATTCATAGCTTTAACAAGATAAATATCCTATGTCTACAATCTATATACAGGTAAACCAATACTTGGAAAAAGTATAGTTTTTATTAACAAAAGTATGTGAGAAAAATCAAGGGAAAGCAAAGTAAATTAATATTTTAAGAAAAGAAGAAGAAAACAAACATTCTCCGTAGCTAATTTTTGCACGGCTTAATTAATGTGTATTATATCAGTATAAATAAGATTATATTCCAAAAAACAGGTTGTTAGTTTTTATTATAATTTAATAATAAAAAATATTGCATCAGTAATCATGACTACAATTTCTTTTGTGCCTGGATATAAACTTAACGCATCATGTTTCCTTGATTTTGTTCACTGACAAAACTAGGTTTTTATTGGTTCTTCAGTTGCGTGAAAGAAAATATAGAAGAAAACTTGGGGTAGAACACAAATTGTACCCAACATTAATTCTTCAGAAATCTCAACGATGTATACCCAATCTTTGTATTAATATATGAACCAAATCATTTATTGTAGGGAAATAAAGTGCACGAAATCCCTTTCTTCATTGAATCCTAGTAGTTGTTCTATCATGGACTGTGTGCAATCCGCATCCTACCAACGCCTAGACAGAAGAAAGAAGATTTAAATTTCATAATAAATCTTCTACCTACGATATCTATTTCAATAAGAAGGCATTAAAAGAAGTGTGCAGTATAAATTTAAGATGATTCAATTAATGTTCATTGCAAAGTTTTAGTTCCATTAAAGAAGCTTTCAAATATCAATCTTACGTTGACATATTTATATCACACTATGGTTATAATACTCTCATTGGTTCGTCAACGACAAAAGAAATAAATCCACTTATTATAAATGTTAATTTCAATTACGAAAAAGGATATGAATTCGAAACTCATTATATTATGGGTTGTCTGTAATACTATGTGTGAGGAATATATATATATATATATATATATATATATATATATATATATATTTAATTTGTTTAATAAATATTTGTGTTCTGATTTGATTTAATAAAAACTTTTTTTTAGTGAGTGTTGAAAAGTTTCACATCACTAAATGTTAAAAAGTTCTACATTGTTTGTACTAAATTTTTAGATATAATTTATATATTTATTGAGTTCCTTCACTTGATTTAATTGGTATTAAATTAAAATTTAACGTGATTTGACTATTGAGTTAAAATCTAACTGATTTTAAAGTTAAATTCCATCTATTTGCTTGGTTCACCATACATACACGAAGTAGAGGTGTTGGAAAATTCACATTACCGCATAATTCTTTTGGCAGCAATTTATATAATTTGTTAGTGGATTTTACCTGGTCTAATAAACATGTGTGGATTGAAGTGATAGAAAATCTTAAATGATAGAAAATCTCATGTGTGAATTGGAATGATAGAAAATCTCACATCACCGTCAGTGTATTAGATAGTCTTACATTCTGACAATAACTTCTACAATTTTTTAAAACCCTTTTCACTTAATATTAATTAATTTTGAGTTTTAAGTTAAAATATGATAATATAATTAAGATAAATTAAGTATAAGGTGACTAAACTTGTTTGTACAATATTGTAGTTCTTCTTTCAACCATAGTTTTTTTTTTCAATTATTTTTATTTTAATATTTTAGTGAGTAAAACAAGGGCCCTACGTCCAACTAAAACCAACGCAAATAAGCATTAAAGTCATACCTGATTATAGCAGAAGGGTGGTCCATGGTGTGGTGTATACTTATCAACTCAGCTGGAAGTGCTAACTTATGGTCAGTAATGAGTTGCATATTTCCATTATTCAATAATATACTTAACCAGTGTTTTTGTAGATATCTGTTAAGTAATTCAACAAAAGGTTATAGATACACCACGAAATCAAAGTAAAATTAGCAAAACTATCATTCATTTTACAATTATATATTTTGCATTAAACAAATGTTTTTTTTTCAAATCTATGCTTCATTTTCGTGTAATAAAATGTGCTTTGCAATTTGGATTGTGGCCTTCATGTCTTAAACGTCCTTTGTATAATTGGGAAATTTTAATAAGTGCCATGATGTTACGAGTTAAGGAGTTAAAAACAGAAATATTTTCATTGTAACGTCTAAAGTGTTTTTTGCGTATTAAATATTTGTTTTAGTTCTTTCGTTAGTACCCTTACTGTTAGGGCGCTAGTTAGCAAGATCTTATATAATTTAGAAAAGTAAATGCTAAGATATTAGTTAAATAATTAGAAGGAAAAATATTTTTCTTGTAATGCATAAAATTACTTTGTTTAATATTTTTTTGTTCACCTATGATTTATATATGAAATATATTTTTTTTAATTGCTTAATATAATCCTTCGTAAAATACTTGTTAAAATAAGTTATTTAGTTATTTTCCTTAAACTCTTGTTGACCACTTATGTGAAAAAAAAAAAAAAAAAGACACCCGATTGTTTATGTTCTTACCTGAAATCTTGAATTTGTCAGATTGCGGGTGACTCATATTCTTGTTCCTTGATTTTGCTGGTTACTCTTCCATTGAATGCAAATGGTGAGAAATTGGTAATACTTGAGGACATTGAATTTCACATTGGATTTCATACTTGAGAGCTGTGTTACTCGAATAACAAGAATATAACTCCAAACAATAATAAAAAAAAATTAGTGAAATATTTTTTATAATCTCTAAAGAAATAATTCACTAAATAATTTGACTCATTCACATCCAAATCAGTATATTTGAAATTCAATGTTTGAAATCCATATTATACAATGAGACATTACTTTTGAATTAAAAGGTGATATAAAATTAATAACTTCTTAACCGTTGCCGTCTCTATTTCTATTAATAGTTTAGCATATTCTTTGTTGTTACTGTGGGGTCTTAAAACATAGGGAGATTTTACCCGTTGTTGCCAATTAGGTGATATGTGGACTTTTGTTACTCTCCATAATGCTTTTAGATAATAAGTTTCATGTTAAGTCAGTTTGAACTTGCTCGATCTGTTCAATTGTGAACTTATAATGCAATTGCATTCTCTAATTCAATCGTTGTTTTTGTTTATGTATTTCTGATTTATTCACTGGGTCAGGTTGAACATCATGTGATCATGTATTTATTATAATTAGAAGCTCCACCACCTCCAAAAAGAAAATATATAATGATACAATAATAAATTTCCCTTTATTAAATTAGAGAGAAGAGGATTCACTTTCTACAAATATAAATAGAATTATTTTTTTGAATTATTATATTGATTTAAATTAGTTTCAATCATAAAAGTAGTGATTAATTATTTTGATAGCATTCAGGTATGATTAGTTGTTAACTATATTTTATCAAAAATTTTGGTTTTAAAATTTTGGTTTTTTTTTATTGATATGATTGTGGTGGTTCTACGTATTTAACCGTTGATATTATTCAAAGAACTTAAAAAAAGGGTTTATAATAAAATTGTCCTTACTCCCGTGATAGAATTAAGTGTAATAAATAATTTAAACTCATATTTTTTTTCCAAAATCGTGTCATTTATTAATAATTATAATTATCAAAAAAATCATCAATTGCAATAATAATAATAATATTAAATTGATAAAATATATAATTTTTTAAAAAATATTCAAAATAGCATATATATATATATATTACTTACATAATTATTATTATAAAAAATTCATAAACATATAGATATAGTAATGATTGAGAGAATTATTTTCAGCAACAGTTATTAATTAAAAGTTTACTTTGAACGATAGTCAAAAACCTTCATTCAAAGTCATGAATTTCAATAATTAGACGTCACCGGCAGTTCATAGTGAGTCAATTAATTTTTTTTATATATAATTACTCTTGGTTTTTATATATTTTAATTTTATTAAATATAAAACATGTAAAACTAGTAGTAACTAAAATTAACAATAACTCTATCGTTAATATATATCCAAAAAAAATTAACTAGTGATCATTTAATCTATGATTTATAAATTCATAAATATGTTTTTCTGTTTCTATAATTATGATGAATACTAAATAGTCTGACTTAATCAGTTGTGTAGTATGAATAAATTATTGAAAACTATTTAGAGTTCGAGACCAAGTCTCCACCATTTGAATTCAAAAAATAAATTAGAGATGACAAATAATTCATAAACAAATTAAAATAATAAAATTATTAAATATAAAATATTATATGATGATAAAAAAATAATCACACACACATATTCTCGGATTAAAATATATAATTTAAAATTAATAAAACCTTTAAACAAATATTTTCATAACATTATGATCCTACTAAAATTTCTTCTTAATATTTTCTTATTTGCTTTAAAAGTTGACTTTATACATATTCTTGCCGGTTGATTGGTTCGACTGAAAAATCAGTTCAACTGAAAGTTTGTCTAGGTCAAACCGATTACACTAGATAGTTAATGATACAGATTCAACTAGAAACTTCCTCATCTCTGATTGGTTTAGTCTGAACTGCTTTTTGAAACTATGATACCTATTATGTAGAACAGTACAACACTAATTAAAAATTAAAATAAAATAAAGCATATGTGACTGCATATAACCCTTTTATCCTATTAATAATGCACAGTACCTGTAATAAAATATAATTAATTTCCGAATTGAAAGATCATATATTGAAACATGAGTCGTGCAATATTGTGTTCATTGTTGGACAACATCTTAATTTCATTTGTCATTATACAGAGCATAACATAACAACATATTGAAATTTCCGTGCCTTAATAGTTAGTGCTATTTAAAACCAATAATTTCAGTAGCTAGGTCTTAGTCAAAGATTGACTCGTTATATAACATCTATTACTAGCTTCTAGAAAAGTAAAAGAAAAGAAGAGAATTCTCAAAGTGTTTCTTGTAAAACATATAGTAATAATAAGCATCAAGTTGACCTTCTAAAAACCTTCTACACCTATTTAACTGTTTAATATAACATAAAAGAAATAATATATGAATGAAACATACGAATGGTTGATGAGGAGAGTTATTAATTTTTTTTCAAACAAATATTAATTTAAATTTGAAAAAATATATAAAGCGAAATTTTGCGTAAATCAGCGATTCGTATGCTTTAAACAAAAAGGTTTCGTACACAATAGCATTTTACGTAAAATAATATCAACAATACGTTAATTGGAGTAATACTGGAATGAAATATCTTAAACAAGCTTCGATTCAAGTTGTTATAATAGAAAAACGCAATTGAGCAAAAATATTTGTACCTTTTCTTCCTTTTTAATAGTCAATTTTTCAAAAACACTTGTTTTTGTTTAACTTTCATTTAAAAAATTTAAAATAATATTAATTATGTATTCGTCACTTATATTCTTACTTATTTAATTAACTCATATATTTATAATAACTAGAATGTATTTGTTTCAGTGTATAAATGAAAAAAGTTATAATAAAACATTTTTAAACTGTTTTGTAAAAGATTAAAAAAATTATTGCGTTTATTGATATTTGTAAAAAAATCTTAAAAAAATATTTAAAAAGAAACAGAAGAAGTATTAAATATGAAGAAGAATCGGGTTTAAACATAAAGTAATTATTGATAAAATTAATAAACATTCTCTCAACATTTATTAAAGTGCTATATTAATTAGTAACTGTGTGGCTAGTATCTCATTAATTAAGAAATTAATTAAATTCTAAAATGTATGATGTATAGATTATAATTGAATTCTTAAATAAGGTTTAGACATCCGAATAAAAACCTTACTTCTTTTAATTTCAGCTGTGCCCAAAACTCACTTAGCATTTACCATAAAAATATACCACATAAATCATTAGAGAAGCATTTTATTGTTTCATCTACATTTTGAAAGAACTTATTTAATGTTTGTTGAAAATGAAATCCAAGTATGAGACGATTTTGACGTCATAAATTTCCACAACTGGAAAACCTTAAACAACATTGACCTCTGTTTATGATATAGGTGACATAAATATGACAACTAAACGAATTTGTACATAGAGAAGTTATAATTAATTATAAAAGAAGCCTTCAATTGCGCCAGTGGACTTTTCCAATATTCTCAGGCAGGACTTGTGTCGATCAGTGTTTGATAACTTGACTTAGCCAAATAAAGAAGTAAAAGAAGCCTTCAATGTATATAGGCCATGAGTTCCATCAGTGTTAATTTCACTTGACTCGGCTATTCCCAGGACCAACACAGTGGATTACAAAAATGGTTATTTGATCATGTTTCTCACATTTAATAATTTAATACTGGTCAAATTTCTTTTTTCCCTTTGTTCTGAATCGATTATGATATATCCTTGTATTATATTTCGAATATATCCTTATCACGATGAATTCGATTTTACTATTAACTTGCACAAAATATATATATTCGAGCTTGCAATTTAAAGCACATAGTAAATAATAAATTCAATATATATGGTTTCTTCGGTAGCGATGAATCATGTTCGAAAATATGAGACCAAATTATATAATAATACAAGAAAAATATCAGTATTTTAATTATATGTCAGATAATATTATTATTTTGAATCATAAATTATTTTGAATTGGTGTTTTTTCACTCATTTTTATATTTAGCTTTTATGTTAATTAATATTATAATTTCATTGAGATTGTGTAATTATTAGAAATGTGAGATCTCTAATATATATTTTTTATATTGAATGACAATGAGTGAAACAATATGTTCAATATTAATAAATAATTCTAAAATATTATATGATACCATATTAGAAATATAAGTTATAAACTTAATTTAATTTTACAAAATTAATTTATAAAATGAATATTATATTCCACTTATATATTTAACAGTTGATATCTCTAAACATAGAATTTTCAACATACTTAACAAAAAATTCTAATATATTTTACATTAAAAAATATGTGTATATTAAAGTTCGTGCCGATAATTATATATCCAAAAATAATTTTGATTTCAAGGTTTTAAACAATATTACGTCAAAACCAAAATTTTAATATATATTATTTGAATAAAAATTACGTTAATACTTATTCACATTTACTAAAAGTTAATTAAAAAAATTATATTAATTCAAAATTAATCTTAGAAACTTATTATACATATCCAGACGTCTGGTTTGAGATCCTTTCTTGACACTGGTTTTTGCGTTGATCAAGTTTGACCTCATCAATATCAAGACCGTTTCTTACATATATAGCGTTCACACATTCTTGAATTGCCTTTTTTAAGTCAATATATGAATGATGACAAATAAGGGAGACAGTTGTCTCTCTCGCAGGGCCATATATGACAACTACAGCTACATGCAGATCCCCGCTGTATACAAATATGGACTTACATCACTATGCCCTACAACAAATGGACGTGTAATTTTGACACTATATATGTATATTCATCAATTTTATCAATAAACAAATAGGGGAATGAATAAACAAATTAAAATACAGTTATCAATTAATAAAATAAATTTCGGATCATAAATGAAACGGCCAACTACTCCGAATATACATGTACATGAATAACGATGGAAAAGGTTTGAAATTAGATAATATATATAAAGGATTTTTATATATCTTCTCTTGCATGGTAGAAAGAGATTATACACATAAAAAAAAATGATCATCATCATATGATTGATTATAAAACTCTTTAGTTATGTATGTATTTTGTACTTCTCTAACGTATCTTTTTTCTTTCTAAAGGAATGATATTCCACTATTCATCGATAAAAGAGGATTCGAATCTAGGTCATATATTAAATAGTGGTAGAACACGCCACAAACAAATGAATGTAGTGAAAGCTGAAAATTTAATTTAAGAAATCTGATTCACATATGCGTCTGCTGGGGGACAGAGATGGGGACAGTGAATTGAGATTTGCGTCTAATGGGTCAACTTGTGGGATGTGAGAACCTTCACCTTACTAACCAGAAAATCGGATGATAATTAATTGTGTTTTCATCAAATTTACATTGTAGTCAATGGAGCAGATCTTGTGTATTTTGTTATCAAATCTATTTTGTTTAAGAATGATTTGCTTGGAATAATGTAACTAAAAAATAGAAACTAAACATGAATTATTTTTATTTTTTATTTTAAAAACTAAAAGCTATTTTTAAAAATAGGAATCAAACAGGCCCTTAATATCTTACAAAATTGCATTTAAGAAATATGTTTAGTTTACTTATTCAAATTTACAAATTAATTACAACTTTCTCTGATAAAATCAATTTCATCCATTTTATATATAAAAAAAATACTTGAATAAGTTGATTGAATTATAAAATTAATCAAATTGAAGGATAATAATTTGTCCTATTCTATTGTCAAGTCATGGACCATCTACTTAACATTTTATGGATAAAAATGGTTTGCGTTCTTAAAAGGTTTACTTAGTATTGATTTTTTTATAAAAGACAAAATTGTTGTCAAATAAATGTCCAGGTTATATAAGAAGTTCATTCTTTATTTTAACTAAATTATGGAACTTAAAATATATAATAATTTGAATAACATCAATAAATTTTAAATAACATTTAAATTATAAATATAAAATATATAATTTTTTTTTAAAAAATATACTTTGCAATATTAAAATTACATATTAAACTTTACTTTGACAATTATCTTTTATTAAGTGTTCATTTAACAAATTTTTATTATATATGAAATTTTATGTTTTAATTTAATAACAAAATTTTAAGTGAAACAAATTATAAATGAATTATTTCAAAACTTTTATTAAAAATTATATATAAATAAGTTACATATAATTTATAAACATCATTAAAGGAATGAAATAATTTTTGTAAATGTTTATGAAACCCTATAAGTAAATTAGTCCTTTTTAAAAAAAAAAAAAATCGCACCACTCTGTTTACGAAATATTTTTAAAAAATTAAATAATGCGAAATTAATTAATTTTATAATAATTAATAAACTAAAATTAATTTTTATCATAACGAAAAAAAACTATAAAAATATATATAAATCTAATGGATATAAAAAATATACTGACATTAGTTTAAGAGTAAAAAATTAAACTAGCTTAGGTCCTATTTGAATGTAGTAGAACTATATTGGTCGTTTAAACTTTAAACATTGCCAAACATATATTCCTACATATATGATATATGGAGATACCCATCGATCGACGTTGTTAAGGTCATTATAAATATATAATATTATAGCTATATTCACTATATAAAATAATCTAATAGTACTATTAATTGCAGAGTAAACTTGAATATAATTTTGAAAGCAAAACAAGCTCTGTAATGGGTGATATAAACATTGCCACGTATGTTGCTATGTATCATATAATATATTTATTTATTGTTATATATAATATAATATAGTGTACGTTAAGCTAGACATGCCTATTCTAACTCTATCTCTCTGACTTAGATGTTACCATTAATTACCTTACACATTATGAAAATGTAATGTAGCTAGATTCGTCATTCCATGCAATTCGCTCTTTCTGTTGTCATATTATAAATTAACTCTTTATGACATGAAAACTTAATTTATTTTCTCTGCAAAATTGGAATGGAATTGGATAAGGCGCAGCAATTCGAACAATCTTAAAAAACCCGACAGGAACTACTGCTAAACAAGACAAATGAATCATTGATTAGTGTAGCTAGTTGGAATTCAGCTCTTTTTTAATTATAATACAACTAATCGTTTATTATTATTATCTCGTTCTGTAGTCAATGTTCTAAATTTTTCTTTTTAAAATGAATTTTGGCATTTTCTCTGTAATTAAGAGGGTAATTTGGGTGCTTTGTAAAAATTAAAATGTAATTTTAATTTCTCTGTTTTTTTTTTCAAATTCACAATTTAGTTCTTCTCTTTTTAATTTGGGGGTTTAGTTTTTTCATTTTAAAAAATTCACAATATTGGTTTCTTTATTTTTTTAATTCTGACATTCAGCCACTTTATTCTGAAAAAACTCATGATTTTAATTATGATGTTAATTCTTGATTATCAAGTCAAGTAACTTTGATGTTCTTTTCGATGTCTACGCATTTTACCGCTCTATTAGAAATTTTTTAGGTACTTCAGTTTGATAGTTTCCACCACCTGTCCAGAATTGAGGTTTACCTAATAGTCAATTAATGTTAACCAACATGTGAAAGAATTAAAATCATTTTTTTAATATGAATGAAATAAATGTCCGAATTAAAAAAGAGGATGACTAAAATTGTAAAATTTTAAAATAGAGGAATTAAATATTCAAATTACAAAAAATTAAATAAAAATTTTAAATTTAAAAAACAAGAGAGAAAAAAGTTACATTTTTAATCTATAATCAATTAAAATTTATTTTTTTATTAACTTTTGGAGTACATAATTCTCTAACCTCGGGAAAATCCCAATCAATGAAGGATTGATCTAATTTAGATCTGTTATTATGAATTATATCTAGTTCGAAGTGGATAGATTTTGTTTACATTAATGTTCAAATTTTAGTAAAACATAATCATACAAAAAGTTAAGGAGATATGGGATTAAACCTTTTCTTTTTACTGGAACGTTGAATTAAACCTTGTTGCCAGTAATATATATACCCAAAAAAAAAAAAAAACAACAAACTTACGTCAGACTTTTTTATATAATTTTGTTATACTATTCTTTCCTATTTAATTTTTACGTCCGATTGAGCACCTATATCTCGTGATAGGAATGAAGAATTAATTGAGGATCATTCAATCTGGTTCTAGAAGATATATTTATTTATTCATACATGCAATGCAGTGGCGTAGAGTGTAGGGAAATTAAAGCTTGGGTCCATGCATTTTTCTTTTGAAAAAATAACAAAAATTAGGTGAGTCGATGAATATCGAAAATTCACCCAAGTCATAATGAATTTCAAGACTTAAAAAATTAAAACATTTACCAAATAACACATAAATGAATTTTTTTTTATCAAAATCAAAAATTAAAAAAAATACGAGTTAAATTTTTATAAATTTCACCAACCTTGTGTGTTAGGTCCATGCATTCTGAGAGTGATGAAGTGGTATCACATGGCCACTTATGACTTCCTTCTGCTTTTAAACAAACAGCATAATTAATCCTTACGGGAAAAAACACAGAAAACGACAAGGGTTTCGGCCAAGTTTCATCAATGTCCCGCGCTCCACCCATGACTCGCTTATATCACCTTAATTAAGTCAAAATCATAGTTATTCTATAAAGATCACATTTGGAGTCTATTGATATATATATTTCCCAATTTAAATTTGCTTCATGTTTAAATAATATTATTAGTAGGTGAAAATTATAAATTTATTACATCATACAACTGTATATAAACGTAACTCATTATCAATAATTTAATGATGAAATGTTGAGTAATTAGTGTAAGTTTTATGTTTAAATTATCATGTATTATTGTTAAAGGACTTTTAGCCAGTTAATTACATTTGATTTGTGGATATTATTTTAAAAATTGATATAGAAGCAAAATAAAACAAAATTTTATTAAAAAATAGAAACGGAATATTCTAATTCTGTATAGGAATATTGTTAGTTAAGATTCCATCTATTATTTTGTGATATCTTGCCATTTTATTTTTTTATTATTATTTAAAAATTTCAATTTTTCAAAATATAAAAAATATATATATGTATGAATGAATAGTTAATTCATATTAGAATGACAGCACCGTCCACTTTAAAGACACAAAAATCATTATACGTCGATCTTTGTATAATTTTTTTTCCTTTATTAATAAATTATTTAAAATTTATGACCTCCATCTTTCTTTAACTTTTATAATAAAAAATCATATTGTCATTATGATTCATATTAAAACTAAAATTAATGATTATATAACTATCTAAAATTGGCTAATGTACTTATTTTTAATTTTAGATATTAAAAAATAAAATTTAATAAGTGAATTTAATTTACTATATAATTTATTAATCTAATTACCAATTCTTTTACGTTCCGACATGTGATGTGACTTCTCATATATGAATTTCTCTCATTTTATTTTTGGTTTTTTTTACTTAAAAATTAATCAATCCTAATTATTAATATGGAAACTTTATATTTCTATAATGACAGTAGAATTGAAGTTCTTCCATTGGTGACAATATACTTCTCCTATTGTTTTAAATTAATTCTTTCACATTGTAATAAATATTCATTTCTACAATGATAATATAAATTTAAAAGTTAAACTATTCAAAAGATTAAGCGGTGTATGCATCGAATAGTATATACTTTTCGCATCATCCAATTAAATATATACATATATATATATTAAAAAAAATTAAGTTTGTTAATTAAGTTTTACAATAATTACTTATATAGTCATCTGAATATTTAATTGATTAATAATATACTAAAAGTATATTTTTAAAAAATCAAAACTAAATTATGAATACGATGAATTTTATTATAATAATTTTATTATAATAATTTTATCCATAGAAAACTATTATTTTAATCTTTAAAAGTATGCATAATACAAGTCAAATAATATATTATTTTTTGAAGTATAATATATTTATTATTTTAATATTTAAAAAACATTGTTTATTATTTTATTTTTAAATTATATTATTTATTTTTATTTTTATTTTGAAGTTAAAAGACTAAAATGAGAATAAATGATTAAATTTAAGGATCGAAATAATAATAAATAATATAATTCAATAATAATTTTAAAGTATCACAGTAGTAAATATATTATACTTTTAAATAATATTTTTTTTATTATTATTATCATTATTATTAAATTAAATTGTCATACCCATGCGATCTTAGCCGTTTAACTCAGATTTTAAATGTTAAGATATGGTGATTTAAAAAAAAAAAAAAAAGGAAAGAAAACATAACATTGATTATTAAGTTTTTAATCTTATCTGAAATATGTGAAACAAAACATATTAATTAATAAGATGTACAGTTTATGATGTTCAAGCATTATTTTTAAGTGGGCTGAGTGTGATTCCGTCAAAATACATTCGAGAAAATCCATCTTCTAAATAATACTTAATCAATGATTTTTACTTAAAATTCTCTCAGTTCATAACACAAAACTTTTGTAGAAAATGATATGGACGTGAACAGGTAAGCTATAAACACGAGTGTAGTAAATGACATTTGACATGCAGATCCTGCGTGCCCCAAAAAACATTTAATAACATAGTAAGGAAAAATAGAAAATTGTAGGAAAGAGTGTGTGCATCATCCTCTATAGTTATGGTGGAAATGCCATGCTTTGGCATGAGTAGAAATTTTTCATTATTTTGGTTACCTTACATTCTCAATGATCATTTCCCTCACTCCTCCAACCTAGGTTACACTTTCATATCTTTAAATAAATATTTTTAAGAGGCATTTATTTTATGAAATATTTTATATTTTAAAGATGTTATTTCCGAGAATATAACACAAAATTAATATTTTTAGATAATTTTGAAAAAGACTTCTTTACAAATATAAAATACCCGTTCTCCCAATAATAAAAAAAATATGAATTAAAACACATTGATACTAGAGAAATTAAAAATCCGTGAGACACAATGTTCTAGTAAATATTTTTAACTTATAGAATATATAAAAAGAGAGAGTATAAAATTGCTTTTTTTTTAGAAGTAATTTGAAGTGTTTATCATTCAATTATGGCTATAATATGATTTTTTAAAAGTCTGAATATAAACTTTTTATTAAACTGATTAGGACAATTCAAAACATAAATCAGTCAAATCTTAGGTTCAATTTAACAGTCAAACATGCTACCATCCCTAATCACACGATAAATCTAATCATAATCCTTTTCATAGATAATAATCTTACCTTTTATTATTTATTAATAATGAAAAAAGTACTATTATAATTTTTCATTGAAACTAATCAACGATAAATATTTTAATACTTTTTGCCTCAAGCTTTCATCTTTGTAATTTTCCAAGAAGAAAAAATGAACTAAAATGTGAACAAATTAATTATACATAGATAGAATATGAATAATTGACTATACCAGCAGAACAAAACTGTTTATAAGCGTTATAGATAGAATTAACCTCAATACGGCACAATTAATGATGCGTGTGTCAGGAATATATAACTTTTGTAAACATATAATATGAATATGAAAAAGTTGATTTGAATGCACAGTGTGTTAAAGCCATAATTTGTTAAAACAACTATAAAAAAAATCAAAATTCAATTTAGAGCTAGAGTTTCTTCGGTGATTAAAATTCAATTTAGAGATACACTTCCTGAAAACAACGACTGAAATGAAATATAAAAATAATAATTATTTTTTCAAAAACATTTAATAGATAATAGATTTCACATATTTATCTTTCTTAATGCATTAATTATGAAAAAATGAAAAAAAATCATATTTTTTATATTACTTTTTATGAGAAATAAAATGTATATAATATTTGTTTAGAAAAATATAATCTTACGATACAAATTGACTTACCCCAAGGATTAAAAATGGGTGGAGACGATGTGTTAAGAAAATCTACATTTACCATTGAACTTGTTATATGTTGTTGTAATCAGATATTTAGACTTGAATCACTGGTTAACCCGTGCACGGCCTGGTACATTAGTTTCATTTTTCTGAACTCATCTGCTTTTTTATATCCAGTTCATTTAACCCGCAGGTTAAATGTGTTTATTCGTGACAAATAATTTAATAAATTATAATTATTATTACCTACTTTTTTATAATAAAAAAATAATATTAAAAACTTACTCTTGTCTATTTAATTAGGATTTCAAAGATTTTCAAAATAACATTTTTTTATTATAGAAAATTTCTTGATATTTAAATAAGACTTTAAATGATGAAAAGAAAATTTTGATACTATTCAATTAACATATTTTTGAATTTTTTTTTAAGTGATGAAAATTTAGTGATATTCAAAATTGTGATAATCATAATTTCTATTTGAGTTACTAAAGTCTCATGATATTAAATAAAATCTTTTTATAAAAAAATATTTTGTGATATTAAAAAATTATATAGATTTTGATAAATGATTTGTATAATAAATTTTACAATACTTTTACTAGAAAACATAAACACCTCATTCATTTAATAATTTTTATTAAAACTATGAGATTTTGAAAAAGAAATTTAATGATATATATCTCTTTTATTTAATAATCTTTAATTTTATATATTATCCTTTTGTCATCACGATATATATTATTATCCTCATAACTGTTATTTTCATCCCAATCATTAATATTATTTACGATGTTATTATATATTACGTTATACTTTCATTTTTATTGTAAATATTATTAGTGACAATTATGATAATAATGATAACAACGTTATTTAGGTGATAAAAAAGAGTAAATGAATTTTTAAGATTTAATTTTAATTTTAATTATAAATATTTTTTAGTTATAATTCAAGAGTTATCATTTAATATTTCTCCAAATTCATGAAATCTTTTAAAATCAAATAAATTCATGAATCCCTTCAAATCTTATAAATTACAAACTTGATGGTGCAAGTTCTTTAGATAGGTGACTAAATCCATTGCGATGTTATGTATCAGAGAGAGTTTCACACATACACAACTCTATGTTGATAAGATATTATTCATATTTTAGACCTTAACTTTCACATATTTATTTTAGATAATCATTCAATAAATCTTTTATCAATGAAAATTATCCTTATTCTTTCCACGTTAAACTTTGATTGTATACTCATTATTATAAAAACTTTCAACATAAAGATCCCTCAATAAATTTATTTACTTCTACCTAAATTTATCTTTAATCATAACCAGTCATTTGATCGAACCATTAACTTTAAGATGTCGAACCATTGACTTTAAAATGATTGGGAGAATTTCATGTACATATATCTCTACGTTATTAATAAAATATTGTCCTTTATGATTCTAAATTCTCATAGATTTGCTGTTTATAACTGCCTGTGCAGTGCACTTTCTGTTAATGAAAGTATTTTTTAGATTTATAAACCCAAATATTATCCTTTATTTCTTTGCGGCATGAGTAAATTTTACCCGTTAATTTTTGTAGATGTTCAATGTTTTTCCATATATAAATTACGATTATCCACCACATTATAATTAAATTATATTATATAAACAAGTATTGCATGTAGCTATTTTTAAATATAAATAGGATATTAAAATTACAAATTAAAATATTTTTTGCATTGTTTGCGTTTAAAGTTTGACATTGAATAATTTTCATATTAATACAATTATTAAATATTATTTTACTAAAAATTAGTTAATTAATCCATGTTAATTAAAGAAGCTCGGGAATTAATTAAAGAGATTAAAAAGTAATAAGAATCTTCTATAATTAATTTGTAACTAATTAAGGAAAAATATCAATTTAACATAATTCAGTAAATAATAATACATGATTATGTAATAATAACAATAAAATATACAGTAAGATAATATCCGTTTTTAAAGTATATTAGAATTAAATTAAAATGATATATAGATTTAGCATTTATAATAATATTATTGAATTTTTATAATCATTATTCAAAAAACGCATGTAGCTACTATCTAAAACGATTTCTAATTATTTAATTTTATAAAAATATTTATAATAATATAATTTAATCTATACAAATTAATATCTTATATTAATAAGGTGAAAAATAGAGTATGATTACAATTTATCATATATGATAAATTAATTATCTTTCTAATAAAATCTCTAAAAAAAATCATGTATATTATAATGCATATTAAATGACTATATAAGATTATTTACAATATAACAAAAATTCTTATTATATCAAATATCATTCATTACTAATTCCTTTAACTAAATTAACTCAATAACTCAATACATCATATCATAAATCAATATAATCTATACTGGACCTTAAAAACAATTAATCTCTGGAAAATATCCTGGTTTCGAACCTAAAATAAAAACGTCAAATCATAACTCATGTTTCATGTGAGTGTATACATCGATAATCTTTGCTCCTTTTTGTTATTTTCTTTTACTCCATATTTTCCTTTTTTACATTCTTCCCATTACTATTTCATTAAAAGAATATTAAAATGCACTAATAAAGCATTTTATAAATTATTTCACAGTATGAATGTATAAACATTTAAACTCTAAAAGAATTTATCAATTCTCAAGATATTACTAGACTCTTGCTGACCACCAGAGTCTCAGGTCAAAAGAATTAACAATAAAAACTTTCATTTAAGGTCACATTAATCACATTAAAATCTGCAGTAAAGTAGTGCATTAACAGCAGCAGTACAGTATTTTCAATAAAACCTCTCCTTTAATTCCTTAACCGATCACAGTACCTCCTAATATACGTTCACAATAAAAATATTTTTACACATGTCCGAACGGTTCAAAGGAAAAAAAAAAAAAGAAAAAAAGAAAGAGAAAAAGAACTTGATGACAGTAGTAGTAAGAGAAAGAGAGAAAGAGAGAAAGAAAGTTAATGTAGTGACACGCACAAATTAAATTCAACATACCAGCACTTGGCATTTGTTTGGTAGCCGTCATTCATTGCATTGCACCGTCAACTCTCTCGGCAAAAAAATTTATACACCAAAAATATGCTGCGTCTCTTTCTCTCTCCCCTCTCTAGCAATTACACCTCTTTTGCCCTCCATTAAATGCAATTGCACCCTCTCAATACGCTCTGCAATTACTCTTCGCTGCCACATTTTCCTCCATCTGTTCCCCACTTCCCTCTCTCTCCCTCCCTCTTCAATGCCCTTGCCCCTATCTCTTCTTCTTCACTTTTTTTTTCTTTCTCTTCCCATACCCACCTCACCCTTCTTCTCTTTTCACCATATAACCCTTCTTAATTCCTCTTAACTGCCCCAAACCCTTCCCTCAAAAGGGTTTTCTCCTCTCAGCGGGTTTTTAGTCCCATCACAAGATCCACTGCACCTTCACCTTCCACTACCACTCACTGGTATGTTGAAAAGAAACTTATTAGTAAAATTTGTTTTCGCAACAGACGTGTGATATAGTTTGCAGATAATTATTTTTCTTGAACATGTATTGAGATTTATGGGATTAGTCTTTATCTTTCGACTAAAATTTTAATGAGTTTGCTTTCAAGAAAGAGGGGTTTGATCTTGTTCTGTGTGTCCAAAAGAGCAATTTCTGTATTTTCAGTGATTAGTCTCTGAGGTTAACCTAAAAAGAACTTGGGTTTTGTTATGGTTCCCTAAGGTCACTGATTTTTTTTTGCTCTAAGCGAAAACGGTGAAGCTGTTTGGTGTTTTGGTTTTATGTGTTCTAACATTTTTCGGGTGGGTCGGTCGCGGTTTAGGGCTTGTGGAGTGTAAAAAGGAACGTTAGGTCTAAAAGAGAGAAAAAAGATATCCTGAAAGATAGCAAGAGTTTTTTGTAGGATTCTCCGAGATGTTCGTGGGAGTTATATTTTATAAAAAAAGTTCTGATTTTGTTTTGTAATAAGCCAAGATGGCAACAATATATTTCTTGATTTGCTTTGTAGTTTATGTAATTGACACGAATATTGCGTAGTGTATGTTTGTTTTAAACTCTTCATAATTTTTTTTTTCTCTTGGAGGTTACGTTTGTATATCTGAGTTTTGTAGTAAAACACTGACTCGTTTTGACATTGTGTTCTGACAGAATCCAAGGGCTAAACCTGTTCTTCTTCTCCACCAAGGACTTGAGAAAACCAAGCCAACCCTTAAGAGAGAGAAAGTGATAGAGAGAGAAAAAAAAGAGAGTCAATTAGTCAACACATACTTGGTGTTGTTGATTTTGAGGTATGTGAAATATGCAAGCTCCGGTGAGAAACATGCCCTCGATGATAACAAGGAACAACAACGTTGGTAATTGGTTTGGATCATCTTTGCCTCTCACTCTTGCTCAGGTCGGTGTTCATAACTTTTCATCTTCTCTCCCACTCAACTCATTTGACTCTCTCACTCACCCTCTTTTTTTATTCTCCACCTTTTCAATTACCCCTAGTTCGTTTTTACTTTAAAAACTTTGAAACAAAATTGACATTTGACACATCAATTTTTTCACTTTTTTACTCTCTTGCATCACTACTCCAACCAACCTCTTTTTTTTTTTTCTTGTACAACCAACCAGGCAAAATATCCTTCTCGATATTGGAAAGCCGCGTTTTCCCCAAAACTGCGTTATTTTCTAAGGAAAAAAGTCAAAAGAAAAAAAGTTACATCTAATCTAAGTTAAAACAAACAAAAATAAAGTCTTCAAAATTCTCCAAGTACGTTGATTAACACCTTTTAAAAAATAAAATATTCATTATGTCTTTTGTGTCTTTTTCGTTGTGAAAACCGTACTATACTACATGTGTTGTTGTATTGTGTTTTGTTAGATTGAAAGACCATAAGCCTCTCCGGAACCTTAAAGATCTGTAGCAATGTTTCAGCCTAACCTGATGGACGCGTTGGAAATGGGCCACAACACTTCCGAAAGTGAGGTTCCTCGAATCCGTGAAGATGAGTTCGACAGTGCCACAAAGTCCGGTAGTGAAAACCATGAAGGTGCCTCTGGTGAAGACCAAGACCCTCGCCCTAACAAAAAGAAACGTTACCACCGCCATACCCAACACCAGATCCAGGAAATGGAAGCGTAAGTTACCCTAAATATACCCTAACTTGGTGATATTTTTCCTCTTACTCTTTCTTTCTTTCTTCATAGACAATCTTCTATTCGAAGCACAGTCAGACTCAGACACTAAATATGCTTAAACATTTCTTTATTTAACCTTGAATCTCCATGTTGTTGTTGTTTATTAATTTTTTTTCTAAATATTAACCTTTTTTCTCTTTTGAAGAAATTGATGAAATTTGGTGTTTGTAGTTTTTTCAAGGAATGTCCTCACCCAGATGACAAGCAAAGGAAGGAACTGAGCAGGGAGTTAGGGTTAGAGCCATTGCAGGTTAAGTTTTGGTTCCAGAACAAGCGTACTCAGATGAAGGTGTGTGTATATATAACTTTAGTGCACATGTGTTAGGTTTTGCTTTGCTTTTTTTATGTTTGTTTTCTTAAAAGGTTGTTTTGTTGTTGCAGACACAACACGAGCGGCATGAGAATACACAACTTAGAACCGAAAATGAGAAGCTTCGTGCAGATAACATGAGGTATAGAGAAGCTCTAAGCAACGCTTCTTGTCCAAATTGTGGTGGACCCACTGCCATAGGAGAAATGTCGTTCGATGAACATCACTTGAGGCTTGAAAATGCGCGGCTAAGAGAAGAGGTACATACATCAATTGAAGGAACAACATTTTATGTCAAACTTTGGTTAATTAATTATCCTAGCTACTCGTTGGTCCAAGTACGAAAGACCTTCATAAATTTTAGATAGAAAATTAGAACAAACATGAAAAGAGTATATTCTCCTTTTAAATGAGTACACCTGATTCTACTCATATTGCATTATCAAGAACCTAACATATTAATAAAGTACCTTAACATATTCTATATAATTTTTTATCACTTTTTTCTTAATTTTTTTTTCAGATTGATCGGATTTCAGCAATTGCAGCCAAGTATGTAGGGAAACCTGTGGTGAACTATTCAAACATTTCACCTTCTCTTCCTCCGCGACCGCTAGAACTCGGTGTTGGTGCTGGTTTTGGAGGCCAACCAGGGATTGGTGTGGATATGTATGGTGCTGGTGATCTTCTAAGATCAATTAGTGGACCCACTGAAGCTGATAAACCAATAATTATAGAGCTTGCAGTTGCAGCTATGGAAGAGCTTATTGGTATGGCACAAATGGGTGAGCCCCTTTGGCTAACTACCCTTGATGGTACATCCACTATGCTCAACGAAGATGAGTACATAAGATCCTTCCCTCGCGGAATTGGACCCAAACCAACTGGCTTCAAATGTGAAGCTTCAAGAGAAACTGCTGTTGTTATCCTCAATCATGTTAACCTCGTTGAGATTCTCATGGATGTGGTATATATGTGTTTTTCTTCTCTTACTTTTACTTAACTATTTTTGTTTGAAAAATAATAACGTATTATGTTATTTCTATAGACTCTGACATTTGATTGATTTGTTTGTTGTTTTTAGAACCAATGGTCTACAGTGTTCTCTGGTATAGTCTCCAGAGCCATGACACTAGAAGTTCTTTCAACAGGGGTGGCTGGGAACTACAATGGTGCCTTACAAGTGGTACATATATTTATAGCGCAGTTATTTTTTCTTTCTTAACAGGGTTTGGCTAATTAGTAGCACTTAGATTAAGAAATTTAATGGAGAAAATGTTTAATATATAAATTATAGATTAATTAATTTTTTAATAACATAATTTTCCATATTTTAACAACATTTTTTATGCTTTCAATTCTTTAACAAGTACGTAAGGCGCTAATTAACTTTTGTCTTCTTAATGTATGCAATCAAGGTTGTAATATCTTAGATTTGTCACATTTTCTTATCTCTGTTCTTTTTTAATAATGGTATCATTTATCAAATTTATTTATTTTGTTATATTTTCACTCCATATCGCTTATGTTTATTAGTACACTAGAAAGCAATGAACTAATTGTTTGATTGATATACAGATGACAGCAGAACTGCAACTACCTACACCACTTGTTCCAACTCGTGAGAGTTATTTCGTAAGGTATTGTAAGCAACATGCTGATGGAACTTGGGCTGTTGTGGATGTGTCTTTGGATAATTTGCGCCCTAGTCCTTCGGCCAGATGTAGAAGAAGGCCATCTGGTTGTTTAATTCAAGAAATGCCAAATGGATACTCAAAGGTATGTATGTATGTGAGACTAATAAACTTGGTGCATGGTTTCTTACATTTTAAATTTTTAGTTGATAAAGTGGTGCATCGTTTTGTGCATGTTGGAATTTTACTTTTACTCAAATGTAAGGTTGTTGAACTTTTGAGAACAAGACCTGGTACATTGACCTTTACTATACCTACTTATAGCAGGATGAAACCATGTGCATTAGATAGGCTATTGCTTTTTATTTTATTGTTCCTATTAATGTTGCCTAATGTCTAATCTCTGTGTATTAGGTGACATGGGTTGAGAACGTGGAAGTGGATGATAGAGGTGTTCACAATCTTTACAAGCAGCTTGTTAGTTCTGGACATGCATTTGGTGCAAAACGTTGGGTTGCAACTTTGGATCGACAATGTGAAAGGCTTGCTAGTGCAATGGCAACGAACATTCCCACTGTGGATGTTGGCGGTATTAATAAACACTTGTGTTCTTGTTTGTTCTACACATCAAGTCTTGGAAAAATAACAATAAAACTGGATTAAACACATTATGCGATTAGCTTAAATTTAAAAAATGAGATACATAATTTGCAAGGAATAATAAAAATTTAATGTTAGTCTCTCAGTCTTATTTTCATTCTTCTAATTTGAATGTATTACTAACTTTGAGACTCATTGAATTTTGAAATTTTCAAAAAATTAAAAATATATTTTACTTTAAAATTATTAATTATTTATATATAAAAAGTCTTTGTGTGATGGCATTGCATAAATCATAACAACTATATGTGAATAATTTTCCATCATAATGTTGCTAACTAGCTAGGATTGAAAGTCTTTGGTGGGGACTATGTAGTATCTCAAAATTAACTTGTGATTCTTCCTATATGCTATTAGTGATAACAAACCAAGAAGGGAGAAAGAGCATGATGAAGCTAGCTGAAAGAATGGTTATAAGCTTTTGTGCTGGAGTGAGTGCCTCCACTGCTCACACATGGACAACACTCTCTGGAACTGGAGCTGATGATGTAAGAGTCATGACCCGAAAAAGTGTTGATGACCCTGGAAGACCCCCTGGCATAGTTCTTAGTGCTGCCACTTCTTTTTGGCTTCCAGTTCCACCTAAACGTGTTTTTGGCTTCCTCCGTGACGAAAATTCTAGAAATGAGGTATATGAATAATTCAAAAAGTTAACCTTTTAGGCGTCAATTATTGCGTGATCATAGCCCCATTATTAATAGACACAGCCTTCATGTAGTAATCTTGCTTACTTGGTGCATTTATTAATATAAAATTTCTCATTCTCTCTCTTTCTCTCATGTTTTGACTTGCCTAGTTTTTACATCAATTACGTACCTTTTATCAAATGCTTTGGATTGCATGTATATATATCATTTTCAAATTGCCAAAGAGAGTATGATAGTTATGCCCCCTTTTTCAATAAAGGCCGGGGATATGTTAGATGAAAAATGTTAGGTAGAAGAACGATAGATATCTACTTTTACACACACTAATTTACATTTAGCTGATGTTTATTATCTAATAATTGGTTCCATTTCATTTTCTACACACCTATGCTTTGATTCTATTGATGTAAAATGATCCTTTTCAATGAATTCTATACCAGGGGTTATTATGTTAGATAAGTTCTTAATTTCTCCCCCTTATACATATCTTCTCACAATTTAATTTTGAAGAATATCAACCTTTCTTGGATATAATTTAATAAAAAGTATTTCTTTTTTTTAGAAAATAGAATGAAGTAAAAAAATTAAGAGCTATCGTTTAACTCCAAGCAAGTGTTATATAATATATTAAAGATTTATTTATTTTTAAAAAATTAACTAAAGTACATAAAATATGATAAAAATACTTTTACTCTATCATTAATTAAATATTGTTATGCATATGATAAAATTATTATTTTTTTAATATTAACTTAAAACTTTATGTTTGATTAATATATAATTACTTGGCCTTAACTTGGTGTATCGAAATCAAATTCTTGCTTAAATTAAAGTATGTGTTAGTGTCAGTCGTTATTTGTTGATATCCATTTCTATTAGTTTTGCATTTTCTTTGTTATTTTAACATTTTTAATACCTTGATCGACAGTGGGACATTCTTTCCAATGGTGGAGTTGTCCAAGAAATGGCACACATCGCAAATGGACGAGACACTGGAAACTGTGTCTCTCTACTTCGAGTAAATGTATGTTCATATATTTTTTTCCTTAAAGTTTTCAGAGCGTATGTTCATGTATCTTTTTATTTGAAATTTTTATAATCCTTACCCCATTATACTTGGTTAATTGAAGTGTGACTGAACTAAATATGATAATCATGTAGAGTGCAAATTCAAGCCAGAGCAACATGTTGATTTTGCAAGAGAGTTGCACCGATTCAACCGGTTCATTTGTGATATATGCTCCGGTGGATATTGTTGCTATGAATGTAGTTCTAAATGGTGGAGACCCAGATTATGTTGCACTTCTTCCTTCAGGGTTTGCTATTCTCCCAGATGGGACCTCAACACATGGAAGTGGCATTGGTGAAACTGGACCTGGTGGATCTCTCTTAACTGTTGCGTTTCAAATATTGGTTGATTCGGTCCCAACCGCTAAGCTTTCTCTTGGATCCGTTGCTACTGTTAACAATCTCATTGCATGCACTGTTGAGAGAATCAAGGCTTCTTTGGCTGGTGAAGCTGCTTGAGCTTCATGACTTTGGATTTGTGAGGTAACATCATGACCCTGTCAAATGTATATATTAAGCAAAGTTTTTTCCACTTGGGGCTAATGAAACTTATTAAGCAGTCTATAAGAAACAGGTGTTTTATTCAAGCATCCATCCTAAAATATTTTGTTGGAACATATGTGTATTTTTATCAAAGTGATAAAAAGCAAAAATGAGTTTAATTTTGAGATTTGTTTATTAAAAATTTTAGAATTATTAAATAGATATGTGACTTAAATTCTAAAAAATAGATGCAAATGATGTGTAATAATAACATCCATGTAATAATACCAAAATGTAAAAAGAAAACGAAAGAAAAAAGTTTACTTGAATGGAGATTTTAAGGCCTTATAGCACCCACTCGATGGTCTTATGCATTGGCCTTTAAGGGTTTTCCTCAAATCATGCAATGTATGCATGCTTGGTGGAGATTTATTTAAAGGAAATAATTTTTATTATTAGTTGAAAGTAAACTTGAATTGAAAGTGAGCATGTATAGTTGAAGACTAGAAGCTGTGAATTATGTTGATTAATTTCCCTTATACATCTATTTTTCTTATGCAACTCAGCCTCCTATTTATATAAACTTGTTCCTACTCATTGATTTTAATGTTATTTTTACTTGGTAATAATTTTGTTGGCAGTTTTATTAGATTGAAGAAGGATGAAAGGGGTGCATTGTGTAGTGGAAGAAGATAAGGTGGTGAGGAACTTCGGCTTTATATTACAAAGATGGGGAGAAGTCAAGAGCGCACCTTGCATGATCCCTTCTCAGAACTCCAAAAGAGTAATGAGAGGATTAAGGTTCGGGAATTGACTTCCCTAGACATAGGAAACTTTTAAGAGCGAAATATTATAAGACCTTGCTACCCTTATTACCATTTCTAAGACTGAAAATATATATATAGCTAGCTAGCTAGGATTAACCTTTTCAGTAACTAGGGTTTAACTTTGATGTAAACTCTTGTCTTTTTCAATTCTGTTTTTGTGTGTTTTAATTTTTAGAATTGTAGCTCCTGCGCTAGTTGGTGGGAAGTTTGCATCCAAGACAAAGGCTAATTTCTCATCACACCTCCTTTGTTCAAGGTTTTGAAAATTAATGGATGTGTTCCTTTCTGTGAATCGATTAGTTCACTCTTTTTGTAATATAATTATTGTGTTTGTTTAATTACATATATATAATAGATAATAGACGGGTAGATATATTTAGAGATATTTACATACGCTATTATATTTTTATTACATAAAAATAATATGAAAAAATTAAAATAGCAAATTTGAAATTGTTTAGACCCAAGGTTGTGTGTTTTCAAATTTTTGTTTTAACATGTAATTTTTTTTCTTTAATTATAAAACATTTTTCTAGTTTCTAAAATAATAAAAATTGGTTTAACTTTATCAAATAGAAATTATATTAAAATGATGTTTCTTTAATTATTATCTAATTCAATAAGTTTATTACATACGTACATGATAATTTTTAATTGAGTTAATGTAAAATATTTTACAACTATCAATATGTATCAATGTGGATGTCGTGCAAAAGAAAAAAGGCAGCCAGAACGAGGGATTTGAAGGCTTTGAATTTTGCCTTGATGGCCAAATGGCACGGGATAATATGCTAACAAAGGATATTAGGAGGTATAATTGTACGGAGAACCTACACCGTCAAGGCATACCGCGTTGAATCTTATTTACATAAGATAAATATAATTCTTATTTTATAAACTGATTTGTTAATATTAAATTAGGTTATTGGATTCATATTTTTAATATGGATCTCAGGATTAATTTTAAAATTATTTATTAATTTTGAGTCTATCGTGTTATAAATTGTTAAACTGCTAATCAATTTCTATTGAATATGATATGTTACATAAATTTTACTAACTTATTAAGTATATATAAGTCGAGATAAACTCCAATACATTTATAATATATATGGAATTTGAGTTGAAATGGTGATAAATTCAATTTGTTGTTGTATTTGCATAGAGGGATATTCAATTTGTTGGAAGTGATGACTTATGTGCACTACAGGAAAAAAGACTATCTATGGCATGATTTTTATGGACAAATTTCTAATTTTGCTTCCAAAACTATTTTTGTCAGTGAAAAAATTATTGTGTCAGTCGGCTGCAATAATATATGTTGCGTGATAACCTCTGCTATTCACATGTCTGTTCTGAGCTGTAATTTGGGACAGAATATACAATTGGGTAGGTGTAAGAATAGCTCAACATTGTCAACAAAGAAATCGCTTTGAACAACACTGCATAAACGTGTACAATAGAGAAGCATATTAGAAGTGCAAAGCTGTTTGGTGTATGCATGGGCTTTATGGACTCATAGGAAGAGATATGTGAAGACTCATTATCCGTGGCACATTTGGACGGAGTTATGTTTAACAAAATGGATCAGCAAACAAGAATATATAATCAATTAGTCAATTTGTGTTAAATATGTATTTTCCCTCTTTTATGTTTTAGTATTTTTATTTTTTTAAAATAAAAATACAAATTAAACACAGAGTAGCTAGTTGGTTATGTATTTTTAATTAAATATATCTGTGTACTTTATTTTTGGACTGTATGGTTCTTATGACTTAATTGGTTTTTGGGAAGGGGCACAGTTTGATTTTTGGTTTTTGGATCTTGTATTTCTTTTGAATTGTACTTTATTTGAATTTGGATTGCTTTACTAGGGGATCATGGTGTGCAATTTAGGCAGGTGGTTAATGCCATGCATTAGTTGGGCTTGTTATTGGGTTTTATATAGTACTGGGTTTTATATAGAACAATTATGGATTCATTCAGACATTTACTTAGAGACTACAAATTATCAAGAAAGCATTTACTAATCAATAATTTGGAAGACTAATTTATTTTGCGTTTTGTATTGTTCAAGCAAAGGAGATTTCCATATGAATATTGTATTTGCGTCCGCACAATGCAACAATTCATTCAAGCAATAAAACACAAGTTTTTGGTCTATTTAAATATCAATCGTTATTAATCCACGTGTCACATTCTAATTAAAAGAAACGCAGATTTCCATTTCGCCCAAGAATGGAAAGGATCTGGATTTCATATTCTTGGTTACTTGCATTTGTGAATACGGAATACGTTCTGCTCTCTTTGTCCAATTGGGCCATACAATTTTTTCCCCCTCTACATTAAGCCTTTTTTTTTTTTTTTTTTAAAGTTGGGCTTTAACAATCTTCTAGTTTAAATGGTCTGGTTTTGGGTAATAAAATTGAAAAATTAAAAATACAAAACAAATATATTAAGTATGAAAAATAAAGGCTACAAAATCATAAATGGATAATTTTGTATAATCATATATGTAATTTAATATTATTATTATTTTATTATTGTTATTGCTTAATTATACTTTTCTCCCTTTATTTAGTTATTTTGTTCAATTTGATCCTATTATTATTATATATACTTTGGTTGGTTTTGTGAAAAGATGATATTTTCACATTAATTTTTAAAATTAAGATATGAAATTCAGCTTTTCAATAATAATATGAAAAAACTAATGAAAGAAAATAAAAGGAAAATATAATTAAACCTATTATTGGTGTTGATGTGATATTATTAATATTTATGTGATGAGCTACCAACATGCCACCTGTAACAATGAGATGTGAGAGACTGAGGGTGGCAGAGTTTGCTTTTTTGCATACATTCCAAAATAGGAAAGAGGAGATTGGAATAAATGGTTTCATTTCATTTGATTTGGATTCTTGTTTCACTTCCTTCATTTCATTTTGCTCTGTGTGTTCCACCACAGGTACGTTGTTGTTGTTCTTCCTGTCCTTTTATTTTTGTTGGTATGTTCTGCTCTTTTCCCATCTCATCACAAGGTGCTTCTACCATTTTTATCCCGTTCTTATCGTGCTCAACATGAGCTTTTATCCCATGATTCCCCCTCTTTTTCTGACTAATTTTGCTTGAATTGTTTGTTTATTCATCAGTTTTTTCTTGGCTGAACTGTGAACTCCATTAGGTAGCCCTTCTGTTTTTATTACTATTTCTGGTGTTTGTTCTTTCTTTGTTGTTCGCATTTCATTTCTTTTATAATTTTGTTAGTGTAATAAGATTGTCATACACGATATTAATAGCTTGTGGAACCGTGAATTTTTTTCATAAGGTCGAGAAAATGATTAAACCATTAAATTAATTGGTCCCTATTGTATTATTCTCTTTTTAATAGTTCATAAAAGTAATGAAATTATATAAGTAATTTCTAAAATATTGAGTCTATATATCTGTTTAGTCCTGCATTACAGTCTTTTACTGATATTAAGAGATTACTTTAAAAGATTGTTTAATACTTGAGAGATTAGCATGATTTCTAATTTTAACTATGACTTCTTATATAATAGCATTATTTAAAGTTAGTTTGGATGTTTTTCTGCTGGATGGACTCACCACAACAAAGAAAAAAAATGTAATTTACTTCAAAAGATAAAGTTTTTATATTTTAAGAAAAACTAGTTTTAACTTTTAGAGATTTTTTTTTTCTTCTCCTAAAAGTTTTTTATAGGAAATTTAGCCAAACTGCCGCAAAGAGGGGTCTAAGGAATAAATCCATGGTTTATTACAAATCACCACCAAGAAGTATTTCTCAGCTAGCTAGTTGCATGAAATAGCAAACGTGACTATGGAGAAATAACATGTAATTCTCAATTTCTTTTGCTTACTTTTATGGACTTTTCCAATTTCTATGCAGTTTGTAGCCAATTGACTGGAAATTAACATGATGCGTTCTCAACACCATGAACCTCTAAAAGCGAATTGGAAGCTTGTATTTGTGACCATTCTGTTAGTGAATATACTATTGAGAGCTAATCGTAATCCACCAGGAGGTGTATACAGTTTTGATGATCCAAACCCACACAATAGAGGGATGCCAACTTTAGCTCATAAACCATTATTTCAGGTTTTCAGAAACTTCAACACCACAGCTATGATTACCTCTATGGCTGCTCTTCTACTTCTTTTGGTGGCATTGGTTTCTGATGGTAAATTGGCAGAACATGCAACTATGCTTGCACTGCATGCTTTGCAACTTACCTTTTCAGCATTACCAGGGGCATTTTTGCCTATTTTATGTCTATATTTGGCCAACTACCCTGCACTTGTCTTTTTCTTTACTCTTCTTGGACTCATATTTTACTGCATTGTTGTTCCTGTCTTGTGCATATATCCCCTGTGGAAATGGTTGCACTCTATTTTCTCAAGTTGATATAGTGGTCTCCAGGTTTTGGTTTCTTCTTTTGTCTGAAAGAGAACCAGGACAAGAATGATCAATTAGAAGAGCATATGTAATTAGGAGATTGAACTATTTGTAGTGTTTACTCTTTTTCATGGTTAGGGAGATTGAACTACTTACTAGTGTTTGCTTTTTTACTTGGATTGGAAGATTGAACTATTAGCCAATGTTTGCTTTTACTTGGATAGTGATATATATATATATATATATATATATATATATATATATATATGTATATATATATATATATATATATATAAGTCGTTTTATTTTTAAAAAATATTTTAGATCTCATTTATTGTCGTTAAATTAGTTCTGATTGCCATTAGTAATGTTATAATCAACGAGGTGAACAACTTAAAGGATAAACAATTTTACTTTGGTATGTTTTGCCAAAACTAGTTTAGTTTCAACTTGCCTTTCAAGAATTTTCATAGTTAAGTAATGTAATTTGAAAGACTTTTGTTCGAATCAATTATTATCTTAGGCATGCATATCAAAATATGTCAAGACTCAATAAATAAGATAAACTAACTAAAGTCGTGGAAAAGATTTCTAGACAATTAATAAAGTCTATTAATCCAAATTGGATATTTGTTGGACCAATATGTCGGGATTCAACTGGATTTCCATAACTGGATTTCTATTTAAGTGTATGGTGGTAATGGATAATTAGTTAGATTTTATAAGTTGAAATTATTCTTTTGACATGTTGAATATGAGACACTTAATTCAGAGTTTTAAACACTAGCATGTTTATTAGCACATTTGATTCATTAGTTCTTGTATTGTAAAGAATGAGTTCTATCAGCCAGACTAATAAGGCAAAAATTGCAACCATTACCTTCTCGTAAGGAATGATTCAAAGTTGCCATGCCATCTACTTATGATTGAGAGGTGAGTACTAGAATAATTACTGCACAATCAAGGTTTCAAGATAATTGATAAATCAATAATAAAATGAAAAATAATGAAATTAATCTTTGATTTTTTTTCAACCCTTACCCATCAAAAAAGAAAGATAAAATAATAAAGCATAAGAAAATAAAAAAAAGTGTAGAAAATCTTGTCTTTAAATATCTTGGATTTTTTTCGACCCTCACCCCATCACTTTAAAGAAAGATAAAATAATAAAGTATAAGAAAATAAAATAATAAAAAAAAAGTGTAGAAAACCTCATCTTATAAAAACTAACGTTATTTTGCTCCTCATAAATTTTTTTCCAAAAGACGAAGAAAACTCGGAAAATGAAATCCTCGTCTTTAAATATCTTGTCCACCAAATCATTTGCAAAAGTAAAATAAAAATAATTCAAAAATAGATAGCTCATTTATTTAAACAATTAACACATTTAACAAGAAAACAGAACAAAGACAAAGGACTAACATCAAATTAAACACGAACAAAGCGGATGAACGAAAATGAAACGAACAGAAAACAATTAAGAGAGAGAAACCAAAAACGAACCATTTTTCTACGAAGCAATTTCGTATAGAGAGCCTTGTACAATTTATGTGTAGAATGGTTTACATGACTTTAACCATCACCAACATTAAAATTGAGAATAGTTCAATTTTCAATATTCACATAATATTCACATAACAGTTTATAACCACTCTTAACGTGTCTTTGACACATTACAAAAATCAACATTCTTTATGAAAAGATTACCTCAGACTACTACCTCACCAAAATAATAAGAATTAGAAAATAAATAAAGGAAATAAATTTAAGAAAAAGAATTACACAATACACAAGTCAAACCCTAGGAGATGAAAAACATGAAACTGGTTAAAGAAATTGATATTATTAAAATTTCCTCTTGGTCTAAGTTCTTATTTTCTACCTCAAACAATTATTTTACCATATATTGTGCTCGTATGTATTTTGTAAGTGTATGTTCCTTAATTATTTGGTATGTGTAATCTTTTTATCAAAGTTGCAACGAAAATATTATAGATCATGAGAAAGAAGACAATATTTTCGAAGCATTATCTCCAACTGAAAAAATTAATTGTGAGAACAATTATGACAACCAGGTGGAAAAAGTAACGAGTTCGAAATGGCTGTGAATAGAGTAATGCTGTGAGTAAAGTGATTTTTTTTTTTTTTTTAGTTCTTTTGTAGGTGGTATTCTTTAACATTATTCTTTTGTAGAGTAATACAAGGCTTTTTATATATATTATTTTTAAATTCTAAATTACCTTACTTTCAATTTTTTATAATTTAAAAATGTAAAATTATCCCAATATTTTTGTAATGGATTTTTTTATCTGTCTAATTTTTTCAATTTTTTTTAAACCTAATCATTAACAGTAAGCAAATTATTTAAAATATTTGTTATGATCTTGATATTTTTTTAGTTGCTTGATTTGACTTTTCTTTACCTTACATAAAAATGTTAACTTTTTAAAACATTTAAATTTCAAATTATAACACTTTCTTTTTTCTTAAAAAAAATAATAACATTGTTATTTAAAACTTCTATTTTTTTTAACAAATCAAATAATGTTGTAAAAAAAATAAAACTTTTAAAAAATTAATATTACTTAGTTTTAGTTATTGTTTAAGATGATCCTTCTTGACATGGTAAATTAGGAGAATCATCTATTTTTTTCTAGTTATTATTATTTTTCTTGACATGGTAAATTAGGAAAATTTGGTATATTAGACTCCTTACCTTTTGATGGAAGAAATGACTATAGAAAGATACAGGTGAATAAATTGGTATTTATAAATTTTACTCTACTTCTTTATTTTGTCTAACCTTTTTACTTCAAATTGTTACCATATTAGGCTTGTGTAGACAATATTTCTATAAGAGATGTTGATGTACAAATTATCTTATTATAATTAAATTTTATTATTTAACAAATTAAACTTCTTCCTATTATTTTATTGCATCTCAGGATAATTGTGGAGTCTGTGTTGCTAAATGAGTAATTGTAGGTGCAAAACATGCAATTATGACCAAATAGCAGTAAGTATTTTTGGTTAAATATGGTTGAGAAACATTAGAGGTAACAGATGGGTTCCAAAAACCTATGAGATCAAGTCATTGTGGACCACTACGTACTTTTGTGATAACTTATACAAACTTCTCAATACAAAGCTATTAATTCAAGAATGAAGATACATGTTAAGAGAAAATGCTGCATTTTTGAATTCATACATAATTTTGAGGAGGCTTTGAGAGGATAAAAAAAATGAATTGGTTACTGATTTTAAGTCTTAGTTTTGAGAACCTGTGTTGACCACTTTTGTTCAAGATAATGAGAAAAATGTTTGAAAAATCTATACAATAGAGATTTTTATAAAAAAATGTTGCTGCATTACTTGTTTCTAAGCTAGTAGTAAATAAGGATAGACTGATCTTTAAGTTGAAAAAGTATTACGACTGCTATATACAAAGGACAATTGTTTATGATGCTTCATAATCAACATTTCATTATGAATGTAGAGATCTTGAGTCTCGAGACATTCTGTGTTTACACATTTTTTGTGCCATAAAAGAATAGTATGTAGATCATATTCCATGCAATTTGATTTTAATTCACGCAGGGCTAAGAATGCTAAGATTGCATTTATGTCTTCTTATGCATAAGAGGGAGTAGAGTCTGATGTGATAGAGGTTGCTCGATTTGGCACATATTGCAGTGTTTGTACCAAGTTTTGCAAGATAGATAAAAAAGATATGACATTACAATGAGGCCATGAATGACATACTAAAGTTCACTAATATGTATGAGAAGTTAGAGGAGCCCATGGGCACACAAAGCTTATCAATAAAAATTCTGCGATCCCAACATAGTCAATATTAAAGGGGCTCCAAAGAAGAGTAAGATTAACATGAAGAGGTCAAGACATTGTTCAAGTTGTGGTAGAACAAAACACAATGTTGGGGTGCGTAGTAGTACATATGCATTTCCATCCTATCTTTCTAATAAGGATAATCCTCAGGAAAGGAGTGAAGATGCTAAGGAACCTATTATTATGGATATAAGACCAAAATACTCTTGTAGTTCTGTATACTATTTGATCCTTTCATATGCCAATTATTTTTTAAGCTCTTAGAAGATGTACATGGAGTCATAACATTATATCTTAGCAGTTGGATTATCCAGATAAATTACACAGCCGTAACATATCTTAATTGGTGTTTAGCTAAGAGACATTCATAACTAACTAAAGGTTTTTCAATTTAGCAGATTTTGAAGTTACAATTGGATACTAACTGGCTTGGGTAATGTTTAACTCTCGAGTTTATTTCTGAGGGTGAATTCACCAGTTCACTCATAGCAAATCCTCTTGAAGGAAGAAAATCGAATTGGTACCAATTCAGCAACCAAAGAACGTGGAAATCGAATTAGATCTCGAGTTTAGGGTTCCTCTTGTGAAATATATCAATTAATAAAACTGGTCTCTTGACTAGTTTATTTATCTTGTATACTGCATACGACACTATAAGAAAGACCCAATTTTTTTTCGAACAATAGACTAAAGAGGGTAATAAAAATTCGTAAAATCAATATGAAATGTTGAACAGTGTAATTGTAATTCTGAATTTGATGTATATGTATTCATCCACAAGTTATGGTTTTTAATAAGGATTAGGGTAGGTGAACTTCTCTATAAGATCTTATGGAAAGATACGAAAATGAGCTTATACATAAATGAAAAGTAACTTTTAAAAGTCTATAGAATGATGTGAAAATATAATAAATTGATGCTTTTGATGGGCTTTTTATATTCTTCTTAACAAAAGTTACAAATAACTTGAAAGCTATACAAACTTGAAAAGTAAGCATAGATAGAAATAGAAACACTTACTAACTTATCTGTGTAACGAGAAGAGTGATTAACGATAAGAATAGTATATTATTCTATTTCTTTTCAAATATTTAGGTGCACCTCATCTTACTCAATAAATTCACATAACAAATAAGGAGGGAATTCACTTTCTCTATTTGTATGTATTTCTTTTTTCTAATTTGTTTGTTCTGTGTCTCCTTTTCATATTTGTTGGCAGTTGCCACCACCAGAATATACATGTAGAAGGTATAAACAACTAATCCAAGTAGCAAGCATTTTATTTCTTCTCAAAGTAAATTTGCAAAATGATAGAATTTGATATTCACCTGATACAAAATCTTTTTCTCAGATAAGCAATCAAAGGACTACGAATTAAATACTAAACACTAAAAACATACAAAAATTTGGTTACGGAAGGGGAACCTGGCATGCTTCATCCCCTCACACCTACAATTATGCTCCTCTTTCCATTTTCTCATGTTTGATTCAACCCTCATAATTTCAAGCTCGTTTTTTCCTTACCAACGCAGGTCTTTTGCCCTGTGATGAAGTTGTTTTGGACGAACATGTTAGCAGCCCTCGCAGCATAGCCAGAACACCCAAACCCAGGAAAGATGCATAAATTGCTAATAGCTTATCAGATGCCCTCTTGGAACCCATCATTTCTGATAATATAGCAGCCTGCAACCCACAAATTTTTTTGTTACACCATCCATGGCTGGGATAGAGATTATTATCACAACTCCAACTTTGGTGAAACAAATGCCATTATAAAGTCAAATCAGAGAGGTTACACTTTTGTAGTGTAATTAATGCCTTAACAAGCTATCTGATTGTTAGAAAAGCTTGACACAGTTTCGGATTAAAAAGTATAAAACTTAAGACACATCTGTTTAAGCACTTTTTGATGTCATTTCCGATCAGAATTAGAGTTTCATCTCAATAATTTATACCAAAATTTATTTATTATGTAGATTATCGACATAAAACTCCAATTCTAATTAGAAAACAGTACCAAAAGCTCCTAAAGAACTGTATGCAAATTTCGTACAATTTCGTAACCCCAATTTTTGTTTCATTATATTTAGACAGCAAATTATATAATCAATTCAACATATGATCTAACAGCTGCAGAAAACTACCATTTTTTCCCCTACTACAATGCAATAAATGATAACCAAGAAAATCTTCAAATGAAAATGTATGGCACAATACAACTAAAATATTCACACAAACAAATGAATTGAATCTAAATGAATGATTGGTTGCTTACAACTCTAAAAAGTTTGACTTTTTCTCCGTCCAAGCATCAAACAAAAGAATAATACCCCTTCCCTCTCCTACCCCAGAAGCCTAATAATTTACATTACCCCATGATCCACATAAACATGACACCCTATTGATAAAAAAACAAAAACAGAAAAAAGGGGTCATATGAAAAATGGAAAAAGAAACCTTGAACAAGCAAAAAAAGAATTAAAAGGTGATGGATAGATAGATACCATGGAGGTAGTGACAGAGACGCCATAGATCAAGCAAGTGGTGTTGAACCAAGGCTTGGAAGCAAAAATACCATAGAGGTTGAGAAGAGCAAGGGGCCATTGGAAGAGAAGTTCAAACCAAACAAGGCCTACAAAAAAGTGGGGTTTTTCAGCGACAAGGTAATCATCATAGTCATTTGTGTATTGATTTTTGAGTTTGACAAGGATGTCAGGGAAGTAAGAGAGAGGAAGACACGTTTGAGCGTCTATGAGAGGAGCCACCACAGTTATCAAGAGGAAGAACAGCAACAGAATTGCATCCACTAGCTTACACACAACACCCATTTGTTGATTCAAGGATTTTGGTGGTTCTTAAGGCACAGACTCAAGATTGGGGAATGAAAACTGAGATGGGGTGTATGAAAAAAGGGATCTTTCAAGTTCCAGCCTCCAATATGGGAATGAACCCAAAACACTTGGACTTTGAATCCTTGTATCTGTATGGATCCTTCTTTTTTTATTATTATTAATTAAATTTTTTTAAAAAAATATATTTTCTTTTCAGTTTTAGAAATATTTAATTATTTATAATTTCCTAAAACATAGCTTGGGATTTTAACGAGTTATTTAAAGTTCAAATTCCAATGGAACACATGTTTAGTTTTTTAATTAATTAACTGGCGTAATTGATAATATCTCATTTTTATTTTTGATGTGATTCTTAATTTTACAAATATATATATATATATATATATATATGTAATTATGGTATAATATTTATAATTTTATATTCTTAACTAATCAAAAGTTATAATAATTGCACGGTTCCAGAAACTATAATAATTGTGTATAAGAAATGAAATGAGAACTCAGAACAACGAAGAAAATATGAAACATCTGAAATAGGATGAGAACAGAAGGGCTAGCTACGCCTACAATGGATTTTACTATTTTCTTGCTAATTATTTTATCTTTTTTCAATATAATATTAATTATATTTTTTATTTATATTCTTTATAATATCTAAGATAATACATGAGTTGGCCTTTGAAATTTTAGGCTTTTTTAAACTAGGTCGCTGATATTTTATTAATAAATTGTAAGTTGTGGGATAAATGAGTTTGGTCTGTAGTAAAAAAACCTGTTCACCATCACACTATAATACTGTTTTGTTAAAAATTCTCATAGAATATTATATTTATATTTAAAATAAACAATTTTTAAACCAGATCTCGTTAATAAATTTTACAAATAGATATTTATAAAGAAATTTATAGAGAAATAAATCAACTTATTAAATTATATATTAAGTCAAATTTTTTAAATAAAATAACTCAAAAATAATTGATTACTTATCACAAAAGAATGAAAGATATAAAATAAAAATCATATGTAACTTGTGAAGCGTGGACAGCGCAGACTAAGTTTATAAGAAGGAGACAAGTTGCAAATTACCACAAACTTGAAGAATTTTAACACGTAAGAAAAACAACATTTGCACCAGCCATATATGCAATTATAGTAACTGAATTTGTATTATTATAAATGTATCAATCACATTCACACTTAAGGCATGTGATGTGGATTAAATTTTAGTCAAAATTAAAACTTTTTAAATAAATGAACTAAATTTAACTTTTTATTTGTTAATAGTATATTTATTGACATTTACAGAGTACAGATTATTTTTGACTAAATAATTAAAATATGATATGTCTTTTATCATAAACTTGTAAGAGAGATACAATATTCATTTTGCTTATATTTATAATATTAACCTAGGTTTTTCCTTTTTTTTAGAAATCTAAAACTAGAATGTTTGGCTGAATCATTATATAACATGTTGAATAGTAAAATCATTATATAACATTTTATTATTGAATATTGTTTCATGTAATTCGAGCAAATGAATCGAAGTAAATTGTCATAAATTTTGATTCGAGTTAAAAAATAATTCATTTTAAAATAAAATTTATATTATTGAGTAGAGCTGAATTAAAATTTAATTCATGTTCAGTTCTAATTCTAAAGTCATTTGACAATTAAAATTAACTAAGTTAATAAATAAAATAAGGTGTTAATTGTGTTTTATTTTATTCATCCTTCTGCATTGATGAGGTCATTAATTTTAATATCCAAGTCTTGTAAGATTCTCTTTCTATACTTTTTTATTTTTTTTATGTTTTATTATTTTATCTTTCTTTCTGTGATGGGTTGAGGGTAAAAAAATCCAAGATCAAATTCATTATTTTTTATTTTATTATTGATTTATCAACTATTTTGAAATCTTGATTGTGCAGTAATTATTCTAATACTCACCTTTCAAAACCACCACTAACAAATTTTGAATTATTCGTATAGTAGCAGTTGCAATTTTTGCCTTATTAGTCTTGTTGATATAACTCATTATTCAGAGTTCAAGAACCAATGAATCAAATGTGCTGATAAATATGTTAGTGTTTAGAATTCTGAATTAAATGTCTCATGTCCAACATGTCAAAAAAACAATTTCAGCTTACAGAATCTAACCAAGTATCCATTGTCACTGTACACTTAAATGGAAATCTAGTTGAATCCCAACATATTAGTTCAGAAAATATCCAATTCAGGTTCTAGTTAATAGACTTTATTAGTGTTAGAAATTCCATATCGCTTAAAGATAGAGTTGAGTTTGTTACATGTATATAAGTGAGGAGCAGTCCTCACTTTCCAAGTCGGTTTGTAGAATTAAGTTAGGTTCATCATCCGTATTTGTACACATGATATCAGAGTCTATCATATGATTGTTTGTGTCCTATTGTCGGGAATTACACCTCGTTGTCGAGTATTATTTAGTGGGTTTATCGTGCTCCGTTGTCAGGCCAAAATTGAATCATCGTCTCCATGTTTGATAGGAGGGGAGTGTGTTGGAAATCCACATCGTCTAAAAATAGAGTTTGTTACATGTATATAAGTTGGATGCAAATCCCACTTTACAAGCCTGATTTTTATAAGGTTGAGTTAGATGCATTACCCACATTTCTAACAATTAATTGTCTAAAAATCTTTTCCAAGTTACTTTCTCTTATTTCTTAAGTCTTGACAAATATCAATAATTATATTATGATATGTATATCTAAAATAATAATTGATTTGAACAAAAGTATTTTAAATGACATTGAACTATGAAAATTTTGAAAAGCAATAAATTAGTTTAATTTCAACATTGTCTTTCAAAAAGTTTCATAGTTCAAAGAATTTCTTTGATTATGCATTATTTATAATAACCGAATTTGCATATATTATTAATGTATAAATCACATCCACGGTTAAGGCATGTGATGTGGATTAAATTTGAGTCAAAATCAAAACATTTTAAATAAATGAGCTAAATTTAACTTTTTAATAGTTCAATCGTTTGGTTTTTACGTGTTTGATAGTATATATATATATATATATATATATATATATATATATATATATATATATATATATATATATATATTAATAAAGAATATTGTTAATAGTATATTTATGGACATGTGTAGAGTACAGATTATTTTTGACTAAATAATTAAAATATGATCTGTCTTTTATTTTAAACTTGTAAAAGAGATACAATATTCGGTCTTGATATATTTTGTTTATATTTATAATATTAACCTAAGCCGTTTTTTTTTTTTTTTTTTTTTAGAATGCTTGTTGAAATGATGAAAATCATTATATAACATGTTGAATAGTAAAATATTTATATAAATTCACTTATTATTCGATATTGTTTTATATAATTCAAACAAATGAATCGAAGTAAATTGTCACAAATTTTCATTCGAGTTATAAAAATAATTTATTTTAAAATAAAATTTATATTATTGAACAGAACTGAGTTAAAATTTAACTCAATTTGACTTATGTTGAGTCCTAGTTCCAAAGTTACTTGACAAATGAAACTAACTAAACACAAGTTAATAAATAAAATTTGACGTAAATTGTGTTTTATTTCACTCATTCTTATGTGTTGATAAGGTCATTAATTTTAATATCCAAGTCTTGTAAGATTCTCTTTCTACATTTTTTTTTATTTTCTTATGCTTTATTATTTTATCTTTCTTTTTGTGATCGGGTGAGGGTTAAAAAAAAATAATTCAAGATCAATTTCATTATTTTTTATTTTACTATTGATTTATCAACTATCTTGAAACCTGGATTGTACAGTGATTATTCTAATACTCACTTCTCAAATCCATCAGTAGATGGCATGACAACTTTAAATCATTCCTGATGAAAATATATAACGGTTGCAATTTTTGCGTTATTAGTCTTGTTGATATAACTCATTCTTTACCATCTAAGAATTAATGAATCAAATGTGCTAATAAATATGCTAGTGTTTAGAACTCTGAATTAAGTGTCCCATGTCCAACATGTTAAAAGAACAATTTCAGATTATAGAATCTAACTAAATATTCATGGCCACCGTACACTTAAATGGAAATTCAGTTGAATCCTAACATATTAGTCAAAAGAAAATCTCCAATTCAAGTTAATAGACTTTATTAGTGCCGGAGATCTCACATCGCTTAAAGATAATATTGCGTTTGTTGTATGTATATAAGTGAGTAGTCGTCCTCACTTTATAAGCCAGTTTGTAGGATTTAATTAGGCTCATCACCTGCATTTATACACATGATATCAGAGTTTATCCTATGATTGTTTGTATCCCATTATCGGGAATTGCAACCTGTTGTCGGAGATTGTTTGGTAGGTTTATCATACTCCGTTGTCGGACCAAAATTGGATCATCATCTCCACGCTTGGCAGAAGGGAAGTGTGTTAGAAATCCATATTAACTAAAGATAAGGTCTATTGCATGTACATAAATAAGATACAAATCTTACTTTACAAACCCGATTTCATAAAATTGAGTTAGACCCATCGTCTACATTTCTAACAATTAGTTATCTAAAAATCATTTTCACCACTTTAGTTAGTTTTACTCATTCCTTGAGTCTTGACAAATGTCAATAACTATATTTTGGTATGCATGCATGAGACAATAATTTATTCGAGCAAAAGTCTTTCAAATGACATTACTAAACAACGAAAATCTAAAGACAATGTTGAAACTAAACTAATTTTAGTAAAAGATATCAAAGTAAAACTGCTTTTTCTTTAAATTGTTCACCTCCTCCTTAATTATGACATTACTGATGGCAAATTTCTTTAACGACAATAAATGAGATCTAAAATATTTTTCTTAAAAAAAATTGACTGTAAATTTAAAATATATAATAAGTACTTTGTGAACTTTTTACCAATGAGTGAGACCTTTTTATTTTACAAAATTTAATAGAAAATAATTTTTATTAATAAATATAAAGTTAAAACTACCGATCTTATTGTAAATATCTTACTTTCTTAGCATAACTATTCAAACTTGAACTCACAACTCGTACTCCATGGCCCAACATCTTGACATTTATAATTTGAACAAGGGAGAGTAATTTAGATTAATTTCTTGTTACTGTTTGACTTACCATATATTTGTCCCCTTTTTGTTTCAGTTTTGAGAATAACAAATTCAGCAGTCAAAAGACCGGAGCTGAAAGAACTGGTTCCTCATCACTACTTAGACAATAAAGAAGTTATCTTTACTTAGGCAGAGATCTATGCTTGTTATAAACATGTCGTCCATGAATGTCAATAACTCTAATAAAATAAAAAAAATAACTTTATTAGCAATATACAACTAATTAACCAATTCACTCATAAAATATATATATTTCTCTCTATTCATATTTTATACACATATGTATTTCTCTTTCTTCACATTTTATAACCGGTTATCTGATTGTCTACCAAATATTTTTCATAAAAAAAAAAGTTGTGTATTTATAAAATCAAAGCTTTCTATCTATATATCTTTCCATTACATCTTTTATTATGGCATGTTTGGATTAACTAAATCAATTGCAAAAAAAAAAAAAAAACTCCAAGTTTTAATCCACACCATATACATAACAGGAAATTAGTCAACAATAACAAATCTGAAATTAAAATTCTCATTCTCATTTTATCCGAGTAAAAGCGATATAGTAAACACTAATATTATAACAAAAACAAGAAAACAGTGGATATAGTTAGATCTCCCTGTCCAAGTAAAGACTATATGATAAACACTGGCATGTAATTCAATCTCCTTGTCCAAGTAAAAGGGATATAGTAAACACTAGCAAATAGTTGAATCTCATCATCCAAGTAAAAGCAAACATTGGCTAATAGTTCAATCTTCCAATCCAAGTAAAAAAGCAAACACTAGTAAGTAGTTCAATCTCCCTAACCATGAAAAAGAGTAAACACTAGCAAATAGTTGAATCTCCTTATTACATGTGCTCTTCTAATTGATCATTCTTGTCCTGGTTCTCTTTCAGACAAAAGAAGAAACCAAAACCTGGAGACCACTATATCACCTAGAGAAAATAGAGTGCAGCCATTTCCTTAGGGGATATATGCACAAGACAGAAACAACAATACAGTAAAATGTGAGTCCAAGGAGAGTAAAGAAAAAGACATGTGCAGGTTAGTTGGCCAAATGTAGACATAAAATAGACAAATATGCCCCTGCCATTGCTGAAAAGGTAAGTAGCAAAGCATGCAATGCAAGCATATTTGCATGTTCTGCCAATTTACCATCAGAAACCAAAGCCATCAACATAAGTAGAAGAGTAGCCATAGAGGTAATCATAGCTGTGGTGTTGAAGGTTCTGAAAACCTGAAATGATGGTTTATGAGCTAAAATTGGCATCCCTCTATTGTTTGGGTTTGGATCATCAAAACTGTATACACCTCCTGGTGGATTACGATGAGCTGTCCATAGTACATTCACTAACAGAATGATCACAAATACAAGCGTCCAATCCACTCTTAGAGGTCCATGGTGTTGAGAACGCATCATGTTAATTTCCAGTCAATTGGCTACAAACTGCATAGAAATTGGAAAAGTCCATAAAAGTAAGCAAAAGAAATTGAGAATTACATGTTATTTCTCCATAGTCACGTGCTATTTGATGCAGCTAGCTAGCTGAGAAATACTTCTCCGTGGTGACATTAAACATAGGAAGTTAGGTGCTTCCACTACTTCATAGAACATATTTCTTTTAAAAACTTTTCTCTTTCTTATCTATGGGAGATACTTAACTAGTCGAATTATATTGGAGTTGACCACCACACATTTTTAATTAAACATTTTTTAATAAATCATGGAATTCTTAGTCTTGTCTTTCCAATAATATTGACAGGACCGGTAAACTTTCCCCTAAACTTTTAGGAAAGAAAATAAGGAGAATTTTTTTTTTTCTAAAAGTTAAAACTAGTTTTTCTTAATACATATAAACTTTCTCTTCTAACTTTTTTTAAAAGATGTTTTTAAAAATTAGTTAATAAAAAATTGATTTTAAAATTTAAAGTAAATTACATTTTTTTTCTTTGTTCTGTGAGTCCATCTAGCAGAAAAACATCCAAACTGACTTTAAATAATGCTATTATAAAAGAAGTCATAGTTAAAATTAGAAATCATGCTAGTCTCTCAAGTATTAAACAATCTTTTAAAGTAATCTCTCAATATCAGTAAAAGACTGTAATGCAGGACTAAACAGATATATACACTCAATATTTTAGAAATTACTTACATAATTTCATTACTTTTAAGAACTATTAAAAAGAGAATAATACTATAGGGACTAAGGGACCAATTAATTTAATGGTTTAATCATTTTCTCGACCTTATGAAAAAATTCACGGTTCCACAAGCTATAACAACCGTGCATGACAATGTTATTACACTAACAAAATTATAAAAGAAATGAAATGTGAACAAGAAAGAAAGCACAAACACCAGAAATAGTAATAAAAACAGAAGGGCTACCTAATGGAGTTCACAGTTCAGCCAAGAAAAAACAAACAATTCAAGCAAAGTTAGTCAGAAAAAGAGGAGGAATCATGGAATAAAGGCTCATGTTGAGCACGACAAGCACAGGATAAAAGTGGTAGCAGCACCTTGGGAAAAGAGCAGAACATACTACCAAAATTAAAAAAAAATAAAATATTTGATAGATAATGTAATGCATACACAAATCTAGTTATAAAATAATTATAAAATGTGAGAAGAAAAAAATCATATATAATTTTAGGTGAGAAATTTGGCTAAGCATTACATCTGGTTGCTTAGTAAAATTGAAAATAAAAAAGACAGAAAGAAGAAGATGAAAGTACCCGTGGTGGAACACACGGAGCAAAATGAAATGAAGGAAGTGAAACAAGAATCCAAATCAAATGAAATGAAACCATTTATTCCAATCTCCTCTTTCCTATTTTGGAAAGTTTGCAAAAAGAAAACTCTGCCACCCTCAGTCCCTCACAGGTCATTGTTACAGGTGGCATGTTGGTAGCTCATCACATTAAATATTAATAATATCACATCAACGCTAATAAAAGGTTTAATAATATTTTTTTTCCTTTTATTTTCTTTCATTAGTTTTTTCATATTATTATTAAAAATTTGAATTTCATATCTTAATTTTCAAAATTAATGTGAAAATATCATCTTTTCACAGAACCAACCAAAGTATATATAATAATAATAGGATCAAATTGAACAAAATAACTAAATAAAGGGAGAAAAGTATAATTAAGCAATAACAATAATAATAATAATATTAAATTACATATATAAGTCCACTTAATGAATTTTAATATATTCTCTTATACAAAATTATCCATTTATGATTTTTGTAGCCTTTATTTTTCATACTTAATATATTTGTTTTGTATTTTTACTTTTTCAATTTTATTACCCAAAACCAGACCATTTAGACTAGAAAGATTGTCAAAGCCCAACTTTAAACAAAAGGCCTTAGTGTAAAGGGGGAAAATATTGTATGGCCCAATTAACCAACAATATGAAATCCAGATCCTTTCCATTCTTGGGCAAAATGGAAATCTGCGTTTCTTTTGATTAGAATGTGACACGTGAATTAATAACGATGATATTTAAATAGACCAAAACTTGTGTTTTATTGCTTGAATGAATTGTTGTATTGTGCGGATGCAAAGAAAATATATATATGGAAATCAACAATACAAAACGCAAAATAAATTAGTCTTCGAAATTGTTGATTAGTAAATGCTTTCTCGACAGATTTGTAGTTTCTAATGTAGATGGAGAGAGATTAGACACAATTTTTTAAAGAAGTTTTCTTGCTCAAACTTACTCGTTGGTTTGGTGAAATTTAACTTTATACCTAAGTTAAACTCCTTTTACATATGTATCAATTGGATAATTGAAGTGTAAATCTTTTGGTCCCGTGTGAAGTGACTTGTACTATCCCCACTTTAGAAAATATCTATATCTAATCCACTCAATTATATCTAATCCACTCAATTGTCTATCCAAAAAATAGTCTTACTAGTCTTGCTCATTTAATATTTATAAGATACATTGGTCTTCACAAATTTCTTTGTGATCTTGCTCCCGGATTCAAGTAGATATCAGTTAATAAAATAAGGATAAAATTCAACTTTAACCAATATCAAAAGGTGTCAACATATAAATGTTAAACTTTTGGTTTAAGTATTAAAAAGGGAGAATGTTAACTTAACAAAGAAAAGAAAGACAATTATGAATATGAATTTGGTTGATTAAATGTACCAATATTGAACACAAATTATGCAATGAGAATGTTTTAAATATGAATATGATACTGAATAAAGGTATGATAATCAATACAGTGATTGAATTATTTGTCCACACTTCTTATGTCTACATTAAGGATCATTTTATCGAAACTTAAACTTATAAATAAATATTGTTGTGATCTAGATGTACCTAGAAGTGATTCAATCACAATATTCACTGCATTTGTCCCTGTTATCCATATTTTTTATTTTCTAAACAATATAGTCCAACTAACAAGGGTAAAATATTATCTATATATGCTTAATAACTAAAGTTTATTTTTACCGATCAAGATGAATTTTCTTAGATCATCACTTAATGTGAATGTGATATCACACAAATTATAAAAAATTAGTAAGAACTAGACACAGATGAAAAAGAAAGTTTAGCCTTTCAAAAATCTCATGTGAATGATACAAAGAAAAATCATCTCCGACAAAAAAAGAAAAACAACAAGAAATCATACACCAAAAATCAGTATCAAAACAGACAGGAAAAACAGTATAGTCCAAACCAAACCAAAGACAGAGAAGTAAAACAGAAGAGCAAACCAAAAAAATACACCAGAGTTTAATCAATGACAGTAGTGTTAAGAGTAATACAATCACCCCAAAAATATGAGAAATAAAACCAAAGAAACACATTTTCATCCGATAGAAGTAGAATTTAAATTTGAGAAAACCAGCCCTTTAAAACCCACCATATTGAATACATGCACACAAAAAATTCCTTTATATCCGAACACATTATATAACAAATATGGAAACAATGACAGCAGAGGAAAGTTGCATAAAAAAATATAATATAGAGGATAAAAACATAAAATTATAATTTAAATAGAATAATTGAAATAGATTCAAACAAACATAAAAAACTATGGAAAGCGATATCCTTTTAAAAAACACTCCATAAATTACACACAGAAATATTCCTTTATAAGAGAAAGGTCATGCAACAAAAAATTACTACAAAATTAGAGTTTAAATAGAATAAATATTATTAAAATTTAACAAAGCTAGCAGCAGAGGAATTAAAAAAAAGGTACATTCTTTCAAAAACCTCATATGAATGAGAAAAGGGAAGTCATTCACAAAAATAAATCATACTCCGAACTTCAACATGAAAACAGAAATGGTAAACCAAAGCATAGACTCAATGAAGAATAAAACCAACAACATAAGAGTAAAATAGAAGAGCTGAGCAAATTACATACGACTTTAAATCAAAGCCATGACAACATCCAGAGATGAGATTTTGCACAAGCACAACAAAATTGAGTGAACAATAAGATTAAATTAGAGCTTAAATAAAAATATCTATAATTGAAATTTTGCACACGCCTAGTGATATAAACAGTTAAATTTCCTCCACACAGAAAAAAATTAGAAAACATCCTATGGTAAAATCCAAAAATAGCCCAACACAACACTAGGGAAAATGTTTATTTTTTCAAAACCCCGTGTGCATAACACAGAAATCATCTCTTAAAACAAAAGAAATCACACACCAAAACAAAAGTCTAAGGAATAAAACCACAAAAAGAAAGATTCATTTGAAGTAGAATTGAAATTTAAAAAAACTAGTTATTCAAGACCAACAAAAAAAAAAAAAACAATTTTAAAGGCAAAATAGGTAAAAACCCAAAACAGCGAAAACACACAATTTAAAACAAAAAGAGTACATTTGAAAAGGATTATAATTGAAATTCAAAAAAAACCCAACCACAAAAATCTATGCCAAAACAAAAAATACTCTTTCAAAAACAACACACATAAAAACATTCTTAAACATAGGAAATCATGCAACAAACTTCTGTAAAAAAAAAAAAAGTGAAAAAAAGAATAAAAACCCCTCTTTCATAATCTTGTGCCTTGTCCCAAAAATAACTTTTTTTTTAGTGAATTTTGCTTTCAAAGTTTCACAGTCTCGCGAATTTTGCCTATACATGAAAAATCGTCAGAAATGACAACTAAAAATTACCACAAAATTATTTTAATTATAACGGTTTAAAGAAAAAATTTATTACAAAATATTTTAATTGTGACAATTTTTTTTATATTGCAAGAATATGAAATTTTGAGAAAAAAATCACTAAAAAAATTGAGAAACAAATTGCAAGATTATAAATTAAAGTAAAAAAAAAAAAAAAAGCTTTCGAATGTGTTCTAATTCCAAGATAAGGGTGGAATTATCATCCGGCATGCAATTCCAATGCACACTGCATGCAATTCCAATGCACACTTAAAACTATTATCTTTGTTTCTAATGTGACTATGCCATCAAATGCTATAAATTAATTGTGCCTTCAGCTTCAAGAGAGTTTGCAATTGGAAAAGAGTAATTTTGTTTCTACTCACCTTTTGAAAAATTAGTAACGATAGAAAAAAAAAAAAAAGAATGAAATAAAATAGGTGTATCGATGAACAAATATATATAGAGAAAAAGAGTTATAAGGAAAAAGTTATGAAAATACGTTACAAGAGTATAACAACTCATGGAAAAGTAAATGACATCAATTCCTTCTTGGGATGCTTGTACACTAAATTGCCAATTCTATTTTGCCTTGGCTGTGCCCATGAAAGTTTTCCAATTACAACCCTTGATTTTGTCTTGTGCTGCTTATGATATTTGTGGGAGTTGTAGCTACTAGCTATTTCAAGGAGGAGGAACCAACAGAGCTTTGTACCTATCTACAGTTTGATCAAAACAGAGAGGTGAAATTGAGAAAGTTTTTTTGCCACTTTCTATAAATGCTTTCAGAACAATATTGAGATGATAAGATCAAAAGATATTTTCAACTACTCCTTTTTTTTCTAAAGAAAGAACTCTGAAATATGATTTTCATGTTGTTTTTTTTTTTAAATCCATTTGACTTTATATCTGTCTTTATTGTTTACTCAACTAAAAAAATATGATCCTATAACAACACATTTGTAATTTGAAGTTGCTTGCTTGATTCCTGAAAAATTTTCCTCAAAATTTATTCATCACTGTTTGATATTAGAAATACCATCATTAGTGTTAGGACTTAGGATTGGTTACGTAGGATTACTAGATGATGTGAAACTGTAACAAATTGAAAGATCCCCAAGACTAGAGTGACATGAACAAGGGAACCATTTGAAATGATTTATTTATTGAGAAGAAGCTTTGGATTACCATAACTTCAAAACTGGGTGAGAAATAAAAAGGAACAAAAGGAGATTCTATAGGGATTCTCATCAGATTTTCAATGTGCTTTTGACAATAACTCACAGGACAATTCCTTCATAGCAAGACAAGAGCATCATGCACAAACAATTTTGACTCAATAATTCTTTTGCTCCTATCACTTGTTATGCTGCTAAACAAACCTTAGTCCTCTCCTTTGTTTCAACTTTGTTTTATTCCACACTAGCCCTTTATTCTTCTCCTTGTAAAACCTTATTGTTGGTGATGATTAAAGAGTCTTGTTTCCATTGGAATGACAAGTGTCTCTAAATCTAACAACTCGATTGCGCCAACCGAGATTGATCAGTGATGGTTGGCGCCGGTTGACTTTGATCACTTCAAAACTCTGTAATGTACAGTTTAGAAGTCAATGATGGGCTCCCCAACAGTTAGATTCCTTTCCACTGTCCACGGTAGGTCAAAGAGTTTAGCAGTGATGAACTTGAAGATCTTATTCACATTGATGTTGTAGGTTGCACTAGAAAAGAACAATGTAGCATTGATGGCCTTTGCATATGATCTTGCCTGTTCAATGTCACACATCACATACACTAATCAAATCTTAAAACCATGACAAATATATATTTTTTTTCTATCTTGGAAAGCTTACATAGCATTTGAACATGCATTACATAAATTAATTGTAAATAAATAAATGGGCATGGGAGTATGGTTGGACTTGTCTCCCTTAGACTCAATGATCATCAAACATGCAATGTCTTATAATGTAAGATGGGACCATATTTTTTTAAAAAAAATTAACAATAAAAATGAAAATGAAAATGCTAGTGTCACAATGTTTGACTCATTTGTCACTTTATAATTAGTCAGAATTTATTAATATCTATAAAATAACAAAGATAATTATTTAAACATAAATGAAATAAAAAATTATAAAAAATATTTGATTTTAATAAATTTCGATCATTCAAGAAAAAACTATTTAAAAAATAATGTTAGAGAGTGTGTTACTAATTAAAAATATATATTCTTATACATGCATGATTGCTAGATCATGCTTTATGCAAGTGATTCTACTTGGTTTTGTATAATGAACTTTATCTTTAACAAGCCTACCCTACAAAGAAATTCATAATGTGTCTGCAAAGTGTGAAGTGTTAGGAAATAAGGGTTTTTTAATATGTTGTATGAAGTGATCCCATCAATCCCTTTCACTTGAATCGACGTTGCAACCGTAAACAACCATTTATAAATAGTGGCTCAATCATAACAAAGAAAAAAACACAGTGGATGGTTCTTTTTTATGGCATCAACTAGAAAGTTTCTTGGACCTTGTTCATTTTTCTCAGTGAAGAATGTACGAAATTGATTAATCTTTTGAATATCATTATTCTCTAGGCTTCTAAGACTGTTAGGTGCTAGAGGTTGTTATGTTGAAACAAAACGTGGTCGTTGTTAAGTTGTAATCAAACTTTTTTTTTCTTGATATCTTTATCTAATTCATGATTAGGAATACAACTACTTTGGAACACGTCACTAAGAAATCTTACTAAACTTTGGAACACGTCACTAAGAAATCTTACTAAATTTAATTCATATAATTAACGTAAATGCTTTTTAAACTGTCGTTTAATTTTTGATATTTTAATAACTATCTAAAAAATCATAATAAATAATAAATATAAATTTTGATTGGTTGATTGATTGTATAATAAGAAATATTTTTCAACTTACTTTTTGAAATTACTTTAAATGAAATGCAGTATAGATATTGGATAGAATTGAGTTTGAAGTGAAATAATTTGTCCTTGTAAGTGTTTATTATTCTAAAAATAACTTGACAGTAAAACTTAATATAAATGTCATATTCAACACAGTTTTTCTTTCAAATATCTCAAAATTAATTTTAAACGCAATCAATTCTAGAAAATAAGATCAAATACACAAACTACTACCTAAAGTCATTTACTTGATTTTAAATTATTGAAACCAAATATACAAACTTAATTGTACATGAAATACTTCTTTAGATTTGGAGGTTCTGTTTTATTAAGTCTAAGACACACCAATTTTCTGTTGTGAGGAAGATCATACTTAAAATGCAATTTTTTTTTATGTTAAATATTGAAATTCTTACCTCATTGGCGATGGTCCACTGCAAATCCATAGGTAGCTGAATGAAATCATCAAACTTGGTTCCTATCAACACTGGGATTGCTGTCTACAAAAATTAACCACACAGCACCAAAAAATTCTCACTCCTCTGCATCCACATGCCTACAATTTAACCTTAAGCAGAGATTGATGCCAAAAATCATATGTACCTGATTCCATTTCCTGGCGTCTCTGTACCATCTTAGAACACTGAAATCAAACCGACACACAAAGGCCCCAAAAAAATGGAGGAAAATTTATCCTAATTAGCAATTGGTTCTTGAAAAAGCTTTGGTCAAAATCAATTCAAAAGTTACACAACAAAAAAACTTACTTGTTTAATGTGCATCGACTTGTTAGATCAAACATAATCAAAATTGCCACAGAGTCCCTACAAGCTGTTGGAATTTGATCTTCTGATTTTCTATCACCTGCATCAGGAACAATTAATTAATAAAATATAAACTAATTAACTATTATCAATTATCTTTCTTTTTCATAACCATAGGTGATCCCAACATCATCAAAAACAATCTAGGATCTCTTTATCAACAAAACAAAAAACAACCTAGGATTTTCTCTATCTCTCCTTGTACCTTGTACTTCCCAGATACGATACGATATACGTGCCCCTTCTACAACCAATGTTTTGTCCATATGATTAAGCCCTTGCCTACGGTTCCCTAGCTGCTCTTCATCTCCAACATATTTTGCCTGAAAAAACCAAATTCCAAAAATTAAAACAGAAAAAAAAATCTTTTTTGACACAACCCATTTCAGATTAAACCCAATAGAACCATAAAATGAAAAAATATCCATGTTGGTTCAATTATATATACTAAAAAGTAAAAAAAAAAAAAAAAGAAGTGATGAACCAACCAAAAAACTGGTTTTTCCAATTTGGCAATCACCCAACAAGCTGATCTTCAAGGAAACCAAATCAGAATCCAAGTCATGGATGTGAAACAACTCCGGTGGCGAAGCCTCCACCTCTTCACGGCAAAGCTCCCGGTCGGAGCCCGGCAGCGGCGACGGAGTGGTGGGCAATGCCGCCGGCAGCATGGTATACGTGCCATTGCCGTTTTTTCTCCCGGAGCAGAGGAGGATGCGGTGGAGCACGCGGAGGAGGCACCGCCGGAGCAGGGAAACACGGCTGTGAAACCGTCGCCGGAGGGTGGAGCGACTCAATTTCCGGGAAAGCTGGGACATGTTTTATTTTCTTCTCCTTTTTTTTTGGTTTTGTTCTTTTTCAGATGAAATAAGAAAAAAAAAAGTTGACGTGTTTTTGTGTGTGGAATTATGATGGGATGGCTTCAAGAGCAACGAGTGAACCTGTCAGCCATGAAAATGAAAAACGAGGTTCTGTGTTGTCTCATATTTTTGAATGTGTGAAGGGTATTTTGGGAATATCGTTTTCGTTTCCCTATGTTGTTGTTTTTGTGAAGGGTTTTCACTTTTCAGTTACATCTTTCAACGACTTTTGTGCTATCAGCAACACTACTTTAACGCCACGGTTGACCGTTAAAATATGGACACTCCACAATTTATATCACTTTTATTTTTATTAGTGGCTATAGTTGTTCTTTTTCTCATATACCAAATAAATGAGATAAATGTTGATTTGTTTCTTGTGCGAAAATTAATAAATTAAGTTATACTGGATGAGAGATCAGAAAAGATATTTTAATATTTTTATGATCTGTTATTTATGTATGAAATCTGCTATTATTTATCATTTTTAATAATTTTTTATACAAATCAAATTCAATTATCTCATCGTTGAATTTGATATTTTTAATAATAAAACTAGTCATGGTATTTTTAAATTTAATATTTTTTTGTTGTGCATGTGTATTTGTATTTTTATAAAAAAAATAAAATGATAAAAAAATTGATGAATGAAAAAAAATCCTGTATTAAAAATTGAAATAACAGATGTGGGTTCAGTTTAAAATAGTATGTTCAATTAGAAATGAACGGGTAGAAATAATAAATTTAATTTTTTAATTTTTCAAAGAAAATGGATATGATAAATAATGAAATAAACATAGAAATATAATAAATAACTTCATAAATTTAAAAGGGTTAAATTCTCTAATAAAATTAGAGATCAAAATCATTTAAATCATTTTAATATAATATAAAAATATATACAAATATTAATTTTCAGATAAAATATTTACAAAATTTTAAATAGTATAAAAATTTATGTATATATTTGAACATTAAATTAAACAATCATTTGAATATAAATTTACAAAAAAGTTACTAAAAAATATGAATCAACATATAATATCAATATTTATTCTACTTTCAAGAAAAATTAATTTTTATTATTTTATTTGTAATTAATATTATTACTTCTCTCAATCGATTTGTTTCACTTATTTAAATAGTGAAGTATTTATAAATATATTCCGACACTAAATCAGTAATTACTGAGAAAATATTAGTGTAAAATTATTATTCAATTTACATGAGAATCACGATATTTTATTTATAAAACTGGATTCCTTATTATTATTAGTTTCATATCTTCCATTTAAATTATTTTACTAGATCTTATAAGATTTGATATATTATTCAATATTTTAATTATATATTTAGTAATTTGGTATCGAAATCTTATTTTATAAGGGAAAAAATATATAATAAATAATTCTAATTTTAGCTATAGAGAAAAACTTGATTGCAAAAGAGAATATGAATTCTACTTCTTTTTTTTCTAAAATAAGTTGTGAACAGGATGAATGTTTACTCGGGTAATTCTTTTTTCCTAAAACAAGATGTTATTAAATGGAAGAATCTTTTTCCTTAGCCTTGTTTTATTTGTAGTTAGTGACGCTGATGGAGACTGTTGAATTACACTACCAGATGGCAGTAACCCATGGTCTCGTGCCACCCAAGTAACCTCTGTCTTAACACCTTAACAGATGTCGAATAAAGAATGGTTTTTCATGTGCTGGAGAATTCTGCCTAACTGATTGTGTTTCTTTGTAGGTTGGCTAAAATCTTAATTATTAACTTCAATGACAAATAGTGATGTTATTCAAGTAATTAAAGACATTGTTTGGTGAATACTGAGGGCACTACAAATATCTTTTCAATTTTGTTTTTGTTTTTTGTTTTTTTTTTCCTTAGTAAAAAGAAGCTTTTGAGAAACAAGACAACTTTATCAACCACGTGTTGCCTTGGAAAAACATGCGTACAATGGGCCCCATTTGAGGCATCATTTTCAATCTTGTAAAATGGACAAATCCACGTATAACGAAATCACGGAACTAATATTCAATTTGGTTTCGCAGATTTCATATTTTACTTTTTCATTGAGACAAAATCTTAAATAATAAAGATGAAGGGCCCTTGAGAATGCTAGTAATGATCGCATAGGATCATATTAAGCTTGAATTTGCTACTATCTTTTCAATTTTTAGAGAACCTTTCGTTGCTAAATAAAGGATCTATATAAACCAAGTTACCTTAGTAATATTAGATTAAAATATTTGATAAATAACTACAATTAGATAATTAGTTAGTTATAAAGTATAAAAAGAAAGACATATGTATATTTACATGTGTATATTTTATAAGTGAATTGGTTGGTTAGCTGCGAAGTAAAATTTGCTCACAATAATACTCTCTAAGCAATTCCTGCGCACTACCACCGTATGCTACATTTAACATATGGTCTTGAATAAACAGGCACACTAAAGCATAATTAACTTAAAGGCTTGACATAATAAATGTTGGGAATTCAGCCTGCTTCAAAACATAATAAGGGAGAAAGAAAAAGAAAACACAAAAAATTTATCATGGTTCGGTGCCTCAAGACCTAATCCATGATACCTCTGGGATAAAAAATTCACTATGTGTAATTTTTGAACGGAAAAAAAATCACAAACCCTCCCTATAGTGTAGTTTCTGGACGAAAAAAAAAAACTACAAACCCTAGTCACATGTTTGACACACGCTACCTAAAATCTAAAACATCCATTATAGATTTAAGGATGTGGTGCAAGTGAATAAAACCTAATACTCTGCTATATATATGTTTTTTACTTATCAATCTTTCCAATGCTCAACAATGTGGGACTTTAAATTAACATAATACACAACAAATTTCCCCTTAATTCAAAGTCCTACACTTTTACAATAATCTTTCTTTACATCAAAACTAACAAAACTATTCTAGAGCAATCTTCTCTTGTAATAGTAGAATCTTCTGACTTCTGGAGCAATCTTTCCTTACAGCAGAATCTTCTGATTTCTGGAGTAATTCTCCCTTACAACAGAGTCTTCGACTTTTGGAGTTTCAAGCAAAAATCTTCTAAGCAAAATTCTTTTTCTCCTTCAAGATCTTCTGTGGGACTTTGATTATATGTCAACAATTCTCCCTTCAAACAAAAGATTACTATACTTTCTCCCTTTTTACAGCGGAAGACTCTCAACAAAGGAAATCATCTCAAGATAAGTCCACCTGACCTTTATGGATTCATCTCTCGTCAAGGCGAACTATCAACTCTGATATCACTGTTGGAAATTCAGTCTGCTTCAAAACATAATAAGGGAGAAAGAAAAAGAGCACACAAAAAGATTTAACGTGGTTCGGTGCCTTAAGAACTAGTCCACGATCCCTCTAAGATAAAATTCACTATGTATAATTTTTTAACAGAAAAATCACAAACCCTCGCAAAAGTAAGATTTTTGAACGGAAAAGAAAATCACAAACCCTCGCAACAGTGTAGTTTTTGGACGGAAAAAGAACTACAAACCCTCGCCAAATGTTTGACACACACTACCTAGAATCTAAAACAACATCCATTATTGACTTAAGGATGTGATGCAAATGAATAAAACCTAATACTCTACCATATATAGATTTTTCACTCATCTATCTTTTCAATGCTCAACGATGTGGGACTTTAAATTAACATAATACACAACAAATTTTCCCTTAATTCAAAGTCCTACACTTTTACAATAATCCTTCTTTACATCAAAATTAACAAAACTATTCTAGAGCAATTTTCTCTTACAACCGTAGAATATTCTGACTTCTAGAACAATCTTTCCTTATAGCAGAATCTTCTAACTTTTGGAGCAATCCTCTCTTGCAGCAGAATCTTCTGACTTTTGGAGCAATCCTCCCTTGCAGCAAAAATCTTATAACTGACAAAATTCTTTTTCTCTTTCAAGCTTTGCATCTTCTGATGTGGGACTTTAATTGTATCTCAACAAAGCACAACTTTAATTCGCTATCAACTACAAATGTATATGTATTTCTTTCTCTTCACATTTTATAATTGGTTGTCTGGTTGTTTAGTTGTCTGCGTATTTATTTACCAAATATTTTTCCATAATAAATAAGCATCCTCCACTCATACGTATAGGAAACAATCTATTTAGTGAGAGTTTTGTATTCAATTTCCATTATGTACAAAAATCTTTTAGATTAGTAATAGTCACAATACTGCAGATGGCATTAGTCTCTGATACAGTGAGACTATTTTTTAGCCTTTTATTTTTCTTTTAAAATACTGTTATAGTGACATTCTTGCTGTCACAATTTCCTTGTTAAGAAGGAAGGAATTTACCTTCACTAGTGTAGGCTGATTTGTACCAACACTATTAGTATTCTCTAAGGTAGTAGCCAAAAGGGGAAAAACAAAAAGATTTACTACCAAAATGCATAGGGTTGGTTAATTAGGTTGGTGATGTAACAGAATGCACATCCAAGCTCTGCCTCCTTCTTTTGTTTTCCCTAAGTATCTGTCTGATTTCTGCTTCCCTTCTATCTACAAATACCATCATGTTCTTGAGACTAGATGTTCTTCTTGGACGTCTAGACCTGACTGGTTGCATTTCCTCATCAATGTTCTCTGGTGCAGGGCTGAATTTGTTGTATTGACAAAACACTCTAGCAAAGAAAACAGCGAGGGCAATGGCACATGCAATGCCGCATATGAGAAAAAGGCCCCAGAAGCTTGTCAGAGCTAATTCGTTGGAATCAACAGAAAAGGTTGTACACTCTTGTTTACTGAGCCATTTGTCATGAATCTTTTGCAGGTCCCCACTCTCAGAGAGTTGAAGAATTGCAGTTGACAAGTCAACAGCAAGAGGAGAGTCCCTCTGGAATGCCTGTTGTCAAGGAAACAAACATGAGAACAATATCCAACCATGTTTAGAAAATCCTCATAAGATATATAATATCAAAGATATGGACAGAACATGTAAAACAATATTAGACTTATATCTACCTTTTATTTATTTTTATTGTAAAATATTAGCAGAAAGTATCATCAATTAAACCATGATGTAAGAAAGTAACTCAAAAGTGATGTTCTTTTGGAGGACTGAAAAATGAAATGACATATTCATATATTTCTGTACTCTAGTTTAATATCATATCAAGCCAGAAGAAACCATTTTCTCTGTTGAAAAATTGCCTTAATTGCAGTCACCCCTTGACCTGCCATAATTGTAGCATCTATGGACTGCCTTCACTGCAGCTTCAAGCACTTTTGTCATATTAGGTGTAAAGGGAGTGTTTAGTCTCATATTGCCTTGTGCTATGACCTAAGTAGTGTTTATAAGGTTTGGACCATCCTTACTTAACAAGTATATTAAACTCTAATTCTAATATTAGCCAAGGAAGAATCGTAGCATAAAAGCAACCTTTTATATTATCAAAGATCTTCTAAATAGTCCATCAATCCAAATAGAAGGAAAGAGATAAATATTTAACAAATCACAGCATAACCAGTCATTCAATTGTTTTAGTTATTTTCTTGAACACAAACGTTTCAAATTACCAATTGTGAAGTAATTTTCCCATAAGAGACATTCCAACCGTACAGTATTCTAACTAAACAAAAAACCACAATATACCCTAAATTTATTTAATGGATCAACTTATTCCTTCTTAACCATACATATGCAAATGAAGATACTTACAAATCCCCAGCCACTCTTAGTGAACTCCTGCCCAACAGTTCTGAACTTACAGTCAGTGCTGGACATCAAGACTTCAATATAAGGAAGCTCATCAACAATCGCCGCCACCCCTCCGCCGGTAGGGCCACGCTGAAGGGCATCAATATATTCCCCCATGTTCTTCAATGTAACTAGCCTAGATTCAGCTACATTAAGGTCATCTACCAGATACTTGCGTGCAAATGACCCATCTTGAACTCCAATTCGTTGAGTACTTGAGACCAAGCTGTCAATTCCTTCAATTTGAGATGACAGTTGCTGCACAGTGAGGATAGATGTCAAGCTAGCTGTGTAGCTTGAATTTATGATCATCACCACAAATAGCCATATGATTAGCACCAATCGCCCAAGTCCACTCACAGTATTTTCCCCTGTAACAGGTCAGCAAGTAAGTCAAAGAATGTCATCATGCATAGCAGAATATTAAGTAAGGATTATTACAGGTAAAAACTGAAGAGGATAGGGTACATACTGTGTGAGAAAAACATTGTTGAGAAGCTAAACCTGCAAAAAAAGGAATTCATCTCAGCAAAAATATTTTACTGAAGTAAGCCATGCACCTCCTAAAGCTAAAATAGAAAACCTAAGCCTAGAATGCTGAGGCAGAATACTTACATAAACACTTATTTGTTAAGGACACGATGAAAGTAAAAAAAATTACCTTAATTTTGATTAACGAAGTATCCATTGTATATGATATGCCATGAGAAAACAAGAGATTCTGATGAAAAAAGCTTTCAAATGGGAAAAATTACTAACCAAAACACGGTTATAAGTTGATTCCTTGGTGAACCACGGAACTCAGGATTGAGCCGGTGCTCAAGAATCCACACAACAGTTCCAACGAGAAGGAAGAAAGCGCCAGTGACACACCACATTTGAGTAGTGAATGGCTGAAGGAAAGACCAAGGGCTTGACTTCTTCTCCACCACAAGAACAACAACAACAAGCCCTGATGGCATGAAAGGTTGAGTAAAATCCACAATCCTTGTCCTATTTGTGACAATTGTAACATCTCCAACAGCTGCATCGAAGTGCTGAACAAAGAAAAGGCCACATTAGCAGACTTTCCACATTATTGCTACTTGGAGTCCTTTTTAGAACATACAGACATTATAAATTCTAAGATAAGATTTAGAAACTCACATTTTGCGCAACCTGCTCCACAAGCTCATTGTAGCTAGGATTCCTTTTACCATTTCCGAATAACATATATTGTCGTGGAACAGGATAAGGCAACAAGTTTAAGGCTGCTTCAAAGACATCAATGCAATAGCCTTGTACCCCTGGGGGATTCTTGTCTTTAGCTACAAAATCCTTGTAGCTCACTCGATTCGGAACAGCTATCCTTAGTGGCTGTCCATTGTTAGGAAACACCCACCCCCTTGGTGTAATTGTAACCTCTCCAGGCCATATCACATCATACAGTTTCTGAGTACTCATCAGAGAAGTGTTAGATGGTTTTTTCACATATAAACTTTCAGGAGCTATAACAGAAAGACCAGAGTAATTAGACCAATAACCAATTCTACGAGATCCACTACCTCCAATATTTAGAATATCATATGCTGGACGAATTAAATCCCTGTTCGTGTTAAACCCAATTTGACCACTCACACCAGTGAAGTTCATTCCCAAAATTGTCTGCAGAAACTGTGGACCACCATCAAAGGTACGAAGTGATGATAACCGCAACGTGCTTCCATTTGTGTCATTCAACTTAGAATCACTTGAGAAAGATATGTTTCCACCTTCATTGAGATAAGTATCAAGAGCGCGAGCCGCTAACCAAACAGAATCATAGGCATAAAATGCATAAGAATTGAAGCTTGCAGTATTCTTGTCTCTCTGGCTTTTCAAGCTTGAGAGAAGACTCTTCTTGAGACCAGTATCAGGAATGTGATGGCGAAAAGCCACAACTCCTTTTAAGAGATCTATTGTGTCAGAATCAGGTTTCTCTAAGGAATCAAGCACTGAAGGAAGCCAATCTGTTGCAATCCAAACATAGCCACTGCTCATCATTCTTAGACTCTTGGCAATAGAGAAAATTTTTAAACCAGAATCAGGATTCACATGTAGAACATAAACCCGTGATTCCATTAAGTTCACTTCATTTAACAAGTTACTGATATCACTTTCGTTGGCACCAGGAGGGAAAGCAGCCTTATAAGATATCTTAGCACGTTTCTTTGACAATGCATCACCTAAAACAGAAATTCCATTCCTTCCATTGTCATCATCTACATAAATGGCAATCACTTCCCTCCATCTGTGATAATCAACAAAGTCAGAAATTGCAAACATCTGAAAGTAATCGTTCTGAGTAGTGCGGATAAAATATGGGTATTGTAGAGAAGTTAGAGTAGGGTCAGTTGCACCAAACGATAGAAGAGGTACATGGAGTTCATTCACAACATGAGAAATGACATGACCTATTCCAGATGACAGTGGACCAACAACAGCAACCACATCATTCTCCATCAACCGCAGAGCTACATGATCAACAACATTAATCAAGCCTATTTACTTTCTTTTCACGCAGCAGACACATGAAAATTAATCAAGCATAACAATGTTTTTGGTCCAATGAAGATTCATTTCTAGGTGTAGATAAGAAAACTTTACAGAGAAGTAACTTTGCAATAAACCATGGATTTTCTTTATCCATAAAAATCAAAAGCAGTGTTAAGAAATTTACAACTCATGCACCCTACTCAACCAAATATAAACTAAATCCCCCTGGCAATAAACAATGGATATAGAGGGAGCTAATCTTAACTATTTAATTATACATGCGTGGTAATTATTAGATTTAAGTAAAACTAAACTTTACCATCCAAATAGAATTGAATGGTTTGTTTAAGTTGTTAAGTAAAACCAATTGGTCAAAAACTAGTTGCTGAAATTTCAAGTTTGGACAAACAAGTACCTTCCATTGTTCCAACAAACCCGCTGCAATTTGTATCACTTAAAATAACTTGTAGATCAATGCCAGGGAGAATGGTCGTGCTAGAATTAACATCCTTAATAGCAGCCATAATTGCAGGCAAAGCTGATCTTCCAATGACAGAATTCACAGTAAAGAGGGCTCCAAACTTCACAACCTTGGGCCGTGAAGAAGCCGCGGAATTCGCAGAGCTAAGTGAAGAAGGTTCCTTCCTCCCCACCACTTCCAAGGGAATCCACAAGCAGAAAAGCAACAGGAACAATGTTCTGCCCATAACCATGATGCTGAGAGAACCTTCCTTCAAAGTAAGAAACTCTGAACTTCAACTCTTCTGTCTATACCACCATTCAGAACAGAGAACTAAGCACCACTCAAGTGCCAAAACCATTTCAGGAACAAGAAACAAACAAAAGTTAGCACCATCACAAAAGTAAGCACCCAAAGATTCTATTTTTCTTTTATCTGTGTAAAATAGTTTGAACTTTGAACCTATAATTTCGTGTAAACTACCTATCTAGGCCGACCCCAGAAAACTAGGATTCAACAATAAACAAGAAAAATCCATGTCCATACTTTTTGTGTTCAAAATATGCCTATGACTGAACAAAAATGGTCCAATAATGCCCAGAATCTCCAAAAGATAAGCCACTAAATCATATATATAATAAGGTTGGTATCTTGGAGAAGTAAAACCCACATGTTGAATATATTAATAACTAATAATAATATATATAAAAAACAGAAACCTAGATAACACGTTAGGAAGTAGAGAATATCTGAGATTACCTCAACACCGGACTTGTGGAGATAAAAAAGTTAGAAACAATGATGTTCTGTAACATTGAAACATAACCAGCTAAAAAGGGAAGTCACTGTATTTTTGGTTCAAGAAAAGAATCATTCACTCCCTTTCAAGCATATTCATTATTCAATATGAAATTTCTGCGGTGAATTCAGAATCAACGTGTTCATTTATTTCAGCTTTTGTGATTTATAATTATGTTTATGATAATATGAGATATTTTTTTTTAGAATTAAGACAATGTGAAAACCACTTGTTTAAATTTTTATTCAATCATTTTATACTTCCATTCTTCCATGTATAATTGGCAGAGTAATATCTTCGTTGCTACTTTTGCACCAAACAAGTCCTACCAAATAATGGTGATGAGACTCCATAAGTGTAATAAAAGATGCATTGGTTAATATCATAAAGGTAAAAAAAGAATCACCAAGTATATATTATATTTTAAATATATATGTAAAAATGGTTGATAAGATATATTAAATACACCTGTGAATGAAGACAAACCATAATTTTGGGAGGAACTGAACTGAATATTGACTTGTGTAAGTCTTCCATCCTCGTGGCTCTCATTTTCCACGATTGCTATGGAATCTTGCATGGGATTGGTGGCATTCAATTCGCCAGAACAAATAAAGGACAACACACTTTTTTGGGGTGACCCATTGTGGGGGAGCTAAGATTAAAGACTAATAGCTCAAAATAATTAGTTTTATGCAACTTTTTTCATAATAATAAAATTTAAATTTAAGAAATTTAAGACATCATATAAGCATCTCATATTCTTTTTATTTAGTCTATATCGATGGTCCAATGGATATTAGATTTATGAAAAATATTTAATAAACAATTATAATTCATTAACAATTAGATATATAAAAAGAGAAATATTTATAAGTCAGTTAGTTGGATACGTATTATAATTAATTGTGAAGTAAAGTTGTAGTTTTATACAACTTTTTTTATACTTTGTTTATGCAAATTTGATTGTGACTAAAGAATTTTAATGCTTCACCTTTAGTAGAGAGAAATTTAAGTTAAGAAAAACTTTTAGTCATGTGCATGGAATCCTTTATAGCATAAACCTATGCAAATTCATGTTATTAACACAAGTGATGTATGCTATAAGTACAAGTGTAACCCAAGACTAAGGTAGTGGTAGGGACAGAATATGAGAGAATGAGATGTGTTTTGTCCATATTATTAGATATTTTGCATTGCTTTATTCAACCTTTGTGCTTTGAGAATCTATTCTTTACTCACAGCCTCACAGTTTCACTTGGCAAACAATGTCTTAAAATCTTCTAACCATGAAAATCCAACGACCCTGTTTTTTTTACCTCAAATAAATATTTTTTTGTCTATTTCTGAATATTATTTTAAACAGTATATTTCGGCTTTTGAAAAGAATGAGAGAGTAAAATTGCCTGTATAAATAAAATTGTAAAGAATATAATGATGTAACCGCGGAGTAGTAGGTGTACATATAGCTAGTTGATTCTTTTATTCTTTAATATATTTTTTTATCATATTATAACACTTATTGTGTTTATATATATTTTTTTCTAATACGTGAAAATACATGAGTATCCATAAATAGTTTTGAAGAAAAAAGTAGATAAAAATATGAACAAATTGTAACAAGGATTTTGTTAGGACAACGGTTAAAAAACTAACATTATGTAAAATAAAAAAAGAAGATCAAACATGATTTTATGCATTTTAAGAAAAAAATTTATGTTTTTATTGATTTATACTATCATTCAATCATTGGAAAGAATTTTATAAAATCTTTTAAAAAATTGTTATTCTTCTACAAATTTGAAAATATTATGGTAATGTCTTTTACATGTTCAAAATATTACTATAATATTGTTCTCGAACTTTGTATTAATATCTCCTAAAAATAAAAATAAAAATTATAAAGCAGAAAATTTACAGAATACTGTAATAAACAAAAGTGATAGGTCCACAAGTTGGTGTCAGTGGAATTAATTACTAGTGGGGAAGTAGTTGTATGTATCATCTAAGCAGAATTATTTTTTAAGAAAAAAATCTAACCATGTGCCTCACAGGTTCAAAATAAATTCAACCAAAATCAAAATAAATTTAATTCAACTTTGAAAACAGAATTATTTAAGGGGTAACCATTTAGGAAGATTTTAGGAATTTAAGTTGGAGAGGTTGATTCCAACACATTAAAATCTTACGAAATTGAAGTATTTAGTAAAAAAATTTGTGTAGAAACTTAGACAAATTTAATCCTGTAACATGAATAGTAGGTTTAATTTTTAATTAGCAGTGAATATTCTTTCAAAATGAAATTAAACTATTAATTGAGACTTTTATGATTATTCTACTACATTCGATATTAAGATATTTTATAAATCCTATTCATATATTAATTGGGCCATAATTTTCCCTTAGCTGGGCCTGAAATTACTGTTTCACTTTTGTTTTTTGATAATATTGTCGTAATAATTCTTGGAGCTTGTGATTTGTCATTTAGGCAGGGTCGGTTTAATATATTCGTAGTTCTAAAATGAATTTTGAAGTGATTTTTTTTAAAAAATTAATAATATTTCTTAAATTGAGTTATGAGCTTTACACAAAATTGAGTTAATTTATTCTTAAAAAAATTTATGAACCTTACAAGAGAATATCAATCTTTCAATTATCAATGTTAAGTAATTTTTTTTAAGTAACCTAAAGCAACCCAGCAGCATTTAGGTATCTAAAGTGAAGTTTATTTCTTATTAAAAGTTGTGTCTATTTGTTTTAGAATTTTTTTTATTGAGTTAAATTGATTTTAATTCAACTTAAAATTAAACTCAAAGTTACACCTTATTCCAATCCTACGTATAAAAAATGTTTAATTCATTTATGCAAACACAAATAATTCATTAGATAAAAAAAATCAATAATTTTAATGGTGCAAAGTAATTTGTGGTTAATTACTCGTATTTCTGTTTATACACCAAGATTTGTTGACAAAGAGGCGAGTTAATATTGAGTTTTTTTTTCTAATTTCTATACCGTTTAACTAAGGTTGATAGCAAATGTTGTTATACATCTAGTATTTATGATTTTTTTTTTCTGTTTTCTAAATTTCCTAATATCGTTAGTTTTTGGTTTTTTTTTTATCAAATTTTCCATTTTGATCATATTGGAATTACACTCTCCTCTCTGTCATAAAATCAAACATAAAACTAAATTTTAAGAAATTAAATTATTTCTAATTACACCAACACACTTTGACCATGAAATTGATAATTTAGCTTGATGTTGTAATACTTATGAATAAGAATCAGATAAAGTTGCAAGATCTAAAGCCCATGTGTGTAGCTGCGGACTAAGATAAGTGGATTATGCTGCATCGAGAAATGAAGAGCTTGTTCAATTTCTTAGCTTTCTTCAACAACCTACAATAAAAAAAATTTAGTTAGAATAATTAGGTTGTTAAAAAACTATTGATATAAAAAAATTTGTTAAAAATCTAACATAACATCGATATAATTTATGAGATAAATTTATTCAAGGAAACTTCATTGATTGTTTATATATATATATATATATATATATATATATATATATATATATATATTGCTATTTAGTTTATAACTTTTCTTCATTTTATTTAGTATGTGGTGAAGGGAAAAATATCAGTATTATACGTTAGAGGACATATCATGTCATTATGTTGAATTTCTTAATCAACTAACCGTTGTATAATATATAATCAATGAGTCACTTTAAGTCACCTAAATTTTTTATTAATTTATCTTGAGTAAATTTCAGAGTCTCCTAATCTTTTAATCTTGTAAATATATCTTAAACTAACACTTTATCACGTCAACTCAGAAAAAAATAATATATATCTAATTTGCTCTAGAGTGTTTCTGTAGGGATGTCTCACTGCCATTTCATCTGCTTGACGAATTTTAAAACAACATAAGAACACACTCAAACACACTTATTCAACTTAATAATATATTTTGGCACACCAATAGAAGATGGGATTTTCTTTAGGAACATTTATGAGCTTGTTTTTAGTAAAAATATTTAAATATTTTAAATCTGTCACATCTCAACACTTCTTCTCCAAAGACGAAAAAATGAAAAATCATTGATGTACTACTTTAATCTTTTCTCTTGCATTTCATTCTAATATTTTCATTGATGATTGATGTAATAATAAAATGCTGAGTACTATGATAATTTTACCGCTTTATACGTGCGAAATGTGACCCATAATAAAATAATGATTTGCAAAACTGTGCCTACTCCCTGAGACACCGTCCTTAATACGAGCAGGTGCAGGCATGCAGATTAAAATATATCAACTCTTGCATTGTTAAATCAATGGTAGGCCAATTCCAAAGTAACAACCACAGTTCACATAGGCAACAAATGTGTGCCATCCACGTCCAACTGCCACCCCTTTCCATACAACATGTTAGAATGCCTGCATTACTTCTGAATTTCTTTTACATTCATCACTGCTAAAATAAGATATTACTATAAACTAATTGAAGAATTACACATAGGAATTATTTTTTTAAAATATTTTCTCTCTCTCTCTCTAAAATTAGTTAAATTTAGAATTAGTCTCTTTAAATTTTTTGGAATAATTTAGTTCCTCTAAATAAAAAATCTATTATTATTTATTTTTTATGGTAAAATATATTTATAATCCCTCTAAAATTATTTAAATTCAGAATTAGTCCCTCTAATTTTTTTTTGGATTAATTTAGTTCTTCTAAATTAAAAACCTATCAATATTTTTTTAAAAAATTGTTAAGTTCTAGTAAGTGGATAGTAATTGATGAAGAAAATATTTTTATAATGTTAATTTTTTAGTAAATTATACTCACAGTTCCTAAATTTTTGCAAGATTGTATTTGATGCTCCTCTGTTTTTTAAACATTACTTTTACACCACAGAAGATTGTCAGTGTAATGCATGATATTTTTCAAACAATTAAGGAATTTTATTCTGATAAAAGAAACAGTGATGTTTGTGAAATATCACAAAAACATAAGAAGTATAAGTGTAATTTAATCTAAATTTATTTGCTTCATTCATTCAATGACATTATACTTCCACGCATTCCATCAACGAAAGTTTCGAGCATACATACAATGAGGTTTTGAGTGTCTTTTCACAACGGGATTTGAATTGCCTGTAATGGAGAATAATTTTCAAACACAATTCAAAAGAAAAATAACAACAGTCAACTTTAATTTGCAAATTTGCAAAGGTATAGAAACGAGACAGGACATCTACAAAGTTTCAACCTTTTGTTTCTTATTTCCTATCAATAAAAAGTCTTGCTTCTTATTTTGAATAATTTTTTTTTACTTCATAGATTCTTAAAAAGATAATTATATAAATTTTTTAATAAATGACATGAACTAATAAAAAAAATATATCACAAATGTATTTTTCTGTTAGTCTCTATGCATTAGAATTTACAAAAAGATAATAATATAAATTTTTAATTTAGAAAAACTAAATTAATTCAAAAAATTCTCAAAGGATTAATTTTAACTTTTTGTATAGTTTAATTAATTTTTTCTATATATAACAAGATAATGAATAGAAGTTATAAAGATAACATAAGAATCAAACCTTGTCGTTGCGTTAAATCCAACTGAGTTTATGAGAACTTATTCAGAGACACCGTAAAACTACAATAAGAAATTAGTACATATTAATAAAAAATCAAACAGAAAGTGTAAAATTTGCACAACCAAACCTTATTCTATAAAACATAATCACTTTTTTTTTTCTTTCAAAATTTTGAAAGATAAACTATTGTTTCCTTACAAATAATCGTTTTCTAACCTGCATGCATATGAAATGGCCTCATGAATATGTAACAAATTGTTATATTCAAAAGGAACAGGGGATGAATCTAGAGAGACCCTTCTAGTATCTGACAGACATATAGAAAAGGATTTTTTTAAAATAATAAAAATAAATAAAGAATTTTTCCAAAAATTATGAATAGATTCACAATGGGCTTGTTTTGTTGGAAATTCGATATTGGATCATTCATTTTAATAGTTTCTACGGTCAAAAAGTCCAATCCTCGGCGTGAAGGAGTGTGTTGAAAATCCCATATCGTTTAGAAATATGACCTGTTGTATGTACATAAGTGGGGAGCAATCCTCACCTTACAAGTCAGTTTTGTGAGGTTGGGTTAGTCTCACAACCCACATTTCTAATATGGTAGAGTCTATCCTAGTATTGATTTAAATGTTGGGTCACTCGTTGTCAAGTCAATATTGATTTAGATATTCTAGCAAAAACTTTAAAAGCTTTCCTTGGTTGTTTGCTTCCACAACACCCTTCACATACTTAGTTGGGGACACTTAATTTTAGGCAGTCTTATCACCATTTTCTTCACCGTAAGTACTTTCTAATGAAAAACATTTCACTTCTAATGCACCATGTTGATTTTGAAGGTTTTATTCTTTAACAAGGGCACCTTAGACACATCTTCTTTTAGGATAAAATACTTCAATGGAGTTCATCTCTTGTTAAGTCAAAATGACTTAGCATCTTAATTTTGATAATTACAAGACAGACATATGTATCAACAGATGCAGAGGAAAGAATGATCAGACAGATCATTATCAGCATAGACGAAAGATGTCTCCTCAAACAAAAGATGCAACAGATGAAGGGTTTAAGTCATCATGCTTCAAAGCAACATCATCAGATAAAGAACCTTCAAAGATCAAGACTAAGAGCTCTCCTCAACTTCAAGTCATGCGCTCAAGGATGAAGATATGAAAACTGAAGTTGAAGACGGAGAAAGAAGACAGACGAATGAATTCAATATACAATTATTTTATTTGTTCATTCGTCTATCAGTTTAATGAAGTTCAGACGCTGAGTAACACATGCCTTCGTTTCAAATTAAGTCGTTACTCAGAAGTTTCTAAAGGTGGAAAGAGATTTCAAAATAAACCTCTGCAACACGAAAAACAGTTGTACGTTTTTGTGAAATCTCTAAGCAAATCAGTCAAAGCACGATCTCACGCTAACATCCACTGACTTTGCATTAAATGTTCTGATTACTCACCCTGCCAGATGTTGAAGTACCCAAGACAAAGGACTAATGTTCAAATCTTCAGTCTAACGAATACCTCAAGAAGTTGTCTATAAAAGGACTTCACCACAATGAGTTGAAGTTAGCAAACTACTCTGATTATGATCATATTCAACTCTCACTCAAGCTCTCAAGATAAAAGTTCACTCGCTCTGAACTTAGAATAGATTACATTGTAAAAATCCTTTCTGCATAGAGGATAAATTCTTTATGCTTAATTGTTGTAAACCACTGTTGTGGTAATATGTAGCCTGAGGAGTCTAATTGTTTAAAGAATACCTTGTAGACCACTGTTGTGGTAATCTGTAGCTTGAGGAGGCTAATTGTTTAAAGAATACATTGAGTTTAACCTGAGGAAGGTGAGGTCCAAAGAATACCTGTTTTAGCCTGAGGAGGCTAAGTGTTGAAAGAATATCTGGTTTAGCTTGTGGAGGTTGTGTTCAAAGAATACCTGGGTTTAGCCCGTGGAGGCTGGGGTCAAAGAATATCAGTTTAGCCTGAGAAGGCTGTGTTAAAAAAATATCTGTATTTTAGCCAAGAGTAGCTGGGTTCAAAAAATATTCTTAGTGGAATCTCAGCAAATTACTGGGTAGTGGCTTGTAGTCTTACACAGACGAACTAATATAAAAATATTATTGCTTTGATTATTTTTATCTGCCTACTAACTGGGGATAATAACATAAATGAATTCTTTCATTAAAAGTAATCTTTACAAGAGAAACTCTCTTTGCGTCTGATCAAATCTTTTATTTTAGATGCAAGCTGCATCGTCTGGAAAAGTTTTAATTAATATACACAATTCAACCCCCCTTCTTGTGTATTTGTATTTTCATATTTACTAAAAATCCTAACTAACCCCCCCTCCCCCCAAACGGTCATCTTCAGTCATTCTTCTCTCTATTGAAGCTCTCTCTTTCCCCATTTCTTCTCTCTCTTGAAGCTCTCTCTCTTTCCCCCACCCCCACGGCCTTCTCTTCCCCCCTCCCCACCCACACGGCTCCCTCTCTTCTTTCTCTTTCTCGAACCATTTTCTTTCTTCCCCTCCCCACGACCCTAATACTAATTTATCCTATTGTGATATGTATTGATTGAAGGATTCCGGGTTGTATATAATTGATTATTAACAAGTTTGATAATTAGAATTATTCAAATTACAGGAAAAATTCTATCAAAATTTTCTTAGAATTATCAATTTAGCTAATGTTTAATTTCTTTTACATTAGGTACTAGACAATTTTATATCTGATATTTGATATACATTTATTTCATGTTTCAGGTAACATATGTTGTAGGAGTTGATGATGGTACTACATAATTTATTTGTTTTTGAATTGTTATGTAATATAATAATTAATGTTCTTTTATATGCAATATTACTTAAACATATTGATACTTCTTCATAATTTATGTCAATTCATAGTTTATTTCAATTTAAGAAATTTTAGTAATTATATGAATTCTCTTTTATTTGATATATATTTTATTCAAAGTTGGAAATCTAATACCACGTGGATATTTATTTGTATATAGATTTGTAATTGTCGTTATGTTAGATATTTAAAAATTTTATATATATTCAAAAACTTATAAAAGTTTGAATTCTCTAAAAAGTTACAAAAAATTAAAACAAAAAATAAAAAAAAACATTTTAACATCGATTCTTATGAAAACATTAAAACATAAAAAAAATTAATATAAAATATACCACATTAGTTGTGAGTCAGAATCGACATGGAATCTCCTATTTATGACGTCGGTAATTTGATAACAATCGATGTTAAATCCATTTATAATTTGGGTTTTTTAACCGCTGTAAAAATCTTACATTTTTAATGACACCCACATAAGACTTTAGTTCTTTAACCGACATGAAAAATGCTTAAAAATTGATGTGAAATCCCCATTTTGCATTAATGAGAATATGTTTTAAAAAAATACTCAGGTTTCATTAGTCTGAAGATACTGCTTTCCAAATAATACTTGGGTTAGCTAAGAGTAATTAGTGTCAAAGAATACTCTATATTTTCGCTCGTTAATAGAGAAATCTTAGTTCTGCTAAGAAACTGGACATAATCTTTTTATAAGATGAACTTGTATAAATTTATGAGTTTTACTTCTTACTTATTATCTACTTATTCTTCTAACTAGGGTTAAGTGAATCTATTTTTCTTTAAACTAATTTTATAGTTTGTTTTTTTGAATAAACTTACTTCATCTGAAATTAATTGAGTCTAACTTCATCAAACTTAGTTTTTTAAAAGGATAAAAATAAAAAGTTGAAAAATTATTTTAATACACAATTCAACCTCATTCTTGTGTATCTAATCTTATACATTTTATTAAAAAAATTTACCCTTTTAAACTTATAAATTACTTGCTATGATTTTATACTTGAGTCATTATTTTTAGTTTCCACTTTACCCTTAATAAAATTTAAAAAATAATTCAATTTCATATTTTTGTGAAATATGTTATTACTTACAACTTATATATCTGTTTGTTGCAATTTATTTTTAGTTTATTTAGAAAATTAAAAAAATCAAATCCAATTGTAAAATTGATTTAAGTTCAATTAAATTCAAATTTAAATAAATTAATATTTTATGTTAAATATATTTTTACTTTTATTACAACTGTACAAAATATTATATCTATTAATAAAATAAGATTCTTCATCCTATAATTATTTTTAGTCTTATTTTTTATTAAATATTTTTATTCTTTTATATATATATATATATATATTTAATTTATAATTTTTCTTCATTTTATTACATCATGAAGGAAAAATTGATAAGTATTACTCGTTAGAGGATATGTCGTGTTATTCCTTAATCAACCAATTACTAGTGATAGATAGAATTAACACTTTATTTTTTCAATGAGAGATTATATGCCTAAAAATATACGTCACGTCCATCTTATACTTATAATTATATATTCAAAAAATATCTTATGACACCTATAAATATATACTTAAGAAGTATCTTTAGATAACATTATATTTCTTTTTCCTCTATTTTTCATCATCAAATATATATCTAACTTCAACTTTCGAATATTTTTATGTGATACCTCACTCCTCTTTTGTCTACTTGACCAATTTTAAAACAACGTAAGAACACACTTAAATGTATAAGAACACAATCAAATGTTTTGGATCCAAAATAATAATATATTTTGACACACCATTAGAAGATCCGATTTTTCTAAGAACATTTATGTATTTGTTTTGGTAAATATATAAATATATTAAGTGTGTCTCGTCTCAACACTTCCCCTCCAAAGACGGAAAAATGAAAAATCATTGATGTACTACTTTAATCTTTTCTCTTGCATTTCATTCTAATATTTTCATTGGTGATTGATGTAATAATACAATGCTGAGTACTATGATAATTTTACCGCTAAATGTGACCCATAATAAAATAATGATTTGCAAAACTGTGCCTACTCCCTGAGACACCGTCCTTAATACGAGCAGGTGCAGGCATGCAGATTAAAATATATCAACTCTTGCATTGTTAAATCAATGGTAGGCCAATTCCAAAGTAACAACCACAGTTCACATAGGCAACAAATGTGTGCCATCCACGTCCAACTGCCACCCCTTTCCATACAACATGTTAGAATGCCTGCATTACTTCTGAATTTCTTTTACATTCATCACTGCTAAAATAAGATGTTACTATAAACTAATTGAAGAATTACACATAGGAATTATTTTTTTAAAATATTTTCTCTCTCTCTCTAAAATTAGTTAAATTTAGAATTAGTCTCTTTAAATTTTTTGGAATAATTTAGTTCCTCTAAATAAAAAATCTATTATTATTTATTTTTTATGGTAAAATATATTTATAATCCCTCTAAAATTATTTAAATTCAGAATTAGTCCCTCTAGTTTTTTTTGGATTAATTTAGTTCTTCTAAATTAAAAACCTATCAATATATTTTTTTAAATTGTTAAGTTCTAGTAAGTGGATAGTAATTGATGAAGAAAATACTTTTATAATGTTAAATTTTTAGTAAATTATACTCACAGTTCCTAAATTTTTGCAAGATTGTATTTGATGCTACTGTGTTTTTTCAACATTACTTTTACGCCACAGAAGATTGTCAGTGTAATGCATGATATTTTTCAAATGGAGCAATTCATTTCTTACGAGCAAAATTGAGTTACTATCAAATTAATTGAATTATTTTGATAAAGTATTTTGTTGAATTTAAAATATATCATTTTGAAAAGAAATTTTAATCAAATAAAATTGAGAAATTTAAAATTCTATCTAAAATTGAGATATTTTAATTCTTTTTTTATTTTTTTCACTTCTTTCACTTCTCCTTAAAGAAAATTATAGAATTTAAAAATGATTAATACTTATTTTTATTTAATATTAAAAATTTAATTTTTAAATAAATATTTAAAAATAAAAATTTAAATTTTTTAAAAATTAAATTATTTTATCCAAACAAGAAAATTAAAATATAAAAAATTAATTTGATTCATTCAAATAAAATAGATACAAAATAAAAAGAATTTAAATCAAGACAATTAAGATGTTAGGTATTTAAATTTTTTAAAAATTTTTAAATTCTCCGAACACATACAACCTCACCAGAATTTTATTCTAATAAAAAAACAGTGATTTTTGTGAAATATCACAAAAATATAAGAAGTATAAGTGTAATTTAATCTAAATTTATTTGCTTCATTCATTCAGTGACATTATACTTCCACGCATTCCATCAACGAAAGTTTCGAGCATACATAACAATGAGGTTTTGAGTGTCTTTTCACAACGGGATTTGAATTGCCTGTAATAGAGAATAATTTTCAAACACAATTCAAAAGAAAAATAACAACAGTCAAGATTCATCTATTTGCAAAGGTAAAAGGTAAATTCATCAATAAAGTTTCAACTTTTTGTTTCTTATTTCCTATCAATAAAAAGTCTTGTTTCTTATTTTCAATAATTTTTTTTTACTTCATAGATTCTTAAGAAGATAATTATATAAAAAAATTTAATGAATGACATGGACTAATAAAAAAAATATATCACAAATATATTTTTCTGTTAGTCTCTGTGCATTAGAATTTACAAAAAGATAATAATATAAATTTTTAATTTAGAAGAACTAAATTAATTCAAAAAAAAATCTCAAGGAATTAATTTTAACATTTTGTACAATTTAATTAATTTTTTCTATATATAACAAGATAATGAACAAAAGTTATCAAATATAACAAAAAATTCATACTTTGCAATTGCGTTAAATCCAACTGAGATTATGAGAACCCATCAAACACTCTTTGAAATTACAATAAGAAATTAGTACATGTTAATAAAAAAATAAAATAAAAACTTTAAAATTTGCTCAACCAAACCTTATTCTAGAAAACATAATCACTTCTTTTTTTTCAAAATTTTGAAAGATAAACTATTGTTTCCTTACAAATAATCGTTTTCTAACATGCATGCATATTAAATGGACTCATCAATATGTAACAAATTGTTATATTCCAAATAGAACCAGGGATGTATGCATCTAGAGAGGCCCTTGTAGTATCTAACATACATATAAAGAAGTTTTTTTAAAATAATAAAAGTAAATAAAATAAAATAAAGAATTTTTCCAAAAATTATGAAATGATTCACATTTGGCTTGTTTTTGTTGAAAATTTGATATTAGATTATCCATTTGAATAGTCTTCACGCTCGAGAAGTCCAATCTTTGATGTGAAGGAGTGTGTTGAAAATCTCACATCGTCCAGAGATATGACCTGTTGTATGTATAAAAGTGAAGAACAATCCTCACCTTACAAGTCGGTTTTGTAGGGTTGAGTTAATCTCATAACCCACATTTCTAATATGGTATCAAAGTCTATCCTTGATTTAGATGTTGAGTCACTCGTTGTCAAGTCGATATTGATTTAGATATTCTAGCAGAAACCTCGAAAGCTTTCCTTGGTTGTTTGCTTCCACAACACCCTTCACATACTTGGTTGGGGAGACTTAATTTTGGGTAGTCTTATCACCATTTTCTTCACCGGAAGTACTTTTTGATGAAAAACATTTCACTTCTAATGCACCATATTGATTTTGAAGGTTTTATTCTTTGACAAGGGAACCTTAGACACATTTTCTTTTATGATAAAATACTTCAATGGAGTTCATCTTCATATTTACTAAAAATCCTAACTAATTGCCCAAGACTCTAGAAGGTTGTTTTTTATTGAAGGTACATACAAAATATCACTTACATATGCACGGAGATTTTATTCTTTGACAAGGGCACTTTGAACACATCTTCCTTTTAGATAAAATACTTTAATGAAGTTCTTCTTCATATATACTATAATTCCTAACTAATTGCCCAAGACTCGGAAGGTTGTTTTTTTATTGAGGGTACGTACAAAACATCACTTAGATATACATGGGTGCCATCCTTCCTTTTAAGCTAAAATGGTATTGTTGTCAACAAACCTCACTTTACTCTTTACATTACCATTGATATAGAAAATCTATTCAATAAAAAATTACATAAATCACTTCAATACATAAATAATTTTGTTGTGGGTATACATCAATTGTCCCATGGCAGAAGCTAGGGTAGGCCAAGTCATAGTCGACTCGTGGCGCTTGGGCTGTTACATTCTTAAGTAGAAAGAGTTACGCCCTGACTAACAATTATATCTTTTGGCCTAGTGGTAAGTGCTTGATCCAACAATTGGTATCAGAGCCAAGGTCACGAGGTTGATTCCCAGCGGGTGCAATTGCTGAGGGGGAGATTGTTGTGGGCATATGTTAGATCAAGATGATTAACGTCTCAAGTTTTGATTAATTACAGAACAGACGAAGCTTCCAAAAGTGGTTGGACACTATGCAAAACCTCTGCAACACGAAATCGCGCTGACTTCGCTGCTCATCACTAATTATTTTGATTGATCTCTGCCACATGATGTGAAAGCTTATAGAAAAGGACAACGGTCACCAAGGATGAGTCTAACGGATCTCTCAAGACGTTGCCTATATAAAGGATGTCACTAGCTCTTATTCAAGTTGGCGAACACGCTGCAAAAAGCTATCATCTGTGATTTCACTCTTGTTTAAGCTTTGTACTTCATTTGTAAAACCCTATCTACAAAGAGGATCTTTGTTTCTTAGAAACTCTTTTAAATCCATTTATGTGGTACCTTAGCTTAAGAAGACTGCGTTCCAAAGAATACCTTTTGTATTAGTCTGAAGATGCTGCGTTCCAAAGAATACCTAATGGTTTAGCCTAAGAAGGTTGTGTTTTAAGAATATCGATATAGCCAGAAATGGCTGGGTACAAAGAATACTTGTAACCATTTCACGGTTCGTAGTGAAAACTCAGTAGTTATTGGGTAACTGGACGTAGTCTTAAATAGACGAACCAGTATAAAAATATCTTGTGTTTAACTGTTAATTTTGAACTAACGGGATAACCATCAAACTGTCTTATAATTAAAATCAATAGTTAAAGGGGTTTAAAGTTTTGTCTGACCGCATTTGAAAAACAACAGACAAAAGACCAAAATTTTTAAAAAACACAATTCAACCCCCCCTTCATGTGTTTTTGTCTTTTACAGTATACATCAATTATCTCATAGCGGAAGTTAGGGTAGGTCAAGTCATAGTCGACTAGTGGCCCTTGGGTTGTTACACTTTTAAGTAGAAAGAGTTGTATCCTGACTAACAGCTATAACTTTTGGTCTAGTGGCAAACGCTTAACCCAACAAATTTTAAATTATTCTTTAACATAAAATCAAATATATAAAATTGTTGACTTAGAATAAAATTTCCAATCATACTACATATAGTGAGGGAGTAAAACATAGTAATAGTTATTAATAGTTATATATTAGTGCATCGAACATAAGACTTTTACTCTTCCTTCTTTTGAAACTATTCCCTTCTTTTTCTCGCGTTCTCACTTTTCAGTCTCATTCATATCTGTTCATTCTTTCTTCTATCCTCGACGTTGATTAATGAAGTGCACTTCAATATAAAAGGTTCCTACATCATCAGAAATCCAAGATTTCAATTCTTTAATGTGTTTTCAAGTGGTCAAATATTTTGAACTATTTGGCTTCCCCCTACTCCCTCTATCTAATTGTTGGGGTCTCTCTACACTTAAGTTTTTCATTTATTCACTATCTTCGAAATTTTAATTGCTAGTACCAGAAGGATTTGACAGAAAATCAAGATTAGGTAAGTAATTATTATAAGTTTCTAATGTAGATTTTGTTTTGTTTTTATTTTCATGGTGGATGGTGGATATAGACAAGTTTGGAGCTTTGTGTGATGTTGGGGGAGTTGCCCAACACAGGGGATCTTAGGAAACTAGAAATGTTCTTTGAGGTTTGCTTCATCTTCGAGGGTTCAATTTTATTTTTATGGTTCTTTATGTACCAAAAAAAGAAAATCTTAACTTTTCTTTGTGGTTCTTGTCAAAATAATGTTAAGCATGAGTATTAGTCATTGGACTGCAAAGGAAAGGAGTAACATTGTTGTCATTGGGCTTAGTTTTCACATTGCACTGACAGAAATGCATGCAAAACTGACCTTTCAAGAAGCAGAATGACCTAGTGTAGTCTCAATTATATTGAAGAAGTTGTTGTTCTAAGCACTTGTAATTGAATGGAGATGTATGTTTTTATTTGCCGCATGGTGTCAACGAAGTCATGGATGGATGTCAAAAGTAAATGTTGTGTTTATCTCCCCAGATGGTGTTTGTAGTTTGCTAAATATTTAACATGGAGAAGTTACTTGTTTGTTGGTTAAGATTTTCAAGTGTGATTCTATTAAGTTCTATTTTGAATGTTTGTCATTTCACATCATATCGTTACATGGATATCATTCGTGGAAGTCTCAATGTGAAATGGGAAAGTACCAAGGGGTTAGAGAATGTCAAACACTTACCAAAATAGGTTGTTGTGGTTTCAATTAATTCTCCCAAGTAAGTATCACTATTGATTGAAAACTTTCTACCCCTAAAATTCCTTAGAGTTATTGATAACCATTTTGTTTCCTTGCTTTACAAGATATTCTTGTATATGTTAAAAATGAGATCTTTTTATTGCGAATTTGACATATAAGGGTTTGTTTCCAAAAAAATTTACGCAAATGGATCCGTTTGGAAAATAAATACGAAAATGGGTCTGTTTTGTCAAAGTCGTTGGGCTTTTGAACAACTTCTCGTAAAGAAGTCGTTCAAAAAATGGATGACTTCGCTTAACGGAAAAAAAAAGTCGTTTAGAAAACGAACGACTTCTCGGAAAGAAAGAAAAAAAGTCGTTCAAAAAATGAACGATTTCTCGTAATGAAAAAAAAGGTTGTTGTTCAGTTCTGGACATCATGTCTGCCTCCTTTAGTTCCAGATCGTGAACAAAAACTACAGTTTAGCCTTGGATGTGAAGTGATCTTGTCACCAGAGAGCTTCCTTACACTTAAATTACCATTTGTGTATGCAATGCAACTTGAAAATGGAAGGAAGCATCCTCTTAACCCCTTCGAACAACAGCCTGAAATGACTGTCTGGATGACCAAGGGCACAATACTACAGATCTTCTCTAAGTGAATCATCGATGAGGGATATCAAACACAGTAAAAACTAAATCTTTGAGTGGCCTTGCTTTTGAAGGAAAGGTGGTCAATAGCTTCTCCAAAACTCAGGTGTAGTTCACACCCCCTCCTTTTTTGCTTTAGCTAGCGTCATGTTTTGAAAATTTAGTTGGCAAAAACATCCATCTTGTAATAATTTTTTATTATACAAACTAAATCCTTATGTTAAAGGAAACAAAATCATAGCACGTGTCTTTCATGATGCCCTATGCCCTTTAATAAAAGGAAACGAGAAATGTTTAGTTCAAGATAAAAAGGTATATCATTGGTTCATTTTTTGAACAAATTATTTCTTTCTTTACGAGAAGTCGTTCGTTTTTTCATTGACTTTTTTTTCCATTATTTTTCTTTACAAGAAGTTCGTTTTCTAAACGACTTCTTTTTTTTTTTCTTTACACGAAGTCATTTGTATTTTGAACGATTTCTTTACGAGAAGTCGTTCAAAAGCCCAACGACTTTGACTAAACAAACCTATTTCCATATTTATTTTTCAAACGGACCCATTTGTGTAAGTTTTTTTGGAAACAAATCTTTATATGTCAAATTCCCCTTTTTATTGGATGATGTAAATCATTTACATTAATAAATGGATAAAATGGTGTATTTAATTTAAGATGAAAGCAGGGACAACCATAATGTTAAGGTTAATTTTCTGATTGAGGAATTAAAGGAAAAAGCTAACTCTAAACTTGAGCTTTGAAGATAGACTTTAGAATCAAATAGTTTCTCTTGAGTAGGAGTAAGACAATGTACATGCATTGCAATTCTCCTTCCTTATGGTTATTTTCTCTTAGAGGATTTTTGTGTTTTGAATGTAAAAAGATTATCCTTAAAAAACATTTTTTTTTTTTTTTGCTAATAATGTAGTTTTAATTGAGGAATCAAAAGAAGTTAATTTTAAATTTGAGCTTTAAAGATAGGGTTTGGAATCAAAATGTTTCTTTTGAGTAGGAATACTTTAAGTATCTAGGATCAATATTTATGACTACCAAGTACCTACCCAACTACATACATAAAGAAAAAATACATTTTGACGAAATTAAAAATAACCGATGTTAAAAATATATTTCACGTCCATTGTTACAATAATCGACATCATATATATTTTTTGTAAGTCTAGATGGTCACATAAGAGGGGGGGTGAATTAGGTTTACACGTTTTTTTCAACTAATTTAGTATTTTCTTTAATTAAAAGTTCTTTCTCAATTTTAAACCAGATAAATTAAAATAATAGTGCATCGGAAATATAAAAGTAAAGAGATAGAGAAAACCACACAACAATTTTTATACTGGTTCACCTTCTACCATTGAAGGCTACGTCCAGTCCCCTAACCACCGTTAGAGATTTTTCTTCTCAAACAAATTGTGCAGAGTTACAATCTCCACCCGAGATCTCTACACGCTTCTCCAAGAAAAGAACCCATTTTCTTGAATACAAACCCTTTACCGAATATCACGGTAAATGCACAAACCCTTTCACCAATACTCAATGGTGAATCACTCTTGATGTTTAAACAAATGGAGAATCACAATATACAATGGCTGATTGCTAAGAGGTGGAATTTTCCTACTAGTAATGCTTCTTAGAGAAAGATAACAGTTTAAGAGCTCAAGAAGCAATGTTTGAAAACTCTTAGCAAAAATGAGAGAGAATAATTTTATCTTAGAAAAATTTGATTTTGAATGAAAGTTTCTGTGTCTAAAACAACAAGGGCTTCTTGTATTTATAGAAGAACAATTTTGCATTTCAAAAAATATAGTTGTTGGCATTTTGAAATATTGTAATCGATTACAAGAAAATGCTAACCGGTTACAAGGCCGAAGTAACGTTAAAATAATTTGAATTATGAAACTTGTTAACCGATTACAAAAAAAAAAGAGCTAATCGGTTACAAGCTAAAATAACGTTACAAAAACATTTGAAATTTGAAAGCCGGTTACAAAATTCTTGTAACCGATTACAGAACACAGTTGTAACATAATAATAAAAAGAATTTTGAAAATCATGGTAACCGGTTACAAGAAATTGCTAATCAGTTACAATGTTTTGACTTTGAAAAATTTAGAAACACTGGGTTATATTGTAATCGGTTACAGGAAAGCTCTAAGCTCTAACCGATTACACCATATTTCAGCTTCAATATTTTGACAGATTTTGAAACTTTGATCAAATTGGTTTCTAAAAAATTCTTTTTAGTTTTCCTTTTGATAAATTACTTCTTTAAGAGCCTTTTAAATGTTATATTATGAGAAACATTACTTATCTAGAGGTGAAGATCTTGATCCTAGACTTTTGATTCATTGTGAGAACAATTTTCAAGAACCTTCTTTTACTTTGCTTCCCTAACCTTCTTTTACTTTGCTTCCCTTTTGTTGATGTTTGTTTGTCTTCATCAAAACCCAGTCATGAGGTCAGAGAGATCTTCTCCACATTTTTATCGTTGGTTATTTAAATACTTGACGTTAAAACGGGCTTCATCAAAACCCAGTCATGAGGTCAGAGAGATCTTCTCCACATTTTTAACGTTGGTTATTTAAATACTTGACGTTAAAACTCCCGTTTTTTGGTTGACAGATCCTCCCCTCATTTTTCCCTTTTCCATTTTCCCTTCTCACTTTTTCTCTCCCTAAATCACTCTCTCTCTCTCCACCCTATCGACCATCTTCAACCATTCTTCTCTCTCTCGAAGCTCTCTCTCTCCCTCATCTTTTCTCTCTCTAAGCTCTCTTTCTTTCTCCACCCCCATTTTTCTCCATAGTTTTTTTCAATTTGAGAACATTTAGTAATTATATGAATTCTCTTTTATTTTATATTTATTTTATTCAAAGTTGGAAATCTGATATCATGTGGACATTTATTTATATCTGGATTTGTAATTGTCGTTATATTAGATATTTAAAATTTTTATATATGTTCAAAAATTTTATACAAGTTTGAATTATGTGAAAAGTTATAAAAAATTAAAATGAAATTAAAAAAAACATTTTTAACATCGGTACTTATAAAAATCGACGTTAAAACATAAAAAAAAATTAATATAAAATATACCACGTCGGTTATTTGATAACAATCGATGTAAAATATATTTATAATGTCAGTGGTAGTTCGAAAACGTGAAATCCCTGTTTTGCACTAGAGAGAAAACGTGAAATCTCTTTTTTGCACTAGTGAGAATAGGTTTTAAAAAAATATTTTTTGCACTAGTGAGAATAGGTTTTAAAAAAATACTTAAGTTTGATTAGTCTGAAGAAACTAATTTCTAAATAATACTTGAGTTAGTTAAGAGTGATTAGTGTCAAAGAATACTCTATATCTTCACTCGTTAATAGTGAAATCTTAGTTCTACTAAGAAACTGGACATAGTCTTTTATAAGATGAACTAGTATAAATTTAGGTGTTTTACTTCTTTCTTATTATTATCTACTTATTCTTCTAATTAGGGTTAATTCAATCTATTTTTTTCTAAACTGATTTTATCGTTTGTTTTTTTTTTAATAAACTCACTTCATCTGAAATTAATTAAGTCTAATTTCATCACACTTAGTTTTTTTTAAAAAAAAATAAAAGTTTGAGAAATTGTTTTGATACACCGTTTAACCTCATTCTTGTGTATCTAATCTTACACATTTTATTAAAAAAATTTACCCTTTTAAACTTATAAAATTACTTGTTATGTTTTTATACTTGAGTTATTGTTTTTAGTTTCCACTTTACCCTTTATAAAATTTAAAAAATAATTCAATTCCATGTTTTTATGAAATATGTTATTATTCACAACTTATGTCTCTGTTTTTTGAATTTTTTTAGTTTATTTAGAAAATTAAAACTATCAAATCCAATTATAAAATTGATTTAAGTTCAATTAAATTCAAATTTAAATAAATTAATATTTTATGTTAAATATATTTTTATTTTTATTACAAATGTACAAAATATTAAATCTATTAATAAAAGAAGATTCTTCATTCTATAATTACTTTTAGTCTTATTTTTTATTAAATAATTTTATTCTTTTAGATTTACAGGGTTATTTATTCTGTTTCGGTATTTCAATCATTATTTTTTTCCTCTTTGCATCATTCTTAGTGAAATTTAAAATTTAATTCAGTTTCATACTTATTTTTATAAAATATTTTTTCCCTTGTAACTCACGGTTTGTTATAATTCTTTTAGTGTATAGGAAAACTAAAACTACTAAATTTATTATTTGTACTAGTTTTATTGTTTTGGATTGAATATGAATCCAGTAGGCCACTACTTACTTTTCCTTTCTCGTCATTTTTTTTTAATTTACATTTTCTATTTTTTTCTACATCTTTTATATCTTCAAATTAAATACTCATTATAAATATATTTTCTATTACCCGTCCTCCTCTTGAGTTAAAATTTAATTTAGTTTCATGCGTGTTTTTATAAAATATTTATTTCTCATGACTTACAGCTGCCCACTTTTCCTTCTTATCAATTTTTCGATACATTTTCTTTTTTTCCTTACATCTTTTCTCTTAAAGGATAACTTAGTCCAATACAAAAACAATACACGAGAACTTCGCCTGTATTTTTCTCATTAGTATTAAAGTTTTACTTTAATAAAATTTATAATCATAATTATATTAGATATATAGATTATAACATAAAACTCTAATTCTACGTTTTGGTTAACTTAAACACATTTATAAAGTTATGTTAAGTGAGATATCTTTGCTTCAATTATAATTTTATACACGTAAAAGATTCATTTTACGTAAACTCGGAAGATAATTAATAAAACCTAGAAGTTTCTATCCTCAGTTCCCTCTATTTACCTGTGTATGCTTGTTCAAATTTAAGAGACTGGATCTTTATGCTCTCTGATTGTCTGCCAAATAATCTCTATAAATCAGCTACATCCAATATCCAATCTTGTTTCCTCTTTCATGACATAATAGCTAGTAACCATGTACTTTATGCCTAGTAACATCAATTAAATTGTGAGTGCCTTTTATTCTCTTAGATACGTCTTCTCACTTCATAGAAATTAATTAAATCATTATTATCTATTATAATCATAAAATCGAACTAAGACTAAATTATCACGAAATTAAATCATTCCCAATTAGGCCAACGCACTTTGTGAAATTAATAGTTTAGCCTCATGTTATGAATACATATGTAAACAAAGAATAAGATAAAGTTGCGAGATCTAAAGACCTCTTTGTACAGATAGTTGTGGACTAAGCTGCATTAATTGAGAAACGTTGAGCTTCAGTTCTTGACAAGTGGCTCCGTTTTGTTCTCCCACTTGTTCAACCTATTTGCCGCTTTTTCAACCTACCATCAAGAAAATTTTGGTTAGAATCTAGCTAGTGGCATACATAAAACTCTACTCACGTAATTTACCTCTAAACTAAAATTGGTTTTAGAAAGATAAAAATTTTAATTTATGTGATTAGAGGTGAAATTAAAATCAGTTGGTAGGTGCTCAATATACTAAGGTTGGTTGAAGTCAAACAATATTTTTATCTTTACTCATTAATCATGAAATCTTACATCTTTGAAAAAAAATTAAGCATAATCTTTTACAAAACAAACATATATAAATTTCTATATTTTTCTTTTACAAGACGATCAGATCAGGTAATTTTTTGTCCAATTCTTATATGCAGTATTTTTCTTTAACCTAATTGGTGGCTCAATAGGTTAAACTCATTTTCACCGTTCTAATTAAAACAAATGGATAAGTTTGACTTTAATGATAGCTAGAAGTTAATTAAAAGAATCCAATAGATACATAAATTGTAAATAGAAAACTTACGTGGGCAGATGTGTAACTTTCTAACACTCTCATTTTCCATTTCACATATAGTTATTAAATTCTGAACACATGTGCAGAGTATGAAAATTTTATTTTAATTTTTCTTATAATTTATGAAGACTTTTGAAAAATTTATCAAAATTGAATCTTGGTAAGGTACAGTAGAATGACTAAAACGGTGGCGGAAGACTATTTACAGTTTTTTTTTAATAAATCATCACATTTATCCATCAATTATTATCTTATCTCTAGTTTTAAAATATTAAAAGTTAATATATATATATATATATATATATATATATAATTTTTAAAATCTTTCCGAGAAATAAAATTGATAAATTTTCAATGATATTAAAGATTTTTTATATTAATTCAATAATTTAAGAACTATTTAAAAGGAAAAATAATTTAAATACCAAGTCAGTCGATTATTATTATTATTGTTATTATTATTATTATTATTATTGTTATTATTATTATTATTATTATTATTATTATTTATCCTTACCTCTTTGTCCCAATCCGTGCGAAATGTAACCCACACTAAAATAATTGTTTGCAAAACTGTGCCAGCTAGCATTCCCAACCATATTCCCTGCACAAAGACACCAAATAATTAAAATATAAACATTGTTGCATTATTAAATGAAAGCCTTTGAATGAGAAAGAAAAAGTAAAAATAACACTAATCCATCAACATATGTACCTTGGCACCTAGTTTGAAGTAGAAACCCAGAATGGACCCCAAAGGTATGCCAATTCCATAGTAACAACCAACGTTCACATACGCAACAAATGTTTGCCATCCACATCCAACTGCCACCCCTTTTCATACAACATGATATTAATTATGCTTGCATTAGTCCTAAAATTTTTTAACATTCACCATTAATACAATAAAATAGAATGATAACATATGAATGCTTTGTATTTTTAAACATTCTATTAATATCTTCTATCTTTTCCATCCAATTATATTATCATTTATGTTTTTCTCTTTTAATACTCTCTCACTATGTGTAAAATAATGTATTGAATGTCCAACAATCTTTTTCAATAAAGTATTAATACTTAAACCAACAGAAAAATTAAACACGGGAACTACTTTCATTAGTATAATAACTTTAAGTGGAAAACAAAATAAGATGTTAATATAAAGATTACAGATCTACACTATCCATGTGATGCACTATTAAGAGCATAAATTTGATTGTCTTATTGTTTTACTAAAATTTATTTTACTCTTTTATTTTTTTTTAAAAAAAATATTTTATTTCTTTAACTCTTAAATTTGAATCAATTTAATATTTCTATTGACTGAAAAATAATATGTTAGCTCCAAACTATATTTTGGGTTTTTTAATTCATTTTTAATATTCATTTTGGTCTTTTGTCTTTTAGAATAACAAAGATCAAAATGATTAAAATTTAAAAGATGAAAGAGTAAAATGAATCTTATATAAAAATAAGATAAAAGATCAAGATGAATTTTAAAAATAAATTTAAAGATCAAAATATAACTTTATATTAATGACTTTACTTTTTGAATTAATGGAAGAATTAAATTGATTCAAACTTAAAAGTTAAACAAAATAATGAGTTTTTTAAAAAAGATCAAAGACTAAAATAAATTTTACTAGAAAATAAAAAACTAAAAATCTAATTTACCCTATCCGGTACACAAATTGAACATCAATTTTTTTTTTTTTACCCAGCATGTGAATTCTATATACTAAGAGATCATTGTCTGTTAGTATGCATATGATGCATAATATAAATAATGCAATGCAATTCTATACACAGTATTTATATTAATAACAAAATTTTCATCATAGAAGGAAAACATGGATAGAGGCAAATACAACCATGCTTGTGGCATTTGAAATTTGTAATGAGTAATTGAGATTAATATTATAAATCAAAGTTAAGTATCAATGAATTACCAGATAAGACAGGCTGAATGCCGTTGAGAATAATAGATAGAGCGAGGAGGGGACAAAGATCTGAGACAGCAGCAGCTACCTCTTCACCCTCTGTGAAGACATAGCTAATGACATCTCTATTTGCAAGAACCACCACTGCTACAATCACCGATATTATGAATGAAATCAATGTGACAACAACCACTGAAAATGATGCTGATTTTGGATTTCTTGCTCCTAGTTCATTGCTCACTCTCACACTGCATCATATATTTACTCTTTCATTAGCCCACATATCTTTCGAGAATTAAAATAATAAATACTAACATATTTAAAAAATATTTTTGTGGATTAAATTATCCAAAGACCAAAGGGTAATTTATTACTCTATTTTAATTATAATCAGTATCTTTAAACGCTTGTTGAATTTTCTATGTTTTTAATCGAGAATTTTCATTTGTGTTTAAACTTGGACATGATCATTTCTAGGGTATCTATCGTGGTCGTGATCAGTCCTTTTTGGAGTGCTTGTCATTGTTGGTGACATGAATTGAAGTTATAATTGATATTCTAGACTTCTCAATGTGCACCACATTCTAGTTTCTACCATGCTCATCCAAAACACGAATATTTCTCAACAAGTGGTTATGTAATTCAAAATAAACTAAACAGCCTTCTATAAAAAAAGTAAAATAAAAAACGAAAGATAAGAATCAAAATTAAAACACACATAAATGGAGAATCAAACCTGGCAGCTGCGTTAAATCCAACTGAGATCATGAAAACCCATCCAGACACTGTGGTACTGCAATAAGAAATATGAAATTAATTCATATCAATCAAACAGAGAAATTAATTGGACTGATCAAGATATAACCAAGTGTTACATACAAGAAACAAAAGTGATAATTAATTAACCAACAATATTTTGAGTGTAAGACACAAAACCAACGTAGGCCTACCATTTTGTTAGACCCCTAAAAAGAAAAAGAATTTTAAATAGGCCTGTGAATGGGTCCATTTAAGTGTGTATATATATACATATATATATATATTCTTTTTCTTTTTTAGGTATAGAATAGAACTAATTTAATTTATTCTTTATTAATTTATATTATTTTGTTTTTTGTTTAACTAATAAAAAACTAATTTATTCTATCGTGAATATTTAAATAATAATTTCTTTCTAAATAGTCTTTAAATATTAAAATATAACTTTTAGAGGGGCCACTTGATAATCTGATTCTTATTTCCTTATCTTTATTTTTTTTCCTGTGAATATTGGAATCTCATCTTATTGTTTGGTTGAAAGTAAAAAAAAAAAAAAAAAAATTTGCTTAAATTAACACGTTTAATAATAATGATAATAATAATAATAATAATTTTTAAAAATTATAATGTGAAAACATAATGATAAGAATACCAGAATTGGACTACAGAAAGAATTCAGAAGTGTTTGTCGATATTGCAGCTGAATATCAGTGACAGAAACATGTCACTTTGCTGTCACTCCACAGATATAAGAAGCCAAATGTTGTCATTTTTTGACGTGCTTGATTTTAAATTAAATTATTTATATATGTTAGTTTTTCATTCTAAAATTAAATCAATAATATAATTCAATACAAAAATTACTAAATGTGAGATCAAATACGTAAACATTTAAATGCCAGTAACAAAAAAATGTATAAATATTTACGTAGAAGTATTTTCTTGTATAATTAAGAAAAGTTTACTTATAGTTATGTTAACTAATATTCTAATCTAATTTTGAAAGATACATTCAAATTTATACTACTAGAGTTAAAAAATTTCGACGAAGATTTTTTTGTTTGATTTAAAAATTGTACAAGAAGCCAAATTATGATGCAATGTTGCATGCTCTGTAGACGCTACTACCTACGACGGTTGCCTCTACGACTGCCACGACATCGTTTAGAAAACGTCATTTTTTAATAAATTAGATTCTTGCTAGACCCAGACACAAGGAAAGAATGAAATTCTCCAGACAAATCATGACGACCTTTCAATATAAAGTGAACACTTTCCCTTTTTATTATATATAAAAAAAAAATTATTCGTGATGATTGAAAACATTTATGTTATTTTTGAATTAAAACCTGCAAAAGTGGTTTTGTAAATTCTAATTTATATTCCAGATTTCTGAAGCATATACAATAAAGGAAAAGTTTATTATTTTAAAAGTGAAAGTACTTTTAAGTTTTTAATCACATCTCAAATGTGCACTTACATGGTTTGAAATATAAAAACTATTCCGTAGAAAAATACTTGTATTTCACATTAAAAATGAATGAAAAAAATATGAACCCTTAAAATAAACCTGAAATATATAAGAAGAAAAAGCTATATCATTGATTCGGGTGTATTCACGAGAAAACACAAGTTGAAACACAATGATTGAATAATTAACAAATTAGCAACACACTTTTTTAAAATATTATTTTCAACATTTTTTCACTATTAAACGGGATATATTGGAAATTATAAAATTGTATAGATTTCATATTTCCTTTAATTTATTAGTAATTTTATAATTTCTAATAAAAATAGTATTTTTCCGGTGAGATGTAGAAAATAAATTTTTATAATATTTAACTAAATTTATCACATATATATGATAAGCAATTTATATTTCTATTCAATATTACTTTTAAGTATTGATTATTTTTTAAAAATTATAGTAATATTCAGTTTTAAAATAAGAAAAACAAAAAATATATAATTTTGGATGTAATTACTTTTAGTCTTATTTTTATTGTACTATTTTACCATTTTAACTTATGAAAATATCTATTATGTTATTAGATTTCAATCATTTTTTATCTTTGTATTATCATTAATAAAACTAAAAAACTAATTTAATTTTATATTATTGTGTAAAGTACTTTATTTTTCATAACTTATCACTTACATATAATTTTGTTATAATTTGTTTAAAAAATGAAAATTATAAATTGATTATGCCACACCTTATCTTTTCTTATACATGGTTATCTCTTCACCTAAAAGATAGACATGTGAGTTTGCTAGTGAATAATACTGTAAATAGGAAGAAAATGACATACCAAATAGAAAGAGAATCAAGAGCCAACTCGGGGTGAGGAAGCAAACCAGCAAGCAAAACCAAAATCTGAAAGTACCACGTTTCTAAGCACAGCATCACCGCTGATGCTGCTGACAGATAGAAGAACTCTGGCAACTCTGAAAACGCTTGAAAACTGAAACCCTTCCACGTGTGTTTACACCTTTCACTCTTCACAATATACACAAACTGTGCAATCACAATGATCCACCACGAAAAACTCAGCAAGAAGGACGCACCAAATAAACCAAGTCCAATTTTGTATACCACCACCCAACTCAACACAAGGTGCATCAACAACGTTGCTGCTGATATGTATGCACTTGGTGCCACTATGCTTTGAGCTTGCAGAAACTTTTGAATTGGAAAGTTTACAGCGTAGGCGAAGATTTGAGGGATTAGTCCATACACAAAAAGTGCTGCTGCAGATGCTATTCTCTCGGACTCACCTAGAAGGATTAAGATAGGTTTGGAGAAGATGTATATTAGAGTTAAAGGAACACTTGCTAGTGTTAGAAGCACTGTTGATCTTTGCAAGTATATGCCTAGCATCTCAAATTTTCTTGCTCCATATGCTTGTCCACATAAAGTTTCAACAGCACTACCCATACCCAACTGTATCAAATTCAAAAAATTCCATCAAAGTTTAATTAAATTGATACATGTCATCAGAAATTTTATATCACCAATCAAACAAAAATTATACTAAATATTATTTTCTAGATAATTTTTAACAAAATTTATTTTTTTCTATTTAAAGAATTCAATTTTTAAAATAGTATCTCAAGTGAAACCTTGAAATATCTGGACATGCTGCTTATACATATATAACAATAGCATAAGTGGCACTTTAAAGTATGTTCTGTGTTTTTCATTTAAAGAATTTACAGCAAGAAAAGATAAGAAAAAAGAAAAAAGGGAACTTTTCTATAAATTAATTAATAAAAATTGATTTTAAATTTTAAAAAATATATTTTATTTTTTCTTCTTAATTTTTTTCCTCTTAAATTTTTCTTGCAAACTAGACACTCCCTAATTCAAGCACGTAATTAAGCAACATGAGATGAAAAGAAATAAGAACAATTAATTATTATATGATGTAAAATGCTCCTGTACATGAGAACAAACTATATATTATTAAAATTCATAATTCAAGCATGAACTTCTATAGAATCACATATTATGAAGTGTTTTAATTTTTTTTATAAACTAAAAGAAAATTAATTAGATGTCATGCAGAGATTAAAAGGAGGTGCTTTGGGATCGGATCACGTAAGAATTGGTGAAAAAAGAAGTGAATCAGTAAGAATTGAAGAACAAATACCATGAGGCCATAAGCGAAGACTTGGATACCATTGTTTCCGAGTGAAGCGGCGGCGAGTTCGAGGTTTCCGAGGTGGCCGGAAAAGATTTGGGTGGACATGGACATAACGTTGTTAAGAAGATATACGATAACCGCAGGAGCAGCAAGATGAAACAGTAGCTTCAACTCCACCCATGTTGCGTCTCCAACACGCTTTATAATACTCACGTTTGTGTTTGTCAGTATTCTCTCAAGTTCACCGTCTGATCCTTCCTTTAGAAAAGATGGTAGAAATGATGATGGTCGATCACTAACTAGCAAACTTTCTTCTTCAATGTTCTTCTCCCCCAACGTAGCATCCATGTGCCCACTTTGAAGCTTTTTTTTTTCCTCTGCCACAAAAATGGTGTTTTTCACCTCTCTCAGATTCGTTGGGATGATTATATTTGATCTAGTTTAGATACATTTTTCAAGTTACAATGATACGGTGGAATAACATATGAGGTTGTTTATATAGGAAATATATGCATTGTGAAACGGTTTTACAATTTTAGCCTGTCGTGTATATTTTTAAAGAAATTTTATAAAAATAAATAAATTTATTATATGTAGTTATCTATAATTATATTATAATATAAAAGTATTTTAAATTATCAATTTATAACGGCTTTTCTCAAATGGTAATATGAGAAAATGATAAGAAAAGATTGGATAAAAGCATTTAAGTTAAGCAAATCTAACTAGTTACTTGAGTGAAAGTTTTCATAGTACTTGTATTCTGTTGTTATTGATAAAAAAAAGATAAGAGTGTGTAAGTTTTAAATATATTTAACATTTGAGATATACTGGTTAGCTAATATTTTATTCTGAATATTGCACGAGTTAATTTTAAAATACAAAAATTATATTGTAATAAATTAGAATAAAATATATAAATGAAAATTAATATTAATTACTTAAAATAAATTAATTTCATGCACTTAAAAAATATTATTACAAAATGTACCTAAATGAATAAATAAATGTTAAAAATTAAAATTCTTATATAATCTTATATTTTTATTCATGGAACAATATTTATTTTGGAAAAAAGTTTGTCAGAATTTTTTTTACAAAAATATTTTTTTATTTTTAATTAGTTAATAAAAATACTTAAAACAAAAATGATCATCGAAGCTAAGGTATAAAAAATATCGTCTCTTAAAAAGAATTAATGTGAAAAGATAAAAATATATGTACTTTAATTTTAATTAAAATATTTTTATAATTTATGATCAATATATTTTTTTCATTTTAAATATTGTTTCTTTTTAAAAAATATTTTCATAATAAATATTAAGATTATTAGTAAAGGGAAGAAAAAAAACCAGATTATGAGAATATATTATGGTAATTCTCTGACTCCTATGTTCAATTTTTTGTGATTAAGAAACCAAAAGATGACGAAAGGACCAAATATAATTTACATTCAAATGATAAATTACTGATTCACTAAATTATATATAATTTTATAGGGAAATATAATATAATTTTATGTTTTACATATTATCAAAATTACAATTTTAGTTTAATTATGCAAAATTTTATCTATCTATCGATCTATCTATCTATATAAAAAATTTATAATTGTAATCTTAAACTAGAATGCTTATAAGTATTCATTTTCAATGAGAGTATTTGTAGTGATATTTCTTAATTTCTTTATCTTTTTCAGTCTGTTATTTTTAATTTTTTTAAAATTAAATTTTAATATTGTTCTAAAAGAGATTATGAATAATTAAAAATTATTTTGTATCAAATTAGTAATTATTTATTATTGTGTATTGTATAGATAAAATCTAATATGTAAAATTTATATTATAAAATTAACATAAAATATGTGAAAAATATATGTATCATTTAATTAAAATAAATAAATATTATGTACCATAATAATATTATAACAAGGTTGTACAAAAAATAAATAAATAATAAAAGTTTATATTTTTATTTGTTAAAAAATATCTTTTTCTTGAAAAAAATTTATCAGTTAATAATTAAAAATATTTAAAATAAAAATGATATCATATGTAAAAATAATAGAAAACATGCTAAAAACTATAAAATGCAAAGTTGTTTGAATAGTATAATTATATGTTATGCTTGGATTAGTTTGGATATCATAGTAGAATGAAATAAATATTTATTTTAGTTTTGAAAAAATGATGGAGCAAAATAAATTATAACTTTTTAACTCTCATTATCTTTATTGTTTTGTTTAATTAATTTTTTACTAATGAATAAACACAACTTTTATTACTTTTCATGCAGAAGAAATAGATAAAATATTTTGTATCATATAGAAAATAGAAAAGATTTTATGAAAACTAAAATATAGAAGAAGATAACCGAAGATAAAAGAAAAGGAAGAAAGACAAAAATAGAAGAAGATTTCATGTAAGATAAAACAAATAAAAAAGGAACAGAGTAAAAGAAATTTTCATAAATGATAAAGACTGAGAAAAAAATTAAGTAGTTGAATAATTTATAATTAAATTTTCTTTATTTCTTAAATTATTTATTTAGATAAAGGATATGAATGAGTAACAATAAAGAAGAGATGAAAGAAGAGAAATAAAAGATGGGAGATGGAAGAGGAAGCAAATAGAGAGAAGGGTTGGGATTCAAACAAAGTCTCATATTTTGTTGAATTTGTAATAGTATTAGACTTTGAATTAAGGGAGGATTTGTTGAGTATTTTATTAATTCAAAGTCCCACATCGACAAGGTTTTAGAAAGAGAGAGGAGTTGAACACTTATATAAGAGAGAGTGATTATTTTATTCACTCACACCACACCTCAGAGTGTGTGTCCACCGGTGTGTTTTTCCACATATGGTCCCGAGTATAACGTTTTTGTTAGCCCTCTTGGAGGAGTTGTTTTGTTGTACTATTTGACATAGTTGTCAGATCAAGATGTTTAACACATCTAAGGTTTTGATTTTTACAAGACAGACGAAACTTTCTCAGACGGAACATCAGCAAACAAGTCAGACGAAGCAAGCACAGATGGAAGATGACTCCTCAGACTGAAGTCATTCGTCTGTCTCAAGTTAAAGACATCAGACGATAGGATAAGACGAAATCTTTTGAAGACTGAAGAAGTACATCGTCTGTCCAAGAAGTGAAGCAAAGTTTGAGTCACTCACGCCAAGATTTCAAATCTTAAGAAGTACTCATTAGAAGCATCCGAGATCAGTATAGGGATTCCTGCTTACACATGCAACTCAAAAAGGTCTTTACCTTTTTGTCAAAGTCTCTGTACAAGTCAGAAAAAGTACTGCGCACGCAATCTAAATCCGTTGCACAAGTCATCAATCACTCAACTACTATTTGACACCTTTTGGAAAGCTCTCAAGAAAATATTCAACGGCATTCTCATGTGTCTAACGGTCATCCGAAGATGGTGCCTATTTAAAGACTTCACTTCATCAGAATTCAGTTGGCGAAAACGCTTCTATCATTCTATCTTCTGTGATTTCGCTCATACATCTGATTGTACTTCATTGTAAAACCCTCTCTGCGTAGAGGAATTTTTCTGATTTTAAAACATCCTTTTAAAATCCACTTGTGTGGTAATTTAGCCTGAGGAAGCTAGTTGTTCAAAGAATACCTCTGTTGTTTAGCCTGCGAAGGCTATGTTCAAAGAATATCTTGTTATAGCCAGAAGTGGCTGGGTGCAAATAATACTTGTAAACCATTTCACGGTTGGTAGTGAAAAATCAATTGTTGCTGGGTAACTGGACGTAGTCTTGTATAGACGAACCAATATAAAAATAGTTGTGTACTTATCTTCTTATTTGTTTGACTAACGGGGATAATCAAGCTATAACGTATCTTACTTAAAAATAATCCTTGAAGATTAAGTAATACTTCATCTGAACATATTTAAAACCCACAGACGAAAGGAAAATTTTTTATATATAACACAATTCAACCCTCATTCTTGTGTTATATCTTTTACAATAGTGGATATTTTTCTGGACTAGGATGTTTTGTGATCCTTTGTTTGAGGGGAGGTTTGTTGGGATTCAAACAAAGTCCCACATTATGTAGAATTTGTAATAGTGTTAGACTTTGAATTAAGGGAGGATTTGTTGAGTATTTTGTTAATTCAAAGTTCCACATCGGCAAGGTTTTAAAAAGAGAGAGGAGTTGAACACTTATATAAGAGAGAGTGATTATTTTATTCACTTGCACCACACCTTAGAGTGTGTGTCCACCTGTGTGTTTTTCCACATATGGTCTCGAGTATAGCGTTTTTGTTAGTCCTCTTGGACGAGTTGTTTTGTTGTACTATTTGACATAGTGGATATTTTTCTGGACTAGGTCCCGTGGTTTTTGTCCCTCTCATTGGGGGCTTCCACGTTAAAATTGTTGGTGTTCCTCTTGCTCTTACATTTTTGTTTTCCCTACTCCCTTGTCATATATTACAGTTCTCTTGTTTCCCCCTCAAGGGAAAAATTTTATTTTTACACGCAGGCTTCCAGGTTCTGTGTGTCAGCTTTTCCGCTGAGCCTTTCCCAACAAGTGGTATCAGAGCCGATGGTTCGACTTGGCGACCGGCTCAGATTTGTGTTCAATGATTGGAGTGGATATAAGTGGTCAGGTGGACCTACATTTTTGGGATCCCTTGTGTCGAAAGTCTCCCTAGCAGGTTTGGCTGGGCTGCGTGTTCCGTTGATGTGAGCTATCAAGACGGCGGTACAAGAACTAGGGCATATCAATGACAATGTGAAGCTGCTCAAGAATTATCGCGACAATGGAAGATCTAATGGTCATCATTGATTGTAGGGAAGGATGTTTTGTGATCCTTTGTTTGAGGGGAGGTTTGTTGGGATTCAAACAAAGTCCCACATTTTGTTGAATTCATAATAGTGTTAGACTTTAAATTAATGGAGGATTTGTTAAGTATTTTATTAATTCAAAGTCCCACATCAGCAAGGTTTTAGAAAGAGAGAGAAATTGAACACTTATATAAGAGAAAGTGATTATTTTATTCACTCACACCACACCTCAGAGTGTGTGTCCACCGGTGTGTTTTTCCACATATGGTCCCGAGTATAGCGTTTTTGTTAGCCCTCTTGGACGAGTTGTTTTGCTGTACTATTTGACATAGTGGATATTTTTCTGAACTAGGTCTCGTGGTTTTTGTCTCTCTCATTGGGGGTTTCTACGTTAAAATTGTTGGTGTTCCTCTTGCTCTTACATTTTTGTTTTTCCTACTCCCTTGTCATATATTACAGTTCTCTTGTTTCCCCCTTAAGGGAAAGGTTTTATTTATACACGCAAGCTTCTAGATTCTGTGTGTAAGTCTTTCCGTTGCATCTTTCCCAACAAGAAGGAAGAGATATGACGAAGAGTAAAAAACAATTTCAAATCATTAGTATATATAGAAAATTTTAAATTCTTCATTTTTAATTATCTAAAATTCTTAATTGAAATATTTAAATTTTAAATTATATTTACTAGTTTACCGAAACAATATATTTTATTATTAGGAATTTTAAATTCTTTAATAGATTATTTTCTCTTATTAAAGTCATTTATCCACACATATTCTGGAAGAAAATTTCATAAATGATAAAGATAGAGGAGAAAAAATAAAAACAAAAGAAATTTTGAAAGGTGATAAAAGATGGAGGAGATGGAAGAGAAAAAAATTTAAAAATAGGAGAAAGAAATCGAAAAAGATGGTGAAAGAAAAACGAAAATAAAGAATAAATAAGAAATCGAAAATAACAATATATTTTAAATAAATTATAAAAGATTAATCAATAATTAAAAGAATTTTAAAAAAAATTATTTAGCATTATACATTGTAATTTGTTGAGAATTGAGAGAATGGAATAACCCAAATTAGTAAAATAGGCTTAGTTTCATTATATTTTATCATCTTTCATCTATTTCTATTTTAGTTGTTAGACTCAAATGATGGAACATTTATATCATGACCTTTGATCCCACCCAGAATATTTTTCTTAAAAAAATAAACGTAAATAAGAATATATTGATTATAATTTTAGAGTTGTATAAATTTTTAATCTTTTAATTTTTTTTCGAATTTTAAAATTTTGATTCCTAATAACAAATTTTACAATGTTTAATTCTTTAAAATTTTCCTGTTACCATCGTTAATTTGGACAACTAAATAATAATTTTCGTCCCTTTAATACAAAATTATTATTTTTGGTCTTCTAATATTTATTTTGAATCGATCAATAACATTTATTTTAGGATATGGAAAAAATATAAGTCTCACATATTTATATGATTTCTTAAATACTAGTGAATATCACTTGAGATATATATAGTCATTTAACTTTTCATTAAATATAAAGTATCACATAATTAATAGAAGGGACTAAAATAATGATTTAAAATTTTACATGGATAAAAAACAAAAAAGAAATTTCATAAAGACCAAAGTCAAAACTTACTCATTATACAATAACTAAGAAAAGTATTTAAGTCTTGCCTTAATGATTATAATTATATATTTTATAAGTTAAAAATAAAAAATTTAGCAATATTTTGGTGGGAAAAATAATTGTAATATTCTCCCTTGTTATCTTTTTATGTCATCAAATCGTCTTAATCTAAGTCCTCTATTATTTATAGACATTTCAAATTATAACTCAATTCAAACTGTGGTTGGATATGATTGATAAATAATGTAAAAATATATTAATTTAAACTCTTTTATTTTACATGTTATATTTAATGTTTATTGTATGTATTTCATTTCATTTGACTATATTTTGGTAGTTGAATACAGGAATAACCAACACATAGAAAAAGAAGTAAATAAAATAAGGACTGAAATCAATTTGGAGGAGAAGAGAAGATTGATATCTTGCATGCCCATATGTGGTGCTTGATTATCTATGGTCATACTCAAATATTTGTTTTCAATTAAACAAAGACCATACATTATTATGTGCCCCACTTATGGTAAATATTCGGCATCTTATATTTTGCTATCTTAGTTTTTACTTTTTTTCCTGCAATAGTTTTTGTTTTTATTTTTGTATGAATTTTATAGAGAGAAAATAAGTTTGAAGAGATCTTTTTGAGTTGATTATTTTTCTGTAAACTCTCTCATCTTTTATATACAATGATAAACTATTTATTTCATATCTTCTCTTTTTAACCCGAGAAGTTAAACTAATTATAACCTTAAACATTTATCACATATTTTCTTCAGCTTTATTATAATTATCATTTTTAATTAACAATTTAATTTTATACTTAAAATCACATTTAAATATTTAAATCAATTCATTTAAAAAATATCTTTAGTCAAAGATTAAACTAATTGTTCAAATATAATATCTAAATTTAGACTTATTATTAGGACAGTAAAAAAGTATACATGTTCCTGGAAGCATTTTTAACATTGAACAATGATCCTGCTGCTCAAAACCGTCAAATCACTAGAACTGACTGTTTCCAACTCGATAATAATTTTGTGGTGGAGCTATTTTGTACCCTTACATTCGATTGCGTCAATGATTGAAAGTTATATTATATCGGTTGATTACTTGATTTTCCTATGTTGATTGCAGTGCAGTTTTTGTCTTCACAGTGATATCTAAGTATAAAATCTTCCCTGATGTTAATGTCACCTGTGCCACTAAGACAGGGACAACCCCATTCATATAATTGCTCTTGTGACGAAATCAATGACGATTAGTTTCCCTCCAAAGGCCCAATAAATACAAATTGGATATTTCTGTGCTACAAACTAAATTGAACTCATTCTCATCTCATATCAGATATCACGTACGTACTAATCAATTTAGATGCACGAAAAATGAATGGATTCAACAAACCATCAAATTTATTCTTCAACTTGATTAAATGGCACGTACCATCATCATTTATAATAACATGTCATGATATTCTACAAAATATTATACTTTCTTCAAAACTGTGTTTGTAATAAAATAACATAAAAAAAAAAAAAACCTATAAATATTGTTTAAAGAATTAGAAGACACTCTAACCGACATAGAAGATGCACGTTTCTTTACGCATAGAAATTTCTTACATCAATTAAGCACATAACCGATATAAAAAAAAAAAAAAATTATGCTTTACAATCTTTTAGGATTATTTTTTATGTCAATTGTAGAAAAATTGATGTAAAAAGTGACCTTCTAAAATTTTTTCCAAAAGTGAAGACTCCTTCATGATGACTTCTTCATTAAAATAACAAATTTTAATAAATAAAATGTATCTGAAATCATATTAATAAATACTTAACAGAAATGATCGGTTACGAAAATGACCTAAATTATTTATATAATTTTATTATTTTAAAGATTAGTCAAGAAAAATAGTAATACAAAAATGAGGTGTCACAGTGAGTACTTAAATGTATGAGAATTTTCACAAGCTGCGATTGCGACAGTGAGGTGACTAGTGTGTCTTACAAATTATAACTTAAATTAATTTGGTCAGCAAAAACGTGTATGTACACAATTTAATCCTTGGATCCATCAATTTTGTTGACAAATTAAATAATTAATCCTCTTGACGTGTACTTCACTAAATTTATCAGGAAGTAATACAAAAATATATATGCAAATTAAAAAAAACAAACATGTGTATGTATAAAATGGAATGAGAAAATATATATATATATATATATTTTATAAATAAATTATCTAATTATTTATGTATTATAGTTTAATGGAAAGTAAAGTTAATAACAAATTATTAGTACAAACATATCCTATAATGGTTAATGAATTGTATACATGCTCCATAGCTACAAGGTCTAAATAGGGTTAATTTCTTATTTAGTCTATTTTATTTTGTCATTTTAATGATTAATTTTTCTTAAAATTTGTGTTTTTTAAGATTTTATGCTTTATTAATTTTTTTTTAGGTTAGAATTTATTTTAAAAAATCTAAATTTTTATGTAATTCTGATTACAAACCTTAATAATGTCTCTTGGGACAAAACGAACTATATTAATATAATTTCATAAATTTAGAACTTAATTAAAACGTAAAATAATAGTGAAATAAAATAAAATAAAATAAATAAATAATGAGACTACATAAATAATATACAATACTATTATATCACATTGCTATTGTTTTGGGTGTGGAAAGGGGAGGTCCAAAACTTAGAATACCACCTAAAACAATCCTATATACAAAAACATTTTGAAATTAAACCTCACCTGATGATCCTCGCACATGACAAAAACATTTTATTAAAGGAGTCATAATGTTTGACATCAAATTTTATTGTCTACAATTTTATTTCGCAGGCCAACTGTAATACACAGTCAATTCTTTCATAAAATATATATACATATTTTTCTCTCCCCACATTTTATGCATATATGTATTTCTCTCCCTTCATGTAACTGGTTGTCTGGTTATCTATATATTCCATATTTCTATCAAATATTTTTCTATTTTTTACATGAAAAAATGAAAGAAAAAAAAAAGACATTTATGTTGTTAGACCCTCTGCACATCTCTCTCTCTCGTCATGTGAGAATCTCAAGAAAAGAAATACCAATTCATTATTATAAGCAACCAACAGTGCAATATCACTATTAAAGAGTGGAAGATGGACAAATAAAACATAACGAAATTGTATGGTATACAGAGAGAAATTAGGTAATCTTTTTTTATATTTATACTATTTCTTTGTAACGAAACAAAACTTATTACAATTTCAAAGAATATTGAAACAATGGTATGGTAATAGAATACAATCAAGAATCTAGCACAAAGTAGGATTTCTCTACTCATTAACTAATGGCAATATAAACATGTTGGATGACTCGATACGAATAAGGACTTTGTCCTTTCTTCTTTTTCTTGTTATCCTTAAAAAGTTACAATTCGAGGACTTCCTAGGAACTTAACCTTTCTTTAGAACCTCAAAGAATAGCCAACTTATCTGAAAAACTGTAGCCAAAAGAACTTAAATACCAGGAACTCCAGCAAGGTTAAAGAAGCCTCTTGGAAATTAGTATAGAGGTAAAGAGAAGAGGCAAAACCAAGGTATTAATGAAAAGACCTGCAACAACGGAAATTCAAAATAGATACTTATCAATGAAAATGCATTGGTATATATCCAAGGGTGACTGTATGTGGAGAAGAACTAACAAAGATAAAACTCTTTATTTGATCAAGTTGAACATTTTTCCTGCACACTAAATTAAGTTTTCTAATAATCCATCTATCCTTAAGAAGTTTTGTGATTATTCGACTAAGGTACGTAGCTGTGGATCCTTTGGGGAAGGCTTTATTGTGGATGTTTAATGAAAGTTCATGTATACGAAGAATGGCAAAATTAATTCCATCAAAAAATGCTATAAGTTTTTAATTTTAAGGGAAAAAAAAGATTCTTTGACAAATTTGACGGGTGGTTTAATATCAACCCGACAAAGGGTGGCCCAACATCTATCGTCAATCTAGGATAAACTCTGGTACCATGTTACAAATGTGGGTGATGGACCTAACTCAACCTTACAAACCGGCTTGTAAGGTGAGGATTGCTCCCCACTTATATTCATGTAACAGGCCATATCTCTAGGCGATATGTGACTTCCAACACACACCCCACGTCGAGGACTGGACTTCTCGAGCGTGGAGACTATTCAAACAGGTGGTTCAATATCAACCCGACAACAGGTGGTCCAACATCTACCACCAATCTAGGATAGGCTCTGATACCATGTTGAAATGTGGGTTATAGGCCTTACTCAACCCTACAAACCCGACTTATAAGGTGAGGTTTGCACCCCACTTATATACATGCAACAGGCCCTATCTCTAGGCGATGTAGGATTTCAACACACCCGCAGGATTTTCAACACACCCCTCACACCGAGAACTGGACTTCTCGAGCGTGGAGACTATTCAAATGAGTGGTTCAATATTGACTCGACAACGGGTAGCCTAACATCTACAAACAATATTAGGAGAGGCTCTGATATTGCAGCATTCAACACATCACATCATACATTTGTTAACATGAACTAAGAAAGTACATGCATGATGCACATATGCTTTAACTTCCACATCCTCTAATGACTCATTTTTTGATGTGATTGGGGGTAGGGGGTTGTACTTTAAAAGATCAACTTTTATTGATCCCTTCAAGTGATGACTAAGCAGAGCAGGCAAGCATCTGCAACACATTAAATGAAAATACAAACCAATTGCATAGCTCTTATATTTGACATCTTCCTCTTTAATGATTAAGATCACGTGTACATAAACATCTCCAGAAGCACTTTTAGCAAAAGACAATAAGAAACTAAAATGAATTGAGTTTCCCTCATCAGCTAAAATCAACTTATGTATCTTGATTTTTGGAAAAGTTAGATGAGAGAGCTTATATAAAAGTTAAGTATATAAGTTGATTTTAGCTTATGGAAGAAGTTCCATTCATTTTAACCTTCTTATTTTTTTCTCCTACAAGTATTTATGAAGAAATTTATTCAAACAGAGTTTAAATATATAATAGATGAAAGAAGAGAGAGGCAACCTTTTGTACTTGTTTGGTTAGACTACATAATCACATTCTCGTCCATGGAAAGGGTTTTGACAGTACTTGGATTGCTTTGATAGATTTTGGAGTTGTAAGAATAAATTTTGTGGCGAATGGAAATGATTTTGAGAGAAAATTAAATCAATCTTAAACAAACTGATCCACATATCTTACAACTAGCATGGCTTTGAAAATGAAGAGAAAATCAGACCATAAAACTAGTGAGTACCAGTACAGTAGTATGGTACTTACCATTTTGTGAGGAAGTCGCTGTAGGAAGAGATGGAAGTCTTGTGGCTGCAATGCCATGAATAAAAGGAACAAATAAATTAGACATGGTATAGAGTGAAGACATGTCTTTCATCTTGGTAAAAGCATTACAAAGGACAATCTAATGTTGTAGAACAGGAGAATATGATATAGGTGGTGAGCTTATACATACATCTATTGCATGAAGATGGGAACAGATATGATGGTGTGGGCCATGGAGCTACAATGTTGTCATTAAGATCACAAATGAATCCAATCCCTGAAGTTCCATCAAATACTGCATTTGAAGGCAAACTTGGCAGAAGGCAGCCAGATTCTAGATGAAATCAAAATGATTGGTTAATGTTAGATACTATGACACCAAGGAAAATTAGCAGCAGACTCTAGAAGAATCTGATATATTAGATGCATAAAAAATTAAATATACACTTTCATATCACTTAAAAGTATCAATTAAAGGAACGTGTATATATTTTCTCGATGAATGAATCTCATTACTATACAAGAGATTACCTAGTTTCCTGTAAGTGCCATCAAGAAGTGTTTGCCTATGATAAAATTACTGATAGGTTGTGTGAAAAATTATTCATTTCAATGCCTAAAAGAAGTTAGTTTACATTTTTCTAAACATATAACCCTAAAATATTTTTTTTCCTAAGTGAAATTTAAATTTAATAAAAAAAACACACCATATATTTTTTGAGACAGGAACAAGGAAAAAATACAAATTTTATCTTTATTTCAAAAGCTTGGCAAAGCAATATATTGATAAAAATTTCATACCTTGCAATCCAACTGATTGATCCAACCGAATATCCATCAATCGTTAACAACATAACAGGACAAGTGTCAGTATCAGTACTTGTAGAAATGGTAAACTAGCAGTTTCTTAAGCAAGGGAAATATGACAATGCCAACCTTGGAGAGAAAAGTCCTTCAGGCTTATGTGACAAAGATCATAAACATCTTTGGAGACATTTGCTTTCTGCAATATCTTTCCAAGTGATGTAGCACATTTCAAGGCTTGCAGATTAGTAACAAAGCTCTGTTCTTGCAAATCAGACACATAACTTTTGATGGCTTTGCAGCAAGCTGTTTGATTATTTATGAGATTCCCGCATTCGTTCACAACACTTGTGACATTCGGAAAGACCAATGGGCATACTGAGTGAAGTATTATAACAACATTGAACATTGTCAGATGTATGCTTTATATTCCAATAAATTAGCCAAAATTGTAATAATCAAACGTGATATAAGGAGAATGTATTTTTCTTTTCTTGTATCCTTTTTTCTCCTAGCTCACCTTTGTTTAGGTTGCAGTTTGTGAGTCCTCTAAAGACACTATTTGCAGTGGATGAATCAAGTTTACTAGCCAGCCAACGAAGGACAATGTTCTTACAATCATTGATCCTAGCTGTCGGCCCAGGCAAGCTATGGTTTCCATCTGAATTAGACAAGTCATTCAAGGCAATTTTTCTAGCAGCATAATTTATGGCATTTTGGCAAACTTGGTCACAACACTCATTTACAGGATCGATTTTTCTACAAGCAGTCAGAAGCATTGAAGTGTCTACAATACTCTCAAATTCATCAACTAATACTACAGGACAAGAGGCTTCAGTGAGATTTGTTGGATGGATTGAGCATATCTTTTTTAGGTCTGCATTTGCTCCTTGACTGACCAGGACCTTCTGAACATCAGAGAAGCAGTGACTAGCATGAGTTTTGTTCAAAGCCAGCACCCCAGAATATTTGCTAGACTGCCCTAAGAGGGTCACCAGCATGGCATCAAATTGAGGACAGCATACAACATTTGCCAAGTATGGAGCAAAGGAAGCCCAACAATCAGTAGCAGTTGTGGTCATTACATCTTGTGCGGCTGAGAAATTCAATGAACAAAGGCCTGGAAGTAAAAAGGAACTCTAGGTCATCTCAGTAACCAGAAGGTTTGTGATTCAAAGCTTTTCCAAGATAAGCACACATACTAAGGATGTACATGCAATAGCATGTTCAAGAAAAAAATAAAATGATTTCACTGTTTGTTTGCAAGACACCATTTATAGTCCAATTCATAGTGATAGGTTTATATCAAAATGAAGCTAGAAATAATTGTAATTGCCCCAGATATGCTAAGATATCCAAATCCACCAAAAGAATGAAGGATTTGAAAACATTTCTGAATTCTGATATCTAACTTTGTCATAAGAGACTCACAGCTTTATTTAACCAGATATCCTTCAAGGGCGGAGAGAGGGGTTTGTTTAAATTCATGTTCAGCAGTAAAAGAGAAGAGAGAATTGGGAAGTGTAATACACTGAAAATGAAATATTCTAAAAATGAGAACTAGATATGAACCTCTGTGATGCACTAAAAAAATAAGTGAATTATTTAGAGCAGTAGTAATTACAACGTATATTGAAATATATGATTTTATTTCATGTTAATTGATCTTTAATGAAGGTAAATATGTGTGATTCATGTAGTCAACCTCACCTAGTAAGAAAGAGTTTCATTGATGTTGTATTAACTGATGTGTTAACTTTTAATATGATTTATAAAACTCTATAATATAAGCTTATTATCGCAAATTTTTTAGTCTACACTATGAAACAATATTCACATCAATAATCAAACATTTAATTTCTCTAGCATAACCAATCCTTTTTAATTTTCTTTAAAATATTTTATTTTCACTGTAATATTAGTTAAAACAAAATCTTACAGAATTTTATTATTATTATAATTATACTAATAATATTCTAATTGTCAAAAATAATAATAATAATCTATAAAATTTTTAATCAAAATCAATCTCTTAATTATAAATTAATGCAATTAATATATATACATACTGGTTAACTTCAATTTTCAAATTGTCTTGCATGGCTTCCCTTGTTTCTTGTATTCAACCAGCAACTTTTTCCCTGGGTTTTAGGTGTTATTGGCTTCCAAGCAAGATTGAAACTTCCTTGGAGGCTTTTGGTGGAAAATGAAAGAAAGTGTGTGGTTCTGGTTGAAGCAAGTCTCACCCTTCCATTGGACACTATCAAAAGGCTTGTGTCAAAGAAAAAGGGCGTGAGGAAGCTGCAAAGAGATTGGTTGAGACAACCAATTGTACCAAGGCGTGGAAAATTCTGGTGCTGAGTGTTTGCGGTTGGTTGATACTAGTTGCAGTAATTTTTTAGATATCTATTTGTTGATGAATTTGTCTCTACTGTTGGTGGATGGAGTAATTTGTTATAGCATTGATGGCAAAGGAGGTGACTGGGGAACTGAGGAAACACTTGAAGGTGGAAGAGGGGAAAATTTTTTATTGAAAGTTTAGTAACTGATGAAATGAGATTTTAAAGAGGGTATAGAATATGGTTTGTTGACAAATAGTTATATGAAATTAACAAATAGTTACAGGTTTCTTCTTATGATATAGCAATTAGTCATGAGAATCAACTGGAATGCATGAGATAATGACACATAAACAAATTGTCTTATGTGGCAAGAGATGTGGTGTTGATGTGGCAGCTTATGGCTTTACGTCTTAGCTTTCATATATAAATTAGATAGATAGATAAATAGATGAGTGAGTGAGAAGGGATTACTCAAGCCTTTATATAGGCTCTAAGCCCCTAATTAACTATACATCTAAAGGGTTACATAACATTTTGAGCCATGGTCCAACCCCTTCCCTTAAACTTTTACATTTTTTCCTCATACACACCATTACAGAGGACAAACCAGACACCATGGCCCTTACAAAAACCCATACATAGCACTAATGCCACTGAACCTTCACTTCATTGCACTTGTACTTCACCTATTACTCGTAGAAAAAGTATCACTAGTCTTCAGCTGCCTAAGCCCAACACAAACCCATATTGTTGCACCTTACCACAGCACTCAACTCACCAGTGTTGCACTTTCAATACTGCAGCACTCTAATTTCACACTGCATCCTTCTTACCTATATTGCATGATAATTAGCTTCTTTCACTTAAATATTTTATGAAATTTCAATCTTCTTTGGATCTTGGCATGCCTAGGATTAAAATCCCCTACCCCTACTCCCCTCTATTGACCAATGTTAGAATTAGTTTCCCTATTTTCTCACTGTCTCTTAGGATTAGTTACCATATTTCCTTTTTTTATCACGACTATTTCCCTAATTTGTAAGATTATGGTTAGTATTTAAAAGGATTAGTGCTCTAGATTCTACAAACATCTTTTCAACACATTGTAACACATCTCAATTAATAACAATTTCATGCTTCATTCTCTTTCATCTTTCTTCCTCCCTTTATACCTAAAACCCCATAATTTCAACAACCAACAACTACATTGCGTCAAAGGGTGGACAGCATTTGTAAAAACAATAGTTTAGCAAACAAAAATTCACACTGTAAGGTCTCACACTAGCAGACTGAAAAGGAAAAGTATAACCACACCTGATAACTTAGGCACAGAATTATTTGTGAAAGGTCTCAAAGGGGAAGGAGCTATAAGAGGAACAAAGGGCTGTGGCTGTGTACTTGGAGGGATAGCAGGAGGCAGCGCATCAACCTTAGTAGTGAAAGAAAACGAATATCCTGCAACCCTGATTGGTGAGCCCTGAGACTCGTTCATAACTGCATACATGGCAGGAACATTTCAGCTTAAGGAATTGCATTTCTAGAAGAATATATTCAATAAGAAAATGAATTACTTCTACATTGCCTAATGCCTCAAAATACTAAACTCATATTCAGCATTAAGATATCAACCACACTGCATAATTTTACTAGTGCAAGCAGAAAAATTAAACAGCATGTCAACTTGAATGACATATTCAGTTCTTGTGTGTGTGTAAACATACAACATGTATATGGCTATTCAGTATGTATGAGTACTCATTCAACTATGTTAGCTCATTGGCATTCTACAATGCACGAAAAAACACTGCTTTATAAAACTGTATCAAGCTTTCCCTTTTGCATTATGTTTTGTACTTTGTACCAAAAGACAATACACATTATTCTACTAGAGATGCAATCACAATTACATTGCTTATTGCAAATTCACCATCATACCAAACAGAACTTTAGTGACCCAACAATCACCATTCAAACTTTAGAAGCTGAGAGACAATTTAAACAATAGAGAGATAAATTAGCACTTAAGGGTCATGCAGGTATCTGCAATAATAACACATACACAGAAGAACAAGAAGAAGAAACACTGTAATCTGAGAAAGGAAACTGTGAGAGAGCAAGTCCTTCATAGTTGCAGCTTGTCACCAACCAACACAGTGAATCTCAAAGTGAACATTAATAAGGTTGCTACCAACTTCAAAATCTCAAAGAAAATGCTTCAATGTAACACAGAGAGAGAGAGTGAAAAGTGAAGAAAATGAAGGGAAAAAATGAAGGAAGAAAATGCAAGAAACCCCTTTTCACTGTTTGGACTCACAATTGAGTTCAGACATTAGAGAGAGAAAGATGGCATTGCCACTTGCAAATCGCAAGTTGCAAGTTGCAAGGCATGTTATCAGGGATGATCACGTGAGAAGCACGAGAGAGATTGAATGCCATGTGGAGAGGTAGCTTCGTTAGTTAATCCCATGTTACCTACTCTCACAGCACACCATTCGCAAAAACGTTTCACCCGTCCGATCTCAGTAAGACCAATCATGCACCGTTCGATTCAAACAACTAAACACAAACTAATTATTAACTTGTCTTTGTACTAGATGGAAGTAATCATAAATGATTAGTTAAATAGTAATGTTTCATTGTCAATATATTACGATGTGAGTTTTTGCTTAGTTATTTACACAATCATTACCAACGCTGGATTAGACTTAAAATTCCATTATTTATGACCTTCATAATAACAATGAAAAACACTATGGAATAGACCCATTAATCATTTCATTCCATCAACCTTCAATTTTCAATATATATATATATATATATATATATATATATATATATAAAAAACTTAAATTTTAGGTTTCTTAATAAAAAAAATTACTCATTTTTTATTTTTGAAAAATAAAAAACTCCAAAAGACTATCTATATTAATAAAAATTATGAAATTAGAAAAGAAAATAATTAAATAAGATATAAAACCCAACAAATTTTGTTATTTCCAATAAATTATAATTAATTAAAAAGAATATATTTATTTCGTAACTTTTCTAAAAAGTAAATTACTGATCATAGTATTATGTCGATATAAATTTTAGTATATTATTTATATTCAATTAGTAACTATTACATAAAAATATACTCGAACCTGTTACTTTAAGTAGCTTATTTTATAAGCTAATAAAATATAATATTATTTTAAATTAATTATAAAAATAAAAAATATTAAATAAAACAATTTGGTTGGTATAAATTAATGATATAAATATTTTTACATTATCAATTAATCACAGAATAATATATCTTTATTAAAAAAAAATTAACTCTATCTTAGAAGTTATAAATATCATGAATTATGATTAATGGTTTGTAAAAAAAATATGTTACATAACAATTAATGAACTCTAATTATAATATATTATATCTAACTCCAATTAAAAAATATGTCTTTCAAATCTTAATATAAAAATAACAGAAAAAATACTGAATTTATTAACAATATTGCAAGATTTTTACATTGTCATCTAATCATTTTGATAAATATGATTGTGTTAATTATATAATTACTTTAAATGTTATTAACTCTAATTTTGTATTTATTGATAATGTAAAATTTTTGGAACTCGTGTATACAAACTGAACATAATGAAACACAATTAAGTGGCATCAAGTTTTAAAGTTGGGGAGAAGCTAATAATAAATTAAACTACCTAGCCAAAAATGAAGAACAATCTCAAGTTTGGAAGCATGGTATTTGTCTCCCAATTACTATAGATTGAGCTACAAGGGTCCAACCATTTTATGTGAAAGAAAACACTAGCATTTGAACATGGTAGTTATCCCATGTGAAGAGATGCCCCATTTTGCTGGCATTTGCTACTATTCCTACACGTATGACCCTTAAAATCAGATCAACAACTTTGATACTAAATGGGACCAAATACAGTGATTGTACAATAAATAGTGTCCCGTGTCTTAAGATGTCTTGTGCTATAACCTAGCTTTACTATCCTTAGTCTTCACGTGACATTTCATTATCTTATCTAGCCTCATAAATTTGTTTTGACTCTTAAATTGTGGCCATATTCATTGTAGGTAACCACTATAGATGAATTTTCTTATCAATTTTGTTTACCTTAGAATGACACTTAATTACGTTTCAAGGGTTTGACTACTTTTGGTTTTAATTTCTTTACGCTAGCTAGTATGAATTGTTTTAATTAATGCATTGATTCAACATTTATGCATTAATTTTTAACAAGGGTCTAAATTTGTCACAAGTAATAATAATGAGGGTTGAATTTGCATAAAAGAATAAGGTACTCCTCGTTGTAAAGTCAGATGAAGGTGGATTAAAATATATAGTATGGTTAAGGAGAGCTCATTGAAAAGGTATATAATTAATTGTTTAAAGATGGTTAATAATTGCTATACAATTAATATCCAAAACAATAGTTTTTGTTCATATTTCTTTGTTCTTTACTTTGTGTTGGGTGGAATGGAAAACATGGTTGACCAAATTTCATTGGATGAAACAAATTGGCACTAACTATAATGTGGGGGACACCAGGATTAAATCCAAGCTATCATATTAGATATTTAACGTTGTTGGGTGGTGCTGCCATCAACGTTACTGTTCAATGAGATGTAATGCTTTTTTCACTTTTCTTAAATTTTAAGTGGTTTCTACAAGAAGCGATTTTATTTCAGTTAGAAATATTTATATATAATATTATATTGTTGGCTAATTTTTCGACCAAGAATTTTTTTATACACAGAATTGATATCCTTAAACATTTTCTTGAAGAGAATGAAGTATTTATAACTTGCAATTTGAAGTCTTGACACTCTTTTATGTAATATGGAGTCCATAACTTATGGAAAAATTAAAAAGGGAAAAAAAAAAACTTTTGAGTCTAGGAATAAACAGAGAAGAGTAGCTGAATATTCTGTGGTCTTATATTTAAAAAAAAAAAAATTACAAAAACTTTGAGAAGATTTGAAGGAAGGAAGATTAGCGCATTATGAGGAGTGATTAGAGGGCATCAACGTCGTAATTGGAAGTTAATTAAATATAATTGGCCTAATCCAAAATTCAGTTATATTGGAAAAACGACCTAATTAAAGTTCAAAACGTTAGAAATATCCGATGAGGTCTTTCTTTTTTTAGTATTACTATTTAAAAATAAAACAAAACGATTCGTATAACTTGTTGTTGATGCATGTTATATTGTTTTTCTCTCTTATATTAAAATGTACATTTTTTTCTCCTAAAATATTTTATTATATAACATTTTGCTTATTTTTTAAAATATTTTGTTAAACTTCAATTAAAAATATATTATAAAAATACCCTTACATTACCGTCCTTGACAAGTATAGGTATTATGATATTTCTTATTTTATATCAAAATATATGTTTCCCCACTTTATTAAATATAAACATATTACAGTTTACTTTGTTTAATGGTTTCTTACTAAAAATAATTTTAGAACTAAAGTATTTTTGGTATTTTATAATGAAATATTTAAATACTATTTTTTTTTAATTTCAAATGTTTAAATAAATAAGGATAATTTTAAAATTTAAATATAATATCTAAAATGGTTACTTTTTATTTCAATATTTAAAATTAGAAAGTATAACATTCAAATATCTCATATTAGGATAATGTAAAAAATATTTTAATCATAAAATTAATTTTTCTTAAGAAATCATAGAGTAAAAATGTAGAATATTTGTATTTGATAAAGGAGGAAAATAAATATTTTAATATAAGGAGAGACATTTTTTAACATAAGAACAGACGTCCTAATATAAGTTTGTTAAGAGTATATAATAGTATAAATTATATTTTTAATTATTTTTTAAAAAAATTATAAAGCACCACAAATTAAGATATATATATATATATATATATATATATATATATATATAAGAGAAGAAAGAATATTACATTAATCAAGTAATATAAATAATTTTTATTTGTTATTGTACAAAATGTAATGTAACTCATAATATATATTGTAATATACTAGAGACATATTTAAATATAAACATTCTACTAATATTTATTATTTTTCTTTTTTTATCACATTATATCATTTATAATATTTTTATGCTTTTTCCGGTTTTATCATTTCTCACCAGCTATCTTAGCATATTAATTGATGTCCAAATATTATTTTCCATGGACACAAATAGTCTTAGCTAGTGCAATTCAATAATTCAATCAATAATTAAAAATGACACTTTATATATAATTATTTAAACTTTAAACTGATCCCTTTTCCCTTTTAATTTAAAATCGACCAAGAAAAAAATATTCAGTAACTTCTCAAATAAAATATTTTCATACGTAACTAAAATGAGTCCAACTTTTTTTAATAAACCGAACATGAGTTGTTCTTAAGGTAACAAACGCGTCTCCAATAGTCAAATATTCATTTCATAGTGTCATACTTTATGAAATGAATATTTATGAAAATAGCATACATAATTTGAATAGATGATTATAACAAGCAAGAGAATCCTCACTTAGTTTATCTCCATTACCCGGCGCAATAATCGGATACACCATGTGCTTTCTCTTCTCCAATCTCTATATATAGTTCCCTTTGAATATTTTCTCTTACATGGCATGTTCTTGTTAAGTTATATTACACTTTCATTTACATTGACATTTATTGCATGCTTCAATATTATTAACATGGGGAATTGTTTGAGGAGCAACAAAGTATCATCACAAGATCATGATGATGATGAGAACTATGACACCCCAATGATTGGATCAAAGGTTGAGAAGGTAAAGGTATTTCCATTGTCCAAGTTGGAAGCACCAAGGGTAGTGGAACAAAGCATGGATATTAAGAAGGTAAGGTTCAAGATGCAAAATGATAATAGTGAAGATGAAAGAGGGAATCATGGTAAGTCTAGAAGAGTGAGGATTAGAGTGGTGATGACTCAAGAAGAGTTGAAGAGGATGTTGAAGTGCAAGGATGAAGCTCAACACACAACATTGGAGCAATTGCTAGATGCTGTGAAGTTGGGAGGAGGAAGAATTTCAGAGGTTGGTGTATGTAATGAGAGACTAAATTCATGGAGGCCAACTTTACATACTATTCCAGAGTAGTCTTTTGTTTAGCAATCCCACTTTGTGAACAATGACATTTTTTTGTTTTTGTTTTTATTTTATGTATGCAGCATGTAGGAGTATTAATTTATTGAACTCCACATGAATTAAGTAGTTTAATGCTAAATTTTTTATGTTTAAATATTATATAACAAGATTTTTAATATTAGCAGAAGAAAGAATGCTAGTAATAATTTTAGTATATAGTCGATTAGGTAATTCATAAAATATACAAGTTTATGTATTATTTTATTATTTTCTTTCTTTCTCTTTTTTAGATGTTTAATTGTCTATTTATTAAAATTATCTATCAAATATTTCTCTCTCCGTTACAAGCACACAAATAACACATTAAAATTGACAGAAAAAATTCACCTGAAAAAAGATTATTTAACTTATTTTAGATAAGATTAGACTAAATATATGGATTAAAGATAATTGATTTAATTGCATTTTAAGATGATTCATCGCATCTATTAATTGCACTAATTGTTTTTCACTGAGTTGTTTAATCCCTAAATAATTATAATAAAAGCTTAAATTGTAAATAAATTTAACTATTCAACTAACTAATTTCTAGATATTCTGTAATTTCTTAGAAGAGCTGCCCAATCAAGGAAAGAAAATAATATCAAAACTCCAATCGACATCCATAAAAAAGTGAAAGTCCATACAAGATTCTTAATTACTTGTAGCAACTTGCATTCGCAATTTCAATCTTGTGAATAAAAATATTGTAGTTATATGCTTGAGGATTTTGATGTGCATACTCATAAAAAAAGACTAATTTTGTTGGGACGATTCTATAATTTTCTGCCCTGGGAAAATTTTGCTTTTGTTAAACACAATCATAACTATCAACAAAATCATGATTAATGAATTTGCCTATAAATGACGAAACAAATTCTTGATGGAAACAGAAATTATTTTGTTGTTAGCGAATAAGATTTTAGTTGATGCAAATCTGTAGTATTACGCAATTCTTAGTTAATTAACTTATAAAATATATAAGTCTATATATTTCTTTTATTAATTTTTTTATTTCTTTTTTTATATATATTTTATTTTATAAGTAATGATGTGATTATCTACTCATTAAAATTGTTTATTGGCATGAAAAAATCACCTACTCCCTTTATGCTTTTATTCTTTGTTGTTCTAATAAACAAGTCACACCTCAGCAAATAACAATAGTAACAGTACTCGTAATAACGACAAACGAGAAAGAATGTCATTTTCAACCGCATGTCATTTTTTCTGTTAAGGACAGACAAGGAAACCTAATAATTAATAACTGTTTTCTATGGTTGGGCAATGAACTTAAAAACAAACTTTGGTTATACTTAATAGTACAAACTTTGGTTCACATCAATCTTAGTGATGTTTAATCAAAATCAAAGCAATGATCAATTCACGTATATTAAAAGGTTGTTAATAGGGTTTGAGCTAACAACGTCTAAGGTCTGCTTACATCCCAACTCATTCCAACCACTTAAGTTACAAGCTGGTGGAATTAAAAAAAAAAAAAAAAAAGTCATTGCTGATCAGTAATCTGTTTGAAGAATTGAATTAATGATTTAATTATAAAAAATATTTAAAAATATATAAAAAAGTATTAATAATGTTTTTTTAATAATTTTTTATTATTGTTTATTCCTTGACTAACTCTAGTATTTATAGATCATCCTACCAAAAGTTAAACAATGAAAAATCAGTTAAGACTTTTTTTTTTATCAAGTCTAACCTTTTTGCAAGCTATACTATACATTAATGGTTGAGAAATACTTTAATTCACAAATGTATGTCTTGAACTTTAAGATTATATTAAAAATTCTAGAATTTTCTCACATGTGACTAATCTACCATTGGCATCATTCTCTCCTCGCATATGATTAAGGTACCATTCACACCATCTTTTGAAAAATGTGGAATCGTTAGAAGAGATATTTCATATATAAGCATGTCTAGCCTAAATCACACGAGATCACCCATAAATAGAAATGTCCAATTTTAGGATTATTGTCTTATAAATGTGTTTAGGTAAATTTCTTCGTGAGATCGTACCAAAAAAAATAGGAAAAAAAAAAATTGAAATAACTTCCCCATAAACTAAGATGATCTTATGTATTAGTTAAAAATTAATGTATGAAGAAATTAGTATAGAAAAATTCTACAAATTAACTTATGCATAAGCTAATTTTAATTAATAGAGAATTTTATAAATTTTTTTTCTATAAGACTTTATAAAGAAGTGTATCTAAACATACGAACAATTTGATTAAAAGCACTATCATTAATTTAATTTTCCAGGAATATTGCAAGCAATCCTAAAATAAATGGGATAAATAATTAGCCATCCCTGCGGGGCCAAGGGAGTTTCGCTTTCATTCATCAAAATGCAAGTCCTGGTAAACTAAATTATTCATCGAGCGAAAGTGACGAAAAAGTAGAAAACATTCTAGGCAAAAACAAAAAAAATAATAATAAAGTGTTGGAATGCAACGTTGATTGCTAGCAGAAAGTGTTGATATATCATTATCAAATGAATACCTAGAGCAAAAGAGCCCAAATTATATGAAGATTTTAGAAAGAAACTGGGCATGTAATAATGATCCATGTTTTAGGGAAAGAGAGAATGCAAATAGTAAAGGAGATTAATTTTGATTAAAAAAGCTATATATAGTCAATTAAGTAGAATTTGATTAAGAAATAAAATTTTAACAAATCATTATAAAAGTCCGTAAATTTATAGCTAAATAATAATTCGTAAATAATATTATAATTTTTTATCATGTCGGTACATTCCAATTAAATCAATAATTAAAAATGTCTTTCGTTATCACGGTAATAATATTTATAGATGCAATACCAAAACTTCTTTGAAAAACTCTTAACATACACAAGATGTCTCTTAACATCTGTCAGTCAATTTTTATTCGATTTCATATAATTTTGTCTATTGCTATGTTATTCTATTTTTCAAAAATACTACATATGAAAATAATATATTTTTTAATAACCATAATTACAACTAACTCTGAATTATTCTCAAAAGTTTGAGTCATTAGATAATTATGTAAATAATTATACTGAATAGCTGATATAAGGAAGGTTGAAAGGGTGATTTTTGAACTAGATCGTAAATCAGTGATAGATGATTTATCTTCAAATTGCATGGCATCTTCTGAAGTTCAGTTTCACTTATCAAGGTGTAGAGCTACTCTTTCTCTTTGTACCAAACTCTTTGGTGAATTTTGTTAGAAAACAAGTTAATCAAGTTGTTCATACCTTAGCAAGGACATAGAGATTATGCTAGCAACCGAATCCTTCATCCTAATCCAAATTGTACTTACTCCCTTATTTTGAATGAAATGAAATAAATCCATTTGTCTCAAAAAATAAAATAATAAAATAAAATAAACCTCTTATCTTATTGAAGTCTCAAATGAGTTTTCTCTAACCCCAGTTTACTTTAAATTAACGCCTTGGACCGCGCAAATGATGATGTACGTAGTCACCAAAACTCAAATGCATTTATTAAATGCAAACAGTTACATGCAAATTGAGGGGGTTGCAAAAAGTATGACCAAAATGTATGTGCAAAATAGATGTAGCTATGCTCACCACTCTAAACATGAATTGAGGCAGAACTTTAATTATTAAGTCGATAATACACAACTACAAAAAAGCAAATTCACATTTCTTCATTGAGTTCTTTATGACTGACATGGAAGAATGCCTCCAAGGTCGAATTAAGCAAAGTTCCACCTGAAAATACATGTTACACTAATCCATGGTAAGAAAAAGGGTCCTCGAGCATATTTTTGAAGCTAAATACATGGCTCAACACTATGCAAAACTTCTAATAATTGCAACCAAACATGAACCAAGGAAAAGCATAGGTTACCTCAGGTTCAAACTTGAAGTTCAGAGATCAGTTGTTGACTCAAATCATAATAATAAATGCCGAATGGTGCTATACAGATGGTAGGACACAGCTAAGGCAGAAAGCTCAATGACAAGTAGGTTGAGTTTTGATGAGTAAAATATGAACTGGTAGAAAGAGTCATAGGTGAGGCTAACCAACCCCAATTTCATATATATCATATAAAAAAGCAAAATGACACCGGCTAGGAAAGCTCCAGCAATTCGATTGCAAATTGAGAGAGTTGAAGAAAGTTGGGGCTGATAAACCGGAAGATGAGGAGATAATGGACGAAAACCGGATGGGTTTGTCTCACTGGTTTTACTTGCAATATCACTCATAAAACGTTTATGACCAAATGTGTCAGCTTCCATACCTCTCTCAAAACTTCTAGCCATCACAGTATTAACTCCCTATTCAATGAAAATGTCATCAGCCAAGTAACAGAAGCCAAATAGACTCAACTCAATCACAGATAACTTATAATATATAAACTCACCAATAGCATTGGACTCTGAGTAGCCCAAACTCTAGTGCCATACCTAGCTCCAGCCAGCACATTGGTGTCCAGTCCAGAAGCTTTGAATTTCTGGCATAAAACAATTCCACAGGAATTAGAAACTAAACACAGCTAAGTTAATTATTGTGTCTCACATTCTCAGGCATAATGGTATGCACCAGTTGAATTTTTTATTATTTTTTTTTTGTACAATAGCAAAAATAAATGTATTTGGGGCAAGATGAAATACTGGATCGACATTTGCAATTATACCGTCCACTGTGTCATCACTCATCAAGATAACAGACAGTTCATAGCTCCATCTGCCCTTGGAAAAATATCATGCTTTGCAATGCTTGCAATAAAATATCAATATAGTTTTTATCCAAAATCCAATAAAAAAGATTTGATAATTCATGCATACACAGAAGAAAAGGTGTCAAAATTTGGTTCCAGCTAGCTGTTAGGATTAATTTGATTCCTGTTTTTATTACATAATAATCATGTACATTATATCACATCACTTTAGGTATTTTACATTAAGTAGATCGCATAAGTTTAGGCAGTCTAACCCTGCTTGAGAAGAGAAAAATCTCCTTTCCTTTCTACACCTTAATTTTGTCAGCACAGCTTGCTATTTATTGGCAACTATATAGTATGAATACAATCAAGTCAATAGAAGGAAAATCTTTTCCACAAAATCCACAAGAAAAGAAATCACAATCTAGTAAGCATTATGTAGAAGGTTTAGCAAAAGATTGTTTTGTCGATGACAGCGACAATCATACTTTTCAATCTGAATAGCAGTGAGTTTGCTACTACTTCCAAAATAGTGGTAAAACTGCTATTGTTGGATAGCATATAGTGGAAAAACTGCTACAGCAAAATTATAAATATTAGAATAATGAATCATATATCATATATTAAATATTAGAATAAAAATGTTGTTTGGTTACCATTGTAATAAAAACGTTTTGAAGAACCAATGCTAATATCATTGTAAAAACTGATACAAAATAAATCAAATACAAAGTTGCTTTCTGCCATCAGTTTAAATAAAAGTTTCCTGTCTCCCTTTCTCTCACAATTTAAAATTTTAAACTCATCTTCGACATTAATCCTGTTAAATTTCAGACATAACAAGTTTGCATAAATGCAATTTGCACACTCACGAATAATCCCCACCATATTTTAAATTCTCCAATCCTGCCTAAAAGTTATATTAGTAACCTAACCATGACAACTCAACAACAACGGCAACTAGCTTTAACTTCTAACTCTAACATACTACCTATGAATCCATTACTTATTCGTATATCAACTTCAGAACATTTCAGCCGCTACAGCATCAAAGACAAAAAAGTTAGATACAAAAAAAAACCAGATGTATCTCTTCACGAGCAATTATGAGTGAAAGGCAAATATAACATATTCAACTCCACAAATAAAAAGCAAATGCAAACGATAGCGTACCGAAGAATTGATAGCGTTAAAATCAGTGCCAAGCTTATTCGCAGGAAATTCAGTAAAACCAGTCAAGTTTCCACCGGAAGCGTTTTCCTTAGCTGAAACGGCATTAACATTAAAATAAACGACAAATCAGAACATGTAAAAAAAAATTTTAAAAAAAAAAGTCAGCAGCAACTACTAGAAACACAATTAACCTGATAGAGCTATACAAATCACACGATTCTTTCAAATCAACGAAACACGAATTACGAAAATATTAATAATAATAATAAAAAAAAACACAAAAACAGCGATCCAAATCCAAAAACAAGATATTCATTTTCGGTTTGTGAAATTGTTAGGTATGGATGGAATAGAAAGCATGAAGTTAGGAAATGAAGAAAGTGAGAGAGAGGAGAGGAGTACCGAGAGGGATGGTGGCGGTGTTGCGGTGGAAGAGATCGGGGAGGGGAGAGAGGGCTCCGATCTGATGAGAGAGGGAAGGGAAGGTTCTAGAAAGAGCAGAAGAAGACGAAGAAGAAGAAAAAGAAGAGAGAAGCTTAGATTTGGTAGATCGGAGGAGGCACGACATGGTGCTGATCAACGGAGTAAGAATGGAGACAAGGGGAAAGCGACTAGTGAGATCAAGTGCTCTAATCAATGTTGCGGATTTGTTTCGCCCATGCGTGTGGAGTGTGGAAAACACAATTTCATCAAACTAGGGCTACGTGCCACGTTGTCACCACATACTCTTCCATTTCTCACCTTTGCCAATTTTATCTTTTCCTCTTCAATTTTATTACGTAAAATTATTATAATTTCAACTATTTAAATATGTTTTTAGGTTTTTACATTTAGAAAAGGTTTATTTTATTCTTTTAAATTTAAAAACAATAATTTCAATCTCTTAATTTTGTTTTAAATTTTCAAGACTAATGTTATATCTGACTTAAATTTACGAAACTGTAAATACATTTAAACCCAATTTTAAAATAAGAAAAATGTTATGTGCAAAAACATTGAATTTTTTATTATTATTATTATTGATATGAATTAGTCACAATCACGTGCTAGGATTGCATTGATGGAGAATCAAAGAGGAGCTAAAATTATTAGGGTGAAAATAAAAAAATAACATTTTCATATTCGTTTCTTCCGAAATCAGAAGCTTTAAATAAATAAATTAGCCGGACCAAATTAGACACGATCTTTAGGGAATTTTATATTTAAAATAAAAGATTAACTAATATTTTATAAAATTCTTCAGTCATGTTAGTTTAGTTATGTTGTGTTTGGGTCTAGAAACATTATGTTTTTTCTTACCAATGTAAAAGGTATATATATATATATATATATATATATATATATATATATATATATATATATATATATATATATTGTGTTCAATAATTATATTATAAAATAAAGAAAATTTTTAAATCTTATCAAAGTGAGAAAAATGACCTCGATATATTTTTTGTTAGAGCATAATTTTAATTCTTATTTTATAATATGTGTGATTCTTTTCTTAATATTTTTATGAGAAGATTTTTTTAAAGTGTAATTCTTCCCAAATTAGTAATTTTTCATTTGTTATAGATTTAGGAAATTAAAAAAAATAATTAAATTGTTATTTTTCATGATGTTTAATGATTAATATTTTATGTTATTATATTAGGCGAAAAATCATCATGATTTAATTATGTTGGCTATTTTATTAGGTCTACTGAATTATTATAATTTTTTTTACTTCTTTTCACTTTTTAATTTATTTAATATATATATATATATATATATATATATTATTAAATGTATTGTTATTTTGTAGAAAGAACATGTATTTCTATATTTTTTTTCTATATAATGTGTCATGGTAATAATGTGATAAATGTTAAAGAGTTAAAAATATTTCTAAAAGACATTAAATATCCTTGAACAACATTCTTAAAGTAGAGTTATTTGATGTTTGGGGAATAGACTTTATGAGTCCTTTTTCTTCTTTATTTTTTAATATGTACATTTTGGTGGTAGTAGATTATGTATCTAAGTGGGTTGAAGTCATTCTATTTTCAACAATTGGCATGTCACCTTATCAGTTTTGGGAAATAGACTTTATGAGTCATTTTCCTTTCTCAAGCTTAATCACCAATTGGCATGTCACCTTATTAGTTGATGTATGGAAAATCTTGTCATCTTCTAGTCGAGCTTGAACATAAGGTTTATTGGGCTATTAAATTTCTGAACTTCAATTTTGAGAAAGCCTGCTTCAACTGAGTGCATTGGATGAATTTAGACAACAAGCCTATGAAAACAATCAGATTTATAAGGAAAAGACCAAAAAATGGCTTAATAAAAAATTTTCTTGAGGCAATTTGAATCAGGTGAACAAGTGTTACTTTTCAATTCAAGGTTCAAGCTGTTTCCAAGAAAATTGAATTCAAGGTTCTGCTTTTGGGCAACCCTCTCAACAACTAAGAGATCCATTCGAAGAACAAGCTATTTGGGCCAAAAATTAGTGTTCTCGATTCAGCACCCAAAAGTTGGTGCTCAAGCTCTATCTAGGCAAAAAATCGATGCTCTCCGTCCAGTGCCCGATCTAGCACCCAAAAGTTGGTGCTCTAACACTATCTAGGCCAAAAATTGGTGCTCTTTGTCTAGCGTCCGATTCAGCGCCTAAATCTTGGTGCTGCAACATGGTGATGTTAAAATTAAAAACAAAAACAACAAAATCCCTAATTTCAAACCCTTCTTTCTTTTCAAATTCAAAGCCATTGTCTCAGCCCCTTCATCTTTTTCTCAGGCTCCCCATTCTGTCGTTTCGCTCCGCCGTTCCACCAGTCGTCCTCCGTCATCTCCGTCATAATAACCATTGTCATCCTCTTCCTTCTCGTTTTCCTCCACCATGTTCCACCACCATCGCCTCACCATCCCAACTATTTCACCTTCTTTTGTACCTTCCTTTTTACTCTTCACTTTCAACTAACTCTCATTTATCTCTACTTTTTACATGAATTAATTTTTAGGAATTATGTCGCCTAAGAAAAGAAGAAAACTTTTTGCATCTAGTTCATCTTCTTTGCATTATGATGCCTATCATTTCCGCTCTTTGAAGCATCATGAGCGATTCAACAGATGCATAGTAACAGAAGTGCATCCGAGAAAGGGGTATTAATCTGATTGGAGAATCACATCAAAAAATCCTTACCCAAATTGAGCAAAGACAATGGCAACAATTATGCTTTATTCCTTAGGTTGACTGTGACAAATTAGTGCGAGAATATCAACCACTTTGATGAAAATCTGAAAAAAGGGAGTCCATTTGCATGATGATGGAAAGTTCATCACATTTGTTTAAGGTAAAGAGATTCATTTGAATCCAAAGGTGTTGAATCAACTCTTCGGTATTGAAACAAAGATTATAGGTTACTATGGATAAACTAAATTAAAGAATTATTGGAACTCAACTACAACTTTGAATGAATTGTGTTGAGAAGGTGTTCATGGAGCTTGTGATGCAAAAGGTAACCCCAAATATTTGACAAAATCATATTTAAAATCAATCCTTAAAGCATGATACATGTTTATCCAATCCACCTTGTTACCCTCATCACACACCCATGAAGTTAAAATAGATAGGGCATTACTTATTTATGCCATTGTAATGGGCAAATCTATTGATGTGGGGAGCATGTTCATGAGTTGGCATTCACCAATAACTTCTCCTTGGCCTATCCATCCATCAATAACTTCATGTTGCAAATGAGGATGGATGGGTAGGCCAAGGAGAAGTTATTGGTGAACCTCAGCTCATGAACATGCTCAGTTATGACTTTACCCACATCAATAGATTTTCCCATTACAATGACATAAAATAAGTAATGTCCTATCTGCATTAACTTCATGGGTGTGTGAAGAGGGTAACAAGGTGGATTGGATGCACATACACCATGCTTTAAGGATCGACTTTAAATATGATTTTGTCAAGTGTTTAGGGTTACCTTTTGCATCAAATCCACTGAACACCTTCCTAACACAGTTTTTTTCAAAACTGTAGTTGAGTTTCAATGATTCTTCAATTTAGTGTATCCTAGTCACCTATAATCCTTATTTCAATACCCAAGAGTTGATTCAACACCTTTAGATCAAAATGAATCTCTTTACCTCGAACAAAGGTGGTGAACTTTTCATTATCATGCAAATGGGCTCCTTTCTGCAGAATTTCATCAAAGTGATTGGTGTAGAATTCTTGCACAAATTTGTCATAGTCAGCCTGAGGAATAAAGCATAATTGTTGTCATTGTCTTTCCTCAATTTGGGTAAGGATTTCTTGATGTGAATCTCCAATTAGATTAATACCCCTTTCTCGGATGCACTTCCGTTGCTTTGTGCATATGTTGAATCGCTCTTGATGCTGCAATGAGCGGAAATAATAAACATTATAATGCAGAGAAGATGAATTAGAGGCAGCATTTTGTATTCTTTTTTTAGATGACATAATTCCCAAAAAATTAATTCTTGTTATATGTAGAGAGAAATGGGAATTAGTTAAAAGTAAAGAGTAAAGAGAAGAATACAAAAGGTGAAATAGTTGGGATAGTGAGGTGGTGGTGATGGAACAAGGTGGAGAAAAGTAAGAAGGATAATGACAGCTAATGTGAACTTAATCTTCTAATATTTTGTTATGAGCACAATTGTAATTCCTACTTATAATAGGTGTAGTTCTTCTCAAATCCTAATTTTTGTTGATGTTTTGTTATGAGCACAATTGTAATTCCTACTTATAATAGATTTAGTTCTTCTCAAATCCTAATTTTTGTTGCGAGAAGATTTTCTTGAAGGTGTAATTCTTCCCTAAGTTAATAATTTTTCAGTTTGCTATAGATTTGGGAACCTTAAAAATAGTTAAATTTCTATTTTCTGATGATGTTTAATGATTAATGTTTTGTGTTATTATGTTAAGCGAAAAATCATCATGATTTCACTATGTCTAACTATTTTATTAGTCTAATGATTTATTATGATTGTTTTACTTCATTACACTTTTTATTAATTTAGTATATATATATATATTATATATATATATATATATATATATTAATTTACTATATATATGTTATTAAATGTGTTATCATTTTGTAGAAACAACATGCATATCTGTATTTTGTTTTTTATAATGTGTCATGGTATTGAAATTAGAAGGAAAAAAAAAGGTACAATGCAGAGTTAATTAAATTAAGGAAAAAATTGATATAAATGAGACACGAAAACATGCAATCAAAATTGGAAGTATGTAAATTTCCTCTCCAAAAGACAATTTAATAGAGATGATTTTTATGGATGGGAAAATAATTATACATTTAATAAACTGTTGCGTCTAATTGTTTAGATATCATAAACATAGTTGGATTCTTCTAAGACTAATTTGATTTTGTTAGTCATGTTCTTAAGAGCACAAGATACAAGCTGTAATTAAACATTTAACAAAAGGAAATTTTCACTATCTTAACACTGTCTTTAGCAGACCGAGTGCCACGCACAGTGGGCAGGGTTCACACTTCACGTCGGCTTTACACAATTGGCCCCATTTTTATGGGGCATAATAATCGCACATTCAAATTTATCACTGTTTACTGGCCTAGAAAAAATGTCAAAATCTCCCTCAAAAGGGATCTTTTCCTATATCCCGGAAATTTATTCTCACATTTTACAACTTGGAAAGCACACAATGACAATGAATGTGGAATTTTCCATCAACAATAACTTCACTGCTTAGTGAGGTTCCTTATGACATATGGAAGTATGCCTCCGTGGTTGAAGTAAGCAAGTTCGACCTGAAAATACGATAGTGTTATGTTAATCACTAGTGTGCGACATTAAAAAAGTTTTAAAAAATAAAATAGTTAATGAAGAGTTGAAATTACCTCAGTGTCAAAGCGTACTATGCAGGTGAAAGATTTTCCAGTATCGGTAGAGACTGTCACATCTTGTCCAGGCTTAATCTCACTGATTTTAGTTGGTAGGTCAATCGTATAACGTTCGTGACCAGTCAATCCCAATGTGTCTGCATCCTCACCTGGTTTGAAGCAAAGAGGAATAATACCCATTCCTACCAAATTACTGCGATGAATTCTCTCGAAACTCTTCGCTATCACAGCTTTGACTCCCTATTATTGAAATGCAAGTGTCATCAGCCACCAGGAATATTTTAAGAAAGAAAAATAGAAAATTTAATTTAATCATAAGTCACAAACTTACCAGTAGCATTGGACCCTTGGCAGCCCAATCTCTAGAACTTCCGCTACCATATTCAGCTCCAGCCAGCACAATAGTGTCTTGCCCAGAAGCCTTGTATCTCTGGCATGAGAGAACAGTTTTAGGGGATCAGGAACTCAACAGAGCTAAAATATTAATATATGATGGTCTATCTCCATTACATTCTCTGGTGCTATGGGATTCACTGATTCTCTCTTTTCTTTAGAGAAAGAGAAGGAAAAAAGGGAGAGTTGCTACCAAATCAAGAGATAATGTTCACAGGCCCTAGTCAGAATATCAAGCTTTGCAGCGCTTATAATCAGTAGTCTATTATTTATTTGAACAAGCAAGACTTGATAGTTCATACACATGTGGAAGTAAACTGATTTGTCAGAAATATAGTATTTTGAAAAGATTGACATAAAGACATTCTCTGCCGATGATTTGATAATAAATTCAGGATAACAAGCACTAGAATATATCACATAGAATACAGTATTTTTGCCATTTAAAAAGCTCAGAAATGGTAAATAAACAATGTGCCATATTTGAGTAGGACATAACTCACCGTTGCTGCATCGAACACATAAAGCTTTTCCCCTGTTGGAATGTGAATTGTCTTTGGACCAACTTCCCCATTCAAGAGCTTATTAACAAGGCGAATGTTGGCAAAAGTTCCTCTTGCCATCACCTCATCATTGCCACGACGACTTCCATAAGAATTGAAGTCCTTGCGATCTACCCCACGCTCAAGAAGGTATTTAGCAGCAGGACTGTCCTTGTGAATGCTTCCAGCTGGAGAAATATGATCAGTGGTTATACTGTCACCAAAATTCAGCAGGCAATAAGCATCTTTTACACTATGAGGTCCAGGAGGATCCATGGTCATGTTCTTGAAGTATGGAGGTTCATGGATATATGTTGAGTTAGGGTCCCATGAGTATAGAGTGTCAGCAGGAACTTGTAGTTGATTCCACATGGGGTTCCCTTTAGTAATAGCCTCATATGTGCTTCGGAACATGTCAGGCAGCACACTGGATTGGACAACCTAGGAATAAAAATCACCCAGGTTAATTTTGGTATATACACCAATGTATTACGTACACTTAGACAAAATTTCATATAATAAGCAAATTTGATAGTCCACACTCCACAACAGGTAGAGGGTATGCTGGAAAGGACAAATTGGTAGACAATTAGTCAAGGGCATTGTACTTTAAATTTTTCACTAGAAAGACTAAAGGGACACATAAAAGACATGATGAGAAGCGTTAGTTACTGAAATGGAAGACAGATAAGTTTAGGAGCTGGCAAAGCTAGTTATAGGGAGAAGTGAGAGAATAAAGAGGGAACGAGAATTTTTATGCCAATTTCAGCCAATGTAACTTGGACTCGGTTCTGGTATTGGTAGATTTTTTCTTGTATTTGTCTTCATTATTCTAACTAGCATGGCCTTCCAGTGTCCAAGAAGTATCCATTGTTTCTGCGTAAATTCCTCATTTCATATATAAAAGAAGCATTCCTGCAGTTGAGTGTGCTTAGGTCTATCAAAATTAAGCATCACTTACCTGTGCAATTTCTTCTGTAGATGGCCAGATATCCCTCAAGTAGACATTCTTTCCATTCTTCCCTGTCCCAATTGGCTCCTTCTCAAAGTCAATGTCAACCTGGAAATTTGACCCAAAGGTATATATGATGAAGGTCCAAAAACATTCAGGTTTTATTTTATTTTTTAAAAATAGATTTCATCATCATTTTCAAAAAACTAAAATAAGTATCCTTCCAACTAGAGAAGGTTCTAACTTCTAATTAAATTTATACTCAATAATCAATAGAACATTTGCAAAAATATTAGTTCATGACATGATATTATCAGTCACTGTCAGGAAAAATTTATGAATACAAAATTTCATAGCCAAATACTTTTTTCACTACACAAAAACAAAGACCAAAATATGAAGGCCTATATATTGTTTGAGAAAACATTCTCTGTTTTCAATTCTTATTTTCAAAAATTTGTAAAAGGAACAGTGAAAACGGGATTTTATGGTTTTACAGGCTTGTGATTAGCCTGCAATAATTTGATGATTTGTCTGCTTTATTTATTTCCAAAGTACGAATCAAATAACTATTGCCTTTTTCAAAGAGATGACAATCGGGTAAGATTAAGGAAAAAGAAAGAACCAAACAAACTATATGCACATTAGGATTATGAATTAGACATGCATACCGTGCCAGCAAGAGCATAAGCAACAACTAGAGGAGGAGAAGCAAGGTAGTTAGCTCTTGTCAATGGATGCACTCGGCCCTCAAAATTACGGTTCCCAGACAACACAGCAGCTGCTACAATATCTGTATCAGAACAAACAAAACAAAATCAACAGGACAAATATAAAGAAGAATATCTCTATGAGACTAGAAGGGTGTCTAAAGGTATAAACAAGAAAAATTTATGCAAGAATGCAAATATAAAGCAGAGTGGCAGAGTATGCTAGGACACTGGTAGGATATCTAAAAATTACAAACGAGAAAAGATAAATTATCTGAGAAAACTAGAGTTGCAGAGAAATCAGCTTCAGTTAAAGAAATTGTATTTTGTTACAAAACATTACCATTTTCTGAGATGGCAGAAGCAACAGATTCATCCAGCTCTCCTGAATTGCCAATACATGTAGTGCAACCAAATCCCACAATATGAAAACCTTGTTCATTTAGATATTTTTGCAGTCCACTGCCAAAAAGGTAGAAAATAAATACAAAATCAGAATTTATTCCCCTAAATTGTGCAGAGGGAAAGTGACTACATTATAATAGAAATTACTTCATAAGTATTGTCATAAGAAGCAGAAAAAGAACCTTTTGAGTAGGTATTTTGTAACAACTCCAGAGCCTGGAGCAAGACTTGTTTTAACCCAAGGCTTGACCTGGAAAATAGTGAAAAAAAGCAACAATTAGGATCAAGAAAAGAAAAAACCACATAAAAAGCATACAACTTTTTTCCTTTAATTACATGAAGCAAAAACAAACACCAGAAGATAAGGACTTAATCCTGAAAAGGAGAGAAGTAGCATTGTTACAGTTTTTGAAATTAGTATATTAGTGCCTGACCTGCAAACCAAGCTCCTGAGCCTTTTTAGCAACAAGACCTGCCCCGAGCATAACACTTGGGTTTGATGTATTTGTACAGCTTGTGATTGCAGCAATCACAACACTTCCATGCTTGAGCTCTGCAGGCTGCCCGTGGAAATCAAATTTTGCAACTTTTCCCTGTGCCTCTTTAGGTATAGCAAATCCCTGTATTTAAATAAAACATTCAGCAAATGCAGTATTTTATATTCAAGCAGAGTTCTCATCAGACAACAGAGAGTGAAACATGGATGATTCCACTTCTGCATATTCAATTACAATGAGGAAAAAATGTATTATTGGGTGTGAGATCCCAAACACTCATTCACAGGATAAGAAAGAAATCATATATAAAACCAAACAAAGGCTTTAACATCATTGATGCTGTTAAGGTCCCAGAAAAAGTCTTGCACAAATAGGAATAAGAGTCATATATAAGAATGAACGAGAGTCTTGACTTTTTCAAAGACCAGAAGACATATTATACAAGAGTAGTCATTAACAGCTTGGTGCTCAAACCAGTGAGAGCCACCAAAAGTTGATAAATATAATGCACAAGTGAATGGAGACCAATTATATAGCTTGCTGCTTCAGGCATTGAGTAAGATGATGAAACATTATATAGATGGACCCTATATATTGTAAAGATTTTCGCAAATGACACTGAATCTGCAACTTGAAGGTCTAAATTTAAACAATTAAAATAAAAAATGATGTTTGATGGTTCTTATTTTTTAAACTTGAAGGTTTTTGAATATCACAGTATTGCAAACCTTAAATCCAACTTTGTTATCAAGACAAGCATGCCAGTCAGCCTTCATTTCTTTCAAAGGCACCCGATCATGAGGTCTACAAAGAATATCATTTAGTATGAATTATTACATTGATTACAATGATAATGGTAATGGAATAAATATTGAAATAAAACCTACATTGCAATGCAGGGCAATACATGCAAGACACGGCATCTTACCTCTTTGGTCCTGACACACATGGTTCAACAGCGGAAAGGTCTAATTCAAGATACGATGAATACACTCTGTCTTGTTGTGGCTGAATTTATGGAAAATAAATTAGCATTCTATACCTCCAACATATATACATCATCTTGTTAAAAAGGATGAGTGTATGGGGCAATGGCATTCTACTTTACCTCATTATAGTCAACAAACAGTTTATTTGCCCTTAGATAAGACTCTATCATGGTCACCTGTATGCAGACAAAAGGAAGACCAATTGATCTACAAGCATTTCACATCAGCAAATAATAAATGAGTTAATATACACTACTTACAGTCTCATCAGTTCTTCCAGTTAACTTCAGATATTGTAATGTAACATGATCCACAGGGAAGAAGCCCATGGTGGCACCATATTCAGGAGACATATTGGCAATAGTGGCCCTGTCAGCCAAAGATAATTCACCCATACCATCACCTAGAGAACAGAACAAAAAACTGTTAATTAGCAACGACAGTAGGTGTAAGTTGAAAAAAGGACAAAAAAAATACGCAACAGCAGGCCTCAAGAGAACTTAATTACCATAAAATTCAACAAATTTCCCCACAACCCCGTGCTTTCTGAGAATTTGAGTCACAGTTAGAACTAAGTCTGTTGCTGTAACACCATCGCGCAGTTTTCCAGATAACTTGAACCCAACAACACCGGGCAAAACCATGCTCATAGGCTGTTAAAGTATCATAGCACACAGCAATGCAATCATTGCACTTCAAGATAAAGGAAATAAACAGATACTTCTAGAAAGTCAAATGTGTCATCAAAGTTCATTAATCAGTAGTGTTTTGAACAGAATTAAGATTAGCATTCATTGCATTACATGTTTATATATCAAGATCACAAGGTAATTTACCTGACCAAGCATTGTTGCCTCCGCTTCAATACCTCCAACTCCCCATCCAGCTACACCAAGCCCATCTATCATAGTTGTATGTGAATCAGTCCCAACCACACTGTCAGGATAGAGTAGGCCCTCAGTGTTGAATACAACTCTTCCAAGATATTCAAGATTGACCTGGAATTCAATACATCAAACCACATTTCTTCAATATTAATGATAAAAAAAAAAAAAAAAAACTGAGATCAATTAAATTCCATGAAGTTGTTTTGCATCATTGTTTCCAAACTTACTTGATGTACTATACCAGAACCAGGAGGAACAACAAGCATGTTACGGAATGCAGTTGACCCCCATTTAAGAAAAGCAAATCTCTCCTTGTTTCTCTGAAATTCAAGCTCCATATTGGCCTGCACTGCATTTTCTGACTTTGCAACATCAACTTGAACTGAATGATCAACGACAAGATCAACAGGAACCTGTCCACGGTTATAGCTCAGAATCACTTCTAACAAGCATAAAATATAAGGAAAATATGTCTAATATGACGTTTTGTCAAACTCCAACAATCTATTAGCTACATAGAATGGAGTTAGTTGACAAATTTTGTGTTGGTAAATCACTCAAATGTTTAAGTACTTTTAAGCCGAAGTAGTCTAGAAGAATGTCCATCATGCTTTATTTAAATAAAGTTTTCCACACTAGTCTCCTATTCTCCCTCTACTATCTAAAATTTAAAAAATATACCAAACAATATTTAATTATTAAATTAATCAAATTTAGGAGATAAAAGCATAATTTGATAATTTAAGAAACTAGTTCAAGATAAGTATCAGTCCTGATGTAGAGTTAAAAATTTGAAATCTAGTTGGTGACAGTGATCAGTGAATTTATACAGATCAAAAGCACATGGCACTGATAAGAAATATGAATACCAGAGGGTTGATCTTATTTGAATCACTTCCAAGCTTATTCATAGCGTCACGCATGCAGGCCAAGTCAACAACAGCCGGAACTCCAGTAAAATCCTGGGAGAGGAAAGTAATTCAAAAGAATAAAACATATTACTCAGTATCACTATCACCTATTCACAGTATCCAGGTTCAAGAATTTAACAAGGTATGTACCTGCAAGAGAACACGAGCAGGCTTGAAAGGAATCTCAACTTGCTTTGTAGAAGTGTTTTCCCAGTCCAGAATCTTCTCAACATCTTCTTTCTTTACTTGGAAATTGTCACAGTTACGAATGGCAGATTCAAGGAGAATTCTGATGGAGTAGGGTAACCTGTCTGTTACACATAAATGGACACCATCAGTAACAGAACTGTCACACTTACAAATATGAATGACCAACACTAATTGTTGCTATTCAAACCATGAACAAAATCAGGCTAAACCAAGTTAACAAATTACCAATTCTCGGATCATTGAGGGAAGGAAGACTGTAGAACTTTCCAAACTCACCACCACCGGGCTTGGGGAGACTCGTCAAATTTCCCTGGAAAGGATTTTCATGGGCTGAAATAACAATAATCAGAACATAAAATTCAGCACTATACATTAGAAATTTGAATACATGTTATAAATTCTTACAACGACAGCTAAAACAGGGCAAAATAAACTACTCCAACCAAACCTGATACATTTGAAATCCTCAATTTTTAAAAAATAAACAATAATTTAACAGACATGCATAATCAATTTTAAAACTAGTCAATCCATCAAAAGTTTTTATACAATTCAACAAACTCATTGTACATAAGATTATTAGACACTATAAGTCAAAAAGCTTTTCATACTCAGAGTGTGATTATATGACAGAGTAAAAAAAACATTTAAAAGTCAATGCATAATTATTCATTCTTTTGAAACTATTAAAAAAAATCACTCAAACGCACAATGCACTCGAGAATTGAAAAGCTAAACAGAGCGCAAGAAATGGAAATGAAAAAGCAAAATTCAAAACGGAATTAGGAAAACGAAAAAACACGAGGTAAATAAAATAAAATAAACGGCTCAAAACCGTGGGAGAAAGGAGGAGTGAAGCACGCACCCATGGTAGCGATTTTGCGGTGGAAGCGTTCGACGACGGGAGCGACGGCTCTGATTCGAGGGCGAAGAGAGAGCGGCGAGGTGCAACGGAGGCGGTGGCTCCAGCGCGGGAGGGAGGAGCGGAGCGGAAAGGACGCGGCGGAGAAACAACCGCGGGAAGAGTAGTTAACGGAAGAAGAAGAAGAAGGATAAGCGAAGGTTCTAGAAAGAGAGGGAGAAAAGAGTTTGGGTTTTGTTGCTCTGAATAGCGAAGACGCAGAGGAAGAGGCGCTTATATACATGGCGATGAATGATCACGCATTCGCAACAAGGATAAGGATGGATAGAGAAATAGATAGTGAAAGTGGCGTGTGACAGTGTGAGCGATATGGTAACGGTTTAGTGTTCGTGGCGTCTTGTGGAAGCAGATAGATGGTGGTGCAAGGGTATGGTTTTGCGGTATGGTCAGAACTGCGAAGGACGTGTAGAGTGTGAATTTGAAATATGGCTGCGTGCCTTTTTTGGTTCTTGTTGATTCGGATGTTAAAGACACACCATTGATGCTGAGCTAAGCTAATGTGAGCTTCTACCAACTAACACTACCATTCTATTGCTATGCCAATTGACAATTGGATCATCAAGTGTGGGGTTTTCTATTTAACTAAAATTAAATTAAAGAGAATTTTCTGACATTCTTATTATAAAAAAAAATTGGTATTATTTTCACTTTTTATTTGAAAACAAGAAACTAAAATTATCGTTGAATCATGGAATATTTATACCTGACTTTTACATTTAAAATAGAAAAAAGAAGGGCATTATTTATGCAATAGTTTAAGTATTTGATAATTCTAGAGTCAATTACAAAGTTGTCACGTAACCAACCTCTCTACTCTCTAGATGCTCCTAAACTATGCAACGTCCTTTTGTAAGCTCTCGCCACGCGTAAAGATTTTCGTTGGTTTAATGCTAAATGCCGTACATATAACGCTCATTATTTCTAAGTCAGCTCTCCCAGTTTGCATAATCATAACTTGCATTCTTTTTATATCTTTTAAAAATTTGCTTCCACTTTTTTATGATTAAAACGAGGTGGAATTTTGTTAATTTTATTTTTTTAACTTGTAAACAAGTTTGATACTAAACTCTCTTCCCTGAAGTTGGATTGTGAAGGATGGGTATTGGGTACCTTAGTTTTTATCGTCATGTCTGTAAAGATCTAAAAAATTCCGAAACCACTGAAGACAAGTCGAATTTCTCCGGTGTCGCATTAAGGTTGTCCTTCTCAATGCACTTTAGGCCCAGGGTGCACAGCACAAACGTTGACGATTCTCTACATTTTCATTTTATGTTGGGCCCAATATTTTTTTTTTGGTTGAATTATTGGCTGTTTTTATTTAGTAATTAGTACTGCCACTACAATTAGTATATCTATTTCTAGTAATAGGTTAATGACATCGTGCCCATTAATATACCGTGGATTATTGGGAATTTGGGACGTAGAAATAGTTGTGCTACTACCATATGTTAGTTATGGTGTCTCTAGCTTTCCAGGGTAGCGAAGAGCCAATTCATTTTCATTATAATTCTTTATGCCTAATACCATAAAACCCAATTCTTTTCGATCCTAAACTTGTCAAAAGGGAAAAAACTTGGAAATTTGATGTAAAAAAAATTAAATTATATTGTAAGCGTGCAAGATTCTGAATACAATTATCCACAACATCTGAATTTAGTGAAGAGTACTTCATCCTAATATTATAATTTGATAAAAATATATAACTCTATCGATCGTTAAACGTATATATGAATGTTAAATTATATTCATTTACCTTGATGTAAAGCAAGTTCAAATATGAACTCTAAAATAGTATTATATATATATATATATGGTCGAAAAAGATGCGAGATAAGAATAAAGAGAAGTCAATCACTAAAATATTCAAATTTTGCTCCACACAAATTTTGCTATCAAACACTTAAAACACAAAGGAGAAGTCAATCTCCAAAGTATTCAAATTTTGCTCCTCACAAATTTCGCTGTTAAACACTTAAAACACAAAAACAACGGAGAATGCTTCTTACCTTTGTTTTTTCTTAAGACTGTAGGATATTTTTCTTAAGAGTGTGAAATATTGGAGTGTTACAGCCCTAACAATAAGCAGCCCTAACAATAAGCACGGAAAAATATTTGATGAACAATTTAAATACGTATATAATTAAATAATTAATTATAAAATGTGAAGAGATAAAAATGTGTATACATATATATGTTTTATAAGTAAATTAGTTAGTTGACTGAAATTAACTACAAAGTAAAGTTAAACAACCACAAGGTAAAAATATAATTGATTAGGTTTTAAATTCTTCAGAAAATAAGCAAATAAATGAAAACTTATTTCTATAATTACATAATAAAACATAATCACATAGGATATAAGAAAAATCCAATAAGAAAAACATCATTCACTATAGAAAAAACCAAAAATAAAAATAGAGGAATGAAAACGAAAAATAAATAACCATATTTATAGGACTAAAATTTCATGTGATGTAAATACATGGGCTGAAAATAACCGACCCACATCGGATTGGGCTTTTTTTACTGTTTTACGTTTGGGTGGAGATGCAAACCCAATAATCCATAGTTGTTGCGGAGAAAAAAATAAAGTGATCCAAGAATGTGAATATCTGATGGATGTGACGCACCACGACGTCGTTTTCGGACTGAACTGAAACCGATAGAAACTCGCACACAGCGTTGTGAGTAAGCAAAGGAAGCTAGTAGCGAAGAAGTGAAGAAAGAGGTGTGAAGTGAATAATGGCAGAACCCAAAGTTAAATACGATCGGCAACTCAGGTACTCTCGCCACTTCCACATTTACCTATTCTTCCACTTCACGCTGACCTAACTCTTTTTTTTTGTTTTTTTTTTAACTCTTGTAAAACCTAGCGAGCTCTATAGTTTAGAGAACTAGTTTTTCCTATGAGAATTGGATTATCGATTTTTGTATGAATTGAATTGATTCCGGTTTTGACTGTGTTGTTCGTTCGACGAGAATTTTTTACTGTTAGTTAGTTGAATGAGTGGAGGATTCTTGTGACGATGTTGTGGATGAAGGTCTGTTCGGATTTTTTAACGATGCTAGGGATTTGGTGATTTGATTAAGTTTATTGAAGTGTGAATGGACTGGTGTGGAGTTTTGTGTGTATGGTAAGATAGATTTGAATTGGAGTGGAGCTGGTTTTGATTTGCATAACGGAATCGTTTTGGTTACAACTTTGGTGATGGAAAAAAATAAAGAAGAGTTGTTTATTGTTATTGAAGTTGTTGTTTTGTTTATTGAGTGAAATGTGCTGATTCTTAGAGGCAGGGAGATAGCTGTTATTCTTGTTCTTAAGTTGTGTCTTGTGCTTTTTCAGTTGTGAAATTGTGTATTTTTGTTTGTGTTTTGAATTTGAAGTATTGAGATATGGAGGTAAAATCTTAGGGGTGTTTGGAATGAGAAAATGTTTTCTGTTCTAAGTTTGTGCTTGTCTAGGGCACAATGAAAACAAAAAGTAATAAAGTTGTTTCTACTGTTTCTTGCATAAACTTTTGAGAACAGGAAATAAAGTGAAAATATGGTGGGATTTTTGTAATTAAAAATGAAAATAGAAAATAAAAGGAGAAAATATTTTGTCTAACCAGACAGCACATTCTGCTTGAACTTCTGGTTTTTTATTTTTGGAGGCATATATGATCCCTAAACCCTAAACCTTGGAGTCTTATCTGATCACATTCATATTGCAATGTTTGTTTGAAAATGCAGAATATGGGGTGAACAAGGACAGGCAGCCCTTGAGAAATCTAGTATTTGCTTGCTTAACTGTGGTCCTACTGGTTCTGAAACACTTAAGAATCTTGTTCTAGGCGGGATTGGAAGCATCACTGTAGTTGATGGATCTAAAGTTGAACTGGGTGACCTTGGAAACAATTTTTTGGGTACGGTGACTTCTTGTTGTAGACTGGTTATGTGTCTGCAAGTTTCTTTTGGTCCTCATTTTTGTCTCTTATTTGTAGTGGACGAATCAAGCCTTGGGAAGTCTAAGGCAAAATGTGTATGCTCATTTCTTCAAGAGCTTAATGATGCAGTTAAAGCAAAATATGTAGAAGAGTCTCCCGAAACATTGATCGAGACAAATCCATCATTCTTTTCTCAATTTACTTTGGTTGTTGCTACTCAGGTAAGCTACTATATTGCAAACAACTCCTATGAGACAAATGTTTGGAGATTGTGTAAACATAGATTATGTGCCTCCATTAATAATTCTGATTTTCGGTCTAGCTTTCTGATTAATTGAAGCCTATCAATTGATAATATATCTTTATTATTCTGTTAAAATATATTGTTTTACACATTCTTTTCAAGTGCACTCCAATTGATGGTACTCTTAATAAACTTTCAGCTCGTGGAAAATTCAATGATAAAGCTTGACCAAATCTGCAGGGAGGCAAATGTTATATTGATCTTTGCTCGCTCCTATGGCCTTACAGGGTTTGTTCGAATTAGTGTTAAGGTAATTTGGTAAATGAAGAATCTTGTATTCATTGTATATTTGATGATGTTGCAAGTTCAAGGAATAATCTGATGCCTGCGGAAACATAATATTAATTTTTATCACTGACATAATTTTGATATGATATTTCACATGTCAAAGGGAGAAGTAAAATAATTAAATCATTTGAATGTGGCCATTTAAAAAACAATATTGAAAAGAAAAGGGAAATAATGACTTGAATTGCAATAGATTAACTACCAGGCTTGGTAATTTCCTTTTCCAGTGTGAATGTATGAAGTATGAAATACAAAGGTGAAAAATAGCAAAATACCTTCATTAGAAAACATTTGCGTGTTATTGAATATCAACATGATTTGCATGCTTTGGTTGCTTACTACTTTTTGTTGGTTTTATTAGGAACATTCCGTGATTGAGTCAAAGCCTGAACATTTTTTGGATGATCTCCGGTTAAATAATCCTTGGCCTGAACTCAAGAGGTAGAGTAATTTTAACTTTTGTTTTTGGGGCTAATTTCCTTTCTAGTTTACATACTAATATGAGGGCAAGACCTGCCCTTGGTGCAATGGTAAGCCTACTGCCATGTGACAAGGAGGTCATTGGCTAAAATATTGGAAATAGCCTCTCCACTTCTTATGGGGGCAAGGCTCCCAACATGTGCCTTTTCCAGACTCCAATATGTGGGACCCTAAGATATGGTTGTTACCCTTTTTCCTCTTTATACACTAAGATATGGTTTTGCCTTCATAAATTTCACCTGTCAACCTGTGTAGTTGCTATAAAGCAGAGACCATAGGCGAGGTCCTTCCCCAGTTTCACTTGAATTTTTCAATTCATGTGTATCCACAGATTTGCAGACAACATTGACTTGAATGTGCAAGATCCTGTGGTCCATAAACATATACCGTATGTTGTCATTCTTGTCAAGATGGCTGATGAGTGGGCCAAAAGCCATGGTGGTAGGCTTCCATCGACCAGAGAAGAAAAAAAGGAGTTCAAGGTTTGTTGTTTAATCATTTAGCCTTTTTATCTACTGCTTTTCTAGTTATATGATTAGCTTTGGATGTGAACACTGTAGGAAATTCTTAAGGCTGGGATGATTGCACAAGATGAAGATAACTATAAAGAAGCTATTGATTCATCATTTAAAGTATTTGCTCCACGAGGAATAAGTAAGTAGATAATTTAAGATGAATTGATTGTAAACTCTTTCCTTTGACAATCTTCATTTTGAGAATCTCTGTATCCTTTTGTTTTCTTGGATAAGAGCATAATGATGAATTGTTTTCTGAGAGGTTGTAGGTTTAAATTTTATAGGGTCCTGGGGAGAAGGTGAGAAAAGAATAAAATTAATGATAACTGTTGAATTTTTTAAATGTAAAATGTACTATATTAAGGTTCCAAAAATCTATTTGTTATGAAGCTACATTAAACTTGTTCGTTGAGTGTTCTCTGTCTCTGAAAAATGACAAATCCATCTTTACTTGCTATAAAAAAAGTGTTATCCTCAATTACCAGAATCACTTTTCAAGTTTTTGATTTTTTCATTAAAAGATTATTGTCATATAGAACTAGAATATGTAGTTATTATGTGAACATTTGCATCTGCAATCCAGTACAAAATATTATTTTCTAATGTTATGCTATTTACTTTCATAGGTTCGGAGTTGCAACAGATACTAAATGATAGTTCTGCTGAAGTGGACTCTAATTCATCAGATTTTTGGGTGTTGGTGGCAGCTCTGAAGGTTGGTGCTTATGGCATTGCATTGCTGACTTTGCTTCATTTTGACGTGGAAAAAAAATTCTTACATATTAAATTTTATAACATTATCTTGTTGGATATAATTAGTTAGAACTTGTGAAACTAAAAGACCGGAGGAGTAACAGAAAGTTGTTACTTGTTATGAGTTTGTTGTGATTACTGCTTTGAACCTACTATTGTTCATGTCAATGTTCTTGATTGCTTACCTGTACTTTGGTTGTTTGATGGTATATTTCTCAATCTTTCGCAGGATTTCATTGCAAATGAAGGTGGTGGGGAGGTACCTCTTGAAGGATCTATACCAGATATGACCTCTTCTACTGAGTAAGTAGCCAAATCTTTACAAATTTTTGCAGTAATTTTTATTTTCTTTATAAAAAAATTAGTTTATTTATCTGAGATATATTGATGTTCTTGCAGGCAATATGTGAATTTGCAGAATATCTATCACGCTAAAGCTGAGGCTGACTTTCTTGTAATAGAACGTCTTGTGAGAACTACTTTGAAGAAGATTGGTAGGGATTCAAATAGCATTCCAAGGTCAACAATTAAAAGCTTCTGTAAAAATGCAAGAAAGCTCAAAGTAAGCTTGTGAACTCACTGATCACATTCAATATACATAATGAATGGAAATGATCTCCTGTAGAATCCTGTTGACAGAGTGTCTAACCCTTTGATCATGCATGATTACACTGCAAAGTCTTCTGTTTAGATCCTAATCTCTATTTTGTAGGTTTGCAGGTACCGTCTTATTGAGGACGAGTTTAATTGTCCAAACCTACCTGAGTTACAGAAGTACCTAACTGATGAGGATTACAGGTTATCTCCATTTTATAATTAATGTTTCTGAATGGCTTTTATATTAAGAATTAATCAGGGCAAAGGATTTGTTTTGCTGAAATGCTGGTTTCTTGTTTATGTTGCAGCATTGCAGTGGGAATTTACATTTTGCTTCGTGCTGTTGACCGATTTGCTGCTAATTACAACAGTTTTCCAGGACAGTTTGACAGGTAGTGCTTCATACTGATGAACGTCTAAACTCTAATATTTTCTCTTTTATAGGTTTTTGCTAATACGGTAATTGTCTTGCAGTGCAATGGATGAGGATATACCTCGGTTAAAGAGCACAGCAGTTGGCCTACTTAATGACTTGGGATGCAACGGTGCCACTTTGGCTGAGGACCTTATCAATGAGATGTGTCGATTTGGTGCTGCAGAGCTGCATGCTGTTGCTGCTTTGGTTGGAGGAATTGCATCGCAAGAAGTAATCAAGGTTTGTATTTCTAGCTCATTTTTTTCTTGTCTTGGGTTGTTTGCTTCTTAAGCTATGTTTTTAATTGGAAAATTTCACTGCCTCTTGTCTTTGTTCAGTCACCTTTTAGCTTTCATAAGCTCAAGCCATGGAAGTGAATATAGAGAGACCCTAAATACAAATTACATGCTTAAAAAGAAGTCAACTTAACTAAGGCATAGAGAGGGTCAAAAATATTATTATGAAATTCTAATTTGTTCCTATATGCGTGAAATATAAGTCATCATAATGCGTCAATGTCTTATGAGGATAGGGACCAGGTTCAAAGTATCTTGACTCAGATACAAACCCATGTATGCAACAGAATTCAGGGATTGAGCCATGTCATAGAATATTATAGACTTGTGAAAATATATTTAAGAGAGAATGGGATGTTGAGGCAGGGAGCCAACGGATAAAGTCTCTTAAGTTGAGGGATGAATTATATTTATCCCAGACCCTTGTTTATACTGGAGATTAGATCACACAATAGTACGGTTAAAGTTTTCCACAATAGTTTCTCAAACTCTTACCATATGCACTGACAATAGACATGGATAATCATCCTAATGTGGTCTGGAATCAGCATTGAGTGGTGATCCGTTTTGAGGAACTTCAGTATTTTGCAACCTAAATTCCATGCAATGGCCCATGTATTCGTATTGAGGCTCTTGCAATGCTTTTCTTTTTTTGTCACTATTGTATTGGTGCGAAATGTGTATTATCAACAACAATAACGAACTGTTAGGAACCTCAAGCGCATATAATGTGGATATTTCCTTCCCAATATAGCCTAATCCATATCTAAACTGGTCGGGATTTGATTCATGAACTATTTGATTAAGGGGTACTAACAAAGGAAGTTCATTTTGTTTCTTATTTAATAATAGAGTATGAGTTGGGAATCACATACTTTCGTTCTCGCAGCTTATAACAAGGCAATTTGTACCAATGTCTGCAACGTACATATTCAACGGCATTGATCACAAGTCACACCTGTTGCCACTGTAACTGCTTGTATTATGGTAATACCACTGGTTTTTACTATGATACAACTTTTTTTCTCGCATTATGATTTGTGACGGATGCAGAATTCTATTGGAAGATTGAAGAGTTTGGTGGAGCAGACAATCGTCTATAACTGGCTTCATCTAAATCCTATGCACACTACCGAGGCATTTTTGCTCGTTGGTGGACAAAAATGGATTCTTGTTTCATACACAAATTTTGTAACCACTAATATGAATGTCAGACAAAAACGATGTACATCAAGAGAGGCACGGAGATGTTCATTTCCAAAATATAAGAATCCACTTTATTAGATGCATTTTAAGTTTATATGTAGTCTAAAATATCTATTGAGCTGCCGTGGTCATTGTAATTTTAGGAAAATCGCATTATCATGCACAATACGAACTATAAACTTTATTTTGATCCACTTAACATTAAGCACAGAGGCCTTTTGTTTGTTTGTGGCCAAGAGAAAAATATGAAAAGAAAACAAAAATTCTTTGGCCGTGTGGCAGGGCTTCGATTCGGGTATGTTTGGAAAAATTATTGTATAATCTAAGTTCGCTTATTCCTAACTAATTTTAATGTGACATGAAAGAACAAATAAAGTTTAGAGGTGTCTTGATCTCGTAGAATATGGCTCTGGCGTTTATCTTTGTTTTAGATCTCTTAAGACGATATAATGCTGTGGGTTATGCTTGGAACACGGAAGTCAACATTGCTGCTTTGTAAATTTATAATGAGAATGCTTGTATTGAGTTTGAGCAATTAAAATATGGGCAAAAATGTTCTACAAAGCTATTTGTACTTTTTTGACATAAAACCAATACTTGAAATTTAGTAAAATTAACAAAAGAAGTCAAAATTAACGTGTTTATTGATGTAGTTTTCATGCCGTGAGGAAGTTGAGAATGAAACAAATGTTGACAGCATTAAGTACCAAAATATGTCGTTTGCTTGTAATTCCTGCAGGGTTACTCTCCACTAGTAGCTGGTGCTCTTTTATCAGGATTATATACACTGAACTCGCCGAAGTCCCTTCTTCCACTGGCAAAAATATTGTCCAAAATCAAAGCCTTGAGGAAAGAAATGAAAACTCAGTTGCTATGCACCGTATTGTTGTTACAAGTATACTACATACAACTATCTAATGGCAATAAAAGGAGTATCAAGAGATTTTCTTTTGCGGTGTTAGCTAAAAACTTTATTTACAAATTTTGATTTTGCAACATCGATTGTTTTAGTAGCTGAAAAAATTACAAATAAATTTAAAGAAATTGATGCATGAACACTACCATATTAATTGAAGCTGAGAGAGATGATTAAGTTGGATATATAATATGATGTGATAAAAAGAAATGATAAGTGTTAATAGTGCTTGTGAGGTGGAATATTATTATAGTAAATTAAATGAGTGAATGTGCATATTGGATTTTGAACATGAACAATATTCGCGATCTATGACTAATGAACAATAATAGTCTCTTTTCGTCAACTTGAAAATTACTTTAAATTTACAGACTCTCAACTGTTCAAAAGCATTATTTATATTCGTCAGTGTTTTTAAGGCGAGGATTATTCTTGTAATCCACATATTTGATAAAAATATGCCTCAAGAGATGTATTGATCAAGAGAAAAAGATGCTTTTTAAGTATAAACTAAAACAAGTAGAAGAAGAAAGAATCATAGCATACCTGTGTTTTACATCCCAACCACCAGGAAGAAAACGAGGTTTTACAGCATCCACAAATACTTGTCTCCATCTTTGACAAAACTCTCGAATGCCATCTTCACCATATTCCTTCAGTAAATGATCTACAACTTGTTTCCCATGTGGTCCATGTCCCAAGAGCGATAGTTTTGAATTATGTTCAGAATGTGTCGATTTTGCATCATTAAGGGGATTTGACTGCCTTGTGCTCAAAGGGCTATTGTCAACATTTACAGCAGAGTCACTCCTTTCATTATAATCTGTAGTTTCAACTGTGATCATATTTCCATTCAAAGCTGCAGAGACATCTCCATTAACTGTGATATCAGAAGCTAAAGTGGGGTTTCCACCATCATCTTTTCTCATCAGAAGTTCTCTATCTACTTCACTTGTGTCTTCATTTGATAAAGTAGAGTTTCCAAAATCATCTTTTTCCATCAAAAGTTCTCCATCTACTTCACCAGTGTCTTCGTTTGCATATGAGCCATTATGAACATCAACTTTCAAGGTGTCCTCCTCCACATTACTCAATCTAGGTGTGCAACCACCATGATTATCCTGTTCTGGCACTGTGGCAGTACTCCCCACAGAATATCTAAAAGAATACCCTCTCTTCTTCTCAAATCGTCTTCTCTCATGAGGAGTCATGCCAACTTGCAAAGCTCTTTCTAGATCTTCGTCAGATATCTCCTTTCTTCCATAATATCTCTTTATAATCTGCAAGTAAATTAACAAGTAACTTGATAAACAGGAACTCCAGCAGTTGATGAAGTTCTTCAATAACAAATAACAAACAATGATAATCACTACATAAAGTACAGTTTAAAACCCATATTTTACATTTTAAATGCATCTAATGTATCCTCAAAGGATTCCTTAAACAAAATCAATTCTCACTTGGCTATGTAAATATATTTAGTTGAAACTATGGAATTGAAACATATTTTACAATGCTGTGTCAAAACAACCACTAAAAGACAGAAATACAGTCAAACCTCAGTCAGTTCTTCGCGGCGATTGAGAGGCATTCTCAGTCCATGGCGTATAAGAGCCATAGCAGCTGTTCGTAACTGTAATGGAGATACACCTCTCTCTTCAACATGTTTTTCAGTTTTTTGACTTGGATGAACTACCCTCCGAAGGTAGAGGGGAATCCCAAATTCAGCAGCTAATTTCCTCTTATACTTTTCTGCAGCAGCATGTGCAACTTCATGGCAATCCACACAAACTAGGACAATGTCATGAGAACGGTGGCTCTTCAAATGCTCAGGGAAATGTACTCTGTAACATGATGGGATTATACGATACCGCAAGTAGTGATTTCCTTCACCACACCCAACGCATATATTTTTCTTACTCTGGATATAAAAATCATTGTCTTCATCCTCTGGACGGCCTTTGGGTTCAAAAAGAAGCATTATAGCTGGTGGTTCCTCATCAACAAGTTTTGCAAGATCCCGACTAAGGTACCTGAAACATTGAACATTTAACAAATTGTAATAAAAAAATTTTACTCTTACAAATGGAATAAAAATAGGTGAAAGTGCACAAACCAGTCAAGCTTCCTTCGATCACAATAACAAAGCAGCCTCCCATCATTCGCAAATATCCGGCAATTGTGATAAACAGGTGATTTACAAGAGAATTTTTGAACAAACAAATCTCGAGAAGCCTTACGAGAATATTGTTTAGGATTTTTTCGGCCTGGCCGTTTATAGGCTAAAGTAGGTCTTAGGTTACTGTTTACCAACAAAGCATAATTAAATATAGAGAGTGGACAACTCCCATTTTGACCCAGGCACTTCTGAAGAATCACTGAATAAAGATCATCATCGTCATTAACCAACTTGTTTGCAAGCAGGTGATAGATATCACTCAGGTGACTGCAAACAACAGGAGATGGGGAAAGGATGGAAGAGTTGACACCCATTTCCATATTGATATCAGCCTGAGCTATGGTGTTGTATATTTCAGAGTGAGTAGCTGAATGCCGACTTGCCAAAGCAACAATAGCCTGGTCTGACAGTACATATTTTAAGCTTTCATCATGTATACGAGCCTGAGTATGAACATGCCACAGAATAATTAGCTCATGTTACTCACATAATTTTCTGACATCAAATAGAATATGTTCAGCACTAATCAAAATTTGTACAGGCAACAGAATCTTCATTTATAAATTTATTCTATTATCATAATAAAGACAGTTAAACTATGCACATGTTTGGAAACAATATTTTCTGGGGAATAAGACCATTACATTTTACAAATAAATAAAAAATTCTAAGAAAGTTAGCAAAAATAAAGTGATTACTTCTCCAAAATAAGTTAAACCAAACACACAGTTACGTAGACTTACTTCAGGGATACATTATGCAGAAATGAATTTAAACCTAAATATTTCTATTGTTGTAAATAATAAACTTGAAAAATGATCACAACTATTAATAACAGAACGAATGTCAAGTATTTTCAATTATAATATATTTCAACATATCAAAAAAGCATTCCTCAATGTACTTAGTAAAATTCCCCTTCTTTTTCTTGGTCCATTATTACTAAGATCTTATTTGTCGGACAGCATGAAAGGAGGTTACCATAACTTGAAAAAGCAGGATGAGACCACTCAAATGACCACAAACAATGCATGAATTTATGCTCCAACTAATATTTCAAACTCAAGGAAGTGAAGAAAGACTGATAGTCACAGTAATAAAACTGTTCCTAAATGATAGCTAAATTTAAAGAGCTTTTATAAATTATTACTGACCATCAGATCTCTCCATGCGCACAGTTGCCTCACAATATTCTGAATCAATAATATAAGATAATATTAGAGCAATAAATCCAATAAGATCACTAATACTTCAAAACTGTACAGGAAGCAGCAAACCTGGGTTTCTTTTGAAATAGATAGGACACCATGACTGCTCACTTGACGTGAAAATAATGATAATGTAGAAGATTCTCCAGGAGAAGCTTCAATCTCCTTGGTGAAAAGTTGTGAACAAAGCATGTTTGAACGTCGACTAGCCTCAAGAACAAAATGGAATTTGTCACCGGATGAAGAGTTTCCTGAAACAATAAGAAAGAATTTAGATCTAACATTAAAATAGCAAGGTCCTACGGATTTGTTGAGTTGAGAAGTGAAAAAAATATAAATAGTATTTCTTCAGTTAATTCATCAAAGTTATCTTGTTAAAATGACAAAATGCTTAGGACCATGCCATAATAATCTGTTTATTATTTAACTCAATTTTTTTGAGGCATGGGGAAATATAACAAGAACAAGACGAGCTTGATGAGGTAAATTCTCAAAGTTTCAGTTTACTTAACAAAATACTAAACATTTACTAAAGAAATTTTACTGCTTCTGTCTATCCTCACAATATCAGACAAGAATGAATACCCTTGTCCAGTTGTTTGAGTTCATTGATCAGACAGTTCGCAATATACAACAGATAGTGTGCATCTGTTCGGGCATAATGTACCATTTCTGCTGAGAGAGGGCGCTGTCTCCAGTCTTCACGCTACAATTAAGCATATAAAATAAATATCAATGCATAAGTTCTATTCGTTGATGTACCAAATTAAGTGTCAAGTAGCCTGCATAACTAATAACCAATGTAACAAGATTTTAAATGATTCATTGGCAATATAATTTTTGGCACTTGGCACAATATGATTCATTGTTCAGATGGCTGCTTTTGAAACAACAGAAAAGGGAACTTTCAAATTTATGATTCAGAAATCTCTTCTACCCCGTAGCACAGCAAATTCAATTTGAATTTAAACAATGACAACTAAAAAGTCGGAAAAGATGTATTATCAGAACTACACCACTTTCACCTGCCTTGCCCTCATGATTGCGAGAAAGAATTCATTATTCAAGTTTGTAATCCTCCATTCCATACAAAAGAAAATTATAATTGAGGTTTACACAGCAAGTGAAAGAGTAGTTGTAAAGAAAGTTGCAAAAAGTTTATAAAAGAGAAATAGAGCCCTGAATGGGAGAGTAATTATCCCATTCTTGATAACACACTTAAGACGTCTACCACTCTTTGAGAAAAACTAATAGAATGCCAGATCTTCATAATGTGTTTTACAATGCTCTAGTGCATTCTAGCCTGAACTCTGCCACATGAACAATTGAACACCTGAGGCATTACATATTGGCAATATAATTTTTGGCACTTGGCACAATATGATTCATTGTTCAGATGGCTGCTTTTGAAACAACAGAAAAGGGAACTTTCAAATGTATGATTCAGAAATCTCTTCTACCCCGTAGCACAGCAAATTCAATTTGAATTTAAACAATGACAACTAAAAAGTCGGAAAAGATATATTATCAGAACTACACCACTTTCACCTGCCTTACCCTCATGATTGCGAGAAAGAATTCATTATTCAAGTTTGTAATCCTCCATTCCATACAAAAGAAAATTATAATTGAGGTTTACACAGCAAGTGAAAGAGTAGTTATAAATGAGAAATAGAGCCCTGAATGGGAGAGTAATTATCCCATTCTTGATAACACACACTCAAGACGTCTACCACTCTTTGAGAAAAACTAATAGAATGCCAGATCTTCATAATGTGTTTTATAATGCTCTCGTTCATTCTAGCCTAAACTCTGCCACATGAACAATTGAACACCTTAGGCATTACATATTACTTAAATATATCCATGCTAAAAGCAAGTAATAAGTACCTAAGACCACAACTTTGTAAAAGACAATCACTGAACCCATGAAGAATCAAACAAAATCAGGTCAAACCTGTAATAATTTATTTGTTGTCACACCACAGTAAGTTTCAAGCAAATAAGCAAGTGATTTCTGTGGTTTCGATAGCACCTCACATGCCTGCAGTACATGAATATCACATTGATTGGAAAAATATTAAAAGAAAAAGATACTGCCAGTTAATTGCAAAAGGCATCCAGTACAAAGTCTAGTGATTAGATAGTAGTATAGCTCACCTTAGAAGTATCAAAGAGATTAACAACATATATCTGAAAGTCCCTCTGTAGCCAGATTACATCATTGTCAGCCCCATGGAACACCTATCCACAAAGTTTTCCAATGAGAAAAAAACCTACACTTGATAACAAAAACACATACAAAAAAAAAAAAAAAAAACTAAAATATTTTTCAATAAATAATATGATTTAATCCAAATTTATGGTGAAGGCTCTAACTATATATTATACTTTTTATAAAAAGAAAAGGTAAAATTTAGGCTTGTAAAGAGCAATTCATTGAAATTAAACTCGTTAATGTCAGCTCAAACATCCCCCTCTCTCTCCCCACCCCCTCCCCTTCAAATTCTATTTAAACAGTTTAGAAAGATGATCCTGAAACTTACATACTTTACAAATTGAAGGATTAGCAAAAACTGGGCGAAGAATGCCCATAAAATCATGCAGCGCAATTGTGTCAACCAAATAATCTTCCTTGCGTGTAGATATCTGCATGATTACAAAAAAATACAAATTTATCAAACAATAAATTCCTGACATAATGTAATCAGAGATGAGGAGTTAAAAACTGCACAAAATTACCTGAACTAATGCTGTAAAGCCTAAAAAAGATCGTAAGCTATGTTGTTCTGTGTCCACAGCAAAGAACCTCTCCTCACTCAATACATCAACCAGTTCCTTTAACTGCATCTCGGTATGAACCCAAACATACGAATCCTTCATTTCCAAGTCCACAATCTCCGTACCAAATTCAATTTCAGCTTGAGGATTTTTCAACAATGCTGTAATCTCCACCTCAAATGGATGCGAATTAGAAGCATTCTCTGCAAGAAAACCACTAAACTCAGCTTCACCCATATAACCAACTCAATGTATTAGGTCAAGAAGAATCCAAAATCAACCTAATGAATTTCTAGTTTTCAGCATTCAGTGCCAATTTTGATGTAGAAATCTACATAATGAAAACTCATCACTTAAAACTTAACCTTCCTTCAACCTCAATCCATTTCCCTGACTCAAAATTTCCGAAAAATTAAAATCACCAAACTCAAATGTCTATTCAGATAAACTTCTCCGCAAACTCTTGCAAAATAAAAATAAGAACACAATTAATAAGTTTCTCCATAAGCTAAAATTAGCTTTAACAAATTAATTTATACATAAACTATTATAAATATTGAATAAGTTTATTTCATTTTCTTCTTCTGAAAGTGCTTATAGATGGAGAAGTTTATCCAAATACTTCAATTTCCTAATCTCTTGCAGAAACAAAAAAAAAAAAATAGCACGCACGAAAAAAACAATAAAGTCTTCGATTAATCGGAGGCATGCGAGAACGCGAAAACAATAGTTATTGCGTCTTTCCTATAGTTACTGCTACTAAGCATTTCTGTTTTGTAATAACGCCAAAAACGCGACACAGAAACGAATGCGGAGTGTGAAATGTACCGCCGTCGTTGCTGAGGTGTTTGAACGGAGCGTAGGAGTTATCCGCTACGACGCGCTTGAACGCGTACTGTGGTTTCTGTTCGGAGTGTAAATAGCACGAACTTCGCTGCTTGTGCTGCTTGCGCCTTCGCGCGGCGAAGAAGACGGAGATGAGAGCGGCCGCGGCCGCGGCGAATGCGGCGACGGTGAATGTCACGCGCATCTTGTGACCGTTTTTTCAGTTTCTTCTTCGATGAGATTCAGTTCGGGTTTTGTGTTAAAAGCGCGGTGGAGGCGGTGACCGCTCTCGTATTCGCGGCGGCGGAGTTTGATTTCAAGGAAGTGCTTTTTGCTTCGCTTACGTGGCACATTCAGACGTTGACACTTGGTACTTGTTTAAATGTAATGGGCCCTTATAATGTAAAGCCCAATTCGGACTTGATTTAACTTACTCTTGTTGGGTTGGGTTGGGCTGTGTACTCTTAGGAAGGTTTTAAGTAAATGTTTTCTACACTCCTACTTTGACTTTTTTTTTACTTTATCCTCTTATTTTCTTCATCCACCCTATTTTGATAAAGGTGTCCCCACATTTTACCTTGTTAACTGATCTTGAAAGTAATTGCTATTTTTTATCACGTTTATGAGAAATTTTTTTAAAAATTTTTTTTATAGAAAGAAGTAAAAATAAAAAAAGAAATAAATATCTCGACAATTATGCATGAATTTTCTTAAATAAGTAATATCAACTAGGCCCCTTCATCCCTTACCTTCCAAGTTTCCTTTTAATTGTCAATATTTTTTACCTGTGACATTTTAAATATTTAGTGTTACACTAATTACTTATTTAATAATTATATTCTTAAGTATTTAATTCATTTACGTTTTTAAATAGAATGTATTTATTGTAAAATACAAAAGAAAGAAAGTATATAAGAAACTTTAAATCTATTTTACGAAAAACAATAAAATTTAATAATTTTTTTTATTTGTGTAAAAGAAATCTTAAGCAGTTATTAAGAAAGAACGGAGATAATAGATCATATGGTAAGTAAATAATTTGAATATTTATTACTGTTAAGAGGAATATGAATGATATAACCTTAACACTTTTTTATAAATACCCTCTATAATAAATTAAAATGTATTGAAATTTTTAAAATAAGAAGAAAAAAATATTATAGCATGGAACTCACAAAATTTTAGTAATTTTAATCAATAAAAGAATATATTAAAGAAGTATCACCGTTTAAATTTTAACTCATTTAATATTTATCAAAAGTAATTTGGAGATTGAGATTGACCACACACCAAAATTTGAAGTGAGGTTGAAGCATTGACTCTCACATTAATATTTAATTGGTTCAAACCTTATGGCATTAGAATTTTCTTTGTTTTTTTTTTTTGCAAGTTTAATGCATGTTGTTGTCAACTTCGTAGAAGTTACCATGAATCTTCCTGATATGTTATGCTGTGTTGCGAGATGAAGCTAAAATATGGTCAAATTTCTGCAAGTTTTCAGCCACAAAGATTGCATTGTACAATTTGTGACAATTGCACAAAGAATTAGAGATAAACGACCACTAGTGCCCTTGGATTGGTCAACCCATTGCCCTCTGTAATTAAGGTTAATTTCGACATTTAACTTCAGATAATGAATTTTAAAGAGCACTGTTTCCTAGTTATATTTTTCAAGCATAAAACTTATGGGAAATTCATTTCAATCAGCAGAATGAGTGTGTAAATATTGGATTTTGTTGGTAAAAATAATTTTAAAAAATATATATGATATGTTTTAAATAGATGATTTAGATATCATTCACCGATTAAAATATTTAATGAATGAGTTGAATGATTTTTTTTATTAAATTATGGATAAAGTATTTTTTTTTTTACTAGCCCATTAGAATTTGAGTAATTTCATTAAAAATAATTCAAATTCATCCCAAATGGTTCTCTAGTTATGGCAATTACTCATAAACTTAATGTAATAATGTTGTTGTTGAAATAACAGTGACAGTGTGGCCATATCTGATTGTCACTGTCACAAGGTAAAAGTCTGAGTGCGACTTCTTGCTAAGCTGGGAATGGTGATAAAAACGAAAATGATGTTAATTTGGATTTGTTGGAGACAATTATAAAATTGTCACTTTGATTATGCATATATGTGTCTGTCCTCCACCAGGAAAAAGAAGAGAAATATTTTTTTTCTGGGTTGAAGATAAAAAAGTTAGATAGTGATTTCTATATTCTATATTGACGAATGGTTCTTCTGGGGCTGAAAAACTTTGTAAAATTGGTCAAGGGAAGAAGAGCCCTTTACTGTGGCTGTAGTTTGTCGGCACATGTATGCTACAAAATGAGACGTAAAGGAAAGTTAAAGCATTGATTGAGCTGTGAAAAATACTAAGAACCAGTCACATCTCATTGTGAAGTCACCATTTAGGAATTAATGCACGAAAACATGATGCACAGAAAGAATATAAACTTTACAAGGATTGCATCTACCTTTAAAGTTCTGTTTTGTTATTTTTTTTTACTAGTGCACCCTAGATTCATTCATAATCACTTTTATCAAAGATATGACTGTTTAGAAAATAACATTATCTTGGTCAAATTGGATTTGTATTCGGATCTCTTAAGTAAAATATTGAATTAAAAATATAATTTAAATGGGAGATCTTATTAAAAATATTCAATATTATTTAGTAATAAAATTAATATTTTTTTTTAATATTTATATCATAGTTGCAGATATATCTTACTAGACATGTTTGCAAGTAAAGAAAAACGTTCGCATTATGAAAACTATAACTTCTAGCTTGTTAGGAAACATGGAAGATCTAATCAATACTGATAAACCAATGACATCAAGAATTTGTTGCGTTGGATGAATAGGAATAGAAGAAAAAACAAATTATTATTAAATTAAAGTGAAAATAAAAAAGTTGACCTTTTTTTCTTTCCCTCCATTTAATTATACCTTTCTCCTAAATTGAAGGGATAGTTAAACAATTCAATTGAAACTTTAAATATGGTAGAGTAACAAGGTACTAGATGTGTACCTATTAATTCAATGAATGTAACTTGGCTAGTAACAAATGATGAGTGTTTAATTCTTCATAATATATTTTTTGAGAGGGATGAAAAATTTTAAGTGTGTCTGAATCAAGTGATTAGCTATTGTTAATAAAAAATATGTAATTATTATCTTGTGACTATGGTTTATTTATTTCATCTAAACATGTACTGGACCAATTAAAAGAGCGAGTCAGAAAATCATACTTTTCTTTTGCATAGTTCTCTCCTGTAGAAAAATGGCATGTTGCAACAAGTCTAGTTCCTAACTGAAAATTACTCAGTACTTTGATGGTAGTGATTGATAATGACATTGCTTTTTACTTCTTTTTTCTCACTCCGGTTAAACTTCACAAATGAAATGTCCTTATTGCCCAAACTTTAGGAACATACAGAATCTGACTGAGCCTTTGAATCAAATACTGTGGGGTAGATATGACTTTGAACATTGAAGTGGTGATGCCCCAATCTCTAGTACCCCTTTGAGCTCATGGGGCACTAGCTTGCAGACACATAGCAGTGGATTAAAGAGTAGGCCACATGAAAGGTGTGGTCTCAATAGTGCCATTTTATAAAAGGCCCAATTATGTAAGAACTGTGGGTCACACTGACCTTCACATGTCCAAAATTGATAATAAATAAGTACAAAATGGTGACGTTTAATACGGAACGATTAGTGTCTGCCCTTGTTTGTTTCTATGAAATACTATATAAATCAAGAAAATCACATTGTTGAAAGTACTTAATTTCTTTTTCAACTTGTAATTACATTTATGTTTGCTTTTGTGATAGAAAGAATCAAAATTGACTTTACTTCATGTCAAATGTGATTTTATAAAAATGTAGATGTTTGACTAGAAATAATAAAAGATAGATTATGTGTTGAATTGAAAAATTACATTAAAATTAACATAGAATTAGCGCAGTGGCATAAGGCTTCTCTTCATTCACAAGTGACAAAACCTATATATTAATTCTTTCTTATGAAAAATTTCTTTGGATCAACAGTTATGCATAGCAGGCAAGGTTAGTTTCTGACTAGTGAACTGTGAGACATTAATGAGTTGTGGCCTTGGGGGAAATTAGTGATCTGAGACCTAAGACAAAAAAAAATATTTTCCTTCAAAATTAATTTTAACCAAAATTAATTTACAAACATTTTGTCCAAACATAAACCAAGTCAATAATATTTTATGAGATTAATCATTGGGGTGGGGGATCGGAATAGTAAGAAATAATTGTGAATTTGTGATGCAAGGATTCGATAATTTGGGTAGGTTTGTTTATTTAGTTGAACTAATCGATCCTATATTATGCCTATGCATAAAGTAAAAGAACTACCTAGATGAGTACAACCTTTTTTGGTGCTTGGTCCATGAATTTGAACGTGTTAAAGCAGTGCGGTTTAGGTTTCTTTGTCTATAGAATGATTAGCAAAATCTTTAAAAGTTGGGTGGTAAGTAATTTTTCTGGGTCCCATAGAGCCTCTTCAGCACACTTTCATTTCCATATTTGTTTATGTTAGTTTCTTTATCAAAATTGAATCATAGCAATAGAGTCTCCCGGTACCAAGATGATGTTCTAGAAAGTACAATTTGATTAGAGCAATGGAGCACAATCATGCTCTTATCATTAAATCATAAGCTCTATTCTCCAAAAAAAATAAAAAATTGTCATCATTAATTTATTACTGCATAGTGGAATGGTCACCCCCAAAGTTTCAAATGGATAATTCTTTAAAAAAAATTGGTAACTTTGGTTGATCACTATGGGCATACACTTTAGGATGATATAACATTTTGCCCCACTTTTTTTTCTAGAGCCTATAAACAACGAGTTAGTCTTAATTACTCATGTTTATAAAGAATAAAGAATCCTTGGGCTATATTGAGAGTGTGAACCAAGGCATTTTTAACTTGTGTGACAAAGAATCTTAGAGCAAGTCACCAAACTACAGTCTCGTGCAGTGGCAGCTTTGCGTTGCTTCAAGAAAGAATGAAAGACTAGTACCAGCAGTGTGGTTTAAAAGTGACACAAGAAGAATCCTATTACAAGCAACTAAGGTATCTCTCTTTCTCTCTCTTATACCATTTCCACACTAAATGAATGCCTTTCATTTCATCTTTTTTTAATCTTCATATTTACTAGTCCATTGACTAATTAATACCTTTCTTCATTATTCTTTTTTTTTTGAAAAATAAAAAACTTCATATTTACAAGTCTATTTGCTAACTTCTAATAGATAGAGAAGCTTCTACGTTTGAAATTTCTCTTATTGTTTTAATAAGTATACATATAAAGCTACGGGCCAATTGTATATCAAAATCATGGAATTTCAAGAAAACATTTTAAATTTAGGTTTACTTAGAGAAAAGTGTAATCTAATTCAAATTCAAAATCCATTGTATTGTAGTGTGCTCAAAATAGTAGTAAGTGTAATGCTACTTTAGGTATAGTTATTGTGTTTGAATAGAAAGATAGGCATCTGAAAATTTGTCTCATTAATTGAGATTACTCAATTACATTCAACAAAAAATCAAATAGAAGTCAAAATAATTTATAGATATTGATGATCTCATGAAAAAGAAAAAATTAATTGGTTTTGTACCCAACTTTTTCCATTGCTCTGTCCAAGTGGTTAATGTAAGGAGACATGAATTCTTACATGAATACTAATTAGTATACACAATTTTAGTTAGTCTCCCTTTTTGAATTATGTATAATTACTCTTAATTACTCTATTACCTTGCATATAATTTTTCAAATATTTATCGATAAAAAAATTTAACCAAATGTTGGATATTTTTAATTATTTAAAATTATAGTATTGTATTGATTGAGTAATACAAAACAAGTTTGAAATTGTAACATTATAATCTAATAATTAAGAAAGAAAGCTAAAGATAAACGAGAAGACATGGTGAATTCAAACTCTTTCATTAAAAAAAAAATTACCATAAAAACTAACATTTCGTCCATAAGAAAAATATAAAACATGCTTAAACTAACACAACAAAAGCAGATATATTATTATGAATTATACATATTATAAATTCAATATATATTTTGTAAACTATTAATTTATTTTAAGAAAATTTTCTTGCTCAACCACCACCCCAGAGAATCTCGTGCTACTCATGCACGTTAAATAATTAAGAAAAATCGGTCTGTAAATAAGTTAATATGGACACACAAATAAGTCATAAAGAAAAATTAAGGCAGTGGGTATGTGACAGCAAATACGAGGATTCTCATGTCATGTCCATGGCAACAAAATATTTTTCATACAATTGTTCATCAAAAAATGTATACACGTAATTATTTGGATTAATTGCATGCATTCTGTGTTTCTTTAATTTAAATTTAAATTACTTAAAACTTTAGTTTTTAAATTTCTTTTAAAATAATGAATTGTTTTTGGTTTCAAAATTTACGAAATTTAGTCTCCATTTATTTTTATTTAATCATTTAAAGTATGAAATAGTTTTAAAACACTTAAAATAAAATTTTATTAAAATTTGGTGGATTTTACACTGCGTGAATTGGGGTTTAAAGTTAAAAAATAATTTTTTTTGTCATATTTAATGTTTTAGTTTATGAGTTTTGAGTTGAATAAATTTAAAATCATTTACTTTCTGTATATTTAAAATAAAATGTTAACCTAACTCATTTTTTTAGTTAATAAAATAGACCACAATTTTTTAATAAAAAAATTAATTGAATTGAAATTTTTTTCAGAAAATTAAAATTATACATAGTCTAAATTATAGGGAAAAAAATAATTGACTTAAGTCATTTCTAACCTGAGAGTGGAGTATGAATTCTTAAACTCTTTTTAATTTATCTTTCCCCGTGGACTTTGAAAACCTTTAATATTTTTTATTTTAATGGTAGAGCTGCCTTTAGACTCTTAGATTAATTTTAATAGTCCTATTCACATTTGTTTTTCCTTCTATTTTTGCTATTGCTTTTCATAAAAAAAAAAAAAAATTCTTTTGTTAATTCTTCTGATATAAGAATCAATTCTATATCTAACATTTAAATCACTAATCTCTAATATAAAATTAAATTAAATTAATAATAAAATTCCTAAAGATCGTTACGAAATAATCTAATCATTAATAAAATTTTATACAATTTTTATGAATTTTATTATAAAAGCAAAAAATCACTATATATAATAAGTTATAATTAATCTATTATTAAAATGTTTTACATGACATATATAAACTTCTTGTCTACTACTAATAATAAATTTATCTAATTTATCTCAAATAAAAATTAAGTTAAACAACTTAATTAAAAATGATTGGTGTAATTAATAAATATAATAAATTACCTTAAAAATGATTAATTTTGAAAAAAAATCATCATTCAAGATGAACTATTATTATGTTTTTCAAAACCCAAACTCATGTTAGCAAAAAAAGAAATCAGATTCATGACAAAGGGGGTGGAGTGGTTATAATTTCACAAATTTTTCATGACCCACTGAGTGGTGAACTAGATTTTTCTTCTTACAACACTCTGGCATGACCATGTGAGGAATCATCGTTTGGAATGTTTGTGTGCCATATGCATGTGCACCTCAGAGTTACCAAACTATAATGTAATTAATGAATAGTTGGCAAAAATTAATGTTAACCTAGCTAGCTAGTGTCTTCAACGAATTCAAAGTCATTTTTCAAAGAAAATATTTTTAATCTACTCTTTTATTTATTAATTTCTTAATTTCAATATAAAATGCTTGTTAGGATGCACATTGCATAATATGTAGAATCTATTCTGAATTTAAAATATATTTAAATAAATTTCAACATTTAATTTTCCGGTGAAAAAAATTTATAATTCATTCTTACTTTAAAATTCATATTAAACTGAAACAATTTTAAATAATTTTATGTTAAATAAAAATTTTATGATAAATTTTATTTGATAATAAAGTATCTAATATTAAAATTAATTTTATTTAAATAAATGTTATATATGACTCATTCAAACAAAAGAGAAAGAAAAAATTCACATCTCTATTATGGATTATCCCGAATCTATTTCATTCTATTCTACTTTAAATATTTCTCTTTTATTTTTATTCATAAATCAGACATATTCTTAAGTTTTGATATTTTTTTATTTTAGCCCATAGACATAACACGTGAAAGTTGAAGAGAAACTAGCTGGAAACGACGAACACACGTGGCGTTCATTACTACGCTGTATAAGCGCTGTCATATTTTGCAAAACATGCACGACTACACATAAATTCCAAATGTCGGCGCACACAGTAAAAGGATAATAACAATAATAATAATAAAAAAAAACAGCATGTGTTTGCTTAATGCTCTTGTATATTTTATTTAAACAAATATTAATTAATAAATATATTAAGGATACTAATTAAAGAATTACATTGTTTTTTACTTTTTTCCTAACTTACACTTTACTCTATCTTGCATGTTTGGGGACCCTTTTTTTTTTTTTTTCTATCTATTTTAATATAACACAGTATAAAATGAACTTAGCTTTAAAACTTAAATATTTTAATTCATAGTAAGAATATAGTAAACTGAATAATGGTATATTATAAATTATTTCAGCTTAAAATTTCGATATTAAAATATTATGCTTAAGTTAATCATATTTTATTAAGAAATTTTTCATTTAAGTTTTTTATTTTTCTATTTGATTCAAAATATTTAAAATGACCTGTACATAGTGAAATTTTTTAAAAAATCTATATAAAAAGCATAATTTAATTTTTTTTTTACTCAAATTTTATATTTTTGCGAATTACACTGCTGAATTATTGTATTTACACATTTTATCATTTAACTATTTATTTGTAATATATTACACTAAATTAATTTTAAAATTTAACAAAATTTATTACCCAACTTTAATTATTTTAGCTAATAAAGTGGAAAAAATTGCAAAAGTTTAAAAGTTCGTCGACCAAAATTATAAATGAAATAATTGAATAAAAAAAATCATGAAAATTAGGTTGAAATAATTTCAAGTAAACAAAATAAAGTAAATTAAACTATTTATCCAGACTCGTACAAAATCCTGTACAAATATTAAGGATTTAACTGATTAATATAATAATTTTTACATTATCATCTATTACATCAATTTTGAATTTCATCAAAAATATTTTAATAGTTGATTGTTTAATGGTAGATAATAAATTACTGAAAAAACATATAACAATTAATTCATGTATTAATCATTATACAATAAAGAATAATAAAGGCTGAGATTTACGAATCCGAAAGACATAATAAGAAGTTATTAAAAGGCCCAAAAAAAACTGTAAAAAAAAAAAAACAGAATAAACTCATTACACAATCAAGAGTATATAAGATATTTCACTGATATATGAACCGTAAATTCTATGCACAAGCTCTTGCAAGATTAGTTAAGTATATAGATATAAAAAAATAACAATAAGATAAATAAAAGCTTTATTAAATATTCATTTAACATAAATTTTTATTGCATAAAATTTTACGAAACATAAGAGATTATAAAATTTACTAGAATAGATTATGGTATCAATAAAAATGTTAAAAAAAATCAAAAAAATTATAAGAACCATAATTAGTTTTCTTTTTAACATCTTCTAAGATAAATTAATAATTTACCCTACTTTTTAATAATAATTTTTTACGAACAAATATTTTTATTATATTAAATTAAATTTTGGATTTGAATTTTGAAAATTAAAAAAATTATTTTAATTAAACTTACATGTATTGATGAAATTATAATCTATAGCCTTGTACTCTAAAATTCAAAATTTATAGAAAAATACTTTACATGTCGATTTACGATATAAATTCGTTAGGCACATATTTTATCAAACACACTTATAATTTAATAGGTTAGCTTAATTGCTTTCAACTATAAGCTTTAAGCCATAAACTTATTTTTCAGCTTTCAATTATTTTTTTTTAGTTTTTTTTATCAAACATGGCCTAACCGTAGAGAAAACTTTTAAGTTCTAAAAAGTTTATATTTATTTTATCTTCAATGTCAATTATTTGAAATTTTATCGTATAAAATAAGGGACTCTCTTTGGAGAAAAATATAATGTATCATATAAATATAATAAAATTATAAATATCACCAAAAGAAAATATTAAATTGAAATTTTGTAGAAACCCTAAAAAAAGCAACCTTTGTAACCGTGTCACTGTCCACCTTTTCTTTATTCTTTGAGTAGTTCACCATATCAGAGTGATATATACCTAAAATTCTCAAAACAACATTATTGAATATATCATTGTCAAGGATAATAAAGCCTTGTTATGTTATTTACCGAAAAAGAAATTAAAAAAGCAACAAAGAAACTAAAGAACACAAGCCTTTTAAATGTTTGGTTGATTGTATGAAACCTTGCCCTTATTTGTTTCTATGTCAACGAAAACTGTGAAACGTAATTTAACACTTCCAAACTTTATTGTGTAGAACTTTTTCATGAAAAATTAAATAATTATAGTTAACTAACAGATATAGGAAAGGTGTACTCAATATATGATGTCACGTGATACTCAGGTGTAATAATCTTTTAATATGTCCTAATGATGATACAATGATAATTAACTAAAAGTAAAATAAAATAAAACATTTGTAATAATTTTCTAATTCATGAATTTATTTTTCTTTTAACTATATATATATTTAATACGTTTTTCAATATTATTCTTAATAAAAAAAAGTATTTATAAAAATCCCTCTCGAATAAAATATATAAAGATAAATTAAATTCATAACTCACAAATCTTTATTAAGATAAATTAGATTTATAATATATATTTCTAATAATTTAAGATTTAACAAGTAATTTATGATGTGATATCAATTAATTCAATAAAGAATTCAAACTCAATTTAGTCAAGTATAAAATTTAATAATAGACATAATAATATAAGCTGGATTAGTATATAACTTTAATAAATTAAGAAAATTGATGAAAGAACGATACATGAAGAAAAAAATAAATAAATAGATAATTATATTTATTTTTGAAGTATAAAACATTTTCTTATCCTTATAATAAGAGAAAGTCAACTAGGTAATTATTATCATAACTTAATTAGTGATTTATTTTTTATCAAGGAAATTTCAGTCTTAATAAAATGCTATAAATTTTTTATCTTTTAACTAAAATTTTCTGATTAATTTTAAAAAAGTTTCATTTTTAATTTCTTAATGTGATTCGTTTCAAATACAATAGTCTTTTCGTCAAAAAAAAATTTCTCATTAACACTGTTAAATTTGGAGAATATAATAAACATTCATCTAACGTAATATTTCTGATAACTTATGACTAAAACAATGAATTTAGTATGATAAGTTAACAGAAAAATCAAATTAATCTAAGAGATCAAGTAAAAGTTTTTGAAATAGCATTTAAATGACTAACAAAACTTACACTTCACCCTTTTGTTTTTCTAAACGTGACATTTAAGGGAACAAAAGAAACTAGCAAAACGATGGGTGGTAATTTTTGAATAGTTTATTTATTTATTAGCTTATAGATGTATTGCACATGTTACGCAGAGAGGGAGGGTAGAGAAAGGAAAGAAAAAATGGTTGGTTTGGGTAGAAGCTGTGGTTATGATTTATGAAGTGTTTCATAAGAGAGAGAAGGACATTAATGTCATGAAAAGAACATGTACTGTTACTAGCAAGTTTCCATTAAAGAATTTTTCAGCCTCCGACAAGGATAGTTTCGTCATTATAGGAAATATAAAACCGGTCGGTTAGCAAGTCTCTTCACACCCTTCAACGTCCCTTACCGCACCTCCTAAGACACAAGGAAAACTAAATCACACCAAAACAAAAACCAAACCAAACAAACCTTAACACATAACATAAAGCTAACCAAATACTTCTTTACAAGGAACAGAGCATTACCTTCTCTCTGTTTCTGCTCTGTTTTGCTCTCTTCTGTTCTGTTCTGATTCTTTCTTTCTTTCTCTGTTTCTCTCTCCTCTTCATGTATTCTAACTGAAGTAGAAGAAGAAGAAGAGGAGGAGGACTACCTCAATTTCAGAAAGTAAATTTCGAAACCCAGTTTCGAATCTGGGTTTGAAGTGCTGAATTTGAAGATAAAGTATTAAAAAAATTATGACTTGGAAAAGCAGAGGAGAATTCTCTTCTAGAAGCGTTATATCGCAGAAATGGGCACTGTTTCTTTGCTTAGGTAGCTTCTGTACTGGAATGCTCTTCACAACCAGGTTCATCATTTTTTTCTCTTCTAATTCATATTTTCATGAGTTTTATGTTTCAATTTATTGGTAAATCAACGTTTCTGCTCGGTTTTCATGTTTTGATTCATTCTGTTTCTGAATTGTTTCTTTAGTCTTCAAATTAGTGTGCTCAGATCTTTGAGATGACTTGTGTTTTGATAATTAATTATTGGTTTTCGTGTGGTTTATTCATTGACTTGCTTGTGTGATATTTCTACCAAACCAAAACTCAGAGAAAAAGTGGCTTTAGATCTGGATTAAATTGCCATGAATGATTCTGATTTCAAAATCGTGCCAATTATGGGTTTGAGATTTCATCCTTACACTGGATGATCGAGTCTTATTGACAAGTCAACTATGGTGTCTGGTTCAGTTCTCATTGCTCATCTTTTATGAATCTATCTGAAAGTTTACCCTTGTAAAAAGGAACATATATATAAAAAAAACTAAATAAAAAACGTGTACATTAGACTAAAATATAAGCAAATCCAACTAATTTCACTCTCTTCAATATAGGATCACCAAAATATCTTTCTTTTAATTGATATTCTATTTCTGATGACCCATTTGTTATTCATGAAGTTAAGTTTTAGTGAATGGCAATTTAGAAAGAAAAAGTTCATTTTTTTAATTGAGACTACCAAATTAATTTTCTTATTTAGGGTGAAATTAGTGATTTTTTGCTTATATTTCAAATTCGCATTCGGTTATATCCTATGTTAGTTGTTGAAATATTATAGTAGCTTAGAACATTAGAAGATGATTATTAAATTTTTGGATCTACCTTGTTTATTAATTCGGGCAACTTCTTTGTCGGTGATATAAATTTCAATAAATGCATGCTTCGTTGTGTATCACAGTAACCGTTGTAACCGGTAAGGAGGTTATTGTGGTGGTACTTTTACCTGATGACAAGTGTTAATGTTTCAAACAGAATATGGACCATTCCCGAACACAACAAAGGACTAGCACGACCAACAGCTGCAGAATCTGAAAAATTGAATGTAGTTTCAGATGGTTGCAATTCCAGAATTGTAAGCACCGACACATTGTGGTGGCTCAACCTTTTCTATGTTTGATTGTGTATCATCTGAAATTCCTTTTGTTTTGTTTTTTAATCATGTTTGTTGGTGTACCCTTTAGTTACAAGAGATGGAAATGAAGCGGGATAAAGACATTTATGGTGAAGTTTTCAAGAGTCATAATTCCATACAGTAAGTTATTTGTAGTGCTGTGATGAATACTATACTATTGTACATCTTCCTTTCCTTTTTTTGTTTTTTTTTATGCCAAACTTATTGGAGAGTATTGAATGTAGAACATTGGACAAGACTATTTCAAACTTAGAAATGGAATTGGCTGCTGCAAGGGCAGCTCAGGAGTCTCTAAGAAGTGGTGCTCCTGTTCAAGATGATATAAGGATGAGTGAATCTTCTGGTAAGAGAAAGTATCTTATGGTCGTTGGTATTAATACTGCATTTAGCAGCAGGAAAAGAAGAGATTCAGTTCGAGCCACTTGGATGCCACAAGGTTCAAATTCAACCACATTTCTTAATATTTTTTGGCTATGTCATGTTTGGATAAACTTCTCAATAAATACATAAGAGAAGAAAATAAGAAAGTAAAATTAATTGAACTGTTCCTATAAGTTAAAATTAGCTTATGTATAAGTTAAAATCAGCTTTTCGAAAAGCTTATTCAGAGCTTCTATGAATTTTCTTATATATAAGCTAACTTTAACTTAGGAGAAACTTAATTATATTACTTCTGTTTTTGCCTTCTCTTGTGAGTACTTATCGAGAAGTTTATCTAGATAGACCGGTTGTTTTTATGTTACTTAATCTATTTTGTTAGTTACTTAATGTGATGGTTGGTTCTTTTGATAACATGGAAAACAGGTGAGAAAAGAAAAAAGCTAGAGGAAGAGAAGGGCATTATCATTCGCTTTGTAATTGGACACAGGTAGCTATCTCATCTCTTTTTGAATGATTGTTTTGTATAATTAGCGACATTATTATGCTGTTGTCTCAATCCAAGTTCAACATGTTTAGCAAAAGATTGGATTTATTGGATCTCCTTGTCTTCAAGCTATATTACATCATTAAGAGTTATTGCACACATATCGTATGACACTTCAATTTATCAATCATAACTAATGAATATATTAGACAAATTATAAATTTATCTTGTTTTTTCTCCTTTATCCAGTGCTACATCAGGGGGTATTCTTGACAGAGCTATTGAAGCCGAGGACAGAAAGCATGGAGATTTCCTGAGGCTGGTAATTTGAGATATATGATCTTCTTTGTTTCACTGTTGGTTCCCTCCCACATGTCCCTTTGCACATTTTTTTTACTGTTTCTATAAGCACTTGACAATTTCAAAGCTTTTGAAGGGAAAGGAGAAAATGTCACAGGTTTTCACTTCTTTATACTTTGTTTATGTAGAATCATGTGGAAGGATACCTTGAATTGTCAGCAAAAACAAAAACCTACTTCGCCACTGCTGTGAACTTATGGGATGCTGATTTCTATGTCAAAGTTGATGACGATGTTCATGTAAATATAGGTATTCAATGTTCTAAAAATTCTGATAATCTCTAACTGCATGTATAAAAGCATGAGGACTTGGTATTTTGCAACTAACCAGAGCTCTTGGACTGATGAACTTGTTCACCTAATAAGTTAATTACTCCTTCATAAGCATCTTAGATCTATACCAAGTGCTAGACATGAGTTCATTATATTTGTAAGTATGCATGATGGTGTTTTCACATGTACTTTTTGTCTAAGTATCTTATTCTTTCTGTTTCAGCTACACTGGGAGAAACTCTAGTTAGACACAGATCAAAACCACGAATATACATTGGGTGCATGAAATCTGGACCTGTTCTATCACAAAAGTAAGAGATGCTTTTCTTGTTTTAATTGAATTGAAATTATTAAAGCTGTGACTTTTAGCTTCTTACCTGCCTAAGTTGTTGCACAGAGGGGTAAGGTACCATGAACCTGAGTACTGGAAGTTTGGAGAGGCTGGAAACAAGTACTTTCGCCACGCCACAGGGCAATTGTATGCAATTTCAAACGATTTGGCTACATATATATCAATGAACCAGTAAGTCCTACTTCATCTCACTTATCAGGGAAAATTACCCCCCAATCCACACCATTTAGGTTTAATGAAATTAAACAACCATTTATTTAATATTATATGAAATCATGGAGGATTTTATCGGGTGTAACATCATAAAATTCCTCGAGTATGAGTTTGATTTGTCTCTATAAATTGAATCAAATCAATGAACTAAATGGTTCTCACCCCTTGTGTTTATGTTTTGTCTCAGTGATGTTCTTCACAAGTATGCCAATGAGGACGTGTCACTAGGATCTTGGTTTATTGGACTTGATGTGGAGCATATAGATGATCGAAGACTTTGTTGTGGCACTCCTCCAGGTGACTGTTTTAATCAATATATAAATCACATTGATTCATCTAAATAATTTATGTGATCATACCATTATTTTTGGAGTAAATTATACTAATTATTAGTAATAGTTATTTGTTAACATGTGCAAATTATTGAGTTGGTTACTCTTGCAGATTGTGAGTGGAAGGCTCAAGCAGGAAACATTTGTGTTGCATCATTTGATTGGAGCTGCAGTGGAATTTGCAGGTCCGCTGAGAGGATTAAAGAGGTACATAGGAGATGTGGAGAGGGTGAAAATACTTTGTGGAGTGCTTCTTTCTAGGAGGCAACATCATTGGAGTTCTTCCTAACTCAGGAAGATTAATATACTAAGGCAAAATATGAATCAAAGCCTTCATGATTTTCTCTTTTTCTATATAGTTTTGTGCAGTATAGAGAAATTAAATGTGATTTTACACGAGACAGCAAGAGTGAGAGAGTGTGTAAGAGGAGAATATGGTGCTTGCCCCGTGGACCTTCTGCATTTTAAGAGGAGATTGACCATGGTAGCATGCAGCTAGTAAGAAGAGGAATCACGAGATTTTCCACACATATATCCATTCTTTGATGCTTGAAAAGCCACTCAGTTTGTTCATAGTGTCATGGCTACCATCAAGCTCCTAATAAATTGAGATATAAAAGAGGGTGGCTGTTGCTGCCTATGCTTCTGCATGAAGTTGATTTTTCTGTATTTTTTGGGTTGAAAATTTGAAATGAAATGATTCAATGCTATCTTCTTGTTCTATATATCTACATTTGACACACCTCCAAAAAGCAAGTTCAATACAAAGAAAGGAAAAATCTAATGAGCCTTCAAACTTTAAATAAGGAAGGTAATTGGTAAAATTTTGTGAGGTACTATATCAGTCTAAAAAGAACTCTTATTCAAAGTTATATTCACGTTAGTTTTAATTGTATTTTTTAATTTTTTTATAAGATAACTAGATACTTGTGATTTGATAAATTACATTGATAAAAATAAAGTTTACTCTGCATTGACAAACAAGCCTGCAGTTAATTTTTAATATACTATCATGGTATAAAAGAATTTTACAGAATCAGCTAATTAAATATCATCTAACTACGTCTTTTACAGTAAATATTAGAAATCAATAATTTTTATGTATGTGGTAATATATGATTACCAAAAGAAAATAATGGTCCAATCTTTGGAAATCCTGTGCTAATGTCTGACTATTTTGGAGTTTATATAGTAAGAGAAATACAACGTTTGCCAAGCTGTTTTGACTTGAACATTTTTTTATTGAAAGGCACAAGGCATGTCAATTGATTAGTCAATTAAGCCCGTTCCATGGATTATTTGTATGTAACTGAAAATTGCAAACCTGATTATTTGACCATCACGTGATTCCAGGTTGATGTTCCTCAAATTGAGGTATAAGGTTGACTAGAAATGTTTGCTTGTCTAGGGATAAAACTCTGTTGACCAAAAATCAAGCTTTCTAGAAGATGATAAATCTAACACAATTGGTCAAGCTAGTTTATATTTCCTCAATTCCAAAATATTAATTATTTAAAAATTATCTAATTGATGTACATTTTAAATAAAATAACTTCAATTATTAATTATTCTTGTGATAAATTTTTCTATTAATTCTCATATTCATTAAACAAACAACTTAAAAAAGATGTTAAAATATTGTTCTCATGTTCATTAAAAAAACAACTTAAAAAAGGTGTTAAAATGTTGATGAGACTAGTTTATACCATATGAATAGAAAAGTTTTATAATGTGTTCTTTCGGTTAGAAAATGTGAAATACGAGAATACAAATTAAATATAGGTTATGACATAGATCATATTTCTATCCGGCACGAGATTTCTGAAAAAAAACCTATAAAAACTAAGGTTTTAAAACAAAATAAAAAATTAAACAGACTATTATTTTGGAATGGAGTTTACGGTAATTTCCCACGAACACGGCATATAAACCAGTGATGTTGTAAGAAAATGTTGTAAATAGCAACTATATTTTCCAAAACATCACTGAACAAAGCAAACTGAATCGGTAATGGCACAGAAACGGAAATGAGGAGAACTCTATTCCATTGATTGTTCTTGGTACAAAATCATTGCAGCAAGTAGCAGAAATTAAACACTGAAAAGATCAATATTATTAATATTGCTGCTAGAGGATATATTGTACTTGAACTATAGTCATGATAGCGTGTAATATATCTTATTATAAGTAGCTTTATCCAACTCTGAGAAAACTCATTAATTAAGTCAGCAAGTGCATGCCAGATACTAAGAGGTAAACTCATCTTAAAAGGTTAGGTTAAGGTGGAAATAATGCTTATAAGACAACCGACAGAGAGAGAAAAATGATAGTGGAGATCAACCAGAAAAAGAAAGATATTAGACAACTGTATATAGAGATAAAAAGAAAGATATTAGACAACTGCATATAGAGATAATTAGGCCATTTATTATAAAATATGAAAAAAAAAATAGATAAATACACTTATATATTTTATAAGTAAATTGATTGATATAATTCAGTTAATTATAAAATAAAATTATAAGAAAAATAAATATTTTAAATTATGTACCTGAAAATTAATAAGAAAAGAACTTAGAAAAATACACCACATCAAAAGCATTTAACTTTTCTAAATTAATATTTTAGTTGTATTTTTGACAATACAATTTTAATTTAACTTAATTTTTATATAATTTTAACATTGATAAATCTTTTAGAATGAAATTATATATATATATATATATATATATATATATATATATATGATTTTAATCTTATATTATGTAAATGACGAATAAAACTGCTTTTATATAAATAATTTTATGTAAAAATATTTATATATATAATAAAAATAATATATATTTTGTGTCTATAGACATACATAATTTGTTAAATCACGTTAAATTGTTAAGATTCTTTTTCTCTGTGAATTTTTAACCATTAATATTAGAATCAATAAATAAATAATAAGAGCTAAGAAAATTAAGAACAACAGTGTTGAAAACCGTATGTGATGTCTATATATATATATATATATGCCCATCAAATTTTACAATTAACGAAGATATATTAATTATATCACTAAATGATTAATTTTTTTAAAAGAAAAACATGAAAAGAAACCCATATCATAATAATAACCTCACATATCAATCACAAGCATATTCAAATCGGGCCGTCACTAATGGAAATTTATTAAGTGGCCTTGGACTCGCATGTGTTCTTAGTCTCAATCAATTAATATTTATATATTTTTCTTTTATTTTTAAGAATCGCATACATGCTTACTTGTATAACATATTAATACATTAAAATTTTACCATTTACGAGATAAAATTAGTAATACTTAATTATATATCGTATCAAGATTAACAATTAACACAGTCATAGACCATGGTACTTCAGAACTACCTTGCAAGTTCTAATTTCTGGGGTTACTAGCTTATGAAAGTTTTTTGTTACTGTAGATGAAAAGTACTTTTTTTTTTGTCATTTATCAATATAAATACTTGTTTAAATATATAAATTTGTTCTTATTGCACCAAAAAAAAAATAATACTAGTTACTAGTTCCACAATTATGACACGTTCTGGCGTGATTTACATTTTTAGAATATTTCAAAAATTAATACTCTCAGTCATGATAGAAACACAACATTAAGAAAAAAAAGTACAGATTAAAAAAGTTGAAATGGTCAAATTAAATAGCCTTCTCTAATTTAAACGTATCTGTTTTGGTTGAGACCCAAAGTGTTGACCAAAGTCAACCACTATCCAAGTCAAGTGCAAGACCACCTCAAGTCTCTAACTTATAATAAAAATTTAAATGAAATCTTGGTGTGTATATATTGCTATAGTTTCGGAAGATTATAGTTATTTTGTTTAATGTAAATAAACGAGTACACAACACAGGTTAAGAACGATGAGTTAAAGAATAAATAAAAGAAAATAAATTTTCTATCTAGAGTAAATTAAGGAATATATACGGATAGATTGAATTGCGAGACAAGTTAGATACCATCATTTGTATATTTAACAATTATTAGAAGTAAATCCGCACACAAATTTGAGTTTTACAAATAAAACTATTTTCATTTACAGATGGTATAAAAAGTTATACACTAAAATGTTTTCTATGACGCCGTCAAAAAAATATATATAGTTTCCACATGCCATGTTGAAGTTTGAATTTTGCTAATTAATTACACTCGAAAGGACACATCTCTAACTTTTTACTCATTTGGTGCTTTGAGCAATATATATATATATATATATATATATATATATATATATATATATATATATATATATATATATATATATATATATATATATATATATATATATATATATATATAAACTACAAGATTAAAATATTGGTTGATAAAGATAAAATATGCAGGCATGACATGTCTAGTTAAAAATTAAAGAAATCAAGTATGATAAAAACTAACATTTTGATAGAAAGCCTTCTAAATTTGAAATTATATATATATATATATATATATATATATATATATATATATATATATATATATATATATATATATATATATAAAACTAATTATCTACATAGAACAGAAAAGAAAAGGCATGGTTAACACTTTCATCTGCAACTGAAAATAAAATGGACAAAATTAAGAGTAAGAAGCAAAGGTTAGAATCTAACACTTCAAACTCCTCAAACAAAATGTTAAAATGGTAAAAGTATATGGAAAAAAGATCTATACATTCTTGTGCTTTTTCTTAATTTATTATCAATATATCTTTGAAAAAAATAAAAATTATTATAAATTATTAACGGATTGTTTACAAGTAAGCAATTGACATAACTTGGGACCACGTAGTTGAGTCTAACATAAGAAATTAATTCTTAGCACTTTCAAATTTTTGTTGGACCACTGATAGTATTTCTCGTTATCTAAAGAATACATGTACAAACTTTTAATATGTGTTTTTACCTCAAGACCTTGCTCATTGAATTCAAGAATGACTTATATATATATATATATATATATATATATATATCTTTGAAGTAAACGCGCACTCTTTTTACATGCAATTTCAAATTATGCACAAATATCTGATACATAACATGTTTGTGTGTAGGAAAACAAAGCGTAATTCATACAAGAGAAGCAGAAAATCAAGAGAATGGTTCAAGCGCACAACGCTTCATAGCTCTACTCTGAATCAACCTTTTTGATAGCCATTTTTTCTTGGGTAGAGGTAGACAAAACTTTGATAGCCATAATGTGAGCAAATGGCATAGTGTACATGATATGAATGTCATGACACTGAAATGTTGTGTCTCACGATACATGTTGTCATACGGTCACACTCACACTCAATATTCCACCAGCTTCAGTGCCTAAATTATTTCTTGATGTGTAAGGATAACTATTGAAAGATTAAAAGACTGAAAAATGAAGTATATATAAAACATATACACTCCATATGACATTAAAGTGATTAAGGGAAGAAATATATAAGTCATCTGGTCCGATAAACTACTAATTATGTATGTGTTTTGTGTATAACAACTGTTATTTTGTAATTCAAAAAAATAAGATTAAACAACTTTGATATAAACTACATGCTGTTTTTATACACTGTTTTGGAGAGCGTAGTAAAAACAACTCAAACTAATTGACAATTTTTTTTTTTGAGTTTTCTTTAAAATTTATTTAAGACTACAAACCTAGGAGAATATGAGGTGAGACATACCACATTTTTAAATTTTCAATAAATTTCAATTAATTAAGCAAAATTGTATTTAAAATAGGGTGTTTTTAACGCTTCTCTGGTTATAAATAAGAAATGTTAACAGATACTCTTAAAAATTAAAATAAAATATATTTTTGTTGAAAGGTATAAAATTGCACTATTTGTAATTTTTGTATGTTATGATTTACATAATGAATATATTTTTCATTTTAATTTCTTGACATACGAAAAAGTTTGGTAAATAAACAAGTAAGAGAAAACAAATAGTTAAAGAGAGTTAGGGAGAGGAAGCAACCTGCATACCAATAATGCAAAACAGAAGAAGCATGTTTGAGAAGAAGAGTTGAAGGGTGTGAAGAGCAATGGTTCCGTGATATTGGCACGGCTCAATGAAAAAACAGGACCCTAACACATTTTGAGCATTGCTTTCTTATTGAACCGGACCAATATCCCGTTGAACCGGTCCCCTCTACCCTTCACTGCCACCATCTTTGCCTTAAACCACAACCACTGCAAAACAACCACAAATAAAGCATCAAAATAATAAAAACAAAAACAAAACAAAACCACAATTAAATACAAAAATTCAGAAAGGGCCCTATATGTTCTCTACTTGAGGGTTGGAGAGTACTATAACAATAACAACAATAAATTAAAGGGATCTAGTCTTGTGAGTTGTTGTAAAACCTAAGAGTAATGGATAAAATATATAACATAACATTCATTATATATATATATATATATATATATATATATATATATATATGTGTGTGTGTGTGTGTGTGTGTGTGTGTGTGTGTGTAAATAAATAAGCCTTGGTTTAAATAACATGAAGAGAGAACTAGGAAGGGAGTGATAGTGATCTATGAATGGAGAAGAAAACTAAGATAAAAGGGTGTTGTTGAATTATGTTGATGTAGAAAACAAAGAGAGAGAGAGAGAGAGAGAGATAAAGATAGACATAGTGTGAAGTGCCAAGTTTTAAAGAAGATAGTGCCCAACATGAGAACACAAAATAAGGATAGTGGGGGTGGCATTGAAGGAGTTGCATTAAATTCTCAACAACCTTGCAACTGAGGAAGTTGGAATATTAATTTAAGGAGGTACAGGAATCGTGAAAAGGGTGAGAGGAGACAAATCTGTGGCTTTAAATGTGTGCATTTATGGACTATGGTGTGGAAGGAGGAGAGGGATGTTGGTTCAGTTCAATCAGCATTTATTAATCAAACAGTGAAAAAGAACCTTTGTTGTTGTGCCTTTGTGGGTTTAGCCTTGTGGTACTCACACCCATCATCATATTATATACCAAGCCTCTCATGAGGCACTTCGTAGGTTCAGTGATTCCTCTCTACAAATTCAATGTTATTGCATTTGCTGCAGCAGCAACAACAGCGTCTCTGTATATGTATGTGTGTGAGTGTGTATTCGTGGTTTTCTCATCATCATCATCACATGGTTAGTTGCATCCAATTCTTTGCTAGAAATATGTGCAAAATGATGATTAAGAAATGGGCATGTGAACTAGGCGTGCCAAAACTGGCTAAGCAATATATGGTCTTTTTGGTTTCAATTTCCCTTTAGTAACGTCTTGTTAGTTTTAAATTGGGAAACATTCATGACATTACTAAATGATGTAACATACTTTTTCTGCCTGATTATTATGTAGCTCACAATTAAGATATCCAAGTATCAATATTAACCACCACTTCTTCCTTCCCATTTTAAGCGTGACGTAGGAAATTAGAAAATAAAATAGTTCAAAATAATTACTCCCCTCAACTCATAAAATTTTTACAAAAATAAAAATTTGTGTGTGAGCAAAATTCAACTTACTCAACTATATTTGATGTTTTCAGCATGAAATACTCTTATATTAATTGAACTTTTTAATGTAGAAATTTCAATAAATATTAATTATGGGTTAGGTTACTCAATACATCTTTTATGATTATTTATAATTAAAAAATATTTGATAGACAACTACAAATTATAAAATGTGAAGAGAAAGAAATATATATATATATATATATATATATATATGTATAAAAATATAAAATATAAAAATGTAAAGAATGTAAAGAGAAAGAAAATACGTATATGTATAAAATATAAAGAGAGAAAAATATTTATATATATATATATATATATATATATATATATTATATTATATTCTGTGAATGAGTTAGATATGTACTAAAGTTGTTTTTTCATTAAACATTTTCTATTTTATTTCTTTATTTAATGTCTTTCCATTTTTACAAGAAAATTAAATACATCCAATATATTAAATTAAATTTGGGAACCAATATAATAATGCCCCAGAGATAATGGATAAGTAACTGAAAATGAAAAGTACGTATTGGTTGCACAAATCATGGATGAGCCAAAAAAGAAATATTATGCAGCTTAATTTTACACATTATACTAATTTTTTTTCTCCTTTTAATTCCTTGAGACACTGGTTAGCGTTTGTTATTAATATAGCGGGTATATTTTTTTCAATAAATAAATTAATTCTCTTAAAAATGGTAAGATTAATTTTTTAAAATTGTCATTATCTCTCATTTATTTATTAATTTTGCTGGGTTTAAGTCAACACTTATAATAGACGAAACGAAAATATACAAATAATCTTTCACACACACATGTGTGTGGGGTGAATAATTAATTATAAGAAAACAAAAATATATGTTATTTTATTATTTTAATATATAACTTAGTCGAAACATGTCTTATCAAGATAAACAAAATAGATATGAATTTAAAAATTTGAACATGGAAGTTGGATATGCATAAATATGGGTGCATTTGGTAATCACATTGGGACATTTTGAGAATTGAGAATATACTAAAAAGAGCATCGATGCTTAGAAAGCTAGTTATCTTTTTCAACGAGGAATCTTGGAATGAAATTTAGCCAATGATTGATTAATTTTAGTAATAGCACTGTCCCAAAAGAAAAAAAAAAAGTAATTGATTAAAATTAGGGTAAAGAATTGAACTTACTGCTATATTTACATTTATTTAAAGAATATAACAGGATATCTAATTTTCATTAGACTCAAAACATGTTCCTCAGTCAAAAGTCAAAACCTTTTAAAAGCCTGTTTATTTAAGGAAATTTTATATTTTATGTTTTCCAAAATGTTTTTTTTTTGTTTATTAAAATCTTCCGGAAATAGCATATTTTCTGGACTCCAATACTTTTTCTATTTTAAAATTCTATTAACTTTTCATTTTTATTTTAAAACTTTAACATATTTTAAAATTAAATATTTCTTAATTTATGTATAAGCAGCTAAATTTTTAAATAAATTCAGTAAAAATAAAATTTAACTATTATAAAAAAAATACTCTCAACAGTTATAATCTCAAACATAATTATTTGATACCAAAATCACATAATTCCTACATTACAACTAAATATTGCTTTACAAATTCAAAAGTAACAAATTTTATACCATTAATTATTCAAGACATGTAACAAAATCTAAATCATAAAATTGATATAATAACCTAAAAGTGGGAAAGACTTTTCCTCCAACAAGTGTCTTTATTTCTTTGCTACTGGGGTCTCATTCTTTTCTCCTCCCATAGTTATGGTAACTGAAAAGCAGCTACAAGGACAATACACACTATACGCTTCAAACTTTGGATCCATATTACAAATACTGACATACATAATGTTAGTAGGTAGACACAAACATGTGAGAATGACTACACTACACCATTAACTAGTGCTGCCACCTCTTGATGAGAATGCATGCACGTGAATGAGAGGGGAATAAAATTTCCCTAATTTAAATCTGCCATTACAAGGTACACTAACGTCACAATGCAACAAGTTTCTTTTAAATTAAACCCTAACCTTATCCTCTTTCCACTTTGCCAAAGCATCTTAAAAATTGTCAAGACTAAATATAAACAATTATTTTATTGTTATCAAGGATTAAGAACTTAATTAAAAACAATAAAATAGTAAAAGAAAAGCATTCGAATATCTCCATGATAACTTACAGAACAAGAAAACAATTAAAAATATGCAATAAGCTTCTAATTTTTTTTTAAGAAATAGTGATGCAAATAATTCTTATTCTTTTGGCCAGTTGCATAGTTTATCATTCCATTTTCACAATTTTACGAAATGATACATGTAATTTTTTTATTTTTAATTTTATCATCTGAAAATTTCACGATTTTATAAATTTTATTATTGGAATGTTATATGTACAAATTTTTTAACCTAACTTTCAAACATTTGCGAATTTTGCCACCCCATTGTAAAATTTTGAAAGCTAATCAGGTGATAAAATTTTAAATTTTTTGAAAGTTTGGTAAGAGAATAATTTAGTAAAATATGTAGATATCAAAAAATCTGGTGAAATAATTTTAAAAAACAATAATAATTGCTCTGTATTAGAGTCCAACAACAACTTATTTAATTATGTTTTTGAGCATGATCCATTCATAGTACACGGGCCGTACGCGTAGCACATTGAGACAAATATGGGCTTCAATATGCTGTGGTTCTTTGCCAGTGTCTATACTGTTGCTCAGGCCTGGGCCCTGAACTCAAAACTTCAATGTACTGTCTTTTATTCACCAAATCAATAAATTATATATGTTATCTTTTCAAAATATAAAAGATCATTAATAAATATTATAATTGTTAATTTTTCTTTAAAGATTTTCTTCTCTCTTTCCTACTATTCATAGCCAGTTTGTTGTTACGAAGAGATGGAAAACATGATCAATATTATTTGATTGAATAATTTAATCCATATTATCTGAAGAAATTTTCTAATTTTATTAGTATATTTTTACAAAAAATAAATATGAAACAATAAATTTAGTCTGTCGTTAAGATTTTCAATTACTTCCAGTACAACTAAATTAACTTTATTACTCTCTTTTCTTTCTTTTTCAATTTTAAACCAACCCTAAAATTTAAAATATTGTGAACATGGAATAAATGTGAACGAGGAAAATTTCATTAAAAATATTAATTAATTTTTTAACAAAGATTAAGTGTGAATAAAATCAAAGGTATCTCATTAACTAAGTGACTAACCAAAACATATCTCCATCAATCAAAAGAAACGTTTCATTTTGTATTTTAGTAAGGAAAAAAATTGTTTCCCTAGTCGTACGTTTTTGGTAGCATGGAACCTAGTAGCTACGAGGTATTTCCATTGCCATTGAGATTCAAAAAGTTAAATTACAACCCAAGTGATTCAAAAAGTTAAATTACATTTCATAGAAAAATTCCTTCATTACTTTCATTTAAAATGACAATTGTTAGAACTTAAAGAAAAAAATATATATAATTCATTAGTCCAATGACAAAAGTAGTAAATGAAGGGCAAATCAATCAACTTCAATTTACTATTTCCCTCTCGAGCTTATTATGTCGTGTACAATATTCATTAACTCATTTCACCAAACATCTGATTTATCTCCCCTCCCCAAAAAAATACATCATTAATGACACCAACCAACGAGGGAAATAGTATTAAATAAACAAAACATTTGTAAAAAACTAAAAATGGAAATGGCAATCGTATCATATACTAATTTTATATTTGGAATTGCTCTCTAATTAGCATTTTGTTGCATAAGCACTTAAGAAGAACTGAAGTTTAAAATTATATTTTTAATTCAATTCCATTTAAAATGGAATTGGTTTAAAATTGTTATTATATTTAAGTTACAGAAAATATTTTAACATTAAATATATTCTTGATTCTGTCTTTTTGGTTCGTATTTATTTGGCTCATAAAAAATAGCAAACTTTGTTTTGAATTATTTTATTTTCTACCATATTATCGATACAAATAATGTACCGTCAGACTTTTCTTCGATTACCACAAAAAGGACTTGGCTCGGAATTGCTCACTTTGAATTCCGAGGTTTCTCTGAGTTTGAAATGATTAACTTCATGTATTTGTTTTAAATGTATGCTGCTTTTGCAAAATTGTTGTTACTTTTTTCTTCTTCTTCTTTTTTTACTTCATGAAACCGTTGAAAATGAGCATAAAAAAAATGAAAATAATTAAAAATAAGTAAAAATGTAACTAAACTCAGAATATTAGCGGATTATTTATTTCAAAATTTTAACTACATAATTATAAATTAAATTTATTTAATTATTATTTTACTTTATATATTTTATTTTGCATAATTAGTTTTTTTCAAAAATATTTTAATATATTTCTTATATTTTAATATTCACAAAACTAATCCAAATTAAATAAAAAAATTGATTTGATTTGATTAGATGGAAATTGAATCATATTACACCATAAATACTCCTCATATTTAATTACATAATATATTTTATTTGTTAAGGTTAACACCAAAATAGCGATAATGATTATATATTTTGAATCAATAGATACTTTTGTTGTTTTGAGTTAATTAAATTTTTATCTTTCGTGTTTTCAAATTTATAATTTAAAACTTTCAAATCTTTACATTTTGGTTTTACTTTAAAATTTATTATCATTTTATGTCTATATTACTTACTTTTCTATTAAATAGTTAAATGAGTATCACTTTATAGGATTAAAAAAAAAATTTAACGGTGAAAATTTGTTACAAAATATTATATATTTAGTTAGTAATGAGAAATAATTAAATATGAAAAAATAATTTTGAAGGACAAAAATACTTATTTAAATAAAATGATAAATAAAAAAATTACCATTTTTTATTTTGATTACTTTTGTACTTTTAAAATAAAAATGTTTCACACTATTGGAAGTTAAAAGTGATTTTTTATTCTATAAATAACTTGAATTATATCATTTAAATATGAAATAAATTATCAATTTAATTATTAACTTAAGAATGTATGGTCATAATAAATTTTGACACTTAAAAGATGACATATAATTCTTAATTTTATTTTAATTTTAAACTTTTACAATTTATTATATTTTAATTTCAGTTAAGATAATAATCAAAATGATTAACAAATTAAAAATAAGGGATTTATTTATTATTTTTAATATATTAAAAGTATACTTTCATCCATGTATAATTTCTTTTTTACCTTAATTTGTATTATGAATATAAGACTTTACATGAGTATAAAAATATCGATTAAATAATACTTTTGATAAGATAACAAAAAATATATATATTAAAGTATGAATTTTTAATGTAGTTATTGAATTGATATAAAAAAAATCATGTCATATGTTTAAAATAACTAATATAGAAAAATAGTAACTAAATTAAAGAACAACGGTTTAATATTCAACACTTTTTACGAAAACAATAAAAATGGAGCAATATTAAATTTAAAAACTTAAAATTTTAGTGTCATACAACATTTGGATTGACATATTGTATTTTTGTCCAAGATGCAAGTAATTTACACCTAAATAAATTTATGCACGAGAAACAACACAACATGAAGGTCTCACTCAAATCAAAGACAAATTAAAAAGAAAAAGAAAAATCAGCGTAAGAGAATAATCTAAATATATCTTTTTAAAAGAATTACTTATGATCTTTTGACTCATGTAAAACTTATTCCTAACACAAGGTTTCATTCACAACAATAAACGTGGGAACCCTAATCGAGACACGACCAACCCAAGTTTAGAGATGGGAGCATCTCTAGAGGCCAAGTGAAGGCAGTTAATGGTGATGGCATGACATATCTAGTTGTCAATAGAGAGTTCAACAACGAGGTGACGACTACAAGAGAGAACCAAGGAAACATGAGGAGAGAGAACCAAGGGAGCGAGGGAACACAACGAGACGACGACTCCTGAGAGAGAACCAAGACAGTGAGGGAGCACGACAAGGTGATGACAACAAGAGAGAACCAAAGGAGCGAGAGAGTAGGGCGAAACTGAGGAGTCCCAATAATTTTATTCAAAGAAAAAGTGAACATAGAAGGGGCTTTAAAACTAAATCTGATTTTCCACTAAAACTGACGTTAAATCATAAATTGCGTCGATTTTAGTTTTAATCGATGTTAAAAACATTTCCACATCGATTTCTTGGTTAATAGATGTCGAAAAGGAGACGTTAAAAACTCTTTTTCCACTAATGTTAACCTTAATTATTTAACTATAGTATTAACTCTAGTTAATAATTAATTGGTTAAGAAATTAGGTTAGTTAGTTAATCTTGATTTACAAGTCACTAATACACTATATATACTCATCTTGTAATCAATTTTTAGTATTATTGTTACATTTGTTAATGCATACTTACACAATACTTGGATTTATTTACTCAAAAATAAATTTGAGACTCTTGCAATTGTCAAACAATTTTAAATATAGTTGAAAAACAATTTCAACTATCTTTAACAACTCTAACAAACATATCAGTCAGGTCTGGGATTATACTTTTCTAATAAGTATATACTTAGTCAATAGGTTACCATCATCATATGTTGCTAATGATGTTCTTTACACACAATTATTTCATTTTCAGACAATTTACAACTTTCTTTGTGTATTTGGGTGTCCCTTTTTCCATTACTCAAGCTGTACAACAAAAATAAGTTGGATTTTAGTGTCACCAATTTGTTTTCCTTGGTCACCTTTTGCCTCAGATGGTCACGTATATATTTCCAAGGATGTGACATTCAATACAAACAATTTCCTTTTACACCAAACTCTTTACAACTTGAAACACTCATTTTCAAGAACTTGAACATGTCTTTGCAACTCTACATATTTTACACTTTTCCATTTTACCTTTTTCTAGAACTATATCATTCACTTCCACACCACATCGAGACAACAGTGAAACTCCAACAAAATATTTGACTCACCTCCTTCTCCAAACATTTCTCAACCCTCTTCAAATCAATCACACATACTCATTCTAGTCACCATACCCTCTTTAATATATCCTCTCAACATCCATCCTATGTTGACTAGAGCTAAGTGTGGCATCTTTCAATTGTGAATTAACTTTACCTTATTCCTAACTCACATTGAACCTAAAATCACTAAACGAGCTCTCTCCTATCCAACTTGACTCGTAGGTATGAAGTTAAAAAAATGAATCACTTGTTCAAAATCAAACCCAGATCCTAGTCAAGCTTCCTCAAAATAGATCTACTATTGGCTACAAGTGGATATTTTAGGTCAAGGAGAACCCTAATGTATCAATTAGTCGTCACAAAACACGCCTTGTTACTAAGGGCTTCCCTAGCACCTTGGTTATAACTACAACAAAACCTTTTCACTCGTGATCAAAACTATCACAATTTCCTCATTCTCACACTTGCACTAACTCATCATTGGTTACCATAGTATATTAATGTTAAAAACACCTTCCTTTATGGGAAGAAGTCTATATGCAACAATCTCCAGTTTTGAATCATCTAATAAATCCTTGGTTTGTAAGCTTACCAAAGCAATTTATGGTCTCAAATAAGCTCTAAGGGCTTGGTTTGGCAAGCTCATGTTAACTTTGGTTCAATTTCATAATAAGTGTGATCCTTCACTTTTTGTCTACTCCCATAAGGACATCGTTGCTTATGTTATTGTATATGTGGATTATAGTATCATCATCGACAACAATTCCACTTTCATTCAGAATCTTGTGTCCAATCTCTATTCCACTTTCTCTTTTAAGGGTCTTGGCAAACTTAATTGTTTTTTGGGCATTGAAGTTAAAATCTAATGATAGGTACTTACTTCTCACAAAGAGTGATCATGGCATTTTTCATTCCTTATTCTTTCCAATTTTATGTTTTTCTTCTTCATTTGGTGAGCTTGGCCGAAACTTAAATTGGTGCAATGGATGAATTTTTTGAAGAATTGAAGATAAGGACTGGCATCAAACTTGTGTGTGTTAGCTTACATCAATTGGTACCAGAGCTACTCATTTCTAAGTACTTCCATCACCTTCCTTAAATGGGTTGGATGCTCATGAAAAATTTTGTTATAGATTAAAATGTCATCAAAGTAAACAACTACAAATTTTCATTGAAATTTCTCAATACATGGTTCATTAACCTCATGGAGGATCATCCATAAAAAGGAGGATTATAAGAAAAACGCTCAAGAAATTAGAGGAAGAAGTTGAGAATAAGCTACTCAAAGTTGAAGCAAGAATGAAAGATTCTACTTTAGAAACTCTTAGGCTTAGGCCTTATAATCTCCTTAGGGAGATGTATTTTCTTACTTTGTTGACTTTGACTTGGCCAAATTTTAGCTTTGACTTAACCGAGTTTTAGTTTCTTTCGTGTAGGGAATTGGATCCCTCAAAGTTATGAAATGTCTTTGTGAAACTCACCTTGTAATTCATATTTGAATGTTTGACTTTTGTTACCTTCAAGAGTGAATCCTAGCCATACATTTTTAAGAACTAGTCTAAGGATTAGGCACGCACACTTTCAAGAGTGCATCACATCCCTTCATTTTAATTAAAATTCATCAAAGGGTGAGGACTTAAACTTAAGGCATGACCTTTCCCAGTCATTGGATTGCACACTTGGCATAGATGAAGCACATCTTATTTTTTTTTTCTAGTTACTTATACTTGATCGCGATATTCTTTGAGAAGGATTGATCATATTTAAATGAAAATAGAGTTTTTTATTGTAGAATGTTCTCTCTTTGATTTTCTTGATGTACCTTGAGTTTTATCAAAGGATCAATTCCTTTGTAACAATTCTTCATTTAAACTTATTTATCTATGATCATGATGTTTTTTATTCCTTATCTTTTCCATGCACTCGACTATTTTACATTGGAGTCGTCCAAATTATAAGCGACTTTGAAATTCTGGAAAAATTACTTTTTACATCGATTATATAACCGATGTAAAAACTTTGATGCATTTTCTACCTTAATTGTTTAAGAATCATTATAGAATATTATTATATATATATATATATATATATATTTGTGATATGTTTATATTAATATTTAATAATTTAATTTAATATTTAAGATTAAAAATATTAATAAAAATAAATAAAATATTAAAAATTTAAAAAATTGAAATTAAAATATAAAAAATTAAGAGAAAATATTTAATTGAAAATATAAATTCTATGTATAATTGGGAGAGAATTAAAAGAAAACTTTTTACATTTGTTAGTTACAAAATTATATAAAAATTCATTTCTTATTACTAGTGTAAAAAATGATTTTTTAAAAATGGAGTCATTTCACACTCCAAGAATTTTATTAAAGTCGTTCATCAACAACTTCACCTAAATAACATATTTTTATAAATAATTTTTAACTGGGACCATTTTAGTAAAAAAAAAAAATTAAGCAAAATGACTCTTAGGACTTTTTCCTATGACTAATTAAATTAATATGAAAGTTAATTTGTATTTTTAATAATTTCTTATATAAGTTAAATTTAAAACATCTCCTATGAATTAACATAATTTTTTTCAAAATTAATCACTTTATATCTCATCTCTTATTAAATAATTATCATAATATCATATCACATCTAAATAACTCTTAAATAATCTATGCATATTTTTTTTTCCAACATGTTAAAAGAATTAAGCAACCAAAATTGGAACATCAAAGTGTCGTAGTTAGGAAGTTATATTAACTACCATGTTGCACCAAAATTACAAATAGAAAATTATAGTAACAAAAATTATAATTTAGCAAAAAATAAATCTGATTCTAATCAGTTATTGCTATAATTACAGGATATTAATTAAATAAAGAAACAAATAATAAAAATAAAAATAAATTCCCATAGTTATTAATTACAAGATCCTATAATTTTAACTATATCACATTACCACTAAATGCTGTTAGTGTCTTTTTTTAAAAAGAAACATTATGGAGATCAAACCATTCTTTTTATGGAGATCAGACTTAATAAAATATTAAAAGACTAAAATTAAATTTAATAATATTTAAAGACAGCAAAATATATTTAAATCAAAATCTGGTACTGTTAGATACGGAAGCAATCAAATTTTTTAACCAGAAAAATTTACTTTACTTATGTTCTACCTATCTAACTTAAAAATAATAAAAAAAGTTTGAATATCACTTTTACGTTTTAATCTTTTAAATTTAGATCCTTTTTTATAGAAGGTTTGCTCCGATTTTTAATTGTATTATTTAATTTTTTAAATATCTTTTTGTTAAAATATTAAAAAATTAAAAAAAAAAACGATAGAGAAATACTCAAAATCAAAACAAGGATTAAAAGCGATATTTTTGGGAATAAAAGAATCAATTTAATTTTAAATATTTTCAATTAATTCAGTTTTCGTTTTGTTAAATCTTAACTTAATCTTTCTGTAAACAAAAAAAATCTTAACTTAATCAGTTAATCTTAAGCGTGTCAAGGGAGTCCAAGAAACGGTGTCGTTGAGCAGAGGCTTTGACACGAAAATTGATATAACAGGTTTTCCTCTTAATTCCTTTGCTTAAAGGGAATTTCATCGTTTGTCTTCTCTGATCTCGATCACAATTTCTCTTTTTTCTATACTCTTCTTTCTTTTCTGGTAAGCAATTTCATTTTCCATTCAAAATCTTGTTCTCTTTCCCCTTTTTTGTCTATGTATTTTTGGTTCATCAACTATCGCTACCTTCATAGCAAACCCTAATTTCGTAATTAGCCTCTTTTTTTAAAAAAAATTCTTTTAACCTAAATTTTCTGCTACAGAATTGTTGCCATGGCTAAGAGCTCTTTCAAGATGGAACACCCACTTGGTTCGTTTCTTTCTTTATTTATTTTTATCCGTTTTGCCAATTTTTCCTATGTGTTATAATGCATTTTTAATTGGGAATTCATTTGATGTTTGATATTCTCTCATAATACTTCAAGGCATTTGAATTTTCATACCCCGGCTTTGTAATTTCCCATTTGGATAATTGGGGTGTGAAATTTGTATTTTTGAGTCTTAATCATCATGTTTCCTCCCTAGAAGGTGGGGACTTTTTACTCTATTAGTATTTTCCGTTTTTTCTTTTGATTTTATCTAGCTTTGTATGAAAAAATGATCTGTGTTATATTACTACAATTTGCATTTTCTTTTCCTTTGTTAGTTAAGATGTGTGTTTTGTTTTTGGTTTCTGTGTAATTTGTTGCTTTACTTTGTATGAATTGGGTTTGTTATTAGTGAGTCATGCCTTTGTTTTCTCTTCACATTCATAGGCTATCTGATTGTTTTTATCATGGTAAAGGAAAAAACTATAAACTATACATCATTAGTATTTAGTAGGTGATTTAGTTCCAACATGTGTTTTCTAATATGTGCCAACATTTGGTGCAGAGAGGAGGCAAGCTGAAGCATCTCGGATAAGAGAGAAGTATCCTGATAGAATTCCAGTAGGACCTGATTTCTACTGATTGCATATATCGTTACAATCTCAAATTTTTGCTGATTAATTTTGTTGATGTTTCGATGTAGGTAATTGTTGAAAGGGCAGAAAAAAGTGATGTTCCTGAAATTGACAAGAAAAAGTTAGTTTTCTCTACCATTGGAAAGTGCAGTTGTAAACATTGACAGTTTATTTACTCCAATTACCTTAATTAAGTGTTATTACTTTTTGAATGTAAAATAGCTTTTACTTGTAATTTTATGAAGTATGCACTTAAACATTTATATGTCTGGCATCAATAAGAAATGTTCTGAAGGGTAGCAAACCAAACTGCACTTTGCTTTCAATGTGATAATTGGTAAAGAGAAGCAGAAACATCATGTTATGCTGGTATTTTTTTTTTTTAATAATATTGTTATAGGATTAAATGGGAAAAGAAGGAACACTGCTATTTTGAATTATGTTTGGTTGATGCTCTGTATGACATCATTGATGTGAAAGCTCACTAATAAATTTCAAAATTGGAAGCCATGATAACCATCTAGTTTGATCATACACTGGAGTGGGGTTTTAGCCATGTTTAAGTGGTGAGTATGCTTCTAGTTAAGGCTTTGGTGTCAACAATTGAAAGAATATCAATGTTGAGATCTCATGTCACACAAGTTATTTACATCTGCCGTATGCATCGTTATGGAATGAAGCTATGTATACTTTTTATATTGAAATTTAAATCTACAATGGCCTTTTAGCTTAGCAGTAGTCATATTGTATTCTGTACAGTATGTAGTTTGGCTAATTCTTGACTCCTCACTAACATCATCTTATCCTCCAAAATTAAAGAAAAAGAATTGAGATTGATCTTTACCAAAGTATGAGTGTGTTTGACATGATCTATGTTTTCATATTCCTATGTTAACTGTAATATAAGATTCTTCAAATTTTTATGCTGTTGAGAACTTTCATTGTCATCTGAATGTTCACCTGGATACATATCTTCTTTCATTTCCTTTGTTTCCTCCCCTTCATTTATGGTGTATATTTTTGTTTTTTTTTTGGATGAATGTAGGTATCTTGTTCCTGCTGATTTGACTGTTGGCCAGTTTGTGTATGTGGTGCGGAAGAGAATCAAGCTGAGTCCCGAGAAGGCCATCTTCATTTTTGTTAAAAACATTCTACCACCAACTGGTAATATATATACATGGAATTTGTGGGTGTGTATGTGGAATATTTGTGATATATAATGAGTTCTCTTACGGTTAATTTATGATTTTCTGTTCATGCAGCGGCAATGATGTCTGCGATTTATGAGGAAAACAAGGATGAAGATGGATTCCTCTATATGACTTACAGTGGAGAGAACACGTTTGGGCTTTTGCTCTGAAATAATCCTTGACAAGCAACCATCTGAGTAGAACTTCCTAAAAAATGACCAATGTGAAGAAATCAAGATTAATTGTAAATTCTATGGTTTGATGCTTTTATTGTAAAGTTTACTATGTCTACTGGAAGAACTTATTTGGAAATTATCGTGATCCTATCAGTTCTAAATTTCAAGAGCCAGGTTGTGTTTGTTATTTGTTCACACTGTTGATCCCTGGCATCTATCTCAGACTTGTGTCAAACAATCAAATTATAATTAACATATATTTTTATTGGAGTAAAATCTCTTGTGTTCAGATTTAACAAAATGGAAGAGAAACGAGGGAGCTATAGAGCAGGTGTTGTAGGTCATTTAATTTTTAAATGATATTAGTGATTCTGAACTAATAGTCTTAAGTATCAATTACTCAAACTGTTATCAGAGTTTGCGATTAAATTGGACTATTAAAATTAATCATATTTGACTAGTTTGCCTATAAAAAAATATCATATTAAATTGAATTGGGATAAACTTTTATCAATTCAAATTAATACTGGTAAAAAGAAGTAAAAAAAAAAAAAAAAAACTTACAAAACCCAAAAAATGCAAATGAAAATGTCATTAGATTTTAAGTAATAAAATGAAAATGAGGTTTAGAATTTAAGTTTTAAATTTTGAGTGCTTTTTAGGGTTTGAACTTAATTTTAAAGATTTTAATGCGGATATTTTTAGCTCATTTCACTCTAACCCGCAATGGATCAGATAGCCCGTTGTTCTATCACATCTATAAGCAAAATTCAACTGCATTTTAAATTCAATTTCGGGGATGAACTATTACGAGTAATGATAGTTTTTTTAAAAAATTTATATATAGTGATACTAAATTTGAATTTTTTTAAGTATACACCTTTTTTTTTTAATATATTAATATACATCATTTTGAATTTTATATAGAAAGATAAGTTTTAATAATAAAGTAAATTCTTAATATTCATTGTGTTTTTACATTGATTTAATTACTATTACGATACTTATTGTGTATTTCAAGGTTTATATCTTTATTTCTGAAAAATAAAATAAAAGCCAAAAATTAACCCATTCAAATTTATTTCATTGGATTGAAATCGATTTGAATTTTAAATTAAAACCCTTAGATGATAAAATAAGAAAAATTAAATTTCTCTTTAAAACTGATTCAATTCAATAATTAAATACTTGTGCAAACTAACTTAATCCTATTAAGATTGTGTTACTCCAAAATTGGTTGTTACTTCGACTTAGGTGATCAAGTTGTTTTACATTTTTCAATAAAATAAAATAATATACCTTTATAATTAGAAATTATTTTATTGATAATTTATTTTGAAAGAATATTGAAATAAAATTTTTAAAAAAAGTTGAAAATAATAAATTAAAAGAGGCAAGAATTAAATAAAATTTCTAAGAATATTCTCACAAAAAATACTTTTGTCAAATAATAATTCTTAAAAATATTTTCGTTTGTGATAACTATTTGAATTTACATGTAGAGTAAGAGAAATTATCAATTGGACCATAAATGAATTTTTTTTTAGTAGCACAAGCTTTGGTCTATGGACGTGTGAAGAATGTGAATTGGCGACTAATAAAGATTAGATATAATGTCTACAGTGGACACAATATATCTCATGATAGCAAGTCTCGATGAGTTCCGATTAATGTAAATCTCTATTAAAATTACTTTTACTATTTTTTTTTTGTAACTTGGATTGTGTTTTTATTATTTTAGTAAATTTTATATTATTTTTATTTTCATTGTTTATTATTTATATTATCTTCTTTATTTTGTTCATCATCATAACTTTTAACGATTTAAATAGACCCTTAATATTGTATTTGATAACATCAAATAAAAAAAATAATATATTCAAAGATGTAAAAGTAGAAATTGAATCATCTAGTTCAATCCAACTAAAACTCACATGTGTTATGTGAGTTTCATTATACAAGTACAACCAGCATAATGCACGTTTCTTTCTCCTACCGAAAATTTTCAGTACTGAAATTAAATTTAATTGGATAATATTTTTTTTGTCAGAAAGTGAACCAAACTAAACAGAGTCTCAAGTGATGGTTTTTATTCGAGTTCCATTAAATTAAAAACAAACATAAAATTCAAGTTGATTATCATAATCTGCATCCAACTCAATTTTAATAACAGAATATAGATTTTACATTATATCGTTTGTAAAACATAACCTGCAGTTGGCACCAATGATGTCAAATTGTAAAATTTGTTCATTGAGCAAGTCACAGAAAGATGTATAAAATGATCAACATCCAATATTTTCCTATAAACAAATGAAAAATGAAAACGAAACCAACAAACTAATCTTTGATTGATGTACTGTCTAGAAATAGCAAAGAAACCAAACCAAATAAGACCAATTAGTGAACAAACAAAACACTTAACTAGAGCATCATGTAATGTATTATTTACCAAAGGCTATGATGAAATGAGACTGTCCAAGAAGCAAGAGAGTGATTTCACTTGGAAGAGGTTCTTTTCTGATACTGATTCTTGACCCATTTGAGACCAGCAGAGGTGCCACTCTTCACTTTCTGAGCACCAACAACAGCAGCTATTTTGGCCTTATCAGCTCCAACAATGGCTGCAGCTTTGGCCTTATCCATTCCAGCTGATGCCACAGCTTTTGCATCTGCCATCTTCTTGCTGCTTCCACCACCCTTCTTCAATTTCGCATCTTCCTCATAGTGTTCACTACCAATCCCTCCATTTCCCCATTGGTCAGACCAACTTGGTGCCTTGCTCCCCATAACTCTTTTTTTCTAACCTTCATAAAATTTCAACTTGTTATTGACCCTAGTCAACAAAACTAACCTACTAGAATCGCCCTAATGTTGAAGAGTTTAAAATAGTTTGCACAAAATCTCTAGTACAACAAGAAATTTCTAGTAATGATATAATTTCAACAGTTATTAATTCTATCAATAGAATCAATCACTAGAACCGACCCAACGAAGAAGAAGTTAAAAAGTTAGTACAAAATCTCAAGTACAACAACAAATTTTTATATAATTTCAATAGTTATACAACATAATCAATAGAACTAACCACTATAATCGATCTAACAGTGAAAAGTTTGAATAATTTATGAGATCTTATGTTGCTATTATCCAACAAAAAACAGTCTAAGATAACAATCAGAAACCACAGAAAATGCATGATGTGAAGACAAATATTAAATGACAAGGGGGGCAAAAAAGTTGCATCTAATCAAAGTCTGACGCGGTCAAATTAATGCAAGTACAAGCATTTTCGTCGATCGTGACCGATAATGAATACGATTATTCAACGTTACAACGCGAGAAAATAAATACTTTTGACTTTTGAGGGAAAATTAAAAGAAATTAAAAATTGGGGTTATGAACATGGTGAGAACTTAGAAGATTGAAACAATATGCAACATGCAAATTAATTTTGCTTTCAGACGAGATCTCTTAATGAATTCAAAGCAAGAAAAAAATTCAAGAGATTAATTCATCAACCAAAGAGATTGTATATGGCACTTGTAGATAGATCAAGGTATGAATCAATCAAAAAAAATTAAAAGAAAAGTGACACCCCATCACGAATTTATGTGCGAATGAACTAAAGGTTCAATTTTTTATTTTTTTCTGTTAGTTGCATGTACAGATGAAGATACAGAGAGAGAGCGAGTAGAATAGCATGAAAGAAAGTAGAAATGAAAGAGAGAAAGAGAAGAAAAAGAGTACCTTTGGTGGGTGAGAAGGGAAGAGAATGAGATTTGAAGGAAGAGGAGAATGGTGTGAATGTGTTGAATGAATTTTCTATTTCTATTTGGATTTTATACCAATTTTTTTTTTCACTGTTACTGTCTTCATTCCTTGGTTTCTCTGCCCTCACTTAATGTGCTCTGCACCCAAACTCGACACTTTTTTTTTTTTTGAAGTCTACTTGTTGTGGACTTTTAGTTTGATTTTTTTTTTTATAGTTCAAAAATAATATTTTCAGTTTTTATATTTTAATTTTTTGTCTTTTTTTTATTTTTTTTTAATATTTCCCGTTAAAAATTGCAGGATCAATAATTTCCTTTATTCAAGGAAACAACGAAAAACACGGCACTAAATTATCATATAATTTTTGCCAATGAAATAAATAAAAATATAATATAAAATATAATAATGAAAAGATAACTTTTAACTAAATAATAATTCAATATTTTTAAAATTTGATCTATTATTATTCCATTCCCAGCAGTTTAAGTTTAAATAACATTACATTTTGAAGTTACAAGGCCGGTGATTCTATAATGAAATTCAAGGAAAAAAGTGAGAGGAAATCATGGATTCAGATCTTCTTATTAATAAAATTTAGTTACAAGACTTTGAGAAAGAAGAAAGAGAAGAGAATAACAAAACTGAAAGCTAAAAAATGATAATTATTAATAATTAATATTTGTTGGGAAATACCGGCACAATTTTCCTCCTCTGTACTCAAAATTGGGCACTATGCGGAAGCGTAAAATATAATATCAATGCCAGAAAATTTTAGCGTGGAAAACCTTCTCAATAAGGTAAAAAATCACGGGACCCGTAGGCCTCTTAAATCTCCACTATAACAATAATGGGAATACAAATACAATATCAATTGTATCTTCAATTTGTGGATAACACTCACAAATTGGCTTACTAATTTTTCTCTCTTAGAAATCACTCTCTAAGGATCTCCCTATTTTTTCTCTCACTCTCTCTTGTGAGGATTGCCTAACACAATTGTTGTGTTGCTTGTGTGTGTGTTTGATCCCCGTGGGATGGATTTTCCTTATGCACTGCCTCCTATTTATAGGAGAAGGAAAACATCTTCACTGAAAAGCCATTTGCAATTAGAATATTCAATCAATTGCAATTTGCTTCCACCGAAAGTATGAATAGCTGTTTTCCACCGAAAGGCATTTCCTTGTACTGTTTTTCAATTCTCCACCGAAAGCAATTGCAAAACAATTGCAATTGAAAACCTTTTCGGCTGGACTGGTCCCACAGTTCTCCCCCTCCAGCCAAAAAGGGAATATCTGCATCTGAATACCCAATGTGCATTAAACTTTCATTGCCAAAACACAAGCAACTTTTGGCAGTTCCTTTCAGATACCTTAGTATCCATTTTACTTTATCATTCATCTCAATAGCTTTCATAAAGCTTTGAGGTTCCCCTTCATCAGTAAGAGTGACATAATCATCTGAGAAATACTTTCTTGATGGTTGTCTAACTCTTGTTGATCTTCTCACTTGAGGTTATTCCTATTGTCAATGATGGCCTTTAGAGCTTCCATCGTCACGACAAGTCTTGAGCTTCACATTGTCGTCGATATGCTCTAGTCTTTTTGTACCGCTTTTCGATAGCTCACATCAACGAACACGCTAGCAGTCTAGCCACTCCTGCTAGATAGACTTTCGATACAAGGGATCTCAAAATGAGGTCCACCTGACCTTCACTTAGATCCACTTCGATCATTGCATCACTCTGAGCCGGTCATCGGCTCTGCTACCACTTGCTGGGTAACTCGGGGTTTGGGTTGTTCTCTTCAGTCTTGAGTTTGAACACCCACTTATTTTTCAATACATTTCCTGACTTTGTTCTGACTTGTCAGGTTGTTCCATCTCATCCGGTTGCTCTATCTGATGAGGCTGTAATATCTGATCAGGTTGCTCATTCCTTTGAGGAATCTCTCCCCCTGACTTGTGTACCACCAAGGTCTTTCTCCAAGAATCTACACTCAGACCTTATGTGGCCTGGTTTTCCACAATAATAACAACTTAGTCTAGTGCGAGATTTGGATCTACCTTGTGTCTTTCCACAACCTCCTTTTTCACGATTCTTACTCCTTCCTCTGTTGTCAACAACGTTGGCTTCAAACTGATTGTTCAAGCCCCTTTCTCTCCGTCTTGATTCTTCATTAAGCAAACTGTCTGTGACAGAATCCATGCTTAGCTTTCCATCTGGAGCAGAGTTGCTAAGAGTGACAACTAGGGTGTCCCAACCCTCAGGCAAAGAGCTAAGGAGTAGAAGAGTTTGAAGTTCATCATCTAGCTTCAGATCTGTCTTTGCTAGTTGGTTCACAATACCTTTGAAGGTATTCAAATGTTCGATCATATTTTGATCGTTCGATTACTCCAACTTCACCAGTCGTCTGACAAGGTGAGCTTTGTTTCTGGGCGTCTTCTTTTGAATCAAGGATTCAAGTTTCATCCACAACTCATACGCATTTGTATAAGTTGATACATGCTCAAACAAACTTCTGTCAATATGTTTTCGGATCACAGCTACTGCTTTCCGATTTTGGAGCTCCCATTCTTTGTCCTTCATCTCCTCCGGTTTATTCTGGTGAGTGATTGGCTCATGTAAATCTTTACAGTATAAATGGTCTTCCATCATCGGCTTCCAATAGGAGTAATTATCTGCAGTTAGCTTGAACATATCTCCATCATGAGTGACAGCTCTTTCCATCTTGAGTTACACAGGAAATACCGTATGTATGAATAGTACTATACGAGTATGTATGAATAGTGCTATACGGAAAATACCGTATGCCGTATAATAACTGTAGTATGCAAACAGTGTTCCAGATATGTTCCCAGGAAAGAGAGGTGGGTCACAAATGGACACGCTTAAATACCAAGTCTTTCCTTAGCCATAACTTTCTTGGATAACACTTTCACACTACTACACGTTATTTTCAGCAATAAGAATTATTCTTTTCTGATGTGGAAGATCAGGCAATGCTGCAACCACAGAGCATACTAAGAATTTTTCTCTAGCACCTGTAACATCCCAAAAATTTAAAAGAGAGGTTTTATAACAGAGAGAAATATAAAAATAATTAAAAATTATGAATTTTTGAAATTACTGTAGTAAATAGTAAAATACTGTGCGAATAGTAAATTACTGTGTAAATAGTAAATTACTGTGCGAATAGTAAATTACTGTGCGAATAGTAAATTACTGTGCGAATAGTAAATTACTGTGCAAATAGTAAAGAAAAAAAAAATTAATAAACGGGTTACACGAGTTTATTATTATAATCAAATTACTGTGCAAATAGTAACTTTTGAAATTCTATAAATAGGGCTTAGAATTTCAATTATAATCACAAAATCAAGAACATTCTCTTAAACTCTCTCTTAGAAATCTCTCCAAATTAGATAGGAACAAGTAAGTAGGGGAAGGAATAGAGAAGCTAGGAGAAACAGGTAAGGGGAGCTATCCTTATCTTACTATTCTTTGTTGTTATCTTTATTTTATCTGATACTAAGGTGCTAAGAAAATTCTTAGTATGCTCTGTGGTTGCGGTTTTGTCCGATCTTCCACATCAGAACAGAATTATTCTTGTTGTTAGGAAAAGGGTGATAGTGTGGAAGTGCATGTCTAGGAAAGTTCTGGCTAAGGAAAGACTTGGTACTTAAGTGTGTCCATTAGTGACCCACCTCTCTTTCCTGGGAACTTACCTGGTGTACTATTCACGGACTACGGTCACTTATACGTTACTATTCACGTATACGGCACTATTCACGTATACGGTACTATTCACGTATACGTTACTATTCACGTATACGGTACTATTCACGTATACGGTACTATTCACGTATACGGTACTATTCACGTATACGGTACTGTTCACGTATACGGTACTTTTGATGGGTGTTTTCTTGGTGTTTCTTGATTTCCTGATTTCAAGATGTTTATTGGTATTCTTGGTATTTGATGGTATATCAAAATATGAATGATTAAAAATGATATTCTAGAAAGGGAGGTAAAATTTTCATTCATGCATACATGCCTCAAAAGAGGTGGCCTCGGTTAGAGGAACAGATAATAAACTTAAGCCGTGCGTGAGTGACCCGATGGACAGTGGGCTCACAAAGCGGATAATCGTATTATCTATTATGGTACCACATTGCATATTTTTGGAGTTGAGGTTGGAGCATGCATCATATAGAAATTTCATTTAAGTCATAATTCATCCTTTATTGATTTTTATATGATATGTATCATATTAGTATTTTTATATGATATGTATTATATTGACATTTTTATATGATATGTATTATATAAATATTTTTACATGATAAGTATTTTTATTAAGATATTGGAACTTACCCTTGCGTGTTTGTGTCTGTGGTTTGACACCTGTGATGATCCTGAATTTTATTCGGAGGAGCAGATTGACAGGTAGATTCAGTAATCATGTGTGGAGATGTCAAGAATAGCCAACATGAGGATTTTTATGAATAATGTGTATTTTATAATTGTCACAATATTACGTACCTATGTGACGATTGTAAATAACTTTTGATGTATGATTATGATGTGATCTATGTGATGTGTTTTATTTTTATGGTGACGTTTTTGTTTTAGCAAGGAAAATTATTTCAAGATTTTATTAAAAGAAACTTAAATGAAGGGAAACAATTTCAAATAATAATAATAAATGGATAAAAAGGAAATATTTTAGCAATGAAATACGGCGGGGCGTTACAGCACCTAGTGTCTCAGAACTCTAACGAGCTCTGATACCACTGTTGGGAAATACCGACACAATTTCCCTCCTCTGTGTACTCAAAATTGGGCACTATGCGGAAGCGTAAAATATAATATCAACGCCAGAAAATTTTAGCTTGGAAAACCTTCTCAATAAGGTAAAAAACCACGGGACCCGTAGGCCTCTTAAATCTCCACTATAACAATAATGGAAATACAAATACAATATCAATTGTATCTTCAATTTGTGGATAACACTCACAAATTGACTTACTAATTTTTCTCTCTTAGAAATCACTCTTTAAGGATCTCCCTATTTTTTCTCTCACTCTCTCTTGTGAGGATTGCCTAACACAATTGTTGTGTTGCTTGTGTGTGTGGTTGATCCCCGTGGGATGGATTTTCCTTATGCACTGCCTCCTATTTATAGGAGAAGGAAAACATCTTCACTGAAAAGCCATTTGCAATTAGAATATTCAATCAATTGCAATTTGCTTCCACCGAAAGTATGAATAGCTGTTTTCCACCGAAAGGCATTTCCTTATGCTGTTTTTCAATTCTCCACCGAAAGCAATTGCAAAACAATTGCAATTGAAAACCTTTTCGGCTGGAGTGGTCCCATAATATTTATCTTAATCGTGACAAAAAAAAATTCAATTTGTATCAAGTGTTTGTCTTTTGTTTTTCTTTATTTAATCTTCTATATCCTTTTTGTTTCATTTGATTTTTTAGTTGATTATGATGATTTTTTACCATAAAGAATTTCTTCTTAGTCGTCATAAAAATAATCTACTCCTATTTTCATTTATGCTATATACAAATGAAATAATTATATAGAAAAAAGTTTTAGCTATCAATCTCTGAAATAATTTCACACAATTTTTATTACGATTTTTTGCATTCCCTCCAATTTTTGGTTTAACTGTTCACTCATTCATTTATCCATAAATCAATTTATGGACTTCTAAAACATACAATTGTTTTTATAAAAATAAATATACAATTATTTATTGGTTTAATAATTAAGTACAGTCAGTGTAAAATAAAAACAAATTATATTATCGATCAATAAATAAAGATGCTTCTTTTACGTATTTTGGAGATAATTAATCTTTAAGTCAATAGACTTATAAGAGAAACTAGGCAATAAAATAGTTTTATATATTAATTTAATCATAAACATCGATTAACAATATTGTTATGTATGATGTATTTATTAATTTTTATAATAAATATCTTAAAACTTGTAAGATTTAACAACATTGTTATTTACAATATGTTTATTAACTTTTACGATAAATATCTTTAAAAAAAAAAATCTATCAAACATGATTTCTAAACGATTATATCAATCTCTTATTTGTCCTATGAAGTGATTCGTTAGTGCAAGTTGAAGGGTGAATTTTGTGTGTTGTGCTGTTAGTTGGAGTTACAGCATTGCAGGGTACTTTCTACATCAATTTTGCCTGAGTTTTTTTTTTTTTTGTATATTTTTTTAGGTTTTATTACCAATAATTTCTAATTGTGACTATATGTTGATTAGAAAGTCATTTTCAATAACTTATATTAGTTTGTGTTTTTTTAGTAGGTGTTATTTTCGGTGTAGTTTATTGTCATTATTTTTAGTTTTAATAAATTTTGAGTTGCTTTCTTATATTTTCAATATTTTTTGTAATTTTATTTATTTATTTATTAGTACGTTATATGTTAGACTAAAAATTCAGTTCGTATAGCATTTGTTTTGATAGAAATTTTTATTGTATTACTTGTAGTTTGAATAATTTATTAGTACATTATATGTTAATAAAGGATTAGGACTTTAAAGGATTTTTTGTAGTTGAAAAAAGTTCTTTAGATTTTAAAAGATTTTGAAAGATTTTTATTATTTATAAAACTTAGTAAGATTCTTCAAAATTTTCAATAAAATCTGAATGATTTTTATAAGATTTTTAAGTCAAAATTTTTATGAACTTTGTTGATTTGTTTTCATAATAAAAATAATAGTTCTCTCTAAGTGGTATTCATCCATGTATTCATAGTTATATTAATTCTCTAATAATAAATTCAAAATTATAATCTTTGTTGATAGTATTGAAAATGAAGGTTCTTCTCTTACTTGAATTGGAAAGTCTTTGATATGAATAAAATTATTTCAAACAATCCCTCCAAAATCTGATTAGAAGAACAATAGTGTAATATTATATAAAAGTAGCATCAATGAGAAAAATTTAAGAAGATAGAAATATAAAAAAAAAAAATAATATGAAAATCTCACTTGAAATTTGAAACAGCAATCCTTTAAAAATTTTATATTTTTTTAGTATTAGTGAAGTGTTTTTAAGCTATAAAAATTCTCAAACAAATACTAATGAATTTTAGTTAAGTTTTTAAAAAATTTTAAAAATCTAGATAGAATACCACTGAATTGTTTTTTTCATGTTTATATATTATATTGTCATTATTTTTGTTTATTACAATTAATTATTACTAATTTATTATCATAATTTGTATTTATTGCATATAAATTTATTGGCATTATTATTTTTATTAATTTATCGTCATTATTATAATTTTTGTACTTAGTGCATGTTAATATAATGTCTTCGTCAACTTATGCTTTTGAAATTGTATCTAGTCCAATGGAATTTCATGTGTTTATCCTCAAAAGCAATGTGTTTCTAAAGTGACATGGAATGAAAAAAAAAATTATTAGTTAAATGTGTTATTTCAATATATCATGGAGCAGAAAAAATCCTCGAATTGATTGTTCACAATCCACAAGAGTAGAATTTTATTATGTTTGTAAGTTGGCATATTTGAAAATCAATGGAGCATTAATTATTTCATTTTTTAAAAAATGTAAGCAAGAAAATATATATGTTTGATATGAAATGTGGATAATGCAGGAAAATGTTGCTATTTTATTGGGTCTTTTGTCGATTGTTTAGCTATAATTGATTCTACAAATAAAAGTTTGACAAATCTTTGTAAGGAATTATTGGGAGGTAGACCTACACAAAATTATTCATCATGCAACATTGCAAATAATTTTGTATACAAGATTTCGTACAGAAATTAAACATGTGTTTGAACTATCTTGTTGTGTCAGTGTCTATCTATTTTTTTTGATGAAATTATCCTAATATAAAAAGACATGAATGTTCTATTGTACTTTTTTTTTATTTATATAATGTATGATATATTTATTTGATTTTAATTTTATCATTTTGAAGGTTTGGTGGACATTTATCACTAACACATTTTTCTTTCAAACTGTAACTCAACATATCATTCTTATCCACATTTCAAGTAACAGGCAAATTCACACAATTTTTTTGTGCTTCATTGAGTTGGTTTTAATTAATATTTGTGTATGCAACACATCATTCAAAAATGGAATATTATTTGCTCTTAGAATTAAGGTCTTATGATAAAAAAAATAATCATTCATAATTTCTTAAATAAAATAATGATTATCATTATCTTTAATGACACTAATAGACATAAACTTTTGTGAAAATAATTATTATAAAAAATAAAATAATAACCAATATGTCACCTTCTTATCATGGGTTAACAATGACAAGTGATACCATATATGCTTGATTGTCTTATCAATTATTAGTACCTGACAACAAGAATTTGTAGGATGAAAAATTAAATCACCATCTGTGTTTATTTCAACGTATAATTTTATCATAAACATCTTATCTAATTGTTGAAATGTCCTAATCATAATTATCTTTGTCATCAGAAATTTGAAATGCAATATATTTATTTTGAAACTTAAAATCTCATGATTATAGTTAAAATAATTTCGTTTGCTTATAACTTTAACTTGTCATTTTTTTTCAAACATTAAATGTTAAACCATATTTAATTTATAATGTATTTTTTATTTCTTCAAATATAATACTATTTTCACTCCTACAAATCCTTATATCACAAATATTACAATTTAATACATTTTATCTTGTGATCTGTGAATATATCTACATACGTAAATCAATAATTAGCATTTCTGTAATATTTAACAAACTAAGATAATAACATGCTAAATTAAATAAAATATTATTTAAATAATTGTACACTAAAATAATATCACAAACTAAATTAATAACTCATCAAAATCAAAATATTACTTAACACGATAAGTCATACCATATGGAATGTTTTATAGTTTGGAAGAAAGATTTATATAAGTAAAGGAAAGTATATGTTGTAACTACCATTTATACAAAACTTTGTATACCTTTTCTGGCAATTGATAGTTACTTAATCGGTCATGACAAACCTTTTTGCAAATATTTGTGGGAAAATTTGGGTGTTGCCACGTGATTAATCTTCTCACACGTGGTACTTTATCTTCCTCTTCTTTTAATACGTGTTTGTTACATATTAAAAACAGATGCTTTATAATTTGTTTTAAAATAGACCCATTTAATAAAATGTTTTTAAATGGTACCTATTATGTCATTTACTCGATTATTTTACGTGAAAGCTCATAAAATTGAAGCATATTTTGTCCTTTTATAAATATCTAACCATTCCCGTTCTTTCCGTATTTCTTCACCCTTTATCTTTTACAATAATTCCAACATCCTTTTTGGATGAAATTTCACCCTTTATGTTCACAATATTTTCTACTTTCTGCGCATCATCTTTAGATGAAATTTGAGAGTTTTGAATGATAATGAAGTAGTTATTTTACATGAAGATTATAAAATTGAAGCGTATTTTGCCCTCCTCCACAATATGTGACTATTTCTCTTCTTTACGTATTCTTTTATTAGGGATGGGTTAAGGACTTGTTGATAAATTATTAATGTAGTATCAAATAATTATTGATATTTTGATTGAATTTAACTATTATTATTATTTTGATTTTTAAACTTAGTCATATATTATATTTTAGTTCTTAAAATTTAAAAATAAAATGATAGCAAGCAATATTGTGCAAGTTGTAAAATAACAACAAACACTTTTACCGATTAAATTAAATAATTAATTTGACTTTGAAGAGTTTTTTTTTTTTTAATTTAATGTTTCTGGACACTAAAACTAATAATATATCCTAGAATTTGCTAGATTTCCTCATTCATGAGGACGTATACTTGTAATGGTTAAAAAATACTAAATTTTTAATTTGATCTTTGAATATTATTTTTGTGAGACACTTTCGTATTAATCTTAACTTTCAAGAAAAGTAAATAAATTTTTATTTTTATTATAATTCCTAAGTCCTCATTTTCACAACTCATTATCATTTTAATTTTTCACCTATGCAAATTTAATGTCATTAATCCATAGCTTTTATAATCCGTCATCTAATCCATCTTTAGATAGAAATGACTAAAAAAAATTTAAAAAACTTACATCATGACTGGAAAACTAACGTATAGGGTAAGTCAATTAGGTTTGCGTCTATAACTTTATTTCAACAATAATGTATATTGCTTCAAAAACACGTCATGTCATAAAAAGGTTTAACTCAATTAAATTGGACTCTTGAGATATTATAAACTTAAACTCTCTCACATATGTATTGGATTTCTCTGAATAATAATTATAAAAATACACGCCTCTCTAAGGTGAACTATTCTAACATCATAAATTTGTTTTGGTCAAATAAAATTAATTCATATAAAAGTTTTTTATATTGATTTATTTAAAAAATATTTTAACTTATGCACGAACTAATTTTAATTTATAGAGAAATTTAATTTAATTTTTTTATCTTATAAATACTTATATAAAAAAGATTATTCATGCAAGCCAAAGCAAACACTCAATATAACAACTTTCCACCCAACCCCACTATCCATTATCTATGTCATTTTCTTATGCCAGTGACTCAATGAACAAACTCATTCTTCAATCACAAACTTGGATAAAAAAAGCCCATTTATTTCTATTTAATTAGTTGGTCCAATCATGCATCCAATATTTAAAATTTCACATAATTTAAAAAGTAGTTGATTCTCAGTCAACTTTATATTATGACGTGCATAATTATAAATGTTTAATTTATATAAGGGTTAGGCTAACCAATTACACAAGAGTATTTATTAAGGAACTAAAAAAGAAATATATTTAATGTGTAAATTATAAGCGAGTGAAATTTTTTCTTGAGTAACCTAATTTTAAAAATCTTAATAAAATCTTTATTCCTTTTTTCCCTTTCCGTTGCTTAAGTACTCTCGCAGCATTGGTTAGTATTAGTTTTATATAAAATCATGTAGATCAACCAACATAAGGTTATTCCAGCTTAATTAATATTTTTGAATTTTTAAGTATGCAATTGCATTAAATACATAGATAAAGAGTTGTGACCCATAGTGATTTTATCATGGTCAATGTGGTTTAGGAGTGCCTTTCACGAACACAGTAATCCTAGTTATACATCAGGAACTTCCCATGTGAGTTAAGACTTCTGTAGTACAAATCCTTCTAAAGTGAACAACATAACAAGGTAAATTGGTTTAAAGACTATAACTAGAAAATGAGTTTGTTGGAAAGTAAACAACTATCAAGCCCCCAGTATCCATTCGAGACCATTTTTGGGGGGCCAGCCAGTTATTCTAATCTCCCTGCAAAGTAGTGTTTATTATCCCTAAGAGTTCTCTTATTTGAGAAATTACATCCCTCTTATAGGCTAGGGCTTATGATAGTAATCCCAAAATAAATATTAGTTTTGACAAGATGGTGAAAAAATAGTTGACATATGAATTATGCATCTAACTCAACCCTACAAAATTGTGGCTTGTAGCTAGAGGTTTGTTCCCCACTTAAAATATTAGTTTTGAAAAGACGGTGAAAAAATAGTTGGAATATGGGTTATGGGTCTAATTCAATCCTACAAAACTGATTTGTAACCTGAGATTTACTCCCCACTCATATATATGCAACAGGCGTGGAGACTATTCAAATCAAACTCAGACCGACAATGAATGACCTAACATCTACAAACAATACTAGGATAGACTCGGATACCAAATTAAATGTTGGTTATAAGTCTAACTCAACCCCACAAAATCAGTTTGTAAAGTGAGGTTTGTTCCTCACTTATATACATGCAACATGTCATATCTTTAGGCAACGTGAGATTTCCAACTCACCCCCACACCAAAGATTGAACTTCTCGACTATGGAGACTATTCAAATAGGTAGTCCAATATCGGATTTTCAACAAAAATTTGGTCACATGTTAATCTTAGTTTCAATTCCTATACATTGACTTTCACTCCCAGCTTTTAAGAAGAAAAAAATACTAGTTAGTTGTTAACCTATAAAATGATGGTAATCCTAAAAAATACCACTTGCCATTTTTCAGTTTGACATTCATTCCTCCTACCATAATTTAAAAAATAATTTCCACTCTCCACTTTTTACCTTCATTTTCTCTGCTAATGCTTCATGTAAAGGCCCTTTGATTAGCTAGCCAACCAGAAAAGAAATGGTAGATGAAGGATTTTTGGCTTGGCGTATGTTTTTTAGCTCATTTCATTCAAGAAGAAATTGCATAAAATAATCCTGTTCATAAAATTAGCAGACATGTAATGCAGCATTGAAGTTATAGCAATTATGTCAAACAATTAAACTTTGGACATACATTGGACTCTTGATATCATTAACACAGTATCACATTCACATTAGCAAAGGAAAAAAATTGAGCATCAATTCTAGAGGGATATTTGTTTCAAGTCATATTTTTTTTATTTTTGGGAATACAAGGGTGAGAATACTTATTCCCCTGTTTGTTAAACGATGACGCATAAAAATTTTTGAGCATCTTTTATTCCTAGAAAAACTGCATATCCATATTCATACACTTTCTATTCCCAAGTAAATGTTATCTCTCAAGGCACAGAATTCATATCAAATAGAACATAGAATTTGTGCACAACCATACTCCTAACAGATAACTTCATGAATTCTAGAAAAAATGCAAACAGAGAAGCTATTAAAATTCACAACCAAAGCTAGCATTTGTAACTTGTAAGTTTATATGTTCCAGGATCACAGATCCAATCTGGATCAGATCAATGAATTGATAACAAAGGGATGCCCTAACATAACATCCTTGGAGGAAGAAACTTACCTCAATCATTTAAAACGATCTTGCCTTCTCTACAGATATACCACTGGCTAAGACACTAGTGCAACATGAAGAAATATCGCAGAATTCACAATAATTACAACAAGTCTTTGATAAAATCAAGGTTTAGGGTATCACGAACAATAAGGAATAACCCCAGAATTATAACAAGCATAATTCCAGAAGACATGATTGTTTGCTCCACTTCCAAAGGCAACTTTCTCCCACCTCTTGCAGCCTCAACTAGAATCAATGCCAATGTTCCTCCATCTAAAGCAGGTAAAGGAAGAAGGTTTATAACTGCAAGGTTGATATTGAGTATCGCAGCAAACTGGAATAGACCATCGATATTCGACCTTGCCACTTCTGCACCAACAGCAATAATGGCTACAGGACCTGAAACCTTACTAGCTGATTGTGAAAAGTTTAAAAAAGTCTGCTTTAAGCCATCTAAAACATTAGAAGCTAGTCCCCAAAACTCTTTCCCAGTAAACTCCACAGCCTCCACCAAATTTTTCGGCCTAACCTTAGCTATCTTCACATTAGGGGCTAACTGAACTCCAATTTTCCCAGTTCCATCAAAATTCTCATCAGGGGTGACCCCTATATCAAAATTCTGCTCCCCCCTTTTAACTTTTAGCAAAACATATCTCTTGGGGTTCCTCTTGACGACTTCAACAACTTCAGAAACAGAACTAGGACCTGGTTTACTAAACTCACTTCCATTAACCTCGAGAATAAGATCCCCAGGAAGTAATCCATCTCTAGAAGCAGCTGAAAAGGGTCTAACATCAGGCACAACCACCCCAGGAAAAATCTCTTGTTCAGGCAAACCAACAGACAGCACTTGTGCAAAGATAATAACAAATGCAAAAACAATGTTAGCAACAACACCAGCTGAAACCACAATCACCCTATCCAATATTGGTCTATTCTTAAGCAAATTCTCATCATCAACAGGAATATCACTCTCTGGATCATTATCAGGGAACCCCACAAAGCCACCTAGGGGAAAAGCCCTGATGGAATATTCAACATTTTTGGCATTAAACTTTGCTAAAATTGGACCAAACCCAACAGCAAACTTACTCACATGGATTCCTTGGAGTGAAGCAGCAAGGAAGTGACCACTCTCATGCACAACAATGATGGCTGTCAACACTGCTGCAGCCTCAAGCACAGACTGAGGACCCTCAAAGTTCCCATAATCAAATCCACCAAAAGCCCATGTCCTAAAATCCACCTTTTTTCTATTGTTTTCATGTAAAAATTGCTTCTTGCAAGTGAAATTCACACTGGGTGGAGAAAAAAGTGGTTTTGGGAAGTGGGTTTTGAACCTCATCCATGGTTCTGAAATGGGTGTCCTTGAATTTGCCAATCTGATTATGGAAGGTGGAGAGGGAGAGAGGTTTACGATCATAGCTTCTGAGAATTTGAACGGTTAATAATGGTGGTGGTGAAGGAAGGGTCGACAACATAGAAAATGGAAATGGATAATTCATTTAGCTTTTTTATTTAATTTTAATTTTCTTTTTTTCCTTGTTTTGGACCTGTGGAGGAGAAGTGAGGAACATGTCTTGCTCTTGTTTTCCACAAGTTGTTTTGTCTGTCACTGTTCTGTTCTGAAAATCTTTTTCTATTTATATTTTTCTGTTAAGCCCAAAGTAGAAAAATTGTTCACAAAACTGGATCATAACTAATCTGCCTCAGACCTCAAAAAATGTTGGACATGGGCCTATCTTATAGAATTCAATGCCCATCTAAGTTCCTAAATTCCAAGGGAAATTATTTTATTTCTATTTAGGTAAAGTAATTAAGAAAAATGTTTATGCATTTGATGAAATCACAAATTATAATTTACAGTGAATTTGTTGAGAAAATCCTTAAAAATTATAACAAATTTAATTTATAATTAAATGCTTATATAAAATTATTTTACACTGTCATTTAGTTTCAATGACATGAAAATTTAATTTTCTATATTATTTGAATATTTTTCATTTTAGGTGTTAATTGAAATTTCTCCAGTTGCTTGAAAAAGTATCTCTAAAATTCAAATTTTTTTTCTAAAAATAAGTTCCTTAGTTTTTGATGTTTGAAATAAAGTATTTTGATATGTTATTTTGAATTCCCTAAAAAAAATTTCTGTCAATTTTTCCCGTCTAAACACACATTTGATTTGGAGTTTAATACGCATACAGTTGTAAAAAATTTCATATTACCAATCATTTAAAATCTTCTATATTGTAGTATATCTTTTGTAGTTATAGGGAGATAAGTTATGAATGAATGATAATGAAAATTTTTGGTGTATAATATAATACTTTTTGGTGTATTATATATTTCTGCCCATTGCATTTTGTTTACATTATTTATAAACTTAACACAATTTATATGGTAATCAGAATATGAACTGTCTCTTCGTATATTTAATTTACTACCAATTTCATAAGTATTTTACTACCAATTTCATAAGTCAGGAAGGATACGTATAGATTGTGTTTACAATAACAATTAAAATTTAGTTTTTTTTAAAAAAAAATTTTTTTTACCACTTGATAGTTGATTCCATCCTCATTAATTAGCTTTCTAAATTCATTGTTTTAAAATATATTTTAGAAAAAAACTCAGAAAGATGTCTAATTAGTAATATATTTAACACGTATTTGTATTAGTTTTAGAAAATAAAATATTATTCTTGAAACCAAAATAATTTCATCATATCATTTTTTAAAAGAAATATGTAAGTTTGCTATTTAAAATTATTTTATATATTTTTAAAAATCTTTATTACTTTACCTTAAGAATATTAATATAATATAGTTTACCAGTAAAGCTTACTATTATTAACAAGGAACTCAAGTGAACTTGCCAAAATTCACACATGATACTTTTTAATTTTAAAACATATTACACTTAGATTCTTTATGAATAAAGATTGTAAATATGATTATAAAAAATATAGAGAGATATAATTTACATATATATTATTATGTTACGTGAAAATATATAAGTTTGGATTGTACAACTCAGAAAACATACCTAATTGATTTCAAACCAAACATTTAAGTGCTAATTAAGAAATAACAATTTTTTTTTTATTGCAGAATCGATCAGAATCTAACCAAACTCCAAACTCGTTAATGGATCTAGTTAGATTTGGTTCAATCAACCTTTTTGAACAAATATCTCTTTCACAAACTTACATTCATTTCAATTGTAAAAATAAAAAATAAAAAAATCTCACTTTCATTTTCTTTCTATGACTCAGTTAAAAATTAAGGAATATGATTAAATATTTTAATAAAATAAAATTATCCTTAATTTTATATAAAGAAATTATGTAATGAGGAGAGTGTATCTCAGTTGTAGACTGACTGAAATATTATAAATTTTCTAATATATGTTTTCAATTCTTACCGACAAAAGACATATAGAAAAATTTATGTGATTCCTACGTTTATGCGATTAATTATTTATTTGATTTAATCGAAGTACAATAAAATCAAATCATTTGAAAATATCTAATTCAAACATTATTTAATTATTTTAGATATAATTGTTTGACCTCACTTTTTTTAACCTTAAAAGTTATTTATAAATAAAAGTTGGATTAAATTAATTAAAAATATTTATATTTAAAGAGAAAATTCATAATATTTTTTTTAACAAAAAAACACATCAATGTTATAATTTATACACGCAACTATTTAATCTAACTTTTTGTTTCAAAGAAGTTTTTAAGGTAAAAATATTGAATTTAACAGATAATTTAAATTAATGTTTAAGCTATATAATATTTTCTTTAACTTATAAGTAGTTTTTTAATTCAAAAATAGATATAAGGTCTCACTAAATTAAGTTTCTAATAAACTTCTGTCAATAAAAAGTAAATATTAAAAAATGAAAAAGTGCCTCAGACTATTATTTCTCAGTAAAAAATACATGATTGTTTTTTGGTGATACAAATTAAGGGGCTAAGAGCCCAAGCTAGATACCACGATAAGAAAAAAAAAAACATAATTACCTGTAAATTTTGTTATTTTCTTTTCTCTCATACATACCATAAATGGGAAAGCAAGCAAATAAAGATGGCATTTTTTTATTTTGTCTAAATCAAAACGTGTCCACTTTAGTGGGTCTTCAGATTATGATTTTGTTAAGTCATGACAAACGATGGGAAAGAGTGCATGTTTATAATCAAATCATCAACTTGTCGAATGTCTTAGCATGTACTAAAACCCAAGAGTGGTGCTCTAATTATTTTGACCAAATCAAAGAAAAAGTTGTGATGAATCTATGATGCTCCTCTCACGTCATTAGCTTAGATTGACATATAGGAACGTATGAATTCATGTATAATAAGTGTGAATAAAATTTATTTATTTTAAAATTAATTAATTAATTAAATAAATTTTATAAATTAATTAAAATTTTAGTATACGTTTTAGTTTTAGTTAAATTTGTTGAATAGCCCAATTAAGTAATATCAATATATATATATATATATATATATATATATGTTATTTGAATTCTTCCTATGTATATCACTAGAATTATATATATAACTCATTATAATAATTAAAATGAAATAATAATTGAATACTAAATATTAAATTTTGATAAATAATTATAATTATTTAAAATATAGTCACTTCACTTTAGAGTAAAACTATAAATGTAGGCTAACATGATATCATATTTAATTTTCAGGTCCCGTTAGGTAGAATCAATTTAATTGTGATTTAATTGGTGGCCCAGATTTCCATATAAATGGTATAGTAATTAAATATACCTACAGTATACTCTTTATATTAAATAAATTTTCTTTTCTCTGAAGAGATATAACTACTTTCTAAACAAAATATTAATTATACTATTATATTAATTAATTATTACATTTTAAAATTAATAACATGAGTATAAATATTTAATAAATTCCAAGACACAATTTGATAACTCCCTTTTATATATATATATATATATATATATATATATATATATATATAATTCATTACATATTAACATGGAAGTTCTTTTTGTCACTTGAAAGAAACTGACATAACACGTTATCATTTTCGTTATCTTAATTCTTCCTCTTTCAAAACAATGACATTTAAACTAAAGGATTATTAATATCATTAACTTGGAAATGTATTGTATATTACTATACAGTATATGTACATAGTTTTTTTTTTTCTTTCAAATTTAGGGTTAATAGGCTGCTTTCTCCTCCATTTGTCAGCTTACATCAAGTTAATAGATTTTCAAACTAAATTAATAAGTTAAATTAAAATAACTAGTTATTAATCTAGTTCTCATTTGTTAGTAGTTATCTAAACAGGTCAACTCATCTAATCCAGCTGACACACTCTAGAAAAAATTCGCATGCACACCCTACTCTTTTCACTGTAAACTATTTTAACTGTTAAAACATACATAAACACAACACAAAAAATTTATAAGAATCTTGTCATCTAACTTACACAAAGTGCAATTGATCACACGTGGACCACTCAACTGGCTAGCTAGCTTTCCCCTCTCCTTAAAATTGAACTTCCCTTCCCTCCATGTTGACTTGTTGACCATAAAACCCTAGCTAAGTGACCTTTAACATTATTTTTTTCTTTTCATTTTTTGCATGAGTTAATTCACATTTCAAAAGGACATTATAGTTGGAGAAACATCACAATTGACAAAGCCTGCCCCGCCGCTAGCTATATAAATGGGGTCCCAACTTATGGTATTGAAGTTAATGCAAAAGAATTTTTTTTTGAAAGAAGATACAAATTAAGGGTTAGAGGCCCCACTTGAGTTAGAACTTTGAAGAGCTTGGCTAGCTAGGTTAAGTGAATAGCTCAACCATGAAGGATTGATTCCCTTCATTAATTTCTGCCTGTGTCCCCTCCCTGTAAGGCTGTAACAGGTCCCTAACATCATTCTCATTATTCTTGTCTCGATTAAATATCATGAGTATCCCTCAGTTGTGGTACAACAACCCCCACCCCCTCAACACACCTCACAATTTATAGTTCTACGTGCATATATTTATTATTTGACATAACTGGCATGGACATCCGGGACATTAAGTATTATTTCAGATGAGTAGCTAGAGAAGATGACATTAATTCGTTATACAAGTACTTCTCAAAGATATAACTGTAAAAATTACAAGTGAAAGAGTTTTCTTTTTCACTCTATAAAGTGAGTGTGCCAATGATCTATCTTTGCTATATCAATGAGTTTTACCTTGATATTTCTTTTTCATTTTAGAAATTGAACATCAGTGTCATGAGATTTACCATATAGAGTTTCACGTGTTGTTAGATAAAATTAGTGAGATAAAATTTCAATTCTGACGAGAGAAAGACAAGTTTTATCTCATGTAAAATTTGTTCACCTTTAAATTATAATAAAAATTAGATAAAATTATGAATAATTTTAGATAACATATGTATATCTGTACATGACCTATATATTTTATCTTCTCTCCCTTGAATTTAATGCTATAGTTTTCTAGGATTCTCTATTTTATGTATAACAGATAATTCAATAGAATAATGCTTAGTGCAAGGCCTGATGGCCGACCTGATACGCCAATTTTACCTACTACTGCTGACGTTAATAAGCATTATATATGCATTTTCCATGATATAATTGTTAAACTTGCAACGTGTGCATAGAGAAAGCAGAAATACTCGTGGGGTAGATGTTGTTGTTCCCAGGGTTAATTATAGAGATGAGAAGACAAATCAAAGATACCGATATCTAGGTGAAGAAAAGTTGGTGGCAAGTAACACTACTTGAGATTTTGTCACCAATACCAATATCTATACATCCTACCTAACATAGGGATAGTGTGTTTCATAATTCTTCTTGTCCTTGATTAATGAATATATTCACTAATTATATATACACTTACTAAGTGCATATGTTTGGATTAAAATTTTTAAACTTAAGTTTGAATGAATCTCATTTTACAAACTGAGTTTGTAAAAATAGTTCAGATATTGCTTTCAATTGAAACTTGATTTCAAGTCAAATGTATAGGTGAGCAAACATATTTTTGAGGGAAACCAAGGTCAAACCATAGCCAGTCTTTTGGTTGATTCATTCATCCCACGCCCTAATCCCAATTTCTCTGAGAAATGAGAAATGGTCTTCTTTGGGTAGCTTTGATTTGATTGACATCTATTGGAATAGTTAATTAAAAACCAAACCGGTTAACTAAACTTCTATATGTATACACTATACATGTTATATGTGTATGTAGGTGTGTATCAACTGGCCTTTCATAACCTATATAGAGATGAAAAGACTTAATTTTTGTTTTATGCACAAATACACAGAATTCATTTGTTTGATTGTGATAATAGACAAAGACAGGTGGTGAAGAAACAAGGTTCTCGCCAAAGAAACAACACAATAATACAAGAAGAAAATACATAAACATACTCGTAAAAAAAAAAATATTATATATAACTCATAAAATTAGTCTAATATAAGGTTTAAAAAATAACATAAAAATTAAATAAATTAAACATACATATCAAACATACCAGGAAAATTTAGGGTTCAGAAATGGAGATGAAAAGAAGTGTAAGATGAGATATTGACGCGGCTCAATTAAAATTACATGATTAATTTCATGTTAATCGTGTCTTTAAATTGAGGCGCGCCAATACCTTATTCTGTTTACGATACATAACACTTCTTCTTCATCTCGTGAGAAAAATTTATGGAGCTTTAATCTTTTCCTCTCCCATGTGTGTCTCGTTGCTGATTAGGCCTCTTTTCTTAACGACGTTGAGGAGAGAAAGGAATTGATGAAAGGGTATCACATGAAATGAATTTGAGTGATGAAGTACTTAGAGGGTAGAAATAGTTTGGTTTAATTTCCATGCCCCGAAAGATCTTAAGGCATGAATATGAGGAAACCCGACTTGACGACTTGTGTGTGTGGAGAAGGGGAAAAACAAGAGAGATAAGTAATCAAAATCGAAGGGACTGATTATTATGTACGTGTGTGTATACCGTTTGACTAACCAATTTTCCATCTTCCACGAAGCCATCGGCCACCACGTAGGGACCCGAATTTCTTGCATTTAATTTTTTGTAGCTTTTTTCGGTGGTTCAGTTTGGTGAGTCTTTACCAAATACTATACTTCTAGATTTTTTGAAAGTCGAAACAACAGATACATACTAACTACTTGATTTTTTAATTTAATCTTGTTATATTTTTGTTATTAAAAAAATCATATTGTCAATAGATTATAAGAGTTTATTTTTTATGCAATGTAAAACTAATTTTCAACTAATTAAAAATTATTATATGTATAATTTCTAAAGTTAGAGAAATACAAGTAACTATAGGATGTGTGATTGTGTGCATTTAGGTTACACAGTGAATCAACCTTAATTGGGCTAGTGAAGCCCAAAATGTATTCAGAAAATATCCTAAAATTTTATTAAATAACTCTTTTATATTCCTTTAGTTTTATTAATTTTATAAATTGACTGCTGTATAATTTAAGAATTTTTAACAAGCTTTCCTATACTTTGAAAAATTTGAGGTTTTATTTGGTACCATGGCTGTGTTTAAAATCCTGAAATCTCAAGGAAAAATAATATTTGAGACTTTATTTAATATAAATCATTTACATTTTATTTTATATTTTTAAACATTTTGAATTAAAATTTATTATTTAGTCGATTTTTGTTATCAATTCACTGTAATATCTCGCTCTTGGAGTATAATTCACCTCAATTTAGATTTAAATATTTTTTATGTTAACAAAGTTGTTTTCGCAGTAGTAACAGTTACAATCCTTGTCCATAATATTTTATAAACAACAGATGTGTATTTTTAAAAAATAATTTCAACTTATAATATAATATAATTTTTATTTTTAATATATTTTTCAGTGTAAATTATTTTATATCATCAATCAATTATAAATTATCTATGTATAATTTAAAATCAAGGGCGGTTAGTGTAAAATTAAATACTGAAAATTAATTAAAAATTAGGATTAATAATATGATGGATTATGATTAGACATAATTATATTATTATTTCTCTCTTAAAAAATTTATTATAAAAATAATTACACCTGATAATATATTATTATATAGCAATATAACAAACATTTATAATTTTTATTACATTATAATTAAATTCTATAATTCAATACTGCCAATTTTCATACTAATCATTCTTTTAATCTTGAAAATAAATTATCACCAATAATCTTAGAATGATCATTAAACTTTAAATTCTTTACCAGACTATTATAATATTTGTAATTATGTATTAACAAAAGTTTAAAATTATTTTTCCTTCAAATACAAAATCAAATGTAACTTAGTATTCTAAAAATATTCCAAACCAACTTTTGATAGAAAAATAAATTGACGAAATATGTAAATAAAACAATGAATACAAGAAGATTTGTTATTTTAGGAACATATGTTTTTAAAAACTGTAGGTTTACTTGTCAAAAGAAATTAAAACTCTAAGTTTAATATATTATTTTTAATAACCATTAAATGTGCTAATAATAGTGAATACAACAAAATTTCCTTGCAACCTTGAAAAAAATTAATGTTATATTTCTTTACAATGCACCATTAGAACATAATCATCCTTAAAGGCTTACTAAACAATTTTAAATTGATTAAAAATATTTATATTGGCAATAAATAGTTACTAAACTCTATAAATTTCTAAGTAATTATGAGCTTCATTGAATTTATATTATGGGTAGGTATAGTCATTTGATAAGCTGATCCAAATAATAACAAAATGATTTATATCTATTTATTACACTAAGTAAGCTCAAATAAACCGAAATTCAACTTTTCTAAACTTGTTCATACACTGCGACGAGCAAATAGGTGGTAGTTGGAGACTGAAACAGACGTTAGATGAGCATAGCCTTTGGGTAAGGGAGATACTATAATTTTATTGTGCCCATCTATGTATTAATTAAAATTGTTATGAACTGCACCAACCACTCTGGACCACTGACAACACAACGATGCCATTTTACAGTTGGAGAATATAAATTGAAGTCTCTCAATTTATGATTTTTACTCGGTAGATACCCTACTCATCTAATTCTAAAACCTAAACTTGAGTCTAGGTTTCATTTGCATACTTAAGTCTTAGTAAGGGACCACTTTATAAGAATTAGTTCTTATCATAAACTTTGGAAGATGGGAGGCACAGGTATGGCATGCATCACGAGGTTTAAATACAGATTTTGTTTATCTTCACTTGTAGTAGAAAAATTAAAATATTCAAAGCATCAAGTATGAAATTAGAGAAAATAGAGATTTTGTTCTTGAATTAGGTATTCACCTTAATATTTTAAGTAAGTAAAATTACAAAAAAAATCATGATTTAATATTTTTATTAATTATTTTAGTTTTTCTATTGATGTCTTTATTTTAATAGTGTTTATTAATTTGAATGACATGAAATGTTAATTATTAGTTTAAATGTTCAGTCATGTGCAAGTTTATTTTTTTAATCTTGTTTCATATATATTTTTAATTAATATGATCTTATTTCAAAATTAATTAGGTACATTAATAGATTAAATTATTTAAATTATTAAAAAAATACATGAAATAAGGTTAGAAAAATAATGTCATGCATTGTCTAAATTGACACTAGTAAATAAGATTCACTTAAAAAAAATTAAAATGGATAATAAAATATCAATTCAAAGATTTTTCTATAGAAAAAAAATTCTCCTTTCAATAATAAAAAATGAATATTTTACCTAACTCAAAAACAAAAATAACTATTTACTCTGTGAAATTAATTACCATTAAAAATATGAACAAAATTTAACTCTAGTTTTATAAATGTTTCTTGTGCTATTGTTCACCTATAATTAGAATTTCATTTCAATAATTTGAATAATAATATTTTTATTAAATGTGAATGTATATTACTAAGGTAAATCTTTAATTCTGGTTAGTAAACAATACCTATAGAATTGTATGAGTTTTATCCTAAAAAGAAATTTTAAAAAATGTAAATAGTAAATAAATATTGATTTTTTAGGTTGAATTGTATATTTTGTTCTTATTGTTTGATTTTCTTGCAAATTTTGTTCTGACTCCGTCTTTTCTAATTATTAATCTTTCTTTTATTTTTGAATCTATTTTATTTGCTCATAATAAATGCCAACTTAATTAATTTGTTGTAATAAATAAGAGTTATAAGATTGATTTAACTGTAAAGAAAGAGTAGTTAAAGAATGAGAGAGAAAAATTAGGAGTTTAAATTTTTTAATATTAGAAAATTAATAATTTCTAACACTTACCCGTAAAAAAAAAAAAAAATTGGTGTATATGCAACTTAATTTAATGTAAAGTCAGTAAACATTCCTCCAATCATGTGTTGTGGGTTGTTAGGCCGAGATCTAAGTTTGGCAAATCCATTTTAATTTTTACTTCTTGACCTTAAGCAATTTGCTTAAGAGGTATCAAACTAAAGTTTTTTCTTCGTTTCCCCCAAAATATTTTGATATCTAATGATTTTACCTTTAAGTATTATTATAATATATAGCATTAAACCTTTCAAAGAAATATAAATAACTTTAAAACCAAAAATTCTATAATAATAAGTGTCTGATTGATAAGAAGAAGTTTTTTATATCTTAAATGATGTCTCATGTGAACCATAATTCTATGAAATATGTAAAATATGTCTATTTAAATAGAAAATATTCTTGAAATTAAATATTTTTATGTTTAAATTTTGAAAAAATCTCTTTTAATTTTAACTATTACTTTAAATATTTTTAAAAAAGTAGAATTATATTCTTCTATTAATGAAAAATTAACTCAGGTTTATTAAAGATGAATCTATATTATGATTAAATAATTATTTTTTATTAAATTAAGTAAAAAAAATCACTTTTAATCATTCTATATTTATTAATTTGATCATAAAAAATATAAAAACAATAAAAAAAATAAATTAATACATAATTAAATATATGAAATGACAGTTAATCAATCTCACACAATTATATTGTAAATATTAAAAAAATAATTAAAGTGATTAACGTAATTTCAATTTATAAATTTTTTAATTATTTTTAAAAATATTAAGATGAAAATAAATACTATTAATTCATAATTCATGTAGCAAAATTACTATTTACTCCCATCTTACACAATTTGGTGTGTCACCGAGCATGTAAAAATGTAGAGACAAGAAAGGAGACCCGCTCTTAATTCTTTTATACATAGTTGCACAAGACTCAACTAATCACAAATGTTAGATTATGTGGAACCTACTACACCTACTTTCTCACATTATCATTTTTATCTTGATCAAGCTGAAAATATCCATAGCATATTTAGATGTGTGAGAGACATGTCATCTATTAACTGTATACACAGAAAACCAAATATTCTGGAAAGGTAAGTAACCATCTCTTTCATCGAGTTTGACAAATTATGCCAACATCTTTTCATTATTAGTTAAATGCAGATAGTCCAAGAAGATCCTTTTCATCTTTGGATTCCATCAATTGAGTGTGTCTCGTGTGTGTGTGTATATATATAATATCTAGTTTAAATTTATTTGATAATTTGAATTTGTTTAATCTAATTAAAAGCACTTTATTTGATTGTGCAGTTTAAATTTATTTGATAATGTGTGTACATATATGTAAAATCTTCCTTTCATTTTTTCTTAACACAAAGTGCATTTCTAACCATCCAAACTCAGAATCTCTAATAGCCACTAAACATTGGGTAGTAAATTACTAAGTTTAGGCAATGTATGGTTTGGATTAGCTAGTCTAACATGTAGCTAATTTTATCAAATATTTTAAAATAGTAAAGGTGTTTATCAACTTTTAGTATTCCAATTTTAACTTTTAAGCTACTTAATTAGTTATAATGTATGATATCAGTTAATTTTATCTATCATTTTAAATTCAATGAACTAGTTTATAATCTCTCAATCAATATTTTGTATTCAAATTTGAGTTAACTTTTCAGCTTTTAACTAAAATTTTCAAATATTACACCCCTATTAGTTACTATAATGTGACTTTTGATTCATGCTTTTAAACACCTGGTACACTAAAAAAAGTAACAAAGTTTATATTTAATTAGTAGGATATTTTTGTGTCAATTACAAGGCATCAACAAGAAAAGGATGGTGGTGTAGAGAAAGAAGTCAAACCTTCACAATAGAGTCTTGTATACTCGGTATTTAATAAATGACTATTTTTTAACACTATGTTTGAACCAATTTTATTCATATGTTAAAATTGAAACAAAGAATTTAAAAGAAATTAAGATTAAGATCTTTAAAATATTTATTTTTTATTTTTTAAATTTTGTATAAATTTTTAGTTACACGAGTCTTAATGAAACCCAAAATAAATAATTTAGTATAAGTCTTTAATTTTGATTTAATGATTAAAATTTTAAGTATTTTTATTCTCATATAAAATAAAATAAGTATTCACATATTATATTATATTATATTATATTAATTTAATTTAATTTAACTTAACGGTTGAATTAATGAAATATGTAAGTTAATAAGTTTAACATCTTTCAATTAATTTTTTTATAGATTAAATTTAACTGATTCCATGATGTTTTTTATTAATTAAATCACACGCATATATATTTTGATTATCATCTAGAAAAGTTGGTATTTTTTATGGTGCTTCGTTATCTGGTGACACTGTATCATTTTACCCTTTTATTTATTATTTAAAATATAAAAAAATATATATTCTCATAGTAGGAAATTAACACATAAAACTCTTAAAATTACTTTTAAAATTGAATTCATTCACTGTATATTTGAAATTGTGTGACAATATAAAACTAACGAAACGCAAAATAAAATATCGAATGAGATGAGATGTAAACGATGTTAATAAAATAAAAAATATCATCAACTTCTTTTATTATAAATAAATTTCACTTTCAAAGCATGGAAGATCTGCATCTTATTTTTGAAGCATAACAAGTTTATGTAATAATTGTTGAATCTTTCTCCCTTGGTGGAAGACAATTGCAACCGCAGCATCCATCGTTACACTCCAAGTTACAACGAGGGTTAGCGCAACGAAAATTACAATCATCATCTACTTTGCACTTGATGCATGCATTTAAAAAACCTGTCAAAATTTATTCACCTAGTCATTCATATATCAAAACCTTAATTAAAAAAAAAATAGTTTCATCAGAACAATTATATACTTGATTATTTAAAAAACTTTGCATTACATAATGTAACCTAGTCTAGTTAATAAATTAATTTCAAATTAACATATATAATAATTGTATATAAAAGACAAACAACGGAGAAAAGTAAGGAGGATTACCCATTTCAGAAGCCGTGAGAAGTACAACTATCATGCAAGCAAACAACAATGAAGATTTCGTCATTTTGTGGCTATGTGTTGAAGGTGATACTAAGATTTTTTTTTTTTGCTGTCCAAATATATATATATATCCTTGATTGTTTAAATTGTGATTGTTATTTTAATAATTATCTATAAAAAATAAATATTATGGCATAATCTTTTGAATGCATTTATTCAATGATTCTGTTTCGTAATTTTAGGAATTTTAATAAATTTCAATAACTAAAAAGACTGTGCATATTTATTTACTTTTTATTCATGGTTGAAGATTAACTATAAACTATTTGAGATATATTAATTTGGTAATCTAGATTAATGAATTTTGGTATGAAATCTGTATCATTCATAAAATGATAACCATAACAACTTTTTTCTTTCGGAATCTTATACATATACAATGTAAGTGTAACCATTCCCCATTTTAACATATTATTTGACTTTTTATTTGACAGTTTTAATGAATACAAATAAAAAATGCATTTGATCAAACATTAAAAAGTTATTTTTACGCGGTCTTGCTAGCAAAAGGATATTTTCAAGAAACAATGAATTAATATTTGAATTTTAACTAATTGAAATGGTATTTATTTTTTCTTAATTTGTGTTAACATTTTGTCAAAATATTGGTATTTTTGACGAGGCATCTATTAGGAAGACAAGAAAAATCTTTTCAACGATTCTGTATATTACATTGATGAGAAAGGAGATTAGCATATTAAGTTTGGTACATTTTAAAAGATTTTATAAAAGTATTAATAATTCATAAGATTTGGATGAATTTTCTAAATTTATAAGATCCCAATGCATTGCATGTATTTCTAGAAAACATGTAATATGGTAATTTTCGGATATAGTTAACACTTCTCTCTTCTCAAAGTTATGTATATTATACCACCCCTTCAATTCCCTTGTGTTAAGATATATATCTTCTTTTTTTATGTTAAAATCTACGTTCTCTTCTCCGACAAATTTCAGATTGTGATATTTCACTTCTATTTCTAAAAAATAATATATATTATTAAAATTACCCTTTATACCAAGACATCTAATAAATACAAGTATTATAATTTCTCCCTATTATATTAAAATATAGAGATCAGTCCCTTGTCAAATAAAACTATACTACATTTTACTTTATCTATATTTTGTTAACTAAAAATAATTTTATAATTAAAATATTTTTTACATTATCCTATCATTATATTTTCTTATTTTAAATATTGAAATAAATAGTATCTTAATTTTAAATATTATTTTTCAATTATATATAATATTTAAAAATAATGAAAATTATTTTAGTTGTAAAATAATTTTTCATTAAAAAATTTATTGATAACAGTAAAATATAATATATTTGTATTTGAGGTAATATATATTTTATCATTGGAAAGGAACATTATAATAAAAAATATTTAATAAATAACTAAACAATTATTATATAAAATGTGAAAAAGAAAATTAATAATATTAATGATTTAACTTGTAAGTGAAATATTAGAATTGAACGACATGAAGTCATCAGTAAAAAATCGTATTTTATGGTGGTTAAAAATTATTTTTTATAGCGGATTTTGAATATGAATGACGTAAGTTATAGTGTAATTTTAGTAGTGATTAAATAATGGTCATAAAAAATTAAAAATATATTTTTAATGTTGGTTATTAACTAATTATTATCATTATAAATGTAATTTTAATGGTGGTTATTAGCTAATAATTACTGTGGTAAATAAATTAAAATTTGAATATTTCTTAAATAATAAACAGAATTAAAACTAATCTTTAACAAATAAAATTAAAATCAATCCAATATAATTTTTTATTACTTAAAGAAAAATTTTCATTAATTAGTTCAATAATTTGTTTCTAAGAGTAATAAATATAATCTAAATATAATAAAAATAAAATAAAATAAAATAAATATAAGAGAAAATAACTTACCTAACTAAGAAATTCAAATGGAGCAAATACGGTGGGAGTGAACGAAGTAAACATGGTGGGAGCAAACACACGGTGGGGTTGAGAAGAGAAAGAGAAAACGGTCTCATGGTCGTGGATAAGGACCCGACAATGGAGAAGAGAAGGAAAACGACAATGGCGGTGGAAAAGAGAAAATGATACCAACGGATGTGGAGGTGAAAAGAGAAAGAGAACAAACAGTGGTTGTGGAGGAGGAATGGCCGAAGAGGAGCAATGACGTAGGGGAGCAATGGTCGTTAAACGACAGACCGATTAAGAGAAGAGAGAAGAAAGAATGATTGTTATCGAAGAAGAGAGATATTAGGGCAAAACTGAAAAAGTGAGGGGAAAAGTTTCACGTATAGAATTTAAAACATCTTTAATGGCGGTTGTTAAAATATTTATCGTTAAATACATTTTTTACGACAATTATATAAACAACTGCTGTAATTAATATTTTTAACTACTGTTATTTTAATAACCGTTGTTAAAGATGTCATAAAAAAGTGACAAAATAGCTAATTAAAAACATCTTTAACAACGATTATTAAAATAACTACCGTTAAAAATACGACAGTTCTATAAATTACCACCACTGTCATAATAAATGTTTTTAACAGTGATTATATTAATAATTGTCGTTAAATATGCTTTTACCACATTGTGAAAGAGGAATCGTTAAAGGGACATTTTGCCCTAGTTAGTGTAATCCTTATTTATTGAAAATAGTAGTGTACAAGATATATTTTATAGTATTTTCTTTTTACTCAAATTTTTTCTTTTAAAAAAAAAAAGTAAAATCTAAGGGAGGAAAATTTATACTTCGAAATAAGGGACGGCGGTGTAATGTGTAAAAGTATAATATACGGAGAGAGGAGTATCATTTATTTTAAAAAATATTATAATTAATTGAATTATAAAAATTTATATAATAATTATTATTAATATGTTTTATTATTATTATCATCATTATAATTATAATTATTATTTTTAATATTAATAATCATGATTACGTAAAAAATATCATAAAAACAATAACATATAATAGTAGATAATAATTATAATTACGTTGACAAAGGAAGCACAAATGTGACGGTAACCGTTTGAGATTAAAGATTATCGTATAAGAAGAATTGTATATATCTAGAAAAAATCTTACAACAAGATTAAACACTCTATCGAGATAATTTTTTAAAAATCATAACGGTTTTAATTAAATATCATATTATTTTTATCTCATTTAAAATCTTAATAAAATAGTATAAATATTTTTATCATATGTTTTTTACAAAACCTTTTAAAATCCTAATATTTTCAATGTACGTAAAAAAAATATATTACATGTAGTTTATATAATTTCTTATTTTGATTTCTTTATAAATGTAAAAAATAACAAAAAGAAAAATAATCTGCCTCAAATTAATAACGATCCCATAATTGTGAGCAAAAGTATGTTTACAATCGTTAATAATCCTCTCTTTTTTTATCTCTTGTATTTTCTATTTTTATTTTTTTTTAAAAAAAAAGTATATGATAAGAAAGGAAACAAGAAAGGGCAAAAGAACAAAACCGAAGCTAATTCCTTTGGAAACTGCTAGTTCCCATGGCACGACTAGGGGCTCAACAACCTTTGTTCCCATTTAATTTGAAAACAACAAAACAAAAACTTCCAAACTCTCAAAACCTCAATTCCCATTTTTGCTAACACGTTTTCACATTAGTTCCTCTCACGTCCTTAAAAAAAAAAAAAAAAAAAAAAAAGTTACCCCCAGGTTAAGTATGGTAGCTAGAGAGTAAAATTACAATTCTAATTAGCCACGTAAAGTTCTAATAATTGAGACTATGTTCTCATAAATTGTGTTTGAATGGCCAACATTTCCACAAAAGCCCTTCTAAACCAACCACTAAAATCCATGCACAAGCCACCGTAGCCTGTTATTCCAGATTGCATGAAATGAGGAAAAAAAAATTGAAACGATTGAGTACATTAGCTCTCATAAAACTCTTAATTATTTCTTTTAATTAGACATATTAAGGTCGTTATGTATGCTTAAATTAATTCATTATCAATACCAGGTTGCATGAAATGAAAAAATGAAACCATCGAATATTTGCTATCACAAAATCATCTTTTAATTTAGCATTAAGTTTGTGATAAATTTATAAATATTTGTAATATAGACTTAAAGACTACTTCAAAAAAATAAATCTATAATCATCTCGTTGCAAATAGACAATTGAAGGCTTCAACCACACTAAATAGAAAAATTGAGAGAATGTTATTCAAATACTCTCTTTTAATATTTTTTATTATTAGTCAAAATTTATAAAATTTCACAGATATTAATAAATTTCATCGTGAATTTAATGACTCATTTTCCTGATTTTAATGTAAGATTCATCAAAATTTATGACACTAATGTCAGAAAGAAAATATCTTGGATAGCAAAGCCTCTAAAAAATTTACATATGGGAATATTACATCTGATCTAAGTCTTTTGACCCATTATCATTTCCCTAAAGAACTTCCTTTTTTTCTACTCTCTTTGTTCTTTATATCTAACCCAAAAACACAATCTTGGTTGGGCTAGCGGGCCTTCAAATTTTTAAAACCCTTGAGTTTTGTTTGCAAAGTTGCTTTCACTTTTTGGGAGCTTATCATTGTTCATCTTAAGAGTTTCCATAATAGATTAGAATAGGATTATATTTTCTTTTTGAAAATTGAATTTTAATATTATTTTTAAAATATTAATAGTTAAAAATAGTATCATATCAAAATATATTTTTCTTGTCATACATTTAAAATAAATTATTCGTGTTCAAAAATTCAATTATGATAAATTGTAGTTAAATAATTATAATATAATTTATATATTAAAAATATTTAGTTTTAAAAAAATAAAAAACTATTGATTGTATTAAAATGCTAATTAATAAATATGTTTCATTTCTAATCCTATGCATACAGGATAGATAGATATGTGAATATTGAACTTTATGTTGGACAACAAAAGAAATAAGATGCTATTCGCATAAATGACATTAAGATAGATACCTGACAACAAAAGATAAAGATAGAATAAGAAATGAATGTATACATAGATTGTGATAACAATGGTTGAAAAAGATGGATGAAAATCAATTAAGTGTGTTTTGAATGAGCATTGATAAAATTAATTGTAAATAGAATTAATTTGTTACAATTGATTTTGGTCGAAATTAATTTTAAAATGCCATGATCAAAATTTACATATTTTTATTATAAAATTAAGTTTTAAATAAAATTTAATATAAAATTTTAATTCAACATAGAAGTTACTCTGGATTATTTCAACTCAAAATTCATTCTGGATTTAGAATTAATTTTGAATTTTTCTTTCTTATAAAACCAAATACATCAAAATTTTCAAAAATCCAATTATAAATTAAAAATCAATTTTATAATGACCACACAATAAAGGTTAAAGAAAAGTTTTAAGAGATATCAGTGAAAAGAATGAATTACATGATTTTTAATTTATGAAACAAGAAGTAAAATATAAACTAAATATTGAAAAAGAAGTTATCAAAAAAGGATTTTTTTTAATCTTAAAATAAGTAAGATCTTTAAAATGGTCTTCAACCAAATAAGATGACATCTTGTAATCTATTAAACCCATCCCACATAAGAAAATAATATTTTGGTTTTGTTGTATATATTGGTCAACTTTACTATACTAACAAATGCAGTTAACTCAATTATAAAATATCATTGTATTTCTCTCTCTTTACACTTATTTTATTCGTATATATATTTCTCTCTCTTCATATTTTATAACTGATTGTGTATTTATTATACACTTATTTTATTCGTATATATATTTCTCTCTCTTCATATTTTATAACTGATTGTGTATTTATTATAATTATCTATCAAATATTTTTCTATATTTATTACAGTTATCTATCAAATATATGCCAAAAAAAAATTTCTATATTGCCACCATTATTAACGGTGGTGATGCTCTAAACATATATTAAATTTGTGTTTTATTCCATTCCCTAAAAAGAAAAACGTTAGACAGATGCTGTGTGCACCTACACAACCTTTTACAGTTCTCGTCCAACATACATGATGTTCCTGTCTCTGTACTATGTTTCACTCTTGTGCGTCTAGATTCAATGAACCAACTCACTTCCCTTTTTTTTTCTCTTTTTTCTTTTCTTTTTCCAACTTTTGTTTCTTTCTTTTTTGGGACTATATATGATGATTTAAGGTATAACCTTTAATCTCTTTTCCGAAGAGGAGCGGCCAAATGGGCCAAACCCTTTGTGTACTATAAACTTGGCTGCTCCTCCTTCACCCCACTTCTTCATCTTTAAAATCTGAGCTCAATAATGGTACGTTTATAATTCATCATTTTATATATAACCTATGATGCTTCATCTTATTATATGTACAAAGATAAAAAATAAAAAAAAAAAACCTTTCTTTTCTTAGTTCTTGGTATCTGATTGTCCTAGGCTGTTAGGCTTGGAACCAAAATACTTGGAGTGATTTCCCTCAAATTTACAAATTGATGGGAGTACAAGACATTGTGCATAGAATGATACAAATATTTTTTATTTTATTTTTTATATATGAAGAAGTAGCTCTTGCTATATATGGATGTGATGTTTGTTGTTACAGCTTGCTTGGGAGGTTCTTGTGGCCCATTATATCTATCAGAAGCCCCAGCAACACTTAAAGCTAGTTTTGAGAGCAACATTAGCTTATTGTTCTTGATCTATTGGATCAAAAGTTCGGTGTGTCTTGAAGATTTGGAGATGCAAGCTATCATAGACAAAGACCCTAATAGCAGTTGCTTTCAGGTACTTCTATGATATTTTTACATGATCCTATGAATATTCTCTTCACATGCTGAATTAGGTTCAAAAACTGACTTCACAGACGTTTTTTTCTCCTAATATGTCTTTCTATTCATTGGTTATCTGTAAAATCATAAACTTTTGCCTTTTTTATTGTTTAATATAATGGTGAGTTTCTTAATCAAAAAATTGTAATTGTGGCCTATTACGTTGGAATCTATGTTGGAAATTAAGTATTAAGAAGTAAACAGATTAAGTGATCGATTATTTCCATGCTTAATTAGTTTTGCAACATATTTAACAACAAAAATCACATAAAAAAGATGCGTGCTTCACTGGCTGAGGCAGGTCTTGGATTTTGTGTAAGTTAAGGTCATTGGCTAGTGTTGTTTCAAGGTTTGAACTCTTGAAGACCGGTTGAATATTAATCATAAAATTGGCCAATAGATAAACATATTTTGATTTGGGAGGCGATTATAATAACTTTTTCTTAGCTAGAGAACAATATTGGTGACTTAATTGATGTTATACCTACACACACAAATTAATCAATCACACAAACTATACATATATATTTTTTTTATAATGGATTTTTTTTTCTTTTTTTTTTTCTCTTGCTCCCAAAACTAGCCAACTTTTTCTTCCTAAACATTGTCTATGTTTTTACATTTTTTTTAACTAAAATTTCTGTAAACCTGACGCATGGAAATTGGAAAGCCCTCCCCACTCTCCAATTTGATGTCAACTGTAATAGAATATTATTTGAGGATGTTGTGATACTGCAAGCTTATGGACTATGACACATTATATAACTTAATATCTTTTTGTTGAATATCTATAATAACTTAATGAAAGGGTACTTAACCGGTTAGAATAATCAAAAGGTCGCGAAACATATGAAATATATTTAATTTCCAACAAAAGTTATTGAAAATCGTGGGTTTCTTTAGTTTTGTTATCTCCATCAATCACCACAAAAAATTTGATTTGTTAGCCATCACCATCTGTATTAATTTATCTATTTGCTCGTACACAGAAACACGAGTTAGGTTTGATCTCGAACCACTACATGGTTGCCTTCGTGTAATATTTTAGGACCACAAGTTATTTGTTTTATACACAAATATTGAATGGATTCTGACCACGTGTTATAGATGTTATTATATTATATTTTCTTGAAAAGAAATGTTAGTCTTTAAAATTTATTAAAATTAATGATTTTTGATGGTCTCACATTTAAATTAGGAGAAATGGTATTAAATGAAAAGTAAAATTCGCTAAAAATAATAAATTTTAACCGATCATACAAAATGTTAGAAAAAAAAATATTTAAAAAAGTAACCTTTCTCTGGTATATATACAATTTCATTATTGCTTAGGAATTGATGTGAAGAAACCAGTGCTAATGCTGTTTGGCAATAATTTGGAATAGGAAATACAAATCCAGGTTTATTTAAGATGAAGATGTGACTCTAATTAGAAGCCATGAGTTGGATATGGTGATGATAGCTTGACAAATATGTTTCAATTGCATGATATCCATGCACTAACCAGATCCTTGATTCTTGTACTTGAAGAACTACTAAGCAAAAACATGGCACACACAGAAGGCATAATGGTGATCATGCTCAAACTACCAATGCACCCTTTTATACAAGACTATGATCTCAGGTCTTCAATGTAATCTCGTTACTCCATAGCAGCTTTGTACAAGTGTGCTTCATTTAGATCCTATGTCCTTGTACCTGCTGAAGAGAGTTCCCCTTGGAAACTTCAAAACATGTCGCTGTCTTAATCCTTAATATTGAATAGCTTTGTTTGTGGCAGTATAAGTCTAAGATTTTGCACTATATGGCTTTAATAGTACTCTTGAATTTTTATTCCTCCTTGCTGGTTGCAGATGATTGTGTTAAATTATTGTGGTCACGTAATTTATAGAGGAATAGGGAGAGTTTGCAAAAGTGGACATTGAATGTCCTGAGTAATAATATCATATTGTGAATTATGTTGTTTTTGACCATTTTACTCTGTTGATTTTACCTTTCCATTAATCTTCACCGGTTTCTCATTCATGGCTCCATTGGATCCATGCACACAAAATACAACATGTACTTTTTTAGTTTATTGAAAAACTAAAAATTATAACTAAACAGTTTGCATTTTCAAAGATGCATTGTATTTTCGTTTCTCTTCAAAGACACAATAAAATAATTTCACGTTTCAATGCTACCAAAACACTTTCAGAAATATTATAATTCATACAATCTATAAAACTCCATAGTCCTGGATTATATATGAAAGAACATTTACCGTTGCACAAAAATAACACAGTCCTGCAATAAATAAAATATACCAATAGTATTAAGCAATACATTCCCATATTACTTTAATCTCCCACCACTAATCCGACCCATTGGTTCATCAGCGATCATATTGAATCCTAAATTTTCCTACTTACAGTGATCTTTAACCGAAGTCAAAAAGGAATAAGAGACAAAACATAGGATTATATAATTGGGAAGAGGCTTTGTAGGTGATAACTGAAAAGAAATCCACGATTCAATTGAAGGGGATAGGGAAACACATGGCAGATTTGACGTGTTTTTTCTTGCAGTTCTTATGGTTTAGTAACATGCTCCAATGTCAAAACATGATTGTGTGAACAACCCTTCTTTGTAAAACCCAACACAATCAGTTCAATCGAGTATGGGTAATGGAATAGTTGAAAAGGAGGAAATAAAGCCAATGATTTATTACTCTTAACTAAAATCTTGAAACATAAAAATTCAAGCTTTCTTCTGCTTAATTGGTGACATGAACAGAGACCGGTAGATGAAAGCAGCTGACATTGCTCCCAAGAGAGGACAAATCCAATAGACATAAAACTGCTCCCAATTGTCATGCTTGTTGTTAACAAAGGCCCATCCAAATGCATTGGCAGGGTTCATGGAAGGTCCAGTGAAGCCAGAACCAGTAATAACCAAAGTCAGAGTAGCCACAGAAAGCAAGTACACCTTCAAAAAAGGGTTCTTAGGACCCTTAAGCACGATAAAGAGGATAATCAAGTTATGTGTGAAAGTCAACAGCCCTTCAGCAACAGCACCAGTGTGCAAATCCACCGTCAAAAAAGGACCTTTTATCATGCCCTTGTACTTTGTTGGCATCACTGAATGAATAGTCTTGGCACCAAGAGCTCCACCAGCAGCTTGAAAAGGGAACCTTATAGCCATTGATGTGAGAGATGAGTCTGGCAACAACCCTGCAGTGTAAAAGGACACTGTGGTTGAAGGGTTGAAGCTTGCACCACCTAAGACTCTTCCAATGAAGCTTATGGTGAGGACACTGAGGGTGTTGAAGATTGTGCCAATGAATAGCCCTGCAAGTGAGAAAGGTTGGAGACCAAGAAAGAGTGATACCTCAGTTGTGACAATTCTCAATGTTGAGATAATGAAAACCCATATTGATGTCACAATTGCATCTCCAATTGCTGCCTTTATCAACCCCATGTTCTACTTTTCCTTAGTTTTGTTCTCTCTTAGTTAAAGTGTTTGTTAACTTGGAATTGGAATGAACTCTAGCACACACACACACACACTCTGACTATAGTGTTAGTGGCCAAGAACTTAAAAGGAAGAGTGAGAGAAAGAAGATGATGATTCTGGGGATGCAACTGAAAGCTCCGTATTCTTTGTCTAGAGTCATAGCAAGCCAACAAAAGACCACAGCTGGTTTGTCCTTTTTGTTGTTTCATAATTCTGTGTAATTTTTCACTTTTATAAATTATTATCATTTTCCTTATTAATATATATATAGATTTGTTGTCATTCTAATTTTTAACTATCAGTATTCATTATCATTATAATCTATGTTTAGATCAAAATAACTTTGTTTATTATATTTTGAACATCAATTTGGTGAAGGCAAAAGCACGAGAGAGAAAAGGTCGAAAGAGAAAATTAGGAATAAAATAATCAAATAGAATCTCAGCCCTTCAAAAATATTGTGATTCCACGAGTCATTTATGGGTAAAAAGAAATGGAGATATCCATTTATTGGAAGGAACGGAGAGGATCATTGGTTATTTCTCATAAACTCTAGTTAATATCATTGTTGTTGTTGTTTTCTTCCCCTCGTGTGTTAGCTATTCGTGCTTCTTAATTAGTCTAAGAATCCAATTTTAACTCGTTTAGATATTAAAAAAAATATATATTATATATGTGCAAGGTTTTAAATGAAATTAATCATTAGATTTGACAATGAATATTTCATATCAATATCGTATCACATAATGTTACAATATGAAATAACGTGATATTAATTAAAAATATTTTATTTTACATCACTCTTTTATATTTTTTTCATGATATATGAAATGATGCGGGAAAATTTAGAGATCCTTTAGTGAATATAAAAATTAACGTGAAACAACATGAGTTGGAATGAAATAGAAAATGTTTTTTTATTCTTACATAGTTTGAGTGTCTATATATAAAGGAAAATAGGAAGTAATTAGCATAATTAATGACGAGATATAAAAGATAAAAGATATTAGTAAAATATTGTAACATATGGGTGTTCATTAACACTAAAATATTTTTAGGTAGGTAGATATAAAGGTGACATCCACGTTAAAATTATGTACTTGTAATTAGGGGTGGGTATGTGGGTTGAAGTTCATGGATTGGTCCATGGACCTTGTGATCTACACGAGTTTAGATTAGATTTTTTAGAAAAATTTAAAGGTATAGTATGTAAAAGTTCGCCCTGCGCAATCCGCTGGATCCGAAAAACGATCCACAAGTCCGCATTATTTAAAGGGTTGAAAGATGAAACCCTAATTTTACTTCATTTCTTCTGCCGCCTCTCAATCTTCTCGCACGTCGCACCCTCTCAATCTCGTCGTCATTCTCCCTTGATCTTCTTGTACCCTCTTAGTCTTTTCACATCCTCCCAATCTCTTTCGCCTACATCAATTCCGCTTCCGTTGTCGTTACGCTAGAACCATTTGTAGAAATTTGTGGGTTGAGCCTAACTCAACCCCACAAAATCGGCTTGTGAAGTGAGATTTGCCCCCACTTATATATATGCAACAGGTCTCATCACTAGATGATGTGAGACTTCACACCCCTCCAATATTGGACTTTCAACACACTCCTCCTCTTTCGATACTCTTGTAATGTGTGACTTTGAATTAACACAAGACACAACAAATCTCCCCTTAATTCAAAGTCCTACACTTCTACAATGATCCTTACTTACATCAAAAACTAGCAAAACTCTTCTAGATCGATCTTCTCTTGCAGTAACAAAATCTTCTTCTAACTTTTGGAGTACTTCTCACTTGCAGCAGAATTTTCTGATGGGCAAAATTCTTCTCCTCCTTCAAGCCTTGCATTGTTCTTGTAATATGGGACTTTGATTGCATCCCAACAATCCTCCCTTCAAATAAAGGACCACTATACTTTCTCTCTCCCTGCAGCGGAAACTTTCGACAGAGGGAATCATCACAAGATAAGTCCACATGACCTTCATGGATTCATCTCTCACCAAGTCGAACCACCAGCTCGGAAAAAAAATGCGGAAGCAGAGTCTCCCAAGATCGGGAGCTCTGATACCTTGTAGAAATTTGTGGGTTGAGCCTAACTCAACCCCACAAAACCGGCTTGTGAAGTGAGGTTTTCCCCCTACTTATATATATGCAACAGGTCCCATCACTAGATGATGTGAGACTTCACACTCCTCCAATATTGGACTTTCAACACACCCTCCTCTTTCTTGATACTCTCTAATGTGTGACTTTGAATTAACACAAGACACAACAAATCTCCCCTTAATTCAAAGTCCTACACTTCTACAATGATCCTTACTTACATCAAAAACTAGAAAAACTCTTCTACAGCGATCTTCTCTTGTAGCATCAAAATCTTCTAACTTTTGGAGTACTTCTCACTTGCAACAGAATTTTCTGATAGGCAAAATTCTTCTCCTCCTTTAAGCCTTGCATTGTTCTTGTAATATGGGACTTTGATTGCATCCCAACAATCCTCCCTTCAAACAAATGACCACTATACTTTCTCTCTCCCTGCAGTGGAAGACTTTCGATAGAGGGAATCATCACAAGATAAGTCCACCTGACCTTCATGGATTCATCTCTCACCAAGTCGAACCACCAGCTCGGAAAAAAAATGTGGAAGCAGAGTCCCCCAAGATCGGGAGCTCTGATACCTTGTAGAAATTTGTGGGTTGAGCCTAATTCAACCCCACAAAACCGGCTTGTGAAGTGAGGTTTGCCCCCACTTATATATATACAACAGGTCCCATCACTAGATGATGTGGGACTTCACACCCTTCCAATATTGGACTTTCAACACACCCCTCCTTTTTTTGATACCCTCTAATGTGTGACTTTGAATTAACACAAGACACAACAAATCCCCCCTTAATTCAAAGTCCTACATTTCTACAATGATCCTTACTTACATCAAAAACAAGCAAAACTCTTCTGGAGCAATCCTCTCTTGCAGTACTGTTGAAAGTCCAATATTGGAGGGATGTGAAGTCTCACATCACCTAGTGATGAGACCTGTTGTATATATATAAGTGGGGGCAAACCTCACTTCACAAGCCGGTTTTGTGGGGTTGAGTTAGACCCAACCCACAATTTCTACATGGTATCAGAGTCTGTCCTAGGATAGATGTTAGACCACCCATTGTAGAGCCAATATTGGACTACCCGTTGAGTATCGGGTCGTATTGAAGCACCCCATGTGAATGGTCTCTACACTTGAGAAGTTCAATCCTCAGCGTGGGATAGTTTCCACGCTCGAGAAGTCCAGTCCTCGACGTGGGAGGGGTGCGTTGAAAGTCCAATATTGGAGGGGTGTGAAGTCCTGCATCAACTAGTGATGAGACCTGTTGTATATATATAAGTGGGGGCAAACTTCACTTCACAAGCCGGTTTTGTGAGGTTGAGTTAGACTCAACCCACAATTTCTACACCATTTTCGTTCCCGCTGCCATTCTGGCAGTCCCAATCTCAAACCTTGATGACAACACCTTTTTTAGGGAAATAAGATAAAGATGAATTGATGAAAAAAAAAACAAACTTCAAAAATAAAATTATTTATTAGAGATAATTTAAAGTTTCGTAGTGTCCTGAGGACAAATACAACATAAAATATTTTTATGGTGAACTAATAAGTAATATGTGCATATCCACGGACTTTGAAAAGGAATTTAAATGTTATGAAAAGGAATTTGAAAAAATTTATTAATAATTCATGCAGTATTGTTGAATCGGATTTGAGTATTAATTTCTAAATTGTAATATACATAAATTTAATTAATGCCATTGTGATTATTGCAATTTTTTTAAGTAAACATCGATCTTAAAAGAATATAATTGGAAGTAAAAAAAAATAATGGTTACTTATACCATCCCTCAGTCTTGTTATTTAAATTTTGTGATAACAATAAAAGTTATTAGCTTTAATAAAAAAGGAATTTGAGAAAATTTATTAATAGTTCATGCAGTGGGTTGTTGAATGGGACATGAGCATTGATTTCTAACTTGCAATATATATAACATGAAACAATTGAAGCATATAAAATAGTTTTGATATAAAATTTAATTGATGCCATTGTCATCATTTTATTTTTTCTACTAAATCTCGTTTTTAAAGAATTGAAAGTAAAAAATGATAACAACTACTTATATTATCATTTATCCTTGTTATGAACGTTCACATGTAATGTATATAAATAGTCTTGAGATAGCAATAAATTGTAGCAGTTTTGATAAACTCTAACTCTTAGAAAAGTTGATGGTGGAACCAGATTATTTGTAAGAAAAAAGTTAAGAAGTAAAAATCATCTTTAATTGTTGTCTTCCATATATCCATATATGCTTATGGTATCATGTATCAAAATTTAGTACTATTATTTCTAACTCTAGATATAGTCATATAAAGTTGGCCATGACTAAATAGAGTAAGTATTGACCTATGTTTATTAATGATTGTTGCTAAGATTTGTTGATGGTTATAACATATGAAATGACAATAAGAAGTTGCCTTCAAATTAATTTAAATGGTCAAGGAGACTAATGGAGGTGATAATCACATTCACAGTATGCATATGAATTTTCCATTCTATTCACTGGAATAAACTTTAATGATATGGTTTGTTAATTATATGACAACCCATCTAAGTTTCATTGCATTAGCCTTCATACTAGTCTAAATTTCTTTAAAGTATAATATGTGTATCAACTTTAAGCCTTATTTTATTACTTGATAATCCTAATGTTTTAAGATAACGAAGAAACTCACATGTAATTGTTTGAAAAGATTGATAGTCTTCTATATTTGTGATGTGAATAGAATCTAAACTCAAATATTCTTTTTTATTTCCTGTATCTGTATATATATATGTATATATATATATATATATATATATATATATATATATATATATATATCATTAAACGATTATTATAAAATCTAAATTTTATTAGTCTTTATAATAAATGTAAAATAGATTATCAAAATATCAAGATTTTCTAAACTACAATATAAATATTAAAAGATACTTAGAATTATTGACAAAAGTTAAAAGATTTTCTATTGTTTCTATAGTAAAAGTTAAAATGGCTCGACATTGTAGAAATCCTTCATTTTTAAGATTTCTAGAAAATTAGGATATGTGCTGATAACAATGGTTGCTATAGAATCCTCAAAATTAATAATTAGAAATTAACAGTAACATAATCGTCATTTGGTTCGGCTAATCTTTCATTTCTGATATCTAGTATCCATTGAGAGAATTCTTTATCTATTGAGAAAATTCTTTAAGTTCAACAGGAGACATGTTGTTTAAGGTATTGAAATTTTAGAAACATCTTAAGATGATGAGTCAACATCACTAACAATCATGACAATAATTTTAGAAACATTTGAAATATTATAAAATTAACTACAATTTTAAAGCATGTGTAGGTTTTTGCTTCAATTTTTCTTGAGTTTGCCTAAAGCATTTGACATGTGTGTTGTATTCATTGAGCATGGTTGACAATTTTCTAACAATTTCAAGATCAACATTGCTTTGCTTGCTACAATAATTAACAAATATAAAAATTAAATTGAATTTTGATAAGCAAATATGTGTCTATAAGGTTAATATATGTAGTCAAATTTATGGAAATGTGTGTGTTTTCTGCCTCATTGATCCAATCTTATTTTTGGACTTCATTTTCTGTATCTTAGATGTAGAGTTATGCAAACTTTGGCTTTGATTTGTCATTGAGAGTAAACTACCAATTTTATAACATGATTGACCTTGAAATCTTATTGTTGGTGGACCTCAACTGTTATATATAGATGGATCAAGCTTGACCTTAGGTGATGTGAAGGAAAACGTCATATTATATACTCTAATATTATGATGAAAATTTAACTATCTTCTGAGTTTTGTTCAAACAACAAATGTTGAAGCAAAGTAGGAGGAACTTTCAATAATGGTACCTGGACTTGATCATAACCATAATAAATATTGTATTGAGGAGTTGATATGACACAAGAGCTCGACAAGACTCACTAATATCACAGTGTCCTACAAAATGAATATGAAACGAATTTTGCATCAATTATTATCCAAACAACAAGATGCAATGTTTCTATCTATCTTATAGGTTGTGTTTTTACGGGTAATTTGAAAATTTTCAGAAAATTTAAATACTTAATAATTTAATCATTTTAATTTTAATTTTTTTATTTTATATTCATTTTGATTGAATGAATTAATTTAATTTTTTATATTTTAATTTTTTTGGATAAAGTAATTCAATTTTCAAGAAATTTAAATTTTTATTTTTAAATATTTATTTAAAAAATAAATTTTTAATATTAAATAAAAATAAATATTAATCATTTTTAAATTTCACAATTTTAAGGAGGAGTGAGAGAAATAAAAAGAATAAGAAAAGAATTACAATGCCTCAGTTTTAAATAAAATTTCAAATTCTTCAATTTTCCTGAATTAAAATTCTTTCTCAAAATAACATATTTTAAATTCTTCAAAATACTTTATCCAAATGAGTCAATTAATTTAATAATAATTTAATTATTCAAAACAAATGAATTACTCCACCAAATCTACTTACTTTTATGCCATTGAGTTTTTATGCAATTGAATTCCCTTGTCATTAGATCGAAAAGGGAAGACAGTTGGAGAAGTAGAAAATGAGCATAAATGAAAAGGTAAAGGAGAGAATAAATGAGTGTGATGCTCTAATAGAGAATGGACAATGAGTGTGAAATGAAAATGACAAAGAAAGCGACATTAATAGAAAGCGCGAAATGAAATGAAATTAGTACGAATGAAAATGGTAAAATGACATGAAAAAAAAAAGTGACATTAATAGAAAGTATTTTGTCATTATACAGAGAAGATTCAGAATATTTTGAAACCAAAGTTTTACTTTTACCCGTGAGAAAGCGCGAAATGCTCACACAAAATATTAGCTTTCTTATTTTATCATTAACTAGAGTTAGGTATATATATAAAAAAAATCAAGAACGAAAACTTGTTTAAAACAAAATAAATAAATGAAGAATTGTCTTTGTTTTCTGTGAGGAACCTCAAGTAGTCATCATTCACTTGATTCCATGCGGAAAAGAGGGTGCGTTCATTTAATGTTTGCAACTTACATCGTTAGATGAAGATTTAAATAATATTTTAAATTACAATTGTAGTTAAAATAAAATACAAGTCATTTAATTTTAACAACGATGTAACATGCAGGTAATTATATTTTATCAAATTTTATATGATAAAAATATTTCATAGGCACTTTTTTTTTCCCCTCTTGGTATCAACATATTAAAATCATAATTAGAAATTTCTTTGACATATATGTATATATATATATATATATATAACAACTTGCTAATATATATTCATACTAAATATTCAATATATTTAGTGGATAAGTACTAATAAGATTTGCTAATATACACAAATTAAATTTTTAATAAAACAATTTTTAGTATTAGTATGTTAGCCCCATAACTTTGTTAACGCATTCGTCCTACTAAAAAATCAAATATTTCTGTATTAGTGAATCATTTGGCTTAATATTTTTATGTTAAAAAAGTTCCTTATTTTAATTTCTCCTAAAGAATATAGTTTGATATCGCTTTTGTCTTTACACGTTTAAAAAATTGTTTATTTTCTATAATATATTTTTTGAAATTGTGTCTTGTGATTAATTGTTTTTTAATCAAAATACCCTTAATAAATAAGATATATTAAAAAGATAAACCCTTTCTTTCTCTGAATATAGAATACGACTAATACAATTAACTATAGAAAAATTAATTAATTGAATAAAAAATAAAATGATAAGTGAAAAAGTTATCGTTGTAAAAAGTTTTACGTTAAAAATAATTTTTATATAACTTTTAAAATAATTCTTATAAGTAACAAATTTATTATCTATAATGATTTTGATTTGTAATTAACTGTAAAATATTTATCTTTTTCTGAAAAAATATCATTCTAAATATATAAGGTTAAATTAATGAAAAAATAAAAGAAAAACTATTTCTTCCTTATTTAAAATGTACGTAGTTTTTAAATTCCCGAATATGTTTTTCTTAGTATTTTGGTGATTCAAATATTAAAATCTATTAATAATTTTAAAGAAAAAAATTACTATTTCATTTTTTTTCATTAAAAAAAAAACTATAATTGATTTAAACGGTATTAGACATATATTCTTCGGGTCCATTACTAAAAACTAACGTAACGGATAACATAAATATTTTTTTCAGTAATTAATTTGAAAAGGCATTACGCGGATAATATAAATTAAACATATCACAGTATAAAATTTAAAATTTTTTTATTAATTATAAAATTATTAAATAAAATTTGTACAACGTACAGGACATTAAAAAATACACCTTCACTTATTTCTTACTTTTAAATTACTTTATTTAAATTTTAATTATCTATAAACTTTATTATTTCAAATTAAATTATATATTAAATACAATAAATTTATCACATCATCAATTGTCATTATCAATTAACTAGTTTACTTATATATTATGAATTTTAAACTCACATAATATATAATTACACAAAAATAATCAATATTAAATAAGATGTTTTAGTAAATTTTAATATTATTTTACTTGTCAATTATTTATCACATAATAAATAAGATAAAAAAATTGTCTTTGTAAATTAATTATTTATATTGTTATGTTTATCTTATTTAGTATCATAATTTTTAAGAAATTAGACCCTTTAATTAAAGTTTTCATGTTCGAAACGTATATCATGATTAAAAGAAAAAAAAAATCAACTAAAAATCACTATTTAATTTTTTTTACAGATTAAGCGACTTTTTAGTGGAAGATTCAGCTGAAACCTCTTTAATTATTTGTGTTTATATATGTTGATGAGGTTTTGTTCCATTTTTCTGTTTTATATTTATATGGTAAAATGAAGTTTTGCAAAAGAAGAGTGGAGAAGTCCAGCATGACCCCAAATCCAATCCATATTAAGTCTGGGTTTGCTGAAGCCCATGTGGCCCATTTATGCCTTATTCAGATATTTCTACTTTTTTAAAAGTAATAATTGTACTTTAAATATATATTGTTAATTCGAATTAAGATAAACACTATATTATACTTAGGATAGGAAAATTTATAATTTTTAATATATCCATATTTAAAATATTTATTAAATTTCTCTGTTATCTTTTTCTTAAAAAATATGAACTAGAATTCTAGTTTAAGAAGAATTTTGTTAAATTTAATTTCAAATATCTTAAGATATAATATAATAATATAATATGAAAAATATAATACTTATAACTAAAAAATGTAATGAAAATAATTAATCTACAAATATAAATTATAAGACTACAATAACGAAAGTAAAAAAAAAAACATTAAAATTATAAATATTTTAAAAATAGAAAAACAAATTTAAAACTCATAAAAAATATCATGAAATTATGTATATATATATATTCATTTTATATTTATCAACTACTTTGACAGACTATTTTACTTAAACTTTTTTAAAGAATTTGCTAAAAAATTATAATACAATAAATTAATTTCCAGCTTTCAGTTATTATTTCCAAACTAACTTTTCAATTTCTAACTGACATTTTAAACAAGTAACTAGGTTTTTGAAATATGGGGAAACTGAACATATATATCATCTAAAAGAACATGTAACTAAGAGCATCTAAATTAATATATTATTGGTTACGATAATAATCAATTAACATCTATAATGCCTTTTTATATACATAAACAAAAAGTAGGCAAACAAAATTGTCTTCTTCCTTGTCTTATTTTTTCCGTTCATTTTTTCATTTTAGTTTACAAGGATTAAAAACACATTAATATGTTTATATGTTTTACAATTTTATCACCAAATTATATATTGCATTCAGGAATAGCACAATGGGAGTAAGCAGTGGTTTATAAAAGATGAAAAAATATGTGGATGTAAGTAATAGTTTATAAAAGGGTAAGTCACTATTTTTTTTCCCTAAAATTACGTGAACGTAAGTAATAATTTATAATAGATGATAAATAATAAAATAATTATAAAAAATATAATATATTTATTATTTTAGTTTCTACAAGATATTTATTATTATTTTAATCCCTGAAACAGGGTAAGTCACTATTTTTTTTCCCTAAAATTACGTGAACGTAAGTAATAATTTATAAAAGATGATAAATAATAAAATAATTATAAAAATATAATATATTTATTATTTTAGTTTCTAAAAAATATTTATTATTATTTTGATCCCTGAAACATATTAATTACTTTTTAATTCTGAATTTAAGAAATCAAAATACATGAATCAAATAATAATAAATAATATAATTTAATAATAATAATAACATATCTTTCACATATTAGAATAATAAATATATCAGTCAACTTTATAATGGTATTCATTAAATTAATAAAATAATTTATTAAAACTATTGCCATTTCATTTATTTATTTTCTGAAAATTTTGAGACACAATATTACTTGTTAAATTGCCATAACTAATTTACTTTAAAATTTATCATTTATAGTTTTGAATTTTTCTTACAAATATTTCACTATATTTTTTCTTGCATGTGAAATGTTAATCACAAGATCCTATATTCAAGTTTTGTAAAAAATAAATAAAATAGAATTCTTGATTTGCTTCTTCATTAAAATAAATTAAAAAAAACCATTAAATCAATAACCATTTTCTATTTAAAACAATAATAGTACTAGATACTTTAATAATTAGATATGCCATGCAATGAACGTGCATAATTAAAATGTAGTAACAGTGTTCACAAAAAGTGGTTACCTGCTATCAATGCACGAGACCATGATTTTCAAACATCTGCAGACAAGTAGACCCTAATACACTGTTTTTGGATCCATTCAGTAACACATATTCATGTCTTCATAACAAAAAAAAAAAACAACAATCAAGAAAAGACTCATTAATCCCTGGTATTAAATGATAATGTTCTGTATAATACCAAAAGGTAAATCATGCTAGTTAAAACACAAACTGTGGTTATAAAAGTAAACTAATGTTAAACCTTGAATTTGGTGCAAAATTGTCTTCTTTGTTTTATCCTTGAAGCATCATTCTTTCAATTTACCAAAGTTAATGTTATTGAATTGTAACTCTCTATGTATCTGATAAATTTTAAATTTTTAATCCTGGGCAAACATTAAATTTTTTTTGGTATATTGTTAACACCAATGAATGATAATGACTTAGCTATGGTCAATTCGAAGAGACGCGGTCTGAAGAGTTTGCTGACACTCTTTATAAAGGTACTGCATTGTTGGGTACAGCTCAATAATGCCACTGGCTAATATCACACGCAACCACATGCAAATGCAAGAAGTGGTTCCTTAATCCAGTGCCTCTGTTGAAGAATCCAACACTGTGGTTCTCTCTCTCTACCGACATTATTTTTCTTTATATGACTTGTCTAGTTTGAGTTTATAAAGCAAAAAGTAAAAGCATTGTGTAGGCTGTGAACTCTCTTTGCACAAAGGAAAGAGAGTGTTGTGTTAAAAAAATATAGGACTAGGTTGGTCTAAAGTTTAGACAAGATTATTGCTTTCACATTTTCACATTTTGGGTTAGTGAGGGAAGAAGGAAACAAGAAATGGGTTGCTCCATGAGAGTGTGTTGTGTGTTGTTGTTGGTAGTGTTGTTGGTGGCATGTGCTAGAGGGGAGGACCCTTATAGGTTCTATACTTGGAATGTTACTTATGGAGACATTTATCCACTTGGTGTTAAACAGCAGGTGCTTTTTCTTTTTTAATATTGTTGGTTTAATTTTATATTCTTCATAGTTTTGGTTTTTGTTTTGAATGAAATTAACATTTGGTGTGTGAATTTCTTTGGCAGGGGATATTGATAAACTGGCAATTTCCAGGGCCACAAATTGAGGCTGTGACCAATGATAACTTGATTATTAATGTTTTCAATAGCTTGGATGAACCTTTCCTCCTATCTTGGTTAGTCTCTCTTCGGTTTTCTGTTTGTTTAGTCCACTCTTGAAATATTAGTTTCAGAAAATAAAAATTGTAGAAAAAAAATCTCCCGGTTTATGCCCCATTTGGGGGCCTATTTTTGTTTAAAAGGGGTAATGCAGAAGTAGAATCATTGTTGGTAGGGTTTTGGGTTTATATTATATGCTAGATCTATTCTAGATGATTTTGAAACTTTTTGACTGGAACTGTTACTAATTTTCTGTTATACAATGTTAGATGCTAATGTGATTCAATATAATTTTGAAACTTTTGGTATATTTTTATCGCAATCCTTGGAGAAATTGTGTGAATTTTTATCTGTGTTAATGGTTACCAAATATTAATTTAGAGATTTTTTTAAAAAAGTTAATTAAATAAAGCTGACAACAGACACTCCCCTGATTAAAATATAAAATATTTGTCTGATCTCCAAAGTATGAAATTGTTCATATAATTTGTGGTTGCCCTCACAAATAGCAGGCAATGCTTGATGTGTATATTAGTGAGAACCAAACAAGTAAAAACATATTTCAAGACAATGACTATAATTGGCTAATTACAATGCAATGATAAATTATGTTATTCATGTGAGGAGAATTGAGTGTTGTATACTTGACACTTTATAGGAACGGAGTGCTGCAGAGGAGAAACTCATGGCAGGATGGAGTGTATGGTACCAATTGTCCAATTCCACCAGGGCAGAACTTCACTTATGTTCTTCAAGTGAAGGATCAGATTGGTAGCTACTTCTACTACCCTTCCCTTTCATTCCACAAGGCTGCAGGAGGTTATGGTGGATTCAGAATCGCAAGTCGCCCCGGGATTCCGGTACCTTTTCCTCCTCCAGCAGGAGATTTCACCATATTGGCAGGAGACTGGTACAAGAGAAATCACACAGTAAGTTGCTTTCTTTGAATAAATGTTGTTGGATTTGGTTAAGTTTGCATTTCTAGTATTTTAATTCAAATCAATGGTAGATACCAATATAATTAGTCATTGCATTCCATGCAATATCACTAAGAAATAGACCACTAAGTGCGTGGATCAATTGTCACAAGGTTGTTTCAGTTTAACTAGTGGTCTTGAGTTTTGTTATTCATAGTAGTCTTACTTGACCCTTACAAGATTGCTTTCCTTGAAAGGATACATGTGGTTTGTACAAAAAAAATATAACTTTAGAAATAGTCTACAGTTTTCAAGAAATCCTACCCAAGTGCATGTTTGGTCACACATCAGGGTTGTGGTTTTTCACATCTAGATGAAGTGCATCATAAGTCATTTGACTTGATTCTTTTCCTGGCAAACGAGTTTCCAAACACAGGCTAAACCTTAAACAATTTTTTGCTTATTCTTGCAGGATTTGAGGGCAATTTTAGATGGTGGAAGTGACCTTCCTTTCCCTGATGGACTTATCATCAATGGACGCGGTTCCAATGCTTACACATTCACAGTTGATCAAGGTATACAAAGAACTTTAAGCAATTTGTTTACTTTAAAACTGATGTAGCTATTACTGGATGAATAATTGGATGTTAATATGAGGTACATGATTCTTGGGCAGGCAAGACATACAGATTCAGGATATCAAATGTGGGGCTCACCACTTCCATCAACTTTAGAATCCAAGGGCATAAGATGACAATTGTTGAGGTGGAAGGGACCCATACTCTCCAAAATGTTTATGATTCACTCGATGTTCATCTGGGGCAGACATATTCTGTTTTGGTCACTGCTGATCAACCACCACAAGACTACCAAATTGTTGTCACATCACGATTCACATCCCAAGTGTTGAATGCTACCTCCATTTTCCGTTATAGTAACTCTGGAGGAGGTGTTACTGGCCTTTTCCCTTGGGGGCCAACTATTCAAATTGATTGGTCTTTAAACCAAGCTCGCTCTCTTAGGTGAAGTATTTTATATTCAAAAGCTAAATGATATACATGTGACTGTCCTGAATAAATTTTGCTGTCAGTTAAGTAAATACTTACATTCACATTTTCGTCTTGTTCTCCATTAGCTAACTAAGTTCTATTATCAGATAATTTTGTATGCAGTTTTCCTTTGTACAAAACTTAGATGCAGTTCCATATTTTGGCATTTTTATCTTAATAGAATTATAATTTTACTTTGGTAATTTGAACAGTAAAGATTTGCATTAGTAATCATCATAGCTTATTGAGGCGAAACTCTAATTCTGATTGGAGATCAGCATCAAAAGCACTTAAGAAATTGTGTCAAGTTTTGTACTTTTCCTCATAGGACTCAGCCATATAAGATCCTTGGTTGATTCTTTAGATTTGTAAAATCTCAGACATGCTAAAACTAGTTTCCCCTTCCCACCACATAAATATATTAATCTTGTATTTGAGATATAGTCAACTTGTTCCATAGTGAAGAACTAAAGATAACAAAGGCTATGTCATTTTATACTGCCCAACATTTTTGTGATATATATTCCATAACAATGTACCATGCTTACTTACAACATGTGATTAATTAAATCAGGAGGAATCTCACAGCAAGTGGGCCAAGACCTAATCCACAAGGATCTTACCATTATGGTTTGATAAACACAACTCGTACAATTAGACTTCAAAATTCTGCTCCAGTTATCAATGGCAAGCAGAGGTATGCTGTCAATAGTGTGTCCTTCATACCTGCTGATACACCACTTAAACTCGCCGATTACTACAAGATCTCAGGGGTGTTCTCCCTTGGAAGTATCCCCGACAACCCCACCGGTGGTGGTGGTTACCTTCAGACTTCTGTCATGGAAGCTGATTTCCGAGGCTACGTAGAGATTGTGTTTGAGAATACTGAAGACACTGTGGAGTCATGGCACATTGATGGCCACAGCTTCTTTGTAGTAGGGTAAGTTCATAAACTTTATTGTTACATAAAACATTCTTATTACCTATTTGATACTAAACTTCTTTGATTCTATTAGTTTTCTTATTAGTTAATTAGTTACATGTTAGTTTGTTGGTTATTTTGTTGCTGATTCAATAAGCTCTATACATAATGCAAGTAGAAGACTCATTAGCATCTTTTATATAATGAGCTACTTATATGGAATTCTCTCATGTTCTTTGAGATCTATAATTTTTGGCCTCTCCAAATTGTAGTCACATGTATCTCTTCTCAAAATTCTTACTAGGATTTCTGTCCTTGTTTTCTTCCTTTGAACTTGCAAATATACATAATTTTTTGTCATACTAACCAACATTATAATAATATATCTAATCATTTGAATGAGCAGAATGGATGGAGGACTATGGTCAGACTCAAGCAGGCTAAGTTACAATTTAAGAGATACAATTTCTCGAAGCACAGTTCAGGTAATCAAGTTTGTTATCCCTTGTGATATAATCAAATAACTCTTAATATGTGATTTTCTAGAGTTTAAAATCAATGCACCGTCCACTAATTGTATAAAAGATTTTTATACTATCAATTAATAGAAAAAAATGTAGGAAATGACTTTTATGATAAATATGGTAAAAATCAACAAAATTAGAATAAATAGTCATTTTGATATTATAAATGATAATGTTTGTGGGTACATGAATTATTTACTCTTTGATGTACAAGGAGAACCTTTGTTAGATGTCATTTTTATTGATATTGTATTATTATGATTTGCTTTGACAGGTATATCCTAAGTCTTGGACTGCACTATACGTGCCTTTGGACAATGTGGGAATGTGGAATGTGAGGTCTGAGAATTGGGTTCATCAGTATTTGGGGCAGCAATTTTATCTTAGAGTATATTCCCCTGCTAATTCATGGAGAGATGAGTACCCAATTCCAAGTAATGCTCTAAGGTGTGGTAAAGCTGTGGGCCACTACTAATGTTGGGTTTGTTTTGTTGAATAGTGTCATTCATTTCCTTCTAAGGCTCAACTCAAGCCTATCTTCTCTTTGCTCTCTTGCACCATTCATGTTATGATGCCATATATTATTATAGAATTATAGATTTCTATTCTACTGCTTCTCTTCATGTTATGTATGTCCAAATTAAGTGTAAGATCTTCTGTCATTGGATTATTATATTCATATTTCAACTATTTTTTAAAAAAATAGGTTCAAGGGACCTGATGTTAATGTGCCATGGAAATAATGAGATTGCATATTATTATTGTTGTTGAAGTAGCACCGGTTTAGTTGTTTCATTAACTTAGGATTTTTTTCCCTTCAAAGTAAGAAAAAGTGCCTTTTTGGTTAGTGTCATGCTTTAAAATTTATGATAAGTATGTTATTTTTTTAAAACATAAAACTTAAAAAAAGGGACAATTTTTGTAAATTTACCAGAAGCTAAAACCGTAGTTTTTATACATAAAAAAAAACAGAAAAGTCGTATTATAAAATTATAGTTTAATTATCCATTTGATTCTTATTTCTTTTCAAATTTTATCTCTTAGCCTCTAGTCTGAATAACTTGAAACTAATATTTTTTGGTCCACATAATTAAAAAAAATGATATTTTTATTTTATGCAATTTTAACTTTTATCTAATTTTTAAGTCCCTGTTGTATAAAGGTGTTAAATATGTGATCTATTAATTAATGTCATGTTAATAATGCAGCGAATGTTATATAAATTTTTATACCAAAGATTATAAGGAATTAAATATAAATTATAAAGACTAAAAATATTAGTTGACTAAATGATAAAGTTTATAAATTTATAAGGATTAATGGATAGTTAAATAAAAAAATTATCTTTTTAAGATGTAATAAGTGATTTTTTATATTTATTTTATGAATTTAGGGATTATACATTAATTATGTAAATTTATTATACATGGGGCCGAGAAGTTTAGGATCCCATATATAGTCAGAGAATCGACAAGAAGGTGGGTAATATTTGTGTCTAATTAAATAATTAGTTATAAAATATATTTAATTATATAATTAGTTATAAAATATGTTTAATTAGATAATATATAATTAGAGAACTAACAAGAAAGTGGGTAATATTTGTGTTTAATTAGATAATTAGTTATAAAATATATATTCGTATTTAATTAGATAATTAATTATAAAATATAAAAAAAGAAATATATATATATATATATATATATATATAAAATATATAAAAGAATATATATATATTTTATGAATGAGTTAATTAATTAATTATAATTATTAGCGAAGTTAAATTGTACATAATTACGTATTAATTTACATGAGGGGAATGAGTGGTGACTATTATGATGTATCTCACAATATATATATATATATATATATATATATATATATATATATATAAATTAATTCTTTTATTTTTTAATATTTACGTGAGTTACTTGACTAGCTACTTCTTGAATAATTTAAAATTTTTAAGTCTTCTTCAAAAACGTCATCAAGAGGGCTTCAAAGTGTTTTTCAGTCCAATTCTTCCCCGGTTCACATAAGAAACCATCAGTTCTCAACAGGGAATCAATCACTGTACCAAAAGAAAGAGAAAAACCTTGAACTTATTCGTTACCACAACTTATTGGTCTGGGCTTCTAGTTCATTCACAATATGGTCAATTTTAGCATTTCCACTCCTATATATTTGAAACACCATGAAACAAACAACTGCCTTCAGGTCCTGTGAAGCAAAATACCGTGCCATGGTACATGTTACGAACAAAATTCTTTGGTTGACAAACTTATTATTGTGTTTACAAGTCAATTGTGACAATCTTGTAAAGCTAGTTTTCCACAAATTAATGGATGAAAACAAAAGTTGATAGTCATTTTATTCACACTTGCAAGCAGTAGCAATTGCAACTACCTATGTGTCAACTTAACAATAATAACTTGATATATTCACCAAGTCATCCTTAATTAGATGATAAACAATTTTAGGACATGAGAGACAAGTTAAATTCTATTTATCTTTTTCCTCTGCGATAAAGATAGGAACTTACTTATTTTTCTGTTTACATGTGTGTCTATATATATATATATATATAAAAGATTGGCCTATATCTTCTTGAACGCAGGAGAGGAAGAACTAGCTCAGCTTAGTCTATGTAGACGGTACTTACCAATTTATATATAATCAATATTATAAGTTTAATTCTTAATTATGTACTTTCTCAGTATAATCTTTTCCACATCAATCAATTATAAAATGACGTGTCTTTAAAAAAAATTTAATTCTTATCTAATTATTTTAAAAAATCATAATACTATTAAAATATATGATTTTATGATTGATTAATAATGTAAAAAATATTTAAACTTTTAGTATATATCCATTAAGTCTCATTAATATTCATACATTTCAATAATATCAATGCTCTGTTTTTTAACAAAGTTTTTAAGATTAGCTATGAAAACAAAACACCTTACATAAATTACTTCAATACAATTTTCTTTTTAATTATAAAAGTAATTAATATACAATAAAGACAAACAGTAAAAAAACTAAAAAGAAATATATTTTTATCAAAATATCTAAAATTATGCTATTTAAGATATTTTTATAAACACATTAAATTTTTAAAAAATAAATTCATAACGAGTATACTGCAGAACTGATTAACAACAAGATAAGATAAATGTATAAATATTTATTGAAAATCTCACGTCGTTTAGAGATAGGATTGTTGCGTGTATATAAGTGAGGAACATGTCTTACCTTATAAGCGGGTTTTGTAGGGTTGAATTAGTCTATCACCCGCATTTTTAACATAATCTCAAAGTCTATCATAAAATTATTTGTGCCCTGTTATCAAGATGTGTTTGGTGAGCTTATCTTACCATGTTGATAGGCCGATACATTAAAATACAAACCTCATCTTACAAGTCCGTTTATAAAATTGAATTAGACACATTTCCGACATTTCTAACCATTCTTAAAGAAAATAATCATTTAATAGCTCCCACTTAGTAATGTAGCTGCTGTCTAGTAGAGTGGCATGAGTCAACGGAGACTTTACCATTATTTTAGTTTGAAAATAATTTAGTCCATCACTGCCCATGCATTAAGGTTTGCCAGATATTTGTCAGAGCAATTTTCTTCTTTGATGATACAAATTGCAGAGCGAATTTAATTCTACGCTGAAAGGTAGATTGGTAGCCAACAGTATACGCGTCGGTAGATATGACCAACTCCTTTACAATTCCGTGTATGCCACCATACAATTCTTAACCATTCACAACCAAATCTTGTTATAGCTTCAGAAAAGTAATGTAGATAAAAAATAATTCTCTAATTTTCAAGGGAACTCAAATGCACAAATAGTCGAAGTACTATACGTTAAGGATTTCTACACAGATGTATAGATGAAGGACTAAATCTAGGTATCTGTCATTTATAAGTCGTGTTTTATTTATGGTTAATAAAGTTCTCTGATCTAGTAAACATGTACGTATTTTTTTAGTATCGACTCTATTTAATTCAATTTGATTATGCAGTGTGATTTCACATAATCGAGTTCCACGTAGTGTGATTTCACATAATAGAAATATGGTTTTTAACACAAAAGTATATATTATAAGAAAATTCATCTCTTTAATTTTAAGATATGTTTTTAAAGAGGAATGGTGGCTGAAATTAGTGTTTTTAATAATAGAAAATTTGAAGAAGTGTTGTCATAGATGAATGAATGTAGCAGTACACGTAGAGAAGCGAAAGTCTACGTGGGGTTTTGACTTTGATATTACATCCACATGTCATCGTTTAATGTTGGGTTCAATCCCCAACTGCCCACAACATGCAGCATTAATAGTAATGGCTAGTGGATAAACCCTATATAAATTGCGCACTCATCATTCTACAAGAGCAGCAAGTGCATAAATAGTTTTTGAAGTGTTTTAACAATTATGGGTGTGGCTACTAATTTCCATCGGAAATGGGTTTGTGTGAGTGTTGTTGTTATGTGCATTGCTCTTCAGTTGAGCGTGATGAGCGTTGTTGCTGATAAGAAGCTTGACAAAGAGAGGTTTGGAGATGATTGTAGATTTGGACGTGGACCACGCTGTAGGGGTTGGCGTGGTCGTGGTCGCGGTGGTGGACTTGGTGGAGGAGGAGGGTTTGGTGGAGGACGTGGTGGTGGTCTTGGCGGCGGTGGTGGTTTTGGTGGCGGTGCAGGAGGTGGTGTTGGAGGTGGTGGAGGTCTAGGTGGTGGTGGTGGAGGTGGTTTAGGTGGTGGTGGAGGAGGTGGTCTTGGTGGTGGTGGAGGTCATGGTGGTGGTTTTGGTGCTGGAGGTGGTGTAGGTGGTGGAGTTGGAGGAGGTATTGGTGGTGGTGGCGGTGGTGGTGCTGGTGGTGGAGGTGGATTGGGTGGTGGCTCTGGACATGGTGGAGGCTTTGGAGCTGGTGGTGGTGTTGGTGGAGGAGGGCTAGGTGGTGGAGCAGGTGGTGGTGGTGGTGGAGGTGCAGGTGGAGGAGGTGGGTTGGGTGGTGGTTCAGGCCATGGTGGAGGATTTGGTGCTGGTGGTGGTGTTGGTGTTGGTGGAGGAGGGTTAGGTGGTGGTGGTGGTGGAGGAGGAGGAGGTGGTGGTGGTGGTGGTTTGGGTGGTGGTTCCGGCCATGGAGGAGGATTTGGTGCTGGTGGTGGTGTTGGTGGAGGAGGACTTGGTGGTGGAGGAGGAGGAGGAGGAGGTGGTGGTGGAGGAGGTGGAGGTGGAGGACTAGGTGGTGGTTCAGGTCATGGTGGAGGCTTTGGTGCCGGAGGTGGTGTAGGAGGTGGAGGAATAGGTGGCGGAGGTGGAGGTGGAGGAGGAGGTGGTGGTGGTGGTGGAATAGGTGGGGGTTCAGGTCACGGTGGAGGCTTTGGTGCCGGTGGTGGAGTAGGAAGTGGAGGAGGGGCAGGTATAGGTGGAGGTGCCGGTGGTGGCGGTGGGCGTGGTGGAGGAATAGGTATTGGAATTGGCATTGGTGTAGGAATTGGGGTTGGAGCTGGTGCTGGCCAAGGTTCAGGAAGTGGTTCCGGTGTTGGTGGAGGAGGTGGTGGTAATTAGACATTAAGCATGCTATATATGCATGAGGTTATGGAGCTTTAGCTAATTAAGGATATTTGGATGTTCCTCAAAATGAGTCTTTTACGTGATTATCGTAAAGTAATGCATGCATGTTGTGTTCAAGTTTTGGAACAATCCTAGGATATCTATTGCTACACTCCTGTCTACTATCCGATCCAGTGGGGAGTTCGTAATTTTCATTTGTAACAACGATTTTACTTGTCAATTTCAGAAAATTGTAATAAATTACTTATTTACATATAAATCATTCATGTTTTTAATTTCTGAATTTGGTTTGGTAGAGTTTTCTCATTTACCGGTATATGGCAGCTTAATTGCATCTTTATTTCGATGAATTGATACTGTTTCCTGTTCATGTCGAGTAGCTAGCTAGCTTTTGAAGTTGTTTGGTCAAGTGTCGCTAAAAATGTATCATTGCTTTAAAGTTTTATTAATTATTAGGGCTCTCTGTACCGTGAACCACACCAAACATAATAATAAATTTCGTATATTAGTTATTGCTTTCGTAGTCTTTCGTGTCAGATTACAGCATACGTCATAGAAAATATTTATTTAGTTTACGTAAATACATTTATAACCTTTTAAGTATAAAATTTATATTAAAATGAAAATTCACAATAATATATATTTGAAATATACAATATATTTAATATTGTAACTTTACCCTGTGACACATGTTACACAGGTTTAATTTCTCTCCCAAGATTTTAGTTTTTTCTTTTTTCTTTATTTAAATCTTTCAAATAAATTATACTTACATTTTCTCATCATATAATATAATAATATTAATTATACACGGCAAAAGAACTAATGATCAATTTTATTTTATGTACAACTTGATCAGTTACTTCGGGCGCAACACGTGTATACTAGTCACTCAAAAAAAAAATTAGTGTTTTTCATGTGGATGCTGACCTGTATATATCAAACTCTAAAGAGAGTTGAATTAAACCAAACTTTAAAGGGAATTGATTTGTGTGACATATTGGTGTTAGTCATATTCAGATCAGCCGAGGTTGACATTTGAATTTGTATAAAGTTCTAAAACTAACATCCTCTTATAAATACTTAATAAATGAAAATATTTCGTTAACAATTACCGTTTTCCAAGGCATATTTTTATATAAAGAAAAAGAAATATTTTTAAGAAACATGTCATTTTGCCGGAAAAAATTTAGGGTATGCGTGAAATGAAACATTTTATCAACTCTGTCAGCAGTCTTTCCCATCTAACTAGGAAACCTAAAATCTCTATCATCTTGCTCCACTATCATTCTTCTGCATCATCTTGCGAAACCACCCACGGAAATCCCATCTTTTACCTCTTGAAAAGGAAACTCACAACCCCTTCTTCTTCCTCTATCTGATGGAGCGAAAAGTTTAACACCAAAAAGATGAAACCCACAAAGATCATCACTTTTGTTTACCGTGAAACATCCATAAACAAGGAAAACGATTTTCATATGTAACAGTCATCTCAAACGAAAATCTCAAAAACTGTTGAGATAGTAAGTTTCCTTCTTGCACCCCTTCACTTTATTTATTTATTTTTTTTTGCAATAGAACAGCGTTGTTGTGAAGCATGTGTGATTAAACGAGGTATGGGAAAATGCTTTATGAAAAAGGGGGTTTGTTTAGGTTGTTTGTTGTTTTATTATTTTGTTTGCATGTTGGTTGGTTTGTGCATATGTAGGCGATTATTGCAGAGTTTCTAAAGAAGAATTACTTTTGGTCCTGCATTTATTTTTGATGAACATGTAGTGTAGTTTTATAAGGCATGTTGTGTACTTTTCAATGGCATGATGTGTACTTTATAATGACATGTATATTTATTTGAAACATGTTGTAAACTTTTATGATGAAGTTTAAATTTAGTTATATTGTTTGCAGATGGAAAATGATATAGTGTGCAGTTCAAGTAATAATGTTAATGATGCAAGTGATTCAACTATTAAAGTTGATGAGACTCCAACCGTAGGAATGACTTTTGATAGTTTGGATCAAGTCAAAGTTTTCTATACTACGTATGCAAAGCGTGTTGGCTTTACCTACAAGATAAGAACATCGAAGAAGAACAACGATGGAGAAATATGGTATCAAATTCTTTCATGTACTCGTGAAGGAGAACATGTGTCAAACCTTAAACCATCAAAAAAGACAAACCCATCCCACAGAGTAAAATGCCAAGCAAAACTGACAGTAACAAGAGAAGCAAATGGACTCTGGTGTATAAGTACAGTATTGAATGAAAATTCTCATGATATGTCTCCAAGCAAAGGCAAATTGCTAAAGAAGAATAGATCCTTGAGCTTACATGCTAAGAGGATTATTAAGAGAAATGATGAAGTTGGGGTGAGAATTAATAAGACGATGCGAGCTCTTGCACTTGAAGGTGATGGATATGAAAACCTACCCTTTAATGAAAAAGATGTCAGAAACTTTGTGAACAAAGAATTACGGGTGGTTGGTGAGGATGGTGATGCTAAAGCTTTAATCGAGTACTTTCTTAGAATGAAGGAACAAAACCGTAATTTTTTTTTATGAAATTGATGTCGATGAACATCAAAGAATAAAAAATGTTTTCTGGTATGATGCTAGAAGTAGAGCTACAGAGGAAAAATCCTAATACGGCTACAAGCAATGTAAGTTTAAAGTGTGGTTCATGTCTTACATTAACATCGCATTTTATAGGGTCTGTAATCACTGATTTTCATTAATTGCAAGAACAAGAAAAGATAAAACAGCAACAAAAAGAGAACTGTTGCATAATAACACAAATAGAGTTAAACTAAACTATCGTTCCTATATGAGTAAATTATGATGGAAAGAGAAGAAATTCCTCCAATTGAGAAACAAATTTCTAAGCAGATATATGTAAAAAACCACAGCATGAACAAATTATAGAGAGGGAAAGGAAAACAATTACTAATATAGAAAGTAAAAACCATAGAGTAAATGATTTTAGGGGAAACTTTGAGAAACTCCAATGGTAATTAAATCTATCTCTCAACAAACACAATTAAACATTCAACCAATCGTGGACCTACACTAAAAATCATAGACCAAGGTGCAATTCACTGAAACATTGCGAAAACTCAATATCATGTGATGCGAAAAACAACGGTGTCAGCGAAAACATATCATATTAAGCACAAAAGAGGTAAGAACAATAACAGAACATTTAAAGCAAAGGATCGAGTAAAGAAAACAAAGTTTTCCCTGAAAATTTTCAAAAAGATCGTATTTTTATTGAAAATTCCAATACCCAAATGAAGCCAACATCTTAATCCAACATAAAAATAAGATCAGAACCGAAATGCAAGCAAGAAAGAGAGAGAAAAAAAAAAGAGAAAAGGATATATGAATACTTACAGATAAAAAATTTGAAAAAGAGAAAAAGTGTTTGAGTTTTTCGGTTGAAAGAGTTGAAGCTATGAAGAAACCTTGGAATGTGAGTGAATAGAAGAGATAGGGTTTCTGATTTTTTCGGTTGGAGAAGAAGGGTTTCTGATTTTGGGTTGGAAATGGAGGGTTTCTATTTCGCGCGCAATGAAAATTTTCATCTGCTACTCTTTAGGTTTCCATTTTTTTAAAATTTCAATGCAGACCAAAACGACGCCGTTTTAGATAAACAAAAATTTATTAAAACAAAACGATGTCGTTTTGCAAATATATATATATATATATATATATATATATATATATATATATATATATACGGTTTGGGATATGGGCCAAGTTGACCCCGTATCCTAGTTGTTACTGTAGCAGTTTGTCTAATTATACTTTTCTCATTTATTTTTTTCTCTATTACATTTATCCTAGTTGTTAGCGAACAATTTGTCTAATTATACTTTTCTCACTTGTTTTTTTCTCTATTACATTTACGTACTTAAGCATTGGAATGTTGTTTAAGTATATTTCCCCTCCAATGGGACATACTCTTCTTACACACGAAGAACAACTTGTTCCCAGCTTTCCAACCACTCCAAGAGCATTGGAAATTCATTATTGTGAAGTCCGACATTACATAAAGATAGGTCCAACCCACAATTTCTAGATAGTATTCGAGTCTATCCTAGGATCGAGTTTGAATAATTTCCACGTTCGAGAAGTCCAGTCCTCGAAGTGGGAGAAATGTATTGGAATGTTTCACGTCACCTAGAGATGAGACTTGTTGCATGTATATAAGTGGGATAAATCTAACCTCATAAGCCGGTTTTGTGGGGTTGAGTTAGGCTCAACCCACAATTTCTAGATGGTATCAGAGCCAGCTTATAGTGTGAGGTTTGCACCTCACTTATATTCATGCAACATGTCTTATCTCTATGTGATATGAGACTTCATCCAATATTGGATTTTCAACACACCTCTACTACGTCGATGACTGAAATTTTTGAGCGTGCAAAATTATTCAAACACGATATTCAATACGACCCGACAACGGGTAGTCCAACATCACAAATATTATAATATAATCAAAGCAACATGCTACTGTGTCTCGAACTTCCTCTGATGCTGAATATCGTGCATTGGCTAGTTTTGTTTGTGTTTGAGTTGCAGTGGCTCACTTTCCTCTTACAAGACTTTGGTGTTTCATTCCTGCAACCAGCCCCTCTGTGTTGTGATAACAAAACAGCTTTACATAAAGTAGCAAACTCCGAGTTCCATTGATGGTCCCTACGGGTGAATCTAGAGGGGGGTGAATAGATTCTAGTTCCACTATAACCCAATTTCGCGAGTTTCTAATTCCTTTTAATTCAAACAAAACTATTCTTGATTGCCTATCAATAGATGAGTCAGATAAACAGGAAATATCAAAGATACACAGCGGAAATACCAAAAGGAATAATCAGAAACACGTTAGTAATCAATATACAGCGTAATCAATGTCAATATCTAACTGTTCCAGTTTTAGTTGATTACCGAGTCGATTACCGAGTCAATTACCGAGTTAATTACCGAACCAATTGTAGAAATTAAACAGTGATAACAACAATGTAAGGTAAACGGTAAAGAGTATAAGGAAGAAGAAGAGTGCACAGTGATTTATACTGGTTCGGCCCACTGCCTACATCTAGTCCCAACCCAACAACTGTTGCGATCGGTCTTCCACTATCAAATGATCCATTTTGTGTTCTTTTACATTCACTCTGCAACAAGCAACACAAAAACGAAATCAAAACACCCAAAAACTTATCATTTGACCCAAGGAACAGTTCTTCCCTGACCTTGGCACACCCAAGATCAAACCTTTGAGAAAACACTTTTCAAAAAACCTTACTCTATCTAGAGAGACCTCTCTCCTAGAGTAATAACCCAGAAATCAAAAAGGATAAACAAAAGATCAGTTTAGAGAACACCTGGAGTGTAGATCTGATCACAAATAACAACTCTATGAATGCTACCCAGTCAGAAATAAGAATCAAGTTTGCCTTTTTATGAAAACTTGTTGATGAACTCTTGAAGTTCTTTATGGGTTTTTTGGAGAAGATGATGAACTCAGTTTAGAGAGAATATGAAAGTGTATGAACTTTTCTAAAACTTGTATTCCAAGAAGTGTTATTGATTTTCGAAATAAGAGTATTTATAGGTTCAATTAAAAACTCAATTTAGGCAACTTAATGACTTTCTGATAGGGGTAATCGACTGTCAGAAGCTGGTAATCGATTAAACCAGTGAGTAAGGATTTCCTAGGTGATTTTGGCCCATGGTAATCGATTACTACTCCAGTGGCAAATGCATTCCCACACTCTGTTACCTACTGTTGGTAGTTGATTACCTGCTGTTGGTAGTTAACTACCTTCTGTTGGTAATTTATTACCTCAATTGGTTACCAAAGACATTTTCAAAATATTTTAGAGAGGGAAATCAAACATTTGACACATGAGAAATCACACAAGATTGCCAAACTCTCCAGGGCATTCAAAACAAAGAACAACCACATACATGCCTAAACTAAAGAATCAATACATAGGAAACTCCTAATTACATTTCATTTAAGAAAACCAAAATTACATAACATCAAAAATAAAACACCAAAAAAGACACCAAAGCACCTTCAAGCTTTAAGTCCAACATCCATGACCATACAAAACACACTGAAATCAATTATTATATTGCTGCCTTCGAATATCTATATTTCAAGCTTGGAATGTATGACAACCAATCTAAAATATACGTATAAACTAAATGTTAACTATGATTAGTTACTTCGGTTAACTAACTGCTATAGTTAGTTTAGCTTTTTATGTATAAAACGCACCACTATTAATCTTTGTAATCAATCTCTTTTTCACTAGAGAATCGATACAATATATCTCGCTCTTTTGTCTTGTTTCTTCCCCAGGTTTTCCTCTCACAAGCTTAACCCTTCTATTTCAATAACTGTTACCATAATTGATAATACATTTTCTTTTTCTTTTTTTTTTTGCATATAAATCATATTTTTCCTATATTTTGCTTTAATATAAGTTTTCAGTTTTATACAAAAGAATTCTTCTTTATTTTGATTATCTCGTATCAACGATGGTAGGACGCGTTTTTAAATGGATTTTAATTGGATTAGTTTGACCCAAAATTACATGGAATAAAAATTTTAGATTTTATTTATTTTTAGAAATGTTTTTTATTTTTAGTTTCTAAAAATTATTTTTATTTTAAAATTTTAAAAATTGAAAAAATATATTTTGATTTCATTACAATTACACTTCTACCATCATAATTTTTATCCTTCTCACTTTTCATTTTTTAAATTTTGTGAAAAAAATGAAAATGATATTTTTTTCGAATTCAAAAGAAAATACTTTTAAAATTATAACAAAACATATTTTATTGATCATTTCTTATTTTACGTGAAAATAAAAATAAGAAATGAATAAATTACAGAGGCTCTTTACCCTCCTGTTGCAAGATTTGTAAATTAAACTGGTCAACTCAGATCAAAAATTAAAATGTAGAACCTAAAAAAAATGTAGCATCCTCAAATAAAATATCAAAAGGTCTAAAAAGTTCTTAATATTTAGTAACAATTTGAAATATATATTAAAAGAGTAAAATCTTCACAATAAACAAATAAATCTAAATAAAGTTTTGACAATAAAATTCAAAAAATCTCAACGACAATCTAAATAAAATTTTTAACACTAAATATATTCTTTTAAATGTAATTTGACAAAATCAAATAAAATTTTGACAATAAATATAAAAAATTCATCAACAATCTACTCACCCGTATCACATGTGTTAATATCATGTAGCTGCTTGCTTGAAGTTGTTTTTCCTAGTAAAAAAATTGCATTGATGTTTTATAGTGTATTTGTAATTAATTAGTTTCAAACATTATGTTGTCCCTTTAAAATTAACCAGTTTACCCACTAGTTAATTTAAACCAATTATGAAACCTCTTATTTCATTAGTTATCATTCTAATTGGTTACAATAATTCTCTAAATTCCGTTGGGGCTGCCTCCTTACGTTAAAGTTAGCATTATGAATTTATAAATTAAACTCAATAAATTACGTTAAATTAAAATATTGTGCATCATATAAAATTTAATATGATCATGAATATGTTAATTTAGTGACGTGAGTAATTTCCTGGATTTAAAGCATTCGTCATGAATTCTCTCGGGCACATTTTTAGGGGAGAATGTGGGACACAATCGGTTATAAATTTATAATTAGAAAAAAAATTATGAGATGTATTTTTTAAAAAACTATTGTAGTGTGGAAGAAGAAAAGAAACACTGAATGAAATTAATTAATTTTTGAAGGAAAGTTTTAAATTTAAGAATATTTTGATCCTCGGTAATTTTTTTTACTTAATTTATATAATACTGCTTGGTAATTTTTTAAAAAGAGTTTTGATAAATAATTTACATAATGGAATAGATTTTGTCATTTTCACTTAATAGATGTCAAAATCTAGACAACAAGTTACGGTGAAATATTGATATATTTCTCAAGCTATGAGCCAAATTACACGTGTTAACAAAATCGTAATATTGAACATCATTGATAAGTTTATGTGAAATTTTTCGTGATCACTTGTGGGAGGAAGAAAATAAAAATAAAAAGAAAAATATAAAATATATTTTTGAAAAAAAATAAAATTAACTTTTATTTAATTAAGTTATCGAAGTTTTTTCTTTTTATTTTTCTAAAAGATTAGTTAATGTAAAACATATTTTAACTTTTAGGAAAAAAAAATTAATTTTTTCTTATTTATTTCTTTTATAAATCTTTTCAAAGGAAAACACGCATCATACACTTAGTCACGTCCTTTATTTCTCTATTTTTTTTAATTAAATTATATTATCTATTATATATTCTCTCTGAACTTAAATATAAATAAAATAACAATAATTTTAAACTTAACTATAAGTAAATCTTAACTATTTTTGTCTTATTTAAAGATATAATTTCTTAAATGTTCTTATTGAGATTATATTTTTAGTGATTATTTTTTATTATTAAATGAATAGTTTAGAAAATAAGTTTATTTATGATAAAAAAAACAAAATAAAATGATATGAAATAATTTTCTTAAGAAACACACAAATCAATTAAATTTACTTATAATTGAATAACATTATGTGCGTGTCTAGTATAATTTTATCCTTAACAAATAATTGTCAGAAGTGATATATTTTACTATAGTTAATTAATATTACATGATTATACTAATGAAGAAGAAAAACAATACCTACATTACACATGATTATAGCTTAAAACTCATCTTAATTAGTTTCAAAGTTACTTTCAAAAACTGAAAACTAATAAGCATGGTCAATAAATTTTTAGCGTAACATTTTAAATATACCAACAAAATACTAATTCCACTTTAACTTGCGTTAACTCGTGGATTTAAAGAATGGCCTACGAATTTGCCTCTTATTGTAATAATTTATATATAAAAAAATTGTCTTATTTGAGTCAATTGAATTTGATATTATTTTCCTTAAAAAATGTTTCTTGCGAGCAAAATTTATTTACCTTACGTGAGTTGAGTCTATAAACTCATGTTTAACAGTTTAAAAGTGGATACAAGTTTAGCAATTTTTTTACTTATTATTATTTCACTTATTTCATTCAACCAATTTCATTTGTACTCGCTCAACTAAGTTTATAGCATTTATGACCATAAGGAAGATTGAGTTGACATTTTAGATTACCAATATGAACTAAAGGTTGACTTACATGAATAACTTAGTTTTAAATTGACTTTATTTACGTACCATTTTTTCTTGTACTTTTTTTGGTTTTTATTATTATTGTTTAGTCATTTACGATTTTGATTAGATTTTATTGTAATAATGTGTTTAACAATATTTTAAAAAATGATTTGTGACAATTATTGACCTAATAAAAAAAATTCCAACTTATTTAAAGAAATACAATTTACTTTTAAAATTAAAAATAATTGATTCCAATAACTCGGATAAGGCTAAACAGGTCTATTTATTAATACTTAAAATAATTGAGTTGGAATTAATAAATTAACTAAGAATAAGCTTAATAATTACATTTCTTTCACTCTTCTTTATATTATTTTTCAACTCAAACTAAATCTTGCCGCATCAAAATATACAATAAAAATTAGTATTGAAGTTGAATGTAATTATTGAAATAAAAAACAAAACTACAAAGCCATTAATTCTACGCTGCAAGGAAGATTGGTAGCCAACGGTATACGTGTCGGTACATTTGACCAACTCCTTTTTTCCGTGTATGCCAGCGTACACTTGGTTACTCTTTACCAATTATACCACCAAATATTGTTATGGTTTTGGACTCTTATCACTTATGCCTAAACCTACAACAACCAAAAACAATAACTGTAAATTTCCATATGAATTTAAATTTATTTGGGTCATTAATGTTTCACACAAAGTGACTTATTTTAGATGGAGAGTGTTATTAGATAAACTTTCTATATGAGAAAATCTCAAGATAAACAATGTAGTTGTTGAAGGGATATATATCAAATATGTTTTCTATATAGTGAAAGAAAAGTCAATGTCTCATTTATTTTTCACTTAAAACAAAGATACAGAGTAATCTAGAATTTTTGGTAAATTAAATTAAATTTAATTATTGTCTTTTCACAACATCCTATTATGTATATGTGACAATATAATGGTGAGCTGAGTAGAATCACAAGGAGAGAGCATTAAAATATCATGTGTGGTGCAATTGTATCGGGAAACATTGAAACGATTGCTGCCAAAGAAATTCACCATTTGACTTTCAATCTCTTAGTAAAGATATTTTGTATGTCTTCTCTGAATACCAAATTCTCCATTTCATCCGTGGATTAGTCATTAAATCTAATTCAATACATAATTACACATTACTTATTTCAAATCTAATAGACTAGTCATTTAATCTAATTCAATACATAATTACACATGACTTATTTCAAATCTAATAGAAATGAATTAATATATGTTATTAAAAAAATGGTTAGAATGCATCGTATTATTTGTTATATTATATTTACGTCAAATTTACCAATTAAATATGATATATCATGAATAACAGGGAAGATGAGTTATATATTTTGCAGTCAGGTATTTTTATGTGATTGTTGTGGTCTATATACGAGGAATTGCAATGTCCAATGTATTATTGTTCACTACTTGTACTGAAATGAAACTTCAAATTTATTTGCGGACAAAAGAAAACAATAATTTAGTTATTAATAGACAAGTATTATATAAACAAAAGACAATTGTAATACTTGATAAATTACCATTTACTGTTATATATATATATATAATTTTTTATTTATTTTTTCCTTTTTTTTACTTATTTTATAATTAATTATATACATATTATAATTTTCTATTAAATATTTTTTCTTCCGATATATTTTTACGTACGAATAAGGAGAGATGATACTAATAAAAGACACTAAAAGAAACATAAATTAATTAGACAAAATATGAATGTTAATTTTACTTGACATTGAAAATATGGGTGCATGTTTATGTACTATTAGAAGAATTATGTTATTTTACATACTTTTGTAATAATACATCTCTTATATATATATTGCATCAAATTTTTAATTGTATATTTATTTTTCTTCTCGTTTTATATCTGTTTTTTATTGTATAAAAATATCTATAGAAATAGAGATTGTAAAATTATAACTTTTAATAAAAATGAATGAACGTTGCTGAATGTACAGCAAAAATGGACGCCGATATCTGTTTTTGACTTTGATAGTATTTCCACTTGTTATGATTTAATGTTGGGTCCCTCGAAATCCCCAACGGTTTGGGGCATGCTCCATTAATAGTAGTACTGCCCAGTGGACGAAGCCTATATATAAAGCATACTCTTCATTCTGCAAGATCACCAACTACCAAGTGGATAAAGTGTGTGTGTGTGTATTTGAATAGTTTTAACGATTATGGGAGTGGCTACAAATTTTCATCGCAAATGGGTCTGTGTGAGTGTTGTTGTTATGTGCATTGTTCTTCAGTTGAGCGTCAGTGTTGTTGCTGATGAGAAGCTTAAGAAAGAAAGGTTTGGAGATGATTGTAGGTTTGGAGGTGGACCACGTTGTGGAGGAGGATTGGGTCGTCGTGGTGGTGGCGGAGGCTTTGGTGGTGGTGGAGGTTTTGGTGCCGGAGGAGGTGTAGGTGGTGGAGTTGGAGGAGGTATTGGTGGTGGTGGCGGTGGTGGTGCTGGTGGTGGAGGTGGAGGTGGATTGGGTGGTGGCTCTGGACATGGTGGAGGCTTTGGAGCTGGTGGTGGTGTTGGTGGAGGAGGGCTAGGTGGTGGAGCAGGTGGTGGTGGTGGTGGAGCAGGTGGTGGTGGTGGTGGAGGTGGAGGTGGAGGTGGTGGTGGTGGGTTGGGTGGTGGTTCAGGCCATGGTGGAGGATTTGGTGCTGGTGGTGGTGTTGGAGGTGGAGTTGGTGGAGGGATTGGTGCTGGCGGAGGAGGAGGTGGTGGTGGAGGTGGAGGTGGAGGAGGAGTAGGTGGTGGTTCAGGTCATGGTGGTGGTTTTGGTGCAGGAGGAGGTGTTGGTGGTGGTGGGGGAATTGGTGGTGGTGGAGGAGGTGGTGGTGGTGGAGGTGGAGGTGGAGGTGGAGGACTAGGTGGTGGTTCAGGTCATGGTGGAGGCTTTGGTGCCGGTGGTGGTGTAGGAGGTGGAGGAATAGGTGGCGGAGGTGGAGGAGGAGGAGGAGGTGGTGGTGGTGGAATAGGTGGAGGCTCAGGTCACGGAGGAGGCTTTGGTGCTGGTGGTGGAGTAGGAGTTGGAGGTGGGGCAGGTATAGGTGGAGGTGCCGGTGGTGGCGGTGGCGGTGGTGGAGGAATAGGTATTGGAATTGGCATTGGTGTAGGAGTTGGTGTTGGAGCTGGTGCTGGTGCTGGTGCTGGCCAAGGTTCGGGTAGTGGTACTGGTATTGGTGGAGGAGGTGCTGCTGGTAAACCTTAACCTGCTTTTGGTTATGCTCCATGTTCCTCACTATGTTATTTTTTATTTCGGCCAAGAGTTGTGTTGAGTTTAAGGTTTTGCATGTTAGTCAGCTAATTGGAACTATACTTCGCAATTTTTGTTTGTAATAATGGGATTACCTGTCCAAAAGATAATTTTACATAAACGGTAATAAATTCCCCTTTTTATTTCTCCTGTATAAATCATGTCTTTCCCAAATGGTTTAATATTGAATTGTCATTTATATATAATAGAATTCACCTTTATTTTCATGAATAATATATACTAACAGTCATGTTAGTTGGATAAATCGAATGTTCAATACTTTAACTTGTGTTTCGTCTACTTAGTTGTGCAGGTTAAACGAGTCAGTGATTAAAATCTTAGTATCTTATTAATCATTTAAATAAACTATTAAAAAAAAAAATCTTATAAAAAATATACAAATTCAAATTATTATATATGATAAAACTTAAATAAATTTCCACAGTAATTCAAAAAAGAATTTAACAAACAAAATTTTAATATCAAATACACTCATCCATAATTTCACACAGTCAAATAAAGTTTCAAGAAATAAATATTAAAAACATTTGACAATAATTTAAATAAAATATTAACAAATACATAAAAATATTACGTAATATAATTTACAAAATCGACAGTGTTAGCGGGATAAAAAATTAGAGTGTGCACATAGGAAATCTTCATATTAAAATAAGAGTAATTAAAATAAGTTTTTAACTGAGATTAGCCCAAGGTCCATGTTTATGCACCCGTGAAGTCTACCACAAAAATCAATAAAAAAAAAATTATGTAAATATTTGAGGTTAAAAGGTTCAGATGATTGGATACTTTTAACTTTTATAATACTCAAAATATAACCATACTCTATATTTAAAAAACATAATTTGAAGTAATAAATTAGACCAGCCAGTGTGAAATGGATAATACTTATGACATAATGTAATTGATATAATAAGGTATATGAACAAAATGTACTATTATGTGATGGTAATCTACCCATCACAATGTATAGAAATTGATGATGTCGTTAGTTAAAAAAGTTTTTCAACAACCCAACCTTACTACTAGTTACTTCTAGAATAGTAAACTTTTACTCTATTGTTGATTTAGCAATAATTAGTTGTCGGACTTATTTCTAAGTAATAACACCATCATTATGTATAAATACATAGATTAATGAATTTTATATAACTCGAATAATAGATTCACTTAGTTTTCCTATTTCATGAGACTCAGATGCACCACAATGATCTTGACAAAGATTATTACTATTTCAATTCAATCTACTTGTTACATGAGCAATATCTAATCTAGAGAAATTCATTTGATACAGTATGTTTCCAATAATTTAGTATATACTTATTTTGATCAATTTATTATTTTAATTTTTTTTCTTCAATTATGTATTAAAATATTAAGAGATGTTAACTAACTTATTGTTATAATAATCAAACTTTTGAGAAATTTTTCAAGATAATAGTTTTAGATAATAATATATTATTTATTATGATATTATCGCTTATTTAACTCAGAATGCCATTTTTATTATTCTTAGTTTTTTTTTATTTTAAAATTTTTTAAAATGTATTTTTTTTTTATATTATTGTTACTTTACACGTAAACCACACTATTTCATTCATCTAAAAACGTTAACATACACTTTACCTAATAATATACTTTCTTCCTTCCCTCTCCGGAGCATAAAAGATTCAAATAATTGATCTTTAATTTATCTATTTAATAAGAGAATGACTGATATAACTTATATGACTATAATTCAATACTTTTGGTTAAAGTATAATTAGCATCTCTTACAAAAGTTGTTTTGAAACTTTATTTTTTAAAATATTTATTATACTCATCTATCTTTTAAATTTAAGTTAAATTTGTGGTTACTTTTAATTTTTTTGAAACACGATTTTTAGTTATATTAATATATTTAAGACATCAAATTTATGTCATTATACATATAAAAATTATGAATCTCAACCAATATTCAAATTAAAAAAACCGTGAACATGATAAAAATCATATAAAATGTAAATTATGTAACCTATAGTAAAAAAAATTGATATTAATTTGAATTTGCTGTTCTCATGCAGTTTTCATCATACTTATAAATTATAGTCTCTTTGGTTCAGCCGGATTAAGAAAAAAAATATGAAGGTAAATAATGAAACAAATTTGAATTCTTAAATTGAATTAAATAATTTTAAACTATTTCAAAATAATAAACGGTTATATTTTAATATATGTCAAGTTTATATTCTTTGAAGGAAAACCTTTGTGAATGCACAGATAATTTTGAATCAAATCAACAGAAAAATGATAGAAAATAGAAAAAAATTATAAATGGAAAGTGTCATGGATAAATTCAATAAACTCATATAAAATCACCATAACATCATTAATAAAATTTAAGGTTTTTTTACGAGAAATTTACGAAAGAAATATTTTGAAATATACTCTACTTATTAAAATTTGTTGAGAATCCAACGTGAATTTTGTCTAAAGGCTTATATAGGCCCAGAAAAGATTATAGAACAAGTTATTTTAAATTAAGATAAAAGACAAGCTAAGAATTTGAGCCACTAAATTCTCAAAGATTAAGTTAAATTTAACTTTCACTAGTTACATGTTATTTTTAATTTAAATTTCATTATCCATTAAATGAAAGATTTAAAATAAAGGTGAGAATTTACTCTTATATTAGGTATGAAATCTAATTTAAGAGAAATCAATTTAAACTTTCTCTCTTTAAATTTAAAATTTGAAATTCAAATCTAATTCTAATTAAATCAAATTTAAACCTTCTGATTTATATGTATATTATAAACTTCACACTTAAGTTCATGATTTCTAATAGCTATCAAAATACAAATTTTAAACAAATAAATACAAAGTAGTTGATACTTACAAGTTGATTAAAAATTTTATAAAATAAAATATAAGTTATTTATAACATTTAAAAGATTAGAAGACTTTAATTCAGAAATTAAATACTCGAGTTTAACTTTACATTTAATCTCAACCTGTTCTTCTAATTTTCTAGTTGTTACTCTTATAATTTTTCTATTCCCTCGTGCCTTAGATAGTCTTCATCATATTTACATGAAACATTTAAATTTAAAGATAAAAGTCAAATAAATTTTTTGTAAATTTAATAAAATGATAATAGACAAAAATATATTTTAGCCAATAATATTCAATGGATTATGATTGACGCAGTATGCAAGGTATTTTAAATTTAAATTTCATATTAATAAAAAATAATTTAATTATATATATTATTTAATTTTGTTTAAATCAAAATTATAAATCTAATTATTAATTAATTAATATTATAAAAGTTAGGTTTATGAACGGGATTCAATAAAAAAGAAAAATTAGAAAAATTCCAAAGACTTGTAACGAGGTGTCGCCTGATTGGACCAACACACGCATAGGCCGACTGAACCGACACGCTTTTCTATTTTATTTTTTTCTAATTCTGCTTCTCTTGTGTTCTCTTATGTTCTCTTCTGTTCTCTAATTCAATTGAACGTCTTTACTTCTTAGAACTTCGAACAACATGTTGCAGCTACTTTACATTGCGATTTTCAGCGAAATGTTTCTGATTCTCACCCTCGTTTTCAAGACCCCACTCAGAAAACTCGTCATCATTTCCTTGGATCGCGTTAAGCGCGGTCGCGGCCCCGTCGTGGTTTCCACCGTCGGCGCAACATTGGTGGTGGTTCTCGCTTCCAGTCTCTACAGCATGGCCAAGATCCAACAACGCACACTTGAGGCTGGTATAGTCAATCCCACCGACCAAGTCCTCATGTCCAAGCACATGCTCGAAGCTTCTCTTATGGGTATCTCTCAAAAACCCTTTTTTCGCTTCTTTACAAAAACCCCTTTTTTCTATTTCTACTAGGGTTCATGGTTTAGGTCTATTTTTTTATTTTATTTTTGTTGATTGTAGAAAAAGGGAAAATCCTTGGAGGAGTACTAATTAAGTAATTATTAAACAAAGTTTGAGTTTTGGCTAAGATTTGATTTCTTGATTGAGTGATTGTGATTAGAGGAGTGATAACCGCATATTATTGGTCAAAATTTATTGAAAACTACAAAATTATGAGTCGGGAGTGTTAAATAAAGAGTTAGACCTGTACAATTTTGTGATTTTCAACTTATTTTTACTGATAGTAGAAATCAGTATAGAAAGTGTTTTTACTAGAATTTCTCTTGTAAGTGTTGTGGTAACTGTTAACTTTCTCTGTGTTGATGTTATTATCTATATATGTGGTTACAGTGATAGATGAATTTTAAGGAAATTCTTTTTTTTTTTTTTACTTCTATATTTGGTCAATATTGATTTCCGTCTATATATTGGAGCGTTTTTTTCAGTGGTATTTGTTGTTCAACACTGGTCTGACTTACATGATGAATGATGCATGTGGGGTTCACTTGGGTTTCTGATTTATTGGTTGATGTCAAATGATTCAATGTTGGGCAGGTTGTCTCCAACTTTCATGTGAATGGGTTTTTATTTAGGGTGGGAGAGTGGTTAAGGGTGTCTTAGGAAGGGGATTGTGAATGTAGGACTTGAGCTTTAGCAACTGAAATCGTGATCAGTGTGCCATATAATTGATTGCTTGAATTTTATGAGTATTGGAGACAAGCCTTATCTTTGTACAATTGGTAATTTTCCTATTCCATTCCACTATAATCTTCATGATCTCTTGTTGCAATGGATGTTTCATGGTTATGCAGACAAACCTTTTAAATTTACTGGAGTGTTGATTATTTGAATTGTGGGATGTTAAGAAGTAAAATGTTGGCTTGGATTAACTAGAAAAAATTCAAATGATTCTTATGAAGAGATTATAACAAAAAATGGGAAGAAGAAACAATGATGAGTTGTTAATTATCTCCTTTACATTGCTAATGTAGAATTATATACACGAGCTTATTGATTTCTCACATGCTTTTAAATTATAGAGTTTTGAATTTTGCCAGTGTCTTGCAATATGGTTCAGTTGCCCAATTTAATTATTTCTTTATTTCACGATAATGCTTTCAAACTATAAATCTGAATAATAAATTGATGGTTACTCTGGTAATCTGGAGCTTTGTGATATAACTCATATTAGCACTTTTGTTTGTTATATAATGCTATGATAAGATCACAAGAGTGAGCTCCTCTTTTTTCCTTTGTGGAAGACATATTGTAAGATCATTTCATCAAATCAATGACAATCTTGATTGGCATTGTTTTTTGTTCCTTTGCCTTTAATATTTCAAACAAGAGAGCCTCTTCCTACTAGATAAGTTGGATAAAGGACACCATTCTGTTTTGTCAAAAATCTACCTTTCAGATAAAGGTTATTTAGGTCTAGCTTTCAGGATGTGTTTGAATGTTTGTTTATTCACTGTACTCTTCTTTTATTCATAGATATTTTAGTTCTTGAATTTGAGCTTTCACACATAATGTGTGCAGGGTTTGTGCTGTTCCTCTCTCTGATGATTGATAGATTGCACCATTACATAAGAGAGCTTCGTTTACTCAGGAAGACCATGGAAGCTATTAAGAAACAAAGCCGAAGTTTTGAAGATGGTAAAAATGGAAAGACAGATGAACTTAAAGCATTGACTGAAGAAATTGCCACATTGAATTCCAAAGTTAAGAAACTAGAATCCGAGTGTGAGGCAAAAGGAAATCAAGCCAAGACTTTGGAAGCTGAAGTAGAGTCTCTTAAAAAGCAATCTGAGGGATTCCTTATGGAATATGACCGCCTATTGGAAGACAATCAGAATCTTCGAAGCCAGTTGCAGGCCATTGACGTCTCTGACAATAAAAAGAGTATGTGATTGTTGAAATATCTTGAAAAAATGTTTTATCCTTCGTTTTTAACTCTTGTTTGAGTGTGACATGTTTTCTTAATGAGTCACAGTTGTAAATAAGTGTTTAAAGACAGAGATCTGTAACGTGCATTGAGTGAACTTCCTGTACTTTTAAGTAGCTCATATATACTATATGTATAGGTGATTTAGTCAGCCTATAACCATATTGTTCATAATGGTAAGATGATAATAAATGAACACATATTTATCACCTTAGCTGAGTTTTCAGTTTTTATATTCATATAGTTGCAATATAGTTGGTGTGTATCAGTAGTGAACTTTGAAAATCACGTGTTATTGGACACTTCGAAAATAAGATCAATATTCAAATGACTACAAGCAATCCAATTAGAGATCACAAGGGGTGGCGAGTTTATAAATGGTATAATACTAAAATTTGTTGGTTATGATATCAAGTACACAAAAGCTAAAGCACACTTCATGTTGTAGAGATGTTAGTTTCACTTCACGTTTAAAACCTTAAGAGACAACACACGATTTTCCTCAAGCTAATAGATAAAACCAAATCATAAAACAGCTAGCACAACTTGTAAATGGTGCCTCTCATGGCATGCCATAGCAGGTGGAAAAAAGAACCTTTAATGCTCCTTTTCCGCCTCTTTTTTGTACATTTTTTAATAAGGATTAATCTCAATTCACGTTGAACACCATGTTGATACCCACCCTTTTAGACTATAAATTGATCATTTCATTTTCTTTTGTTATACTAGACATTTTTTTCTTCAAAATTATTCAGCTTAAACCAAGCCATTGGTCTAGTTTCAACGTTATTCACTTTACACAACTAATTTATTCATGAACTTCCTCGCACTCACATGATACATGACACACAAATTAACCAAACAAAAAATCTTTAACGCATATAAAAATCATTAATCTAACCTCTTACTTTAAACTCAGTGCTATAAATTTGATCCAATTTCACAAACCACATTCACCAACATCATATCTACCCTCCATAAAAAATGGCATCAACAAAATTCTTATCCATCTCATTGCTTTTCATATGCATAACAACAATTTGCAACGCCCAACAAACATTAGTGTTCTATCTCCAAGACGTAGCAACAGGGTCCAATTCAACAGTTTCACCAGTCACAGGCATAATAGGAAAGGACTGGACCTACAACACATTCGGAACAATATTCGCCATAGACGACCCAGTAATGCTGAGCCCAAGCCCAGTATCAGAGCTAGTGGGCCGGGCCCAAGGCATGCTGGTGGTGGGGTCCCATGACGGTGCTAACGTTAACGTGGTGCTTTCAATTGTGTTCACAAATTTGCAGTATAGTGGTAGCACCATTGAGATCCAAGGCATTAGTCGTCAGCGTGAGAATTATAAAGAGCTTTCAGTGGTTTCTGGAACTGGCAGGTTTCGCTATGCCAGAGGCTATGCCGCGTTTGAAACTGCGTATTATGATCCAGTTTCTGCACACACTGTTATTCGCTTGACTATAAATTTGAGAACTTTTTAAGACAAATATTTTAAACTCTCATGTCATCATGTGGTTAATTGTTGGTTATAACTAAATTATAACCTAAACCAGCAATAATAATCTGTTAATCAAGAGGCTTCATTGCACACTTTTTCTCTTTTTATACGTACTTTATATATTATACTAATTTTCTTTAATTATTTGAACCATATTATACTATATTTATTATGAGAAAGGTTGCTGTAAATGTTAAAGAAAATAAGAATGAGAAAACAACGACGTAATATATTCTTATATTTTCAATATGCACTTGCCTATTTAGTTATTTAAGGAGCAATTTGAGACCAGATAACGAATTTTCTTTAGGATGCATGTAAATGACCAGATTGAATGTTTTGGTTGAAATTATTCGTTTAAAAATTCCCTGAAAAGCTAATTATAGGTTAAACGAAATTATTTGTTTAGAAATTTCTTGAAAAGCTAATTAAAGACTCTTCTTTTTATCAGAATAATAAGAGTGACTCTTGTACTCCTTTTCTAAAGTGATAAAATAAAATTAAGATATATATTTTTAATAAGAAGTTAAATCAATCATTAGAAAAAGAATTAGACAAAAAATTAGAATACACTCGGATAAAATAAAATTTTCATTGAAAAGAAACAAATGAAAAAATGTATTTATTTTTCAATTTTTATTTTGTATTTTAATTTTTTTATTTCAATAACATTTTTTTCAAATGAATATATGGCTAATTTGTAGTCTCAAAACTCAAACCATGAAACCACGGTATTTGTAAATTCATAATGTTTTTTTTTAATTTCTTTTACTGTAAAAAAATGAATTTGTGGATTTATTGATTTAGGTTTACTGGTTCATAAAATATGTTCTTATTTATAATAATTTTATATATATTTAATAAGAATAACATCATTTCAATTTATTAATTTCTTATGCGTTAATTTTTCACAGAAAGACATCAATTGTAATTACAACAGTTTTTAAGAAATTCGATTAAAATGCATAAGAAATATATGGGAAGTGGCTATGATCGAAACACAATAGTAATGAACAAGGGAGTGATTATGACTATCATTGATTGAATAAGGATAATAGAGGTGGAGTAAGACGGTGAAGATAATATGATTCTACTCTTGTATAAAAGATCATTTTAAGGGTATTCATTGTTTTTTTTCTTCTATATTTTGAATTCATTGTAAGGTTTATTAATGAGATATTCTCTCATTTTCATAAAAAAGGGTATTCGATCATCTAAGTTATTTAATTTTATAAATATTTTTGGAATAAATTTAAATTTATAATATTACTAATTAAAAGTAATTAATTTAATTAATTTTATTTGTTTTAATTGATTAAATGTTTATTTTTTATGTATATATTAAAGCTAGTAATTAATATAGTAGCGGTAAAAGTAATGCAATGATTAAGAATAACAAAATACAACAATGATTATAGCAGGTTACTTGGGTGTTTATGATTTGAATTATTAATAGTTTATACATATAATAATTGTAGTCATGAAAATATCAATAGAATTAGTGTTATGACGGCAATGGTTACAATAAAATTAATAATATGATGAAAATGATAAATAAAATAAAATAAAATAAAAAACAACTAATACGATAGAGACTGGTTAAGAATTAATGCACTGGTTTAGTTTTAAAAATTAAAAATTACTAAATTTAATTTATATTAGAAAAGCATGAGATTAGATCTAATTATAATTGATTTATTTCAATTTTCAAGAAACATACAAAGGTTAAATCAATTCTAAGGTTCAATTCCATTTCAAGGTTAAATTACAATTTTATTTATTTTTTAAATAATTAGTAGAAGTCCTTTAAAAAAAAACAAGAAGAAGCGAAGGATAGATATGGGATTTATGTTTTTTAAAGTAAATTTAGTCTTTTTTTAAACAAGTATTTTGAAACAATTCATGCAATACTCAAAATCATGACTTGAAATAATTTAATTTACCGTTTTTTCAATTATTAAAATCTGAACAACTTAATAATAATGTGAAAATTTGGGTACAAACTTATAACCACAGTAATCATTATGCGTTACTGTGATGGATCTTAGTCTTCATATCACGTTTATAGTACTACTCAAACACGATTCTCGTCAAGTGATGAGTTAACGTAAGGAAAGTATTCATCCTCACGAAATCAATCAAATCACTAACGGTCCCTTTTGCTGTCTATTCATTATTTAAACAAATAAATTTAGTCTTTTTAAATCTATTTAAATAAATATTTTAAAACAATTTGACCATGTTCAAAATCGTGACTTGAAATAATTTAATTTATTGTTTTTTTTTTTAAATTATTAGAATCTGAACAACTTATAATGTGTCCACACACGGTTTTATCATAACAGTAACGCATCATTGTGTGTTATTCTTACACGAAAGCTTAGCACATTTCATGTGATGAATCATAGTTTCTTTTATCATGTTTCTATAACCCCATTTTAATTCTTTATATTTTTTTCTCTCCTAGGAACTCTGATTCTTCACTTTCTGTTTCTAATTTTTTTTCATCAAGATACTCACGTGATAGATGTTTGCACAAAAGATTAAAAAATAAGTAAATTCTTTAACGCCTACCAAACCACTTATTATAAATTCCTGCCAATTATGCAAACCAAATTCATCAAACTCTCTCAAACATTTTGCAGCACCCCACAAAAAAATGGCACCAATGAAATTCTTGTCCCTCTCAATGCTTTTGATATCTACAATAATGGTTTATAAAGCTTATGGTCAATTACCACAACCTACACCTAATGAAACAACCATGGTGTTCTACCTAGATGACATAACAACAGGGCCTAATCCCACTGTTACTGCAGTAACTGGCATCAAGGGAAAGGATTGGTCCTACAACACATTTGGAACCATATTTGTGGTTGATGACCCTGTCATGCTGGGCCCAAGCCCAACTTCAACAGTAGTGGGCCGGGCCCAAGGGCTTCTTATAGTTTCTGACCATGGTGGTAATAATGTTAATGTGGTGCTTTCGATTGTGTTCAACAATTTACAATATAGTGGTAGCACTTTGGAGCTCCAAGGTGTTAGTCGACAACGTGAGGATTATAAAGAGGTTTCTGTTGTGTCTGGAACAGGCAAGTTTCGATTTGCAAGGGGCTATGCTTCGTTGCAAACTTCGTTTTATGATCCACCAACTCAACATTCTATTATTCGCTTGACTATAACTTTGCAACAAAGTTAATTAAGTCATGCCATTAAATTGTCCTTTTTGTTAAATAATGTTGAACCGTGCTGTTCTAATATATGTAAAAGGGACATGAAAATGTTAATGCATCCTTGATCTTTTTAATTCAAAGTATTATTTTATTTTCGTGTTTATGTTTAATAACATATTAAATGAAACTTATAACTATCACAATCAAGAAAATTAGCATTGGCCTAAAAAAAAGGGTAGCTTTGTAAAGATTGTGACCAGGGTGCATTGGATAGGGACCAATAATTTTCTTCTATCATGGATATAAGTAACCTCTCAATCACTTTCCTATCAGAAACTCTTTAACTGGAAATGGTATATGGAAAGTAACATCATAAGGTACATTATTAGATCTTCTATTAATTCAGATGAATCCAAGTCCTGAAATCTACACCACAATCAAAACACACCTAAAGTTAATGTAGAAAGTGACAGTTCTATCAAACTTTTATTACTCAAAAGGACAACACTTCTTCAAACAAAGGAGAAGCTTAGATGCAATTATATAAGATTAGGGCCTAAGGCCCGTTCATATAACCTTGCACGATATGTGGATCGGCTTGCATAAGAAAATTTTTATTAAAAAATATTTTTTTAGAAAAAAAATTAAAAGAAATAAATATTATCCATCAAATAAAATATTGAAATTCAATAATAAATCTTAATACATTAATAAAAATATAAATAGAATATAAAAATGTTAACATTATCTGAATCGAAATAAAGTTCCAACAATAAAAAATAAAATTTCTCTACGACAGTTTAAATAAAATATTAACTAATAAAATTTTAATATCAAATATATCACTTCTTATAGAATGCTATAAAATTAAAGAAATTTTCAACGGTAAATATTAAAAATAAATAAAAATCTGAACAAATTATTAATAATGATTAATTTAGTTTTTGGTCCATTTAGTTTTTAGAGTTCTGACTCTTAACTCCCGTAAAATTTGTTAACTTTAAGTTTTCATCTCTAAAAATAATCTCTAATGTCAATTTAATCATTAGGTGGTACTTTCTTATATAACCGAATTAGTACTCAATGATTGTAATCTAGTGATAATGACCAAAAATGATGAGAAAAACAAATAAAAGACTAAAAATTGTCAAAAAAATTTCACAACAATTATTAGAACTCTAGAAAGAGGGAAAAAGATTTAATTAACTCTATCAATACATATATAAAAAATATTAAACAATATAATTTTACAAATATATGATCTCTGAAAAGTAATCCTTTAGATAATAAAAAAATAATTTTGTTAGGTTCGAGGACGGTACCCGGATACCCATCCTAACAAGAATAATTGACGTGAAATATAAAATCAGGATTTTTTTTAAGAAAGTAAACAATAAAATAGAACTTAAAAAGAAAATATACCAAGAATAATAATACAAGGGAATGTAATTATTATTGCTCTTATTAGAATGGTCCCCTTATATAAGAGCGTGTATAGTTGTAAATGACACAAACTTTAGGAACAATTTTTGGCTTATACTTAAATCCTCCAACAGACACATAATCCTATTTCCCACTCGTTGTCATGAGTTGTGACTGGTAGTGGTGACACAGGCAATGGTACCATACTCTTTTCTAGTAATTGATTCAGAGAGATTGGTTGATAAAAAGATTTCTATACTTTTGATTACTAACCTATAAATACATCACCCTCTTCACCAAAAAGTATCATTGTACTGAGTACAAAGGTTGGAATGGGTGACAACGAGAATCATCCACAGACCCATGTAGTACTACCAATAGATGATTCACTAACCAAAACTCAATCAAATTGCAACTCTCAAATCCAAACCAAATCTTTGTCCTATATTCTGACACAATTCCATGCAGGGTACTTTAGGATTAGTCTATCTCTCTCAAGCCAAGCCTTCTTATTAAAGATCCTCATTGAGCCAATTCAAGATGCACATCCTCTTAGACTTTTATTCTCATCAGTACCCTCTTCTGTTCACACTCTCATGTGGTTCCTAGCCTTGATCGCACTAGTCACACTCTCTTCTCTTTACATTTTAAAATGTTTTTTTCACTTTAACATGATCAAGGATGAGTTCCTAAACCATGTTGGAGCAAATTACCTATTTGTCCCCTGGATTTCTTGGCTCCTTTTGCTAGAATCATCACCATTCCTCTCCCCAACAACAGTGTTTTACAAAATACTTTGGTGGGTGTTTGTTGTGCCAGTGGTGATGCTTGATGTTAAGATTTATGGCCAATGGTTTACACAAGGGAAGATGTTTTTGTCAATTGTGGCAAATCCAACAAGCCAGTTATCTGTGATTGGGAACTTGGTAGGGGCACAGGCTGCTGCACAAATGGGTTGGAAGGAGAGTGCATTGTGCATGTTTTCTTTGGGAATTGCACATTATTTGGTGCTTTTTGTTACTCTTTATCAGAGGCTAGGAGGGAACAATAACCTCCCTTCAATGCTGCGTCCAGTTTTCTTCTTGTTCTTTGCAGCACCAAGCATGGCTAGCTTGGCTTGGAACAACATTTGTGGCAAGTTTGACACCATATGCAAGATGCTATTCTTCCTCTCTCTCTTCCTTTTCATGTCCCTGGTAATTTAATTTCTTTAATTCTTCTAAGTTATCAAATAGGAAGCAAAAGAAAATAAAAAATGATTGAGACATCTGATTGAGTCTTCTGCTTATATTAACTGCGACTTAGATTCAATTTTTAGGTGATATGTAAATTTTGTTGCAAATATTATTAAGATTATAGTCTTTCTTAACTTTATAAAAGCACGTGTCTCTTTCTAAACTAACTTTTCTCAATTGAAAGAAGGAAATCCTACTATTTTGCTTGGAAGTCCTAAAGGATATATACAATTTAAATGTTGTAAAATTGTTTACGTTTGTGTTATACTCATGCTCGATTTGATTTATTCGTCATGTTGAAGTATCGAAGTTGCATTTCACTAGAAAGCTGGTCCCTATTGATAAGTTGATTATCAACTTGGTCCTTAGCTGTTACAGCTTGCAATATAATGCATATAACTTAGACAATTCATTTTATAGTGTTTCCTAATGAGACTTTTGAGTTTCTATGTTGTGGTCCCTTATAATGCCAACTCAAAACTCTTGTATAGAATCAGAAACTTTTCGATGTCGTTTATTGTTTAGTGTACTTGGATACCACATGCCACATGTAGGATACATGTATTAGCTAGTTTTTGGTAAGAGAACACATAAGTATTTTTTTTAAGTAATAATTTGTTCTGAATTGAATAGAATGAATGTTATTGCAATTATTCTTAGTTCAAGACTAGACTAACAAATAAAGTTACTAATTACTTTTCTTGTGAGTTTGAACTAATAGGTTTCAAGGCCTTTACTATTTAAGAAGTCGATGAAAAAGTTCAATGTGGCATGGTGGGCTTATTCTTTTCCTCTGACGGCTTTGGCACTGGCTTCAACAGAGTATGCACACGAAGTTAAGGGAGTTGTGGCTCATGCAATTATGTTTGTTTTATCATTGGTCTCACTTTTGGTGTCTCTGATCTTAATGGTTATCACTGCACTCAACATTAGCAGGCAAGCCTTTACAGGCTCTTAAAATTAACTTAAAACAGATAGAAGCATTGTATGACAATGTGATTATAAATAAGATATTAGTAATTTGAATATAATCTATATCCCTTACGGAACATATATCCAAAGGAATCTACTCTGCCACCACACCATTCTATTTATTAATGTAACGTGAGCATTGGTGAATTTGTTTAGTATAGAAATATATATTAGACTCACGTACGTTCTTTATTATTTCTAGATAGAAATACAATACCATTGAGTATTGAAGGCTTTTTAATCATAGACTACCATTGTTATAGCTTGTGAAAATCGGTGAAGATTTTGCTTCAATGTTCTATTATCCAAAATTGGTTCTTAATAAGTAGTTAGTACCATTCCTGTTTATTGTAAAGCTCAAAATTCGTAATATAGATCATCTTTAAAGATATATGTGTGTAATTATCCTAATAGCAAGAAATTTTGTTACTTGGCTAGTGTGATTGTTAAACTACATACAAGACTGTACGTATATATACTTAGGCCATGAACAACCATTGTTTATGACTCATGGTGAAGAGGAGGGAGTAAGAATGAAAAACAGCTTTTCATATAACCAGAGCATGATGAAATTCAACAAATAAATTTGCATAGTAATATGAATAAAAAACTAACAAAAATAAAATACAATTACAGTGTTCAAATTATGGCTCTTTCTAGACAGGATATACCTGGTAGACAACTACAATACGCAGACAATAAGTTATAAAATATGAAAAGGGAGAAATACACGTGTATAAAATAATGTGAAGAGAAAGAAATACGTATATATATATTCTGTTGTGAGTGAGTTGAATAATTAATTGCGAAATAAAGTTGGTCTAGAAAAGCTTAATTAGATTTTTTAAACATACTTATTTTAATAATTTGTTATTTTTTAAAAAATCTACTTCCTTTTTTAAAATTGTTTATATAAAGAGTCTTTGACCCAACTTATCTAGGGAGAGAAATAAAAAATAATAATAATAAGTTGGTTCAAACCATTCTTATTACCATAAAAATTAATTAAAGCATACCCAATGGTTATATCTACAATTCAACATATTTAAATGAGTTGTCTCAAATTGTCTGTTGCTAGGTGCAAAATAAATTTCATAAAAATTATATTTAAATTAATTTACTCTATGTTAAATTTTAGTTTATGATTCAAATTTTATTAAAATGACATCTAAAAGATTTTTTTCCTTTTTAGCAATGTAACCAAACATGTATTATGGAAGTGTTATTTGCACTTTGCACCTTCACTTTATAGAATGACTAAAGAAATATTGTCAATCATACAAAACTAAGAGGAATGAAAGCAATTGTTTAATGATCAAGAGGTGATGATCTAATTTTAGACATAAACAAGATTAAAAAAAATGGTGACAGCCCATACAGATTTGGGCTTTCCAAAGTGCATGAACCAACCTTAGAAGGAGCCCACACCAAAACACACCACATGAAAGTCATATGAATGTCATGTTCATGGCGTCTGAGTGACAGAATTCTGCACGTGAGATGTGTTAGTTATTAGGACAAGTGACCGCAGGTGGCTCGAGTCGAGTAAGGAAAAATATTTAATAAATAATTATAATATATAAATAATTAGATAATTAATTATAAAATAAAAAAAATTAATGAAATATGTAAGTTAGTTCAATTAAATTGGCTGCATATTAGATTTGGTTGAGGGGTCGAATGAATAAAATCTTAAAGTATAAATTAATTGATGAATTTGGGTTGATTTTTCATCCAAATCAAATTTGAACTGGGATGAAATTACTACGTAACATATATATCTAAGTTTCATAAAAAATTCAATAAGAAAAATAAATTATTCAAATGAATGGATATCATGCTAAGTAATTAACCTTTATCTTCTTTATTTTTATTTGATTCAACATCATTACATCAATATTTAATCGATGTAAAGTTGAGTTAGGTTAAACAAGCTTATCAATCTATTTTTTTAATACTCATGTTAATGAGCTTTAATTTTAAGTACAAATTTATTTTAATAATTTTTTTCTGGATAACTCATGATATCCTGATACTAAGATTATATATCACATAGAATGCGAGATACTAAGATTATATATCACATAGTAATGCATTGTTGCACAAACTAAGAAAAAGCATCATCAATATATATATATATATATATATATATATATATATATATATATATATATATATATATGTCTGAGAGGGAGTTTGGTGTGTCTCTAGTACTGAAAATATTTAATGGAATGTCTTTTTTCTCTCCTCTCCTACCGAAAATTTTAAGTTACTAGAGATAAATTTTACATGTCGAGAGGTATCTCACTCTTTCAAAAGTAAATCCAAATCAAATTCAAATTAAACATTCAACTTCAAATAGTTTAGAAGTTCATAGTTCATGTACAAACCAAAAGAATTCAAATTAAGACGCAAAACCATCACAACCATCAATGGATCAAAAGGCCGAAAAAGTAGAAAGCCAAACATTAATTATAGTAAAATGTCAAGTCTGTGTCATTAATCATTGGCCCCTTTTAGAAATATAATCATCAAACTTCTTAATTTTTTTTTTCCTCTTTGCACTTTGTTTTTCTCATCTTCGCCCCCTGCTTGTTTTAAAAGTTCTTGACACATTTCAACGGAACCTTTAACCAACTAAATTCCCCTAGTACATGAAGCTTTACCTCTTTGAAATCAATTATAATCACAGCATAAATATATCTTAACCATCTTTTGTCTCCATGAGACAAGTGTTAATTTTGTACATGGGTTAGGATACCTAGTTCCTACATTGAATATAAATTTTTATCCTTATATAAAAGAGTTTTCATTTTGTCCGAATAAAATTATAAAAATTCAGTCATTCACCTCAGTATTTTAATAAAAGTATGTTATTTAGCATTAGATAACATAACATATTACCTATGATATGTAAAATTATGTATTAATTTATTTTATTTTATTTTATTAATTTAATATATTTTACTTATTAATATATCTCATTAGGATGTAAAATAAGATCAAATTAATAAATTAAATTAAATTAAATTAATCAATTCATAACTCCATGTATTACGTGACAATTAATATATTGTACTATACATATTGACATTACAAAGTAATAAATATTTATAAAAAAAGAAATGAATATCAAAATATCTAATCAAAATTCAGCTTTATTAAAGAAAAACTGTATATTATGTATCCAATTATACAATATTAGAATTCAGGAAAAAAAAACAATTTCAATTTAGTTTCCTTGTTCATATAATTAGCAAATTGTGAGGGAATGGCATGTGAGGCAGAATAAGTCTGCTAAAAAAAACCCTAAACCTATGAAAAATAATAATTTCGTATGTATCTTTGTTCCCGGCCGGAAAACCTCATCATTTAAAATGTAATCAATTTTCAGATTTTGTTATCTTCTGAATCAACGCATGCATGTAGATTCATGCTCTAACACTTTGGGTTAGCTAGTGTTCCATATATAGTATAACTTTTATTCAATACAAAATGATTTATTAGTATAAATATTACAAATTTATACTATTTATATAAAAATTATATACTAACAAATAACAAGTGATTTTGTTGATGAAAAAAACTGACAAAATCTAACTTAGGAAAAACTAACAGTAATGAAGCAACAAGTTTATGTGTACAATTAGGTATGGAGGATGAAAGGGCAATGAAATACAAGAAAAAAAAAAACAAGATTTTTTATTTAATGAATCCAAAATGAATATCAAGAAATTTATAACTTAATTCTTATTCAATTAATTGAGTAAGATACCTTTTGACAAAATGAAAAATACAAGTGACTATAATTGTGAAAAACTGATGCAGCTAACCTATTCAGCCAAATAGGAATTTAATACTCTCATATTTATCTAATGGTTGATTTATTTTTATTAGTTTTATAAAAAATAACGTGTGTCAAATAAATTCTTTTTAAGATGAAAATTAAGAATTTTTTTAACAAGTTGTTCAAGGTATTGTTTGAAAACAATAAAAATTAATTATTTATGAATAATTATGGTATGGGTGGACATAAAATTACCGTTTGGATCAGCATATTAGTTCATTTAGTGCTTGATGGACTTGTATCCACTACAATCCTTTTCAAGTTTAGCTGCCTAGTCCATATTCCAATAAAAAAATCCATTTTTGAGCATTAAGCTTGAGTCTTATATTTTTTTTTACCTAATTATTAGAATAATATATATACTCATTTTTAAAGTGTATTAATAGTTACTAAGTTTTGTATATCTTTAATTTATTTTGAAGTCGTTAATAAATTATTTATTCATTTATCATCCAAGTGAATATATTTATTGGACTATTCACAATATAAGTATTTTTGGTTGAAAAAAATAATTCTTAAATTACTATTCATTAAAGTTGCCTTGTATGATATTAGAGCAACTTCATTAGTATACTTTAAGTTGTTTTAGGTAAGTAACAACTGCAAAACTTAATTTTTTCTATCCCTAGAGGGAAGTGAAATAATTGCTCGTAGATAAAAAAAATTAGCCTACTTAAACTTTGTTATATTCACGGTTAATAGCCTTATAGGCACTAAAAATAATGGTTATAGATGCTTAACTAGTTTGAAAACAATAGATTAGACAAATAACAAATTCTTGGCCTAAATATTAATTGGCACCATTCCTAAGTCTATTTCAAAGATGAAGGGACCAATTCCAAGTTGGGGACAAATTTATAGTTTTCCTGGTTTTGAGTTTGAAAACAATTATTGTGTGGAAATAGTTCACCTTTGCAACATTGGGATAAATTCAAGCCCAACATTACTTCTAATTGTGTGGGAGATTTTGGTAAAGCAAAGTCCATGGCATGACAGTTGGTCAATACAAAGACTTTGCTCTGATTCTTGCAATTGTTTTGCTATAATATCAATAAACTTCATTAAAAAAAAGAGACGAAAATAAAATAAATTTCTTCAAAAATTAAAATTAATTTCTGTATTAGCTAATTTGTAAAAATTCTCTAATATTTTAGAGAATATTAAAAATGAAAGTTTCTACATGTTATAAAAATTAATTTTAATTTTTAAAATTATTTATTTCTTCTTATATTTTTCTCTTAAAAACCCTAAAAAAAAGAACTTTACTCAATCAAGTCATAAATGAAAAAAAAAAAGAAAAAGGAAGGTAACAAGCCAATTGATAACTATACATTCATTAAGGTATCACCTCAAAAGAAACTTGTTTAAAACTACCTATAGGTGATAAGGGTCGAGTTATTGATGTGAGATGGATCCAAAAAAAGGAAATTCCTCTTATAATCCAGAAATGATTTATATATATATTTTATAGAAACTTAAAATTAAAATAGATGATAAAGTAGTAGGGAGACATGGAAATAAAGGTATTGTTTCAAAGATTTTGTCTGTATGTCTTATTTACAAGATGAAAGACCTGTTGATATGGTCTTCAATCCATTAGGGGTATCTTCATGAATGAATGTAGGATAAATATTTAAATGCTCACTTAGCACAAAACATATATTTTAACTAACCAACCTTCTCACAAAACATATACATGTACATTTTTTTCTTCACACATCTAATAACTGGTTGTCTAATTATTTATTATTTATATGTTACAGTTATCTACTAAATATTTTCTTTAATTACAGTGAGACACTTGATTATTAAAAAAACAAAATTGGTGCATCTTTTGAATTCAGAAAGTGAGGATCTCATAGCTGAATATTTGTTAAAATCCAGAAAATTTTTTAGCCAAGCAAATATAATTGGTTGTGGTTGGTTTGGTCAATTGGTCTTGTCAAGAGATCAACACAAGAACCTTGTTTCTGTTAAAGGTTATTGTTAGCATGCCGTTGACAGATTGCTAATTCACGCCTACTTAATTGAAGAACTGAAGCTAGATTAATGGCTGCATGAGAGTGAGGGTGAAAATTTATCTCTACAATGGCATGTAAGACTCAATTTCCCAAGATTCAGTTCATTCAGTTCATGGCACGATAAAAAAGATGTGTTTATACAATCTTACAGATTATCAATTTAGACACAAAATCTATTATGAGATGAAATAATTGGAGTATGCCTTGTTTTGAGTTTTAGATATTTTTCTCAAGAATATGAATATGAGCATGAGAATACAATATTCTGATACAAGTTATTAAAGAAAATCATCAGATATTATATATTTTTACTAATTCATATTATACATATTTTTTTCTCTTCTTATTATCATATGAAATGTGACGATATTATATTCCATAGTTATTTTTTATTTTCACATTATTTTACGTAATTTATTATTTTTAAAAATAATAAATAGGTATGATACTTTTAATAAAAACAATATTCTAAGAAAAGTATTCCAACAAATATTATTTATTTTCGTGAAGACGATTTCTTAAAATCATATCAATTTGTATTTTGACATGATTTAAGATCAGAATCTAAACTCGTTCTCTAGGTTACTTCAACCTCTGATACTTGTGTGAAAACATAGGAACTTTGGTCTCTCTAGCACCGAAAGCAACTCGTTCGCGTTCTAACAAACAAAAAGGAACCAAACTTTTTTGCACTTACGACGACTCAGTAGCAAATACCAATTTGTAAGACTTCCTTAAACATGACACTTACCCGTAAGACCGGGTCTTTATTACATCGGGTCAAAACAACTCCATCGTAAAATTAGCCTAAACTAATGAATTGAAATTTGGAAATTTTCTGCAAGATATATGACTAGATGACCCAAGTTTAGTGAGTTTCTAGAGGAACAACTACTCTACAACCCTGGAAGAATATAAGTTTGATTTGTATTTGGGTTGACTTTGTTCTGATTTTTCATTAGAAATATCTCTAAGTTATAATGGGGGTTGACCAACTATGATTCTAATGCCTTTCTACTTGTCTTGTTTGTTCTTGTGTGCTACATTATTCTTAAATACAAAGTCAACCACTGAAATTCTGACAACTTTTTTGTTTTTGCCAATTGCCAATTCAGTCGTAAACTTATTATTTAACCATTGATCGAATTTGCTTATTAGATTGACTATATACGAGTTGCTCTTTTTTTATTCAGGTGGTGGTTGATGGATAGAAGCTTCAAATAACGTAATATTTGCCACATATTCGCTTTACTTAAAAATATGTAACCTGTAACGCTATACTAGTTTGGTGCAAGAAAATGGAATTTAATGAGTTGATAATTTACCTTTTAACCAACTTGGGGGGTCAGGGAATTTTATCTCTAAACCTACCAATATCATAGAGAGATAACATATGAGGGAAAAAGAAGAAGAAGACAAAGTAAAGCCACCAGCTGAGGACAATGAGGGACAATGCTCCAAAGGGTGGCCACATTGGTTCCCTATGGTTGTGTCCATTGGAATCATCCATCACAAATAATAGAAGAGAGGTTGAAGCCAATTCCATTGGGATATGATGGGTCGGTTGGGTGTCTTTAGGAAATAGCTATTCTTGCTTTGTTTTTGTTTCTTCTTTCAGATGTACCACAAAAAAACCAATTGGGACATGCTTTCCCACCTTGTTCTCTTTCCCTGGCCATATTTTATCTTAGTTAGTTTACCTTTTCCATCAAATACAAAAAAATAAAGTTGGATTTCAAAGGCTACCATTATACCTACCAAATTGGTTTTTCATGCGTTTGTTACTTTTGTACTAAAGTTACTATATTCTCTTGTAATGTAATGGCCAGAATGGCTCAAGGAAGATGCTCAAGTAAATCCAAAACTATCTCCAAGGGTGTTTGAACCTAGAAATGTTAAGGAAGCTAGAAGCTGAAATAATATCTATTTAATTTTTGTTTTCACATGTATGCTTAGTTTTAATCTATTTCCCACGTGAAAAACAATTTGAAATTAATATTGATAACGTGTAAGGACGGAAATAATCCGTATACTTTTCTTGGATAAAATAGTCTGTACACCTAATGACAGAGATTAAATTGAGAAGGATTTTTTGCATAACAGCTTAGTTTGAATCTGTACACCTACTACAGATTTGTTTTATGCAATTTAAGATTAACATAGAGTGAGGGAAGTAGAACAGAGGAGAATGAAATATTGAATAATTGAATCATAAAAAAAAATCTGATGTTAATTAATATTATCTGAGCAATGCCTCAGTCAAAATTGAGATCACTGACTACAACACTAGCACTCTACATTTTGTGTTCTGACAAGTGTGTCCACTAATTTCTACCACTGACATTGCTTTTCACCAACACATGCTGAGACACACCATTACTAGAAGAACCTGTCTCTGTCCCACAATTGCTAAAACCTTCAACTTCAGCAACTCCCCCATTTTCTCTTGTTGTGATCCAATTCACATCATCTTCATCATGTCGTGCCCAACATGGCACCCCTGAAGACAGAGCCAACATTCTGACCCTCCCAACAGCCGAAATTTCAAAACTTTTTGTGTTGTGAATCAAATTGCCAAGACTTTCTGACTCCTCCACACAACTCCAAAAGCCTTGCTCAAGAATACTAGTTGGGGTACTTGAATTTGATTCCAAAACTACCTTGTTGCTATTGAAACAAAATTTCTCAATAAATGGATGATTCAATAGTTCACTAGCTGTCCACCTCTCTTGTGGATTCCTCAATAAGCACTTCCCTAAAAAATCCTTTGCTTCCTTGGATAGAAAACAAGGAATTTTAGGCACTTCATTAGAATATGCTATATGATAAAGAACTGAAAAAGGATCTTCCACATTAGGCCATGGTGCACCACTAGTAACCATTTCAATCAAAGTACACCCAAGTGACCAAATGTCACTAGCACACCCTTGTTCCTCCCCACGTGCCACCTCCGGCGCCATGAACATCGGCGTGCCGCCGATCGCCGTCGTCTTGTCCACCACCCTCTTAGCACAACCAAAGTCACCAATTTTAGCCCCATCTTCACCAATTAAGATATTTGCACCTTTTATGTCACAATGCACCACCCCTCTTGAATGCAAGTAATCAAGCCCCTCCACAATTTGTCTCGTGTAGCGTGCGATCGCCGGCTCCTCCAGCCGGCCACCGTGCCGGCGTGTCGCCTGAGCAAGAGTGCCGAAGGGCATGTACTCCATGAAGAGGTTGAACAAGAGAACATTGTTCTCCATGGTAATGTCACACCCTTTGTATGTCACCACATAAGGACTAGTTAGAGAAGATAAAATTTTTTGCTCTCTTTTTAGAGGCTCTGATTGTGACAACTCCGATGACTTGACGGCGAAGATGCCGCCGCCAGAGTGGGATGAAGCGGTGGAGACGGTGGCTGTGGAACCGTGGCCTATGGTGTGGCCTCTTTGCCACTCCATGTTTGAAAAGAAAGAAAAAAGAGTTAAGGGGTTTTGTGATGAAGAGTTTAAGTTGGTTATTGTGGCCTTTTATATGTGTAATTGAATAGAGAAAGGACACTTCCGGCTTTGTTTGGCTGTTTTTTTGAAAAGTCCTTTTTATTGGTTGGCTACTTAATTTGGTTGGCACACACTCTCAATCCTTTATTCTCTCTCTAGAGTTGTCAACGTGGCCTAATTTTGGTGGCTAAGGTTTTTCGTCGGCAAGGTTAGTTCACACGTGGAAATGAGTTTTAACTATGATTGAAGATTAAGTATATGCAATTTGGGAATTAAGAGGGTTAAGACTTAAAGAGTTGTTTTTTTGTTTTTATGATATCCTACTATTCACGTTTGAAATTACTTTTTAAATTGTATTGTATAGATCATTAAATCTCTTATCATAAATAAGTGTCATGTTAAGTGAGTTGATTGATTGGTTAACTGTATATTATAGTTAATTAAAAAGTAAAATTGTTTAAAAAATTTAATTATTTATCAATTTTGTTGGAACTTGGTAGTATAAAAAATTTAATTATTTATCAATTTTGTTGGAAATTGTTAGTGGAGGGTTAAGGGTCTTGGATGAGGCAGATGGGAGAGTCAATCAAGGGTAGATTCCTTGTTTTGGATCATAGTTAGCTAAATTTTGAAAAATTAATGTGGGGGTGTAGCATGTGGTAATAAGTTTGGTGGGTTGAAGTGTTGAACCACCCGAACGGTTGAAAGTTTGGTATCTTTTAGAAGTTAGTTTTATTGTTGAGGATTGAATTTTGTAGTTTCGCAGTGTGAATGTGTGTAGCCTTGACAAATTACAAGTCGTATAGGGTGAGGAATTGTACAAGTCAACCGGTGCAGGTGTTTAATTTTGGTAGCAGTCAAATACAAAAAGAGAAAATTTCATTGTTTTGCCCTGTTGCAAGATATTTAATTATGTCTATACCAAAAAAAATTGATATTTATTCATGAATTTGGGATGACCGTCGTGTCATGAGTCTTTCCACTAATTTTTCCATTAAAAATGTACTGGACTTATTTCGTGTACGTGGACTTACTTATGAAGTTTCAGAACGTTTCTTTCTCATGAAATACTATAATTATTGTAAAATATAGTATATATTTTTTAAAATAATAATAACTTAAATTAATCAATAATACTCACAGAAATTTTATTTAATGTACTTCTTATAAATGAAAATTTATTTCATAATTAAAAGGTTAGAAACTATATTATTATCATTTATCTTGTGAGTTGTCTCAACGTTGGAACAGAGATGACATTTTCTATGTGTGAATTGATATTTTTGAAGCTTTCAAAATAAAAAAAGGGATCATATGAAACTCGTTCAAGGGTGGAAAGAACTTGTAGAATTATTTGTGTTGTTCTATTTAATGCCACGCAATTAATATATTTCCTTTTTTTTTCAATTCAGTTTTGATGAAATGTGTGTATTAGGTGAATTAGTGATAAACTATATGAATTTTTAGATATATATTTAAAATTATAAAAATACATGTGTGGCTAGCCTTAGGCCAAATAGACAGTTGCTTATGCCTACCAATCATTTAAGTGTATTTAATTGCATAAAACTACAAACACGTGTTTTTTCTATTTATTTTAAGAAAATAATTACTTAATTTAACTAATTTTATCAGAAAAGTTTTAAAAGTCAAGTAAATATTTCGTAAAATTAAATGATTTCAAACAAACAACAATATCTTTTTTAAATAAGTATATTCTAAAACAAATTGTATCTAAACGTATCTGGATATGTGCCACTTTATTATTAAGTAGTGATAGAAACTATTTAAGAAAAAAATATATATAATTTGTTAGGATCAGAATCCAACCTGCAATTTCTTTTTGAAATTCTAAAACTAAAAATATATTTATTAAACTTATAAATAATATATATATATATATATATATATATATATAATTTCACTAATTTTATTATAATAAAATTATGTTACTAAAAAATTAAAATTGATAATGGAACAATTTACATGTAATTTTTTTTTTTTTTAAAATCCATCACTAAAATTTTGTGATACTAGAATTAGCAACAGAAAACGATCTTTTATCTTCACCAAAAGTCGCTAACTCATTAATTTTTAAAATTGTTAATAAATTGTAAATTAATATCTTAATTGATTCAACAACTGATCTTAATTTAAAATGTTTTTAATAAATATTAGAAATTTTATATATGAATTGTACTGTAAAAGATAACCTTTTCACAATTTCAGCTAGAATGAGAATTAACTTAGTTTAATTAGATTTTATTCTATGATATTTTTTTAAAATTATAAAACTTCCTGCAAGATATTTTTACAGTAAAAATGCCTATGCTGTGATTTTTACTTGTTTATCTACATATTAATAATAATAGTAGTTCATGCTGACAAATTTTTCAGCAGAATATTTCTGCCTAGTGCTATGATTCATTTATTAGATTAAGACCTTAATTACATTGATTTATTATGATAGTAATTTCTTGATTACAAAATGCAACCTTCAATATGAGATGTCTATTCCAGAAAACCTAGAAACTGCAACAACTCAGTCTTGTCCAAAAGCGAATGGTCCAATATATTTATAGGTATAAAACAAAACGAATTCTGAATCGAATTTTTTAAAAATTTAATATGTTTTTAAGTATGTTTATAGATTTAAACTAATTATGAGCCTAATAAAAAATTAAATTAATTTTTTCTATAATATTTGTAAACCTTATAAAAAAAAATACAATTTTTATAATTATGAATATTAAATAATTTTTAAAAAAACTAAAATAAAGATTTTAATTGCTTTAAAATTTCATAATATTACTTCATCCCTGTTATAGAAGGTCGACATAGGCAAGTAATTGAATAATGTCCCAATAAAAAATGAGCCTTGTGATGGGGTACAATTACCCCCAAGTAAAGTAATCATGATAATTGTAACCAAAGAAAGATAATAATGATAATATTAGACGTGGTGCAAGCACAAAAATGTAGTATCCTTACTTTTTCTACTTTATGTACTCCTTAATTCTTACCGTTAAACGCCTACATTTTTTAGTTTGAAGTATCATGTGCCGCACGATATGATGGGATGGTTGTGAATCCTATTATTATAATTCAATAATCAAAGATGGTCAAAAAGTTTTATTTTAAATTAGAAACGAATCAAGCAATTCAAAATCATTCAAATGTGAGTGTTTTTAGACATTGATTAACACCCTTTAACCTAACGAAACCTATCATTACGTGTGATAGATATCTTTCATAACATAGATGCCCAATAACTTAGGCGTGAAATAAACGTTATCTTTTCCGTATCATTCATTCACATATTCATGCATATAAGAGAAATATTAATAAATAACATGCCAAACATACCCAATTTAATGCTATGTTAATTGAACACATTTAATAAAGGACCTTGTGTTAATATTTATTACAAAAAGGAGTTTGGTGACTTGATGGTGTGAAATAGAAGTTAAAGAAAGGTGCCATTTAAAGTGTTTATAAATTTCATGACTATAGAGTAAAAAACAAAAGATGGGGCGGTTGGAGGAGGAATAAGAAGTGGAAGGTACATTTATGTGTGAATTTATTACGCAGCAAAATCACAAGGGAACTTGAATTTTCTCCTTTTTTTTCCAGTTGTGAAGCTAAAATGAGAGTTAGATAAATTGGTTGGAGAAATGTGCCGATTCTTAATTAGAAGGCTTAAACTGAATGAATGGCGTGGCTTGTAAGGGTTGAGTGATCAAAATTCAAGACAGGCTTTCATCACACGCAAGTCACGAGCTCCTCTTTTCGTCTTTCTATTCATTGTGAGGAAAATGGGTTTTGGTAGGTTATAGTAAGAAGAATAGAAGATGGTCCAATTCGGAAGAGTGAAAAGAGCACGTGTAAGTAAAGAACACAATCAGCACGTTTTGTATACCAGTGGAGTGATGGAAATACTTTAAAAGAAAAAAAAGAAAAAATAATAAATTAAACAAATTTCTCAAAATTTCTGGAATTATATTATAAGGAAAATCATTATTTGAGTCCTTAAAATATGTAAATAAAATAACCTAGTCTAATATAAAAATAGTAAAATAATTTTTGAAACTATAATATATCCACTATTTAATCTTTAAAAAACATTAGCAGAGGAATAGAGATAACAGAGATGGTCGAAGAAGGTGTTTTAGATGATGAATGGGTCCCTCTGATAGATTTATTAATTTTTTTATCTTTAAATTATATCATTCATTTTTAATTTTATGTTAAATTTGATCACTTATTTTTATTTTTATCTTTTGAATAAAAAGATTAAAATGATAATAAATAATATAATTCAAAAATTAAAATAAAATTATTTTTCAAATATTAAAATAATAAATATATTACAAAAATATTTTTATTATTTTTTATCTTTTAGTTATTTAATTACCCATTCACACATTTTTAAAAGAAATTACTCAATTATATTTCATAAAATGTTTATATACTAACATTGAATTTCCTATTCATAAAACGAACTATAAGAGAAATGGATTTGACATGTAAAAGGAAATGACAAAAACTTATATATAAAAGTTTTTGTCATTTCCTTTTACATGTCAAATCCATTTCTCTTATAGTTCGTTTTATGAATAGGAAATTCAATGCTAGTATATAAACATTTTATGAAATATAATTGAGTAATTTTTTTTAAAAATGTGTAAATGGGTAATTAAATAACTAAAAAATAATATATATATATTGTTAGATCAAGATGTTTAACTCATCTAAGGTTTTGATTTTTTTATAAGACAGACGAAATTTTCTTAGACGGAAGATCAACAAGCAAGTCAGACGGAACAGACACAGACGAAAGATGACTCCTCAGACTGAAGTCATTTGTCTGTTTCAAGTTGAAGTCATCAGACGATAGGATAAGACGAAACCTCTTGAAGACTAAGAAATATTTCGTCTGAACCCATTTGAAACCCACAGACGAAAGGAAAATTTTTATTTATAACACAATTCAACCCCCCTTCTTGTGTTCTATCTTTTACAGTTTGGTATCAGAGCTCAGCCTCTAAGGGTTGAGTGCTTTACAACTGCTAGAGGAAAAGATCCTAGATGGAGTCTCAAGGATCTTCGTTTTTATCTGGAGGGTCATCCATGAACAAGCCACTGGCGTTCTCTGGTGATGACTACCCTTACTGGACAGATCGTATGAAGATGTACATCAAATCCACACAGTACAGGCTGTGGAACATCATAACCCAAGGAAACATCCCTATTGTCAAACCTGAGGTTGAATGGGAAAATGAAGAATTCTCTATTATGGAACTCAACAATAAAGCTAGATATGCCATCATGTGTGCATTATCTAGAACAGAATACAACAGATTCTGTGCATATAAAATAGCTAAAGAACTCTGGGATGCCCTCAAAATTTCCTATGAAGGAACTGAAGATGTGCGCATGAGGAAAGCTGCTACACTTCAAAGAGAATATGAGATGTTCTCTATGAAGAAAGGAGAATCAATCGATATGATGTTTGGTAGATTCCAAACAATATTGAATGGACTCAATGCGCTGGATATTACCTTTACCAAAGCTCAAAACAACATGAAAATATTGGATAGTCTTCCTCCTCCATGGGAAGCTATGTCCACTGCCATCTCAGTCGGGCGTGATATGAAGGCATTAACTCTTGACGAGTTAATAGGAGCTTTGAGAGTACATAAGGTACTCTTGTGCAAAAGAGACAAGATCAAGGTTCAAGAACCAATAGCTCTTTCGTCTGTCAATGACACAACAAAGGAGGAAACTTCTAAGAAAGAAAGAAAGAAGAAGCACAGAGTGTTGAAAGCCGACACCACTAAATCTGATTCGTCTGATGAATCGTCTGACGATGAGATTTCTCTCATGGCCAGACGCTTTAAGAAGATGATGATGAAAAAGGGGAGAGGTCAACGCTTCTTCAGGAAGAAGGAGAGAAAGCTCCCTGATAAATCATCAAGCAAGGAGGAGAGCTCAGAAGTTATCTGCTATGAATGCAGAAAACCTGGACACATGAGATCAGAGTGTCCAAGACTAAAGAAAAGATGGAATCCTCGCAAAGACATGGGTAAGAAAAGTCTAGTGACTTAGGAAGACCTTGATAGTGAAAGCTCAGAGGAATCCACCGAAGAAAAAGAAACTGCGAATATCTGCCTCATAGCTGGAGACACTGTCTCATCAGAGGTAACTGAATCTGAAACTTCTTCATCCTCCTCATTTGAGTCTGAGTCAGAATCAGAAGAAATTTCATACGATACACTTTTGACCAACTCACATTTTATTGCTAAGCAATACAAAGTATGCAAAGCCAAGTTAAAACAAACTTTGGAAGAAAATGCTACTTTGAGAACTAAAAATGAGTTGCTGAAAGAGGTATCAGATGAAAAATCATCTGAGTCTGAAAAAGATAATTTTATTTCTGAAATTGAAAGATTGAAGAAAGAAAATGAATCCTTACTCAAAGACTTAACAAAGTTCACTAAGGGATCCTCCATGCTAGAAAATATTTTAAAATATGGGAGATCACCGTTTGATAAAAGTGGACTTGGTTATGTTGAAGAGTCAGACAAAGTGAAAAACAATTTTGTTCTGTCTGCTCATAAAAAGAAGATAAAAAATTATAATAAGGTTCCAAATAATTATAGAAAAGATAAAATAACCTTAAACAAGAAGAAATCTTCTCTCATTAACAAAGAAGGACCCAAAAAGATTTGGGTACCAAAGTCACTCATTATTCCTGTTGCAGATATCCTTAATAGGAAAAGAGAGGACTTCAAGCTGGTACCTGGACAGTGGGTGTTCACGACACATGACGGGAGACCTGTCTATGTTCCAAGATCTCAGACCAAGTAAAGGGTCTGTGTCATATGGTTCAGGGAAAGGTAAAATCTTAGGCATTGAGACTGTTGGTAAGACACCCAATCCTCTCATCCAAAATGTGTCTTATGTTAAAGGTAGTAACTTCAATCTACTTAGCATAAGTCAATTTTGTTACGGTGGATATGAAATAGCTTTTAACTCAGATGAATGTATAGTCAGAAATAAAGACAAATCCATTCTATTTATTGGGAAAAGAAGGAATAACCTTTTTGAGGTTTGTCTTTCTGACCTTAGTGATCAGAATGTGACATGTTTGATTTCAGCAGACGATGAACGAGATATTTGGCACAAAAAGCTTGGACACTTAAGTCTCAAGTATATTTCAAAAATTTCTAAAAGGTATCTTGTAAAAGGTTTGCCGAAAATATCTTGGAAAACCAATCGTCTGTGTGAATCTTGTCAGCATGGGAAACAACTCAAAGCTTCTTTTAAATCAAAAAATGTTGTTTCCACGACAAGACCGCTAGAACTGTTACATATTGATCTCTTTGGACCTACTCAGACTGAAAGTCTTGGAGGAAAGAGATATGAATTTGTAATTGTAGATGATTATAATAGATTCACATGGGTATACTTCTTAGCACATAAACATGGGTCATTCAGTGTTTTTGAAATATTCTGCAAACGTGTTCAAAAAGAAAAAGGAATATGTATTGCGTCTGTAAGGAGCGATCATGGAACAGAATTTGAAAATTTTGAGTTCAAAGCCTTTTGTTTTGAAAATGGTATCTTTCAAAAAATTTCGTCTCCAAGAACTCCCCAGCAAAATGGAGTTGTGGAAAGGAAAAATCGTACCTTACAAGAAATGGCTAGAACTTTGTTGCATGAAAGCTCTCTTCCTAAATATTATTGGGCAGAAGCAATTAATACTTCCTGTTATACTCAAAACAAAATATTGATAAGATCAATATTGAGTAAGACTCCATATGAACTATGGAAAGGAAGAAGACCCAATATTTCTTACTTCCATCCTTTTGGATGTGAATGTTTCATCTTAAATACCAAAGATCAACTTGGTAAATTTGATTCGAAGGTGGTGAAGAGATTCTTACTTGGATATTCCAATACGTCTAAGGCCTGTAGAGTATTTAACTCTAAGACGCAAGTTGTAGAGGAATCAATTCATGTAAAATTTCAAGATAACTCAAAGGCTGATAAGGAAATATCAGACCTAGAAAATTTATTTGATAATTTGTAGATTGACCCTTCTGGTCAAAGTTCATGTCAAAATGATAAACCAGAGTCAGACGAAAGAACAGACACAAGAGCAGACGATAAAAGCATAGACGAACCCTCTTCGTCTGATACTCATCAACATAAAGATCAAACCCCTGTGAGAACATGGAAGTTTGCATCAAACCACACAGAAGATCTTATCATTGGAGATAAACATCAAGGTGTTCAAACTAGATCCAAGTTAAAGGAATCGTCTGGATATGCTCTCGTGTCAAATATAGAGCCGAAGAATATTGAGGAAGCCCTACAAGATAACGACTGGATTTTAGCTATGGAAGAAGAACTAAACCAGTTTACCAGAAATGATGTTTGGACTTTGGTAGAGAAACCAAGAAGCAAAAGTATTATTGGAACCAAATGGGTATTCAGAAATAAACTTGATGAAGACGGAAAAGTGGTAAGAAACAAAGCAAGATTAGTAGCTCAAGGCTATAATCAACAAGAAGGTATAGATTTCACTGAAACTTTTGTTCCTGTAGCTAGATTGGAAGCTATTAGAATTTTACTTGCCTTTGCTGCTCATAAGAATATCATCCTATATTAAATGGACGTAAAAAGTGCTTTACTAAACGGTTTTATTGAAGATGAAGTATATGTAAGACAACCTTCTGGATTTGAGAGTTCATCTCAACCAGATCATGTTTTCAAACTAAAAAAGGCACTATATGGTCTTAAACAGGCTTCTCGAGCTTGGTATGAAAGACTAAGTTCTTTTCTTCTTCAAAATGGCTTTTCAAGAGGGAAGGTTGATACTACTCTCTTCAAGAAAAGCGTTTCAAAGAACTTTATTGTTGTTCAAATATACGTAGATGATATAGTCTTTGGAGCAACTAACGAATCCCTGTGTAAGGATTTCTCTAAGTTAATGCAGGAAGAATTCGAGATAAGCATGATGGGAGAACTAAAGTTTTTCTTAGGACTTCAAATCAAACAGACTAAACAAAGCATATATATTCATCAACAGAAGTATACAAAGGAACTTCTAAAGAAATTCAAAATGGAAAATGCCAAACCAATGAAAACTCTCATGCATTCGTCTGGAGCCAGTCTTAACAAAGATGATTCAGGTAAGACCGTTGATCAAACGGTATACAGAGGTATGATTGGATCTCTTCTATATCTCACTGCTAGTAGACCTGACATTATGTTTAGTGTCTGTCTATGTACACACTTTCAATCTGATCCTAGAGAATCACATTTACAAGCTGTTAAACGCATTTTAAGATATCTTATTGGAACTACTAATCTCTCTCTCTTTTATAACAAAAATAGTGATTTCAATTTAAGTGGCTATTGTGATGCTGATTATGCTGGAGATAAAGTGGAGAGAAAAAGCACAAGTGGTGGATGCCAATTTCTTAGTTCATCACTAATCTCTTGATCAAGCAAGAAGCAAAACTCCATTGCACTCTCAACCACTGAAGCAGAATATATTGTTGCGGCAAGGTGTTGCTCACAACTACTTTGGGTAAAACATCAACTTGAGGATTACTCCAGGTTTGAAACTCAAATACCAGTATTTTGTGATAACACAAGTGCAATAAATCTCAGCAAAAACCCTATTCAACATTCAAAAGTTAAGCATATTGAAATCAAATTTCATTTCATAAGAGATTATGTTCAAAAAGGTATTTTCGATGTTCAGTTTGTTCAAACTAATTTTCAATGGGCAGATATCTTTACAAAAGCTTTAGACGAAACTCGCTTTAATTTCATTAAATAAAATTTAGGAATTACCTCTTTAATTGATTAAGTTTTCTCTTTCGTCTGAGCATTTCATTTCGTCTGTACCTTTGTATATGTTTTCGTGTTAAGACGAAACTTTGCGTCTGATCAAGTTGAATCAGTCTGAGGAAATTCGACAGACGCAAGGATATTATTTAAATATTTTAAAGTTAAGTGTGTAGGGACAAATTAAAAGTAGCAATAAATGTGTCTGTCATTTATTGCACTATTCTAGGACTTTGAGAAGCACGCACTGTGAATTGCAGAAGTCAAATCAATCATTAAAAGGGCAATGATGGGGACACGTCAAATCAGGGGCGGTTTAAAACTCTTTCGTCTGATGAATTACAACCGTTTTAGTTTTGACTATAAATACTCTTAAAGTTCACATTTATATTCTTTACTGCATTCACACTTTCTCTGAATATTCTACTCACAAAACTTAACTCTCTCTTTTTCAAACATAACAATGGCCGTCAAGAATACCAAGGCAACCGAAGCAACCTTTTTCGCTCAAGATCTCTTCTTGCCTAGCAAGTGGATATCGAGAGAGACTGTTGAAAGCATCTCTGAAAGAGTGGTAAAGATGCTGGTACATAACGGATGGATGGAGTTCACAGAGATGAGAGGGTCATGGCTGATAGAGGCCTATGCTGAGTTCTGGAGTGACGCAAGGGAGTTTGAAGATGGTATTGTTGGTACCATTGATAACAAGGAGTATATTATTACAATAGACTCCATTGCTGAAGCCGGAAACTACAAGGTAGAAGGGCGCTTTTACAGCGCTGACTGGATGAAACGTGAGTCTGAAGAACATGTGGATAAGATTATCTACGGGAAGATCCACAGCTCTGAAGATTCCAAGTTTTTGAGATCAGGGAATCTTTGTCCCACTGCAAGAATCATCCACAACCTCCTTTACAACATCTTCACCCCAAGAACTGGCTCACGAGACAACGTGAGTACTCGAGACAGATTTTGCATCTTCTACTGTCTAAGGAAAGCGATGATGAGTCTCCCTCACATTATTCTTGACCACTGGGTAAGTGCGTTAAAGAATAGGAACATACGTATGAAGAGTAGTATTCCTTACGCCACCCTCTTCACCAAAATCATCATCAACCAAGGCTTTGATGTCACTGGCGTCGTGTGGCACAAAGAAGGTAAGGAAGTCAAAGGAAGCACCTTTGCCAAGATGCATCTGAACCCTGGCTTCCTTCAGCATACTGCGAGTGAAGAACAAGTTCCCCTTTCACCAATCACCAAAGACCCCCCACACAGAGCTCGCATCAAACGCGCCAGAACCCAAACATAAACCCAAACACAAACCCAAACACAAGCCCAAACACAATCCCAAATACCAGACCAAACACAAACCCAAACACCCTTACCTCTTCCACCTGTGCTTATTTCTGAAGTTCCCTTTGAAGATGTTCTAGAAGAACCTCTTAAGAAAAAGAAAAGAACTATCAGAATAAAGCACGTTGCTGCCAAGACGCAAGGGAAGACGATATCCCCAAGTGAAGATGAAGGGGCTAGGCTATCGTCTGAAAGAGTTTCGTCTGTTAGAATTCTTTCAGACGAAGAAAAGCAGAAGAAAGCAGCCGAAGAAAAAGCAAGAACCAGAGAGGTCGCTCTTCAAAAGGCTGCCAAAGGCAAAGAAAAGATGAAGCAGAAGCTTGCGTCTGTAGTTGTTGGTGAAATAGACGAAGAAAAATAATTAAAAGAGGCCATGAGGGTCTCTATGTTGCTTCATGCTGAACGAGAAAGAATCTTTCTCGAAAGCGTTAAGGGCATTGGATCGTCTGAAGGTGCGTCTGCTCCAGCAACTTCAGAGGGCATGAACAGTGAAGAAACTGCCCAGATAATGCCCAGTTAGCAGAGGAGTTGGAGACCATGCTTAATGATGAAGTCTCTACTATGGAGGTTTCTACATCAACACTCCAAGACAAACATAGGACAATTGTATCTGATCCTATTGTTGCGTCTCCTCTCAACGCTGCCTTTGAACAGACGATACCTGCTGCGTCTGAAGAAGCATCCCACCAACAGACGATGGAGATTTCGTCTGAAGAAATACTTGTTGAAGACATAAGTTCTTCGTCTGATGAAGAACAGATGGTAGTAATAAAGGTGGATGCATCATGGGTGAGATCTCACACCGAAGTTATCAATCCTGAAGATCTACCATCCAAGCACAAGACGGACTATTCGTTTTTCAACGAATTAGTCATGAGATGCTTTGCTGAAAGCTCTTGTGCCGAAAGACCAGTCAAGCCTGACTGGATTCTTGGAGAGAAGATTGAAGATATCTCCAACGATGGTGAACCGTCTGAGTTTGCTGAAGATGGTCACTTGGCAGACGATGAAGACTGCTTTATAAAGGACACTCCCTACATTGAGTTGAGAAACCCCTATCGGTATAGAGGCAAAAAGGGTTTTTAACTAGGGAGATTTGTCAATCCCATCGTCTATCACAAACCCCTGAAGCCAGTAGATTTCAAAGAAGATCTCATCTACATTCCCGAAGAGCAACGCGAATGGCTGAAGCGTCTGCCCTGGGACATACTGGACACCTTAGACATCAAGGGTTTAGAAGATATAAAGAGGTACAAGGATCATCTAGCTGAGTCGGTGATTGAAGGACCAGCTCTTGGCTATGAACCCCACATCCCTTTCAGAGAAAACATCAAGTGGAAGGTTCAACATGAAATCAACGCACCTGCATTTCACCACTGCAGATATGGAGACTCTGGCTCCACCATCTATGAGGCAAACGATTGCTCACATTGGCATCTCGACGCCATTGACCGTCATGATCCTGTACTATTCACAATTCCCATGAATCAAACTGAGTATGTAGGTCTAGGACATACTCTGGGAATTGTTCTTCCTTGGACAAGACCTTACTGTTCAGGGATCTGCTCTCGCTACTCCATCCTCCTCGACGAATTCGAAGACCCCGAAGAGTTTGCTCACGCTCTTCCTGAAGACTACAACATGTCCTTCAAACTGATGGCCGGTGCTTATAGAAGGGAAGCAAAAGCTAGATCAACTTCCTTCTATCACATTGAAAGAAGAGCAAAGAAGGAGAAAAGAGATTGTCCGTTCATAGTAGGATCGCAATTCTCTTCTCTGGTTTCAGACGAAACAAAGTATTCTATCGTCTTAGACCGAAAACGACCTTACTTGGTCAAGCTTTTGGCTAAAGGAAAAGAGAAGAAGACTCTGTCTGTCTCCAGATCCTTCAAGTTTGCAAGGCACATTCCCCGGCGACTTCCGTCTGCTGCATACTCGCATCTCAAATCTCTTCAAACCCATGCCTCAAGACCTATCAATCCGAAGATTCAAAGGATGATAGAAGATCATGAAGCCACATCTGCATTCTGTTCTGGAACCTCTTTTGATGAAGATTCCAAAATCTGTGGTAGGGTGTTTCCTAGTGAAGCCTTTGCTTATACACATCCATCTCAGGAGCATCCAAATCTTGAGCTCTCTATTCCCTCGAAGATGTACTCTTGGCAATGGGAAAGAGACTTTACTACATACCTCACACTTCCACTCTTCACTCTGCGTCTGAAGAGGACACCAACAGTGTTCATCATAGATGACACTATACCTATAGTGGAAGAGCCTCAAACACCGCTAGTGGAGATTGATGATACGGTGGAGGTTAATGATAAGATGGAGGTTACTGAGGCTGACGCAAAGGACGCTGATGAGTATAATACTCTAAAGCGTAAATATGATGCCTTAGAAGAGGATTGCGAGCATCTGAAGCTAAAGAATAAAGAGCTTGAGGACAATCAAACCTCTCTCACATCTGAGGTGCAGCAGCTGAAGGACATTGTGATGAACCTTCTTCACAAGAAGCCTAAGCCTTCTTCTTGATCATGTTTTTTTGATGATTCTCAGTCCAAGGGGGAGAGTATCTTAGAAAGGAAGAAAGGAAAAAGGGGGAATGCATCGTCTGAGGGGGAGCAAGTAAGCAAGCAAATTATCATCTGAGGGGGAGCAATTTTTTTTGTATTGTATTGATTTTTTTTTGTAAAGCACATACATGTGTTCTTTTAGAACGTTGGTTTTCTGTATATCTTTGTAACATTGTATAAGGTTTACATCGCATTGATGTAACAATTCTTTTTATAAAGAGGTATTATTTCATAAAACATCGTCTTGATGTAAATCTGACTTGCATTATATCTGTGATCACTAACATTGTCTTATGCAGATGTCTTCTTGAGAAAAGTTATCTGTATGGTCTGTAATCATCAAAAACGGGGAGATTGTTAGATCAAGATGTTTAACTCATCTAAGGTTTTATTTTTTTACAAGACAGACGAAACTTTCTCAGACGGAAGATCAGCAAGCAAGTCAGACGGAACAGACACAAACAAAAGATGACTCCTCAGACTGAAGTCATTCGTCTGTCTCAAGTTGAAGTCATCAGACGATAGGATAAGACGAAACCTCTTGAAGACTAAGAAATATTTCGTCTGAACCCATTTGAAACCCACAGACGAAAAGAAAATTTTTATTTATAACACAATTCAACCCCCTCTTTTACATATATATATATATATATATATATATATTAATTTTTGTCATTAAATATTATATTATTTTATTCCATTTATATTATTTAAAATGTAATTAATTTAATTAATAATATTAAATTTATTAATATTTTTTCTTTAAAATTATTCATGAGATTTATCATATTTTTTTACTTAATTACTTTCTACCTAATTTGGTAATACGTACTTATCATATTGTTTGATATATGGAGAAAGAATTAAAGATATGTTTATTTTAAAAGTAACTAATATCAGCAACATATAATAAGGTAGTGTCAAGTCTCAAGTAATAAAAAAAAATCATAAAATTCTTAATTTTGATAATTATAATTAATTTATTATATAATGGATAAAATTAATTATTTATTTAAATATATCATGCACAACTTTTATTGTTTCGTTGGATGGTTATATAAATAATGAATTTTTATAAATTTATTTATTAAAATAGACTATGTAGACCAAGTATATTAATAATTATATAGATGAAAGTTCTTTAAATCAATAAATAAATTTAAGTCTTAATGAATATATTTAAATATTGAGATACTTATCAATTTGTTTTATTTTGTAAAGATTTACTTAGTATAAATAGTTCAAGTGCGAAGAATTTATTTATTCATCTTTTTTAAAAAAAGTCAAATCAAATAAAAAGAGGACTTATCTAACAAGAAGGTTTGCAGCAGAAAAATTGTCACTCTTTTTAATATTTTTAACTATTAAAGTATAAAGTTGTCAACTTTTATAAGACATTCCATATAGAAGCATTTTATGCAGATAGACATATAACATATTCTTTGTAGATGAGTGAAGATTTGAAGTAACTGAGTTTAACAACTACTTTAGGGTTGTCATCTATATAAAGGCTAGTGATTGAAGTTTGAATTCTTAATATCTCACTAAGCCTTCTATTGTCTTTATTTGTATATCTTTCTCTATAAGGTTAATATTAAACAAAAACCTTTCAGTAAATCATGTACCATCAGCAGTAAATAATTGTCTAAAGAGATTGCGTTTAAAGAATATTTTGATTGTTTAACTAGAAGAGACTAAATTCAAAGAATACTTGTTATTTAACCTGAGGAAGATGCGTTAAAATAATACTTGTATAGTTTGAAAAGACTTAAATCAAATAATACTTGTATTAGTTTTTGATATAGTGGAACCTTAGTTTTTCTTAAGGGATTGGACATAGTTTTAGTTTAAAATGAACCGATATAAAATGACCTTTGTTCTTAAGGGGGGCTATTTTCTACTTGTATTTTGTGAAATTCATTTAAATATCAAATTTTAGAAAAACTAAGTATGATTAATCAGATAAATACTTCGTTTATTTAGAAAAAAAAAAACTCCTAATTTTTCGAAAACACAATTGTTAATTGTAAATACGAATGTAGAGAGTTTATTAAGTTTCATTAGGGCCTGAATAGAAAAGAACTCGAACTCTTGGCTTGACTTGACTTTACTACAGGCACAATTTCATCGACCTCGAAAAGTGCAAAGAAGGGGAGCATGTTTTGGTCAACTGGTTAATCTCTCACGCAAAGAAGAAATGTCCGGGGTCTTTCTCTTTGAACGACCCTTTTCTCGTATTTCTTATTTTTACTATAAAGATTAGAGGATTTTACTTTATTTATGAGAGGAGAAAGGATAATTTTAATTAAACTATTAATAAAGATACATATGAATGCTACTTTAACAAGTGTTTGAATAAGTTAATAAAGATTATTACCAATACCTTTGTTTTAATGAAAAAAATTGCCTAAGATCCTTGTATCAGGAAAAGCTTTTTGTTAAGTCAAAATGACTTAGAATCTTAATTTTGATTATTACAAGACATAAGAATGTATCAACAAACGTAGAGGGAAAAATGATCAGACAGATCATTATCAGCATAAACAAAAGATACACCCTCAAACAGAAGACGCAAAAGAAGAAGTGTTTCAAGTCATCATGCTTCAAGGCAACCTCATCAGATGAAAAACCTTCAACAATCAAGATGAAGAGTTTATCTCAACTTCAAGTCAAGTGCTCAAGTGTGAAGTTTTTGAAGACTGAAGTTGAAGACGAAGAAAGAAAACAGACGAATGAATTCAATTCACAACTCATCTTCTTGTTCATTCGTCTATCAGTTTAAATGAAGTTCAGACGCTGAAGTAACACATGCCTTCATTCAAATCAAGTTGTTACTCAGAAGCTTCTAAAGATGGAAAGAGATGTCTCTATGAAAATCTCTGAGCAAATCAGTCAAAGTTCGATCTCACGCTGACATCTGCTGACTTTGTAATAAATGTTCTGATTGCTCATTCTGCCACATGTTGAAGTAACCAAGACAAAGGAATAACGTTCAAATATTTAGTCTAATGGATACTTTAAGAAGCCGTGTATAAAAGGGCTACATTGCAGCGAGTTGAAGTTAGCAAACTACATTGCAAAAAATATTATATTCTACTCTCGCTCAAGCTCTCAAGCAAAAGTTAACTCGCTCTGAACTTAGAATATAACTCATCTTGTAAAATCTCTCTCTGCGTAGAAGATAATTTTTATTTGATCTTAATTTAAACCATTGTTGTGGTATATGTAGCCTAGGGAGGCTATTTGTTTAAACAATACCTTCAGTTTTAGCCTGGGGAGACTAAGGTCCAAAAGAATACCTATTTTAGTCTAAAGAAGCTAAGTGTTGAAAGAATACTTTTGGTGTTAGCTTGAGGAGGCTGGGTTCAAAGAATATCTGGGTTTAGCCTGCAGAGGCTGAGGTCAAAGAATACCGGTTTAGCCTGAGAATGTTGTGTCCAAATAATATCTGTAATGAGCCAAGAGTAGTTGTGTTCAAAGAATACTCTCAGTGGAACCTCAACAAGTTGTTGGGTAACTGAACGTAGTCTTAAATAGACGAACCAATATAAAAATACTACTGCTTTCATTATTTTTATATGTTAACTAACTGAAGATAATAACTTAAACGAATTTTTTTATTAAAATCAATTTTTGAGAAGAAAAATAATTTTGTGTTTGGTCAACGTTTTATTCAACAGAAACAAAACACATAAAGTTTCTAATTAATTAACACAATTCAACCCTTTCTTGTGTGTTTATTTTTACACTTTTGTTTGAGGAGAGTGTTTCTTCTAGAACTTTTTGTGAAAACATATGAATATTTTCAATGGTTTCTTGTTCTATTGTGACAATTTTACCTTAAACTTATTAGAATCTGCACCCTCTCATTTCTATTTTCTTCACTTTTTATTTACTTCTTTCAAGTATTTTCGATTTAGAGGAAATTGTTGAAAAATTGAAGATTAGAGTAAATTCCTGCAAATTTAAACGTTAACCTCCTGTTTTCACGTGGACCTAGCATCAATGATTTATCTTTATGCACGTTAGGTTGTAATTTAGGTTGTAATTTGATTTATCCTTATGTTCGAAAAAGATTTTTATTAGAACTAAATAATAAGATAAATTTATTTATATTTTTTTGGATTAAATAATTTTTCACATTTTGTAACAGAGGTCTGTTTTGGTCCTTTGATTTTTTTCTTTAATTTTTCGTCAATATGGTATTTTTTTCGTTTGATTTTGGTCAGGAGGATTAAAAAAATGATCAAAACAAAAAATAAAATAATATTAAGAGAACAAAAATAAAAATAATTTTATATTATAGAGACTAAAAAATAATATGATTAAATTTATAAAAATTAAGGATTATATATACTTATTTTAATTAATTAATAATTAAGAAATATAATTTTCAAATTGTTTATTCTTTTTAAATAATAAATGGTGAAAAATTATCAAATTGTTTTGATTCTATTTTCCATTTAAAAAATTTGCAGAAGAAATAGATAAATCAAAAAGTATAACAATGACTAAATAAACAATATGAAAATTAAACTATAAGCATAAAACTTTTTAAAGATTTATTGTAATAAAAAGAATTGAAGTTTACTTAGTTTTATTTTGTTTTCTATTTTCAAAATTTTGAAAGAAAATAGAGAAAAGTAAAGTGAATCCAAGAATTACACAAAAATAAATTTGAATTGACAATTTTATAATCAATTAAAAATAAAAAATGAAATAAAGAAATTCTTAATTTATAATTTAGTTATATTGTTGTTTAGTTCTTATAATATAAAATTATTTTAGTTTTGTCTAGTAACTTTTATTTATTTTTGTTTTGGTTATCTTTGTTTTTAATTCATATAATTTATTTGTTATTCTGTTAGATTTGACAATTATACTTAACAGTAGATATCAAAATTGAACAAAACAAATATTCTAAGAAGAAAAAGATAAAATAAAATAATAAAAAATAAAATACACCCGCATTACAGGGACCAAAAAGTCATTTAATCATTTTTTTAATTATCTGCTTCTAACGTATGTATCACAAATTATAATATACTAATATATATATATATATATATATATATATATATATATATATATATATATATAAATGAAATTATAAAAGTTGTATTGAAATATGTTCGGCATATTAAATTCATTTAACACGTATAATAAGGAATAAAGTTATTTTGTAATAGTAACTTTTCCAAACTTTGATCTTACACCAAATACATTAATTATGTAAAACTAAATAATCATCATATTGTACATAGATCGATTAGACATATATGTGGAATTTACACTGGAGTGTGAGGCTGTATTTGGAAGAATTTTCATGATAAGAAAATAAAAAATAAATTAAATGAATTATTTTAAAAGTTAATTTATTGAATCTCTTTTTTGAAATTTTTTATAAATTAATTGATAAAAATTAATTTTAATTTTTGTCTATATAATTTTTTTTTCTTTTATAAATCTATGGAGAAAAAAATACGAATTGGGCACTGAATCCATCCATTGTTGCCATCTTTGGAGCACTATATAGGTTATGTTACAGAGTCATCCACCTTTGGATATTGCTTTGTTTCAACTATGATCACATAAACAACGTATAATAACCCACCTCTCAAAATAGTTTTGATTCATGGTTTAGGGTTTACACATGAGCCAATTTTAATGGATATTCTGGTATTGATAGTCTTAACTTATTTTCATAACTAATTAGATTCTTTTTCAAATATATATATCGTTATTAGAATATTACTTAATGATTATTTCGGTTGAAATTTTGTTATCAAAATTAAAATTACTCAAACCCTATTTAAAATCAACAATGTTATCAGGTAGATCTAATGAATTAGCCAACTTTGAAGCATTAGCATTTCTAGATTATAAAGTATTAACAAAAAAAATTTCAGCCCAAAAATCTCAAAAACTAATATAAAAATTAATAATTAGTATTTTATAAATATTTTTAATTTTTTTTCTGTGCATTTTGTTGGGGCTGATCTTGGGCCTGCTGTGATCTTGGGCCTGATGCTGCTAATCATTAGGGTCGGCCCGAAGAATTGAATGTACGATTTTGGTCTAATATTTATTTTACTGAATTGATATGCATACATCTGTTCTCCTTATTTTTTCCTCGACACACTTACAATGAAATATTACTGGAAATTATTTTCCGAAAAAAAAGAATCATCTATTCCTAAAATTATTTTTCAGAACTTTTTTTTGTTAAAACACATAGTTCTGAAAATTACTTTCGAATAGACTATTATTTTTCTTGAAAGAAATTTCTGATAGAACGCATTAATTAATTAAAATATATCCAAAAAGATGCAGTCAAGTATGAGTTGATGAAAACATAGTGATCAAACTAATTGATAAAACGCATAGTGAAGAACCACACAACAATGAAAACATAGCCGATAAATCCAATTAATAAAAACGTACATGAAGAACCTCACACTGATTGAAACACATGTACAAGAAGCACGTAATTTGTAATGAAATTACTGAGAAAACAGATTTAAACAATGATAGGGATGCAAATGTGGAAATAAGATTCAAAAAATTATAAAAATGTGGGATATGAAAATAGATTTCAAAGAATAATGAAGATGAAAAATGAAAATAGGGTTAAAGAATAAAAAAAGAAAAAATAGTGTTAAAATAGCGCATGTGAGACTTTGGGAAAGAAAGGGGGTGAGAGTAGTAAATGTTAAGGGTATTTAAGAGAGGAAAAACATCAACGGCACCATTTTTTTTTTTTTTACGGATTTGTCCAACTTATTATTAGTGTAATAAATAAATTTAATAAATCATGAGAATTAAATTAATCATATTTAACTGAGTTATTTAATCCTACTTTTTCTTGAGGTAAGTCAGACAAATATTTTTTGAATCCTATTTATTTCTCTTCCTCGATTTTATAACTTTTGATAAATTTTAATTAAAATATTAAAAATAATATGTTAGAGAATATATCATAAAAAATTATGAGTTGTTTTTAATTAATTGTGAATTGGAAAATTATATTAATGGGTCAACTCTGAACATTTTAGATCTTAAATTTTTTACATGAAACTGGTTTTAATGTTAACTTATAAATTTGAGTTGACTTAATATTAACATATTTGAGTTACAGACTAGGATAAGATGAATGGTTTGATTCATTGTAAAACTTAATAAAATTAAAACTCTTTATATATGTTCTCTAAAAATGATAATAAACTTTTCATGGATGATGAATGGGTTGATTCATTTTATCAACATAGAAATTAAAAAAAAAATAAAAATCAACATATATAGATATTAAGACTCTTCGTAAATGTTTTCTAAGAAAAGGTAATAGACTATTTGTGAATGTGGTGTTGGTTGCATTTCCTGTGTTTACTACTACTGATATGCTTTATTGGGTTTAATTAATTATTTAGTATTTTATAGTTGAATAAAGTTTATTTTTTAATTTTTATATTAAATTTGTTTATTTTAATATTTATTTAATATTTTATAGATGAATAAAGTTTATTCAGTATTTTTAGTTTTACTTTTATTTTTGTCACTAAAATAATAAAGACAAAAATAGAACTAGGTTAAAAATATTAATTTTATATTATAAAATTAATGTATAAGATGAAAATTATCTCTCATAAATCATATATTATATGTTGATGTTTAAAGTTTCAAACGTGAAAATATGACCATATATATAAGTATAGAATAATTCTTGCCTTACAAACTGATTTTATAAATTTGAGTTAAGTTCATAATTTACATTTTTAATCTAATACCAAAATTTATCCTAGTATTGTTTATAGATATTAAATAATTATTGTCGGATTAATATTAGACTATCCATTTATACTGTCTCCATACTTAAAAGAATAATTTTAATGTGAACGGATATATAAATAAAAAATAATCTTACAAATTAAGTTATCCTCCACATTTTTAACTGTTGATAATATTTCTCGTCGACCTACAATTTGAATCTTTTCCTAACAGATCTAATTCAATAATGGATTTAAACAAATCAAAGTGAGTGTTTATAGCGGTAGCATGATAAATCAAACTTCAATTGAACGATCACGGATGGCTCGTGCCCTAGAGCTCATTATAATCTATGTTCATGATTACACAAAATTTGGAAGAAAAAGGTCATGCTTACTTTTGATGCTGAATAACACATGGGTCAGAAGCATGGGAATGGTCAATTAGCGACGCCATTCAAGCATCATAGCCTATTCCTTACTTGACCTTTCAAATTGGCAGTGAAGGCATGCAACAAATAAATGATGAACCCCACAACTCACAACACTAATTCACTCCCCAGTGCTATCACTTCCCAAACAAACCACTTTCAGACTCGACTCAAAAGCAATGCAAAATTATCCCATCTCGTCAATCATACAGTGAATTTGGTATTGTTAGTTAGGCTTTGGTGTTGACAACGACAAAAAGATTCAATGAATAGTAATATTTTATTAAGAGCTATCAAAAGCAATATATATGTTGATAAAATAAGAGACTATCTCTTTTCTTTTTAATCAAATATTAGAACGAAGTACATATGTCTGTGATAGAAATTAACTTCATCAGAGGTTTTAAAATATACATAATATTAATATTCTTCTTTTAACATAGTCTATTTCATTTTCAAACATATTAAAACTCTTTCTCTGAATCATTCAGTCAAAAGACAATAACTGATGCACTACCGTGTTGCGTGTTGTAACCTCGGTATATATTGTTTGTATAGTAGCACTCTTTTAAGACCAAAGTCGCTAGAATAACCTATACCCTTTATGCCTCATAGATAAATTATTCACATACTCAACAACTACATGCAATTTGATATAAGCATGTTACTCTTTTTCTTTATTATATATATATATATATATATATATATATATATATATATATATATATATATATATATATAAAAAAAGAGACAAGATACATTTCGTAAGATTTATTAATTTACACTTTTAAATAATTTTTATATAAATTAAATTTAAACAATCTATTAATTTAATTTAATATTTTTATTATATAAAATTTTATATAATTTAAATTCTTCTAAATATATTATTTAACTATTAGTATTTATATATATATATATATATATATATATATATATATATATTAATCTCGTGTAATATTAAAATAAGTTCAAATTTAATTTATACCAAAAATTATTAAAAGATGTAACTCAACAAGACATACTTATGTCATTACGTTATTTATTTATTTATATATATATAGATAACTTTTTTATTTTATATATATATATATATATATATATATATATATATATATATATATATTTATTATTATTATATATATATATATATATACATATGTATATATAAATTTTTATCACTTGAATGTAGCGAGTTTAGATATACAGGTAAATTTCTTATTATATACTTGTATGGAAATAATAAAAAAAAATGAATCAAATTTTTAGCATGAAATAAATTATCTTAAAATTTCTCAAAACATATCTAAGCTTCATTTATCCTCGAAATAGTCAGGGAATGAATGGAAATATAGAAATTTCTATCCTCTTCCCCTGTATGTTACACATGAAACATCAACCAAATTTTTAAAAAATTTATGGGGTTCATAATAACTATGATTTAAATGTTTTTTTTTCTCCAAATATATATCTTCTATTTCTATTATATTTCTCATTTAATTTAATTTATTTTCTTCTTTATCGTTTCTCTTCAGTTCTTTTCTCCATTTCTATTTCTTTCCTCGTTATTATAAAATGAACCCTTCCTTTCTTCACAAATACCTTTACACTCAATGGTGGTGGACCATACTAAGTTAGTAAGATAAAACGAGTATTAATGATCACAAGCTAATTTGGACATTAAATGTGCCTAAGTACCTTCTTCACATGCATTCGTCTCCTCCAGAAGGTTTTAGAATAAGATATTATAATTCAACGTTGCTCATATTCTTAATTAGAACTTGACAAGATTAGCATGGACTTTACTTTATCTCTTCTTTTGTGGATTAATGATTTCGTCAAAGCATAAGTATATTTCGTCCAAAAGAAAAGATACTAACACACAAAGAGAAATATCAAGCTGTATAGTTACTGTTAGGCTGTAGCATATATTAGCTATTTATTTTGAGCTATATATCTCAGAAATAAATAAAGTTAAAATCATGTAAAAAAATGTATGACGTGTAAATAAAAAAAAATAATTGTCAAAATGAAAAGAAAAAAATATATATTTTTTATTTTATTTTATGAACGAGTTGACTTGTCTAGTAAATTAAAATTGTTTATAAAATTGCCGATCATCAATCAAATTTTGTATAGTTTGTAAAGATAAGTATGATTTATAAACAATATAAGTTTATTTTTGTAATGAGTTATGATTGGTTCGAAGTGAACTTTTTAAAATTATTACTTAGCTCGTTTGACCAGTGATTCTGCAATGCAAAGGACAACGTGAAGGTGACTCTATCTGATAGTCGGTGTTTCTCTTGTCTAACTATAAAAATATCCTTAACGCGTTCAAGGCGTGACACCCTCTTCAACCACTCTCAGACGGTTTTCTTGAATTCTTTTTCCCTTTTCATATAATGCCATTTGTTACACGCAAACTATACTAGCTACATATCTTCTTTTATTATCACAAATTTTCTTTCTCAACAAGATTTAGCTTCTACCCTGTGTGATATGTTATAGAAGAGTATAGACATGCATAAATAATAAAGTATACACTAGACAAATCAAAAGTGATTTCTTTTGTGTACAGTTTCCATTGTTTTTGTATACAGTTGTCAGCAATTAAAGGATGATAACAACTGATATAAAGTCTATAACCAAATAAAAAAAATCATCTATGTCAAATAGTAATACTTTCCTGAGTACCAAATTTTAAAAAAGAAACAAATGAACAAATTAAAATATAGGACATAAAATCAAAATCAACTTAATTTATGAATCAAATTAAATTAATCTAGCAAAAAATTTAAAAGGGTCAACTAATTCCCTATTGGAATTGCTGATTTTATTGCTTTCAGTTGTTGTTGTTGTTACTTGTAACATTGCCACTGCTGGTTGTCATGTTGTTGCCATTATTGTTGTTATTATTATTACTGTTGTTGTGATGCTGAGTACCACCAATAATGGAAGTGATAGCTGCTGCCAAAGCTGCAGTGAAGTTAGGGTCAGCAGCAATGGCAGCACCAACAGTGTCAGCAAGGTGTGGTGGAACCTGTTGTTGATTGTGATTATTACCAAATTGTGAAGGGTCTGCATCATGTGACATTTGAAGACCGGAGAACTTTGATTGGTTGTAAAGTGCTTGTCCAAATATCTGAGGCATTAATGATGCAGGTGAGTTTGCAAAATTCTGTGGGACACCAATTTGTAACTGGTTTGAATGCCTTGGAAACTGTAGAGGGTTTGGTGATTGAGTTAAGTCCAATGTAACAGTTGGGAATGGAGCAGAGGCTGAGATAGTAGCCATGCTTGAAGAGCAAGGAAGAAGTGTCCTTGTGAGGAAATTTGCATTCATTAAGTTGTCAGCACTTGACATTGACCCTGAAAGAAGCATTCTTGCAGCTGAGGAAGTGGTTTGTGCCATTGCCATAGCTGCTGGGGGTAAAGGGTGGTTGTGATTTCCTTCATAGGTGGTGATAAGGACTGTTCTGTCTTCAGCACATCTTTGTACCTGTTAATTTTAAGCACCAAAACCAAAAAAAAAGCCACTTAATTTTTAACTTGTACCATGTTCCATGAATAAGAAATGAGCCTTGATATTATCGTTCTTCCATTTAGAAGTATTTGTACTTCATTCAAACTTCATCAAATGAATCTCAAAATTATCAAAACTACTATTATAGTATAGTATGGTTTTTTTTTTAAAACTTATTTTGCAAGTAGTTGAGTCAATACAAAAAGGTAATGGCCAATGGTAGATATTTTAGAACCAATCTTGATTTTTTTCACTCCCCAATTTTTTCATATATTTATATCTCTTATCACATCTATCACTCTTTGTTTCCTACTAAGATGTTTTCTCCTAAAGAAGTGTGAAATTATCATTTTTGTTTTAAAACAAGAAATCAAGCTCTAACAGTGGAAATCATTTATATTATATACCTGTTTTCTAACTGGACAACCAGCTGCCATGGTACACCTATAATAAGCTCTAGGACATGGGTTTCCTTTGGCCATTTTCTGCCCATACTTTCTCCATTGACATCCATCAGTGATCTGAAACAATTTAAAACATCTCCATCAAATTAGCAATTAATATACCATGAACAACTATTTTCAAAAATTGAAGAACATACACACTCCTACGTACCATTGGTGCCTCTGATCTAGCTCTAACAGAAACTCTGGCCTTCCTCATAGTGGCTTCAGCCTGATCAACATTATTCTTTGGAGAACCGACCCTTGGAATTTTATTACTATCACCAACAGAAGCATGACCTGAAGGACTATCCTCTCTTTCAACCCCTCTACCATACTCCTTCTCTTGATCATACACAACAACTCCTTCATCATTAGCATTATTCTTACTAGTCCCTAATTCCTTTGAAGCCACTTCTACATTGGGTGATCCTGATCCATGATCTTGAGTACTTCTTCCCCCTGATGAAGAAGAGGGTTCATCCGTGTCAGCATTTGCAGCCAACCCAAGATCCATAAATTGCCTTGGCACCAATACCCCATCTTCTTGTTTCTTCTCTTCCAACATTTGTTGTTCTTCACTTCCCTCTCCCTTCTGCTCCTGCATCAAATTCGTCAAATGCATCTGTAGAGCGTTGTAATCGGTGTTAACCTGATCAAGCATGTTCCTCAACTTCTGATTGTCCCTCTTCGTTCGCTCAAGCTCAGCTCGAAGAACAGCTAGCTGCATAAAACAGTTCAAAACTTCAAATGCTAACTTTTAAGATACCCCCCAAAAATAAAAGAAATAAAAAATAGAGGCACCTCATGACCAATAATCTCATTATATTCAACAACTGTTATTCATATATTTTATATACACCTAACGTTACCTCATTCTTGGCTCTTTTGTCTTTAGAATTGGGTGATATCTCATCATCCACCATGGATTGATCACTGCTAGTGTTGGTAGTAAGAAGATTCAGACCAGTCTATGAAAATCAAGTTACAGATTCATGAACACACTGGTATCAATAATTAATAACTAACATTTATTTATTAACAAAAAAATAAACAAGACGATCATATAATATATGGTTGAGCATAATTTCAAAAGCTTATGCAATTTTATAACCACAAATCATATAATATAAGAACAAAAGCCATATACACGGTTTTTTTATTCATAAAAATTAAAGAGAGTGCTAGGAAATTCATTATAACTCATACACTCTATTCAATGAACTGAACTAGATCACTTGACCATATATACTTCATTAAGTGTTTATGGTGTTGTTTTCAAATCAAAATGTTTTAACTCGTGTAATAAAAGTTTTGTCTTAAATATTATAGATATAAAAACACATAAAAATGAGTATATAAGTTTTTTCCATGTAAAACACAATGATGAGAAAAGAAAACTCACGTTTACTTTGAATTCCAACGTAGGAGAAGTAGGATGAGGATGATCATTGTTGGGGAGAGTGGTGGCGGCGTTGTGATGTTTGTCGGAGAAGAAGTCCATTTCGGTTGTGTTGTGATGAGAAGAAGGTGGAGAAGAGGGAAAGTTGACTTGGAAGGGGATATTGGAGGGTGATGAAGAACAAGTTCTGGTTTTGTTTGTGTCCATGATGTTGTTGTTGGGACTAGGTTGTTTCAAGCTTGAGTGGTTGGTAGTGTCTTCTTGATCAGGGAAAGAGTTTAGAACAATTGGTTTGTGGAGAAAGAAGCTCCCAATTGGATCTGAATCCATGGAGAGTCCACCACTACCTCTAACCATAAACTCCAAACAAAGAGAGAGAGAGAGAGATTGAGACTAAAGAAAGAGAGAGAAGGCTTTCAAGTCTTTATAAACGATGCAATGAACTCGGCTATAAAATTGGACAGCTGAGACTTGAGAACTTGACCACAACTATAGTTATTACATCTCCAGAAATATATATACTTGTCAATATTCAATTAAGAGAATGCTATTAACGTATTCATTCATCAAAACATATAAATTCACTAGTTTTAACATATGATTATTTTGTTTGTCAACGTATATTATCGATCATTAAAAATTATATTTTTTTTAAGTCCCATTTATTTTATGTTTTAAGTTAGATGAATAATGGATGAATCATGCATGTAAGCATGAAAATTGTTTAAAAATAGACAAATTTAACAAGCGAGATTGTATTTTACGTCAAAAAGTATAATAATCAGCATAATTGTAATAACATAATAATTAAAATTTGGTCTTTTATAATAACTAAAATTTAATTAATAAGTTGTAAAGAAACTTTGGATACAAAGCCTGGTTGGTCTCCCGAAACATAAATTAGTTGACCAAACCATATTCAACAATTTCCACCAATCATACGGGGAAATATTGTCGAAATTAATACCAGCACGCATACAAACTAGATTTGAATTTACCTCATGTATGAAAATTTATTTTCTTTTTCAATTTCTTGGGAGTTATTATTTACAATATTAGTTATTATTTTTTAATTTTAATTTTTTTAATTAATTTAGAATTGATGAGGCATTGATTTGGTGTAAAAGAAAGCAGGAAGGGAGGAAGGGGAAGGACCCTATTGACGCGTTCTTAAAAATGAGTGCCCCTATTGGTCCGGCGCCTGAAGCTTGTGAAAAGTGAAGTCTCAGTCAACGGTTGTAAAGGAGCCTAGTGGGGCCCAACGTGTGACGACTCGTTATGGGTCCCTTCTTCTTTATTAACCTTGACTTGGACACATACAATATGGCCATCCAGACTAGGAACAAAAACTACCTCCAATTGGGTCTTTGTCCTATGCTTAAATGGTGCTTAAATTATATTGTGCTTGTTTTTTTTTTATATATTTTATAATAAAGTATAAGATAGTCAATTAAATACTCTTATGAATATATCATTCCCTGAATGGATTAATATCACGCACTCTAATCATTTTAATTAAGATAAATGTTATAATTAATCTATTTTAATATTAATTTTATGGATTTTACTGGGTGACTAGTCTTGATATCTGATCACCTAACCAATTATATATAAGTATATTTTTGTAGTATTAGATTCTATTAGATTAGTATCATAGTCTTTTTAAAAAAATATAACAACCTTAAAAGAATATGGCTAGCATTAGGATTCACTGCTAAGAAATTTCGTAGTTTCATTTGCCATTAGTTTTGAATTCTTGTTAAAAACTTTACAACTTATAAAGATAAAACGAAAATTTCCCATGTAGTTTTAAAACCGAAAGTTTGAGTACATGGAACATCATTTCATTTGTTATACTTAAAAAATGAAAATGAGAAACATGATTTTCAAAATTAATTATAACTGGTTTTAAAATTTGAAAAAGGATAGAAAATATTCTTAGAAGAAGGATTTTTAATGAATAAACTCATTAATTGATTAAAATTAAATATTGTAGTTTTTCGACTCTTAAACCATTTACTCAAGGATACAAATTGTTATTGTTAATGTCTGCTATCGGTTGAAGAAACTCAACATTAATGTACATATTAATCCTTAAGGAGCTATAAGTATGTATTTCTTATTTCTTAAAATAAGAAGACAATGTAGTTTCAAGATATACGAGGAAATGAAGATATGTTTCACCCTTCTATAAAATTAAAGATATCTATTAGGGATATATATATATATATATATATATATATATATATATATATATATATATATATATATATATATATATATATATATATTAATTATGAGATAATTTTATTTAAGACAGGTAGAATTACTATAAAAGTATCTCTTGTCTGACTATTTCTTATAGTTGCGAATTCAGGTTCAAATTTAAGATTATTAATTAGTTAAACTGTAACAATTTTATAATTCGTGTTCGGTGTTACTTAATTCAGATTAATTTAGTCATTTACCTACTAAAGTAATTAAACATTTTTTTAATTCTTTACTAAATTAAACTTGAGATGTCACTTATTTCAAATATTCTTTTTTTACTATTTGAAAAAAAAAAACACCACTTAAACATGTTTAATATTATGCAACGTCAGAAGTAAAAAAACGTGTATTGTTCAAACTTCAAAAAATAAATTGAAATGTCGAAACAAAACAGAAGATACGGCATAACCTTTTTTCAATAAAAAACACTATGTATAAAAATATAATCAACATTAGTTGCAAATAATAATAATAATAGCAACAATACTAATAATTATTATTATTATTATTATTATACTAAACTTATGATGCAACTTTTGGTGATTATACATAGCGTGAAATGTATGCGTGAAATATAGTATATATAAATATATATATATATATATATATATATATATATATATATATAAATAATGACGGAAGACTATATTTAACAAAATAATTAAATAATAAATTATCAGAGTAATAAAAGCGAATAAATTAAGTATTATTAAAATATTTTCAGAATATAAAAGGCTTATTGAAAAACTTCTAAAGAAATTTTATAGAAAGATCTTTTATTTATAGGTGAGTGTTTTACAACATAAGCAAAGGATGTATTTCGCCCTCTGCCTCCTCTACTATTAAGAGATTACATTTATAGATGTAAAAAGTAAAATATACACTATTCACAATAGTACTTGAACTAATGAAAACTTTACACAATCATAATACTATTAACCAATCAGGTTTTGCCGACACTTTTTTTTTTTTTTACTTTAATAATAATTCCTTTAGTAATTGAATGGATCGTGATTCTCGAAATCTGGATGAATATCCAGTGATTGAGTGTCTGAATCAGCTTCATTCTTATCGTCTTCAGAATTTGTTGAGGATGATACTTTTTGTAATAATTTTGTTAATTCAGCCTTAGATGATACTGATGCCAAAGAGGAGAGTAATTGTTGTTTTTCTAAGAGAAATAGAGAGTCTTGTCGTAGACTACTCTGTGTCGATGGATTCTTAGCCAGCCACTTGTATAGATTATCCTTGCAAACTAATTTGTTATTAAACTTGTCCCACCATTTAATCTGTACTCTTTTATATAATTGTTTTATTTCTACTGAAGGGTGGACATTTTCAATAATGTAATCCCACGCCATAATCCAGGTAATTGCTTGAGTAGTCACAAAGGAAATTAATTTGTGCCCAGCAGTAAAATTGAAATAATTATATGCTTCCATGATTGGTTTTGGAAAGATCTCATGAGATGGACCATGATTAATAAACCATTCTATAAACCAATGGGGAAACTTTAAAGAGATTCCCTTCTTGAACCATATAAACCAAGAATGATAATTTGGACTAATAAGGAGAATATGTGACCATGCATCCATGTAGTCATAATATGAATATCCTTGAGGAGAGAAGATTTTAGAGAAGGACTTGAATTTATACAAATCCTGTCCCCATTCTTTGGGAGTGATTACTTTAAGAATCTTAATTTTTGAATATTGAATTTGTTTTTCTAGGTTTTTTGTATGGGTTAATTCTATTGATTCGGTATCAACCAGGATAAATTCATAAAATATCCTAGTTTTTTCTAAATCTCTAGGTAGGTAATGAAAGTCTTTTGGAAATAATTTTTCTATAATTTGGTGTATTCGCAGATTTTCCCACTCAGGTTCTAGTATTATAATTGGAAATGATTTGGGTTTATTCAAGAATTTAATTTTGGTAGAAGGAGAAGGAGATAATTGAGGAGAAGATGATTTAGGAGGAGTAATTAGTGAGGAAGAAGCTAAGTCTTTGGGTGTAATTAAGTTCTTGTAAGGATTTAACGGAGTAAACCGGTTAGTGGAGATAATTGGAGAAGAGGAAGAAGGAGGAGGAGTACTTACTATTTCAGCAATTGTCTTTTTCTCAGATAATCCTTTATTTTTCACTGTAGATCCCAGTGGGGGACCATAATCATCCTTACTATAAACTTTTCTACTCATTTCTGTCCCTGAAGAAATTCTCTGGTTAGAAAGTCTGGAAGAGAATTATTTTCCCCTTTTATATGTTCTAATTCAAAATCAAAACAAGATAATATTGCTTGCCATCTTGCAAAAATATGTTTAGAAACTAAATTTTTTACATCTTTTTGTAAAATGCTTGGAGCAGCTTTTACATTCAGTTTTAATTAAAAATTTCTTATTAAATAAATCATCTTGAAACTTTTGTAAACATAATACAATTGAAAGTATTTCTTTTTTAATAACATTGTAATTCTTTTGAGCTTCGTGCCAGATACCAGAATGATATCTAACAATTTGCTCCTTTTTAAAAGTTCGTTGTTTTAAAATAACCCCATACCCTTTTTCTTATGCATCAGTTTCAATTATTAAAAATGTTGTGGGGTCAGGTATTCCTAAGCATGGTAATCTTTTTACTAAGGTTTTGATCTTTCTAATTGCTTGGGTCATTTCTTCATTCCATTCTGGTGGTGTTTTTCTTAATCTTTTATATAATGGTTCACATATTATTCTAATATTGGGAATAAAATCAGCTACATAATTTATACATCCTAGAAATCTTTGTAATTGATTTTTATCTTTAATTATATCTGGAAATTTCTCAGTAAATTCTAGTGATCTTTGAATTGGGGTTATTCCTCCTTTAATTATTTCAAATCCTAAAAATCTTATTTTTGTTCCATTAGTTCTAATTAAGTTTATAAATTTATCTAGATGTTCTTGATGTTTATTAATTCCTTTAGAGAATACCAAAACATCATCTAGATATACTATAATAAATTCTAGATATGGATAGAAAATATCATTCATTATATTCTGAAATTCACTAGGTGCATTCTTTAATCCTTGTGGCATTACATTCCATTCATAATGACCGAATGGAACAACAAACGCTGTTTTATATTTATCTTCTTCTTTTACAGAAATTTGGTAATAACCTGATTTTAAATCAAATTTAGAAAATATCACTCCATCATTTAATCTTTTAATGAAATCATTTTTATTAGGTAATGGGTAACGAATCCATTTTAAAACATTATTTAAAGGTTTATAATTAATAACTAATCTAGGTGCTCCCCTTTCTATCTCTGAAGCTTTGTTAACATAGAAAGCTGAATAACTCCAGGGTGATTTAGATAGTCTTATTAATCCTTTATTTAAGTATTCTTGAATTCCTTTCTTACAATATTCTAAATTTTCTTGATTCATTTGTATTGGTCTAGCCTTAGGAATTTTTCTTTCATCGAAATTTTCAATATAAGGTAATCCTATTTCGTACTTCTTCATATGCCAAAATGTTGTTGGATCTAATTCACAAATTTCTCTTTTAATCTTATCATCATAATTTTTAATGATAGTTTTTATTTTTGGTGTAATAATTTGTTCTTCTATTCTTTGATATTTTATTTCTTTATTAAGTAGATTAATTTGTTTTTGTTTTATCAACCTTTCTTGTAAAAGGTTTAATTCTCTAGTCCTAGGTGGTTTTATAAATTCAAAACATATTTCTTTTCCTAATCTCTTGGTTATTAATCCTTTTTCAGTTATCTGAAAAAGATATAATAAGGTTAGGAAAGGAGTTCCTAAGATCATTGGAGTTCTCATATTTTTAACTAATACAAAAGGAGTTTTATAACAAATTTTATTTTTACATATTTTAGCTTTACTTAATTTATACTTAATATCCATCCTAGATTCATTAGCACTACTTACTTTCTCTAATGTATTTTCATAATATTTTATTGAAATTAATCCTTCTTGAATACAGTTTACATCTGAGTCTATTAATGCAGTTATTTCAAATTTTTCTTCCTTGGTTATTAATGTTATTTTAGTATACCATGGTTGTACAGCCATTATGCTTAATATATTAATATAATTATCTTTAGAGATAACTTCTTCTTTATTAGAGCTCTCACCTTCTTCATATATTCTTAATGTCTTATTATTTATTATTTCTTTTCCTTTTAAATTTAACAACTTAAATTCTAATTCTATATCCTTCTCTTTTAATTATTGAATTTCATTTTTAAGAATCTTAATTTCTTCTTGTAAGTCTTTTATTGTTATTTGTTTATCTTGTTTTCTAAATCTACCATATATTTCTTTTATATCTATTGGTTCTATATGTTTTTTAGTTTCTTCATCTTTCTTAATTAATTCTTCTAATTGTTTTATGAATTCATTCCTTAAAGGAGAGTCTTCTAATTTTTCTATAATAGTTATTAAAGTATTAGTTTGATCAGAAGTTAATACATTAACTGTTTTACAGTCATTACAGCTACAAATATCTAATCCTAAACAATAATTTTGATTACTTTCTTCAGAAATATCTGAAGAAGAACTATCATATTCTATCAAATTAACTTCATTATCGGTAGAAGACTCTTCTCCTAATGAAGATTCTTCCTCTGATTCTATTAAAATATTTTTTAGATGATTTTTTAATTCTTCATTTTCTATTTGATTTATTTTATTTATGGTTCTACACTTACTAGCATAGTGACCTGTTTTTTACATTTATAACAAATAATTTCTTTTTTATTAATTTTCTTTTTAGAATAATTTTTCCTAGGTTTTGTTTCTTCTATTCTTCTAGGGTAATAATTTTTTCTAAAAGGTTTTTTATTTTTAAATTGTTTTTTAATAAATTTTTCCTTTCTAGAACTAGGGCCCTAATAATTTCCATCCCATATTGTTCACAGAAAGTTCCTATTTCTTTCTTATTTATCATTCCTTCTTTTCTTATTTTATTTTGTAATTTGAAGTCTACACAGACTTTCATTCCTGTATCTACTATAATATTATGAATTTGACCATAGGTTAATGTCTCATAAGGAATTGGTTTTCCATAATTATTTTCTAAATTATTTCTTACTTTTTCAGCAAAAAGAGAGGGTAATCTAGCTACAAACTGTTCTTTCCAGAACCCCTGCAGCCCCATCTTCTCTTAACATAACCTTTGATAGAAATACATCTTTATACCATCTATAATCACTCATAGTTTTGCAGTATAAACTTGTTAATTGTTTTACTGCTCTGTCTCTGATCATATTTGGATCACCTATAAAACTTTGTAATATTGAATAGATTAATGTTGCTACTGCATCTTCGTGATTTGTTTCAGGTTTAATACTATTTAATATTAATTCTTTTTCTTGATTATTACAACAGTTATCCCACCATCCTTTCAGTTGGCCTATAAACCCTTGTATTAATATAGTAGCTGCAGTCCTATCACTGCAACCTTTAGTTTTATGAGCAGTTGTAGCCATACTCATTTGACTAGTTAGGTCTAATATAGTCTGTTCAGATAATCCATCTAAATTCCATTATGCAATTTCATTGCCAGAAAAGGAATTCTGAACTAATTCTCCTCTTTCTTCGAATTGTACATCTATAGATGTAGGCCTAGGGTAATAATTTCTAAGTTTAGGATAATTTCTTATTTTATTTATTTCTAAAGTATTTATTGATAAATTACTTCTTTCTTCTAAAAATTTCTTTAATTCTTCAATTTTTATATCAGTATCAGATTTTAATTTTATAGCTTCTAAATCTTTTTGAGGTACATTGAATAATTTATAGATTGGTTTTTCTAATATCTTATTAGGACTAGACCCTTGTAATATTAAAGGCTTATATTCTATTCTAGTTAATTGTTTAGTCATTATTCCTAATACTGTATTTGAATAATTTAACTGTGAATAAATCTTTTTAATATCTTTTATATCTACCTATTTATCTAATTCTTTAACATCCTTATACGGACTTGCTTCTAATTCTAATTTTTGCTGTATGTATTATTATAGTTTGTTCGGGTGGATATTCTGATTCTATTATTTCATTATTATTAAGTTTCCATCTATTGCTTATCTTTTGTAAAGGTTTTATTTCTTTATTAAAAGGATATTCTAACTTATTTTTAATACTATATTCTTTAAACCAATCAAAGAAATATAAATTTTAAAAATAATTTCTTTTGTTCATCATTGTAATTTTCCCAATACCAATCTCTTTTCTCTTTGTTATATTCTGCCGTAAAATCTTCTCTTATCCAATCTTTATCAATTATGAGAGGCTCTTCTTTAATTATAGTATTTAATACTTGTGAAGCAGTTGGAGAATATTGTGGTGATTCTGATTTTTTAGATTCCTCATAATTAGGCTTACTTACTATAGGAGTAATTCTATCTATTCCTCTAATATCTAAATTTATGGTTGACCCATCTACAGAATTTCTAGATTCAGTTCTAAAAATTCTTTGGGGCTCATTAATTCTTAATGAAGTTGACCTGTTCATTTTGATTCTAATATCAGTTCCTTCTTGTATTATTTCTCTAATTTGAGTATTATATATTTTTTTCTCTTTTACTATATCTCTTAATAACCATTCTTGAGGTATTTTATATCGTAATTCTTCATGTCTTAATTTTTTAGGTGTTTGTACTGAAGATTTTTTTAAATTAGCTTCTATAACCAGTGTTTCTTCTTTTGGTGTTTGTCTCTTTACCCTATAATTATAATCACTTTTAGTTATTTTATAACATACTCTATAAATAATTTGGATTGGACCTGAATCTGGATCTATAATTCCTTCAGGTATTTGTACATATAATCTTAAAGCTTCTACCATTTTTTAATTGTTTAAATTCATTGAAAAATTAGGAAAACAATTGAAAAATACTGGACCATCATGTAAATTACTTTCTAATATAACTAATACTGAATCATTAAAATCATTAATCTTATATCTCATAATAATAATAATACAGGGGTGTTTACACCTAATCTAAAATTAGGCTTTATTGCTACTTGTATTAATCCTATATGAATATGATTATATCCTTTAGCTACATGTTGTTTTAATAATTCTTCAGATAATAAAGTTTTTATTTTATTAGCTTATGTACCTGGATAATCTATTTCTATAGTAATTATTTCATCATCATTAATTTTCCAAAAACTGTTCCTATGATAAACTTGATTCTTATCTATGATTGGTAATGACCAGTTTTGTAATTGATTTTCTATTTTTTCTATTTTTAATTCGGTCATCTTGGAAGAACTAGAACTAGCTATATCATTCATGCTTTCAGGCTTAATTATATTTGTTTATCTTTACTCTTTGACCCTAAATCACTTAGAGTTTTAAAAATACTTGGCCTCTTATATTTTTCTTTGGTTTCCATGGCTACGGGACCACAGCTGACCAACGGATTTACTACCTTTCCTTATGTTTTACTACCGGGACTACTGCTGACCAACGTATACACACTTCTCAGTGCTACCCCTGGATAAACCTAGAAAATCTTAAGAAGACAAGCTTCTCTTAACCCTTAGTTTTTTAGATTTAAAGAATAAATATAAACTGATAATATAAGCGGTTAAGCACACAAATGACTTATTTGATTCTTTTTTTCTTCTAAGTATCTAAGGTAAGTTCTATAAACTCTTTCTATCCAGCTATAGTAATGATAATCAACTTGTATTTGATATTTATAAGCAATTCTATATTTTCTTTGTTGATTTTTTAAATATCTCTTTGTTAAACCTATTTCTTTCAAGGGATGAGGATGCAGATAATTTGGGTTTGATTGTTCTATACTATGATTAAAGATCTGGGGTAATCTATATGCTTGTGGTATGTTATGTTGATTATTATTCAAATGAATAACAGTACTCATAATAATAAAATATTGAGCTGGTGAAAATTCATGTATCATATATACCCCCCAAGAAAATTTGAAATAACTGATAAATTTATAAGATTCAGGAAAGGTGGCAGAGCCTCCTAGTTAGAAACTTATAATTTTATCAATAATTATTTTATAATTGAAATGGATTCAGAGACAAGGCTCTCTATTTCTCTTAGAAAAATAACAATTACTCTCCTCTTTGGCATCAGTATCATCTAAGGCTGAATTAACAAAATTATTACAAAAAGTATCATCCTCAGCAAATTCTTTTAATTATAAAAAAAAAAAAGTGTCGGCAAAACCTGATTGGTTAAAACTGTCAGCAAACAGAATTATGATTGTGTAAAGTTTTCATTGGTTCAAGTACTATTGTGAATAGTGTATATTTTACTTTTTGCATCTATAAATGTAATCTCTTAATAGTAGAGGAGGCAGAGAGCGAAATACATCCTTTACTTATGTTGTAAAAGACTCACCTATCAATAAAAGATCTTTCTATAAAACTTCCTTCTTACTTCTTTGTAACTCTTCAATGAGCCTTTTATATTCTGAAAATATTTTAATAATGCTTAATTTATTCACTCTTATTGCTCTGATGATTTATTGGCCACAGTCACACAATTGAATTGAAAGTTTGGAACTTAGAAAGTAGGAAAATAAAGGTGTACAGAATTGACTTACTTGTAATAGGCTATAAACAGATATCATATTAAATCCTGCATTTGTGAACTGCCAAAATGGAGAAGAAACTAAGTACTAACTAATATAATCAATAAAGAGATTACTTCCATACTTCATAGGAAATGTGACAGAGAAGACTCGACATGACTCGTCAAGAAAAGAAATTTATTGGTCAAATAATTTACATATGAAAACCTAGAAAAGATATCCTTATACAATATTTTTCTGCCACAAATTTACGGTATTAGTGACAGAAAACAGAAATATATAATTTTAGTTAATAAATTCTACGATATTGATTGAAAAGGTTTATAAAGCATTGCTTTAATAATACACCAATTACGTCTACATTAAGTAATATACACCAGTTATGTCAAATTTCCAATTGAATTCTATTTAGACTCAATGCAACTTTTTATGACTACTTTTTGCTTATTTTAATTAGAGTATGAATTTATGTTTGCAAATCTTGCTAGATTTTTCGTTTGATTAGAATGTATAGGTCGGTTCTTCGAGTCTTACATCACGGAAAGAAATTGAACCTCATAATTAATGTTTTGCCAACCCAACTGGAACTAGCTTTTTCCTCGTAATAGTTCATATAATTTCTTGAGAACCAGGTTCTTAGACGCGTTACCAAAACCGTGTGCTTTGTTTATGTATTTACACTTGGAAAAAAAAAAAAAAAAAAAAAAAACTGGATAATGGAAGACTTGGGTATATATGTTTAGAAGTATGTTTGAATTAAATATATTTTTGTCTAATAGATAAGATCTTTGTTTTTGCATTTGATCTACTTCTATTTATTGGATTTACATTCGAATATGCATACATGCCAGTTACAATCTAAGGATACACATACACTTAATTATGTAGCTTGATAGAAAGTAGATAAATAATAACCCTAGTTTATTTATTTGAATGAATCTGAAATATATTTAAGCCATGGGATAGATACTAATAATCTCTTGATGTATTGAGATGAAATTTAGGATTGAGCTTTTTACTTATAAAGATTCTCCCGTACTTATAAACTTGATAATCATAATTTTCTTAGTATAATAGAATAATTATCTACTAACTCTAGTATACATCATGTTGGTATAATATAGCCTTAGACCTTAGTATAATAACGCAAGTTAAAATCATATTACTTGATTAATTCAAATATTAAGACATGAAAAAATCTTTGTGAACATAATCAGGGTTGAAAATAGATTAGGTTCATTAAATTTATTCAAACAAGTTTAATTTAGCGTTTAAATTTAAAACTAAATAGTAAGACTTAATTCATCCCCAATGTTTAGTACGTTAATATTAAAATATTTTAAATAAAATTGAAAAATATGGATCTGCCATTATTATTTTATCATACATAAAGCGATATTTGTCGGATTGTAGCTGTTTAAGTTACACTTGACATTGTAGTTTTTCCACACGTGATCCTTTCCTTCTTATCAAAGTCTTCATATTCATAGTCCTCACCATACTCGCAATGCGTTCATACCCGCACCAAAGTACCCACCAAAAGTGCCAATGTTTTCTTCTAAGTGAAATTATAATCAAATTTGACCAAAATTTTGGTTTTCTTAGCTGTCTAAGAAGCCGAATAACTGGTTCTATGCAAAGTAACGTCACGTCGTGAATCAGGTTAACATATAAGACGAGTATTTTAATAAATAAAAATCAAAGTGGACAAGGACAAGCTCTTTGAAATAGACCATGAACCTCGTGGGCAATGGCTAACTTGCACATGTGAATCATTTGATTCTTACATGGATTATCTTTTAAAGACAATATTATTATAAAAAATATTTGATAGACAACTAAAATACGTAGATAATCAGACAACCAATTATAAAATATGAAGAGAGAGAAATACATATATGTATAAAGTGTGAAAAGAGAAAAATACACAGATATTCTGTGAGAGAATTAGTTGCGTATTACAATTATTAACATAATAAAATTATATTATTATATAGTAGAAAATTAAATTAAATTAAACCAAGGTTTAGAAGAAGATCAGCTTAAACAAACAACTCCCAAACTTATGGGATAAGAACGTTTTCACATACTACACTATCCAATGTGTCCACATAGCACATTAAGACTTTCATGTGTTTCCTTCTATCTTTACCGCAAGTTGAATATTTGGCAGAATGATTGATAGAAAATAATTAAACTAATTAATAACTAATTCAATGGTTAAATATCCATATAAATATAGTGACTCAAATTATAATTTTATCACGTGTGATCCTTGCCCAAAGGTGACCGACCATAAGGGAGATTGATGTGTATATCCGTATTAAACTGTTTCAATTTAATATTAGAAACCAAAACATGAAAAATAAATTAACAAAACTTTAGCAATGCATAACTATGATATAAAATCAAATTAAAACCAGAGTTTAAAAAAGTGCACCATTAATCAGCTTAAACAACTAACCCAACATGCTTGCGGGATATAAGAGTAAATGGCTAAATGCCGACGTCGATTCGGCCAATGTCAAAGTGTCACGTAGCATATTATACGAAATTAAAACGTTTTCATAAGCTATCCATCAGCACTGTGACTTTGATGTCGTTTCTTCTATCTCTACCACAAGTTAATTGTGACGAAGAATAAATAAGAAAAAATAGTTATACCCAAATTCAATTTCTAATAAAAAATTTGTATAGAAAATGACACACTAATATGGATGGAATCATAAAATTCAATGATTTGTTGAAACAAGCAAAACTTAAACCCTGTCTCCACCCATTCTAGTAGTGTTGACACCTGTCCAACACTCAAATTGTAATTTCAACAAAAACAAAAATGTCGGTTTTTGCACGCATAAAAGCTTGACAAAAATAAGACCACAAAATAGAGAGGAATGGAACCAATAAAGACCATATTCACATTTTTCTAGACAAACTAGGACCATTTCAAAATCATTCCCAAGTCAAATTTCTCAAGGGTGTATCCACCCTAAGGAAACAAGCATCATATTTAGAGATCATGGGGCCATTATGAGCTATGATAAACTACTAACTAAGATAGAATATATAAATTCATCATACCATTGAGGCAGCATTAAGAAACTACTTAGCCTGTTAAGTAATGTGTCATCCATGACTGGAAGCGAGACCAGGCGAGTTGAACTGCAGCTTCGTCTTCGTCAGGCATTCCCATGCTTTTCCTCCTCTTGATTCCTTCTGGAGATCTGTTCATGAATGCATGTGCATTGCCCGGATATATGTGTACCTCGTGTGGAACACCAGATTCCTTCAGCTTCTCTTCCAAGGCCTTGGCAGCCTGAGACACCAAATATTGACCAAACATGATATTGCTTGAAGCAAAGAATTTGATGACTCAGAACATCAACAATAAAATGAAGAAAATGGCCTGAAAATGTACACTTAGTGACGACATATAAAACTTTCAAAAAGAAGGTAACATTTCAAAGGGATTAGTCAGATCAAAGCAACCAAATTTACATGTACAGCATTTTACATCTTATGTGTATTGGCAGCATAGGAATAGTGTAAAGGTTAAAGCCTATTAGGTTTTGTTTCTATAAGAGGTAAAATTCTAGGTTCACAATGTGGGGAAATTCACCTATTAGGTTTTCCCTTTATAAGACACCTCTTGTGGGAGAAATTGGAATGTGTATCATAAAGGCTTCGAGACTTCCTCAACTTTACTTAGGGTGTGCCTTGCTTGGTTAAGAAAAGTGAATAAGATGATGAATTAGCTTTGCTTGGTCAGGAAGGTGAATAATATGAAGAAGAAAAACTAGAGAGAGGAATGAAAATTAAAAGGATAAAAAGATAATAATTTTCACATGTTGAAGCTTGATAAAGAAAATGAATATGCATGGCTGAAAATTATTTTCACATCTAATCCTAATTTCGGTGAGTTGGTCCAAATAAAATTAGGATAGAATTTTGAAAGATGGAATGAGTTTATGCACCATTGTGTGAAAAAATGGAATGATATTGACCACTTATATTTGGCCCTCCACATCATTTTCTTCTTTTGGTGAAGACCCTCCACATTATTTTTACCCCATGCACACCTAGTCTAAGATCAAGAATCTCCAGAATACCTAGTCTCACCAAGAGACACCAAAAGCCTGTTTGGTTAGGATTTAAAAAACTAGGAGTATATTGCTGGCACCAAACATTGCTTGACAAGTGCACCACTTTAACAATATTTTGGAATCATGTAAGGATGACTTGTTGTGATTCTATATGCTCTATGTCAGCAGCAAGTATTCTTCTGTAATAGAAAATTGAGTTTGGGTGCAATCTACACTTACCCTTTTAATCTTTTAACTATCTTACATAATACCTAAACAAGGGTGGCCAATAACTTTCCAACATATCCCTTCAATTAAGCTTTAAAATTTGTTTTACTTTATATCGTTCCCGAAACAAACTAACAATTTAAAAAAATCATTTTTTCTACCGTTTAAACCAACCAATCACCGGGATATGGATGTCTTTCCTATTTATTCTCTTAACCAGAAAGCATATAGTGATTTTCACTTCCCATTTACAACCCTCCATCATTAATTTTTCTAATGAGCACATAGTCTGTTTAATATGAAGAATCCCTCTTTATATTAATCCCCACCAAAAGAAACTACATGTATGCTTTAAAAGGTAGGACACCCCCCCCCCCACTCCAGAGAAAAAAAATCATAATTTGAAATTCAATTTGAAAAGAGCTGGCTCAAAACAGACTAGCAATGTGGGTTGCAAACATATTGTCATACTGTAACATCTGAAAAGCCAACGAAATTATCCAGCTCTCCAAAGTGGGCCTGAACAGGAGCCTTGGCTTTGGCAGGGTCTGCAAGCTCAGAAGAAGGAACTCCATAGAAAGCTACAACAGCATCAACATTTGGAACCAAGACAGAGCTTGCAATAGCAAGAGCACCCCCCATACAGAATCCAGTAACACCAGCCTGTTGCAGTGAAAGATAAATTCAGATTTTGTCTAACCAATGACTTACCTCTAAGTTAAGCAAAATGGTAGTAGAGGGCCTAAGCTATCTGATTTGGAACACAATTAATTCCCATGCTCTCTACCAATAAAAATTACCTTAAGCTTATTAGCTCTTCTTCTTTCAAACTACATTAACAAACACTCTGTTGATAAACTCCACATGTCATGACAGTATAAAAATGCTGAGTGAAAATGCTATTAAAATTCCTTTAAAATAATTCCCACCTACGTATTAGAAGGGTTTGATGAATAAACCGGTACAATACAGCTCCCATACCAAAGCAACTGATAAAGTATAATTTGTTATAATAGTTTATTCTCTCATGTCTAATGCAGTGTGTGAAACCCTCAAGTTAACTCAGAATCTAAAGCAAATGTTAGTTTATATCTTCATGTGTTGATAAAAGAGAATAACATTCTACAATCACAGCATGGCAACAGAAACAGAATGACTCTTCAGACACAGGTCAACATTAAAAAAAAAGTCCATATTAACCAGGATCGTATAGTTAAGACTTAAGACAACATTTTAAAAATAAATCAATTTTTATCTTGACAACACATTGAAGAGAGACAAACCTTCTTTGAACCATTTGCTTTAAGCCAGTTAACTGAAGCATGAATATCTTTCACAGCACCCTGCCAATCAAGACCATCAAACAAATGTTGTGCTTCTGCAACATCCAGACCAACCTTTCCCCTGTACAGACTGGGGAAAAGGAAAATTCCCATAAAAAATCTGAATGCAGCATATGCTCTAGAGCAATACAAACCAAACATTAAGAACTTTTTTATGGCAATCGGCAACAGTTATCTTACTCTGGAATAAGAGCTTTGAATTCATGACCAAGTTGAGAAATCATCAGAGCATGATTTTTAATTTCAAAGTCCACACCCCACCACTCCTGAAGCACAACAATTCCAGGAGCATCGTTTTTTCCAACAACATATGCATCAAATGCCTACTCATTAAAAACAGAAATTGCATAACAGAAAATTAGCAATGAGATTCCACAACAGGTAGCAAACATAGTAATCTAAGAATCAAATGTTATAAGAGAACTTCAGGTCCAATAGCATCACTAAAATGATATCTTATCAATCTGGTCTAAATCACGACATTGATTTCAAAAGTCAAGAATTTTTGCTCTCCCTGACCATTGCACCAGCACATTTGTCTGCAATGTCTGACAATGTCAAGGATTACAAAAAAGGAAACCACGACCATAATTTAAAACCTTGATCAAAGTTTTTAAAAAACGGTTCACAACCACATTTTCGGATGCAACATCAAGGTTTTGGGGGTGTCTGCAACCGCAATTGTGATCGTATCGAACGCATTTGTTCACAAATTCCTGCAATATAAAGAAAGTGAACCAGAACTTTTGGGGTTGTTTCTCCTATCTATGTCATTATTTTGTTGAATCAGAAATGATTCTATTATCTGCATTCACAATCACAATTCAATATTTCACACACACACCATATATCTATCTATATTCTATGCCAACATGAAATAATCAGGCCTAAGCTGTAACTCAACTCACTGTTTCCAGATAAACCCTAAACCCTAAACACTAAACAATACACACACAGATATCTATCTATATTCTATGCCAACATGAAATAATCAGGCCTAAGCTCTAACTCCAATTCACTGTTTCCAGATAACAACCACCACATCACATAGATGCCAAAAAGTTCCAAACTTTATCCTTCTCACAGAGGAAGCTCATCAATACCCTCCAAGCTCAACTGAAAGACCAATAACTCAACCGCACTCAAAGAAAAGAAAAAACTATATTGCATACAAAAATTGAAATTTGTCAACAAAACGAAGCAAAACAAAGCAACTCCACGAGGAAAAAACATGATATGTAAGAAATGGAATTGAAATGGGGTGTGATAACTCACAGTGTCATCCCTTTGAATGCGGATTTTGTTGAAAGGAGCAGAGTCAGCAATGGAACGAACCGAGAAACGAGAAATTGGGGGTGAAATGGTCCTAAGAGGAACCGTATTGAAGAATTTGGGAGCAATGCGCAACATTACTCACTCACTGCTTCACTTTCACATCTACAGAACGAACAATACGATTTTTCTAGAACACACGATTTTTCTTTTATCATAATTTATTTTATTCTCTAATTAATCAAAATTTATTTCTTAAACTAATTAACTAAAACTATAAACAACTACTTATTGTTTATATACACAGCATCCTGACATTTATATATGCTTTTATCTTTTTTATTATTATTTATCCATTTTATTTTTAATTCAATTTTGTATTTTAGTTTAAATTGTTTATTATATATGTAAAATATAATTTATATGTTTAAAAATAGGCTTAAATATATTTTACATCATCTAATAAAATAAGAAAAAATTGGTTTTAATCTCTGTAAATTTTTTTATCTCTCTCTAAAATATATTTTATTTAATTATTTTCATCTCTTCAATACCTAAATTCTTATTTCTAATTTTTAACGTTTATTTTAAAGTTAATAAATAGCATTTAAGGGATGAAGAAATTTTTTTAGAAATATCATGAACTGACATAATATCATAAATACTAATTTGCATGCATGTGTTAGTCATTACCAAACACTTGAGTATTTATAAATTATAGTTTCTCGTGGCACCCAATTATTTCATAATTTTGTAGAAATAAAAAAAAATTAGAAACATCAAAATTAAAATTTCTTACTTTATAAGAATTAAAATAATATTTAAAACTTTTAAATATTTATTCATCATAAATTTTAAGACTTAAATATATTTTAGTTCTTATAAAATGAGCAATTTTGAATTTAGTTTAATTTTGTTTTCTTATTTTTTATCTTTCAAAATCAAAATTATTTTTTAATTCTTGTAAATATAATCAAATGTAGTAAAAGTTCGATAAATAAAATTTATTTTGTGGGATTTAAAAAATATGTTTCTATAGTGTATAATATATAACAAAAGAATTTAATTGTGTTATTATTATAATTGAAAGTAAGGACTGTGACTTTGTATTACAAAACAAAAACTTGCTTCTCTTATACATTATCAAATCATCCTCCAATGGTTTACAATGAAAACTTAATTAAGTGAATTTGGATATTGAATAGATTAGGTTGAAAAAGATATATTTATACCATATATATTCTAAATCATGATAAAATTAATCATCAGAATGAATTGTTCATACTAATACCAAAAAAACATTGAAAATATGTTTAGTCAAGGATACTTTTGTAAAAAAAATCAATACAAGGGTTGGGATGTGAAAATAAAGAAAAGGGGTATGAAAAGCAAGTTTCTTTGGCGTGAGATAGGGCTTTCCTTCAATTTGGGCCGCTCCAACCATTCAAATTCGTTTTCAGATCTTATAAATAAAATTATTATTAAATATCATAAATAATAATATATATATATGCATCTTTTAAAAATATAATTATTAACATCTATACTAAAAGAATTTGATGATTCTACAATTAATCATGCAATTTAATTTTGTGAAGATGTATTTTGATTTCGATTTTACTTAATTATGTGATTCATTTTTAAACATTGGTAAGTGTTATGCCAACTATTGTTATATTTATAAATATACAAAAGTTGTAATTGAATATAAATTTATAGTTGTGGTCAAATATTGTGATTTTCTGTTTGAAAAAAATTAAAATTATATTTGATAATTTTTTTAATATGTTATCCTATTTAAGATTTGAATTATTAGTCTGTTTAAAAATAGGTTTTTACTATCCTGTTTATAAGTTTTAATGAAAAAAAAAAAGTAGATTATTGTAAAAAAAAAAAAATCATTAAATAGACTAAGCCTTACCTTTTTATATGTTAAGATAGACTGAAAAGCTTCTAATAAATAATCTAATATGTCATATCAAATCCTAATTTATCTAATTTCTGGCCTCTCTTCAAGTTATGGTGCATGAATTTTTAAACATAATATCTTTCTCTGTTTCTTGGTTGATGTTGCCCCTAACATTGTAATAAGAAAATAAATAATAAAAACGTTCATATTTTTAAAATTTAACAAAATTATGCAAAGATATAACCAAAACATTAACGCGTAAAGATGAAAAATAGTATATTAATATAACCTTTAAATTATTTTCGTTAAGTTTCTGATCAATTTCATCTACCGTTCCTAGCAATGGATAAAAAAAAAAAATCGGAGTTTCTCACAACATTTCCTGTTAGGCATATTAATTTGAAGTTTTTTCTTAATCTTTTTTTTTTTTTCAAAACCTTTTATGTTTGGTTTTGGAGAGGCATACTATTTTATCACTTTACATTTTCATGTGATGAAATGTTATTTGAATTTAATGCGGTGTTTTTGAATTAATTGTTTTTTTTTTAAAAAAAAAATCTCATGTCCGAGATTATGAATACACAGAAATTAATCTGGTCCATGGTACATTATTGCATTGATATAAGAGAATTTTGTATAAAAAGAAAGTCGAGCATATGAGCCTTACATGTGAAGGTATTAGGATCCTATACACCAGTGCACAACCTTATAAATTGATATTTAACTAAGCATGTTAAGGAAAGGTAAAAAATTTAACTTATTTTCGTAATAAATAAATTTAAAATATTTCTTAAATCAAATAAATTTAATTTTTTTTCTAGGAATATTATATATTGTGTCATGTGGTGATTTGAATTGTTACATTAAAATAGAAATAAGAAAAATAAAATAAAATAATAATATAATAAATAATATGATAAGACAAAAAGTGAAAGGGATTAAAATTGATATATATTTTATGTACTTTTTCAATTTTTTTAAATGAGCCCAAGAATCCATTTAACTAATATATCCCATGAATAAAAAAAAAATATTTGATAGACAACTGAAATATACAAACAATCAGTTATAAAATGTTATAAAATATGAATAGAGAAATACATTTATATATAAATTATGAAAAGAGAAATATATATAAATTCTGTTGACTGGATTGCTCCGTATTATAATTATTGATAAAAAAGAAATTAATAAACATAAAATAGTACTTTTTTAATTCGTAAAGGAATCTTTTCTGCTCCTGCCTTTTCTACACAGTCTTTTCTTTTTCATAACAAACCTACAAAGCTTGAAACTTTGTTTGAGGCATGTTACCTGCTAGATTCCAACAAACAGAGTAGCAGGCACTTGAACATTAAAATTTTTTCTATAAATTTCAGGTATCAGACAATCAATGAGACAATGACGAGAAACTTTCTAACTACTATCACTCATTTTGGTTGACCAAGTTTAGAAAACTAAGAAAAAGTCATGATTAATGTAAGGAAATGTTTTGTTAAATATGAAAAGAAAAATGTTATATGCAACAAAAAGTTCCATTAAATTTTAAGATATCTTTTACTACATGAAAAGAAAATAATGTATATGTGGATGTATTTTTATGACATGCTTATGAAAAAAATTATCAATAAATATAATTATGCATCAGATTTCATACAATTAGTTTTTAAAGTTAGCTAAATTAATATGTTAATCACTATTTTTCTTTTTGGGATAAGTCTACAAAAATTTATTAAAATATTATTATCAAAGATAGTACAAAGCTTAGTTTTATAGTAAAATATTAATATAAAATATCCTAGTAACCAAATGTCATCGAACATATAATTTGACCATTTAAAAGTATTTATATAAATATAAATGAGTCAATAATATTATTCACGTGCTAACAAGCCTCACCTCGATGTTCTCTAAAAGAAATTTCAGACAATTATTAAATTTACTTTTAAGATCACAATGTTTCCTCTATCCTAAATTTATTTCCCATATGGAATGTCTCTTTGTCACAGGATGAAGAACTATGATAATGATCACCACTAAAACAATAGCCCATACATTCGATTGTAATGACACTCAAGTTTTGAGAAAAAACATTCACGTTTTCCCTTATACAAGGGATATCATAATTCCAAGTAATTAAAGATGCAAATTAAGAAATAAAAGTGGGATAAATTACACATAGCCCATACATTTTTGTAATAGCAATCAAGTTTAATTTGCATGCATGTGGATCACATATTTAATTAAACAAACTTCACTCATAATTTTGTAACTTTTACTTAAATTTTAATAAACAAGAAAGAGGGTTGTGGAATGAACGCCTTACCATACAGTGCTTCCAGTATAATATCCTTTTCTTTTTACTTATTCTGATATGTTTGTTTGCAAAATAAATTAGAAGTACATTTGGTGCAATTTGTTTTTGATACGTATGTAATTTTGGAGTAATTTTTTCTTAGTCTTATCGTATTTGGTTGAAATTTTGCAAGATGATTTTAATTTAATATTTAATTTTTTTTATAAGAATATAATAGTTTATAATATTTTTTAAGACTTGTATGATATTATAGAAAAATAATGATTTATAAAATTTGTATTTATAGGAATTTATTGAATCTATATCATAATAATTTATAAGATTTGAAAGAATTTTTTTTATGTATAAAATTTTAAGATTTCATATATTTGAAGAAGACATTCGATAATAATTCTTGAATTATAATTAAAAATTTTGTCATAATTAAAAATTTTATCATGTAAATTAAAATCGAATTATGAAATTCACATTAATATGATTGTCACGTCTTTCATTATTTTTCATTATTTTTCATTATCTTTCATTATTTTCATTATTTTTATTATTGTCATTATCACTATTATAAATATCACTACTATTATTATTATTTATTGTAATTATCTTAATAATAAAAAATGTAATAATCATAATAACATGGATAACGACGATAATATTATAATTATGATGAAGATAAAACTAACCATAACGATAATACATAGTAATATAATAACGACAATTGTGATATATGTGATCATAAATTATTAAATAGAAAATTTACATATTAATGTATTTATATTTTTATTAAAATATTTTACAAATTTCATCGTACGAAACAATCTATTAAAATTTATATAGTATGTAATTTTGGAGTAATTTTTTCTTAGTCTTATCGTATTTGATTGAAATTTTGCAAGATGATTTTAGTTTAATATTTAAAAAGATTTACTTTTTACTTATTCTGATATGTTTGATTTTCATCTGTTTTTGTTTCATAAGCATGACGTGAGTTTTGAAAGATGCAATTATTGTTGTGTGTGTATGAAGCGTAAGAAAAATGTGCTAATGGGGTGTTTTTTTATTGTTATCAAACAGGGCAGTGAAAAGGTCCAATTGCTACCATAATAGTGGAGGAAAAGATCCATAGAAAATGAACAACAATATTTACATGATTTCATTTGGTAATCCGGAAATTATTTTCTCACGAGTTCCAGATTTTCATGAGTTATCGTGGCTCTCTATTTTGGCTGATGCGATGTCATTTACATACTCAATAATTGGACTCAGTCTTGCATTGGTAAAGTTATAGGTATGTAGATCTTAGAACAATCAACCTCTTTTTTTCCCTTCGGTGCAACAACCACCCTTTATTTTTATTGAATGTTTAACATGTCCTGTATATGAATATGCTTTTTTCAATTATTTTTATTGAATGATTAATTGCCTCTTATTATATGGCTAATCACGAGGTTCGATTGCTTTTTAATAATCTGTTCTTTATTTTTACCTATTTTAATTTTTTCTTTTTATCTGATTGTCTAATGGATACTATTATAATTGTGTGCTTATTTTAATTTTGGTGGGTAGAGGGGTTTTTATTTGAATACTTTAAAGCATAGAATTTTTTTAATAATGTCTTATTGGAAGTTTAAATTTAATGATTAATTTCATAAATTTGAATTAGTGTGGACTAATAATAAATATATATATATTTTTTAATTCTGAACTCACTTTTAATGTCGGTTCTTAATTGAATATCAAAACTTTGATAATATTTTTTTAAAAAATTATAATCATTTTAATTAAATAACACAAAACTTCAATACATTTTTAAAAAAATTAGGATTATTTTAATTAAATTTCACGCTATTTTATTTTTCACCATTTACTAATCTTAAGCATATTTTACCAAAATTTTTATAAAAAAACCCTCTTAAAATTATTTAAAATATTTTAAAAACCTAATAATCGGGACGTGAAGAACATGCGGCAGCAACTGTTTGATCCGTGAGGCCAGAATGGTTTCGAATTGAAAACTCATATGCATGGGACCGCAATACACACACAAACACCAATTATATTTGAAGTGATCAGTTTCACGTGAATTTTAGATCTTTACTGGCTGCTAGCGGTCCTGCCACCCCCCGCGTGCTGTTGTCTTTGTGTTTGTAATTTTCTATGTAAACACATGGACCATATATCCTCTTCAATCGTGCCCTATTGCTTTACGTAATGCCATGCATCGCATTTTTTTATTTTTGAGTGATATATATGTACGCATATTATCTATCTTCTGTTACATGGGTGAGGGGTGCCGAAACCTCTAGAAGTCTACATGGCCAATGACTAGTTACAAGAAAATGATGTCAATCAAATTTTACAATAAAATCACCAATAATTATGATGTCTTCTGGCATAGCCACAACAAAGAAGCATCTAGGGACGGCTATTAAATATCAATAGTCAAATTCTTGTCTTTATTATTATTGGTAAGATAGTTTATAATATCCCACTTACGTAAGTTAAAGTGTAATTTTACGTACATAAATTCTTTTAAAAGATTGAGATTTTTAACATACAGTTTTTATATATGTCTTTGATCATATCCTTTAAGAGATAAAATTTTGCCAATCATAAACAATAATAAGGTGAACTCTTGTATGTTACTCTATATATTTTTTTAACAACGAATGTAAGTGGACCACCCATTTGTTTGTTATAAATAACCCCTTGGTTGATAATCATTATCATCATATACACAGGGTTTTTCCGTATCACCTAAGCACAAATCAATGGCCAACGAAAACTCTCTTCCCCTCTATGAAAAAACCCGGTACAAGCACATTTATAAAAGGGTAACAGATAGCTTGCTTTTAATCCTTCTCTTGTTGCTGCTTGGTTACCGTGTTATATCTGTGAACAACTACTCTTTTCCTTGGTTTTTTGCCATTTTGTGCGAATCGTGGTTCACCTTCTCTTGGTTTTTGATCCTCTCCTCTCAATGGAATCCAGCAGAAATCAAAACCTACCCAGAACGTCTCTTGCAAAGGTACCCTATAGTTGACCCATCATTTACGTACTCACATCAGTTAGTTGATATTTCCAAGTTGAAAAATGTCTGGTGATTAACCAAAATATTTCTCATCTTTTCTATTCGGTGCCTTGTCAATTTAATTCTCGTTAGCTATTACCACTGTTGAAAAATATTCGTATATGCATTTTAGTATGCTAGCTTATAGTTATTAGAGTGTGGATTTTATCTAAAAGAAATAAAATTATTAAATCTGAAATATTTACATTAATATATACATAGGTTACATTAATATCTCTTTTCTCGCTTTTAACCATGGAATTTATACCTGTGTACTACTATCAGCCATAACTAATTTCGTCGGAGCCAGCATGAATATTCTCTTCCTAGTATAATTTATTTTATAATTACGTTAGTCCAGAAATCCCTGAACCACTTCGTAGACAGATACAAGTCATTAATGTTTGTAGTATTGGTTAATTACATTATCATATAACCAAGGGGATTTGGTCCGATATGATGCATGAATTAATGTAACTAACAAGAGACAAGCTATCAATATATGAAATTGTGTTATTTTTAAGTGTATATACTGCATTCATTAATTGTTGTTGATTATATATACATGCATGCATGGGTTTTGTTGTTGATCTTCAGTAAGTTTTCTAAACAGTGTGGAAGAGCTTCCATCAGTGGATTTGTTTGTGACAACAGCAGACCCTGTGCTTGAACCACCAATTATCACAGTGAACACTGTGTTGTCGCTGTTGGCACTTGATTACCCAGCTCACAAGCTAGCTTGTTATGTTTCTGATGATGGATGTTCCCCTCTTACCTTCTATGCTCTTCAAGAAGCTTCTAAATTTGCAAAGTTTTGGGTACCTTTCTGTAAGAAGTATGATGTGCATGTTAGAGCTCCATTTAGATACTTCATTGAGAAACCTGAGGTCTCCAAAGCCAACAACATACCAGAATTCCAACAAGAATGGTTACAAATGAAGGTGAGTTACTTTCCATAATTAAATCATTATGCAAAGTTTTAGAAAATTATTAATCATTGAATTTGGGGACAAAGCACAGAGAAATAGAACCAACCAATAGGCGCGGATTTAGGGTAGATAATTTTATTTCACACTGAACTTCGATATCAATTTTAATCGGTATATCAAATTTATTTCGGTTAATATATATTTTTTTATAATTACTTGTCAGATTATTTGCTATTATTTACTGAATATTTTAAATATTTAAATTAGTATTTTTGGTTGCTGTTGTATAATTTTGAATTAATTAAATTCTTTTAGGAACATATAATTATATCATGTAAAGATAAACAGGAATCTCTCAAGAACAGTTTTCATTGTGATGTGTGTGAGCATTTGTTTATGTTTCTTGTTATTCGGTCATTGTCTGTCCTACTAGCTACCACCTCGTAGTCCCTGATAATTAAACTACTTTATCCTGGTAAAAAGATGAATAATTCAAGTTGATCCCTAAATTACTATTTTAGAAAGAATAAATGGTCTGGTTACTAGTTAAATAAGAAAAAAAAAAAAAAGAAAGACTGAAAAATATTAAAAAAGTTATTAATAAAATTTTATATAATAAATAATGTTTTTAAAAAGTGAGTAAAATGACTTCGTTGTAATCAGACTTTTGTTTTTATTTGGTATAGAGTCGTGCACGTGATAACTTTGTTGAACTAACTAGGTTAAATTATTAATTTGACTTCTTAATTTTTCTCGTGTTTCTTTCATCAGTTAATTATTAATTATTAATTTTGTTTTATCAATAGAAGAATTCAAACTCAAATTTTTCGCTCCTTCTTTCTTCACACCCTAATTATTAGAGAATCTTGTCTATTGTGTGTTGGCAGGATATGTATGATGATGTTTGCAGCAAAATAGAATTGTATGCATCCGGAAAATCAAATCCATGTCATAGTCAATTTGCGTCTTTCTCTAACACTGAGACGACAAATCATCCCTCCATAATTCAGGTACACATATATAAGTCCAATATTATTTATGGCTTATAAAATTACTACATTAATTATTTATGTCGCATGTGTACAGTTGAAGTATTCAACTATATCAAACAAATGTTATTGATTTTATTTTGTTTCTATTACAATCAAAGAATTAAAAAAATTAGCGGCATGCAGGGATATCTGATACACAGTATGGTTATACAAAGTTTAAATATTCATTTGCTACAATCATGAGTTATTATACATATAAAAGTATATGAATATTTATATTTGGTCATCTCTCTAACCGTGATTCTTAAAGTAGATTTTTTAAGTCTAATTATAATTTTTAATGAGTTCTTATGTTAAGATTTAGTTCTTAAAAAAAGTATTATTAAAGACGATTGAAAGTAATGTTATGTGAAGAATTCTTATATACAAGAACTTGAATGAACCAAAGAAATAATGGTGCAAAATATATATTTTATTTTTTTCAAAGGAAACAATTCACCGTTGAATCTATTAAGCTTTCATCATTAAAACAAAATATCGTTAGAATTCTTATATGTTGTATAATAGTATAAGATTCATAAAAAAGAAATTTAAACTATTAAAATGTTGTTTTTCTCATAGATGTTTCAAAAATCTTACATACATGAATATGATTTTTGAAAGATGTTATAAAAACAAATATATATATATATATATATATATATATATATATAATAAAAACAAATATATATATATAGACCTCCTTTTTATTTATATATAAATTTAGATTTATATATATTCATTGGGTGTTTAGACAAGTGAGAAATTGAGTTTGTACGAAACATTTCATACATTAATATGAATTTGTAATTAAGGTTATCTGGGAGAACAAGGAAGGTCTTGAAGATGGGTTACCACATTTGATCTACATATCCAGAGAAAAGAGGCCAAAACAGTTTCATCATTTCAAAGCCGGCGCCATGAATGTTTTGGTAAGAACCTAACTTTTTATGTTACATAAAATTTTTCTTATATTCATCCATAATTTATAAATTCAGTATTTTTTACTTTTAGTTCTTTAATAGTTAGAATAATCTTTAGATCTTTTAGTTAAAAAGTTAAGTCACGTGGTTTGATTATTAATTGTTCTAATCATTTCCATAGTTGTAGTTTTGCCACGTTTTCAACACAAACTCTAATTATCTTTTCAGTTATATTCTTATTCAATTTCTCCAATTATATTTCAGACAAGAGTTTCCGGATTGATAACGAACGCTCCCTTTACGTTGAACGTGGATTGTGACATGATTGTAAACAATCCAAAAGTTATTCAGCACGCATTATGCATTTTGCTTGATCCCAAAGGAGAAAAAGAAGTTGCATTTGTTCAATTTCCCCAACAATTCCATGCTACATTGAAAGACGATCCTTTTGGAAACCAAATGGCAATTTTGGTTAAGGTGATTGTCATTAAATACTAATCTTTATAGAAGAAAACTCTTCTCACTTAAACATTTAACCTCACAAATAAATATGCTGACAATATATATACGATTAACGTGCTTGCATATTATTACTTTAGAAGAACTGCAGAAAGAAAATATAAGAAGAAGAAACCTATAAGTTATGATTAACTTTGCATTAATTAATTAATAGGTAATAAAAAATTAATTTTGACTTTTAGAGAAATATATTTTATTTTTTATCTTATTTGTTTCTTCAAAGGATCTTCTCAAAAGTACCCATACTAATAAACTTTTTTACTACTACCTTATAAGTTTCACAAGTGAATTTTTCATTTCTTATCATGCAGTACTTAGCAGCTGGAATTACTGGACTCCAAGGACCTTTTTATGGAGGAACAAATTGCATTCACAGAAGAAAAGTTATTTATGGTCTTTCTCCACATAACATGGAAAAGGGTAATTGTTATTACACAAAGATATATTTATTTGATGGTTTATTTCAATTTTTCCAAACATGCAAATTCAAGTTAGTGCTACGCCTGTTATTATCTCGTCCCATTTTAGGAAAAGAAATTTTTCTCAAATTATTTATCGTTTTACAAAATTAATAATATTTCTTTGCAAAGTAAAAATAAAAATAAAACTCACTTGATGATAAGCTTTTGATTAAAAGTTGATTTGAATATCCAATAACCTAATTCAAGCATATTAAATTAATATCACAATTCTTTTGAAATATCAATGTGATAACAATTGTGATTTTTTAGTATTCTGCCATGTGAACCATTAATTTCTGCATATCTGTATTAGACCATAGTTTACTCTATTATTGTTTATTTTACACCTTCTAGCAAATTTTTCAGGAAACATCTCAGAGGAGGAATTAAAACAAAAATTTGGAGCTTCAAAGGAGATTATGAAATCAGCTGCTTATGCTTTAGAAGGGAGGACATATTCGCCAGATGATGTTAATATTTCGAACGTTTTTGACGTATCAAGCCAAGTTGCTGGTTGTGGATATGAATATGGCACTGGATGGGGCAAACAGGTCTTAAAAACAACACATTTTACTGAATTTTTAGAAAGATAAATTCAATAAAAGTAATCCAACTAAATATCCACAACTCTTTGAATAGTTTTACTTAAGACTGGTCAAGAGTAATTTTAATTTGAAGTTTTTTTTAGGGAATTTTTTTGTTAAATTATTTGAATATTTAATCCATAAAGGTAATTATTCATTGTGAAGATAAAATCTATCTCTAAAATAAAATTAAACAAACATTTATCTTAATATCTTATGTTTAGTTTTAATTTTTCTCTTTTTTTTCCAATGTCTTCATATTAATTTTTTGTCAAATTGTATTAAAGTTGAAGTTTGGTTTCATGGAAATTTTAGGTGGGTTGGATGTATGGATCATTAACAGAGGATGTGCTTACTGGGTTGACAATACATGAGAAAGGGTGGAGATCAGAATGGTGTTCAGCGAGCCCAATTGGTTTCACGGGCTTTGCTCCAGGAGGTGGCCCATCTTCAATGGCCCAATATAAAAGATGGGCCACAGGACTTCTTGAGATATTTTTTAGCAAGCATTGTCCTTTTATTGGCACCCTTTGTCATAAGCTTACTTTGAGACAGTGCATAGCATATCTTTGGCTTATGAACTGGGGCTTGGGACCAGCCTTTGAAGTATGTTATGCTTGTCTCCTTGCACACTGCATCATCACCAACTGCAGTTTCTTGCCCTTGGTAAGCTTATTATATATATTCAAAATAAAACAAAGTATATATGAAACAAAAAGAACACAAACTAGTATCATTTGTTTTCTATTCCAGCATATTAAAATCTTTTTACTTTAACTGTTATACAATGTCAATGTAAATTTTTGATACAGCTAAGTAATCATAATTCATAATGTATGTGTTTTTAAGATAGTTAAATAAGAGTCAAAATTTTAAAGATGTAATATTTTATAACTGATTGAAAATGTAAAAAAAAAATTATTTACATTGTCAGTATTTATTAATTAATTAAATTTCTAACTTTTTGCTAGTAAAAAATAGAAAAATATCTCTATTATTATACATGATTGAAGGTTACCTTTGTATTTTGTTCAATTTATCCAGGACCTAGGCATGTGTATTCCCGTTGCAATTTTCGTAATTTACGAGGTATATACTTTATCAGAATATTTGGTAGCTGGGTTATCAATTAGAGCATGGTGGAACAATCAAAGGATGTCAAGAATAACACCCATGAACGCTGGATTTTGTGCATTTATGAGCTTCCTACTCAAGTTGTTAGGCATGTCTCAAACTGTATTTGATGTAACAAAGAAAGATTTACCTCCAACTAAGGATGTTGAAGATGATAAGGATGCTGGCAAGTTCACTTTTGATGAGTCCCTAGTTTTCTTGCCAGGCACTACCATTTTGTTGTTGCAATTAACAGCAATGGTTATCAAGCTATTAGGATTGCAACCATCAGTGTCAAATGGAAATGGGTGTGGACTAGGTGAGATTCTTTGTAGTATTTATTTAATAATTTGCTATTGGCCATTTATGAGAGGATTCTTTGAGAAAGGGAAGTACAGGATTCCTTTGTCCACAATATATAAATCAGCTATATTAACATTTCTTTTTGTACACCTCTCTAGAAAGACCGTTGTTGGTTGATCAAGTTTAGAAAACTGAGAAAAAGTCATGATTAATGTAAGAAAATGTTCTGTTAAATATGAAATGAAAATGTTATGTATACAACAATTTGTTCTTGTTCCGTTAAATTCTAAGATGTATTTCTACAACGTACGTGTTTATGAAAAGAAACTAACAAATAAATATAATTACACGTGCAAGTCATATTCCATACGATTTGTTTTTAATGTTAGCTTAATTAGTATGTTAATTGCTATTATTTTTTGGGATAAGTCCAAAGAAAATTATTAAAACATCACTATCAAAGTTAGCACAAAGTGTTATTAATTGTAAATGTGACAGTTCTTTTATTGACCACAATATTAGTGCAAATATCCCAGTAACCAAATTTACGTCGTCGAAGACCTTGACATATAATTTGGTCCTTCAAAATTACTTGTATAAATACAAACGGGACAGGAATATTATTCACAAATAGTTTATCTTACGAAATTACCTAAAGCTCCTCCCCTCAAATTCTCTAAAAAAAAAAATTACTTAAAGACCATACTAAAATTTACTTTTAATATCACAACAATGTTTTCCCTCTTCAGATAAAGAATAGAAAGTGAGGTTAAAAATGATTGATATAATCATATAATCAATTACTTTAAAGTAAATAATATATATATATATATATATATATATATCAATCATCTTTATTAGGTTATTTAACCTTATTATTAATTAAGGTAAATTAAACAACTCTTTTCTGTAATCACAATCAAGTTTGCAAGCATATTATTCTCTAAAGATAATTCAAGTTTTCCTCATATAAGAGATATCATAATTTCAAATAATTGAATATGCAAATTAAGAAATAAAAATGGGAAAAATTACACATAACCCGTATTTTTTTTTAATGGCAATCAAGTCTATAAGCATGTGATCGTCACTTGTATTCACTTCTCCTTCAACTTCAGTTTAAAATACACTCCTTATTTTGTTGCTCTCCACCTCCGACTCTTAATTTCAACACTATAATTCAAATATTTATGTCTAACGCATGCAACATTTTCTTTTTCTTTTTTTTTTTTGGAATTCAATCTTCTAAAAAACATGGGAAGAGAGAAAGAAAAAGAGCACACAAAAAGATGTAACGTGATTCGGTGCCTCAAAACCTAGTCCACAATAACAAAATTCACTATTTGTAATTTTACATGTAATTTTTTCTGGCGAAAATTACAAACACTTCACATGTAATTTTTTCTGGCAAAAATTACAAACCCTCCATGTGTAATTTTTTCAGGCAAAAATTACAAAACCTACCAAAGTGTTTGACACACTACCTAAAATCTAAAACATTCATTATAGATTCAAGGATGTGGCGCAAGTGAAAAACCTATCACTCTAGCGCATATATATAGGTCTTTCACTCTTCTCTCTTTCTAATACTTTTCGATGTGAGACTTTGAATTAACACAACAAATAACATATACAAGAGGTCTTTCACTCTTCTCTCTTTCTAATACTCTCCGATGTGGGACGTTGAATTAACACAAGATACAACAAATTTCCCTTTAATTCAAAGTCGTACATGTCTACAATGATCTTATACTTCTTTACATTAGAACTAACAAAACTCCTCTGAAGCGATTTTTTCTTACCGCATCAGAATCTTCTGACTTATAAAATTATCCTCCTTTATAGTAAAATCTTCTTCTGATTGAAAAACTTCTTCTCCTTCAAGTTTATTCTTCTGATGTATAACTTTGATTACATCCTAACACTTTTAGACCATACAGTGATGTACCCATGATTCATTACACTTCAACTATTCTGAACCAATCATAATGACTAATAAAATCTAAATTATTAACGTTCATTTTCACCCATCATCATTATTTATGTTTCATCGATCCTTATTGATATTGTTTGTAGAGGGAGGGAAGCCACTTTTGCAACCATCAGTTTTTTTTTTCTTATATATTTTCTTAGGTTTGTTTGTTTGGAAAATAAATTAGAAGCACATTATGTTTTTGTCAAATATAATTAGAAGTGCACGTCTTTAATTGAGAATGAAAAATCCCCAACCAGAAGAAAAGAAAAAAACTTACTCCAAAATTTAGGTTGGGGGATATGCTAATTACGTCTTGATCAATCACTTTTAGCAGCAATTTGTGACCCGTGAGGTTCAAATTCTTTGGAAAACTCATATGGGAACGCAACACAGAAAGAAGTTGCAATTATTATCTTTACACGGAATTTAGATCTTTAACCTCTTGCATGCATAGTGGTCCTTCCACTGCACTGTCTAGTGTGTGCATATGTGTTTCTATATGTAACACATGGACCATATATCTTGTGTTAGAGAATCATTTGTTTGACATGATCACAAAACCAATTTGTATGACATATATCATTTTTTTTCTAATCTTTGATGCATACGCGATGCTAAAATGGATACAAACAAACTCCAATAATTAAGCTAGTGACAAAATAACAACAAAGCAGTAATTGTGTAACCAATTGTAATTTCTTTATCTCTTACTAGGATGGTAGTCACACCACCCATTTTTTTTGGTTATAAATAGCTCCTTTGTGGAGCGTTGTCATCAGTACACAAAGCGTTTTCTTATCACCTTTAGCTCGAATCAATGGCCAACCAAAACACTCTGCCCCTCTATGAAAAAATCTGGTACAAGCACAATTATAAAAGGGTAATGGATAGTTTGCTTTTAATCCTTCTGTTATTGCTGCTTGGTTACCGCGTTATCTCTGTCAGCAACTACTCTTTCCCTTGGTTTGTTGCATTTTTGTGTGAATCATGGTTCACCATCTCTTGCTTATTCACCATCTCCACTCAATGGAATCCAGCAGTAGTCAAAACCTACCCGGATCATCTCTTACAAAGGTATCTAGTTATTAACTCCGTTTACTAAACAATCATATACTAATTAACAATTACTTATTAATTAGAATGACCATGGGTTTAGACTTTAGTTATCTAAAAGAATACCAGTGGAGATGTCAGGGCACATAATTTTAAGGATATTATAATAACACTTATTTTTGGAATACAGTTAAAGTCTTGTATCAAGAAAATAAGAAACTAAACATAAATTTATGTAAAAATGTAATATTTTTATTAAGAAGATACTTTTGAGTGAAAATAAAAAATTGTTCAATAAATACATGTAACTTATTCAGACAAATATGAATAATAATGAATCCAGATCAAAATCAAAGTGGATTTTACAAAACTACATGAACACTTTTTATTTTTTAATTCTTACATTAAATTTTTAAATTTTTAAAAAATATGATCTTGTGATCCTCTAAGATACATAAAATTAATACTGAAGAATAAATATCAAGTACATACACGGAAAAAATTCCATGTACTTTGCCTTATAAATTTGTCTCTTATATTTGGTTCAATATTTGTCAACTTATGAGAGCTAGTATTAAACTAAATACAGGAGACAATCTCTCACGAGGTAAAGTATATGGAATTTTATATATATAAAATGCATGCTTTTGTTGCTGATTTCATCAGTGAGTTTTCTAAACAGTGTGGAAGAGCTTCCGGCAGTGGATTTGTTTGTAACAACAGCAGATCCTGTGCTTGAGCCACCAATCATCACAGTGAACACTGTGCTGTCTCTATTGGCACTTGATTACCCAGCTCACAAGCTAGCTTGTTATGTTTCTGATGATGGCTGTTCCCCTTTTACCTTCTATGCTCTTCAAGAAGCCTCTAAATTTGCAGTGTTTTGGGTACCTTTCTGTAAGAAGTACGATGTGCAAGTTAGAGCTCCACTCAGATACTTCTCTGACGAACCTGAGGTCTCGCCGGCCAACAACATGCCAGAATTCAAACAAGAATGGTTACATATGAAGGTATAAGTTCCTCGATGATTATAGCGTAATGCAACAAGGATATGTAGTAAATTTCAGATAAACATAGAACTTGAGGACAAAGGACAAAGAAATAGAAGCAGCCAATATACTATTGGAAAAACCCAACTCATTCTTACACACACACACACACACATATATATATATATATATATATTAAAGGTTTATTATACTATCTATCTATTAAGTTCAATAGATAATATTGAGAACAAAAGAATGAATCGGCAAATCTATTATATCATTCACATATCAAGTCTGAATACCAAGACAAAAAATTTAAAGTAGTCATTTAATTTATTACAAATTTCTGACACTATCTCTGACCATAATATGAACTTCAAAACTTAGGGCTTTGTCGTCTGGTTTTGCATTGTCAGGATATGTATGATAACCTTAGCCGCAGAATTGAATTAGATGCTATGCAAAAATCAAATCCATGTCATGAAGAATTCGCAGCTTTCTCAAACACTGAGAAGACAAACCATCCATCCATAGTCCAGGTATAACTATGGTTTTTTTTAATCACGAATCCAACTGAGTTACGTCCCCTTGTAATATATCTAAAATTTTATACGTTTTGTCCCCATTGAATGAAAGAAAATTCTTTACCTAATGAAATATTATTATCTATTGTCAAGTATTTCAAAAAGTATAAGAATCTTACAATTTTGGAAATTTTTAAAAGTTATGATGATCAAAATAAATAAAAAATAAAAACAAAAACTGAAACTGAAACTAATAAAACTAAATAAAGTTATATTTTTAAGAAATAAACATATATTTAAGTTATATATATATATATATATATATATATATATATATATTATTCTATTTTGTGGTCAATTGTATATTATTTTAATTCATCTTATTCTACCTTATACCAGTTAGAAATAAAAGAGTTAAGAAAAAAATAGTTTACATTTATGAATTTAATTGTAAGGTTATATGGGAGAACAAGGAAAGGCTTGAAGATGGGGTGCCGCATTTGATATACATATCTAGAGAGAAGAGGCCTAAACAGTTTCATCATTTCAAAGCAGGTGCCATGAATGCCTTGGTGAGAAAATCTCACTCTTAATTTTAGCTTCATTAAAGCCTAGTTCGTATGGTTTCATGATTTTCTTTTTTTTAATGTTTATAGTTTAAAAGTAACATTTTTAATTTTTGTTGTTAAAAATTATGTACGTTAAGTATATTGCTTCCGTAATATTGATCGATTCCTAACCATTACATAACTTTTGATTACAATAGTTAAAAGATAATTAAATTGTAAAATATGTACCAAAAATATCACTTTTGAATTATAAAAACTAAGAATATTACTTTTAAACTATTGGATCTAAAAATTTTCTAAATTAATGAGAGTCAAATGAGTAGTTAAACTTTAATTTTTAACATTTCTAAAATGTTAATCTCAGTTTATCGTATGAAATTACTTAGACTTCGGTTAGTTAATTTGGTTAGAAGCATGCAACACGTTTAGGTTTAGTAGGCATTAGCCTATCTTGTTTGTGAATTAATTTATGTGTATATCATGTTTTTTTTTTTAACATAGAGGAGAAATTTTTGTTGTATAAATTATAAGAGAATATAGAAAAAAATCATAAATAATATAATTTTATATATTTCAGTAGAATTTTTTTTTTTAACTTAGTTCTTTAATCCGTGTCATAAGATATTGGTTAACATTTATCTTTTAGTTATTCTTTAGTTTTTTTAATTACTCAATTTCTCAATTATTTTCAGACAAGAGTCTCCGGGTTAATGACGAACGCACCCTTTATGTTGAACGTGGATTGTGACATGATTGTGAACAATCCAAAGATTGCCCTCCATGCATTGTGCATCTTGCTTGATCCCAAAGGAGAAAAAGAAGTTGCATTTGTTCAATCTCCCCAACAATTCTACGCTGCATTGAAGGACGATCCTTTTGGGAACCAGATGGTAGTGATATTCAAGGTGATGGTAGTTAATTGAATACATATCTTTATAAAAGAAAATACTTTTTAGTCTACAAAACAGTTTCTACCAATACTAAAATTCATATAAGTGTATTAATCTCTCCTCTTATGTATCATTTGTTTTTGTCGGGAACCGAGATGAAGTTAACGTAATCAAATTTGGTGGGGAATCTTTGATTTATTTAATAGATCTAATGGTCGTCATCTGCAGAGGGTAATACCTAGAATAATCCTAAAATATTTAAGTAGCAAGTGAATTAATGAATGTGTAAAGAAAATAAAGGTAATATAATAGTAAGTGAGTTTAGAGTAGTAAGTGAGTTTAGAAATACTTCCTGATGAATAATTTCTTATATGAATAATTTCTTATATATGTTATGAAGTTGATTCATTGGCGTATTCAAGAAGTTGTGAAACACACTAATGAATATAATTAATTTTACCATGTAATAATGATTTAAGAGGAGTAGGTGATATTATAGATTTAGATACTGTAGTTTGACCACGATACGTTAATAAAATTAAATTTAAATCTTCATACACCCACCTCTAATTTATCATTAAATATAATTAAGGTCAAATTATGGAAGATACATAATTAATATATATATATATATAGTCGTGTTTATTAGAAACTACCTCATTTACTACATTTTGTATTATAATGATAGACCCTCCTACAAATTAGTATTATATAATTTATTATATGTGTAGTTTATAACTACAAATTTTGCAAGTCAATTCACTACTTCTATGTAATATATATTCCCTTTTTGAAAAATGCAGTACTTGGCCGCTGGAATAGGAGGACTCCAAGGACCTTTTTATGGAGGAACAAATTGCTTTCACAGAAGAAAAGTTATTTATGGTCTATCTCCACATAACATGGAAAAGGGTACTTATTGTTTTGTAACTAAACTAAACAAGATATATTTTTATGTTTTCACTTATTTCAATGTTGTGATACATCTATTTTAGTTGATTTCATGTCATCCAAATTGCTTTCCATAGCAAAAATAAAATTCTCCTTATTAGCTTTTGATTATAAGTTGATTTCAATATGAAATAACCTACTATATATTGTTTTGATCAGTTGAAATAACCTAATATAAACATAATAAATCAATATCAAAATTCTTTTGAAAGATCAACAAATGGGGTCTTAAGTAGAGCATTGTTTACTCTATTAATTAAATCTATATCGTTTATCTCACACGTTCTTGCTGATTTTTCAGGAAACAACATATCAAAGGAGGAATTAAAAGAAAAATTTGGAGCTTCAAAGGAGATTATGAAATCGGCTACTTATGCTTTAGAGGGGAGAACAAATTTGCCGAATGATACTAATATTTCAAACATTATTGACATAGCAAGCCAAGTTATCGGTTGTGGATATGAATGTGGCACTGGATGGGGCAAACAGGTCCATAAACAAACATTTTAGATAGTTATTAGAAAAATAATAATTCCTTTAAAGTTAATCCAACTAAAAATGCATAACTCTTTGACTATTTAAACTTTTAAAATTATTTTTGACTATCTTGCTATAACTATACATAATAATAATAATAATAATAATAATAATAATAATAATAATAATAATAATAAAGGACATATCTAGTTATAAGAAAGTAAAGAAACATTAAAAAACATATTCGCTATTCAACTATATATACATGTATACTTTATTGAGAAAAAAAAACAATACAACATCATTTTAGTTTATGAAACTTTGACAACATATATCGTCAAATATATGTTTCTGAAATGCTAAAACATTAGCATAGTAATCTTGAAATTACAAAAATATTAAATGTAAGTCTTTAAATATGATCAATTACTATCATTTTTATCTTAAACATATATTAAAAATATCATTTAAATCGCACGTGTATGGATTAAAATAATAACATGATAATAATAAATAGTTAAATTCAACACTTATCTGATAATTTTTTTTTAATTTCAAAGGTTATGATAGTATCTCACAATTCCAATGTACTTAATATAATTTTGTAATTTTAGGGACTATTATAACAGTGTAGCATAATTTCATAGGATCAAAATAAATCATTGTTTTATCAGTGTTGCACAATTCCAATGTGTCATGTATGTATGGTTAGGTTTTTTTTTTTCTTGTCCTAATTGCATTGAAATAATGTTGACGTTTTATAAAAATTTTAGGTGGGTTGGATATATGGATCAATAACAGAGGATGTGCTGACTGGATTGACAATGCATGAAAAAGGTTGGAGATCAGAATGGTGTACACCAGACCCAATTGCTTTCACGGGCTTTGCTCCTGGAGGTGGCCCAAATGCAATGAGCCAACAAAAGAGATGGGCCACAGGAATGCTTGAGATTTTCTTTTGCAACCACAATCCTATCATTTGCACCCTTTTTCGTAAGCTTGATTTGAGAGAGTGTTTAGCATATATGTGGATTCTCAATTGGGGCATTCGACCAGTCTTTGAAGTATGCTATGCTTTTCTCCTTGCTTATTGCATCATCACCAACTCTAATTTCTTGCCCCAGGTGAGCATATCAATAAGAAAAAAGTCTTTGTTAACCAGTATTTTAAGGATATTGGTTAACAAAATTAATATATATTATGAATAAACGAAAAAAAAATGTTGAATAATATAATTTTATATTTTTGAATAAAAGTTTTATCGGTTATCATTTTCATATGATAAGAGTAGGGCTATTAAACATCTTAATTTTATTATAGTATTTTCTTTTAGCTTTTTTGATGAATCATATATATTTTTTTACATATGAGGAATATTAATAATAAAAATTTTATTTATAGTTAAAATTTATATCAGTTACTATGTTTTTATTGGAGTTCGGTGAGAACTTTAGGTGTGTGGTTGGGCATATATTGGTTCAAAAGGGTATGAAGTGATGTGTAGGATATATAGCTGACGATTTATTGGGAATGCGGTTATACTTGTAAAAGACACTCTGACATCTTAGTTAGTATTTGGCCGAGTATGTAAAAAAGAATGAGAATATTTCAATTTGAATTGGAGATACTTTCTAAGGGTATATATATATATATATATATATTTAGAAGAGATGACACATTAGTTACGTCATGTTCATGACTCAAACTGAATAGACGTAACTTGATATCTGCTATAAGTTGATGATTTGACTTTACCCTAACCATGCTGATATTACAATAAGATGTGTTGTAAATAGGGTATGAGTCTGGCCACGTGTTCCACTATGGAGAATTGTCTCAAAAACGATACATAATATTAAAAAGGTCTGAATAGTATAATATGTAACTTACAAAATAAGGAAGGAAATCCATTAAAAAAAAGTAAAATTCATATAATTGACATGTCTTCCACGTATTTCATTATTCAGATAAAATTTTCTTTAAGACTAACAAACGTGATTAATAATTTTCCATCTTTTCAATGATATAGTAGTATATATGTAGAGCTATAAATGTACATGGGCACAGCTATTCAACCTTATATTTTGTGGAGTTCCAAATTGGTTGGTCCAATTTATATTATATTTGTTTATTTTTCCCATGTACGTAAACGAAGGTTAACTTTGTATTTTGTTCAATTTATCCAGGACCTAGGCATGTGTATTCCCGTTGCAATTATCGTAATTTACGAGGTATATACTTTATCAGAATATTTGGTAGCTGGGTTATCAATTAGAGCATGGTGGAACAATCAAAGGATGTCAAGAATAACACCCATGAACGCTGGATTTTGTGCATTTATGAGCTTCCTACTCAAGTTGTTAGGCATGTCTCAAACTGTATTTGATGTAACAAAGAAAGATTTACCTCCAACTAAGGATGTTGAAGATGATAAGGATGCTGGCAAGTTCACTTTTGATGAGTCCCTAGTTTTCTTGCCAGGCACTACCATTTTGTTGTTGCAATTGACAGCAATGGTTATCAAGCTATTGGGATTGCAACCATCAGTGTCAAATGGGAATGGTTGTGGACTAGGTGAGATTCTTTGTAGTGTTTATTTAATAATTTGCTTTTGGCCATTTCTGAGAGGACTATTTGAGACAGGAAAATTTAGGATCCCTACGTCCACAATTTACAAATCAGCTATCTTGACATGTCTCTTTGTACACCTATGTAGAAGGATTGTTGCTGCTTGATGGGGATTTAGTAAATAGAAGAAGTCACAACCAATAGAAGAAACATGTCTTATTATAATATCAAATTGAAGAACAAAAAGTTTCGTTCCTTTGATTCTAAGATGTATTTTTAATATGTGTATACAAAAAAAAATTAACTGAGAAATTAATATCATTATATATCATATTACACATTATTTATTTTGCTTGTGGTTAGATAATGTATCTTGATATGAACATTATTCTCTGTTTTTCCGACAAAATATTGATATAATATAAGATGAGTCTAACTTTTTTTTTCGTCCAAGACAAATAATATATATTAAAAGAGGGGATAAAAGTTATGAGAGACCTAATCATTACATTTTTTACATGAATAATTCTTAGCAACTGAAAAGAAATGTTATCTCTTAATAATCAAGACTTAAGTATATTTTTCTTAAAAGAATTATTCTGAATTTCTATTTTTCATATTTATATACTACCTTTTTTATAACTGAAATCTAAAGTAAATTTTGAAGAAAAATATTGATTTAAAATTAAAAATTCATATAATTAGTATTTTAGATTTTTTTTCTATAATTAAAGTCTTTTTGTTTTATAAAAGCTAATTAAAAATAATTTTTATTAATACATTTAAAACTTGAATTTTAGTTATTTTACCTTAACCAGCGACGATACATTACTAAATTTTTTACAATGCACTACTGATACTGCTTTAGTAATAAGAAAAATCACTTTGTTTTAGCAAAGTAAGAAAAATATATGTTGAGAAAGTACATTTCTGACATAGTATTGACTATTGACATTGTACAACCTCAGAGAACTATATTTCTTTCAATTTAAATTAACAAGCACAAAACATGGGTTGGATTATCATGCTAATAGTGAAAATTAACTAAATACGTTTAGAAGTCTCATGACACAAAATTGTCAAAAGCTGAATTTCTTCCAATTTTAGTTACATAACCAGACTATTATCTTTCAGTATTTTATAACCCAAACAAAATCTTTAGAGCCTTCAAATGAAGTTTTTCCTTCCTAATTCTAACTCTTCATTTCTCACGTTCCTTTTTATAAGGTCTTATGTGAAGATCTCATGGAGGAGACAAAGGTCTTAAGTGAATAGAAGTAATGTTGATATTTAATATTGTGACTCAAGTAGAATTATTTCTAAAAAAAAAATATTTAGAAAACAATAAATAAATCTATTATTATAATATAATATGTAAAATGAATATTTGAGTCATCATATTTTATTATAAGTGTGAAATGTCCATCAATTTTGCCAAGACCTTGTTAAGAAATTTTAAATTATTTTATCTAGTCCAATGACATGTAAAATGTTAAATTGATTACAATTAATACTACCATAATCAAATCCAACAACCTCTAAGAGGGTAAAATAATGAGATACCTTAAAATACAGTGTAGAATGTTAGTTACCTCTTAAACCTCCATTTTTTATTCTTTCCCAGACAAAGGTAAAAGCAATTTTAAGGTGTAAGAGTAACAGTGAACAGAATGAAATCTTTCAATAAACAATGGAAGAAAAAAAATACTACAAAATAAAGAAAGGGGGAGACAGAAGAGGAAGCAGCAGCAAACTCTTCTCAATAATCTTGTCACTTGACAACACTGCCGACTCCAAAAACACAACCTTAACTTTCACACGACATCCATCACTCGTTTTCTCTCTCTAAAGTTCAGTTTTTGCTGTCTTCTATTGTGTGCAACCACCAGAAAAAGTGTGAGAGAGAAACATAACATGGCTATGAACCAATCAAAGGCTGTGTTTTTGAAGGTGAGTTTGATGGTGGTGGCACTCTGCATAGCAGGGTACATAGTGGGTCCCCCTCTCTATTGGCATTTTGTTGAAGGTTTGGCTGCAGTGAAACACTCTTCTTCTTCTTCTTCTTGTGCTCCCTGCATCTGTGATTGCTCTTCTCAACCCATCCTTTCTATTCCACAAGGTGTTTCTCTCTTCTTTCTCAGATCTGATTTTTTTTTTTTTAATTGCTCAATTGCCCATCTTATGATCTTGATAAAAATTTAATCTTTTTTTTTTTAATTGGATTGTTCAATCCTGGCTTTGGTTGAGTTTTGAGATCTGGGCTATGTGGGTGTTTTTAAGTTTTAATTATGTAAAGTGGGTATTAATTTTGTTGATAAAACTTGAATACAATTGCTCTTTTGCTGTTTTTTTAATCAAAATTGGAGTTTTATTTGGATTATCTATGGTAATGTCTAATGCAAATCTTTATTACGTTGATTAATGACTAGTGAGGTTCAATTTTGATTGAAAATAGTACTAAAAACACTTTAAGAGAATGTATCTATGTTTTATCTTTAGTTCAATCGTTGGAAGTTGAATCATGACTCTTATTGACACACGATTTTAATTGAATCCTTTACCTTCTGATTCATACGCTCTTTCATGAGTGATTTGATGAAAAGACGCTGTTGATCAAACCTGTCAAACGATTATGTTGATTGGTTTGGTTGTTTATCATTATTATGCTAGGGTTTTTGGTTTCTTAGCTTTTTGCTGTGAGACTAAAGTTGACTAGTATAAAGTTACAGATTGCAAACTTTTACATGAATCGGTTTGTGGGACTGGTTAGTGCAGTTCTTAGAGCAATGAAAATGGTAGAGTTGAAAGAAACTTTTACACAAATAGCTTGAATTTTGAAATGAATATCACTGTCGGTGCCCAACTAGAAATTTGATCTACCTCCCTCCTTTGCCCCATTCTATTCCTGTTATACTTTACAAAAGTTTTCGATTTGATGTTAAGAAAGTCTTGTAAATAAACTAACTGCCAATTGTATGTCTAATTAAAAGCAATTAAAAATTAAAGTCATGTTGATCTGTTCATTCACTGCCAAATTAATTGAGGCTTAGTTATAATACATGACCTATTTATATAATCAGTTTAAACAAATATGAAACTGAGCATCATAACCTTGGATACTATTATATCCTTTGGTTATCACTAATAAACTCAAATCAATGATCACATAAATTATGTTTTCAATCTTTTGTACTGTGACAGCAGCTATAGTTTCATCTGACTGTTGTTGTGGTTTTATCATAATGTACTGCTCCCTTCTCTTCATCTTACTGTAAATCAAGCATGTACTTATTTCAGTTTCTTTCTCTGTATTTTTGCAGGGCTCAGCAACACTTCCTTTGGAGGTTGGTTTTATCTCCTAGATGACCTATTATGAATTATATAATAAATGCATTTTATTCTCGTTAAACTTTTTCTACATAACACTTATATGATTTCCACGTATATGGTAATGGGATCATAACTTAGGATCATAAATCTCATGCATTTTTTGGATGTTTTCCCTTTTGATTGCGAAAAACAGAAAAATTCCTGAGCTAATTTCATGTTTAAAAGTTCTATATATCATGAACTATGCCCACTGTAGCTTTTTGTTTTATGTTAACCTTGTATTCATGTCAAAGTTCTAAATAAAATTAAGAGGGTGTTGCAAAATATTACATTTGGTGTTTAAATTAATGTATCAAACTATAAAAATGCCTATACCCTTCGTGTGCTGTACTAAACTTGCTTGAATTACATGTTGCTTCATGGTTCAGGTGTGCTGAATAAGCCTCTGCTAGAAACGATGAGAAAGCTCAATAACAGAAATTTTATTATGCCTTTACCTGCATTATCACAAAACATATTGTTATCAATGCCTATTTTGGATTCAACTAACATTACCAACTGCATTTTCTTTGATTGGAACTGTTGTTCAGATTGTGCAAAGCCTGATCCAGAAGTGAGCGGAGACACTGAAAAGAATTTTGCAGAGCTATTGTCAGAAGAACTCAAACTCAGGGAGAACCAAGCCGTGGAAAATCAGAAACATGCTGACATGGCACTACTAGAGGCAAAGAAGATTGCATCTCAGTATCAGAAAGAAGCTGACAAGTGTAATTCAGGAATGGAAACATGCGAGGAGGCGAGGGAGAAGGCCGAATTGACATTGGTCGAGCAGAAGAAGCTGACAGCATTGTGGGAACTTAGAGCACGTCAGAAAGGGTGGAAGGAAGGACTTGCCAAATCTCATACACACTCTCAGGGGAAAGTACAGAGTGCTTAGATATGTAACATGAAGTGGTTGCATAATAGTTTTCAAACAAGTGATTTTGAATGAATGCTGGTTATAGCAAGTAATCGTTACGCATGTGTTCATGAAAGGTTAAAGTGTAAAAATACGAATGTTGTTGTATTTCTATCATTCATTTTTGGGTATTGATTCCACATGTATCACCGTTCTAAGCTAGAAATTGCTAAATGTTGGGATAAAAATTTACTTAAAAAATATTTAATTACTGTCTTTTTTGTTATTATTATTATTTTGGCTTTAGATTCGAAATGAAATGGTGTAAGTAATAAGTGTATGTATTATATTAAGGAAAAATTACCTAATTTTGCACAAAAACGATATTGCTTGTTTTAGATTTAATTAAAATATGTAATAAAGAATGGATAATGCATCGGTGCCCCTATCACTGCAACCCAACCTTATACCGCTTTTACCCTAACTATTTTTCAGCTTTTAAGGTTGTCTTAGTAAACTTGACTGTAAAACTTAGTAAAATTATAGAATGTTAGAAGATAAAGAATTGTGAAACTTATTAAATATACAAAATTGTCATAATTCTTACAAGTTTTCTGGAATAGCTGATCAACTGGCTTCTAAGTTATTTCAATAAATTTAGGTTAAAATTGTTTATACAATCTCATATAAGATAGGTTTAAGCATATAATTAAGTTATTTATCTGAATACACCCTAATTCAGGCAGCTAAATAATTTATTTAACCATAATTAGTTACTAATAAATGCTACTATTTTTGCTCGATAGTTGATAGAAAATGGGGTGATAGGGAAGTGCAATTCTATAATCACTCATTCATCGATAGTGAAAGCCTGAGAATTAGACACACGTGAAACGGACTAGAGTAGGATATAAATTTACAGAATTACAGTATTAAATGCGTTGAAGAATACTTTCATGTACAGAAAGATTCATGATAGGTTTGACATTTTCTTAACGAGTGTTAAACAACAATAACCATTTGCAACCTCCAACCACAAGAGACTTGTTACTCACTTCAATGCTTTTTAGACGTGTTCCACCAGTAAAAAAGTACCCATCTGAAAATATAATATAAATAAATGAGCGCCACGTGTCTGAATAATCACTCTAGGACAAGATATCAGAAAGTTTAGATTAACTGAGTCAAGAAAGTTTTTAATCAAAAAGTTTTTGGGAAAATTTTCAAAGAAAAAATCCCTCCAAAATAATCTATCCACGAATATGCTAATCTTGTCATTAAAGGTGGGAAAACATCGGAACAAGCAAGGGAAACAGTGAAATGAACAAATATCAATCCGATTTTGACAAGAATAATAGCGAAAGCAAAATAATAAATAGCATACCAAACCATTTTTTGATTCTTGAGCTCAAGAATAATTGAGCGAAGTATCTAAACTGCTCCCCTTACAGAGTCAGCAACATGTGGAAGGTGTACGGCAAGATCATCCAAGTTGGGGGAGCTTTGAATGCTCAATCCTTTCTCGTTTGCCAAATGCAATAGACAGATAAAGCACAAATGAGGAGAGATATCACTAATGGTTGCAGCAGCATTGCATTCGCTAGGAAAGTTGGCCAATATATTCCTGAAAGATACGGTATCCTTTTGACCCTTTAGAATAAAGAAAGGGTCAAAAATAGAAAATGAAAGAATTAGTACTTATTCAACCGCAAAGGGGAGAAAAATAACTTCTAGGCATATAACGGTAAGGAAACAAATATAGTGTAAGCGATGGATCACAATCCTAAAGAATGACGAAATAACACAATGCTGTGAAGATATCTCATTGTAGAAGCATTTCATTTTAGTGGGAGGAAACCCAAGGGGAAAGAATAATTTTACAAGTTTATAACGAGTCAACAAATATTCTGTGATTGACATTTTCTACGGAATTGGAGAAATCTTGACATACCTGTGAAGGAAGTTTAACAGATTCTTGAACATGGTCCCAAAGAGTAATTTTTAGTGCCTGAACATCAACTTGTTTGGAAGTTTTGTCGTACTTGACTTCAATTTTATTGACCTGTGACATTTGAATATATGCATATACTTGAGTTCTAATTTCTAACTGCAAGATTTTCATTTTCGACTGAAAATTAATTATAAGAGTTATGTTTAACAGGTATTGTTTCATCACTTCATGTAAAACAACATATCAAGAGCAAGTGCATCAATTATTATCTAAAACCCACCTGACGAGGCTGAGTAATAAGAGTGTTGGAGTCCTCCACGTCACTGTGAAGATCACCTCCGTAGTCACCAGAGTCATCCCCACAAACACTTCCATTGTCCCACGTAGGGAATGATTCATTTTCATTGGAATGTTCTCTAGATCCATCTGCAAAAAACACCGGAACATGAAACACAATCAAGTGACAGCTGAAAACGTGCTAAAACGTTTTTGATATTTTTAATGTCTATATATACATGGAGAGAGAAAGGATCAAATTACACCAACATCAAACTTGATAAAATGATACTTTTAACAACTTTTTAGAGAAGTTATAATTTTATCAATTCAACTATTGTTTTGATAGTCTTATGAAATATAAAATAGTTTTACAAATTTTCATGAAAATTAAAAATCATCTCACACTTCATATGTATTATCTCATATATATTGAAATCACGAATTCACAGCTGCACATTTTACCTGAGAACCTGTTTGACTTCCTCCCGAGACACTGAAAGAGAGAATAGAAATCGTCAGATATGTAAAATAAACATTGCTCCATGCCAGTGAGAACACTTTGAAACTCATATCCTAAAGAAATTACCTTCACATTAGACAGAAGAAATAACTTGACAAGATCCTCTGGCTGATAGTGGCAGTCCTCAGGAAGTTTTGTATTGCAAGGCAATCTGCTTTCAGGGAGCAGTAATGATTTGGGATACTTGGGAAGAGAAAATATATCTAGCATTTCTTTGTCAAGACAATTTGTGAAATTTAATTCAACTTCAGCCTGTCTCTTACTCTTTGGCTGCCTACTTTTTAGGGTCGACCCATCTTCAGAAGCAGGATGAACCTCCGATACTGCAATCAAGATATTAATATAATTACCACACTGAATTCTAAAAAGTATAAAAGTATTGAACACTTCACCGGGCCTCCAATCCAAACTTCACCTTTGGATTTTCGAAACTTCCAATGATCGGGACCTGCCCATGCATTTTGTTTTGAAGAAAAACCCAAACTCAAAAATAAATAATCGTCGACATTTTCAAATCTGTCATCCACATCAGCGTCTGGGGAAGGAAATGACTCGTTGTCCTACAAGATTTGGAATCTTATTAAAACAAGTGCATCATTCCCAATTTCCCATATTAAAATATTTAAAGAATTTTTATAAAGGCTTATTCAAGACAGTCATATATGTTTATCAAAAATGAAAGAACCTGAGGGTAACTGGTAAAACTCGGGTCTGCATCATCACAGCCTAGATCAGCAGCCACTGCTTGGTCATCATGATTATCACCCCAGGCCATGCAGTTATCATCATGATCATCTTGATCAAAACCATTTTCATTATTAAAAGCAGCATCAAGATCGTCAGCTGAATTCTGATCATGAAGTTGAACATCAGTGGGCCTTCTGTTACTTTCATCAAATAGGTTTACTATAGTCCTGAGAGTTGGAGAAATTTCATCCTTCACACGCATATCCATCACCATCTGCTCGATACAATCTATACAGAAAAATAAGACCCCATTGTCCACATTGAACTTGTGTTTTTGCAGATGTAAGTCATGTAACAACAGTTTCACCATATTTTTCAAAAAGCAACACACCTCTGGCAAAAGAAAGATCAATAGTATCTGAAGTATAAGATTGATTTTGGCTTGCCATACATTTCGCAGGCACTTCTTGTGAATCAAAGAGCACTCTGCATCCACCATATACACCGAGATTATTCATTAAAAGACCCTTGGCTCCACCTTCATCAAATTTTGCTGTTGTCTGGCGATAGAGAGGATCCACGATAAATGCAGCTGAAAGAAACACAATGACGTGCCCATTTTCAGCACAGTGTCAACCCCACACCTCAAACAAGTAACAGAAATAGAATAGGATTTGAGATCACCATCAAACTTCTTTACATTAAGCCCCTCGAAAGATGATTCCAGTGTAGACAAAGGTGACAACTGCATGAAGAAACAACTCTTACAAACTCAGCAAAATGTTTTACCCGTCAAGTCCAGAGTTTCAAAGACCACAGACCTTTTTGTTCGTTTCTTTCCTGTTTTCTTCTTGTCCACTCTCAGCATTAACACCCTCCGGGGTAGAATCTGATATCATGGCTTAGCATTAGAATCAATTAACAAAATATTACATAACTAAAAGTAGAAGTACTGCATTCTGAATTTGATTCCATTAAGAAATCCATTAATCATCAGTTACCAAGCACAACTTAGAATTGGAGCTCTAGTAAGACGACAAGGTGACGAAAAATTCCCACATAACCTCCACCCACAAATCAATCACCAAGGGAGCTCAATCAATTTTCATTTTTCAAAAGAAGAAAGAAAATGATAAGAGGGTTAAAGTTGCAGTACACTTGATAAAAGAGTATATAAAATGCAACCTTCTTCAGCTTCTAGTCCTGCTCTATTCATCCCTCCAAGAACTTTATATGCCTCAGAATGCACTGAATCCACCCTTAATGAATAAATTTTGACCCCAGCCTCAAGAGTACAGCTCGCCTGCCCAAACAAAACTTCAATGAACATCATTCTGCACAAACAAAACTTTCCTCTAGTACCATCCATACGCGAATGATAGCAAATTTACTCTTTTAAGTTCATTTGTGCAATCCAAAAAAGCAACTTGTCAACATAACTTAGTGACAGACAACGTTTTAAATTGGTTACATATGCAATTTCGTCACAATCCTTGATGCTGTGAGAAATTAAAAACAAATACAAGACCACAAAAACCTAGAATACATTCTTCATAAGCTTAGTGGAGTTTGTATACCAATTTTAAATTTAAATTATGTCATTGCATTTGGATTCGTTACTATCGCAGGTGACATAACACTCCACAACAAAACCCTACATAACCAAAATCTCACAAATTCTCAAACCTGAAATCAAAAATAAGTTCGTAACATACCTTTTGAAAATTAGTCTCCGCGTCATTTTCTTCTTCTGCCTTGATGATATCGGTAAGGTGGTCAATCAAGTTCAACTCCCACGTGTTCTTCTGATTAATTTTCTGCACACAAAAATAACAAGTTTAAAAAAACCAAACACAAAAAAGAAGACAATTCAGTTAATTTTTTTTTCATCATTATTATTATTTTACGTTTTCGCTAGCGAGTTTGATGCAGTTTTGGAACAAATCGAAGATCTGCTGTTTGTTGAGGCAGGGATCGGAATTGGCCTGAAGCGAGTGGTTGAGGGCGAGGCTCTTGCGGCGGATGGCAGCGGCGCGTGCGGCGCGTGCTTGGGCGCGTTCGAGCTGGTCGTCGTTGGAGCCCAAGAAGAAGGGGCTCTTGGGGGACTGGATGCGAAGCCTCTGTTTCTGACCCATCGCGGGATTGGGGCTTAGGGTTTCCGCCATGGAACGGTGTTAGGGTTCGGAAATTAGAACTGAGAAACGTCTGAGTTACTATCGATCTGAGAGAAACGACGGGATTCTGGTAGTTTAATTTCCCTCCATTTCTGTAATTTGAATTCGTGGTTTTGCAAGGAATTCACTTTGCTTTTCAAAAAAAGTGCACGTGTCGGGTTTTTTTTTTTTTTTTGGAATATAAAGAATTTAAATATTTAATCAATAGTTAAAATTTATAATAAACAAATATTAATATATTTGAATATAAATAATATATAAGTTGATAGTATACATTTAATAAGAATATTTGAATATATATGAATTAAAAATTTATATTAATAAACATAACAATTCAATTCAATTCCATTGTATTGGGAAGTCTCAATTTCTGAAATTGTGGATAGATAAAAAAATAATACAAAGTTTTTATCTTAGTCTTGACTTAAGAGTTATATGTAATTCATTTATATTTGAAGGATTTTTCAATTAAATTTAGTTGAATTACAATTTTTATGTCTAGATTTATAAATATCGTAAAGAAGAGAGAAACACAAAGAAATGGAGTATAGGATCGTGGTCAGTTATATCAAGATAAACCATGAAAAGAGGAAGTTATTGGAATATGTATCTACATTTTTTTTTCTAGATACCAAATGGGTCCTAGGAATATAAAATATGAATAATATTCAAAAGAAGATGTTCTACTAAATACTTGGTCTAAATAATGCTTCTTCAACCTTGTGTGTCTTTGGAAGTTTTATGGATAGTCCTAATTCGATTAGATATCACTTTGATGTCATAATCAATGGAGTGGTATACTGAATTTGTATGGGTGAAAAACTGGTTATTGAAATATATCATTGTACTTAAAGGTTGTGGAATACAAGTTATAATATTAATGATGATCAAATCAGTGCCTACATGTAGAGGTATGAATTATAATTCATCATCCTCCAAGTTTAACAGCGAGCTTGAAATGATGTAAAACTTAGACAAACATGGGGATAATGTAAAATGTTGGAGTGTGCATGAGGGGTACAAAAGGCGAGAGCAAAAGGTTAAGGAAACAAATAGTAAGAGGGAAAAAAGTCAAAGTGGGACCAAAGTAAGTTGTCCTATAGCCACTAAAAAAAAGTCATTGACAAAAAGAAAAAAACATCAACTAAGGGGGTGAAATATAGGAGTATAGATAATGAATAAAATTTGATAGAGTTAGTGAATCATATTTGAGCATGTATTTGTTTGAATATCAAAAGTATAGGCTAGAATATCTTCGAAATCTAGGAATCGAAGAAATAAGTAAGGTGTGCCAACTACAAGTCTAAGATAGTTTGAATAGGAGGAAAATTGGAGAAGTAGTTAAAGATGGACAACCTAATTAATCGAGGTTGGAATAAAATAAATTAAATATATCCTTCTATTTGTATCTTTTATAATAAAAAAATATTTTAATTTATTATTTAAAAAGGAGATAAACACAAGAAAAAATTAATTTATAGTTTATAGTTTATTTTTATTATTTATTTTAATTTAAATCTGGTTATTATAACTTTTTACCATTTTTACATCACTTTGAGCTATTAATTATTAGTTAGAGCTATTAATTTATTAGTTAGCTCTTATATTTCATTTAAAAAAGTACATTTATTTATGCGTTCATTCACATTCATCTCAATTATTATAAATAATAATGTGTCACGTTATAAAAAAATTTAATCTAGACCACCGTATTAATTGCTATTTGTTATGTAATTACTTATCAATTCGGTTGATAATTATAAAAAATATAAAAAATTATATTTGACTCTTATGAGAAGTATATTTTAGAATATAAAAAAGAAAAATAAAAAGTAGACTTGACTCTAATAAAAGAGAGAAGTGTATTTTAAAGCATAATATATACTCTTAATTATTAATTTAAAAATTAAAAATTAATATTATAAGTTTTAAATTTCATTACATGTTTATTTGATTTTATTATCAATATCAATTTTTAATTTTTAAATTGATGATTAAGATTGCACTTTATTTTCTAAACTGTATCTCCTATTTTAAAGTAGACAAATCCTAAAATATTATATAAGATAAAAGAAAATAATAAAAAAAAATTACAAAATAAAAAGATAAGAAGATAGAGAAAGATAAAAGATAAATAAATAAATAAATAAATAAATAATATAGAAGATTTCATTAAAAAAAAAAGAGAAAATAGGTGATAAAAAAATGTTCATAAAAATTAAAAATATAATAAAATTTCACAGTTAATAAAAGATACACAAGAAAAAAAGTAAAATATTATATGAGATAGTAAAGGAAAAAGGAAAGAAAAAAATGATGATTTTAAAGAAAAGGATATGGCAATTTTAAATGCAAGATAATTACTAACTATTTTTTCAATATCATATAAATAAGATAAAAGAAGGTGTTGAATTATGAAATTAAAATATTTTTGTAAATCTTTTAATTGATTTTATGATTTAATCTAATTAAGTAAGACATCAACAACAGAAAGATTTGTTTAACTGAAGAATGTTTAAAGATTTAATTTAATTAAACTAAGTTAAGAAATTTAAAAAGTAACTTTTTCATGTTAAATTAGTTTAACTTAATCTTTAAATATATCAAGTGAATTTTTTAAAAGATTATATCTAACACAAAATTTAACCTTCATATAAAAGAATTTTACAAAATAATACATTATCAAAAAGCTTAATTATAAATAAGTATCGAACCAGATCAGAAAGAGATCAAATCTAAATTTCTTTTAAAATGTAACATTTCTTCATATTTAATCTGCGATAAAATATTTATCTCATAAATTTTATCTCATTTTATCACATTTCGTATCATCATATAAACTCATGTCATATATAATAAAATATTTATCCCATAGATTTATCTCATTTAATAACATCTCATATCATCAATTTAAAGATCAAAATACGCAACTTAAGAAAATAAATAATAAGTTAACTAAAAAGATCTTATCAATATATTAAACAATAATTGATATAATAATTTATCTTTTCCGTGTAAAAAATATAATAATATATCTTATCTGATCTTAAAAAGCCGTTAATATTCGTTTGATGATGATCCAATTTCAAAAAATATAAAAACACAAGAAACGCGTGAGGGTAAAATGGTAGTTTCGTGAGACCCTCTATACATATGCGAGTCTTGTTTGTTTGGGTTGTCTCTTTCCTGCTCCATTCGTTCCAATTTATTAATTTTCTTCTTTTCAGGTTTGGTAGGCGGCACCTCCAAATCCGACTCTTCTTTCATCTCTTTCTAATTCCCTCTTTCTCAATTTACCCAACACAACATAACACCTTCTCCTTAAGTTTCCCAAAAACACACATAACTAGGAAACGAATTCCTTAACTTCTGCAACGTTTCATCAATTTAAAAGATCAAAAGTCACCCACCCCCACCCATCTTTTTGTTTTTGACTTTTTTGGTTGCTTAGATTCCAATTGGGTATCCAAAATGTTTAACGGTATGATGGATCCCGATTTGATGAGAATCGCTCAGGAACAGATGAGTCGTATGCCACCCGCTGAGTTGGCTCGGATCCAACAACAGGTTTGTATTTTTTGACCTTTCTTGGTGTTATCTGCAATTGGGGTTGTGGATTTTTCGCATTGTGTTTTGGGCTTTGAGTTGCAATGTTAGAATGAAGGGTAATTTGTGGGGAATTTAACCTTGTTAGATGCCCTTTCTGGTGGAGAAAAAATGGAGAAAATTTCGTGGTTTTGGTTTATGAAATTCTTCTCTTGGGGGGTGGGATTGAAAATTTAAAGCTTTCTGTAGTTTTGATTTGGCTATGTCAATCCATTATTTGCCACCGGGTGCGTGGATCAAACGGGACGAGGTTGTTGTTATAGCTTATTGAGTTGATGCATTTGATATGAGTTCCATTCCTAGGTATGTAAATGCATTAAACACTGGTGGGAGAGTTTTATTATTCGAATTTGATTGCCTTCAGTAGAGGATACACGTGGTCTTACAAAAAAAAAGATCGTTCTTTTGATGCCTGTGTTTTGTGAAGATTTAAATTTGCATGTTAGGGTATGTGGTGTTAGTATCTAGAATAAGTATTTTGGTTTTGGTTTTGGTTTTTGATGTGAGGGGACGTGTTTTGGGTTTTGATGCGTATCTGGGATCAAGGTTAATTGTGGTTTTGTGCAATGTTTTGTGGGATTGCAGATGATGTCTAATCCGGAGCTGATGAGGATGGCCTCGGAGAGCATGAAGAACATGACTGCTGAGGATTTTAAAATTGCTGCTGAGCAGTTAAAGCATACCCGTCCGGAAGAAATGGCTGAGATTGGTGAGAAGATGGCTAATGCAAGCCCTGATGAAGTGGCATCAATGCGTGCTCGTGTTGATGCCCAGATCAAATATCAATTGAATGCGGCTGAGATGTTGAAGAAGCAGGTGAGTTATTCAGTGAGAACAACTGATAGTTTCTCTGGCACTTTTTTTTGTTAATCTTATATTTGATGAATTATGTGTGACATACTATGAATCCAGGTTGTAGGAAAATAGAAAGCCTGGACTTAGTTCCACCATTCTTGCAGGATACACTGATTGTGGTTTTAAAAAGTTGTTAACAGTAAAATTCTAATTGCTTCTGATGAAAGCACACGCCATTTGTTAGTTCTTAAAACCTAAATTATCCAAATTATGTCACCCTGAGGAAAATGCTTTTCCAGAATTGTTTAGGCTTTGAGAAAGATACATAAATGACATTACACTTGGATAGTACTTTAGATCCACAGAATGGCCTGATCAGAATACACTTGCTTTCATTGTGTAATAAGATTCAGATGTTACTCTATTTACTACCCTGATAACTTATTACATGTTTGAAGTTTCTGTAAAAATATATCACTTGCCTTGATAAACTAAAATTAAATCTTGCAGGGAAATGAACTTCATAATCAAGGAAGGTACAACGATGCTTTGAAGAAGTATATGCTTGTAAGTAAACTTTTTGTGGGCGGTTGACAGTCTCCTACTCCTTTTTTCCAATTACTTATCCCTGTTTTGAGAATTGAGACTAAGGAGAAATTCTATTTTTTTGGTCTATTATATTAATTTCTTTCTTTTTTATATACATGTATATATTCTAGGCTAAGGAAAACATTAAAGAGTTTCCATCTGTCCAAAGTAAGAAACTGATTTTGGCATGCTCTCTCAACTTGATGTCCTGTTACTTGAAGACAAGGCAGTATAATGAATGCATAACAGAGGGTTCTGAGGTATTTGTAATTCCTTTTCCTTTACCATTCAAATATTATCTTAATTGTAAATCGATAATAGACAACTGAAACATTTAAGAAGTGGTATTATTACTATGAGGAAATTTTCCAGCTTAGAAGGTTGGAAAGAAAAATTACATTGTAATTGTATTCTGTAAGGAAGTAATTGCTTGCTTCTGTTATGCTTTTGCAATAATGCACATATGGTCCAAGATTGTAATTTGCTGTTATTTTAAGTTCCTTGTTTGAAATTTGGCTGTTTCATCCTAGCAATGCATTAATGTGCTTTCACTATCGTAGGTTTTGGCTTATGATGCGAAGAATCTCAAGGCTCTTTATCGAAGAGGTCAAGCATATAAGGAACTAGGTCTACTGAAAGTGAGCTTCTACTGACTCGATTAACATTTTGGCATTAAGTTCTACAATTTTTTTTTATATATATTTAATATCATTCCTGATTGTTTTAGGATGCTGTTTCTGATCTGAGCAAGGCACTTGAACTTTCCCCTGGTGATGATACAATTGCAGAGATTTTACGGTGTGATTTTGATCCTTTCTGTATTTGCACCTATCTTAGAAGCGTAGTTCTTTATTGATGAAAAATCAGTTCTAATTATGAATTAGGAGTGATTTTTCATCAAATTATACTATAAATCAACATAAACAATGGATTGTATGCTGATTTAAGAATATCTGTGAGGTGTTTACCATTCAATTTTTTGCTGATTGAATTGTCTGACCTATAATAATAAATGAATTGATATATTGGAACTTAGAAGTCAGCTGATATGAAGTTCTTATTTCAGGGATGCCAAGGAAGAATTGACAATGCAAGGTGGTGAGCATGCACCTGGAAGTATGTGTTCACCCCCATTTATTTTCTATTCTACTTTCACTTTACGGTTTTTGCAGATGTCAGATTTAAGTTAACCTTGTTGGCATCATATCATGCGTGTAGGAGGACTAGTAATTGAAGAAATAACTGAAGAAGATGAGAATGAGCCTTCTGGAAACAACAGTAGGTCTTCTTTTAAACAAACAGTGGTTCAACCAAAACAATCTGGTGACACCTCTAAGAATTGCAGTACAGCTAACCTTGGAAATCCAAAAACAAGTGCAGAAAGTTTAGATGCATTGAAAAAAGATCCTGAAGCTGTCAGGTAGTTAGCATTTTAATAAAATTAAGGTGCTAAGCTTGTTATCTTTATTTTTAATTTAATTATTGGTCTACAAAAGAATTACATTCCTGCTTTTTTTTTTTTTTTTTTTATATCTATATATAGATCATTCCAAAATTTCATTTCAAATACCGATCCTGCCATGCTTGCTTCTTTGAACTCTGGACAATTTAAAGATGTGTCTCCAGATATGATTAAAACTACCTCTGATATGATTAGTAAGATGCCACCTGGGGAACTTCAAAAAATGCTTGACATGGCTTCTTCATTTCAAGGCAACAACCCATTTTTAAGCGGAGGTTCCCCTGACTCTTCTTTCAACCCTGGATCAGTGCCTCCCAATGTGACACCTGACATGTTTAAAGCAGCAAGTGATATGATAAGTAAAATGCCACCAGATGAGCTCAAGAAGATGTTTGAAATGGCATCCTCCCTGAAAGGGAAAGAATCTATTTCATCATCAGCAGCAGTATATGAGAATGAAAGAAATGTTTCCCGTTCAAACTTCCCATCTAGTACAAATGGAACTACTACTGCTTTTGGAGAATCAAGTTCTTCTCAAAATGTTTTTTCAAATATGAGAAGTGCTTCTCAGTCAAACTTCCCTTCCTCGAGTACCGATCTACAAGAACAGATGAGAAACCAGATGAAAGATCCAGCTATGCGACAGGTATGTTTGTATTACTTGTTAAGTAGATAAAAATGTTCACCAGCCTTGTTCCACATACACCTGGCTGGAATAAATGCAATCAAGTTTTTCCTCTTTTATTTTTCATGTTACGAGTGAGTAATTTCTTAAGTATTCCCTTTAGTTATGTATGTGGTTACTCTTTAATTGTCACTTCCCTTGCCTGAGATTGACTTCTCACGTGCTCATTTTGTGTTTTCTTTGGCAAGTAGTATAGATTCTCTATTTTGAAACATTCTTGTCTTCAGTATATTTATAATTATGTTTTTTTTAATTGTCAAGTGTTAATTTTTGTTAGTTTAATATTTATAATTATTTGTATATTCCCTTCTCTTATTTTAAATGTTTGTTTTGGCAGATGTTCACATCCATGATTAAAAATATGAGCCCGGAAATGATGGCAAACATGGGTGAACAATTTGGTGTTAAGCTTTCGCCAGAAGAAGCTGAGAAAGCTCAGAAAGCCATGTCATCCTTATCACCAGAGAGCTTGGATAAAATGGTATCTTCTTCCCCAAACTCTGCAACATATTCTCTTAGTTTGTATTCATCAACAAAATTTTGTACCTAAGATACGAGGATGGTAAAACAGAGGTGTGACAATTCTATGAAATGTAAGAGAAAATGGGATTAGCTTGTAGGACATTTGGCTGCTTGATAATTTCATGGTTCATTGGAATATCATATACTAAGATGATTCACTTTGAAATAGCATATACTAAGATGATGAACTTTTTCACTTTAAAATAGCATATACTAAGATGATAAACCTTTTCACTTTGTCTTTGTAGATGCTGTGGGCAGATAGGATTCAAAGAGGAGTAGAATCTGCGAGAAAGACAAAGAACTGGCTACTAGGGAAACCTGGCATGATCTTTGCAATTTTCATGCTGATTTTGGCTGTCATTCTTCACCGGTTAGGCTTCATCGGTGGCTAAAGTAAAGCGCAAACATTAAATGAGATTCCTTAGGCATTCAAAACTCAGCCATAACCTTCTTGTTGATGAGATGATTGAATGTATTGTCTCAGCCAAGAGACAATGGAGAGAGGAGGGGGACATAACATCAGTTATCAGGAAACAATGCCAAAATGGCATCTCATCAGATATGTCCAAATTGAGGATGTGATTGGCACTTTTTTTGTAATATACATTAGCTTTTGAGTTGTTTTCCATTTTGCACTTAGGAGGGACCCTGCCATTCAATAAATTTGTAACCTTGATACTCTAATGTAGCATCATTTTGATACGTTATTTATAAAATTTACTTAATTCTCTTTTTGTGCTTTCCACATTCGCATGTATGGAACTACTATTTTGAGGATATAGTTTTGTTAGAGTCTGATGAAATGTAATATGCTTTATCTAATCATCATTTTGTTAATTTGTTGTCTCATCTGTCTTTTTCAAATTGGAGTGAAACGTGGACTTGTAAGTGACTGGTGATTTCTGTCATTTTCCCAACCAAGTGTTCTGGTCATATGTGGCGGCTGTGGTCTCACAATTGCTTATCCATTATCCAGCTCAACGTTTCTTATCAAACCAACTAAACCAAATGGTATATCCATGATCAATGATAATAGCAATTGCTTTTAATTATTTTAAAAAACATTAGATCATTAGAAAATACTAAACCATGACTATGTAAGATAGATTATAGTAATTTAATAATACTAAATATAGTAATTATTATTATTTTGATTAACAAAAATACAGACACTTTTTACGTGATTAAATTTTATTTTAAAAAATAACATATGCAAGAAAGAAGAATATGATAATTAAAATAAAATCATAATAAAATAAATATGGGTGTGATTGTTTTAGTTTCTTAAGTAAATTAAATATATTTGATATGTGAATTTGTGAGGAATAAAATATTTTATAAAAATATAAGAAACTTAATTAATTTTAAATTTTAATAAAAGTAATTTGGAGACGAAAAAAATATTGAGAACAAATAATTTTACAAAAAATTATTAATATTATGGATAAGGGTAATTATTAAAAAATTGTAACTATAAAAATTAGTAAATTTTATCACGAAAAAAAATGTTACCAACAAAAACGTAACAAAAAAATAGTAACATTTATTGTTATAAATATTGCAATAATATATATATATATATATATATATATATATATATATCAAATAAACTAGCTACAGTAGTTAAATGCTGCGTTCCAATGGGAAAATAACGAATGTTTATGTGCCACAAAAACACGCAAATTTTAAGATTAAAATATCTTCCATTTTTTCCTCTACATTATCGTTTTAGTTATATTTTTAAAATTTATAATTTTTTAAAATACAATAATTATTAATAATAAATTTACGCGTTAACGACACTATGTCATCTATTCAAGGACCACACTTAGAATTTATTTTTTGTTTTTTTCTGTTTCACGTCTTTTCTTTCCCATCAATTACGTTTTTCTTAATGTAACGCCCCGCCGTTTTTTAATATTAAAATAATTTCCTTTTTATCTCTTTATTATTATTATTTGAAAATATATCCTTTCATTTAGATTTCTTTGAATAAAATCTTAAAATAATTTTCCTTGCTAACAAAAACGTCACCAAAATAAAACACATCACATAAATCACATCATAATCATACATCAAAGGTTATTTACAAAATGTCACATAGGTACGTAATATTGTGACAATTATAATATACATGTTGGTCCCTATGTATGAATCTAGAGGGGGGGTGAATAGATTCTTGTTAAACTTTACCCCAAATTTTCGTGTTTCTAATTCCTTTTAGATTCAACAGAATGCTAATCTTAATTACCTATCAATTACCTTTCAATTACAGATTCAAATACAGGTTCAATTACTGATTCTATTTCTAAACCAATTAATGAGTTGATTATCAATACAGTTTCCCAAAACAGAGCAGAATATAATCAATATCAATATAGTGAAAAACTGTAAAGAGAGTAAGGAAGAGAATGAGTGCAATGATGTATCTTGGTTCGGTCAATCATGCTAATCGCTACGTCCAGTCCCAACCCAACAACTGTTGCGATTGGCTTTCCACTATCAAATGATTTCTTTCGTATTCTTTTACATTCACTCTGCAACAAGCAATACAAACAGAAATCAAAACACTAAAATTGTTCTTGAACCTCAAGAATAACTTCCAAGACCTTGGCACCTCCAAGATCAAACTTTGAGAATCACTTCTCAAATACAATGCTCTATCCAGAGAGACCTCTCTCCTAGAGCAACAACCCAAAATTGGAAATACAAAAGATCAAGTAAAGAATACACCTTAAGTGCGAGAATCGATCACAAACAAGCTTTATGAAATTCACCCAACAAGGATATGGATCAAGTTTCCCCTTGTCTTTGAAAACCTTGATGAACTCTAAGTTTAGAGCATATGAAAGTGTAGTAGCGAATGCAAATAGTTTGGTTTTCAGCAATCACATATGCTTCATCAAGGATGTACTTATAGAATCAATTTTGGAGGAGAAAACGTGCAAATCGAGCTATAACGGTCAATGTAATTGATCCAAAATACATGTAATCGATTACACTAGCCGTTAGAACCCTCCAATTTGATTTTTCCAGGCATGTAATCGATTACCACGAGCATGTAATCGATTACATTGAAAGAGGGAAACCCAGAAAGGTGAATTTCAAACCATGTAATCGATTACACTGGGGATGTAATCGATTACATCAGGCCATGTAATCGATTTCATTGTGGATGTAATCGATTACACCAGAGGGCCAAAAACATGTAATCGATTACATTGGAGATGTAATCGATTACACCAGAGAGGGTGATCAATGTAATCGATTACACTGAGCCTGTAATCGATTACATCAGTGAAAAATGGATTTCCAAGGTTTTTCAAACTATTTTTCTCAAATGGAAATCAACCATTAATCACATGATCAACCATACACATGCTATACACATCTCTGGGGCCTTAAACAAAGAACACAACACATATATAACTAACAATACATGATTATATCCTAGTTACACTTCATCTATGGAAAACCGAAAATACATTCATCAAAACCAAAACACTTATGAGAGATACACAGCATTCTTCAAGCTTTAAGTCCAACAATCTCCCCCTTTTTGGTTTTGATGTACCAAATCACATTTGAGGTTTTCCTAGTGTTTTGGGATATGTGTTGTTCTTTGATATACCTGCATATGTTAGAATTTCCAGAAAATACAATATGCATATGCATTACTAATCAACCATTCATTCAAGTATGTATGACATGATTCAATCACAAATATAGATCAAGACCAATGAATCATAAAACAAACCAAATTTTATTCAATATCAAATTCAATATCAAAGATAAGCATTTAACATTGTTCAGACATCAATAAAACAGTAAAAGCTTTAAAACATGAATCTTCCTAAACAATTTCATCTAAACAAAACCAAAAACAACCTATCAAGCTACTCTCAACTCAACTCCCCCTATCTAGGATAACCTCAACTCCCCCTATCTAGGATAACCTATACTATTCTCCCCCTATTTGGTAGATCAAACCAAAAAGAGAGATCACTGAGCAGCATCATCATCATCATCATCATCTTCATTGAGGCGCTCCATGATGGTCTCCATTAAGACCCTCATGTCAAGGAAATGCAGATTTTGATTCCGTTCTAAGTCTTTAATCTGCTTTCCCAGATCCTCTTGACGCTTATCCATCTCCTCAAGCCTATCTAGCACAATGGACTCAAAGCGAGACTTAGGGATGTAATCCCCAGCTGCTGAATCTTCATCATGATCAGAAGGAGGATGTTGTGGTTGCTCTTGTTGTTGTGGTTGGTCTTGTTGTTGTTGCTGTATGTCCTCTCTAGATACCCAGCCCTCAGCTGTCTTGGTCAATCTCATCTTTTTAAGCATCATGTCACCAAGCACATGAATATCCCTGACCTTTTCTCTGTGCTCATTGAAGACATCCACTTGACATCTCTCAAGAACACGAGATATGAACAGACCATAAGGGCACTTGAAGTCATGGAATTTCCTTACTTTGGTCATGTTGTCCATGATAACTTGACCCCAATCAATCTGAATTCCATTCTTCATGGCAGCCATCAAAAGTATATCTTCTTCCATCAGTTGAGCATGATTTGTACCTCTTGCAGCCAAAACCCAGCAAATAACATAATGAAGAAGACGATCGTCAGTGTTGAGACCACCTATGCCAAAGGTCTTCCTCATTCCTCTTTCTTTCCTTGTAGCCATATCGCCTTCCCAAGACTCGGGGTTCTCAACATGCTCATGTAAAAGGCATCCTTTTGAAGTTCCAAGCCTTCCTCAGCCAGATTTTCCAAAGTAGGGACAATTCCCTCATTCGATATGCCACCGAGTTCGAAAAACAAGTCGTGAGTCAGAACAATACTCACTCCTTTTACTTCAGATAAGATCTTTCCAGGGTGATAAATCAAATTAGAGTAAAATACCCTTACCAAGTCAGGGTAAATGTGACCACTGAGCCCAACAAATTTCTCCAAATTCTGATCCCTGAGCATGGATTGAAAGGTAAACCCTTCACTGTCTAACCATCTGCAGTTAATAACCTTTGGGGCTACAAGTTCCCGGTTTGCAAAATCCGTGAAGAACCGAGTTTCTTGTTCCTTCGAGGTGAACCAGGGATTGTGATGCCCTGATTCTTCAGAGGCCTTCCTTTTGGAGGAGGTTTCGTGTCTCTGCTTGGTACGTCTTTCCCCTTGGAGGTCACGGTTTGCTCTGGATTTCATCCTCTTGCTGCTTCCTTGGCCGTCCATGGTTGAAGATGAAGATCAAAGGTTGAAGATGAAGAGAGGTGATGGTTCGGTAGAGAGAAAAAGAGCTCTTGAGATACTTAGGGTTTTGAGAAGGTGAAAGGGAATGTGAATGAGAAGAAACCCTAGGAAACACTTCTAATAGGTTCACAAGAGCAATGGGCTTCCAAGAATGCAAAGCACCAAGCCCAGAAACTAAGAACAAAGCTCTGAAAAACACTTCCAGAGCCCATGTAATCGATTACACATTTGATGTAATCGATTACATCAGGACCACAAACCCATGTAATCGATTACATTGAGGATGTAATCGATTACATCCGAAACCCATTCTGTTGTAATCGATTACATTGAGCCTGTAATCGATTACATCAGAGCCTAACTTGCTTGTAATCGATTACATTCATGTTGTAATCGATTACATCCTATAGAAAACCAAAAAACAAGTTGAAAATAGGCTCAGAACTGCAAAGATCATAGATTTCACATATAGGATGTTTGAAAAACATTTGATTCATCATACAAAAGGTCAAGATCATATAATGTAATGAGTTCATACCAAACTTAAGCATAAATGAATGATTAACCTAACATACTTACAACACTTTATGTGAGATGTTCTTCACTTAGAATACCAATATTGGTTCTAAGTTTGAAGAACCTCTCCTTGGGCAGAGGTTTTGTGAAGATATCCGCGAGTTGATTTTCTGTGTCAATGAATTCCACCTCAACATCTCCCTTCTCAACATGATCTCTAATGAAGTGATGACGCACCTCGATGTGCTTTGTCCTTGAGTGTAAAACTGGATTCTTCGTGATACTAATGGCACTTGTGTTGTCACACTTGATTGGAATATGATCAAGCTTAAGTCCAAAATCCTCCAGTTGTTGCTTCAACCAAATGGTCTGAGCACACAACACTACTGCCCGACTATATACTCTGCTTCTGCAGTTGAAAGAGCTACACAGACTTGTTTCTTGCTATACCATGAGACCAAGCTTCCTCCAAACAAATGACACACACCACTTGTGCTTTTCCTATCAGTTTTACAACCAGCAAAGTCAGCATCACTAAAACCAACCAATGTGGGATACGTACCTTTTGGATACCACAAACCACAGTTCGTAGTTCCTTTGAGATACTTCAAGATTTTCTTCACAGCTGCCATGTGTGACTCCTTTGGTGCAGATTGGAATCTTGCACAAACACACACACTGAACATGATGTCTGGCCTACTTGCTGTGAGATACAAGAGTGATCCAATGATCCCTCTATATCTTGATTGGTCTACACTTTGTCCAGCTGCATCATTATCCAAGTAGAGATTAGTTGACATAGGGATATTAGAGATTTTACAACTCTCCATGTCAAATTTCTTCAGTAATTCCTTAGTGTACTTTGCTTGATGAATGAAGATTCCTTCCTTTAGTTGTTTGACTTGTAGTCCTAGGAAGAATTTGAGTTCTCCCATCATGGACATATCAAACTCACCCTTCATGCTTGCCACAAAATCTTCACACAGAGATTTATTGGTTGATCCAAAAATGATATCATCAACATATACTTGAACCAATAAAATGTTGTTGGACTTCTTTCTAATAAAGAGAGTCTTGTCAACATTTCCTCTGTGATACCCTTTTGACAAGAGAAAAGTACTTAACCTTTCATACCATTGTCTAGGGGCTTGCTTAAGACCATAGAGGGCCTTCTTAAGTTTATATACATGTTCAGGGTTTCTAAAGTCAGTAAATCCAGGAGGTTGTGAAACAAAAACTTCCTCATTGATATAGCCATTTAGAAATGCACTTTTAACATCCATTTGATACAGTTTAAAATCATGAATGCAGGCAAAAGCAAGTAAAACTCTCACAGCTTCTAATCTAGCAACAGGGGCATATGTTTCACCAAAATCTATTCCTTCTTGTTGATTATAACCCTTTGCTACTAGTCTAGCCTTATTCCTAACCACAATTCCATTCTCATCTAACTTATTCTTAAACACCCATTTTGTTCCAATTATATTCATATCTCTATTAAAAGGAACTAACTCCCATACGTTATTCCTTTTAAACTGATTCAATTCTTCTTGCATAGCATTCATCCAATATTCATCATTTATAGCATCATCAACACAAGAAGGTTCAAATTGAGACACAAATGCATAATCATCACAGAACATATTATAGGAAGATCTAGTAGATACTCCCTTATGGATGTCACCAATGATGTTGTCAAGAGATAGGTCTCTTGGTTTCCTCCATTCTTTTGGCTGTTCATGAGAAATGGTTGGTGGATTTTGCTGTTCTTGAGGTTTGCTACTGCTGTCTTCACCTGTACTTTCATCATCATCAACAAGAGCACTTCCCTTTTGGGGATTGTTAGATTCATCAAACTTTACATGCACAGATTCCTCAATGCACATTCTTCTTTTATTATAAACTCTATATGATTTACTAGTTGATGAATACCCAATAAAAATTACCTCATCCGCCTTGGCATCAAACTTACCAAGGGGTTCTTTGCCATTATTCAGAACAAAACATTTGCAGCCAAATACTTTAAAATGAGAAATATTAGGCTTTTTGTCCTTATAGAGTTCATAGGGGGTTTTCTTTAAAATAGGATTAATCACAATTCTATTTAGAACATAGCAAGCGTTGGAAATCGCTTTCAAATTTCAAAAATATTTTGGCAAATCATTTTCATTTAACATAGTTCTAGCTAGTTCTACTAATGATCTATTTTTCTTCTCAACAACTCCATTTTGTTGTGGAGTTCTTGGTGCAGAAAAGTTGTGATTAATTCCATATTTTTCACAAAATTTTTCAAAAGATTCATTTTCAAATTCACCTCCATGATCACTCCTAAGAGACTTAATTTTCAAATCTTTTTCGTTTTGTATCCTTTTGGCAATAACTTTGAAAACTTTGAAGGCATTGTCTTTACTTGGTATAAATGCAACCCAAGTAAATCTAGAGTAGTCATCTACTAACACTAGTCCATATAGATTTCCACCTAAACTAGCAGTTCTAGAGGGTCCAAACAAATCCATGTGCAATAGTTCAAGTGGTCTAGAAGTTGAAACAATATTTTTAGATTTAAAAGAGTTTCTAGACTGCTTGCCCTTTTGACATGCATCACATAGACCTTCTCTATTGAACTTTAAGTCAGGTAACCCTTCCACTAAGTTTTTAGATGACAGTTTATTAAGTTGATGAACATCAATATGTGCTATGCGTCTATGCCAAAGCCAAGATATATCATCATTTGATGCAAGGCATGCATGATATGATGATGAATGATTAAGTTCAAGGATGTAGATGTTACCATGTCTCTTACCAATCATTAGTACCTCATTTGATTTACTGCTACTTATTTTGCAGCTTCCTTGATCAAATGACACATGATAACCTTTGTCACAGAGCTGGCTAATACTCAGAAGATTGTATCTCAATCCTTCCACAAGCAGTACATCTTCAATGACAGGATTGGATTTGTCTCCAACAGCACCAATACCCAGAATTTTCCCTTTGTTATTATCTCCATATACTACCGAACCAGATTCTTTGGATTTGAAGGAGATAAAGTTACTCTTGTCACCCGTCATATGTCTTGAGCAGCCACTATCCAAGTACCATGTTGAGTGTTTGGCTCTCAAGCATACCTACGCAAAGAAAGATATCATTTGGTTTTTGGTACCCAAATCTTGTTGGGTCCTTTCATGTTAGAACTGTGATTATCTTTCTTTATCCACTTAAACAATCCATTATCTAAGCCTTTCTTTCTAATCATGCAGTTATAGTGACTATGTCCAGATTGCATGCAATAACTACATGAGAAGTTTCTATACTTACTAGATTGTTTAAATGTATGGAACTTCTTTTTATTGCTCTTTAAAGGGGCAGTAAAAGATTTACACTTTGAACAGGGCAATTTCAATTTATCATTTTCATCCTTTAATTCTTGATTATTGGTTTTCAAAACAGAAATTTCTTTTTCTAAATCAGCAACTCTGTTTTTCAAAACCTTACTTAGTTTTTCAAATTTTTCTGCTTCTTTAAATAACTCACAAAAAGCAGTATATAATTCATCATAATCATTATCATTTTTGGAGGAGTCAGAATCACTTACCTCATCATCCGATTCAGGTTTAGCCATAAGACATAAGTTGGCTTCCTCATTTTCGCTTTCACTAGATGATGAGCAGTCATTTTCTTCCCAAGCAATGTATGCCTTTTTCTTCCTATACCGGTCCTTCTTGGGTTTTTCTTCTTGCTCCACTCTTCTAGGCTCACTGCTTGATTTCTTCAAGTTTGGACACTCCGATCTATAGTGTCCAGCCTTGCCACATTCATAGCATGTGACCTTTGAAGATGATCCTTTTCTAGCATTGTTGAATCTCTTTTTGTTGTTGTTCTTCCTCATGAATCTTTTGAACTTTCTGACCATGAGATTCATTTCTTGCTCAGATTCGTTTCCACAGCTTGATGATGCATCACTATCACTAGCTGTGTCCTCCATTTTAAGTGCCAAACTCTTAGTTTTCTTGTCCTTTGACTCTTCATCAGCCATACGTGACATATCCATCTCGTATTCTCTCAGCTTTCCAAACAACTCAGCACTTGTCATTAAGGCCAAGTCCTTTGATTCTGTAATGGCTGTGACTGTTGGTTGCCATTTTCTGTTTAGAGACTTCAGCACCTTTATGTTTACTTCTTCCTCAACAAAGACCTTACCGAGTCCTTTGAGGTGATTCACAATGTGTGTGAATCGTTTCTGCATGTCCATGATAGACTCACCTTGTGCCATTCTGAACATTTCATACTCTTGGATGAGAGTGTTCTTTCTTGCTCTTCTCACCTCAGGAGTACCTTCATGAGTCACCATGATGAGATCCCATGCTTCCTTTGCTGTTGTACAAGCTGAAATTCTAAAAAATTCATCAGAGTTTAATGCGGAATGTATAATATTTAAAGCTTTTGCATCATTTTCAGCTCTCCTAATTTCCTCAGGTTCCCATTTGTCAAATGGTTTTTCAACCTCATTTCCATTTTCTATATATGTTGGAGCTTTGTACTTAGTTACAACAGCTTGCCAAATGTTTCTATTTATAGACTCCATAAAGATTTTCATTCTAACTTTCCAAAAAGGATAGTTATCTCCACAAAACAGAGGAGGTCTATTAATAGAGGCACCTTCAGCAAATGGTAATTGATTACTAGCCATTCTAATGATTTATGGATCAAAATCTAGAGTAACTTACTAGATAAAGCTCTGATACCAATTGTTGGTCCCTATGTATGAATCTAGAGGGGGGGTGAATAGATTCTTGTTAAACTTTACCCCAAATTTTCGTGTTTCTAATTCCTTTTAGATTCAACAGAATGCTAATCTTAATTACCTATCAATTACCTTTCAATTACAGATTCAAATACAGGTTCAATTACTGATTCTATTTCTAAACCAATTAATGAGTTGATTATCAATACAGTTTCCCAAAACAGAGCAGAATATAATCAATATCAATATAGTGAAAAACTGTAAAGAGAGTAAGGAAGAGAATGAGTGCACAGCGATGTATACTGGTTCGGTCAACTGCCTACGTCCAGTCCCAACCCAACAACTGTTGCGATTGGCTTTCCACTATCAAATGATTTCTTTCGTATTCTTTTACATTCACTCTGCAACAAGCAATACAAACAGAAATCAAAACACCCAAAACTGTTCTTCAACCTGAAGAACAGAACTTCCAAGACCTTGGCACCTCCAAGATCAAACTTTGAGAATCACTTCTCAAATACAATGCTCTATCCAGAGAGACCTCTCTCCTAGAGCAACAACCCAAAATTGGAAATACAAAAGATCAGTAAAGAATACACCTTAAGTGCAGAATCTGATCACAAACAAGCTTTATGAAATTCACCCAACAAGGATATGGATCAAGTTTCCCCTTGTCTTTGAAAACCTTGATGAACTCTAAGTTTAGAGCATATGAAAGTGTAGTAGCAGTTGCAAATAGTTTGGTTTTCAGCAATCACATATGCTTCATCAAGGATGTACTTATAGAATCAATTTTGGAGGGAGAAAACGTGCAAATCTGAGCTATAACGGTCAATGTAATTGATCCAAAATACATGTAATCGATTACACTAGCCGTTAGAACCCTCCAATTTGATTTTTCCAGGCATGTAATCGATTACCACGAGCATGTAATCGATTACATTGAAAGAGGGAAACCCAGAAAGGTGAATTTCAAACCATGTAATCGATTACACTGGGGATGTAATCGATTACATCAGGCCATGTAATCGATTTCATTGTGGATGTAATCGATTACACCAGAGGGCCAAAAACATGTAATCGATTACATTGGAGATGTAATCGATTACACCAGAGAGGGTGATCAATGTAATCGATTACACTGAGCCTGTAATCGATTACATCAGTGAAAAATGGATTTCCAAGGTTTTTCAAACTATTTTTCTCAAATGGAAATCAACCATTAATCACATGATCAACCATACACATGCTATACACATCTCTGGGGCCTTAAACAAAGAACACAACACATATATAACTAACAATACATGATTATATCCTAGTTACACTTCATCTATGGAAAACCGAAAATACATTCATCAAAACCAAAACACTTATGAGAGATACACAGCATTCTTCAAGCTTTAAGTCCAACAATACACATTATTATGAAATCTTCATGATAGATAACATTCCTTGACATCTTCCACACATGATTACTGAATCTACCTGTCAATCTGCTCCTCCGAATAAAATTCAGGATCATCACAGGTGTCAAACCACAGACACAAACACGCAAGGGTGAGCTTTCCATTAATAGCATATAAAATATTAATATGATATATTTCAAAATCAAATAAATAAATAATGAATTATGACTTAAATGAAATTTCTATATGATGCATGCTCCAACCTCAACTCCCAAAAATATGCAATGTGGTACCATAATAGATAATACGATATAATCATCGAATAACTTTACCGACCAGTTGGGATTTCCCAGTGGTGCACAGAATCTCATAAACAATCATGTGATCATCATGAATTAAATGAATTCTCACCGTAAAAATCCCCCAAGTCTGACATCCCACCAAGACGCACGGCTTAAGTTTATTATCTGTCCCTCTAACCGAGGCCACCTCTTTTGAGGCATGTATGCATGAATGAAAATTTTACCTCCCTTTCTAGAATATCATTTAAAATCATTCATATTTCAAAATACCAAAAACAATCAATAACCACCAATAAAAAATCAAGAAACACCCATAAACAGTACCGTATACGTGAACAGTACCGTATACGTGAACAGTACCGTATACGTGAATAGTACCGTATACGTGAATAGTACCGTATACGTGAATAGTAACGTATACGTGAATAGTAACGTATACGTGAATAGTAACGTATAAGTGACCGTAGTCCGTGAATAGTACACCAGGTAAGTTCCCAGGAAAGAGTGGTGAAATCACAAATGGATTCCCTTAATAACCAGGTCTTTCCTTAGCCAACTTTCCTAGACATGCACTTCCACACTACCACCCTTTTCCTAACAACAAGAATAGTTCTTTTCTGATGTGGAAGATCGGACAAAACCGCAACCACAGAGCATACTAAGAATATTCTTAACACTTTAGCATAACAACAATAATAATTCTATTCTGATGTGGAAGATCGGACAAAACCGCAACCACAGAGCATACTAAGAATACATGAATAGTACCATATACATGAATAGTAAAATATGGTATACATGAATAGTAAAATACGATATACATAAATAGTAAAGTAAGATAAGGACAAACTCCCCTTACCTGTGTCTCCTAGCTTCTCTATTCCTTCCCCTACTTACTTGCTCCTATCTAATTTGGAGAGATTTCTAAGAGAGAGTTTAAAAGAATGTTCTTGATTTTGTGATTATAACTGAAACCCTTAGGCCCTATTTATAGGATTTCAGAAGTTACTATTTGCACAGTAAAAGTTACTATTTGCACAGTGATTTCATTATAATAATAAACGCGTGTAACTCGTTTATTATTTTTTTTTTCTTTACTATTTGCACAGTAATTTACTATTTGCACAGTAATTAACTATTTGCACAGTATTTTACTATTTACACAGTAATTAACTATTTGCACAGTATTTTACTATTTTTAATTACTATTTACATAGTAATTTAATCTTCTTCAAATTATATTTAAATTTCTGGAGTGTTACACTTAAAGCGAATAATTTCACTTTGTAATAAAATTACTTGAATATAATTATTATATGATATGCATATATGTATATATACTAATGGATATATAATATAATATGATATATATATATATATATATATATATATATTTAAACAGAAAATAATTTAATTTGGAAAATATGCATATAATTATGTGGACCACAATAATTCTTATGAAAATAGTGATAGATTATGTACAATTCATGTCAGCCTGGTTGGGTAGACTAAAACAATTGACCACGTAAGTATCTATCAATCAACACATAGATTTTAACTATTTATTACTAACATATTAAAAGAGAATTTAGATGGTCATAATTAAAAATACTTTAGTATTACCTACCTTTATATAATGTTTGATACACATAGATTTTACAATTAATCTAAAATTGACATTGACATTAACATTCATACTGTAATAAAATCTGCTCTTACTTTCGTGTATAAATAATTAAATAAATAAGCTGCTGTCGACGCACAACTTTTTCTTCTTCTTTATTTTTTTTTTAATAAAAAAACTGTCATGGAAGACATTCTAGAAGGGTCATGGGTAATCTAGATAGGGAGCTAGACTTAAGGAAATAAAGTCCAACTACAATTATTGAGTATGAAAACTCTTACAATAGAAAAAAAAAAAAAAATCTCTTTAAATGTTTTCTTTATTCAATTTTTTTTTAATTGGTATATTGTATTCATTGCTACACAATAACTAAGTTTCATCAGAACTCTTAATTAAACACGTAAAATTTGTATTTTCTTTTGATGATGGTTTATTATATGTCTAAAGTTATTATTAGAATCTAATCCTTAGATTATTTGAATAAATTAAAAAATTTGTATTTAATATTTCTCAATTGAATATCTTATTATTCATAGAAAATATGATAAAAAAAAGTAATAAAAAAATGTTAATAATTATAAATCATAATGTTATTTAAAATAAATGTTAATAATATAATAGAATCCTCATCATATTGAAAAAACCAAATCCCTTATATAAATTAAACATATCCTAATGATTAAATTATAAATCTTAATTTAAATTACAAATATTAAATCTTAAGCAAGGAGAGAAACAATTACTGCACATATTTTCAGATTTATTTACGAATAATAATTTCAAACATCTTCGGATTTAATTTAATCCTCCATTATTTTAGTTGTTAGTGTAAAAATAAGATATATAAAGTTCAATTTTTCGCCGAGTAATAAAACTTTATTTTCTATTAATTTTTATGATAAAAAACCACTAAAATATTCGTATATTAACAAAAGAAAAAATCTCGAAAAGTTCAATATATAAATTTCGTAAGTCTCATTAACTGTTGAGCCGTGTGATCTTGATCGATCAATTAAAAATGATAATATGATAATTCTATTATCTATTAAATGCATTACAAAACATATACATGCATAACAAAAATGTAAAATTAATTATAATGTTAATCATTAATTATTTTTTTTTATGAATTGAAGTAATTAACATGCATAAGAATATCTTCAATGGTAACGTTTCTAATTATTTCTCGTAAATGAATGAATTTTTTAAATTTAAACATGATTATTTTTTTAATGAATTTAAATATTTTTATAAAAATTACCAAAAATATTTCAAATATTTATTCTTTTTCTAATTGTATCATTTATCATAAATTTAAAATATAATTTATATATTTGAAAATTTTATTTATCATAAACTTAATTAAATAGTTATAATAAATATTATATATTAAAAAACATTTATATATTATAAATCTTAATATATAATACAATAAAATAAATATTTATTACCGTTCAATTCTATTTAATAATTATAATTGTACTTATCAATACATTTCTTAATATCTATATAAATAACTGTTATTTCATTTGCCCCCAAAGAAAAAAGAAGTGTTTGTTACCGTTTACACTTTTGTATCGTCCATTTTAACGGCAGTAATATTAAAAATGTGTAATATTAGTTTATAACGTAAAAGTATAAGAAACGCGTGCATTGTTCAGTCGCTAGTTCTCTCTTTCATTCATTCTGTGTGTGAACTGTGAAGTCCCAAAACGGTTTACTTAGCGAATTACGATAAACCCAAACCTAATTAACCGCTCTCTCTATTCTTAATCTCTTCCAAAATTCGCTGAATCTTAATCCCTTATTTCAAGCTCCTCCCAACGAAAACAAAAACGGTCAACAAAAACAATACTACAAATTCTGAATTATTTCTCCAAAGTTATTGTTTTTTTTTTGCAACAAATGGCTCACCAAGTCATCGTCCGTCCGCCGCCGCCGCGTCGTCACAGACGACGCGGAGTCGGCGAGTTGGCGGGAGGTATGGCGGCGGAGTGCGCCGCCGTGTGCTGTTGCTGCCCCTGCGCGGTTGTCAACCTGGTGGTGTTGGTAGTTTACAAGGTTCCCAAAGGGCTCGTGACAAAAGCTGCGCACAAGAGACGACGCCGTTTGACGAAGAAAAACAAGAACATCGACAACTACAGCGTTGTTCTCGGGAACATGCAAAACGATGTCGTCCTGCTAAACCCGCAGAGATCAAGCACTAGCTTCGGATTCTCGATGACTCCTGCGCTCTTTAGGGAGATTTTGGAGAAGGAGAAGGAAGAGGTTGAGGGGTTGGAGAAAGAGATGTGGGCCCGGTTCGCGGGAACCGGGTTCTGGCGAAGCGAGTCGCAGCGTCAACCGTAATCGTGAAACGAACCGGTTTCGTTTTGTTTTTTTTTGGACGAAACTGCGTCGTTCGGCAACACGCTTCGGCGAGGTTTGGGACACGTGTCGGAATCGTGTGATGTTTTGGTAATCTGGAATTCGGCAGGTATGTTCGTGTGGGAAATGCCGAATGAGACAGCGACGTGACGATTGTTACGGTTATCTGCAACGTGCGGGAGTTTTTTTTTAAAAAAAAAATAAAAAAAGTAGTAATTTTCTAAAAATTGATTTTTTAAGTGCAAACTTGATGAATCTTAGAATTGATGTTTTGGATTTGCTTTGAACTCCGGTAATGTTGATATGGAGGAACAATCTCTTGTATATAAATTTTATTTATTTTTGCCCTTTTGAGAAGGTGATCCGTTTCTGGAATTTATAAATATATAAGAAACTTAGAACCTTTTGGTTGTGCAATTTGATAGTGTAATTTTGGTATTCATATTTCCTATTGTATTATTGTAAGTGCAAATCGTTGAATTTTATTGTCCTTATTGTAAAATGAAATGTTGTCTTCTGCTTGTATATTTTGTATGAATGTATGTACACGATGCCGTCTTAGATAAGTGTTTTTCATGGAGGATTAGGGGAGACAAAAGAGAGAGAAAAATGGGTAGGGTTAGGGGAGGCATTGAATTATAGTAAAGTTCTTTGAAAGTCATGAAGTGTGTTAATGACTGTGCCAACTTGGAGAAAGGAATAGGTGATGATGATATTTGAGTGTAATTGTTGTTGACCATGACCGTGTATTGGATTCGGGCAGTAGAACATGCTGGAAATTTTGGAAGTTAAATGAGTGTGATATATGGTTTACTAAATCATCCACAATTTGGTCCCGATTCCAAAAAGAATTTGTCATTAAAATTTATTGTGACAAATACTGACGTGTTGAATTTGAATTTTTGCTGCCAAATTTGACTTTATTTTGTATGAAAAATTACATTTTTGTCCATAAATTGATTAAATTTTACTTAATACACTTTTAAGTGCTAAATTAATTTGGGTGCAACCAACGGGGCGAGCACGTCATGTCTCTAGAAGTGAAGGGAAGCCCAGAGAAACATGCCATTGACATAGGGTTGTTATATATATTGCTCTTGATAATGATTTTTGTATTTCAAGTAATTCAGTTGTTGTATAATAGATAAAAACAATTTTTTTTCCTTTACAACACACCTCCATATCAATAAATTTAAATAAAATAAAAAAATAAGACATAAACCAAAACCCATAAATAATCAAAGAAACTTGTAGTTGGAACGAGCAAGCGTATTCCCTAATAAAATTTGGAATTAAGTCCCAAAAAAAAAAAATACACACCAAACTGATTTATTCAAGTATTGTTTTTCCGAAAAAAAATATGAGAATATCTAAAACTCGTCTCACTCTGAGTAATATCTATAGAATTTAGTCATCTGTTTCTAAGCCTTCTAGTAACTAGAAAGGAAGATAAAAACAATCATAATCATTAGTCAGTGGTATTATGGTAATGCATACTTGATGCTTAAAATGTTAGCTTTCAAGGAGGCTCAGAGAAATTGCAGCATTATTTGCATTTAAGGGAAGTTTCATAACAATTGCAGTTTATATAACACACGGAATTTGGATAATGCATACTTGATGCGTAGAATGTCACTATTAGGCCAACTCATCATGAGTCATCACTCGTACCAAAATCCTTGTTCGAGTTAAAACATGAGAGTAAAAGCCACTACAGTAAACATACATAATTGTACTAGTGCTTAGTTTTAAAGCCTCCCTTCAAACATTCCCCAAATGCTTCTCTATGAATTGTTTGATGATCAGCATCAACTTGTTTGATTGTTCTGAGTTGGGATTAATAGTGAAGAAACCATGCTGTTGTCCTTCAAATTCTACATACCCTATATCTTTACCCCATTCCTTAAGCCTCTTTGCATAATCCTCTGCCCTGTCTTTAAGCAAATCACTTCCTCCAGCCACCACTAAAATTGGGTCCAGTTTAATTGCTTCAAGGCTCTGACTATTCGGCCCAAACGGATTCACAAGAGGGTGATCCGTGGTGTCTCCAACAGGTAAAGAGAGCCTCCAAAACCTGTTCAATCAATATCAACACAAGGACTTTCAATAGCTAACACCAAAACAAATTTGTTCTATGCTCATCAAAACTTTTCCATTGTATTTAACCATTTTACTTTTCATAAATAACCATTTTACTTTTCATAACTATAATATTTAGATAACTCATTCATAAAATATATTTATTTCTCTTTCTTCAATAATACATATATATTTTTTTAATTTTATATTTTATAACTTTTTCATAATTTATAACGAATTATTTTATACCTGATTATCAATATACTGTATGTATTATCGTTATGTATTAAATATTTATCTTTTTACATTCATTGACTAATTTACATAACTTCTAATATGTTTTTTATCAACTTATTAAGTAATAATTGACGCATCTTGTTAACAAATGTCCTTAAGAGCCAGCACAAAAATTATGTATTCTAAATAAATTTTTTTTCTTTTAATTAGAAAATGGTGTAAATATGGTGGAAATATAAACACAGTGAATCGAATTTACCAACCTATCAATAAGTTCTAAATTGAGAAAAGCATCTTTTGATCCTTCGGCTTCGGATTTTGTTCGGACAGTCCCACCAAAAAACGGGGCCAAAAAAACATAACCCTTAACCCGAACCGGTGCCAACTCGGGCGACCCGAATCCAAGCCGAGTTGCCAAATGGTGAGCTATGTTCCCTCCAGCCGAGTCGCCCGAAATAAACACGCGGCTAAAATCAGCCACATGGCTCAACCACGGGTCCGGCTCATCACTCACGGCTTGAGTCTGGAGCCACTTAACAGCTAGGAAGCCGTCGTCAATTGCATCGGGGAGCCGGTTCTCAGGGGCGAGCCGATAATCCGGTGCAACGACTACAACTCGAAGCTGAGTAGCTAGCTGGAAGCAATAGTTTTGACAATTAGGCCAAGTGCGTGAGCCGATGCAAAAGCCACCACCGTGGATATAAAAGAAAATAGGAAGCTTGGAAGTGGCTGAGTGAACCGGCTTATAGAGGCGAAGCTGAAGATCATGGGCAGGGTCAAAAACGACATCTTTCCACAAAACAGAACCGTCGTCGTTGACATGAACGTTGAAACTTGGGCGCGAGGAACGGTGTATTGAACCGTCGCTATAAACATGAAGAACGCCACGACACTCTTCCACTAAGGTGGCCTTGGAATCCAACGTTGTAGACATGTTTTTCTGTTTTGTATGAGGGAAAGTAAGTTGTTGGAAATATAAAGAGAGAAAAAGTGGTTGATGAATAACATTTGCATTATGATAATGGAGTTGTTCAGTGAACGACGTTTTGTGTTTGTGTTGCTTTGTAATTGAAGACGTGTTAGGCATGCAAGACAAAAACAACTCTTATATGGCTTCTTGTGTCATAGTGGATAGCTTCTATATGTTGTTTTGTGTGGCTTTTTAGTCTTTAGTTGTTTCATTATCTCCATGGACACTATCATGCAAACTATATATTCTCTCCTCTTTTATTTTTTAATAAGCACTTGTATTCTATTGTTGAATTAATTATACCAATTATGAAGATTTACAATAGTCGTCACCACTTTATTTTTCCAATTTAATTTGTATGAAATGTTATTATAAGTTTAGAGTTGGATTGATATGAGTGTAGTTATCTAATTAAAATTTTTTGTTAGTATGATTTGTAAGAAATTTAAGTTAAACTTCACGGGAGAAAAAGGTTGAGGTAATTAACCACGTTGTCTAGTATTTTATACTGATAATAATATATCATGTACACAGTTAATAATAAAATCTTTATAAATCATATAAAGAGCAATAAATAATTTAATATAAATTTTATTTAATAAATTTATTTTATAAGAATTTATGGTACGAGCACTTTAATTTTAATAAATTTTTTATTTTTTAATATGATGAAAAAATATGATATTAAAATGTTTGGATATGTTTTAGAGTGATTTTTCATTATATAAACTCAAAAGTAATTAAGTATAAAAATATAATTAAAAATAAAATAAAATAATTATAAGGATATTAAATAAATAAAAATATATATTTAAAAGTATTAAAAATAAAAAATCACTAGTCATCGTTCACTTATTTTTATTTTCTAGAAAACAAAAATTTAAATATCATAAACTTAAAAAATTATAAATCAATTATAGATCATTATGTGTGTGATAAGAAAATTAAAAAAAATGAAAATATAAAAAAGGGCACACAAATTCAATGTGTAATAATTTTGAAATCACACTTAAATTTATATAAATTCTTATAGGTAAATTATCTTTCATATCTTATCAAAACAAGTTATAAAGATTTTATAGATAATACATAAGATATTTCATTACATTTTCTCAGACAAACTAAATTTTAAAATATAAGATAAATATAAATAAGTTCTTTACAAATTTATTCAAACGGAAACAAAATCTGTCGTGGAAAACGCTTTAATGTTATACGTTGAAAGAGTTATTATACATACTTATGGACTACTTATGATTATATGATGCATGTACTATTTACTCTCATTATTATTATTTTTTTGGCTAATCACAAGCATTTATTTAAAACTTGAATAAATGATAAGTTAAAATTCTTTTATAATTCATCAAAGGTGAATAACAGGTAAGGGTTATCGGTAAAAAAAAGAAGAATAAAGAAGGCAAGTATTAAAGATTATTTGTTTATTTTTTACAAATATAAATTAAGAATAAGTAAAAAAAAAAAAAAATTTAACAAAATTAACTTACATAATTTGACCTGTAATAATATAAGCTCGAATTTGACTATCAACTAATGTTCACATGAAAGTATTCTCGATAAAAAAATAAAATAATTCTAAAAGACAAAAATATACTCTAAACAAGTTCATGTATAAAACAAATGAGACGGACGTCCATTCTTACAAAACTATGAAGCATATATTAGATAAATAATATCATAAATATTTTTTAGTCTAACAACATTTTATTTTAGTCTCACAAATTTTTAAAAAATGTAATTTTAATTCTTTAACTGTTATTTAATAATACTATAAATAGTAATGTTATTTAGATTAAATTGAAGAACTAAAATATATTTTTATTATAAAAAATGTGAAGGACTAAAAGAATTGATATAAAATTTGGTGGACTAAAACTAGTTTTTTATGTTTAATTAATCCATTTTTTTGTCGCTCTTTTTCTCAAATTTTATCTTGTGAAATATTCAACATTGTGTTGTCAGACTGAAGAAAGAACTTTTACCGTTTTCGGTTAAATACAGTCACATATTTGATGGGAATATTGGTTTGTAACATATTTGATGGAAATCTTTCAATAAATTAGTCAATTAGATTAAATCTATTCCTTAGCGTAAAAACCTATTTAAAATCAACTGCAGTGTGTTAATAATTAGCTTCACCCATAACATTCGGTTCAAATTAAAAGAACACATGCTTTAAAAAGTTTTATTCCTAAATTTATATAAACACGATAATAATCTTATTCACATGTGTAATTTGTTTAATATTTTAAAATAATAATCATATTGATAAAATATTAATAATTGATAATAATAATAATGATACGATAATTGTTTTGATATATGACACGATGATGAATAGGTTAATGAGTTGGACTTTATTAAAGTGTTGTATGTTATGAACTGGTTGAGTTTAAAATATTTGAGTAAAATTCTTTAAGGTTAATCATTTATCGAGGGGAATATTTGCAAAGACTCATATTTAAATCGGGTATATCATTAGGGGGGATATTTGCAAAGATTCATACTTAAATTGGGTACATGAGTGAAAAAAATGTTTTGGTGAGTATGAAAGTTAAAAAGAATCTAAAAATACTTTCTAATAAAAAATTTTCCTATGATTATGAAGAGGTAATGTGTATCTTTAGACAAGATAAATAATCATGTTGATTTGTGAGCCCGACCATATCATAATGATTATTGAAGAAAGATGTGATATTGCAAGTTTAAAGATATATGTTCACATGTGATAGGGCAAGATCCGTGAGAATAGGTTAACATTTGACATAGTATTAAGTCAAATTTAATCAAATTATCATATCAATTTGACGCGACATACTATTCAAGAGAATGACTTAATTTGAGATAACGTGACTTTCACATCACCTTAACACGTAATAATAATAATAATAATAATAATAATAATAATAATAATAAAAATAATAACCTCACATTCTGAAAATAAAAATAAAAATTAGCAAAACAAAAAAAAAACCTAGAGTGAAAGATGATAATGGTAGCTCCGTTGATTCTTAAGGATTCTTTCCTAAATGTTGAGTCCACAATGATGGACTTTTATGTTTTTTGTCAGAGAATTGTGGCTAGAGTGACAAGAAAGGACATCTCCCAACACATTCAAACTAATGGGCTTGTTTTTAGGCTTAAATAGTAACTTAGAAGAGGCCCATAAATGATCTACAAATAGTTACAATGTATCACACATCTTTGCATCAGCGTTATCCTAATATATTTCGACAGATCCTGCATTTTTGGGGTCCTTGGTGTTCAATAAAGGTTTTGCTTAACGTAATAGGTTTTAAGTTTATGGGAATCAAAATCAAATGAAAATTTTGTAAGAGACTAAAATTAGAACATTGACTATTTCAGAAGTAAAAAAGAGAGAGCACATTTTACCCTTATATTTTTTTATCTGTTGAGAACATGCAATGTTGCATGTGTAATACGTATGAATTACGAGCCTCATAGTTTTGTCTAGTTTGAGAACCTTCACGTGTGTATCTTCTATTCCTTCCTTTATTAAATTTTTATTTCTTAGCATTTTCTTCATGTTTTTCTTTCTCGTTCATTCCTCCTTTTCTAGGCACAAATCATGAGACTCCAACATTGTTTGGACATAAATTATGAGACTCCAACGTACATGCTAGAATTAGGCTTTCACCAAAGTGATTATGCTCACGACACAACAATTCAGTCTTCCCCTTCTTATACCGTACATGTTTTCACAACATAGTTTGTCTAAAATCATACATCTCAATTTAAAGTGTCTCTGGATGCCACGCAACTCTGACAATATGTAGTTGTTTATTTTTTTATTTTTATTCCTAGTTAAAACTGTTATTTTACCAATTTTTTCCAAGTATATTAAAATATTAAATGTGAGTACCACTTAGCTCCTAATTTGAAATCGTTATAGATTACTCAGTAATTTCCAGTTCTAGTATAAATTTCATCTCCGATAAGAAATACTTGGACACGATCATGGGGTACTCCAATTGACAAGATAGGTCAGATAAAAAGCTGCTATGAACAAAAAACATTGACATCCCTTTAAATGCTATAACTTAGACCATAACTCTGAATTAACTCTGAAAACATGATGAGAAAAATATTAAATGAGAGTATGGATCTTTCTCAACCAAACTTCAAACTTTGGTTTACTATATAGTACAAGACTAACTTCTCCGCTAAACTTAACCACTGTTAATTGTTAAAGGTCTTTTCTAGTGCCATGGATTTGATCCACAAAGATTCATGCTACAAAAGCATTGTACAGGAATATTTCTTTTCAAAAGACAAAAATACATCTTAACAAACCTAACCATGTATAAAACAAGTGAGACGTCCATTCGACAAATCTATAAAATACGTATTAAAGGAAATAACATGTTGAATTTGTGCAATCATATTCATCAGAATGCAAAAATAAAAGCAAGCCCACTTGTTTTGACGAGATATTTTGTTTGATAGCAAAGTCAAGTCGATATAGTCCACAATACCCTTCATCATCTACAAGCATTTTTATGTTTTCAACATACTTTTAGAAGGGTATTCTCGTGAATCCAAACTTTTCGTATCTATATTCCTTCATTTCCATGCCAACTAGTTAAAGATGTGCTAAAGTCACAAATTATGAATACAATAGTTTAAAATAATTGAATGAAATGATTATAGTTTGCCACCGACAGATTTCTGAGCAATAAAACAACGAGATGCACCAAGGACACGGTGAGGGAAATTAAAAGAAGCAAAATAAGGCTTTATGGTCGTAGTCTTAATACTTTTTCCCCTCCTACCATACTGTTGAGGGGTACCCCAAACCAAACTCATTTAATAATGTGATCAAAATCATTGTTAATCATACAATAATGGATTCTTATACCACACCCCACCAAATACTGATTATAGAATTACGTTCCTAATAATCACTTCCATTTGTCTTTTATGAGCCAAATCAATTGTCAATTCATTTTTATATGACTTCATTTGTGCAAGGTAATCGTGACATAGCCATTTTTCACACTCGTTTCATCATGGCATATATAGTATTATTATCTTCATTATGTTATGTCTTACTTGGTCTTCAAATTGTGGTTGATGTAGTTAAATTATATATTATACAATGAGTTTAACTTCATTGACCTGTTAATGTTAGTTGATGAATTTAAATGAAAATAAATGTAACATGTTGATGGCATGAACATTTATATTTCGTGTTGTAATTAAGTAAGCTTTTAGATAATGGGGAAACTTGAAAACTGAATCCGTGCAAATTATATAGGCAATGAGGTAAACATTAATAGTATTTAATCAATGAACCGATGATTCTTTCTCAATCAATCAAATACAATTACCTCTTTTGAACCTTCACATTGATGAGAATATGAAAGTGAAGATGAAGTATAGAGAAAGTTCAAGAGGCAGACCAATAGCCCTCCGGTAGGGGATGGGTCACCCTCCATACATAGAATACTTGTCCTTCCTATATGTCATTCTAGGAAAAAATGGTTCAAAAGGGTATGAATCCCCTTTTTTTATTTTCAAACGTTTTCACCAAATATCTAATACTTTCCTTCTAAACCTATTAATCCAAATCCCCCAACAAATTGTGTTTACCCAATCCCTTATTATTGTTTGTTTTTTTCTTCACTTCCCCTTCCAAACTCCAATTTATATCTAGGGAAAATATAATAACCTACCCCGTGTACAAATTGTGTCCTTTTGCAATTTCACAAGTTCTTCCAATAACCACACATTTTCATGTAAGTGATTCGTATTTTTTAACTAAATAATTCAGAAATCAAATTCTCTAATTTAAATATAAACAAATTATGTTAAAATAAAAATAACTATATTTTATTTGCTCGAGATTTCACTTTATGTGGTAAACACTTGTTTCCACATGGTTAACTAAAAATCCTAAATCAAGAAAAAGTCTTGCATTGTTAATTCAAAATGTTCTTTAGAGTTGTGTTAGCTTTTTTCCTTGGTTTGTATGGTACGTACACGCTTACAAGGTCTCTAGAGGACAGAAACAGCTCAGCTACTGCCCAAAACAAAGTTAGCATATGAAAGAACCCAAGGTCAAGTGGGCACCACCACTTTTAATTCACAAGATTGTAATATCAAGTTAGAAAATACTAAATATATGCTTAGTCATATTTATTAGTTTTTCCCTTCAGCTATCCTTATATAACATGCCATACTTTTTACTTTTTTTTCGTCTCTTTCCTTCCATTTTTATGCTTATATACCTTTTCTTTGACCCATACACTCAAAAAATAAATTAAAATAGACAAATATAATACTCTATTTATTCTTTGCTTCGGTGCATCCATTACATGGTATATAGACAATATAGATAATTGATCGCTGATACATATTAAACACACAATCCTCACCATAAACAACTTATTCTCTGCGTGCTGATTGCGAAGTAGCACATTTAATTAATCCTCAACTTTCCGACACGTCAAGCCCAGAAACTCACATTACCAACTTAACGTAAAATGACTCAATTGCACGCCAAAACTTTTCAATTATAAAATTACAAACCGACACTATTAAGTTTAGCTAAAGAAATTAATTAGCCTCTTACTTTTAAAAGAAAATATTGATAAATTAACGTAAATTTATTAGTTATAATATTGACAATTGTATTATATTAATGAGATTATAGACAGTTATACTTGGAATTTAAAATGTAGATTATCAATCTAATTCAACCTTAACAAATTTATTTAAAATTAAGAAATAATTTCCACTTATATATATAATATATAAGTATCTAACGAGGACTTTCAATATTATTATTGACGTAAATTATGGACTATCAACTGGAAATATTAATTTTTTAAAATATAATGTATTTTACATTTAAATTAATTAAAATTTAATGTACGAATGATTTGATTCAAGAAAGGCAATGGTCTTGACTCTACAGCTCATGTAGAGGGTGAAAAGCAAATGTAGAGAAAGAAGAGTGAAAAAGAGAGTGAAAACATAGCATTGAAAATAATAATTGGCAATAATTAAAGTGGGTTATGTATCCTCCATTTATGCACGAGCCAGATAGCAGTTGAGGTTTATTGACCCTACACCCAACACTTCTCACTTCATTATCCTGCCGTCAATCTCCACATCGTTCCCTCTCTCCCTCCAATAAATCACCGCCACGTCATCCAACTGTTCTCACAAAGCAACCGACACCTCTATTTACCCACAAAATCATAGTAACATTTTGCTCAGATTAACACCAACACTCTAACACTAACCTCAACAAACATAATAAATCCCACCATTTACCTCACCACAACAATAACAAAAACCTCGTTCACTACACTAACAACAACATAAAACACCCACTGTCTCTCTGTTTTGTGTTCTGTGTTCTGTGTTCTGTCTGAACAACACCAAATCCGCCATGGATTTCCGCATCTATGGCGTCACAATCCTCCTCTTGCTCCTCCCAACCTTCACATTCTCCACCTCACAGTCTCAAATTAACTCAAACTCAATCCTTGTCGCTCTATTAGACTCACATTACACCGAAGTTGCTGAGCTAGTGGAAAAAGCCATGCTCCTCCAAACGCTCGAAAACACCGTAATGAACCACAACATCACAATCTTCGCACCCAAAAACGAAGCCCTCGAACGCAATCTCGACCCAGATTTCAAGCGCTTCCTCCTCGAACCCCGCAACCTTCCCTCCCTCCAAACCCTCATCATGTCCCACATCGTCCCAACCCGAATCACCCAACCAGGGTCGGGTCACACAACCCGACTCAAAACCCTCGCCCCACATCACCACATCACTCTCCAAACCCTAAAAAACAAAACTTTAACACAATGGACGGTGGACTCTTCCCGGGTCATACACCCAGAATCGGTGACCCGACCCGACGGGATCATCCACGGCATTGACACCCTCCTCATTCCTCGCTCAGTCCAAGACGCCTTCAACCGTCGCCGGAATCTCATATCCATCGCCGCGGTGAAACCAGAATCCGCCCCGGAGGTTGACCCGAGAACCCACCGATTAAAAAAACCCGCACCACCGACGCCGGCGGGTTCCCCGCCGGCGCTCCCGATCTACGACGCATTGGCACCGGGACCCTCCCTGGCTCCGGCGCCGGCGCCGGGACCAGGAGGACCCCACCACCACTTCAACGGCGAGAAACAGGTAAAAGACTTCATCCAAACGCTTCTCCATTACGGCGGTTATAACGAAATGGCGGATATTCTGGTAAACTTAACGTCGTTGGCGACGGAGATGGGACGTTTAGTTTCCGAAGGTTACGTTTTAACGGTGTTAGCTCCTAACGACGAGGCCATGGCAAAGTTAACGACGGACCAGTTAAGTGAACCGGGTTCGCCCGAACAGATTATGTATTATCATTTAATTCCTGAGTACCAGACCGAAGAGAGTATGTATAACGCCGTTAGACGGTTCGGGAAGGTCCGTTACGATACGTTAAGGTTACCGCATAAAGTGACGGCGCAAGAGGCTGACGGTTCCGTTAAGTTCGGGCACGGGGACGGGTCAGCGTATTTGTTTGACCCGGATATTTACACTGATGGACGGATCTCCGTTCAGGGAATTGACGGCGTTTTGCTTCCGCCACAGGAAGAAGAGGTTGAGCCCGTGGGCCGTGCCAAGCCCACTAAGGTCGTTGTTAAACAGAGAAGAGGTGCGTTACTTGCTTGCTTTTCTCCCTCACTTTTTTTTTTTTTTTTTTTTTTTCCACTTTTTGCTTTATTTTTTTTGTTGGTGGTATTTGTTTGTTTTGGGTGTTTTTTAAGTAAAGATGGGAAAAAGGTGAGAATGATGTGATTTTAATATTTTAATTTGGTTGGTTATTTGTTTGTTTATTTCTTTGCTTTTACTTTATGATTATGTGGCTAGACTTGTTTGGAAAATTTGTGTTTGTTTTTGTGGTGTTGATTTGGACAATATAACATGTTGTTGGGGGCTGGAGGTTGCAATTGTAATCAAAAGAGTAGCAATTGTAAGTAATGGAATTAGAGACTGATATGATAGAGGACTTGAGTTGTTGATGTTGAAGGAGCATTATGTTGTCTCTTTTGTTCTGGTTTGGGAATGTTAGTTAGGTTTTGTTTGGATAGTTTTCTTATAAATATCTTTAAAATATAGGATGGTAAAATTAAGTTTTACTTTTTTTTTAATATTATGTTTTGCTTAATTAACTTCTCATGTCTATATCAACAAGTCGTTGGTATAAAATTAAGATAAGTTATCTACCAAGTCGGCAGATAATTCACAGCCATAACATGGTTATAAAAAAGACTTCTTATAAGTATGTGCTTAACTTTTATTGAAATTATCTTATTTAACTTCAAAAATTAAAGTACATAAGTTGACTTTAGTTAAATTGATCTTTAACTTGGGGGAAAAACTCAATTTATTTTACTATCTTATTTTTGATATAAGTGTTTATAGATTAGTTTATCCAAACATGGTCTTATGTTACATTATTAGAAAATATTGATGTGGAAAATAGGATTCTTAAGTTATAAGAAACTAATAAAAAACTTCAAGAAGTGGCAGTGGTACCACCCAACGTATCGAATTGCTTGTTAGGTCAAGCTTCTGAAAGGTGGAAAAAAGAAACTTTTGAAAAAAAGTTGGGTTGGGGGTTATTATAACTAAACAAGAAAATTTTAGTGGAACCCCTTCCAATAATTTATTTTCTCCTATACATGTAAATAATCTTAAATGTTTTGATGAGAAAATCAATGATTGATATTTCAAAACATATATGATGTGTTATGCTTGTTGTTTTTCTAACATTTCAGTGATACTTTATAAATAATTAAATGAATATCACTTCATATAGTTTGTGTTTAAGCCAAAGTTTGAATGGAATGGCAGGAAAATTGTTGGAAGCAACATGTTGGATGCTTGGAACCATTGGACAGAATTCTAGATTCACCTCTTGTCAATAAAGTGCTCTCATCTGGATGCTAGCAAGACTCATTATGAAGAAAAATAGTGAGATTCTAACTTCTCATATCTGTTGTCTGTGATTACTAGCTTATTAATGAGATCTTGTTAACTTGAATAAACAATTAATCATAGTGTTTTCCTTGTTTCTACATAACAACATAATATGTTCTTCTTCATGTTCTCACATTGTCCCATTTATGTTTAGTTTACTGATAATGTATCCTAGTTGGTAAAATTGGATTTTCAAAGCACAATTTCATCTCAGTACAAAATTTGTTCAAACACAGTGCAGGCCATCAGGTCTTTGACTTAAATATTGTCAGCCACTTGGCCTCAAGTGGGTGTTCCTTCTCTTCCATGTGAGCTTGAATATCAAATACCAAAAAACAAAATATAAAAAAAATAAACTTTATTTATTTTTTATTTTGGTCATATTGGTTCTTGTTGTTACTCTCCCCATATTAGAGTTGTGTTGTTCACACAACAACTTGTAATTATTTTATACAAAACTTTGTGTCTATTTCTCTTAATCACATAATTTATTATACATGTCCATGTTCTCTTCCTCCCTCTTAGTTGTATAAATTTTTATACAAATAACATTTCTCAATTCATATTAGTTAGGAGGAGTTGGGGTTAGTTAATACATTTTCTAACCATATTATTTTCATAATTGCAATTAAGTTGACCATTATCTTTATTACTTTTCAATACATTTTGTAAACTTTAGCTTTATTATTACTTACACAAATTGCACGTGTTGATCCAGCTGCACAGGAAATTCCAAAGATGTAAAAAGTCAACGGAATATGAAGGCCAGGTTACTTAAATGGTTAATAGCAGCAGCTGCTATGGGTTTGGTTTTCCCAAGTTTTTGTGATGCCCTTTTTCTTTTGGACTAGAGAACAAAAGCTTCTCTCAAAGTCTCACTCATAAAACAATATATAGTGCATATATTATATATGCAATTTAGATTCAGTTACTAGTGCTGCTACAAATCTTTAGGAGGTTGTGTTGGTGGAACGAAATGGTTTTATGCAATAAGATGGCCCGGAATCTGTGCCTGATTCAGTTAGAAATGCAAATGAAAATACAGTAATGATCAATAAAAAATTATTCTTTTCTGTAAAATCAAGACCTTGATGTTTTATTTTTATTCCCTTTGTTTGGTCTTTCATTACTAGTTTGTGTCATGAATAAACAACCACCAGAAAACAATAATGGACTTGTTTCAAGCATGTATACATGGACTTTAATCATGTGAAGCAAAAATATTTATGATTAAGTATCCAATAACTACCACTTAAGGTTAAGGCTTTCAATATGTTAATAATTCTGTCATTTATTTGAAACGAATTTTTGTTTTGGTCTCTAATTTTTCTCGATTACTTTTAGTGAATATATTTTTATTTTTAAATGTGACAAACACTCATTGACATGTATCTTATAATGTGGCTATTTGTAATTTATTTCAGATATTTTGTTCTGTGTATTTTCATTTATTTTTATTTTAAGTTCTTAAGTTTTATTTTATTTTTTTACTTTTAATTATTATACTTTTACTGAATTTTATTTTTATCTTTATTTAATCTCTTCATAGATAGGATGATATGTATAAAATAAAATTTGTATTATTGTTTGAATTTAAGATGTTATGTTAAAATACAACATCCTAATTAATTTGAAGGGAGATTAAGTTTCTGAACAAGGGCTAGCAGAAGAGTGAGAGTTAAGTGTAAATGGAGATTAGAGAATACCTAATGATAATGTTATTCAGATAAAAACACGGAGAAGTGATTTTTTTTATTTATTATCAACATGCATGAAAGAAGATGGGTTTCTGTTAAAAGAATATGTTCAAACCTATGAAAATTTAGTTAGAGTCAAAAAACAAAAATGGTAAACATGTAAGGATAAAAAACAAATAAAAACTAAATGTGGAAGACAAAAACAAAAATGAATGAAATTATAAGAATAACTGGAAATTATTAGTATTCATTTGATGAACTGGCAGAAAATATTGCATTACTTCTTCAAGTGGTGAACTGATCTTAACTTTCATTTTTATTTTTCATTTGCATGATGCAGAATAAGCACACCATACTGCATTATGTTGTCGAAAATATTACTAATAAATTGAAGAAAGAAGAACTTATCAGTCCTAGTTCAACTGAAATTTCAGTACATTAAATGAAGAAAGATAAGATCAACTACCCTTCCGTTTTGGTGACTGTTAACATTAATTTGATTCTCGAAAGATAAATTATTAATTTTATCATTTTAATTCTACTGACAGATGGATATTTAATTCAGTGCCTCAATCATATGTAATGAACACCATTTTTTTTTATTTGATATAGTATGGATCATATAAATAATTTATGTAAAGAAAGTAAAGGAAGTGATTTTTGTTCAGTTTGGTACAATGTGAGTTTCCAAAACCTGTTGTAGGTTAAAATCACATAGAGAATGTTATTCTAGAATTTGTTTTTATTTTGTATTGTTAAGATCACAATCATTTACTAGCAGACTTTATAGCTTTGATATTGAGGTGGAATGATTGGACATTATTTTTGTATGTTCAAATTATCAGGAAAATGGGCAAATCCTGATGTAAAACTCAGGAATATATCAATTTATCCTCTCATTTATGAAGTGACATCAAAGTCATTTGCAGAAACTATACCAACAGGTTTAATATGATTTGTAATTAATATATACTAAGGTGAAAAAGTGAATTCGGGAATGCATAAAAAAAAAAGAAAAAAAAAGAAGTGAATTGGGGAGGAGGGAATAATAAAAATAATATTTATTGTTATTAATATTATTAGTATTAATATTCTGGTCCTCTTCTGTAGATTGCTCACTCGTGGGGAGAAGCAATTGGTGTTTTTATTTGACAAGTCACTTTCCTACTTTCAAGCTGACAACAACATACCAAGAGCTAGTTGCCGACGCAGATTTAGATCCTCTATAATTCAATGCAATCTTTTTATAAAATATTAAAAAAAATACAGAATTGTAATGGTTTTATTTTTCTGAGAAAAGAATTGTAATGGTTGGTGGGTGATCTAGCAAGACATTTATAAAAATATGAACAAATCAAATCATAAATGATAGTTCACTTAGTTTCTCATCAACAATTTGCAATTATATACTTTAATCGATCATGGACCCTCAATTTAGATCATCCGAATCTTGGGAAGGTGTTAGGGAACCTTCCCCTTAGTTAGGGAGAGTAATTATATTAATATGAATTTTACTCTGAAAAACATCATAGGGATTAGTTGTCGCAAAAAATTCACTTTCCTTCAAGGAAGCAGAGAAAAACTGTAAAATCATACAACAATTTACAATCAAATCATCACGTAAGAATATCAGGGCACAAAAGAAAAACTGCTGAATCCATTAATGCTTCATAATGTAGCACGCAAAGTTCTAAATTTATAACGTAGAAATCATCTACATTCAAAAGACAGGGCCACCACAAGTAATCCATGTCATCTTGGAAAATTTACTAAAAGTCAACCCTAAAATTTATGATTGCAGAACATGAATTACTTGAAGAGAAAGGGCTCTATACAGTTCTTCCAAATAGTGGCTCCACAGAAAGGCATATTCTTCAACATTTCATCACCTCTTTCTTTTTGAAGCAGTCTTTGCAGTTTGAGCAACCTTCTGCCCAGATGCAGAAGCACCTCTACCTCTACCACCAGTTGCCTTCTTTGAACTTGACTTCCCCGTTCCCTTCAATTCCAACTGTACTTGCGTGGCTACATGCAAAAATATAGATCAGATATCAACTTTGTTCATCAATTTAAAAGGATAAATCACATAAAAAGTCCAATCAATCAAAGCATGCTGATGGCATTTGATGATCTACCCTTTGAATTCAAACTTTGAAGTTCCGACTGCAGCTTCTCGCCCTTGGCAGTGCCTTCTAATGCATGACAGAGAAAAAGAAATTGTAAAAGCAATCAATATAAAAACAATAGTAATAAAAAGAAAAAACACGTAACTTACCCAATTCCTCTGCATCAGAGTTGTTCTCTTCTCCGCTCTCATCCAAGGCGTTAGCTTCAACTTTTTCCACTTCTTCGCCAGCTGGTTCAAGAATAGCAGCAATCCGCTTCTTAGGGGCCTTCTTTACTCCAGGAAGAGTGATTAGATCTGCAACTCGAACCACCCGAGACTTGCTTTGATCTTTGTATGCTTTTGTCAAGGCTGACTTAACGGCAGGCTGTATGCCATCTAGTGGATTAGGATAACCCTGATTCATAAAAATAATAAAAAAAAATTAACCTGATATTGAGAGAGCAGTCTGTAGTAAAACACCACATCAGATATAGTTAAGGAACCTTGAATTTTGATAACTCTACTATAGTATCAAAATCTTCCTGACTGATGGAGTATGTATTCATGAATTCCACAACTTGCTGAACCGCTTCAGCCTGATTATTTCAAAAAGGGCAGCGAGATTTAATTAAGTTCAGCATTTCAGCTTAAAATATAAGGTGCGCTTAGAACTAAAGTAACACATGTACTTCCAACCTTGGGCAGGGTTCGCAGGGGTTCTGTCAATTGTTTAAGAAGAAGAGTAAGGTATTCCATGCGAATGGTATCCCTGCAACAATTAGTGAAGTATGATTATAATGAGCCTGATAGACATTGTTGTAATGGAGATCTAGGCTTTTTACAAAAGTCTACTGGACATGTAACTTCCAAAACCTAATAGATAAGCACATACACACCAGACCAAATTATATGAAATCAAGCTTAGATCGATATTATATGAAATCAAAAGCATATTGAAAGAGAAATTCAGTGTGTTTGAGCTGCACTTATTACAGTCCAAAATCTAACCAAAATCATCAAGGTTATTTAGTGAAAGATGCAAAGGTACAATATTGAATTCATATTTACCTTCCTGAACTAGATTCACGAGAAGCAAGAATGTGAACATGCAGATCATCCAAAAGCCTGAAGTTTTTGCCCATTGTCGAGTTCTTTCCCAGCCATCCACCAAACCGGTTAAAGTTCCGTTCTCCCTGCAGATACAAGGCAAGTTGTGATAAAAAAACTAAAGCAAAATCAAATGAAAAGACCAGTAGACACAAAGTTGACCCACCAAAACCTCAAGACAGACTATTTTTACCTGTTCAAGTATTTCCCTTTGCCCATGCAGCAATGAAGCACTGAAACAAAGACATATTTGAAAGAGAAAGAATGAACAACTAGATGGAGCAAAATCGAAAAACTGAAAAAAGAAAAAACTATTTTCCAAAGCAGTAACAAGGCTACATACGGAATTATGCATGATGCAACAGAACTGGTTTGAGAGAGCTGCCACTGTCGATATCTGCGAATCTGTACATTCACTATATCCCCATCAGCAATAGACTCAGCAGCACGGGCAATCAGGTTCATGCGTTTTACACCACTGTCATCCTTACCAGCCAAGCTTGGTCTATAATTGATATAATTTTCCTGCCATACACAATGCCGTAAAGAATAGTTATATGAGGAATATTTGAAACATAGAGCTATCAAGCAGTAAAAGTAAATTACTACCTAAGATGAAATCAACAAAGGCTATTTTCAACTTCCAGATAATTCCACAAAATACACATTTTTCACTATCCCCAAAATATGACTACATTAACAATCATGCAGTCAATTTAAATTTATAAAAAGTTTCCTCTCAAGCAAGTTCAAGAATAACAAGACTGTGCAAGGATTCCAATATAATCAGTTGATTCTAACAAATAATTGATATTTCAAAATCAAATGATATTGATATTTAATACCATTTCAATTTTAACAAATATTAAGTTTAACCAGCCATTCAGTGAGTTTTTTCAAACCAACACATGTGCCCATTGGCTAACTTAATAAAAATATATTAAGTCAAATTTGATCAATCAAAGTTGAATGAAGTTCATGCAAGTAGTATCCAAACCATTAAGCACCAATTTCATCATGCTATTGGCCCTCAGAGATAACAATTCCAAACAACCAAAATTGGAGAAAAAAAAATGAAAATGAATTGAAGAACCTGGATAAGAAGAGGAACAAGATCAGGATCACTCATACTAAGACTTATCCTGTCATCCATTTTCAACTTCCCAGCATTAAAACCAAAAAGCCTACAAGAGAAGTTATCATGAAATTGAATTCAGTCACAACCTTCTGGACTGTTAATGTCTCAGATTTCAAAGGATGAAATCACAGCCGTGCAGAGACCTACAGCTTATAAACCTTATAAATGTCACATTCACAGCAGCATCAAATAGAAAACTAGTGAAAAACAGCTCAATAAATAGAAGTTACAAATCAACAGTTGAGATGAAAGCTGGGATCCTCAAAATGGCAGCTGTTGACTGGAATATCAAGAGAACCACATTTTTTTAAAATGATTTTAATAGAAGAAAATCCAATTTTGTTTCCCAGAGACCATATCAATTCAGTTCTCATCATCAGAATTTTTTTTCTTAACCCCTCAAAGCACTAATTTGAAGTCCATACTGCCACAGATTGAGTCCTGTATTTTCTTTGCATGATCATGTACAGAATTAATCGAAAAATCTAACTATGATCTGTTAATATTTGATACCAAGCCTACTTTGAGGGAAATAAAATATTATTTTCGTCCTACATGAAAGTTTATTGGAACTGTAATTACAAGAAGGAAGGCATGCGGTATTCAGTTATAGCTACATTACTAATTATTGGTTCTAAATATCAGAGCAATCCTTAAACACCAAACAGATCACTGGGGATCCATGGCCAACAAATAAATAATAGGTTAATAAATGCAGCAGCTGAAAAGGGGAAGGAAAAAAGCTAAGCAATCACAAATATTAAGAACAAAGATACACCTGACAACAATTTTAGCCAAACAAGCAATTAGAATTTCCACAATTAACAGTATATGACATTTAAGAAAGGTTTAAAGTGTAGTGTGGAGATGATATAAATATTATACTTATCAACTGCTGTGAATGGTGAAATGTCTTCATCCTTCGCATTGCTAAGAAACCGCTGCCTAATATCATCATAATTGATAACTGACATGGAGAGGCTCATATATTGTAACTGGTTTAGTGCCATTCGCATATCTCCATTAGATCTTTCTGCTAGTTCCTCAAGTGCAATCTGAAACAATCATGGTAAATGACTCAAGAAAATAGGTTAGTTGATATGATTTTTTTTTTTAATAATTTTGTAAGAGATGGATATAAAATATTCAAAGTAATTTTGTACTCTCAAAGTTCATACTATTAACAACAGGTAAAAATTTGCACAAAATATGCTGGAACTCGTAAGTTTTGAAGAAATCACCTCATTAACTTGAAGCTTTTCAGCCTTTGCAACCTCCATCAACTTCTTTGCCATCTGGCATAAATAAAAGATTAAGTTCAAAAATAGTATTGGAAGAAACAAGAATTATTGCATGGTTAAAAACTCAAGTATTAGCCTTTGATGAAAAGGGTATCTGACATCTCCAAGAAGTTTGAATGCCCATTTCTTAATTGACAAAGCCAGCTCTAGTATTTTGAATATAATAATAAAAACCATTTGATGGATGGAATGCCGAATGTTTTCACAAGATAAATAAATAAAACTGGAACAAACCCATATGGTTTGGTTCAAAAGGAAGCAACAAAAGGACCTGATCCACATAGAGATTTTAAATTAAAGTAAAAGAGAAACAACAGTGTTTTTATTAGTGAGGAGCACAGAAAGACCTGTTGCTTTGTAGGCTTCCGATAATTTAAAAGCAAACAGTAGTTCACAAGGCTTTTCAGTTTCTGGCTGTAACGGTCATTGCAAATGCAGATGATAGGAATTTTTGATATCTTGATGCTAGCAATAAGATCAGCAACACCACCCCTATCACCAGCCGACATCCCATCAACCTCATCCATAATGAGCACAGTTTTGGATTGCTTTGACCTGGAATTTACAATTATATAGATTTAACAAGGTGCATTATGGACTCACAAATTACATATTATGATAAAACAAGACCAACCGATCCATATTAACACCAAGGGCCTCATTGGTTACAAGTTCTTTGATAGAATTTGTCTTGCTTCCACCAACTCCTTTTTCAATTTTGCTATCAGCTTTTCCACGGCTGTCGCTAGCATTTACCTTCAATACATGAATGGATGCATGCAAGAGAAATTAGACAGTACAATACCTTTTTCCACTTATATAAATTCAACAAGAAATATTGCCACCTCTATGGCTTGGAAACCAAGCTCCTGACAGACCAACTTTGCTGAAGTTGTTTTTCCTATACCAGGGGTTCCACTTAGCAAGACAGCTTTTTTGGAACCCGAGTCATTTTGCTTTTTTCCCTGTTTTTTGTTACCAGTGTCCAAAAATTGCTCATGCCAAGTTTTCAACCAAGTACGAAGCTGTGAAACCTGTATACATTACATTTAAGAAAGTAAAAATTGATTATTTGAATTCAGGTATATATAAGTACAAAATTTAACCATCATAATATGGTAATGAAGATTAGTGATTATACAAGTGATTGATTCCCTATGATATCCTTTGGATCTTTAGGTTGATGTTTCACTGTCCACATCAACGAAGACTGAACAGTAGTAGCAGTCTTCGACTTTGCTTGCTTAGAAGGTGAGCGTGAAGATAGAGGGACTGCATTTGTTGATAAAGGAATGCAACTCAGAACATAAACAAGTGAATATGGAATACCAATTGATTTAAGAGCTGCTACTAATTCATGAATACCAAAAAACAAGGATAACTAAAAGCACAGCCAAGTCATTTAAAACCAGGAAATAGAAGCACCAAGCAATCACTTATAAGAGCTTACCCTTAACTTCTGATTTTGGAGAAACTTTTGACTGGGATGCTACTGCAACAGCCTTATTCACAGGTTTTTTGTCTTCTCGTGAAGGGGCTTTTGCAGGTTTTGATGCACGAATCATATCAAACAGCCCATCCTCTGTGAGGAATGAAGTTCTATATAAAGAGAAATACACAACATAAGTGGTAGTAAAATGTAGAAACTGTTTTAACAATTTTGTAACAATATAAATATAACAATGCTAACCCTAGCTCTTTGGCTTTTTCAGACTTCCGCCCACCTATATCTTCATCACATAACAGATAATTCTGCAAACAAAGGATGTAAATCACATACTGATTATGTAAAACTCAAATACATTGGAATAAAAAGCCTCATCTAACCGTTTTCTTGCTGACTGATCCAGTGACACGGCCACCATGGCGTTTAATCAAATCTTCTGCTTCTTCTCGTTCCAAACTGTATATGTGCAAAAGAAAAGATATCTAGACTCAACTTAGTGAAGTATGACATGTAGGCCTAAACACTCAAAAATAGAAATAGAGCCTAAACAATAACAAAAAAATTGGGTAAGAAGAGATGAAAGATGAGAAAGCAATAAACTGCAGACCAAGTTCTAAACAAGCAAATCAAGAAAAATATGTAAAATTTATATATATGTAGAATTAAATACCTGTCCAGTGTTCCACTGATCACAAAAGTCAGGCCAGATAAACAGTCAGGAGCACCTTCAGGGACTTCCTGACACACAAAAGAAGTTTCATAGTATTGATCAAAAAAAAAAAAAAAACAGAAGAAGTCAATAGATGCAGATGCTTGAAAGTTTTGAACCTTTTCTCCTTTGTGTGGAGGATCTTTTCTTTCTCCAAAGTTCATGAATCCACCCCTACCACCTCCTCCTCTACCTCTCCCACCAGTTGATCGCCCTGCTGCTCCTCTTCCACCACCACCCCTTCCACCAGACTTAGCAGCAGACACGGCACCTTTGTCATCTTCATCAATTTCTTCTAAATCTGCACATTTCTGGGGAATCCCCCTACCTGATCCACTCTTCAATTTCTTCGTTGGGGTATCAGCTAACTTCTTTTTATTACTGAGCAAGACAGAGTCATCTCCATCATCTTCAGGAATTTCCTCACTATCTTTCATATTCTTTCTTTTAGCAGGGAGCTCCTGTGTTTCTTTCTCATCTTTCACCTTTTGCTTGTTCGCATTAAAATACTTGCTAGTTATCCTTCTCCCTGAACTTCCTTGACCTTCAGTCGCCTACAAGAAGAGTAAAATTAAATAAATAAAATCCTCATGCCATTCAACAAGTTTTCATACATTCAAATACCCCACTTGCCCTAAGCCCTAATAATCATGGCATTGAATCACAACACTTAATAAAACCCATCAAGGGAACCACATAACCAGAACCTATCTAGTTACAACTACACCAAATTATTAAAAATTGACAATATTAAGATGAAAAACAAAAACCACGCCAAATTACCATGCAAACAAATCCTCAACAACCCCAAAACAATATTGGAGATCTAAGAGCAGTATAGACACGTCACTATAAAACAAAATGCAAAGAACCAAAATTCTCTCATTCTTCAAATTCCATTCATTTCCCATTCACGCCCCCATTTCATTTAAACCATTGAGTACAGAAACTAAACCTACACCTTTTTCCTGTTTTGCATGTATCCTCTTCCAGAAGCAATCCTATTCAAAACACGGTCAGACATTAACTGCATGCACCTCTTCTAACAATGATTCGAACCTTGCTTCGTTACGTTACGAGGAACAACACCCTTCCGCTAGACCCACCCAACCCACGTCAGTACTAAACCTAAACTCTAACTACACAGGAAAATTGCATTGAAAAAATTGAAAAAAAAAAAAAAGAAAAAAAAAACGAGAACAAATAAATAAATAAATAAATAAAATTAACAGAAGAGTCACCGTTTTCTCTGACTGGGTTTTATCCGAAGAAGGCTTGGGTTGATTGGAAGGTTTGGAGGGAGCGGCATTGTTGGCCTTGTCATGTGATTTCATGAACCACTTCCTTATATCACTCTGCAATTCAAACACACGAAAATGAAAAAATTTATTTAGTAACGAATTTTCAGAGTACGAAGGAAGATAATAGAGAAGCGAAGAAAGTGTTATTAAAAAGCGAAGAGAATAGAAGAGAATAGAAAAAAAGGAGAATGAAGAACCCTAACTTACCATCTCTGCGTAGAGGCGGGAGAATAGAAACTTTGCTCCACCTGAACCACTCTGTGCTGCGACTCTCTCTCACTGCAAAGTTCTTTTTTTTATTATTAAAAGAAATCCAGCTTGTTCTGAAAGGAACAATTTATTTGCAACATGCAACATGGAAAAAAAAATATTAAAGTTTAATACCAAGTCAAAATATTTGGAGAATATAATCAATTTTTCTTACCTGAAGTTTTTTTTTTTAAGTTAAATATTAATGAACTTGTATGGTATATCTTCTTCTAAACATATAATTGTTTGTTTTTTTTAAAAAAAAAATAAAAAATAAATATTGTCTCAAAATTTTGATTATTTATGTTGTTTTTATGATTCGGTTGATTTGTTAAAAAATTATGATATTATGTCGAATGAATATTGTATAAATAGTTGACTTATATGACAATTTTTTATTATGTCTAATATATTGATAGATAATACATAATATAAAATTTATGAAAATATTCTATTTAATATTATAAATGAAAATCAAAGATAATTAATGGTGTTTACAAAATCTTACACATCATTCCTAAATAAGCGACCGATCGATTTCTTAGTTTTACATGTATTATTGAACATGAAATATTGACAAATAATTATTTTAAATTTAACATATTTGGAAAAAAGATAATAATTGTAAGATGGAGTCTGTTTGGGAAATACATGCGTTTGTTTTTATCTTTTTACTTTTATATGCAAAATTGTCACACTGTTTTAATCTCTTTCCTATTTTCATATATTTGCGAAAAAAAAGTAAAAACAATGTTAGCTAGTATATACATATAAAATAATAATTTTGTAATTAAAAATAAAAACAGAAGTAAATGGACTCTTAAATAATTTTTTAGTACTTTAGTCAACATAATATAAAGTTTTTTCGTTTTAATCTTCTTGATTATAATTGTTTTTTGTTTTGGTCAATTTAATTTTTAGTTTTCATAATTTTTATTTCTTTTATTTTTTATTTTGATCCCTCAAATAACTGATGACCGGGACTATTTTGAAAAAAAAAATAGAAAGATAAAAATGAAAAAAATACATAAGCAAAGGATTAAAAATTGCCTATAAAAATATTATTTAAGCCTTATGTCTATTTTCCCATGCGAAAATATTTTCAAATCAATCCATATTACTTATCAATGCTGATTTATATGTAAATAGTTGTATTCAATCAAATTTTGGTCACTGCATATAATTTTAATTTGGAATCTTATTCCTGACACAATAAATAAATCAAATCAACCTCTAATCACTCTCACAATGCCAAATTAAATTGATTTGTTTCGGCAATTTTTTCCTTTACAGTTCATCAATTTTCTCCCCCCTTTTCTTTTTTTAATACTAATATTCTTCGACCAGTAACCAAAATTAATCCTCAAAATAAAATTATATTTGAGGAACTGACTTGATCTCATAACAGATATTTTTTCTATAGGCATGGAAGTCACACCATGTTGGTATTTTCTCTCATTATATAAATAAACATTTCCGAAGATCAAACCAAACCGGGGCAACATTTTTATGTAACATATTGCATATTTACTCTTCACTTGTGTAATTTCAACAAGAAAATAAAAATGCTGATTTATGGAATCACACGTAACCACTAATGGCAATGTGAAAGCAAAACTCATCTCAGGAATTCAAGGTCCATTATTGATAAAGTTGAATCAAAATTAAACTTAAGCTGCCAAATGACAATTCAAGATAGAAAAAATCTTTGGAGGGGTGAGAATCTATTCATCTTCATTTCAACTTGTATACTGCAACAAATGGCATGAGAACACTTCCCATCCATAGTTTATCATCCTTTTCCTCAACTTCACTCACTGCTCTAACAACTTTCCCCTCACTGTCCTCCAATATTTGCAAAATTTTACCTTGAGGGCTATACTTGATAACTGCTGCATGTTGGCGACCTCCTATTTGAAGGAGGTAGTGAATCTTTATTGGTATAGGAAGCCTGAGTATGATTTGCCTTATCTTTGGGTAGATACCATTATAGTATGCATACAAATACCTTCTAGAATGAAGAGCCACCCAAAAATCACCATCTTCGTTGACTCTCACATTGTCAGGATATCCAGGTAGGATGGCTATAATCTCTGAAGTCCCAGCTTTATCTCCTTTCAGCCAGTATTTGCGTAACCTACATAACAAGAAATGATATGAGAAGGTAACTCTTGCATTAATTTCAATTCATACATAGGAGTAAAAGTAACTAATTCAGATAAAAAATATTACTAGTTACTAGCTAAAGAAGAAAGGTTTACTGACTAGCATTGTCTAATAGCTATCAGCCAACACAGTATATTTGCTTCCACATTGCAGAAAAAAGGTAACTGTTGCATTAACTTGAATTCAGAAATAGGAGTAAGATTAACTAACGTTATATCTAGATAAAAGGATTACTAGCTTAGGAAGAAAGATTACTAGACAATTTAGTGTGTTTGGTTCACGTTGTAGATGTGATTTTTTACATCCTGGATGTGCTTTTCAGAAGCTAATAGTCATAGATCTCATCCTGAATGTGATTTCTTCCTTCTCAACGATTTTTCAAACAAACAAAACAACAACTAATAAACTGAATCTGCATCATTTGCATCCTAGAAAGACGTATTAGTATCAGATTTTGAGTAAATAAGAACTATGGAAATGTGGTAACCTTCCTGATGCCGAATAGAGCATAAAGTATGCTCATATGAAGGTAAACAGAAAAGACACGAGGAGAAACTCTTAGGTTTCCCCGAGTAGGAGTAATCTTATGGGATATATCATTAAATGTGTACCATTTCAATTTGCTAGGATCCAATGGCAAGGTATGCCACTAGAGTGCTACACTGTAAGTATGAGATTATGGTGTGAGGTTTATAAGGCTTTAGACTTTCCAACTACAATAGCTCGCTTTTGGGATGTCGTTCTCCCAAGGTTCTTATCATTTGACATTAGAATCATCCACCATGTCTCTCAATTGCAAACAAGTGGTGATGCTAACATTGCAATTTTTGCTCGGGACGGATTAAAAGGCTAGTTAACAATCAGCCCATGTGGGTGTTGGGGTCACGGAGCATTGTGGGATGTTAGGACCCAATTGCAAAGTATAGGACTTGAGTCCCACATCTGAAAGTATGAGATCCTAGTATAGGGTTTATAGAGCCTAGGGCTCTCCAACTATCAAGGCTAGCTTTTGTGGTGTGGTTCTCTCAAGGTTCTTATCACAATTACAACATCAAAATATAGTCAAGGGTGAGATACAATCAGCAGTACAAAACAAGAAAAAATTTTCTTACTTCATGAGCACCTAAGAATTTTCTCCACAACAGATTAGCATACAGAAAATCTTAAAAGCTGTTATGTGATTATTAGATTCACCTGCCAACAACCCCTTCACAAAAGACAAAGAAGGAACCATCCTTGCTTAAGGAAATGCCATTTGGGAATTGAATGTTCCTCACAAGAACAACGGTTTCCTTGGTGGCCGTGTTGTATTTCAAAACCTTACCACTATCTTCCGCAGAAAATACCAGCTGAAGGAAATTCCTGTACAAAAAATATGTGAGAACCAACAGAACAAGTCAGATGAATCAATATAATATTGGCATTTTTAGAATTCCAAGCTTCAGATCTTTAAGGCAATAAATTTTCACAGACCTAACACCTAAGTAACTAGATCATATTGAGATGCTCAATGTGATCAACAACCTCAGGCCTCAACCAACCAATTGGTGTAAACAAAAAACTTGTTTAACCAAAGAGGCTGCATCAGAAGTCAATACTCATCCCAGCTGAATAATTATCCTTAGTAAACAATAACACATATTACACCAAAAGTCATCCCATTGAACTTACACATGTAGGGTGGTCCATGTCATATTAAGGTTATGATAATCCTATACATACATTTTCCACAGATTTCCCAATGTTTTTCTCTATTTTTTTTCATACTCCTGTTCTATAAATCAATAAGAAAATGTCATCAAATCTCAATTATTGATATCACTAGCTTATCCAGTTTTGAACTTTGAAGTGAAATTCAGATGGAGGATAGTAATAGCAGCATTAAATTATTTTCACATGACAATAATCATTGCATAACATCATGAATAACAACATTCCATTTCTTAATTGCCTATTTTTATAAAGAAAAAATACAAATTGACTCATTGTTAGTCCTCGGATTCACTTCAGTTATTGACTAGCATGTGTACAACACTCCCCAACCATATCACATTTGCACCACTCTATTAACAAACATTCATATGATTTCCTTCACTGCTATAGTGTGATGTATGGCAGCATAAGAGTTCAACATTCCTAGTCATGATACCAGTTTTCACTTTCCAGCCGTGGTACTCTATAATCAACAAAACAGGAACTTCAACTAAGTTGGATTAGAGTAAACTACCATTTTAAGGTTGAGCAATTTAGTCCCTAAAAGATGAAAATAGCAAAATAGTTCCTAAATGTAACATATTTATCATTTTAATCCATGAAAGATATCTATAATCATCTTGGTCCTTGTCATTTTAGTCTCTAATCTAGAAGACCAAAATAACAAAAAGTGGTTAAATTCAAGGACCACAATGACAATATATATAGACATACTTAGGGACTAAAATAGTATACATATTACACTTTGCAGGAACTATTTGGTTACATATGACACCAGTTTTCACTTTTCAGCTGTGGTACTCAATAATCAACAAAACAGGAACTTCAACTAAGTTGGAATAGAGTAAACTACCATTTTAAGGTCGGACAATTTAGTCCGTTAAAAATGAAAACAACAATATAGTTATACATTTATCATTTTAATCCTTGAACTGTAATCTTGGGCTTTGAATTATATCGTTTACTGTCATTTAAGTCTCAAATTTAGAAGACTAAAACAAGAATAAGAGACTAAATTCAATGACCAGAGTGACATAAAATAATATAATTTAGATACCAAACTGAAGATAGATATTGAGGGACTAAAATAATATATATAGTACACTTTATAACTATTTGGTTATTTTTAATCTAATGATAAACCAAAACGGTGGTTTCCTCGTTAGAAAACCTGTATCCAAAATGGTGACAATTTCAAAAAGTTGCAAGTCTAGTAAATTAGAAAGAAATCACTACCTCCTGGGGTAAATAGAACTGCTCTCTGTAAAGTAAACATTGCCTTCATCATCAACATCAACATCATTAGTAAATCTGAGTGGCACCCCCTCAACCTCAGTTACAAGAGATGTTGCTAAGCCACCTTCAGGTCCCACCTTCAAGAGCCCAAAATATGCATCTGAAATGTACAAATCACCAGTTTTCTTGTGAAACCTGAGTCCCAAAGGCCTTCCACAGATATGCTCATTCTTCACATAACTAAACGGCGTAGGAGATTCTATAGGATCACATATCTCCGACCTGTGCATAAAACAGAGACATCAAAAACACAAGAAATTCAAAGAGAGAAGTGTGATAGTGGTACCTGTTAGGTGAGGTATAAGCGAAGTCAACCCAAGAATGACCGTTCCAAAAGACAATTCTTCCATCAGCGAGACCAGTGTAAGGGCCACGACCAAGAGCGTCGAAGGCAATGCTCTCTGGTCCTTGAACTTGGTTTAAGAACTTAATCTCGGATTTCTGCAACAAATTATGTTTGTCTTGGTCGGTGGGAACCTCGGACCATGCGGGCATGTCCACCCGCTTCGCCTCGAAGTTCGGGAAGTGGCCTATTGGGCTTTGCTGAAACGGGTCCAGCCCACAGTAGATACCCAACAAGAGAAACACAACCGCGAGGCCTCGCGCCAGAGTCATGGTGAAACAAACAACACACACAAGGAAAAACTAATGTGGAAGAATGTGAATGTTAAGGAAGAGAAGAAGGTTGGTTGAAATTAACGTGTAGAGTTTGTTGCAATTATGAGTAAATGCATTGAAGAGTGTGGGGTAGCTGTTTTCTTTGGTTTGAACAGTGATAAAATCGGTAAGAGTGGGTAGGTGACGACGTATTTGCTTCGTGACTCGTACCTACTTAAGCTCTCCCTAATACAAATATTTTAATTAAAACGAAATGAAAACTCCATGAACCTATTAATTATTTATTTTAATCTATAATTAATAATATTTATTTTATTTTAAGAGAAAAAACGAATTATTGACTTCAAAGGATCTGCTGTACATTGCAAAAGTGCACGTAAATGGCAGACAACTTTAATAAGAGTTTATTAGTTGGTTAACTCAAAAAAAAATTATATATATATATATATATTTTATATTTTATAAGATATTTAGTTTATATTAGAGTTGTTTTATATCATAGTTGACCACCAAATATTTATTATTGAGGAATAAAATATAAATTAGGATTTCATTGCATGAATATAAATGTGGTAGACAACTCTGTTACATACGAAGAAAAATTAAAAAAAATGTATTCGCATATATTTGTTAAGTTAATAGACCGCATAGTAAATTTATCTACTAAATATTTATGATGTAGAAAAGAATTACTTAAATATTTAATTTTTTCATTATTTAAAATTTTAAATAATATGTTACATGTTTTTTAAAATTATACCCATCCTTAATTATCTCATTTTAATAATAAAAACTAAAATTATTGATAAAAATAAATAAAGAATTAAAAATTTTAAAAAACTGAAATTTGAGATATGAAATAAATAAGAAATGAAAACTCAATTAACCTATTAATGATTTATTTTAATCAATAATTAATATTAGTTTTTAATTTTTTTTAGAAAAAAAATGAATTATTGACTTCAAAGGAGCCACTGCACGTTGCAAAAGCACGCATTTTGACTGAGGGGGGAATTTGGAGTTGTAGAACATGACTCGTATAGTGTTGACGGTCAACTAAAAGTATATTGTTGGGAGGGCCATTGAGATTGAACATATTGGGCCAACGATGTGAGTAAATGTGTTCATTGGGCTATTGAGAGAATTAGAGCAAAAGAGAAAAAAAACTAAAAAATATCTTGATTTCATTTCCATTGACAAAATATTAAATTTAGCCGCCTCTAAAATTATAAATTTAAACTTAAGTTTTATTTTGTGGAATTAAAATACATAATAAAAATATACATTTGAGTACATAAGTTATATTTTAAATTTACAACAAATAATTTAAATTCTAATAACAGTTCATTCTTAGCAATTGAAAGAATAGAGATAAATATGATAATTCAATGAGATAGGCAATTAAAATAAAATATTAATAGTTTGAGATAGTTGTAAGACAGTTTTTTAACTAGTGAATGTGAATGTAGTGAGTGAAATACACATTCAAACGAGAGAAGATATAATATTGAAAAAAATCTAATTAAAAAAGTGGGAAAATTAGATTCAAGTTATATATTTTAATTTATAAATTTATAATGTTAATATAAAAGTTTTATTTCAAGCCACACTTTTTGTATCACTTTTAACTTCTTTTTTTGTAAGCTTTCCACATGCACACTAGAATTTGAGATCTCCTAATTCCTAAACATATTTCTTTGTCATCCCTTATTCCTTTCCTCTTTGGAACATATTACTTTAGACTTGTGTTTTTAAGTTGTAACTACATTGAGACTAGCTACCAGCAATACAACTACTATTACTCAAGTTTCAGTCCTTACATATTCTTTTTAACTTTTGTTGGCAACACATATCCTGTACTTGAAGATTGTTACCATAAGTTTTCCACCACTAGCTACACCTTGAATTCCCCCATCATCATCAAACACAACCTGAATGACTTTGACCACAAATTGAACTGATTGGTTTTATATCAAGCATTACTATGATCCCATAAAAGCCAATTACCCTTTTCTTGTTTCATAGATTTGATGTGTTAGAAACAATCTCTATGCAGCAACCAATGATCCAAGCATATCCAACCTAATCAACAAGTCAACATCTATATATTCTAAATCTCTCACCCACCATAGGTATGTTGCATAAACGAAATCATCAAAAGCTTTATCAACTCCATGTATTTGCTTTTCCTTTCCTTTCTTAATTCCACTTTTAAAGTAGCATTAGAGTCTATCACCACTCAATATGATAATTCCTTTATGAAAGAGTAATTACTTGTGATCATTTTTAATTAAAATGACCTTCAAGAAGCACTAACTCATATAAAACAATCAAAAAGTTGTGTTTATTAATAAAAAAAATGTTTACTATTAATTTTTATAAAAAGACCTTCATGTGTTGTTAAAATTTCTAGAAAATTTAATATATAACTCTTTTATTTAAAATATAAAAATCTTTTAAAATTTACTTTAAGTCTCAATAACATGTTTATTTTTATATAATTGTATAAAAAGAGATATAAACTATTTTCAAAAAATTTCATAAAGTTAAGGGTTTATAAAGACTGATTCGAAAAAAAAAAAAAAACAAATTCATTCATGAAATTTTTTATAAAATAGTTGGTTAACAAAACTATTTTTGAAAAAGTGATTCAATTTATATCTTTAAAACAATTCAGTTTTTTTTTTCAGTTTTGTTCAGTTAAATTTAATTTGGTTATTATTTTTATTTAAATGTGCATCGATTTTTAAATAATCGCACCACACTGAACGAATTATTTTGTTAAAATTAACCTTTTTCAATAAAATGGTTTAATCTGATTTTTTTTTTTTCTAAAATTGGTTCAATTTTTTTAAAATGATTTAAAATATTTTGAATTGGTTCAATTCGAACAGGAATTTTCACACCCCACTTACAATATAAGCAAATTAAAGAAATTGTACATCAGATGAGAAATAACATGTTGGTAGAGTTCTGAAAGGAAGTTGTGTAATCAATTTAGTTCTAAAAGTATTCCCTCAAAATAATTTTTTGTATGACAATGTAGTCACCAATTATATAGATTTTGCCTATTCTATCTCAATTATTCATGGAGAAATTATTGGTGGCTGCTAGTTGTAGCTAGTACAATACGTATCCTTACTTTGTGCTACTTCACATTTGTAGTTTCAACAACTGTTGTCTTTTCCTTTGTTCCTTTTTTGTAAATCATATCTTATAATTACATGATTTTTTAATAAATCAAAATAATGATTTCAAGTTTTACTTTAAACTATAGTCGTATCAAATATTCATAATAAGAATTTTATTACCTCTCATAAAAGATAAATATTATATCTAAAAATATACTACATACATTATCCTTAAATTTTTAACTCTTTTATTAATTTTTATAAAATATTTTAGTTTTAATGATGTATTTAATTTTTTATTATTTTTACTCATTAAATAAGTATTAATAGTGATGTATACTATTTTTAAATTTTAATGCCTTCGTTAATATAACAATAAAAGTGAAATCATTATTTTATAATGTTTAATAAAAATATCAATAAAGTTAACTAATATAACTATTTTTATTGGTGCGTAATTTGGTTACAAAATATCTAATATGGAGGATTAGAAGAAATATTTTTGTATAGAGTATGAAAAAGGTGTATTAGTAACATGATATTCAACACACTCTTTTTAATGTACTCTTTATTAATTAAAATTTATTAAAACTTATAAAATTAGGAGAGTATTGGTAACACAAATTAAAACATGAAAATTTGTAATTTCCAAAAAATAGAATTAGCCACAACAAAGAGCGTTTTAAAAAGAGATATTTCTCATATATATATATATGAAAATTTGATTTCAGAAAATTTCAATGAAATAATATTTAAGTGAATTTTGGATGGCTGTTTACAAGAGATTTAAAATAGGCACACACGCACACTAATGTTGAAAAAACATATATGTGCTGATTCCCCCATTGGGGGAATGAATTCTCAATTATTATTGAATGTTCATTTTTGTCATAAATATTTGAAATTTATTAATAAATTATGTGCTGACTCCCCCATTGGCAAATGAATTGACAATTATCATTGAATGTTCATTTTTAACATAAATATTGAAATTTATTAATGAATTAAACCGCCAACAATTTATATAGGTGCTGTACAAGAAAATGGGGGTACTGGATCAAATAGTGTCCTCTTTATAATTGCATATGTATAATTAATTGTTTACTAACATTCTCATTATTTAATTTGATATGGTGACAAAAAAGTTTTGTATTTACAATTCTAAAAGGGAATGGTTATTCTTCATAATATGTTGATCACATTATGATTTCTCAAAATTTTATATTAAAAAATAAAATATCAACTGTAATTATAAGGTAAACATTTAACTAAACACATGGTATAAATTAGGCTAAAATTCACTTTTGACTGTTTAGGGTTCTGGATATTTTTTATATTGGTCTTTTAAATTCATAAACTTCTACCGTTGTAAAAAAAAAGTTTAAAAACTTTTATTGTGATTTTTATATTTTAAAAATATATTATTTTAATTTTTTGAGTATTTTTTTGTTGAAAAGATAAATTTCATATTAATATGGTTATTATTTTAAATTTTAAAATAATTAATTTAAAATAATGAAAATTTAAAAGTTATTATATATGTGTATTTGAAAGATAGTAAGAGAATTTAATATGCTTACAATTTCATCGCTACAAAATTATTGTTTTACTATTAAACATGACTAAAAATTATTATAAATTTAAATTATTTTTTTAAAATTTTAAATCATAATAATATTAATGTAATTTAATTTTTTAATAGAAAATACTTAAAAAATAATAATAATACATTTTAAACATATAAAAATCAGAATAAAACTTTTAAACTTAAATATTAAAATATAAATTGCCCAACCAACTAAAAATAACATTTAGCCTATAAATTGTAAATTTCTCAATACTAAAATTATATTAATCTGAGAGTTGATTGGACGAGGATTTCTTATGTCTCATTTTCAAATTTAATGAATAAAAAAACATAATTAACAGAAGTGGTTTCATTGAAGGTAATCGACCAAAATTTTCAGAGAGATTAATTATTTAGAAAATGAACAAATACATTATATCTATAACACTATAAAATTATATAGTCCATTAATAGTAATAGAGATTTGAATAATATAAATGAAGTCACCTAACACTTCACTACCATTATTATTATTATTATTATTATTATTATTATTATTATTTATACGCTTTAAAACACGTACTACATATAGTATGTACATAATATAATGTACATGACATTTTAAGCTAGATAATTAATTAATACATGTTTCGTTTGCATAAATATAGATATCTAATCTTCTTTATGCGCTCACGTCTTTTTTCTTTTTCTTTACTATGTAAACTGAAAGTATAGACAATATATATTATAAATTTACGAAAAACAATCAACACTTAATTTCTAGATAAAATAAGCTGCGATAATTAGGCTTTTTATCATAATTATATAAAAAAGTAAATTTTTTTTAATACCTTAATAATATTTTTGAGAAAATACTATTAACACATTCTTTGACACATATTTTAACACACAAAGATCAGAGTTTATTGAAAATTTGTTTTGAACTGATTTATTTTTAAGTGATTACTTTTTCTGATTTCATAAACTTTAATAATTCTAATGAAATTTATAAAAATTAACTTTACAAAACTGACTTATAAAATAAAGATGATTTCTTATTTATATACATACAACAAATTTTATCTTTAAATAATGTGAGATCTTTAACATACTTCATATTAAATTTTCATATTAAATAATGAACATAACTCAACTTAAAAAAAATTAATTTATAAAATAAAAATTATTCCTTATTGATTTACATAACATATATCCTATCGTATCTATAACCCACAATCTTATATAAACAGTAGAGACTTAATTGCTACAAACAATGAATCAATTATGCAAAAATCCTTGTGTGTCTATCTAGACCTAGATTTTTTATTGAGCAGCTGGCACGCACATAATTCGTTAATTATTTTCTCTTTTTCACAGTGAATAATGATGTTGAAAGACAACGTGAAAAAAATATGAAGTTGTACAAATGTGAGGAGGGTAATGATGGACATGCATCGTGTCTTGGACACACAACGCATAGGCATCAACTTTTAAGTTACTACAAATTATAACTAAATATAGAAAATTCCCAAAGTTCTTCCAACCTAGTATATTTTGTCCACTCGTAATTATCTGTTGTGACTAATTGTATTAAATTTCAAGCATGTTCCAAAATTAATTTTTGCATCAACAATTCACACTTCACACTTCCCTCTTTTGAAAAGTGAGACTATGTTTCTCTAATTTTGTTCTTTGTTTTTGTTTTCTCAAAGGGGAATGTTTAGGGATGTAATACTATTACATTTATAGGGTAATACTATTTTTATAATAAATTATTTTTAAGAAAATTTCTAAATAAAGAAAGGATGTATGAAAAAGAAGGAAAATACAAGATAAGATTGATATGACGGGAAAAAGTAATACAAATAATAAAAATAACATCATTAAATTCATGGTATCAATCATGCATCACAGATGCAATGTTTTTAGTAAATTACGACAGCTTTTACTGGGGGTTTTGATGTTACACACAATTCTTTGTTTTTTTATGTTTGATATTTGCAGATCTCTTTTTTATTAGACTTTGCAATGTTATATTTTTTAAATAATTAATAAGATTAATAATGTAATATATATATATATAAAATATTTATATAATATTTTTTAACCACTAAAGAAAGATTAATGTAAAAATAAAAAAATAAGATTATAAAATAATCTAACAGAACATCAAGAAAGATTAATATAGTTTATTTTTTATTTCATATATTATTTAAGAAAGTTTGCGATTAATTTTTTGAAATAGTTAAATCTATTTAAAAAATGACTTCTTTTAATAGATAATATTGATATTTTATTTAATAAAATTGTCTAATTTACCTCAACTTAGATGTTAGGTTAAACAACACAATTAAATATGACGAGTATAATAAATAAATAGCGTCAATAATTTTAAACTATATAAAAAAACTAGGCTAATTATTTTTAATTGGATTATTAAATCCATTTTTATTTAGATTTAAGCAATTTATTTAAAAAATATCTTTTTGATTCAAACACTTTCGAAATTTAAATTAATTGTTAATATTTAAAGAGCATGATTTAATTGTGCCGTTTTAGATCTATAAGTAACTTCATGATGACCAACTAAAAGAATTAAAACTTGTAAAAGTACTTTAAAATTTCAGCCAAATATACCAACATTTTCTATTTATGATAATTGAAAAAACTATATTTAAAACACATGATTCATGTCACACTATTTTTGGGACAAATGCACATGTTGGTGTTGGATTATTTGTCCCTCTAGAGGTTCACTTGGTTTACATTTGGATTGAAAATAGCTATGGGTTTTAATTTTATTACAACAAATAAAGAAAAAACACACACGAAAGCATAGTGAAAAATTCCACGTGGAGAGTTTCACGGGGAAATAGATGACATGAATGTGAACAGAAACATGTCTAATCACTTCACACGTACTAGTACATAGCCCATAGATAATCAGAAACAAAAGTAGACAAAAGTTAATTTCCATTTTCCAGTGCATCATATTTCCATAGTCTTTTCGACGTCATGATTAAATTCATGTTAAGCCTTGTTGACTTATTATGTGATTAATTATTAACATCCACAACTTCTTAATCACTTAATTATTATACATGGGAATGTTTGTTTAACATTCATGTTAACTTCTGACTAAATTCATGTTAATCACTTGTACATACACATTTATCTTAACTTCTCTTAACTTCTGATTTCTGAATTCTATTAAGTTTCAAACCAACAATTAATACTCCTATATATATTCAACCAAAAAAATAAAACTACCATATTAATTACCAAGTTAAATATTAGTTCAATTTAATACCAAACAATGTTTTAATTATATAAAAAATAATATATACACAACCAATTATAAAATATAAAAAAAATATATATATGTATATATTTTATGAGTAAATTAATTAATTATAAAATATAAAAAGAGAAATATATATGTATATATTTTATAAGTGAATTAACCATTGATTTTAACTACGAAAATAAAATTATTAACTATATAGTCATTAAAATATACTCTTAGTTAATCTCTACGTAAGTAACATCCTATTCCACTAGGCAAGCACACGTTATATTCCATTGGCACAAATTCTAAACAAGTCTTTGATCCCTATAAATTAGCATCTCTCAAATATATTGACACCCTTGAAAATATCCTAAATCTAGCTATATTCTCAGAAATATATTCCCACGAATGAAAATATATTCTCAGAAAAATATTCCCACGAATGAAAAGAATGAAAATGTATATAGTTTGAAAAATATTAGTCTCAAATCCCTAAACATTCATTCCAAAAATCAAAGCAAGGATAACTCGCCCCCCTAGTCCGCTACAGAAAGCCAGAATGGTAAGAAGATGGGTGACTCCCACCCACTCATTCTATCAATCATAACACATCTACTCAACATTATCACCACTCTCACTTCACACGTGTGAGACACACGCGAAGACTCTATCCCCAACCAAGATTTCCCATAATCCATCTTTTCTTCTTAAATCAAATACCCACTAAACCCCACCCCACTTCCCCGACCAGACCAGACCAGTCCCATCTTAACCTTTGTACACTTCCCTTCTCTCTCTCTTCCTCAATCATTTTTTTTATTAAAATTATTAACACTATATTCTCTATATACTATAAAGTTTCTTAAAAGTTATAAAATTATAGATAATATTTATTAAACAAGATGTTAGACACAAAAATTTATAATTTTAAGGAATTTCAACTAATGAAATACAATGTATTTTAAAGAATATGTCATGTAAAAAAATTATTAAAAAAAATCATGAACTCTTTTTAGATTTTACCTTTCATAATTTTTTTTATTCATAAAAATAGAATAAATTTTAAAATTTTAATGATAACTTTTATTCAACTAAATGAGTTATATTTTTTAATACACACAATTATATATTATAGTTTTTTTGTAAAATTTAAAGAGAAAAAAAATTTATATCATGAATAAAAAAAATATTTTACATGTTCAATTATTTTAGATAGTTAATCTATCATAATAAATTTGTTAACTCCAATAATAAAACATATCTAAAAATTATAGAAATTTAATTTAATTTATGCTTAAATTTAAATTTAAATGTATCATATAAACTACGTATAATTTTAAACGGCTCAATAATTTCTGGTCAATCACCGTTCTACAAAGCAAAAATTCTCTTCTTTTTTTTAATTTATTTATCTCATCCCTAAATATTTTTCTCTTCCGCGTCTTCTGTAAATCGTTGATGATCATGTTCACTTTTCCTTTCAGCCAAGTGATTCTCTTCCCCGTGATCTGCCTATAAATCCACCAAGTACACACACACACTCTCTCTCTCTCTCTCAGAACACACTCACATCATATCACATATATACATAAAAAGTAAAGAAGACGACCCTAACATGTCAATGGAAATGATGGCAACCGAACGTGTTTGTTATGTTCACTGCAACATCTGCAACACCATTCTAGCGGTACAATCACTCTCTCTCTCTCCCTCTCTTTCTTCCATTTATTTTTTTCCTATATTCTTCCAAGCTTTCTGTTCTGCCAAGCTCTTCCATCAACTAGTTTGGCAATTCGGGGTTTTCTCCCTATAATTTCTTTAATCGAGATCGTGAGATGATACAAGAGCCAACCATAAAGAAAAAAGCTTAAAAGCTCTTCTGGGTACCCTTCAAAAAGCGAAATTCACTTCAGACCTAATCAGAATGCATGTATATATATATACATATACATATATGTGTTTATGTATACATAAATGGATATTGAAAACTTATTGGAAAGCAACAGTTACCCCAATTTTTTATATATATAAATAAGGGTAGCTTAATTCCCTTGGAAATCATGCAATTCATCGCTTAAGTGAATTAATTTAATGACTTGAGTGTTTTTCTTATACTATATCAAGAATTATTCCACTCCCATGTTATATTTTATGAGAAAGTGTAACTGGGTTTTGTTCCCCAACCTCCACCGTGGTATGTGTGGTGCTAGTTTGGTCAGAAGTAAAAGTAGTAGCAGGAAATTATGAACTAAATTAAAATTGAAACCCCTATTTGTTTTTTCAGCAGCACAATTGTGAGAAATAAAGAAATTTCATGAGCTGTTTGGTAAAATGAATACACAGGCACATCCATGAGATCTATATACTAGGGCTATTCCCAAGTATATATTAGGGTTCCCCTTTTTGTTTAACTTTAAAAAAGAAAAATTGCAGAAGAATAAAACAGCATCATGTATATATGGTATGATTTCATTTGCTAAATTGTATTTTTTTTTTTGTTTGGTTTGTGTACTTTTGTGTTAAATTAACACAGCTCAGAAATTAAATCTGAACACAACAAATCCATGTGATGGTACGCAGTGCAGTTTCTCTCTCCTCAGTCTTTGATCCTTTAATTGCTTCTCTGTGGTGACGGATGAGGGTGAAGCATCATATCGTCTTTTATGATATCTTATTGTATATTATCAAATTTTTTCACGGTTTCAGCCTTGTTGCTTACAGAGCCAGTGTCCTCTCTTTTTTTGGACAACAACTTGTGGAGACTCTAATAAATTCATTTCAATATCATATGCTCTCTCTCCTTTCTTAAATTAATTTTCTTTTGTACATGTCTCTCCTTTCATCATAGCATATATGGCTGTTGAAATTGAAATTATAATTACCCCTTTTTAGAAAGTATTCTATTTTTATTTTTCTTTTCAAATGGAGGAGAGATAGATGTTAAATTATGATTCATGATGATACTGAAACCTCACTCTTCTTTCTCTGGTGGCAAGCACTAGTGTTATTGTGTTAACATGGTGGTGTGGTTATTGAAGGCCTTGATGGTTTCCGTTCCAGTCAAGTCGTTTTCACCACTCTCTCTCTCTCTTTCCTCCACGCTATGAGCAACAATTTCTATCTTTTATCATCTTGCCTTGCAGTGTCAGCAAAAAGTGATGCGCACCCACAACAAGGGACATTGTGAGAGAGAGAGTGTGTGTGTGTGAGTACTGAATTTTGAATCGCCCCATGTCAGGTTTCTGAGCCTTTGCTGCTATGGATATGTATTGAATATGTGTGCCACACCACCCACTCATACCACACACCTCATAAAAGTAAACTTCTCTCAGAATGAATGAGAAAATATTGATGCACTCACTTCCCTATCCAGCTTATTTATCTTCTATCTCATCTTCTGCACCTCTCTCTCTTCTGGCAGCAGCTATGCATTTTGTCTTTTTCTTAGCTCAATTTTCATTGCAATGCTGCATGGTGTGCTCTGGAAGCAGCTTTCTTGGGAATGTGAAAGCTTCACTTCTCCTGAATATATGTTTATATGTTATCCTTCTTTGACAATGTAAAGCTCCCTATATATCATATCTTTCAGCTCTTGTTGTTGATCATCAAAATTATGCAGCTTTTCAGTTCTTGGTTTTCCTAGTTGAATGTATGTATGTTTTACTCAAGAGTAGAGATGTACTATATACATATATATAATATTTTATACAACAATTTATAATAACACCTATATAAATAGTAAGAGTTGTTATAATAAATAATATACAGGAAGAGAGAGATAAATAGTATAAGTTTTTGAATAAATAACATTAGAAGATGTTCTATTTGCTTTGTACTTTCTTGTTTATAAATTTGTAAATGATGATAATATTTGTTGTGTGTTTGAAAATGGGGTATTGTCAGGTTAGTGTTCCATACAGCAGTTTGCTAACCATAGTGACGGTTAGATGTGGACATTGTGCAAATCTGCTATCAGTTAACATGGGAGCTTCACTTCAAGCATTTCCTCCTCAAGACTCTCAGGTATATATATATGTATTTATATATTTGATATTTCAGACTCTTTTATGGTCAATTCAATTTCCTCTTTCTGACGCTATGGGCAATTGGCAAATATAATATGATTTAATTATTTACACTTTATTTGTTTGGAAAAACAGAAAAAGCTTGCACTTCTTGTAATGAATATATGTATGTGTGGTCTTTTCATTAACTCTTCTGTTTAATCTGTTGCTAATTAAGTCACAGAAAAGCAACCTAAGCTTTGAAGAACCAAGCAACAAGGAACTGGGATCATCTTCAAAATGTAACAAAATAGCTTCATTTGAGACAGTAGAGCATGAACAACCTAGGATTCCTCCTATTCGTCGTGAGTTCCTCACACTCCACTGATTAATTTCTCCCCCTTTTAATTGTGCATGCTTTTGGTATCATAATAAAGCTAAAGTAGAAGAACAAACAGGTTAGACCAGCCCAAGGAACTTTTTAATATTATTCATAATTAATCTTAAAAATATGTTATACACAGTAATTTTGTAACTATTTTTATTTTTTATTTTTATACAACAAATAATATATATATATATATATATATATATATTTATATATAAGATAAACATAAAAAATATTGTTATATAAAATATGAGAAAGAAGGTGATATACACAGTCAGTGAAAAATATTTCAATCATAATTTACTATTTATGATGGATTTATTAATTTTCTTATAATAAAATCTCTAAAATTTTCAAAAAAATTTACTTTATAATTAATTAATCATGTTAAATTTTATTTTACACGTATATAACCTTTAAACTAAAATTATTACATACATAACATTGCATTGCTGAATAGCAAGAATCAAACTACTTGCTCCACAAACTATAGCAGCTAGCTAATTTAATATAAGTAATAGTAGAGAAGAACAAGCTCATGATTGAGACCAGTTGTGATAAAATCGGCTCCATCTGAGTTACTAGTTTTTATTGTACCCAACTGAGGCATCTGGTTTTCTCTCCATCGTCAATTTTAATGGCCCCTCTAAGATGGTGACCTTACATTACAAAAATTGACCCATCCTTAATTCATTGCTGTCATGCCATGCCCTAGAACTAGCACTATATATTAATATTATATCATCTTTTATGCAATTATATCCACGTGTAATTTCATTTTACAGTTATTACAGATTCCACTCACTATCATGGTAATTGATACTAGCTAAGATCGTAGTAGGAGACTAGTGGTAGTAGTGGTACTTGAGTTACCTATAAAGTGGTGGATTTTCTCGCTGTAATTGAGTTGTACAAAGCAGTGACGACAAAAATATCTCAGAAATAGGAAAGAAAACCCAATGGACTCTTGGATAAACAAGTGAAATTTCAGTGATATTTGAATGCTATGAGCATATATTTGTATGGTCCTCAACTACCCAGTTCTACAGCTTTAGTAGTGTGTCCAAAAATGCATGTGACCTTTTCTTGTGAAAATAATATTCCACCTCAACCTGATTTCTCTTGGTGAATCTGGGACAGTGAATTTTTTTAGGATACAATTGTACTGTGAATTTATATTGATGATTGATTGTGTTATACTATGTTCTTAACTATATCATTTATTTAATATACTCCAAATTAAACTAATTGATCTCATGATTATTTAACAGCTACAGAGAAGAGACATCGTGTTCCTTCTGCTTATAACCGGTTCATTAAGTAAGTAGTCCAGCAAGTTTATTATTTTAAAGCATACTCCTTTCTAGCTTCTCCCTATCTTCAGTGAAAGAACTAATATTATATTATACATAATTACATAAATTTCTCTTAAAGTTAAGGTTAATTGCATTTATAATCTTCTTGATTAAATGTTTGCACCTTCTTCACCTTGTTTTATGATTTTTATAACTAAAAGAATTATATATATATATATATATATATATATATATACATATATATAATTCATACATAAATAAAATAAAAGAAACTGTAATATTTTTAAAAGCAATGGGTGTTAAAAATTGTTAAAATAAGATTTCAATAAAAAATTATTGTTAGTGTAAAAGTTTATTCACCATGTACTAATAAAAATATCTTTGACTTTAAGATATATTATTATAAAAGTTAATGAGTTAACATAAAAGACAGTTTAGGATTAAATGAAAACATAAAATAATAAGTACAATATTATTCATTCTAAGAATAATTCATAGATTAATATTAAAGGTAGGTGTAATTTTTACTCGAGAATGATGCGAGCATTATATTAACACTGATCTCAAGAGACATCAATATAGGCCCAAGGGTTCATTTGCATGTGATTTTGTAGCATAATGTCAATACATACGTATATTTCATTTTATACATTTTTTTAACTATAAATTAAGATGGTTGTACTTTAATTTATTAATTTTTTTATTTAAAAAATTATAAGAACTAGGCCAATTGAATATAATAAAATTTTTGGGAATACTAAAAGAATATATAAATATATAGATGATTCCATTAATTTCAAACAAAAAACATAAACTAGACATGATTCCATGACAAAAAAAAAAAACAAATAGCAAGTCTTTTCAAGTGTGTGGTTTTGCAGGGAGGAAATCCAAAGGATTAAGGCTAGTAATCCAGATATCAGCCATAGAGAGGCTTTCAGCTCCGCAGCCAAAAACGTGAGTTTAAGTTTAATTAATTAATTATTATACATTTATTGTGTTATCCACACAAGTGCATGCTAGCTAGCTAGAGTTTTCTATCTACTTCTTTGCCTTATTTCATCTTTTGGAGGCACTTGTGTCTGTTTAGGGACACAGCCTAGCCTTGTCTCTTCTATAAACTCCTTGCTGAAGGTGACAATCCAATAATACTCCTACGATTCTTGTAAGAATTTTACCAATAAAATCATCTAGAGTCATATATATTGAGGGTATAAGGGGAATCACATCCTTAAAAATCGTTCTATTTTAAGTAATAGGTTAATAAAAAAAAAACAAATGCAATGTAGAGTTGGGAAATTATATATATAGTTTGCATACATAAAAGATGAAATGACAAAAATAAAATATAGAATACGTTTAGATTACAAATTACAAATTATGATTAACATAAAGAAAAATTTAACTTTCTTCACTTCCACTTATCTATTTTTTTTACAAGCTCCATTTCCACCTAAACGGTGATCTGTGATTCAAAATCATGTTCAAACATCACACACTCATCAGGTTTTTGTTAAATATATTAATAATGAGTACAAGGCTTATTACACATTACATTAATTAAGTTTAGAACCCACGCTAATACAAGAGATAGGATTCAAACCCCGTTTCAAGAAGAACAAGAAATCTTCCTAACCTTAGGATTAATTGGGGTTATATGTGTGAAGGTGCTTTAGAAAAGCAAGCTCTGAAGTTGATAAAAAGAGCTAGTGTTTCAATATACTAGATGGGATTTAGAGACATTAATCACTCTAGCATTCATGAGTAGATGATCTGTGTGTAGTACGTGAACATTTGAGCGTCAACCTTCTATAAAGATAAAGGTTACAAAAATTATGTTGCTAGCAGAAAATGAATGTGAACTTGTGAAGTGACGTTTTCGTATTGGACATAAATTTAAGACATTTGACTGGGTAATTAAATACACTATCAGTACAAAAGCAAAACCAATTTCCCTTTTACGTACATTGTCCAGAACCAATCAAGTCTGAGTCTAAGTATGCACGAGGTCATGTTTGATATGCCATAGCCAATTTTATTATCACCTTCTTAACCCTAAACATTGAGTATTTAGTGTGTTTTTAGTTAATACTTATTCATGCATACTGCCCTCGTTCATTGTGATATTATACCATAATTTTTGTTCACATGTTATAAAACCAGTGGCGATTTGTCTATCAACATATAATCCACGTTCATCCAAAGAAACTCATTGAAAAATTAGACTTGACTACTTGATCTTTAAAATTATTACCATGTGTTTTAATTTGAGCCTGTGCTGTTCAAATTTATGCTTGCTAATTTGTTCAATTATTAGAAGAGTATTATCCATCAAAGACACTAGATTGTTTAGAATTTCTAATATTGGTAAAAGAGAAATATTCACGACACATCTTGACACACTCTTTTGAATAATTTTTTACAATTAATTAAAATTTATTAAAAATCACATATTTTTAAAATGTCACTTGCTATTTAGAAATTGTTTTAATTTTATAATTTAATAAATTATAATTAAATATATAGTGGGTTAGAGAGTATAATATATATATTAGTACTCCTTAAAAATGTTAACTACTTCTTAATTCCATTAAAAAATATAGAAAAAACACTAAAATGAGTTAAGATCAAACTGAAAGCTTTCTAAAATAAGTTAACAATTAAAATAACCTATTCTTATTATTAGTATATGTCTTAATTTTACCACCCCATGAAATTTGTGTCTGAAGTGTGATGGTACTGTTATATGTGAATACAGTGGGCACATTTCCCTCACATTCACTTTGGGTTAAAGCTAGATGGCAGCAACAAGCAAGCAAAGTTGGACCATGGTGAAGGAACTGAAAAGTCTAAAACTAATGGATTCTACTGATATAAATGGACGCCTGTGAGTATGAGCTTGTTTTTTTCATGCTTGACCTAAATCAGTGAAAATATGAGGTTGATCAAATTTCCCAATCGTACAACTGGATATGCATGGGAGACTCCTGCAAATTAACCTCAGCCTCTCATCACCAATTATGTTTAATATTATATTATATTATATTATATTATATTATATAGTACATGGATTGCCCTTTTGTATTTGTTGTTATGAAATGATTGCTATTCTTGTGATTACATTTATTGTGTTGAATTTGAGCACTTGAGTAAACGACACGTTCCTCTTTTATAATAATGATGCTTCTTTATAATGATCATAATCTATACTATATTTTCAATCTCTCTCCCTCCTCACATTATTCAATCATAACTCGCTATATATTACAATAATTCTTCTAAAAATTTTGTTAACAATGTACATGACTATTAAACTCTAATTCAAAATAAAAGAAAAAGGTTGTTACATTTATATATTATTTAATTTATTCTTTTGATGATAACCAAGCACACCAATATATTTCACCCTCCCATGTAGGACCACATGAAGTGAAACACTTTTTTTCATTTTTGAGAAGGTTACCGTTTGACCATTTTTGGGTAGATGGTGCTTCCTTCCAAGGAACTCTTTTACCCACCATGTTGCATGAAAGTTGCATACATGAATTAAAGGAAGTAATTTTAAATTTACTCTTTAATTGATTCTCTTTTCTGTTTCTTTCTTTCTATTTTTCTTCCTGGACCATTTTGTTCAGTTAATGGAGTACAGACCTATTAAAAGGGCAACAAGCAGTGCAGGTTCTGCATGCATGATCACCTGCCACACTCACAGTACTCAGTTTGTTTTTAACCTTCTAATTAACTGAAAAAGGAATTGTATAGAAAAGAGTGAGGAAAGAGAACCCTAATTTCCTTTCAATTTCTTCATCAAATCAAAGCAGTATCTAAGTTAATTAAACAAGTAAAACAAAAGCAGCCATGACCCAAGCTAGGAAAAAAAGGTGATGAAAGAAAAACTGACATAATCATGAAGCATCATTATATTCTAGAGATAGATGCATTCTAATACTTGATTCTATTATTTATAAAGGATTGTAATATAGTCGTTGACACCAGTGTAACATTTTTTTTACATATTAAATTGCTCATATAATTCTAAACAAAAGTGTTATAAAAGAAGTGCGTGAGTAAAGTATTCTTTTATTGTTAAACAAAATTTATAAAAAAAAATGAGAGTTATTAATCAATAATAAGTGAGATTTACAATTTTTTAATTTTAAGAATTTTTAATTGAGAGTAAAAAGTGTCTTAGAAAAGAATGCATTATAGTGTTGCTAAAATTTCTCTTAGATGAAGAAAAACTCTCCAAGCTCAAAAGAATATAATAAACACTTTGTTTTCATAATTAAATTTTAATATGGATAATTAAATTTAATGTTAGAGGTATCAAATTCAATTATAATGAAACACTTTTTATTAATAAAAAAAGTGTTAGAAAAATATTGAAAAATGTTTTAGCTAATATTTTTCCTTAGTTGAGGAAAAATCCTCCTCAGATAGAGATCCCAAATTTTAGTGTAACAAAATGATGATGAAACTCCTTAATAATTAATGTACTAAAATATTTGTTTTGATGATTAAAATTTCATGCTTGGATAAATAATTAAATTTATTATTCATGTACTCAAATGTCAATTAATTAATGCATATTTTTAAGCAGCTCAATCAGAAAATAAATAAATGAATCAATGAATGAATGAATTGGCTGCATTGATGTCGGTCTCTTTCCTTCTTCCACTATATATGCGTATCCATAGTATAGTACAGTTTTCAATGGGTGGTGATATTAACTCATTTTAAATATTTCATTAATATTTTTTATTTTTTTCTCTCTCTTTTATATCATATCACTTATATATTAGTATTTTTTTTCTCTTTTTTACCTCTCTCATTAGTTGTTTATTAACACTTTAGGTATCCAAATATATTTTTGCTTACTCTTTTCGATCTCATCTACTTTTACATTGATTACAAATATAAACATAGAGAGAGAAATATTAATTTTGACATTGTGTATTATAGTGTAAAATTTTTATACTGTCAATTAATTGAAAGTTATTATATATACAACAAAAATTAAATAATAAATAGTTATCAATTATATAATTAAACTACCGCTATGTTCCAAGTTCATTCATACGTATTTATCTATTGTGTATGCATGTATATGTTTTGACTTGTAGTTATAATTATAACCATTGATTAATTAATATAGATCAGGGTGCATGGTTTTAATATATAGTTGAAAATTCATAACATATATGATAATTAGTAATAATTTAAAAAATTCAATAAAATGTAGAAAAAATTTACTTAGTAATATTAATAATAGTATAACACTAAATGCTGTAAAATATTATGAGTAATAATTATTTATATCTTTAATAACTTTTTTTTATTAAATAAATGTTACTAAGGATATAGTATATATGGTGAAAAAAAAATCAATATTAATAAATAAATATTGTTAAATGTCAATGATATAATATTGTGAAATATCATAAATTGAAGACTTCTACGGAATCAGAATATTAGATGGTAGATGCAGAAAGAGTTTGTTCATGAAATTATGAAATAGAACTATTGGTTCAGTCATAGTGACGTGACGTATAATGTTATGACACAGTGAAGAGCGTGGCTATATATGGTTATAACATGCATGCTTATTTGAAATGCTACTATTTCACAATATCCTAAAATCTAATTGGGTCATATCTGTCTTTGGATTATGATATTCGATCCTTCATTCAAGGAACGCACACGTGAGAGACATATGGTTGCTGCTGCATATGTGTTCTTCAGAGTAAAGTGCACAAACCTAGCTCCTATATATAATAATAATATATGTTATCCCATTTTAAGAGACATGTGGGGTTTTATTTACGTTATGATATGATATATAGATAGACGATAGAATAATAATATATGATTTACTTTTTCAAGATATTTGATTTTCTTATACAGTGATTTGTCCATAATGTTTAGATAAAAAGATGTAGGGTATTTAGTGATAATTTGATCAATTTCCATTGAAAATGTGGAGGCCATGAAGGTTTTTTTAGTCCCATGTATCCTCTTTATTAACTAGCTAATATCATAAAAAGCAAATAAAAATGCAGTTATTGTTATTGATTTGAACTGAATTTAAGACATGTCAAAAAAGATTTAAATTTATGGGCTTTTTGGAACTTTTTGAAGCTAAGAGTAAGGAGGTTTTTGTTTAAAAAGATAAGGTCAATTTTAAAAGTAGGTGGTTTTGTTTGAAAATAAAATAAGTTATTTATATTTGAAAGTTGGTGGTTTTGTTTTCAAATTAATAAGTGTATATTATGAAATTTATATTAAATTAAACAAAAAAAACACATTAATAGACTGAAAGTATAATTTAGTTAATATAATTTCCCAAAATGTGAGGTTATTTAATAATATTCTTTGTGCAAAATCTTAAACAATTGTTTTTATTTTAATAAAAGAGAGGAAGTACTTTTATGGAAATCGATTTTGGGATAAAAATATGTTTTCCCACTCTAATCCTATTATGCATATTCTTTCTTCTTCAACATCAATTTTTTCTTTTTAAGGAAGACATGAGTTTTAAAGGATTAACGAGTAAAATATGATGGATACCTATACGTTTACTTTTCAAGTAATAAATTAAATTAAACAATACTTTATATGAATAAACTTCATGAAACTTATTTGAAGTTAGAGTTAATTATAAATCAATTTTAAGATGATCAATTCCATGAAACATAGTTTTCACAACCCAAAACTTTGTTAAATAACTATACATCAATTATAAGAATTATCAAATTTAACTTCCTCTTTGAGATGAGTGTTTTTACTTATTTATTTATTAACTTGACAAGATTAAAATCTTTAACAAAATTAATTACTATATTTGGTGATGGATACTCAGTAATAATATCAAGTTCAGAAAAAATAAAAAAAAACAACAAATTTATTATCAAACTAGCTTCTATTTCTATCCAATATTCATTAAAATTAAGAAACCAGTTAATAAGAAAAAGGTTAAAATTAATACATAAGCATCACAAAATTGCAAGCATGTTAGAATATAATTAATAGTAGCTATATATAAGAAATAAAGAAAAAAATTGCAAGAGAGAATGTGATGGGAGATTAGTGATAAAAAGAGTTTGTCTGGTAGGAAGTGGTCAAATATAGAGAATCTGAAAGGTCAAATCAAACAGGTTGGTAGGGTTAATTGCATCAATATGTGGCTCTAAAGAATTGGGTCTTGTCTGATCCATTGATAGAAAGATGTGTGACTTGACTTTATCTTTCACTGCACAAAACAATAAATGGATGTCTCTGATCTCATTACGACTGTCATGTCACTTACACCCTTCAATTCAATTTATCCTTCCCAAACGCCAATTGCCATGAACACCATAACCCTAATGTCGTGATTTGTCTCATCAAAATTCTTACCCAAAAAATGTTAATATATATGCTTAGGCTTTTAGCTCCTTTTGTTCATAAAATAAAAAAGAACAATTTTGGTTATTATGTTTGATTTTCGATTAGGGCTCCCTATTCAAAAAGACCAAAAAATATGTACAGTTTTAGTTGGATTCGTTAATAAATTTGAGTTTATCTTAATTTTATTTTTAAGACTTAGTTTTTAAAAATAATAAAATATTATTTTTACAAACTTAATTTACAAAATAAAATTCATTTCAGTATAAGTTGGTCAATAGTTTCATGTATATAATTCATGTGTGAGATTTTGACAGAGAAAAAGGGTTACATGTAAACGTGTAAAATAGTTTGATCATAAGAACGATGCTGTGCAAAAAATTATTTTATACCGTTAATGTATATCATTAAATTCCTTTCACTATCACATATTACTATTTTTTTTTAATTTTATATGATTGAATTTTTTCTGTTGGGCCTTCCAAATTATCTTGTATTTTTAACTTCGACTCCTATTTCGATTTTAAAATAATAAATAAATTATAAATGTAATTAAAAATAGTTTATCTAAGAAAATTAAAATGTGCCTCAAATATACAAATAGAAATTTTTATCAATTAAAATATATCTAAAATTATGTAAATTTCATAATCCAATGTCCTGGATATATTCTTTTAGCAGAATTACGTTTTTAGTGTGGGTAAATTACGGTAATATTGCTGTTATTATTTTGTATATTTATATAAGTATCTTTGCTTTATTTTATTTTCTACATTAATTTTTCTTAAGTTTGAAAATATTATATTAAAATTTATTTATATATTTAAAAATATTACAGCGATATTATATTAACACATTTTTAATAAATGTGAAAGTAATAATTAAAAAGGATGGAGTATTTATATAATTAAATGAAATGATTAAGAAGATTAAAGTAATGACATCCTTTTTTTATTCTTAGCATGTGTTTTTATTGTCAACAAAATAAAATGAAATATATTCTTAGGGTACCCAAATCCCATTAGGTTTACCTCATCATTGGTTATATATAGTATATTCAAAGAGATACAAGATTATAAAATGTAATCTTGTATCTGTTTTGTGGGTTCTATAATATCATCTTATTTTTAAGATTTTTTTCATTTTTTCCTTCAATAAAATATCTCATATTTTCATCTCAAATTACTTTACGTGAATATATACTAGATTCATTAATATTTATTCATAATTTATTTTAAAAAGATGGTCAGAGAAAATGGATTAAAAATTTATTTTATAAAAATTTATGCAGATCTTAAGTATTCTTGCAGAATACCAAAATCTTAAATATAAAATTAAATAAAAAATTTCAAAAACAACTTTTTTACAAGCACATGGATGTATTATAAGTTTATGACTAATACATCAAAATTAGACACTTCCGAGTTAATTGTTACATTACCGTTGTTAGCTTTCAGTGAGATCCAAACAGGCCTGGGCTTTGAAAAGAATTTGGTCAAACTCAGTGGTCAAAGGTGAGAATCATGGGGTTGACACAAAAATTCATATATTAATTTCAATACCGTCAAACATAAATCTCCATATACTATATTTAAAATATATTTTATCATAAACAAATAATTTTGTTTTCTATTTTTTAAGTTAAGAACAAAAATTATTTTTTTCTAGCGACCGAAATAATCAGTCGCTATAGACACCATATTAGAATACCATTCTAAAGACTGAAAATAGTTTGTCGCTAAAGTTCCACACCCATTTAGCGACCAATCAATTGTATCTATCGCTGAGTCAATTTTTATGATCCAAGATTCATAGCGACTGATTTTGCAATTGAAAACAATTGCAACGCTGTATTTAGTCACTATTTCAGTTGCTGACACAGAGATCAAACAATTTTTTTATCGCTAACTCAACGATTGATGACAACCCAAATGTTTTAGCCACTAATTAAGTCATTGACGACAAGTAACAACTAGATAATGGCTAAATTGCATTATTCTAATAATGAATTCTAAAGGACATAAACAACACCTTGATGACTTTGATCAATCATAATTGTGTGTAAAAACATGTATAGGCAATACCCTATTATCATATAAATATTATATCTATCATATATCATATAAAATATAACCTATTTTTTCATTGAATTAAAAAAATAAAAAGAGAAAATACATATAGTTATTAAAAAAATTAGCCTCCTTTAATTGAAGTACGTAATAATGATAGTACTAAAATGATGATGACTAAAGAAAGAAAATAATTCATGTTTTTATTCTATCTAACTTTATCACATTAAGTTGGCCATGCGAGATTATAAAAGATATAACAAAATTAGTATTCTAGTCTAATTAATAATCTTAGGTGAATAGAATAATATATTTCGTGTATGCAACCCTAACATTACCGGATATAGAAAATTACCCTTTACATGCAGGCATGACCTATATATTATTGAAAGTGAAATCAAATGTGTGTACTATAATAACACAAAAGTGATCAAAGCATCGTTGTCCAGGATCTAACCAGCGACACCCATAATCCACACTACTCCATTGTTGGAGTATGAAGCTCCCAAACGTAGAGTTCGCTAACTGAATTAATGAGCGTAACACATAAGGAAATTGAAGCTGAAACAGATTTGAAATATGGCACTTTCTTATATTTTTATTTGATAAATCTAAGATATATATCTCTTAGACCTAAAAAGTAACTTGCTTTTTACTATCATATAACTTCCATTCTTGACGATCTTTAATCATAAGATCGACCCTAATATTAACATCATTCTCTTGGACACTCTTTCTAGCCGTCTATCTTTCTTTGATTTGTTAAAATTATTGGAAATCATAATTATAGTGGATCATAGATTTAAATCAAGAAAGATAGTCATTAAATGATTATTTGAAATTAATAAATTTCAAAAAAATTAAAGAGACAACAATAAAAAGAGAGTCCAATGAGTGAAAATTTAATAATATCTGTTTCAATGTGTTCCTAATATCATATTTTCTAGAAAAAATTTGTTTAATACAAAAAGAGTTTAGGAAATTTATAAGTAATTATGTTGAAAGATTTTAGTCTCACTCATTCGCAAATTAGTATTTTTATCTCTATATTTGCTAAATTACTCTTTTATCTTTTTATAGCATAAACCCTTAGTCCTTAGACATGCTTCTTCCTCCTTCCCCAACTGAGTGTATGCATCTTTTGATAGAACTGTATGTTGTTTTCCATGTTTTCTTCATTTTTTATTGTTGTATTAAAATTTATCAATTATTTATGAAGAACCTTTCACAAATGGTCCATGTTGCTAGCTAGTCAGAGTCACTCTAGTTGTCTTACAACATATTTAATGTGTCCTCATTCTTTACAAAGTAATGCATCAAAACTGTAACCCAAATAAGGATGAGATTATTCACTTTGTGGAGATTTTGTTATATATATATATTAAAAAATAAGAATTTAAAAAATTTAATTAACAGTTGACTCGTAACTTATTATTCAAGGAATCACGCTTGTTAAATTTTAAATAAATTAAACATTCGTGTCTATATAATTTTTCATGATTTGAAATATTTATTATATTAAATTATGTAAATTTAATTCATTAATATGAAATTTAAATTCAATAATTAGATTGATGAAATTTTATGTTTTAAAATATACTTATTATAATAAGTTTAATAACATTTTATAATTATTAATAAAAATAAAAATATGGAATTTTTTTTTTTGAAAATTAAACAATTAAGTTTGTTATTCTTAGCACTATTCCTAGTTTTCAAGAAAAAAAATTCATCAATAAATATTAATTGTTGATAATTATTTTTTTAAAAGGAATTAACTATATGTGTAATAAGAAATTGAGCTCGTAAGAACTCATTCCATGCAAAGAGCCTGACTCAGTAAAAGAAAGGCTTGATAAAGACTTTAATAAAAGAAAAGGTTCAAGAAGACTTTACATGACAAGAAAATTATTTAGTAGAAAATTAAAATATGTATAATATGAAGATTATAATTCATAAATAATTAAACAATCAATTATAAAATAAAATGCGAAGAAAGAAAATATATATATATATATATATATATATATTAATAAGTGAAATAAAATTGTTATATCAAATAATCAAATCAGGAAGCAATCAATCCAACCACCAAACAATCATGCTGTTTGTTGATCATAAAGATAAAGTACTCTAGATCCGATTGAATGGTAAATTTCACGAATCTGGAATATCTTCAATAAGTCAAACTCATTGTTGAATAATAGTTTTTTTAATGATAATTTAGTATTTGCTGCCAATCATTAGTTAATAGCAAAAGTTAATTAACTTAAAACAATACTGGTGGTTCTGGTTGACAGAACTGTCACAGGAATCGAACTCTAATAATCTTAATTATAGAATAAATTATGTTAGAATAAAATTATTTATAATGTGTAGATTCACAATTCTCCATGAAATTTAATCATTATACTTAACAATGATATTTCATTCAAATGTCATGATTAGTACTAAGAAAAAAGTTAATTAACTAAGGCATTGTGAGAAATTAAGATAAATCTATTCAAATTCATTAACGAAACGGTAAAGCCAATATTTGAATTTGAACCCCTATTAGAAGAAATTCAATCATTTCAGTTCCGATTGTACCTTGAAAAAATATATTTTTAAGAAAAATACTCGTGGGAAACTAAAAAGACTCAGTTTAATTTTTTATAATTTTTACTATAATTGTATTTAACTCTTCAAGAAAAATAAAAATAGCTGTGGATTTAGTCAAACACTACAATAATAGAGTGAAGAATATTTTGTAAAATAGAAATTAATTACTTTTATTTGATCAATACTTTTGATCAAATAATTACTTTCAGAAATTTTTCTTTAACTGAAAGTGGCACATTTGTGCCTTTTATGTCTAGTTTGATCATCCTTGTCTTTTTTAAACATCACCTTATATTATCTCACTTCTATTTTAATAAAATTTGAGGATAAGATAACTAGATAAGTGAACAGAACAAAGACAAACACATCAATGGCAGAAGTTTGTGAATGTAGATATCAAAATAATCCTTGGTTCTTTCAATGGGGTGCATAGCATATGTTCACGGCTGAGAGCCAGAGATTCTAAAAAATCAGTGGTCCTGAACCTTAAGGCTGTGTCAAGTACTTTGGTACTACATCCATCAGAGAGGAGTTCTGGTACATCTTAACACTAGTATGGAAATGTGGTCCATAATGCTGTTAATTAACAAATGTCAGACATTATATCACAGTAGTAAAATGTGATTTGTTCTTTTTATCCCTCAAGATGTGTTTCAATTAGCTTGTTTTGTTTTGAAAACAAGTTAATATCAATTTGTTTTTTTATTCTTTTCTCCCTCAAAATGTGTTTCAATTAGCTTATTTTGTTTTGAAAACAAGTTATGAATAAATTTTGTTCAACTTCTTTAAAGTTAAATATTTCTCATGCATGCACCTTCTAATGTTAATGATGTAACTAACAAAAGATTGTTACCTTTGTTAGGTAGTATACTTTAATTGTAAGATTAAAACAACAAAGTCTACATCAGGTGTGGGATCAGATACATGGATCATACGACACTATTTAACTCGGTTAAAGACTAGATGCTATTTATCATGAGATTCTATTGACAACTTTCTCTAATGTAATTTTTGCTCTCTCTCATTTTTCACCACACTCAAAATCATGCAATTTTCGTTCTAACCCTTGCTTTTTGAGACCTTGTGTCAAATCCACCCTAGATGATTTTCTGTCAGCTTTTTTGTAAGACTATGATTGCAATAATGTTAATGATTTTTTTTATTCGCAATAGTGCTAATCAATGGTACCTAGGTAGCTAGGTTCGATAGGCTGTTAATATTTGAACTACATATGCTACTCTACCATTATGTATACTTTAAACATGGGCAGCTTCAGACTTTGCCTTTGCCTACTCCATATTGAAAAGATGAACATGGCTATTGAAAAGATGAACAGCACTCACATTGACATATGATGTATAATGATCACCTGATACTATAGCATAAAGCATGTATGGTAAGATCTGTCATTCCCATTCGCAATATAATCTGACAGATAAATATTATCTACAGAAAAATCAACATATATGTCTCCAGTTGTTCTTCATGAAGGGACTGTTTTGAACTTCTTTAGGTGAACGACAAAAATCTCTGGAAATCCAAAGATCAAACTTCTTACTAGCTTCACAATGTTTTCTTTTACAGCCAGGGCAATGCTAACATTACCAAAAATTGCACCTTAGAAATTGGTAACACTGATTCACAATAATACATAATGCTAGCAATTATTTGGACTGGAAAAGGACAAGTAGTTATTTCTTCATACAAAAAATAAAAAGACGTGTTCCAAGTGTATGAGCAATGTTCATAGATGGAAAGTGTGCAGCTCAGGAAAAAATACTTAGCTAATGTACTGTTTAACGAGATTAAAAACAAGAAAAGTGAAAGATGCTTTAACACATACATATACTACCAGCAACAAAAACACCAATGCTCATTGATATTCTCATCTGTTTAACTTGTCAGAAAATAAAACCGAGTCGGCAACAAAATCACCACAACACAATCTTCAGCCCCAAGTCAGATTTTAGTAGAATAGTACAAAGGATGTCACACAGAATAGATGGAAAATCCAGAGCCTGTACTTGGATACATAGCACAGTAGCCAATTCTAACTTGAGAAAAAACAAATCCTAATGTACATTGACTGGTTACATAAATTATTTGTATGCTAAAGTTCAATGCATTGTAATTGGTAAGTAAAAAAATATTTAAATGAGTACTGAGGTACATTTATAATTGTATTTTTTATAGCATTACATTTTTGAATGAACAATTATCAGTGATTTTTTTTTAAAAAAAGTTTAATACAGAAATAAAGAGACCATTAATATAATTTTTTAACATAAATATATACTTTCTTTTGCTAAAAATGAAATAGATATGTAATCAAGGATTAGTTGAACCAAACTTCGATATTATCGTTAGAGGTATCAATGTCAGTTAAAAATCTTTAAATTTAAGATCTTGTGCTTAGCAGTATATTGTATCACTAACCTACAAATGTCAGAAACTTTGACTTCAACAAATACCTCTGAAAATTTTGTTCTATTTTCTTCATAATACCAGTTTATCAGCAATCAAGCGGTTTTGTGTTCAATCAAGGCGGCACAATGAAAACAGCGGTTAGGACCCATTCTTGCAAGATTTCCTATGATGCAGTTTGAATCGCAGCGATAATTTTGCATGGTGCGTACTCCATATCAGTATATAACAAACATCTGACACCAGGATAATCTGCAACATTTTCTGCATTAAATCTGTCCCGAGTCATTGGAAGGCAATTCTGTGTACTTCTTTGTGCTTAGAGATGTAAACATCCAAAACCACTATGTTTTTTTTTTCTATTTTGGTTGGTTGTTAAATTGAACGTTTTAATCTCTGATCCAACCGAATCAGAAGCATATAAGACTAGCAGTATAAGCACAAGGTTTGGATTTTTCTTGCAGAACACATATCTCCCCCTAGACCCTCTTTTTACACACGGGAATACTATTCTGGAATGTAAAGAGGGTTTAAGGTGAGATTTATAGGGTGCGAGGAACCGTGGTTGATATGCTCGCAACAAGTTATACGAGCAATGCCATCCGCTCCTTATGCAGTTGAATTCAATGGAATCTTGTATTTCATAGTTTTGAGTGCTTTTAGTTTTCATAACTAAACACAGACAACAAGCAACTAATATCCTAGTGACCCTACGTCTAAATGCACAACACCGATGTAAAAGTGGTGCAGTATGCACCTCCAACGTTGATCTATATTAATAACAGCTGCTAAGAAACGTTGATTTCCGTAAACAGTAAAAAAAAGGATGGTAAGATGACAAAAGCATATTATGTCAATATAAGCAATTTCATCTGCAGTAGAAACCCAAAATGAAAGATAAACCTCTGGGTCAAAACTCAATTGTAGTAGCGTGAACCAGTGTCATAGACACGACCACCAGGATATGGACCTCTAGGTTCAAATCCTTGATCTCTACTGTTCCCAAGAAACCGTGCTCTCTCTCTGTAAGGATCAAAGTGATCAGCAGAGTAGCCTCGCTGCACTTCACCTGCACCTAAAGCATTTACATTGTTGTAACCGTGAGGGTCTCGGGGTGCATGAGGGTCCCGGGATGCATGAGGGTCTCGGGGTGCCATGCCGCTGCTGGGGTAAGGATCCCTTATGATTTGTTGGTATTGCTGTTGCCTAGCATGTGATTCCCTTTGAAAAAATTCAGCTCTGCGGTTGCTATGCTGAGCTCGGAGTGCTGCCAGTTTTTCTTCGTACTGAGCATTGATTGCATTTATTTTCTGAAAAAAAAAATGCAGCATGTAGTTAATGCCCAATAGAATTGAGACATATAGCTTTCAAGAATATATATTATGTATATATATATATATATATATAGAGAGAGAGAGAGAGAGAATTCAACATGAATAAGATTATCTTTGATCCTTCGCCATACCCAGTATGCAGCAAATATCCAGTTTCTACACATAGATGCATAGATTGTTTAAAATGCAAGGAAAAGTGACAGAACTAGACTTAGTACTCAAAATTAGCTGACCAAAGAACCTAACTCAAAGCATTCATTTAATATTCAGGAAGTATTCCAAAAATGGTAAGAGTCACATAATAAGATCTGAAAACATTGGGTTAGTACATGGTTTGAAAGATGCAAAAAAGAAGCATGTTACTGCAGTATTTGTAGTTTTACATCACTTCAATTTATCAATTAAGATGCAAAAATGCAGTATATAACTGCAGTACTTGCAACTTTGCATAATGACTTCACGTTTATCAAATGTGATGGAATAAGCCAAAGCATACAACAAAACTAACCATTACAACAAAATAAAAATTCCTTCCAGAAGTTATTTTGAAAAGGCACTAAGCAACCCATTGATAAGCTCGCATTCTGGGATGAAATTCAATCCGTGCAAAATGGATGTACCTTAACGTGTTTGACTTTCTGTAACAGATATAAAATGTTCTACAGTTTCAAAAGTATCTGTAGCGTCTTCAAAACAAACAAGTTGTTCAACAAATCCCATAAAGATCTATACCAAATTGGAACCCAGGAAGCAAGTGCAGCTTTACTCTTGCAGCGGACACAGAATTAAAGGATTGAGCATACAAGCATTTCTTCTTTTCAGCCCCCTTTTATTTGGATCATCACATTTTAGTTATAAAAAGGGAGTGTCTTAATTTTTATAGACTATATTGACTATACAGTATCATAGAACGTGTATAATATAACAATGCCCTCTACAAAACAAGATTGTCCAGACCTCTCAACCACGTAAACATGTATGCAAGTCACAGCTAAGACACATCATCAAATGAGAGCACCGCAAGTTTTTAAAGAGTATTATGAATAAGTTTCACACCCTGGAGTCTGGAACCCTGCTACTTGAAAAAAAATTAATTCATTTTATTATCATGATCATTAATTTATAAAATCTAAATACCCATGAAGCAGTCTAGACTCCAGATGGCTCATTATTTGTCCTGTTTTCACTTTTCAGTGTGCTGATACCCAAAAGATAAGTTAAACCTAGTGAGGCCTGCAAGACTGGATCCAGTTCATCAAGGATGTTGCATGATTATGAGTTCATCTATTAAGGAAAAGACAAAGAAGTTGCAAAATGTGTAGAAGATTAAGGGTATTTCAAGAACACAGTAACAAACTAATACTGTTTATGTTTTATGTTTAACACAAACCTCTCTGTGCCTGGCATATTCTGCATCTTCAGCATCATTCTGTTCTTTGGTGAGTTTAATAATGTCATCACGAAAATTCTGCTCAAGACCTTCAAAAGTTTGTGATAAATGATTTCCTTCATATCCGACATCCATATCTTCTTCATGAGCCTGAGATCTGGAATCATTGTTGTTCCGGCTCTGCCCTTGAAAATAGGACTTTGAAGCATCAACCCCTTGACCTACACTAGAACAATGAAATGGTTCCCCTAAGTTTAGGAGTTTGAAAACTATTTCCATGATATAAATCTCAAACCTGTAACCAGGCATCTTATACACAGTATCCAATGTTTTAACAATTCAAAAGTAAGATAGGTTCTGAAAATGAGAAACAACATTATTCTCAATTTAATGGGAAAAAATATATATACACTTCACTATCTAGGAACTATTTTAATCCTTGAAACATCTAAAAACAATATCTAGTTATAACTTCCAAATATTTGTGTCTATTACATGACATATTTCAAAACTAACAACTGCTTTTGTAAATCCAGATGCAGGGCACAACTAGGCTAGTCGAATAAGGATAAGCAAGAATAAAGTGACAGCAAAAAAACACTTGCCTTCATTAAACATACGAGATGTCATCGAATTGGACATCTTTGATTCATCCATTTCCCATCTCCACTGACCCTCAGGCTTGGAATTCGCATACAGATTCTCTCTCTCCGGAGTGAATGCCTCAAGCCGTCCTTCAAAATTACCAGACTTGGCCTCCTCCCTTTGACCGGCAGCCATATGATGTATCTGGCCACCAACACTACTGTTGGAAGATGGATCCCCATAGTGCCCCTGCCGTCTCATTGTCACAAACAACTCCTATGTGAACACAACCTCTGAGACACCAAAACCACAAAAACCCAAACCAATCACTTAACCACATAACCCACACTAAAATTGTAAGTAAATGTAATCATGCATGTACCCATACTATGGTTTCATATGAAACACTCCAATTCAAAATTGAAACAGATAGTTGCCATATTAGTCATATTACACAATAATTCGTAGTTTAACACAAAATTTATAAATTGTTAAAAATAAAACCAGGAATTGAAGCTCAAATGAATCTCAATCCTATCATGACATATGAGTCTGAATAATATGCATAAGTTATAGAATCCTAGGGTTACAGAAATCTAACTTAAAAATTAAGTAAATCAAAGGTAACACACTGTTGCATCTGTACAAAGCGTGCAATTCAATGGGGAAAATAAAATATTTTAAAATAGACAAGTTTCAATGGAGTTCTATAACCTACCAAAAAAAACCAGGGACTTTCGAATATCGAGCAAACGAAACGAAACGAGAGAGGAATTGGAATGTTGTGTTGTTCAATTATCGATCACAAAAGAATCATTTGCAGCAGAAGAGGTTGAAGAAGTGAGAGTAGAGTCCAAAATTTGAAAACCCTAATCAGGATGAGGCATTGCATCACGGCTTGTGAATATGAAAATACACGTAAACAAATTTATTTATTTTTTCATAAAAAAAATATAAGAAAATACACATGTATGTGATTCTTAACTTTAATAATCACTTTTCAAAAATAAAATATAGTTGGTTGGAACATACTACATAATATTTCTTATTTCAACTGCATGGTGAACTTTTTGTTAGAAATTCTTTAATAATTAAATGTGTTATTATGAAATAATAGAATTTTTTTTTATAAATGGTTAGAATATAATAATAATAAAAATTTTATTTATATATTTTGATTTTATTTTCTATAGTTTTGATTCTATTTTTGTTTTGTAATTTTAGCTTCTTTATAATTTTCCATCCGTGTCCTTGTTTTAAAAAAAATATGTTTTTAACTATTTATTTAATTTTATAATTTTAATTTCTTAATTTTTAAAAATGAAAAATTTGAGTGTAATTTAATATCCATTTCCCTGTTAATGTTTAAATATTGATACAAGTTAAAGTTAGACATTAAACATTAAATATAAAATTATAATTAACTTTGAGGTATTTATTTCGATGATTAACATTTTTATGAAAGATGAATATTTAATAATTAAACTAAAATCACATTTTTTAAATGTTAGATGACTAAAATGGCATAATTAAAATAAGAGCATCAACATTGTAATTTTTTAAATGCAATTTAGCATTGAATTTTTAATCCTTAATAAATGCTAAAATTAATTTAATTAATAAAATAGTATTTCCATAATAATTTACTGTTCCTCATTGTATATACTTAATGTTGACAGAACTAAATCTTAGTACTGATTAAACTAATTCTTAATGAAGAAATTATTTCATTGAATAACTAATTACAAAATATTATTTTCATTTTCTAATGCCAAAACTTATAAGGCAGGCTTCAATGGATTCTCAAGTTGTTCTAATTATTATTTTAATAAAATATTTTCTTCTTAACTTTCTTTAACTGTCCTTGTAGGTTTTCAACAAAAAATTATTCTATTAGTGAAGTTTATTATCGAATAGAAGAAAATAACAACTGATTCTTGTTATAAGAACTCATTCAATAGATATATTATTCTTATCATTCAAGAAATCAACGCTGAAGATGGTCTACGAACCACAACTTTAATGCGTGACTTTCTAAAATTTGGATTAAATTTAGTATTTAGTCCCATAATTAAATAAATATTTTTATTCCCTCAAATTTTAGAAATATGATTTTAGTCTCCGATAATTTTATATAACACTTTACAAATAATATTAAAAAGCAGATGAAAATTTAAGGGATTAAAATAATATATTTTAAATTTAAAAAATTAAAGACATATTTAAATTTAAATTTAAAGAATTAAAGACATATTTAAACTTAAATTTAATTTCTTTGAGTTAAGATTTTCTGTGTTAATATTTTGTACCTTATCTCCTTTATTTTTAAGTGATCATTAATTTAGGCTATTTTCTTCTCAAAAGTTTATCCACTAAACCTTTATTCTTATTATTTTTAAGTCATAACTAATATTTAAAATTTGTCCCGATTTACTATTACTTTTACTACCCACACTAAAACATTATTTTACCTCTAAATATCTAATCAATTGTTTTACCTCTAGAAACCTAATCAACATATGACGCCAAATTCAAATAGCATCTCATCCCTAACCACAAATTATTCAGTGATTCTTCATCATCAATCAGACTTGCATTTAATTTCACTTGAATGCACTTAATTTCACTTGAATTTCATTTTAGTCATACATAGATCATCCAAATTCCAATAAATAAATAACATAGTTTAGAGTTTGTTTGATTTTTTTCATTTTACTTAGACTAAAATATTGAAAATTACAAAATGAGGAAAAAGAAATATTAAATATAATCGGAGACCCATCAAATTTTAGTATTTTTAATGAATTTCAATCAATAAGAGAAAACATATTTAAAAGGATAAATTGTTCACATTTCTTGCTGGTAATTTCAGTAGAGATTTGTTTCACTGTGACATCTAATTAAATAGTGTCAATCAAGCTCTAACTTAACTAATAGTTTTAAGTTATAATCCAATAATTTAAAAGTTAAAAAAGAAACATAAAATACATTAAATATAGAAGATTATGTCTGGTGTAAAGTCGATTATGCAGGACTAGAGTCATTTTAAAATGATTTTGAGTAAAAAAAGAAAACATTCAATTTAAATATTAAAACAACATTATGATGAAATGTACTTTGGGTTGAATTTTGACTATAAATTAAAAAAAAAAATCAATTATTAGATTGGTCCAATGATTAGAAGAGGAAACTTAACAAAGGAGGATGAGAAGGTCACGAGTTTAAATCTAACTGCTAATTAAAAAAAATAATAATTATTAACAAACATTTAACATTCATCGATTAAAAAAACACAATATTGTTTCAAAAGGGCACGGAAGAGAAGATTTCAGTCATGGACCTTATACAGCATCATGTGTCTCATGCCATCCACATGTGGATGACACTAGAGAATAATGGCCTAACATGATATAATGACTCTTGAAAGGTGATGTACATGACACATTACAATAAAACACTTGACCACAAGGCAAAGAAGTTCCCCATACCAGTTCATGCAAATGACACTTCACTCATCAGACACAAGAGAACCAAGAACAATTTTAAAATTAAACTTAACACAAGTTAACAGGTCGTCCTTGTCATCCTTCAGTGTCATCTTCAGAGCATAGGGTCCCTGCAAAAATGAACACAGACAAAGAAATGAAACCAGTAATGTAAATGTTCAATCTCAACGAAAATCTGTTATCTAAGACTGGGATGAATAAACCAAGATAAGAGAGTTGAAGAAAATTTCAAGTCTTCAGTATAATATATGAAAATCAGTGTTGATTGCTAACTCGACCATGTGTTTGATCTTGAATGCTAAGATCAAGCTCATACAAGACATGAATTATTAGTGGTGGGGGATCATCCTGCTTAGAATCATCCATGCAGCAAAGTTAACCACTTCTAAGGCACAGCTAATCACCATTAGACATTTTCATAACCTCATGATTATTCACCACTTGTGAAGTATATTTACCCAAAAGTGCTGCAAGTATAGATTGATAATTGTATAAACACATTCATTTACTCTTAACCACTTATGACTTGTGAGTCAAAGTTAACCACCATTAGACATTTCAATAACCTCATGACTCTAGTAACCACTTGTGATAAATATTTAACCATTAGTGCACAAGTACATATTGCTAATCACATATACATATTCATTTACTCCTACGTCTTAACCAGTTGTGAGTCAGAGTTAACCACCGTTAAAAGTCTAGGGTTTGCTTATGAAGGAAAAACATACATACAAAGGCTTGTGCATGTATAGAGTATGAGACAATTACACAAACAATAGATTTTTTTACCCCTTCACAAAGCCCTCTAATTGTTTCAAAAAAGGTACACTGACCCTCTCTTAATTTTTTTAAAAAAAAAAAATTAGATTGAGACCCCATAAAGGGTAAAAGTAATGTTGAAAAGGGATATCAAATTCAATCTAAAAAAAGCTCAGGGGTCTGAGTGTAAATTACTTTTAAATCAAATGCACAAGCGAAAATAGTACACAAGCAGTGACTATCACTTAAAAAAGTAAATAAAATTCATGGGGTGTAGCATATATTGCAGGATTGTTCTCTGCCTGATAGAGTTTAAATGCCTTCTTATAATCTATCATAAGAATCATCATAGAATTGCCAATGAGTGGTGATGATTAATAATCACACTTGTAGACTAGCTTCATAAAAATTCTTAAATTCAAAAAAAAAAAATGATGCAGAAATTAGAACCTTAAAAGGAACTTTAGTTGGAAAGATGATTACCAATAACATAATAAGCTAATTCAAGTATAATATGTGCCAAGATATCCCATTCAAAGACAGTTGTACAAAATTAAACATAGATTAAAGATTTGAAGGAAAAAAAAGTAAAACTTCAATCTTTAAAGTAAGAACAACATAAAATTGAGTCAACAAAAGAGTATGGCATCTAGCATCATGTAATCTCCAAAACCAAAATAAAGTGAATAACAAAGGGAAAGCAAGAAAAGAAGTAACAATGTGAAGGATATGACTCAACTATGAACTATTTAACGGGAAAAACAACCTGCTGAATGCCAAACATAACACCACAATACCATACACACCAAACCCACTCAAGAAAGGTACACAAACTAACCACAATCAAATTACTTTTTGAGTCATTCCCAAAAAACAAAATACTTTTAGTCCACAGAGACCACTAATTTAGACAAACAGAATGACAAATTGATTCAAATCCAATCTATTACAGGTTCGGTAAACTCTACCTCTATGTCCATCATGGATAAAAATAGCATTGTGATGTATCCTATTTGCATGTTCACTGCATTTACGTGATACATGCTACTGAGAGAAAACAAGATTGCTTTTAAAATATATCTCTATATAGGACAGTCGATTATGTGAAAGGAGATTGGTTTGGATGTTCTTCTATAACAAACCTACTTTTCAGAAGGCAAAATTCATTTTTGTAAAAGAATTACATGTGAGGATCTACTGGAAGGGGTATTATTTAATTACTCTTGATGAAAGTGAATTTAACACTGCATTAATTTTTAAGTTACAAACCCAAAAGGGATGGTAAATTTCATGATAGGATGATACTTCTAGAAGAGGAATGTTAGCAATGCACTGTCTAGACTCTATTATTAATTAGAATTTATTGGAAACTACAAAATCACAAGGGCTCATAAAAAATGGAGTGAGATTCACACAATTATATGATGCCCAACAAATTCCAGTCAATAATAAAAAGTTTGTTGCTAACATTTCTCTTCTTAGAATGTCTATTGCATTTCTAAGAGTGTTTATTTTATAGATTAAAACTAACCGGTGGAGTAATTGAAGGCAATGTTTGGGTGTGAGAAATAACAAAATTGTTATTTTGAACAGGACAAGCTACTTCTTTGCAAAGATCAATATATTCTGTATGGACGGGCACCCCAAAGTATGAAACTCCAATAACCACCTCTCCACCGGAAATAGGTTGACCTGCATGAAGGGTAGACAGAAACTCCACTTATATTTCATTAAAATAGATAAGTGACACATTGCATTGATTAAGAGCAAGTGAAATGAGTCAAAAATAGATGGCAGAAGTCCTCTAAATCATTTGCAAACAACAGATGTTTAAATGAATTATTATGTTTACACATACTTAAACACAATATTGAAATGTAAGTAAGTAATGTAACTTTTAGTGGTCTACTTAACATACATAAATGCAACTTCAGAATACTGCAATCCAAGTAGAATAAAATTTGATTCAAATTTGAAAAACAGAAAAAAATAGATATACCACAATTCATAAATAAGAAGAAAAAGGAGAGAGAGACTACCAGAAGAAGCAAAGATCTTAAAGGTAGCCGGGTCACCGCTCACCACAGGGTTTGGTAATATTTCAATGCCAGATACCTTAACAGGATAGTTTCCCTTCTTATCTACAAAGATTTTTTAGCAGAAAAATTCAATAGACAGAAAGGTATAACCATAACCTAAAAGAAATCTAAACAAACATGAACATAGATATAACAGTTGCCACCACTTCATGACATCATCACAGTGCCACAATCACACAAATTAATCCAGAATAACAGATTCCAATTCCAGATAAAAACTTAATCCAAACCCCTCAAAAAAACTTTCTTTTTTTTTTTTCTTCATAAAATCAATTAAACTTGCAGGACCATGCCCTTCAAGGTTTTTACATAAGCCCCAACAACAATTAGGTCACAAGGTCAAAACTTTTGGCGCGTCCCCTTATTTTGACCGTTTTGACCACAATTTCCAGCAATATCAAGAATCAAAACGAAACTGCTACCATAATTTAAAACCTTGATGCACTTAGAGGGGAGAAAAAGGAGTAGAAAACAAACTAATTATTATTAACAAAGAGAAGTAAAGTCAAGCATTAAAACATAGAGTTGTAATGATGTATTGAACTAATCGAGATTAATTCTTAATGAAAACGATAATAACAAAAAGTCAGAGAGAGAGAGAGAGAGAGATGAAGTACCACAATAAGTGTATTTAACTTTAGCGTGAGCGGGGAAAGATAAAAGGAAGAGACTGGATAAGAAAAGAAGAAGGTAGGATTTGGGAAGAGAGTGAAACTCCATCGATTATTGCTACCAAAAGCAGGGTTGAAGAAGAAGAAGAATAGAAGAGAGAGAGAAAGAGAGTGAGAGTGAGAAGAAACATACACAACATTTTTTCTTATGATATTATCGAAATATGCTGGGCCCCACCTGTGTGTACCAACTCATGAAACCAGACACAGATTAACGTAATAATAAAGGGACCAATGTCTCTGCATTATAATTATAATTATAATAAGGTTTTTGTTTATTTAACAGTATCGAATATTTTTAATTTTAGTGTACTGTTTTATGTATATATTTTTTAAAATTATATTCAAATATAAAAATTAAATTTTTTTATTATTTAATTAATTTATCATATAATAGAACCGTGCTTATTTGATCGGATACTTTTATTTATTGAGGAGATTTTTAAAATTTCTGTCATTTTAATTTTTATTAATTCCATGATTTTGCTAAAACAGTTATAAAGTCATTAATTTTTGTAAAAATGGTTTAGAAAATAATTATAATCAAGATTCATTATATATAATGAATTATTGAAATAATTTAATCTTTGTAGCTTTCTAGAAATATATATATATATATATATATATATATATCGGCATTTGTATATTTTCTACTTGTAATTTTTAATAATATCTAGAAAATATTTTTATTTTATTTTACTTTTGAAAATTTTCTTAAAAATATTAACAGTAAACTTTTTTGTAGAGGTTTTATTTTATTTTTTATAAAATTAGAGATAACAGTTAGTAAACTTATATGATATGAAAAGGAACAAAATATGAAATACATATATTAAGATGAACCAGGGCGTGCAGCACATGGCATCTTTAATAAAAATAAAAGGGGTGTAGCTGTCAGGGCTGGTGCACCCTCTATCGTAGCCTATTTTTGTAAATTTCACTTGTTATTTTCCTTATTTGTTGCTTCACCTTTTTTTGATTTTTTATTTTCAAATAAATTTTCAGTCCGTAGTATTTCAAATATTTTTTTTATTTTAATTCTTATAAAAAAAAATTAGTGTGTTTAAGTTAATTTTTTTTTAAATAGTTAAATGAAAACCTTTATGGTAGTTAAAATAATTTTCCTAACAATTAAAAATCACACTAAATGGTTCTTATGTAACTAGTTAATGAAAATGTTTAAAAAAATTTGAAGGATTTAAAAATAATTCAACAAAAAATGATGAACAAAATATTCTATTCATGAGATTTCATTACTTTAAAAATAAAATATTAAAGAAAATTTTGTAACAAAATTGGTTAGATGATTGAATATTAAAATTCTTTTAAAAAAATTAAATAGATTTAAGGTTAAAAAATATAACTGAGCAATATTTTCCGGTAAGCCTAACACTATGCAAATCAACAAATTTAAACTTGACCTAATAAATCATACCATAATAAATTTAATCATTCTATCAAAACAGTTATCTAAAATTTGAATGTAAATAATAACATAGTTTTAAATATATATATATATATATATATATATGTGTGTGAATATTTTTATATTTATTAGTAATTTTACCACAAATAATGATAATTTACATAAAAAATTTCATTATTATCATGCTTTACTTTTAAATATAAAAATAATACAAGATCATTTCGTTACACCAACTACGCAAATTAGTTAGTGAGTTTCAACTATTGAACAACAACCCAATTCGGTAATGCTACAATTGCAACTAAATCTTATGTTTTTCAGTCGGCCAAATAATGATATGTTTGGAAATTAGAAGAAGCAATATCTTAAATACGTCCATCAAATTCTTTAATTAAAATATTTTTAAATAGTTAATTTATAGTAATCCAAATTTTGAATTAAGAGATTAAATTCCTTGTTCTTGGTTGAAAGTTTCTTATTATTTGAGATTATGACAAGATTCAAGTTATTCGAGAATAATTCCCAATTAACTGGATACACCTGAATTCCATAGTTCGTTCTTTGAGAATATACCCCAGCAAAAACTTCAAATTGCCAAATATTTGGATAATCACTTTCCTTAGCCGTTAGAAGACTGTTCCTTTACTCGACATAAGGCAGAGTAATAACAATAAAAACTGAGCTAAAATTGAGAGGCTTAAAAGTAACTAACAATATAGTAAAGCGTTTTCAGTATCACAGTCATTGATCAAACACTACACACTTTTATAGTCCACATTACGGTTATAACATCATCACAATCACTGACTCAATTCTTTCACCAGAAATGAGTCATTACTGCTGAGCACATTGTACCCTTTGTGCACCACCAGGCATATCATCATCCTCATCATATGCCTCTTGAGCTTGCTGTTGCTGCTTCCTCCTAGTCTCCTCCTCCATGTTAACGTCATGAAGTGTTGTCTCCTCACACTCATCCAACTCCATGTCTGTCAACTGTGAAGAAGGCTTTGGCGGCAGAACTGCCACCAAGGCCTTAACCTGATCAGGATTCAGAGAATCAGGGAATTCCACAGTGAAGTGGATGTATAATTTCCCCTTCATGAATGGTCTCTGGTACATGGGCATTCCCTCATCATTTATAGCTTTGTATGAATCTGCATGTATAACAAACAATATAGAGAGAATTTTCTTAGCACATATTAAAACATACAAATTAAACACAGGTCAGGTGCAAATCATTCACATACCAGGCTTGACAACTTCCCCAGGATTTGATTTTATAAGAAGCTGACGGCCATCCAAATGGGTCAGCACAAACTGGAAGCCACATAAGGCCTCAGTAAGGGACAAAGTGTGCTCTACAAAAAGGTCCTCAGCCTTTCTTTTGAATTTGGGATGTTCCTTCTGCTGAAGGACAAAGACAATATCGCCAGTAACTGTGTCCGGCTGCAAAACACAAACAACTCAAGGGTCATTATAAATTCGGGAATCCACAAAACTCAATATTTAACACTATGATTCTCATTGTAACATACCGCCTCATCAGCTTCACCAGGGAATGTTATCTTCTGCCCATTCTGCATTCCTTTTTCCACAATAACCTCAAGAACTTTTTTCTCTTGAACAACCTTCTCTCCCTTGCACTGAGGACAGCGGTCTTTGTCATTGATAGTTTCTCCAGTACCCTTACATTCATTGCAAGCATGCTGCATCTGCTGAATCATGGACGGACCAAGGTGCCTTATAGAAACCTTCATACCAGTTCCTTGACAACCAGCACACTTCATTGAAGCACCAGACTTAGAACCCTTGCTGTAAACATTATACAAGCAAATAATGTAAGAATCCCAAGCCTGAATCACGAAACAATTACACAAACTATAATATTTAGTCTATGTTCAAATTAACCAACATTGTACTTTTAAGTCCACAAAAGTAAATTTCCCCTAAAACTTTAGTGTTAAAACATCACAACCAAACACTCAACATACCCACAAACCATAAAACTAGTCTTCGTCTATACTTTAAGTTAATCAACATTGTATTTTTAAAGTAAACTTTCTATGCCTAACGGTGAAAATTATAGAGAAATACTAGCAACAAACTCCTTTCGAACAACTAGGATCTACAAAATAAGTGATTCCTAATAAATTTCAATAAATACGGACCAATTCTAAAGTGTAGGCCAGAAGAAGTATTTTAAAGTATGTTGCTATCCTTGTCACGACTTACACAAACTTCTCATGCAGTTGTTGCATACATAAAAAAACCCACTATGCATGATAGATTTGTAATTACATGACATGACATTATTAAAATCCTTCTCAGTTCCAGTATATAGACTATTTACCCCACTTCTAAACCCAGAAAACAAATTTTCCCCAAAAATTTAACTGATAATTATCAATCAAAACCAAACAAAACTGGTAATATACCCACCCAGTGCACTTGGAGCATATAACATTTCTGGAGAGGGAGAGCTTCTTAGAAGTTCCAAGGTAAAGGTCCTCCAGAGAGACCTTAAGAGGGTGAACCACATCTTCTCCGCGTCTCTGTCTCCTACCTCGACTACTACCACCTGTTCACAAACCCCATAATAACCCACTTAACAAAAACAATTATCAATCAATCAATCAACCAAAGTAAACAAATACATTCATTCATCACATCAATAACCAAACCTGATCCAAAGGGACTCCCACCACCAAAGAAAGAGGAAAATATATCAAACGGATCATGGCCACCGCCACCACCCATTCCTTCCTTTAGCGCATCCTCACCATACTGATCATATATCTCACGCTTCTCAGGATCACTCAGAACCTCATAAGCATGTGCCAGCTCCTTAAACTAAACCACACAAACCACAACATAGTAAGCCTCACCTCAATCACTCACAACATAATAAACCTCAACCACAATAAACAACACAACCTAAACTCATAATTTCAGTATACAAACTAAACTCAAAACACTCATAATTTTCCATAAAAAGAGCCCTAAATCAACAAAAAAAAAAAAAAGGCAAAATCGGAACTAGAAAAGTACCTTCTCGGGATCACCGCCCTTATCGGGGTGATTCTTGATGGCGGCTTTCTTGTAAGCCTTTTTGAGATCATCCTGTGAAGCGGTCTTAGAGACACCAAGGATTTCGTAATAGCGCGTGTTGTCGCTCTTCTTCGGTGCTCTCCCGAACATGTTTTAGAATTCGAAGATCGAAATTGGAAACCCTAATTTCAGGAAGCGAAGAACAACAACAGTGAAGAACTTAGATCCAAACCAAGCAAGCGAGAGAAAGAGTAATAACACCCTAGCTTCTGAATATTAGGGGTTACACTTTTTATATTTACGTTTATGTTTTATTATTTTGTTTTTGAGTTTTTAAAGGATGCGATTAATGGACGGTCAAGATGACGCGTGGGTCCCACTGGAGAAGGGTCTAGAATTTTTGTTTACCTGTTTAGGTGAGGTTGGGGTTAGAGGCGTGTACCCTGATTTTGTTCTAGATCCTTCCTGTAAGCTCTGGGAAATACTAGAGATTTTCTTGGCACAATTAGTTTCTCTTAAGTAGTGGGTTTCATTAATAAATTACATTTTGTGCAAATTACATTTTTTATTCTTCAATTAATAAATTAAATTAATTTTTTTTTAATTTATTTATCATCATAATATGTTATTTATCAATGATGTAAAACAAGTAGTAGAGGTGATACTTTGGTATATATATTTATTTAGATTAATTATTTTAAAAAAATTACATTTATATTTCATTTATTTTGTGATATTATATATATATATATATATATATATATATATATTATTATTATTCCATTTGTTTTGAGATCTTCCTGTAATATTTTTTAAAAAGTTAATCAGATAAGTGTGATGCATAAAAAAGTGTTATTATAATGTTTTTTTTAAAATAATGAATATTTTTGTGTAAAAATAAAATTAAAATTGATATTTATAAAATATAGTAAAATTATAAAAAAAATTAGTATAATTTAATTTATTCTTTACTCTTTAATTACTTTATACATTACATTTTTAATTCTTTAATTAATAATTTTTTAAAAAATTTATTTATAGTAGTAATATTTATATGTTACACATTCCTATTTTATATATACACACCCCTGTTAAGAAGAGACCGTCAATATTAAAAGTTACATATTTGTTAAATTTACGGTTTATATTTATGGATCTCAGTCACTAATTATTTTATTTTTAGAATTTTATTAATAATTAATATTAATATTCTACGTAATATTGGTAACACGAACGCGGTATAATAACGTAAATAATATTTGAAATTAATTATATTTTTAGTGTGTGGTTCAATTTTTTTTTAAATTTGAACCAATTTAATTTAACTATTAAGGAATTAATTTAGATAGGATTAAATTAATTTGCACAATAAAACAAATAATTTTTTTTAAAAGAGATTACAATAAATATATGTCTAAGGTCCTAAGTTATTTTAGTTTATCAAAAAATAAATTCATTTTACTTTTAATTTCTTCTTCTACAAATAGTTATTAAAAAATTAGATTTATTATAGATTTTCAATTGTTTCAAATTCAATTCTTTAATGTTTAAAATTTTTATAACGGTTAGATTGTTACGGTACAATTGTAAGTATCAAAATTGGGTTTAGACCATTAGTGTTAGTATATTATTAAAGTATTAAAATAATAAAATAAATTAAATATAAATAATAATAAAATAAATAATTATAAATTAATTTTTTAATATTTAATAGATTGATTTAGATTTTTAAATATAAATCCGTTGAACTAATTAATGACAGATTTGATAGATTGATTAAGTATGGTCGGAACAGGTAAAATATTAATAAATTTATTGCATTAATTTAAAATATTTATCATTTTTAAAAAATATTATCATAATAAATATTTTCCCCACGGTAAAGAAAATAAAGATTAAGCTGTAGTAACTACAGTGCATTCAACACTTCAAATAATTATCATAATTTATATGTTTGTATATAAGATATTCTTTATTACTCAAGTTCTTTTTTTATCTTTTTCTACTCTCTTTTTTAAATAAGGAGTCTAGTTGAATTTGGTTCAACATGTCGTGAATAAGTCCTTTGACAGTCTATCATGAATAAGAAAAAAGAAAAAATCTTTAACAGAACATGGATTTTAAAAAATGACAGATATATATTTTATCTTCCAAAAATTAAACGAATTTAATATTATTCTTCAAATTTTTTTCATTGGTTCTGAATATTTGAAATAATTAGAATTAGTCCCGTATCAGTGATAAAATTTTAAAGAACCAAGGAATGATTTCACGTATTCATAAAAATTTAATAACTAAAACCAGTAAAAAAATTTAAGAACTAAAACCAAATTGAATAATTTTTTTCAACACCAACTTTGACCATTTTTAGTTTCTAACAATATTATTTCTTCTCTTATCTTATATATCATTTCAGAACGAACCATGTTTCATAACTAGGTAACACTGATTAGGTGTACTAGGTTGTTTTCCATGTGCCACCTTAATCCCCTCCTACAATCCCACCATAGTAACCAAGGAAGGATCCTGAAATGGCAACGTTAATATTTCTTACAAAATTTGCCACCATTACAATACTTTAATTACCCTTTCCTCTTATAGTATCCCACAACCCCCACTTCCACAAAGTTTGTAACTTTACACTGTAGGATAAAAACTAGCCACACCCCATTAGTACTTTAGAAGCCAGTAGATTCAAACTCTAAAGAAACCAAATAAAAAACAAAGCTTGGCATATTCCACCACCACCACACCATCATCATCATCAAATCCAAACATAACAATGGCACTAAAAAGGGCATTGTGGTTTGTGATGCTGACACTCTCTGTAGTTGTTGCTGCAGCTGCCAGTAACACCAACAAGGTGTACCAGCCTTGTGCTGATGCAAGGATTCAGAGATCTGATGGCTTCACTTTTGGCATTGCTTTCAGTTCAAAGGATTCTTTCTTCTACAACCAGTCCCTTCAACTCTCTCCCTGTGACCGTCGTCTCTCTCTTGCATCCTCCAACTCACAACTTGCTCTCTTCCGTCCTAAAGTTGATGAGATCTCTCTACTCACCATCAACACTTCCACTTTCTTCCCTGTGAGTAATAGTATTGTATTTTGTATTGCATTTTCGTAACCATCTATTTGGTCTTCTTCTTTGAGCTTCTTATTTGGTCTTGGCTCATTGAAAATCATGTTATCCATTTATTTCTCTTGCTTGTGTGACTGAAATCTCAGTTTGACATTGATGTTTGACTCTCTTTTGTTGAAATGTTTGGAACTTTGAGGTGACTTGTTGATTGTATTTGAAGAGATTTTTTTTGTTGTTCTGAGTATTCCAGCTGATAGCTAAAGATCATTCCCTCCAATTCTAGAGATTCATTTGGAGGTAGAAAGAATAAGATCCTTTTATAGAAAATGGGGGATGATATTCTTGTATGAATAAGGGATCTCCTTAAACTAAAGTTAGATTTCACCAACATCCTTTTGTTTATTATTTTTCTACACAAAATCCCCTTGTTATTTGCAGAATATCATGCTGACATTACTTCATAAGTTATACTCACTTAATTTTTTAAAAATATTACTGTTATATTATAAGGGACAAAGGTAATGCTGAAGAACAAAGGACGTTCAATTTCAAAAAATACCGGAAGTCTAAGTGAAATTTATTCTATTTGATATGTTGGTATTCTATTGTCATTGTAGAATATGGGATAATGGGATTGTGATTTCTGGTCAATTGGTCAATGATTGGTAAGTGGGGTATTTCTGTGTTTGACATTGACAATGTGACTTATCCCAGTTGTTGTAGTTTCAATAGTTGATATAGAGATTGTTTTCCAACTGCTTATTCATACTTTCCTGTGATTATGATGGTGAGGGTTCAGTGGATGTTGTAGTGGTGTCATTTATAGGTTTATTTCTATTGGTTTTTGCTGGAGAATATAGATTTGGGCCCGGAATATGTGGTTAGGTGTAGAAATAAATCTTTGTACATGTGGAACCAACCAGTGTACCCAAATTTTTGTGCTCATTATGGCAAGAAATTAATCAATCTGAGAGGTTAAGAATGAAGGTGTGGTTCTTGAGGTTGTCGAATGTCATAAATTTAGTTTTAAAGTTTTTTAAATGAGGTGAGAGATTATTGGCTATTTTTGGTACATGGAGGAGAAATTATGTATTTTGAGACTAAAAACAATATCTGGCACAACATAACCATACAATGCCCACCCTGTCCTGCAAACCCCTTAATGAAGTTAGGTACAATGTCAAACATGACCAGTTGTCTTAATATCTAGTTCAATGCAGAGGTTATGGTTCCAAACTGTCACTTTCATTTGTTTTTCCAATATGCCAGTTGCCACTAGTTTTAACATCTCACTGAAGCAAGTTTTCTACTTTTACAACCATCTTTAAGTTTCATAATGCATGCCAAGGTACAGGTGAGACTAATTATATCATATTCTCTGCATTGCTAATTAAATATTTTCCCTGTTGGTCAGTGCCTTATAGGCTTGTAATAGTCTTCAATTACAAGTTGCAACCACAATGTATTGTCTTACTGTGTTGACCTGTCGCTATATCCCCTTATCCTTGTCTTAGCTTCAACTTGAGCCACTCCTTATTGCACATTTTGTACTGACTAAAATAATACTCTCAAGTTTGCTGTATCTATATCATCATTGGTCAAATTAAACCACTCCTCACTGGTTATTAAACTTGAGTGCCACACGTTGCACCAACTAAAATTACTCTCAAATGCAGCTTCTGTCTCTTTGTTTGCCTATATTTAGTTTGATACTCACGTCACCGTGACATCAAAAGCTAAGGTTGTTGGTTGCAATCACCCTGTTTTACTGTTGTTTGTATGCAGAATTCAGGCAAACTCTTGGTATTTCTGTTTCTTTTTGACGTGACAAGTTTAATTAACATGGTTAACATGTTCATCTGATACAAAATATTGAAAATAAATGTTAAAGTTAAGATAGTGAAGTTAAATTGTTGGGGATCTTAACCCACATTTTTAAGATTAACAATCACTCTCAACTATTAGGATAGCAATTTTGCTCTGATCGTTCTCGAATGTGATCAATATTTAGCCTTGTTCAGATGCATAAATACAGAAAAACAATTACTATGAATCCAATAACAGGTAGCATAATCTGGAGTCTACGAGGAGGCTGCTATTGTTGGAAAGAGAACATGTGATTTATATATGAATTTGAAACTTGAAAGACCTATAGTGCAAACTTGTTAGTAATCAAATGGCTTCTCTTTTTCTTTAGAAAATTCAAATTCAGTACAGATTGCTTGGTTGACTTTGAGTATTGGAGGAGGTTATGCTCAAAATACATGTTTCTAATCCAGAACCAAATCACCAACGAATTTCTTGTGTTCAGAGATTATGACTTATTACTTAGTGTTGGAGATCCCATGTTGCATTACAAGCCAGTTTTGTAGGGTTGAGTTAGACTTATAACCCATATTTCAATATGGTATTAAAGTCTATCTAAAGATTGTTTGTTGTTGTTGGGTTTATCGTGCTACCCGTTTTTAGGCGAATATTGGACCACCTGCTTGTCTAGTCTCCATATTTAAGATGTTTTTTTCTCCTCTTGGGTACAAAAATTAGTCCCCCAGAGCAAAAATGACAACCATGAGAAGCTAAAATAAAAGTTGCATGAGTAGTAGTGTCATGGAAATAATTAACTCCCAATTTTCATTTTTCATCATGATAAATAGGATAATTATGGTGGATATATGGTCGCCTTTGCTGGAAGGAAATATGCTGCCCGTTCTCCGCTTGCATTTGTTGCAAACAGCACATATACAGTGACTAGTTTTACCCTGGTAAGAGTTGTAATCATGGACCTCTAGAGTTGGGTTTTTGGTTCCTTGTTGAAAAGACTTTACTTTCCATTTGATCAGGTGCTAGAGTTTAAGAGGGGTAGGCTGCAAAACTTGTACTGGAAGAGAGATGGCTGTTCTTCATGCAAAGGAAAATCCAACTTTGTTTGCCTCAACAAACAAGACTGTGCAATCAGAACATCATCTTGTAAAGGCAGAGGAGGTTCAGTAGATTGCAGTCTTGGAATTCAGCTAGCATTTTCTGGTACAGACAAGCATCTCTCAGTGCTTAACTCGTGGTATGAAGTGGAAAACATGCGCCAGTACTCTCTCTATGGCTTGTACTCAAATCTAAGGGACTCTCTCAGCAGCCAGTATAACAAATTCTTTTAACAACAACAAAAAATTCTTTCCTCTGATTATTTTGTTTGTCTGGAATGGTATTGTAACTTCTGTAACTATTGTTCTTTATCTTCTCAACTTGTTGTTACTTTGGACATTTTTTTGCCTTACCAATATTTGGTTTACAAAACCGTAAGTGAAAAATGTGTACACTTTAGTAGGCTGCAAGTGCCTTGATTCTACACATTAAATTATTTAAACAAAAATTGGTCAACATTTATTATAATTATTTTTTATGTGAAAATTTTATTTTAACTAACTCTGTTGAAATTTTTTACTATTTTTAAATATATATGATTCTATTTATTTATTTTATTTTTATGTTTATGACCTATGTACTGCCTTGGTAAAAGCAGTTGTTTTTTAATGCACAGTAAAGCAGTGATATTGTAATTTGTACTTTATTTTTTATACAATATATTTCATGTATATTTGGTAAAAAAGAAATTATACCGCAGTCTAAATCGAATAAAAATAAAAATTAACACAATAATGTTCATGTACCTGTAGTAATGTTTTTTAATATATAATTTTATTTTTAATAGTTAATATGCCTTTCTTTTATAAATTCGTCATTAAAAATATTGTTAATATTTATACTGAAATATTTATCATTTCATGAACTTGTATTGAAAATAGTTAAATTGAACACAGTTCTAATATTTTTTATTTTACAAAAACAGGAAACAAGGAATAAAATAAAACCCAACATATTTCCCAAATTTAATTATTTTAAAAATGAAAATTATTTTAAGAAAATGAAAATAAAAAATCTAAAAAATTAAATATATATGTATATATATAATGTCAATATAAACTTATTTAAATAGATATGTAATAAAAATTTTGATTATTTTATCCCAGTATTTAATAATATACGAATCTGAAACCCTAAAGTACAAAATCTGAAACTGAAAGCGTTAAAGTTGAAGAAAGAAAGAAAAGGAACCGAAACAGGAAGAAGAAGAAGAAAGAACAGTGTGTGGCAGCAATGGGGAAGAAGCAGAAAGAGATCCAAAAAACAGGGCTAGGTCGTGCCCTCGTGAAGCAGCACAATCAGATGATCCAACAAAGCAAAGACAAGTCACGCTTCTACAGAAAGAAGGTTCTGGAATCCTTCACCGAAGTCTCCGACATCGACGCCATCATCGAACAATCCCTCCCCGACGCCGCCGCCTCCGCCTCCGCCACCGTCATTAGCCTGTGAGTCTTCTTTCTCTTCCTTCCCCATTCATAAGCTGAACGTTTTGTGATGTTTGTTATAGTTCTGTGAGAGTAGTGATGCAGGTTCTGTGAATGATGAAACGACGTCGCCTGAAGAAGTTAGGAAGCAGCAGAAGCTAGAGGAGGCGCTACATGCTGACAAACTCCGTGTTCCGCGCCGCCCGCCATGGACTCCCGATATGTCCGCCGACGAGCTCAATGCCAGCGAAACGCAGGCTTTCTTGACTTGGCGTCGCAATTTGGCGAGGTTAAAATTAACTTATGCATAAACTATTTTGTACCAGTTTAAGATATCTCATTTGTTTTCTTCTTAAGCTGATTTTGAATTTAGCTTATAGGAGGAGTTTAATGAACTTTATACTGGATTTTGGGGACTAAGAATTTAATTTTTGTTACTGACTTTGATTGGAAGATTATTTGGCTAAATGATTTGTAAATGGTTTTAGTTTTCGTTGGTTGGTGTTTTAGGCTTGAGGAGAACAAGAAGCTTGTCCTTACACCATTTGAGAAGAATCTGGACATATGGAGGCAGCTTTGGCGGGTTGTTGAGCGTAGTGATCTGGTAAGTTGCATTCATCTTTCTAGTTTTATGGGTTAATAGAGAATTTTTTTACTTTTAAAAGAAATAAATTGTTGTCTTTTGAGGCAAGTTGCTGGAATTCTTTTGGGAATCATGATATCTTGATTTGGTTATGTTTGATACTGTAATGTAGATGATAATTACCTAGTTATTATGATAATGGTTCTCATTATTATGGATATGATTGATTGCCAAACAAGTGCATTGGCTTATTCCATGCAGTATTTCTCAGTGTTGACTAGTCTTTCATGCTGTTAAGCAAATAAGCTTTTTCTCTCTCATTGTTTTGTTTTTCTGTTGGTGAGTTCAGTCTCTTCCATAATTTTATTTTCCAGGGAAAACACGGGCAGTATTTTGTAATGTTCAAATATAATGGAGCTCCCTTTTTCCATTTAAGATGGTTGTTACTAGCGTGTTAATAGATGCAGAAGTAATTCCACAATACTGTGTGATCCTTTGTTACTGTTTCTTGTTTAACTGTTTTACATATATTGGTTAGATTTCTAGCTGCCCTTTTCTTTAATTTGGCTTGTTATTCAAATAAAAAGAAGGGTAAAAGGCTAAAAAACTTGGATCATGAGCTGCAAATTGAATAAGGATTGGATCCTGATAATTAAAAAGGTTTTGCTTAAAACAATCTCATGATCCAACTTCCTAAACAAGAAAGAAATGCTCTATTTGGGAAACTGAGATTGTGGATAAGTTCCCTCATTTTATTCCTCCCCAGATTTACATTCATTCTTTTCTTTATATCAATATTTTCAGTAATGTATTTGTATATATGTAGAAATATCCATAATGTAATTTTTTTAATCTGATATTTGTTATCTTGTTTATTTGAGATTAAATGAAATCTTTAAGTTGATTATCCTCTCACTTTTTTTATCAGCTTGTTATGGTCGTTGATTCCCGAGATCCACTTTTCTATCGTTGTCCAGACCTTGAGGTGAGATTTTTTTTCCTTCCACAGGGGAATGCTAACTTGACATCTCGATAGATTTGCTAGGCTTGAAGCAAAGCTGAAAACTGACTGATTAGGATCAGATATGCTTTGCATTATATATTCTTTCACGACAGCTTTAATGTAGTGAAGTTTAAAACAGTCAAATCATCCCTTCAGATCCTCTACTTCTAAGTTTCAAAACATTGTAGATTACTTTAATAATCTCAGTAAATGTGTAACAAGCAATAATGAGACAGATTTGATCAGACATTGAACATCCGTAATCTGTGTAGCCTACTTTAGACCTTTCTTATCTTATCTTTGTTTTTTTTTAAAAGAGTCAGTATTGTGTGTGCCAAACATAATCTGTTCTGCACCAATTTTACTTTTGGACAGGCTTATGCACGTGAGGTTGATGAGCATAAACGCATATTGCTTTTGGTTAATAAGGCAGATCTTTTACATGCTTCTATCAGGTTTGGATGTCCCATTCCCATATAAGGTTTATAGTGCATCAAATCGTTGCTCTTGGTTTTGTTTCTTGCCTTATGTTTTGTCCTCTCTTTCCTATCTTTTTTCTGCAGAGAGAAATGGGCAGAATATTTTCGTGCTCATGATATTCTCTTCATCTTCTGGTCGGCTAAAGCTGCTACTGCAGTCCTGGAAGGCAAAAAGCTTGGTTCATCATGGGAGGATGATAACATGGGGAGAACTAATAGCCCAGACACAAAGATATATGGAAGGGATGAACTTTTGGCCCGTTTACAATCAGAGGCAGAAGAGATAGTTAACAACAGGAGGAGAAATTCAGGCTCCTCTGATACAGGACCATCTAACCTTAAACCCACTTCTGAAAACACTGCTGGTAGTTCATCATCGAGTAACTTAGTTGTGGGATTTGTTGGATATCCTAATGTGGGGAAAAGCTCAACTATTAATGCTCTGGTTGGTCAAAAACGGACTGGTGTCACCTCTACCCCAGGGAAAACAAAGCACTTCCAGACATTAATTATCTCTGATAAGCTGACCCTTTGTGATTGTCCTGGATTAGTTTTCCCATCTTTCTCAAGCTCAAGGTATGAGATGATTGCTTGTGGGGTGTTACCTATTGATAGGATGACTGAACACAGGGAATCTGTCCAAGTTGTAGCTGATAGAGTCCCAAGACATGCCATTGAGGAGATTTATAAGATCAGGCTTCCTAAACCTAAGTCATATGAGTCCCAATCCCGCCCTCCTCTTGCAGCTGAACTTTTGAGAGCATATTGTGCTTCTCGTCGGTACGTTGCCTCTAGTGGGCTCCCTGATGAAACCAGGGCTTCCCGTCAGATATTGAAAGATTACATTGATGGGAAACTGCCTCACTATAAAATGCCTCCTGGTACATCATCAAACAAGGAACAAGCTTTGGAAGATCCCACTGGACATGACTCAGATGACTCACATGCATCAGATTCATCTGGCATTGAAGATTCTTCAGATGTTGAGAGTGAACTTGCACCAAATCTTGAACATGTATTGGATGATCTAAGTTCATTTGACATGGCTAATGGACTTGCTCCAAAAAGTACTACTGTTAAGAAGCCTAAGGCATCTCATAAGCACCATAAAAAGCCACAAAGGAAAAAAGATCGTGCTTGGAGAGTAGGAAACGATGATGCTGATGGAACGCCAATTGCAAGAGTCTTTCGGAAGCCAGCAAATACAGGTCCTCTGAAGGTTCGATAAGGCCAATGGGCCGTACTTCTGGTTTTTGTACAACAGTTATCTGTTAAACCCATATATTCATTTGTTAATCTGAGGTTAATTATGTTGCGGAAATAGATGACGTGAGCAAGGAAGTGTTTGGGAAAATGTCACACGATCACAACAATGAGTTTTTGTTCTTATTAATGGTTTGAATGTTGTCTAGTACTGGAAAAATGGAAAGTTGGGTGCATTTGTGTTTTTCTGTGTACTTGTGAGATGAGACTAGGCTGAAATATGGCACATAAATGAAAGAAGCAAAAGGATTGATTGAATTTCTTGAGGAATTGAAGTATCTATGTGAACATAATTTATACAGATAGGTAGAATTTGCTCAATGCACATAATTTATGCGTGGATTTGTTTATTTCTATGTTGATATTTGTCGATGGGTGCTTTTATATATATATATATTATATAACTGATTTACCCCAGGGGTAAGCACAGGAGAGTTATTTTTTTGTTACACTAAATTCCTTTGTTTTTGTAAAATTTCATAAATATCTATTGTTTCTTTTACTCTTATACAAAATCTCTTTGATTGTTTAAAAAATGTTATACTGGTGTTCCTTAATTTTGAAAAATATTACCTTGACACTCTGTCACAAGTCTAAAAGTAACATAGGACTACCAAGTGTAATATTGAAAAAACCCTTAATTTACTCTTTATTTTATTTTCTTAATCAAATGATGATAGATATCTGTGAGAAATGTTAGATTAAGAGAAAATATACAATTAAAAAACTTTAAAGAGATGATTTTTGAAATAACTGTTAACCGTAGTAAATGTCAAGTTTTGTTCCTCCTCTGTATTAGTCACAGAGGATGTAAAAACAGTGGTTTCATATTTATATGTCGCAAGAGTGGTTCCATATGAAGGCAACAGTTGATAAATTGGCTCATTGCTGACAAACAGAAAATGAAAGGAAGTGAATATGCATAAAAAAAAAATTCAAAAAATGAATTTGTCATTGTCATCATCTTGAAGATCTATGTTGAATGAATGTGCTTCTAAAGTAAACCTGAAAAGACATACATACAACCCTGTCCAGCAAGAAGGTTACTTCCGGCTTCATGATTTTATATCTTTTCTGTGGTTTAGTGGCACAGGTTACACAGCACGCATAACTATTTCGGCATACTTGTATATGCTTTATTAGTTACTACATATTTATTTGTTTAGAGTTTAGGTAGCATTGTGGTTATTTGTTGAACCAATATTCAATCGGGTCATTCTGGCTTGGGAATAATGCTTTCCACCTGCAATGTTGACATACTAATTAACCTATTTTTATTTGTATCATGGCCAAATATTTTTATTGGGCAATACAGTACAAAAATTTAAAGTTTAATTAGTTTAGAAATAATATAATTATAAATTAACAAATAACATGATAATATACTAATATTTTGGTAGTTTCTTGAAATCACTAAAAAAAGTTATTCCATTGTAAATATTCAAGTATTTAGAGATACTAATATTGAAAAGAGTGAAGACAAGTGATGTATAAAGAAGAATCTCATTTTAAACCAAGTCGGATATGCTGGAGAGAACTTTAAGATTTAAAACTAACAATCATCCTTAACTGCCAACTTTTATTTGTGTTGCTGCAACCGGTTCAGTACATGTTATTGGTGTTTCAATTTTCTAGGCTAAAATGAGTTCATGGTTGGAACAAGGTAGTATGGAGAAAATATTTTGTCTGATTCACTGATCCAATAATAAAAAGAGAAATATTCAGGGATTAACTGTAATAAAAGCTACCACAAGACTACTTCATAGAAAAAAAATTAATAATTGACCATGTATAATTGATTATTTGTATAATGAAAATGAGTATTGAGACTATAATGAAAATGAGTATTGAGTCGGTGGCTGTTCAAAAAGTATTTGAAAAGTGTAATTCCTTGGTAGAGATGATCCTGCCGACTCCATCATTACTAATCAGTGATTCTACAATACTAATGTTACACTCATTTGGTAGCAAATATCTCGTAGCTCAGGTTTTAGCACCACTGATTCCTTCTCCTTGCACACTGCAACTTTGAGATTACTTGTATAACCTCCATGCATGTTTAAGTGAATCCCACATCGAAAAAGTAAGTTAAAGTAGTGCACAGAACGGGCTATAAAATGTAAGCGAATAGTATGGAGTTACATACTTACCTGGATGGGGTCTATGGTTGATCAAGAAGATCCATGGCCTTGAGAAGTGACTTCCATTGCACTTTGGAGGGGTGCTTCTCAAAGGTCTGTCCTAGTGACAGAGCCTACATCATAATTTGTTGCAGTGGGGGCCTGCGTTCGCGCGGCCCTTGTTAATTGAGAGTTACAACTTTTTTAGCTATATTTGGTTTATGAATTACATGAGAAATAATGGCAAGGGAAGCTGTTTCTTCTTCGTCTCTCCGTCATTCATGATGCCATGAAAAGTGAAGTGATAGATGGTTGCTTAAAGTTCTATCTGGAACAATGTGACCAGATCATTGGTTCTATATTTGACAATAAATACATAAATTTTAAAATATATTTGCATAAATAATATTAAAATGACATTGGTTGGTGGTTTAATTTGTACTGAAATAGTTAGTTGAGTTGATTATAGATATACGTATTTGTAAACAAGAAGATTGCAATTATATATATCTAGCAAATCTCTGTCATCATCCCAAATCTCTATCATCATCCCACCATATCTTTCTCAATTTTGTGCCTTACTTGTCTTGGTTTCAAGTCCCCAATAATCAATGAACCCGTCCAGTTTGTAACCAAATTTGATCCAATATTTGTGAAAAATAAAATTGCAAAACATCATCGTAGACTTACCTTGGTTTGAGTAGTGTTTACGTTACTGTTCTGTATTTTACTGTACAAGATGTGCAATCACTACATTAGCATATTTCAACCACATTTAGCTTCAGGTGCATTGATTCGTTCAGTCAAAATTTACCCCTAAATTACATGGTTCACAAGTAGCCAACTTTTTTTTATTTTTAGGAATAAGAATAAGTCCTTTGATGGATTCGATTTAACTTTAAAAATAAAAAGGTAAAATTTATTCAATTATTCATCATTGAGTTATAGTGAGTTAAGATTGCAATGCTCCACAGGTTAAATTAAATTTAAGAATAAAAATAACCATATGACAATAACACTTCTCCCAACCAAATAACGGTAAAGTACTAGACTTTTGTTCCATATCTTGAGACATATTTGCAGTATTTTGACGGAGGTTTTCTGTACTTTTTTATAAATTGTGAAAATACATTTTTGAGCCTTGCAAAAATAAAATGAACCACTAGAGCTCAACAAAATCTTGCATAATTTTGTTAAGCCTCAACTATTGGAAAGTATTTTCTATGAATGAAAAACTTAGAATGACATTAAAAGATGAAAATGTCACCTTCAAATAATGCCATTAAAATCAAAATAACCTAATCACTTGCTAAGCAATAAAAGAAGGTGATCGTACTTTTACAACAGTGAGAGTTGTCCTTGTAGTTACTTTACAATACCATGATTAAGGACTGATCAAACACTCACAAAATTGATTTATTTGGGTTTTTATATAACTAGCTCATTACAAAAATAAATTATATAAATGATACTAGTTATAAACTATTTATTAATATAAGTCTGTTTCGTATAATAAAATCGTCCAATAAATAAACGATTTTGAAATAGTCATTTACTTTTTGAACGACTAGTTTTTTGATTAAGCCACATGTTGGCTAACAATTGACTGTTTTCAAATTAAAATGAAGTCGTTTACTGTTTGAATGACTTCACTTTAATTGAGTCATATGTTTATTAATGATTGATGTTTTTCTTTAATTAAATTGAAATTATTCACTTTTAAAATGACTTTAAATAATTATTTAAATTTTGATAGATTTTTTTACTTTAATTTAAGAATAATTTGTTTTAATAATAGACCTAATTATGTTTGTAATTAGACTATCCACATAATTTGATTTTTGTAATAGACCTAGTTACGTTAAAAACCTGATTTATTTAGGAATATGCATGCAAGAAGTCCACGTACAGAGATTACACAAGGGTCCACTAACAATGGTGGTATCTAGAGATTACACAAGTTCCTCAAACTTGCAAGAAAACTCTTCGGTAGTAATGTCCGAGTGACAGCAAAATATATTGACAACAGTTGGAACAAAGGGAAGAAATGCTTTTCATAACGAGGAAAAAAATAAAATAAAATGTATGGAAAAAACCAGATTCAAGAAGCAAAATTAATAATGTTGTGTAATGAAAGACTTTAACCCCTCTTGAACTTATGGAAAATATAAGAATTTGTAAGGACTTTCTTTTCATTCTTTACTTCTTAAGTTTTGCCCCCAAAATACTAAATTTTTTCCTATTGCTTCACCACTGATTAATGATGCTAACAATAATGTAGTTGCAAGTTGCAACATGTTGAAATAAATTAGTCCCTCAGTTTTTTCAGAACTACTTTTCAAATACGCCATAAGAAAGAAACAGAAATTGAAAACGTCTTTTGAAAATTATATAAATTGTATAATATGTTAAAGGCCATGTTGCCAATCATTGAGATGACTTTGAAGGTTTCATGATATCTCTTATCTAGAATAATTAGAATAATCAAACATAAAACTACTATTTTTTTGAGCGAATGATCAAATATTAGATAAACTAGACAAGATAAGTTTTTCTTAACAAATATATTTATAGGTGGAAATTATCATTTTTTAGAATAGTAATTTTGTTTCAAGACATGGTACATGTTTCTTTTTAGATGAGTGACTTTTGATTATGAGTTTATGATTCAAGGTGAATGTAGATTGATTTTTCTTGTAGGTGATTATAAATCCTATGGCAACGCAAATATCTGCATTAAAAAAGAAGAGGTGGTGATTGATTAAATGAAAAGAATGAGAAGAAGATATAATACCCATCTGGCAAGAAGTTTGGTCCATGTGGGCTTGTCTATGAGATTCCACCTCACATGAAAACAACGAAAATGATGAGCTCAAGTAGTACACTCTAACCTTCTTAGTTTTCAAAACATAAATTCCCCACCATACTTCAACTAGTACAAATAAAGCACGTTCTAGTACTTTACAGTGTATGTTTGGGAGTAAATTATTATTTTTATTTAAATTACATTGTATTAGATAATTTAGTTTTTAAAAGATAAAAAATAATTTATAAAAATATAATATGTCAATAGTTTTAGTTTTAGTATGAAAAGATATTCACTATTATTTTATTCTCTGGATCACATTATTTAATGCTATTATCACTTATATTTCTCTCGTAAATGAGAAATTAAGATAAAAATAATATAATTCAGAGAATAAGATGACCGTAGATATTTTTTAAGAATTAAAATGATAAATTTATTATATATTTTTAAAAAAATTATGTTATTTTTATTTTCTAGGAACTAAATTGTTTCACTCATGATTTGGTCAAAATAAGATTACTCGTATGTTTGCATTAATATTTACTAAAATTTAGAACAGTTTTTGCGGAATGAGTTTATAGAAAGGAATTATTGTTTTGTTTATATAAAATCATTTTTTTTTTTACAAAATAAGTATATAAAGGTAATTCTAAAGATAATTGAATATTGTTGAAGTTTTATTTAAAATCAATTCTAAATTCAAAATGTACGAAGTATAGAACCAAACATTCATTTACTCTTCAAATGAGAATTCCAAAATATACATGCACAGTGATTATTGAGAGGTCATTTGAGCAAGGTAACTCTTATACAAACATATAAATATTTACTGAAGATCTCAAGACCAAATTTTCAAAATTTCATGTGAACAAAATTATAAACACGGATTAAATTTGTGTAACACTGCGCCCTTTCTTACCAAGATCAATTTAAAATTATTGTAGTATATTTTAACATGTGTTTATTCATGTACACAAATTTAAATAAAACCTCAGTATATATATACACAGTATCCATTATTTTATAGTTATTATATAGAGTTGAGTGGCGACAAACCGTGTCTTTTAACTTAATAGTTTAGGAATCGAATTTTTTACCCTTTAGTGAAATAAATTATATAAAAACATAATATTTAAATATTATGTACATCTAATATCATTAATGTGCCCACTTCACAATTTCATATATATATATATATATATATATATATATATATATATATATATTTATTAGTCCAAGGAGAAAGTCACGGGAAAGAGGATGATAAAAGGTCGTGGTTTTAACCAAATTAGAAATGTCTTATAATATGTTTGGGTCGTGGTTTAACTTAGTCGGAAATGTTTTATAATATATTTTTAAGATGGACTATTATTTTTAAGGTAAGAAGTGGATTTGAAAAAATATTTTGATGATCAAATTAGTTTAAAAATATTTAATGAGAAAATATATAAATAAGAAAAAACTTCATCCAATAATTTTACATGTATCATTCTAATACAGTAAGAGTAATCTTGTATGTTAAACTAAAAAGACCATTATAATATCTTAACAACGAGAATAGATAATAAGACATGACCTTATAATCATACGCATCATTTTTTGAACATATAATAAAATATGACTTTGTAATCATACACATATTTTTTAATAGATAATAAGATATGACTTTATAATCATATGCATCATTTTTTGAATAAATAATAAAACATGAATATGTAATCATAAGCATCATTTTTCGAGTAGATAATAAGACATGACTTTGGAATCATATACATCATTTTCTAAACAATTAACTTAAAACCTGAAGTAATTACGGGGTTATGTCACTGAATAGTCCTTATTGTTCGATTGCCTAATAATACAAAATATATATATATATATATATATATATATATATATATAATATTATATTATATTATATTGTTTAAGAAATGAAAAGAAGGGCATGGTACATCCACAAAATGCTGGGAGATCCTATCGTCAGCTATCAATAATTGGCATGAAATATGATATTGTGTTATGGTGGAGTAATAAAGGGGCTTTTACACAACGAGAAAGAATGTTTAATGTCATGTTTTGGGAACTCACCTAGACATGTCATTCAAAAGCATTAATGTCTTTAGGAATATCATAACTTTTCACTCGACAAAGTAACCTTCATCTCATTAAAGCAAAGCATGTAGTAAATGTTCCATTTGGCCATAGCTTTCATTACTCTCTTTTATTTTTTCCAATAAAAATAACAAGTTTTTATTATAACAAATAATTTTTATATTTGTGATATAATAAATATTTTACTTTTATACCTTCAATAATATCAATTATAAATACTGATATTAATATAATCGGTTTTTAAATTATGTCTAATTATTATCTTATTCATCCATTTTTGTCTTGTAAATACTCCATCGTTTCCAACAATTTTGCATTTCTTTCTTTGAGATTCACCTCAAACTTCACACAACTAAGATCAAAAACAGAAAGTACAAAGTACAAGAAAGGGGTAAGTATACACACAGGTGAAATGTTTTTGTTTTTGTTTCATGTGACAACAAAAAAAGTTCATAAGTTATTTATCTATTTTATTTTAGTACAATCAAAATTTGCGCCTGACCATGTTTCTTCCTTTCACTTTTACTGAATGTGACATGCATAGTTCTGGGATTTCAATTTTCTTAGATCCACTTCCTCTGTCATATTACTCTCCATTTTTTTTTGTTCTAACAGATGATGCGAGAACTTTTTCTTGGCCATCTATGGATAATAATTTTTTAAAAAAAAACAAGATAGGCTTTAATAATTTAATAAACAGGAAAATTTTAGGTGGTGAATAATTTAAGAAATTATTTTATGTTTTTATTTTTAATTTTTATATTTTAAAAATAATTTTTAAAAAATTATAAAAATAGAGTCATACTCTTCCCTTATTTTCACTTAATTTTAAAAATATTTTTAAAAAATTAACAGAACATATTTTTACCTCTATTTTTTATTTTAATGAAATAAAAACAAAAAACACTCAAATCAAACACTAATTTAGTTTGTCAACAATTTTTTGTTGAGAAAGTTGAATATTCATATTTTGCATAATAAATTTAACAAAGATTATCGGAATTTTTTTTAACGTTTTTATTAATTATATTTTTAGTTACCACTTTCACTAAATTTTTTCATGAAAATAGACGAGAAGTGTTAAGTTTGCTGAAAATCCTTTAAAGGATTTTCATATTTTATTTAAGTATTTGTGAAATTGTTTAAATTGCATAAACATGTTTACGTTGTTTCTATTTTTAAAAAAATATAATTATTGAAAAAAATATTAATGCACTAAACACTTCTCACTATTTTTAGTTATCATTAAAATAGGAGTGAATCCTTGTTGTAAAAAAATAATATAAAATAATACAGTTAGCAAATTATCAGGTTGCAACTTAAACAAAATTTTCAACTTTTTCTAAAATACTTCATTGCTATTGTATTAAGACTTTTGTGATTTTATTACTAGAAATGCTACTTCAGTTGTAATATTTGTTTTAGTTGAATGTATAATTATCAGTTTTCCGTTTAAATGTACACCATGATCATGTTTGAGTTTTATTGTTTAATAAATGGATACCTTTTTTTTCACACAATTTATTGTCATAAAGTAATTTCTATTAAAAGTATCTAACAGTCAAATGTTTAATATTTTATCCACTTTTAATTTTCCGTGTAAGTGTATACTTAATTCAACTCACATTTTTTTAAAATTAATTACTTTTTCAATATCATTTGGAAAAGAAAAAATTACTATTGTCTAAAAATTAATTTCAAACATGCTATAAATTTGTTTGTGATACTTCATTCCTAAGGGTTTAGTTCAGCAATACAAGACCCATAAAAACATTAAAAGAATATACACACTAATTATGAATATAATATATATAATTTTATTTTTTAACTCAAAAATCTTCCAATATCACTCTAACTTATGCTAAAAATGTCTGGTTCTTCGTATTTTTCTTACATTTATTCATCATCGTTTAAATACTCTTTTCCTACGAAGTCACACTCTCTTCTACTTATTTTCTTATTTTTAAATCTAGTAGTTTTTTTTTTATAATTTTTCTCACTCCTTTTAATATTTTATTTATAATGATTTTTTTATTAAAATATTATAATAATTATTTTAAAAATTTATTCAAATAACAATATTTTATTGATTGATAGTGTCTAAATCTTTACAGTGACTTCTGAATCTAAATATACTACATAAAATTTAAACTACAATAACTTATAATGAAATATGTAACAACAATATATCTATTTTATATAAATAAAATAAATGAATGCCATATAGCAAGATAGAAGTTAAAATATTTGGATAAATATTTATATTTTGATTTGTGAAATAATATTGTTTATTGGAAAATTTATTTTCATGAGTAGAATTTTGATTGAATAATACAAAAGAAATGAAAATATAAAAATTATTTTGTAAAAAATTAATAAAAAATAAGAATATGCACGTATGTTTATTGATAATTTCAATAATAATATTTTAAATTTTAATCAATTTAAATTAATGATAAACAAATCATTATTTTAAAAGAGAAATGTATATGCATTGTCTGTGTAAGTTTTTTATACAACATGTCAGTTATAATATATTATACTATAAGTAATAAAATTTCTAAAAATGTAATAAAATTTTTAAAAATCTTATAAATTGATGATCTGATTAACTATGTAGAATCTATAATCTTTAAATTCTTATTTTTTAATTTTAAAATATTTAAATAAAAAATACCAAGATAATTGCTAAATAAAAGAGAATTTTTTTAAATAAAACTGAGAAACATTAAGAAAAATAGAAACTATGTAAGATAAAATCATGATTTAAGATAGAAATAGAAGAACTCCAAGTCTCCATACTCCAATGACTATATATGTGAAACTGTATTCTCACCAAAACTAGAAATTCAAGACATGAACTGGACAATAAATAAGATGAACCCTGGATAAAAACTAGCAATATATTTAGTATTAACTAAAACACATTAATTATAAAATATTTTCATTGAAATTAATAATAAATATATTTTTATTTTTATTATTTTTAATTAATTTAGAGTGAAAAAAAAAACTAGCTTTGAGAATTTTATTTTTTTTGTTTATTTATTTATTAACTCCTCTTTTGTTTAAAGCAAATCTTCCTTATTTATGTTTAACCCCTCTTTTTTTATTTAATGTTAACACCTTAACACTTAAACTATTTCCCGGTAGTTCCGGTTACCGTTCTCTGTTTTATTGCCGCCTCCAAATTCTTCCGTACACCCACAACTACCGGCACTTTCCGGTCACCACCTGCACCCTTCTTTTCTTTCTCAAAGGTAAATAATCAAATACCAAATAACTGATTTGAAATTTTGAATATCATATCAATTAATACATACCCTTCAAAATAATATATGATCACCTTTAAAAAAAAAAAATAGAAAGTAAGAAAAAAAAAAGTAGAGAGAGAAAGACACTATCCCTTTGTCTCAGAGAAAGAAACTTTTTTTTTTTAAAAAAAATTTTTTTTTTCAAATTTTTCATTAATTTTATTTTTCCGCTTTGGGTTGCGATTGTGTGTGAGAATTGAGATTGTCTCCTCCGTCCCGTTTTGTTTAGTTTCATTCGATTTTCTGAGAGAGAGAAGACAGAGAGAGAAAGAGGAAAAATAAACCTAATCGAATTTGTGAGTATTTCCCTCTTTTTTCGGGACATTTTTGTGGATTTTCGTTTTTATTCGAATTCAAGAGTGGAGGATCTGAGTTAGGGTTTTCAATCGTAATTTTTTGAACCGAATCGAAATGTTGGTTCGGGACGCGATTTCGCGGGAATTCTAACTCCGATCTTAGGGGAATTGAATTGTTCGAATCTTTTAGGGTTAAGGAATGGACGTTGATTCCTCGATGGTACCGGAGGCCGATCACGATCCGGCGGTGCAGAACCACGCCGAGAGAGACCAGCAGTTAGGAGAGTCACCGTCGCCGTCACCGGGAGGTGGATCTCCGCCTCAGTCACCAGCACAACAGCTGCCGCCGGCGACGGCGGCACAGGTGCAGCACACTCCGGTGGTCGGTCCTCGACTCGCGCCGACTTACTCAGTGGTGAATGCGATTTTGGAGAAGAAGGAGGACGGGCCGGGGCCGCGGTGCGGCCACACGTTGACGGCGGTGGCGGCGGTTGGTGAAGAGGGGACTCCGGGGTATATTGGTCCGAGGTTAATTTTGTTTGGCGGTGCCACTGCGCTTGAAGGGAATTCTGCTGCTTCGGGAACTCCTTCATCTGCGGGAAATGCTGGCATTCGTATGTATTTTACTTTCTCTTTGTGTGTTTTTCCAGATTAAGCTGCTGCTGAGTGTTCTGAATTTTGGTTTTGATAGTTTTGTTAGAGTTTTGGAATTTATGCTTTGTTAGTTTTAGAGCTCAATTAAATTTAGCTGCTCGCTTATATAAACTGACTACTTATTCTAGATTTTTACGTACGAAAGCTTTTATTGCGTTGTTGTTATGGAAATTGTGGTTTTGTTAAATCTTGTTTTGAATACTTCATCCTGGGAACACAATGCGATAAAATGAGTTTAGCATTCTCGCTGTTTTATAACTGTGTTTCCTTTTATATTGTGTGTGGTTGAATTGGAAGTTCATTTTAAAATGTTTTCATTTACATGGCTTTCTGCTCCCTTTTTGAGGGGCATGAAGTGGAGGGAATAAGTACTAAGCTAGATTTCGTTCTGTTGGCTGTCTTTGCTTCCTTCATTATAATGTGTCCACTTAATGTATTCAGTGGTTATTTACTCTACTTATTTGTGTGCCAGAATTCCATTCCATTATCATTTATATCTTCACCCATATCTGTGTTGGGCCAGCGAACCCCAATCATTTGCTGTACATTATGGAATATTGTGTTTGTGTTTGTGTGAAGCTCTGATATTTCAAAAATAGTAAAGTTACCAGTGTAATACACATCTGATACCGATATTTGAGATATGTATCCAAGGAGTATCATTCAATATTCTTTTCTTTTTATTTGTTTTGAAATTTTGTTACTGATATGTTTGGGATATGGTTCTGATATTTTGAATGAAAAAAAAATTATACAGGGTTGTATCTTTTCCTCTATATCCATAAAGCCCTAGGAAATTACATATAGCTGTGACTTCTTTTGGATAAGGGTTGTCACAATCTGATGCTTCTCTGAATAGTGGACATGCCTTATTGTATATCATAAATAAATTGACTGCTATACTTTTGTATGCCAATTGAAGCTCCATACAATTATTGTTTAATTCTTGAAGTTCAAGCTATCCAAGTAGGATGCTGTTCAGGTTCATTATTTCTGGCGCATGCCAATGTAAGAAATTAAATACTAAGTGAAAACTTGAAGGGAATTTAACATATTCTCATCATGTGAAGGATGCTGCAAGATGAACAATGATTTGTCTAGATTTTTCACATATTCCCCACTTTGTATAAGCCCTGATATTGATAGGAATGGTACTTATGGTTGAAAGATGTCATGATTGGTATATTTCATTTGCTCTGCAGGTTTAGCTGGTGCCACTGCTGATATCCACTGTTATGATGTCATAACAAATAAATGGTCTAGGTAAGCTCAGAGCCTGGTTCTTCTTTCCAGCCTTCATTAAGATCTAAGCAATGCTTGTATAGCCTCATGTACTTTGCTTCAGTGCTTATAAGAAAATTTAATGCAGGATAACTCCCATTGGCGAGCCTCCAACCCCAAGGGCTGCACATGTGGCAACTGCTGTGGGAACAATGGTAGTTATTCAGGTAGTGTGGAGTCTCTTTAAGTTATCAAAGTATTTGTTAATTTATTTCCTTTACATGAGTACCTTAATTCTTAGTGGAGTATTTGCACCATAAAACAGGGTGGCATTGGTCCCGCTGGTTTGTCTGCAGAGGACCTTCATGTTCTTGATCTCACTCAGCAACGGCCACGATGGCATAGGTTAGAACAGTAACTAATGTTTTCTTTTCCTCCTTAATGATTTTTATCTGATACATATAGTGGGTTTTGAATGTCATGTAGAGTTGGTGTTCCAGGCCCTGGACCAGGGCCACGCTATGGTCATGTTATGGCTTTGGTGGGGCAGAGGTATCTCATGGCAATTGGAGGCAATGATGGTAACTACCCAAATGCTCCCTTTTTACATTGTTCACCTTGGGTGTTTGCTCTGAATGAAAATTTATTGGATGTTATCTTGTTTTATCCCTGCTTTCCAGGAAAGAGACCTTTGGCTGATGTATGGGCCTTGGACACAGCTGCCAAGCCTTATGAATGGCGCAAATTGGAGCCAGAAGGAGAGGGTCCACCTCCATGCATGTACTGTGTATTTACCTTTCTTGACTAATATCTTGACTTCACTATACATATATATCTATGTGTGTGTGTGTAATAAAAATATAATATAATTAATATTAGGGGCAGGTCTGTTGATGCCAGGTGTAAAACTTGTTGACTTACACCTTTCAATTTTTAATAATTTCTGTATAAATTATATAAAATTTGATATACATGATCATGAAGATAATATCTCTCAATTTAATGATTGGATTTGCTAAATTTAATTTATACAAAAAGTTATTAAAAGGTTTAAGTTAACAAGTTTTACATCTGATGTCAACAGATCCTGCCCTGTATATACATATCAGCTTAATCACATTGAATATTAGCATACAAAGCCCACTGAATGATGTAAGGGTGAATATGCCCTTTGTTGCTCATTTTGGAATCAAACTTGCTCTAAGAACCATGATCGATGTTATCAAATTGCTCTATAGAACTTTCGTTGTATTTATTTAAGTTTTCTGTCATTTTGTGTTTGTATTTTCTTATTATTTGTAGTTGAGTTGCTGTTTTCTCATTTACTTTTGAGTAGGTATGCGACTGCCAGTGCACGCTCTGATGGGCTTCTTCTGCTTTGTGGAGGGAGGGATGCCAATAGTGTTGTAAGTTATCTATTCTGAAAATTTCACTTTCTCATTCTATTGATTTGATTTGCCTAGGAACCTTCCTGTTATGAATTTACCTTAATTTGTGGTATCTAGTAGCATAGGATACTTGGTGGATTATTTAAGTGTTTAGTTCTCCCCCCTTAACAGCTAGCTTTTAAGGGTGGGTTCCCAGCTCCCAAGTGCTTGGATGGTTATCAGCTTGTCATTGATATCACTCTTCTTTCCCTTTGTGCCCTTGTGGCTTGCCTCTATGTTGTCTCATCGAGATTCCAAAGATCTTTAGTGGAGAGAAGAGTTAACTATCTCTTTTTCATAAGCTACAGAGTAGCTTAATATTGTTTTCTCAACTTATGACAATAATTTGGTGTGTATCTGCCTGGTTTCTATATATTGAAACATTATGATAGAGAAGAGAAATAAACTAGGGGTGAGAATGAGGTATGATCAAGAGTTGAAAAAAGAAAAAACGGAGTTAGTAGAAGTGTAACAGTTTAGAGGGCAGTAAATTACTAGTGCAAATGGATTGATCCAAAGAATGGAGGCAGCCTTTCAATTCTTCACAAATAAGTGACTCACTGTTTGTGGGCTTGTCTTGCATATGACACATCAAGGGAGAGAGCAACGTGAGCCTTGCAAATCTGTGAAAAATGATATCTTAATCCTGTTGAAACTGTTGTTTAAGCTTAGGAACTTGCTTTTTAGGGCACTTTGGACTTCCAGTCAGTTTTGTCTAGGAGAAACCTTCGACATTTAGGTGATTAAGTTAGAAATTGGAGGAGAATAAACTAGAGAATAATCAAGATTTAAGAAGCATGTGTGGTTCAAGCTCTTGTATCAGAATATGCACAACGAGTAGATTCAAGTGTATTTAAAAAATAATGAGCTTGATAAAAAAAATAAATGATGAGTACTTACCTTACCTCACCTATATTGCTGAAGTTGTTTTTTCCTTTCCCTAAAATCCCAATATAAGAAGCAGCCAGCTTGATTAAAATAGAAATAATTATAACCTTTTGAAAAATCCAACAAAATTATGAAATCTCTAATTGCTCAGGCTGGCTATCATCTGCAAGTAAATATTGGTCGCCCTCCTTGCAGACATCCTCAACAGTTGTGGCTATTATATGCTTGAGTTCATGTGTCTACTGATAGTCATTCTTCTCAATTTCTTCTATCTGCTTTCTTATATTTTCTTATTAACAAACACTAATTGTTGGATTCATGCAATTCTGTTTAATTTCTGTGAAGTATTTTTATGTGATCCATGTAAATTGCTTATTTCTAACATTCTGGTCATATATTCTTTCCCTCTTGCCCTTACCCAAATCTTATATTATAAAGCCATTGGCAAGTGCATATGGACTTGCTAAGCATAGAGATGGACGTTGGGAATGGGCCATTGCTCCTGGTGTGTCACCATCTCCAAGATATCAGCATGCAGCAGTATGAATTAGTTTCATTTATTTTTTATATTTTTTCTTAGTTGGTCATATATTCCAAGGATTGTAGTTTATTTGTTTAATGATTCCAGGTATTTGTTAATGCAAGACTCCATGTGTCTGGTGGGGCTCTTGGAGGAGGTCGGATGGTTGAAGATTCATCGAGTGTTGCAGGTACTTTATTAGAGTGTTGTTTAAAAGTTATATTTTGACTGGTTCTCTTTTGCCATGTTTGATCTTGGGTAAAGTGTAGAGGTATAACTGTTGATTAAAAAATTATGGCTTAGATTGTAATAAAAGACATGTGCATGTATAGCAAACTATGAAGTTGTTAAAATCTATTCCCTTGGTGTTTAGATCAACAGTCATGACTTATTACTCTATCCTCTAACGTGTATCCATCACTTTAGAGAAGATAAATCCTTCACAAACTAGTTATTGGTCTTTATGTCCTTGGCCTCTCTTCCTCTACTCTCGTGCACATATATTTTCATTTTTTAACAGAAGGATGGCTGTTTTTTTCGAGAAATTGAGATAGAGAATATTCTTTGAAAATCTGGATGATCTGTTATAAGCAATAACAAATACTTTTGAAGTTTCATTACTGTTGTAGCTACTGTTTGTAGGGTAGCTTGCTGGTGCCTAGTTGCTGCTGTAGCCTTTAGTTATTTTTTTCCAATGGTAATCCTTTTCTGTAAGAAAAAACAAGATTTGTTGTTATGGCAATTAATGCTGCATTGATAAGTTTTTTCTAATGTTTTTTCCCTGTTTGTAGTGTTGGACACTGCTGCGGGTGTTTGGTGTGATACAAAATCTGTTGTTACCAGTCCAAGAACGGGTAGATACAGTGCTGATGCAGCGGGTGGAGATGCCTCTGTCGAGTTGACGCGTCGTTGTAGGCATGCTGCAGCTGCTATTGGTGACTTAATTTTTATTTATGGTGGTTTACGTGGTGGTAAGTCATAAATTTAATGTTTTTGGGGTTCATCTAAATTGAATTTATTTCCTATTTGCTTTATGATCATGATTGTTTGATCAATGTAATTTATTAGGTCAGCATGCTTTCTGATGACAATTTAGTTACTTTGCTGTATTTGGTTGACATGTTTTATTTTGCTTAAACTTGTGGAATAGCTTAAACACATGATCAATGTAGCTTCAAGTCTTTTGATCAGATGCGTGTTTAACTAGGTGTTTTGAGGAAAAAAGTTGAATTGAGAAGAGCATATCTAAACTGTGAAGAGGTTAACATTGGGGTATTACTATTCAACTAGCTTAACTATCTGATTAGGCGATGACACAAATGAACAATTATGAGAGATAATTCCAATTACAATATTATTTGAAGATTCACTGTTGATAATTGCCAGGAAAATCCTGTTGATTGCAAGTTGAGAGATGCTTGCTCTCGTACTAGCTTTGGGATTTGGTATGGGGGTATTGCTATTCAACTAGGTTTACTATCTGATTAGGCTATGACACAAATGAACAATTGTGAGATATAATTCAAATTACAATATTTGAAGTTTGACTGTTGTTGATGATGGCCAGGAAAATCCTGTTGATCTTGCAAGTTGAGATGTTTGCTCTCGTACTAGCTTTGGGATTTTATATTGTGGCAAGTTGAGTTCTAATTTTTTACTTGACATGTGGGACTGACCATGATGTATTATGTGTATGCCACAGGGGTCTTGTTGGATGACCTACTTGTTGCTGAAGATCTTGCTGCTGCTGAAACAACAACTGCTGCTTCACATGCTGCTGCAGCAGCTGCATCTAATGTACAAGCTGGCCGACTACCTGGGCGGTATGGATTTGTTGATGATAGGACAAGGCAAACCATGCCTGAAGCAGCTCCTGATGGTTCTGTTATTTTGGGAAATCCAGTTGCCCCCCCTGTAAATGGTGACATGTATACTGATATCAGCACTGAAAATGCCATGCTCCCAGGATCTAGGTATGGCAGTTTTTATCATCTGAACATCTCTTCGGGTGAAATATTAAATTGTTACTTTGGCTTTGTCATTCATGTGAGGAATTTTGAACAGGCGATCTAGCAAAGGAGTTGACTATCTAGTTGAAGCATCAGCTGCAGAAGCTGAAGCTATCAGTGCGACACTAGCTGCTGCCAAGGCACGACAAGAGAATGGTGAAGTTGAATTGCCTGACCGAGACCGTGGGGCTGAGGCAACACCTAGTGGGAAACAAATATCTTCCTTGATTAAGCCTGATTCTGCTGGGTCAAATAGCATTCCTCCTGGTGGAGTGAGGCTGCATCACAGAGCTGTAATACATTTTTTATTTCCAACTAAAAATTATGCTGTGTCAAGAATTGCATGAATGTTCAAGCACCATATCTATTTTCTGCAATTTTCTGCAGGTGGTTGTTGCTGCAGAGACTGGTGGAGCATTAGGTGGCATGGTCAGACAGCTTTCAATTGATCAGTTTGAGAATGAAGGCAGGCGGGTCAGTTATGGGACTCCTGAAAGTGCAACAGCTGCTAGAAAACTATTAGACCGGCAGATGTCTATTAATAGTGTCCCAAAGAAGGTACTAACTTGTCTCCGTAATTAGTTATGATTGATTAGAGTATTCGTACTAGTAATGTTAGAAAACATCTTATGTTTTTCCACAATGAATAATCTGTTGCCATATGGTTGCTGTCTAATAGTGGTTATATGGTCAAACTCTTCAATGGTGTGGAAACTGAAAACGTTATTGAACGATAGGGTGAAAATATTTAATACTACTCGTAGTGGATCAAAATTAAATTCTATTTAAAGTAATTACATACTTTATTTGAGGCAATAGCTCAGGTACACTGTATCTAATTGGTTTTAAAATAACATTCACTACTATATATTGTTCACTTGACCTACCAAATATGGGAGTCACAAGTAGGGAGGGTGCAGAGCATGTGATAAGTCTTGTACATTAACCTTCCTTTTGTTGGCATTACCTACTATGCCTCACCCTGTTTTTTCATGTGAATATTTTAAACATGTGGTGATGAATCCTGATTTTCTTTTGTCTCTATGTTGGTTTTTCCATAATTATTATATTGAATCATGCTGCACATTCAGCTTATTTCTTAAGGAGTTTCTGGAACCTTTTTTTGTAGGTTGTAGCTCATCTCTTAAAGCCTCGTGGCTGGAAACCACCAGTTCGCCGGCAATTTTTCTTGGACTGTAATGAAATTGCCGATCTTTGTGATAGTGCAGAACGCATATTTTCTAGTGAACCAAGTGTCTTACAGCTTAGGGCTCCAATTAAAATATTTGGTGATTTACATGGGCAATTTGGGGATCTCATGCGTCTCTTTGATGAGTACGGTGCACCATCGACTGCTGGTGATATTGCGTAAGTTCCTTGTTCCTAGGGATTGTTTTATATGTAAATGTGAATGAAGCATAGTTACAGTGTGCCACTAATGTTATGTATTGTTTTCAAATTCTAGCCATAGCCTCTGGGTCAATAGATATTTATCAGAGCATGTCTAAACTTGATTGTCAATATATTAAAATGGCAAAACTACCCTGCTTTGAATTATTTGTGCATGTTCATTTACTTCCATTAGGGGTGCAAGCAGGTTGGGTTATCGGGTTGGTTTGAGTTTAAAGTCGCTCACCCAATTATAATTGGGTTAGGTCATGGGTTACAAGTTTCAAACCCAATAAGCCCAACCCAACCTATTTAAAAAAAAAAGTTATATTTTATTCCTTATTTAGTTTACTTACTGTAGTATTTTACCTTGTATGCCTTGCAATTTACTGCTATTCATAACCCTAGCAGACCAGACTTGTGGGTTTGAGTTTTATTTTTTTTAGTTCAAATAATTGTAGGATTTGATTTGAACAATTGCACTTTGATTCCCAAAGTTAAGGTAATGGATGCAATATAATTCATTTTTAGTGTTGGATTTGAATAATTTCACTTATATTTTGATATTGCACTTATCTTTAGTGCTTATTTGTCTTCGGAGCCAATTTAATTTTTAATATGGTTAGATTAGAATTTTTTTATTTTTGATTTTTCTGTCTCATTTTCTAGTTTATTAATTTTATATTATATTATAATTGTAACTTAAAAGCAATTAACCCAATTGTCCAACCCAACCCAGCCCAATTAAGGTTGGTTTGGGTTGAATTGGATTGCTTAAGAAAAATAACAAACCTAACCCAACTATGCTTGATGGTTGGGTTTTAAATTGCTCTAAACCCAACCTAACTGGAGCCATTTACACCCCTAACTTTCATCACCATATGGTTTGAACATCTGTAGACTCCAACTTTAGAGTGAGTTTTTAACTAATGTCCTTAAAATTGGACCAACTGTTGGACTGGTAAAGGCACTTATTTGTAGTTCATTGGTTCAATCTTGTGTAAATTACTGAGGCTAATTTTATGCAAATGACCATCAGATACATCGACTACCTATTCCTTGGAGATTATGTTGATAGGGGCCAACACAGCCTGGAAACTATAAGCCTTCTGCTTGCTCTGAAGGTAATCTGGAGGTGTAGGTTGTCTTTTCTTGTGTTGTTTGTCAAGTTTGATTGCATAAGGTTTATGTATGTTTATTTGGATTTTGCAGGTTGAGTATCCAAACAATGTACATTTAATACGTGGAAACCATGAAGCTGCAGATATTAATGCTCTTTTTGGTTTCCGAATTGAGTGCATTGAGAGGATGGTAAGGAATTCCATACACTGGACAGTATTTTGTATTCTTATTTGGCACTCAAGCAACCTTTTATTTGCTGATAGGGTGAGCGAGATGGAATTTGGGCATGGCACCGTATAAACCGTCTGTTTAATTGGCTTCCTCTGGCCGCACTAATTGAGAAAAAAATTATTTGCATGCATGGTGGTATTGGTCGTTCAATAAATCACGTGGAACAAATTGAGAATATTCAGCGCCCGATTACGATGGAAGCAGGATCAATTGTGCTTATGGATCTATTGTGGTTGGTACATTTATATACTCAAACATGTTTGTGACAGATTAGTTACTTATGCATCTATATTGTGGTTGGTACATTTTCCTTTGGAAGAATGACAGCATGAAATGTTTCTCTAGGTCTGATCCTACTGAGAATGACAGTGTGGAAGGGCTGCGGCCAAATGCTAGGGGTCCTGGATTAGTTACTTTTGGGGTGAGTGATTGTTACTTGTTATTCTGCAAAAGGGTTTCTATTTTGTTTGTTAGTTTTTTGGACAATGATATAAATAGGTTCAAGATTTTATATTTCTATAGTTGACAATAAATATATTAAGAGTTTAAATATATAAAGATTTCACACTATAACAACTAAAAATTACTCTAAATATGACTTTTAAAGTAATTATTATAAAAGTCAACGATTTTACCAGACACGACAATCAATGATTAGATGATGGTGAATAAAACCTTTAAACTGTCAATACATTCTGATTAAAATCGTGTATTAAATCTGATCAATACGGGTTTTTTATTTCGTTTGTTGTTTTTTTTCTTAGTTTCTTGGATAATGTTTATCAGGCTTCTGTTACCTCAATCAATCATTTGAACTTGCATGTGTTATTATGCTCATCTAAATGGGTCTAACTGTTGCAGCCTGATCGTGTCATGGAATTTTGCAATAACAATGATCTTCAGCTGATTGTTCGTGCACATGAATGTGTGATGGATGGCTTTGAGCGTTTTGCCCAGGGACATTTGATCACACTTTTTTCTGCTACAAACTACTGTGGTATTTGTTACTACTGGCTTCTACATTGCACTTTCCTCTAAAATTACTCTTCCCTGCTAAATTTTTGCACTCTATTTTGGCACTAGGCACCGCAAATAATGCTGGAGCGATATTAGTCTTAGGTAGAGATCTCGTTGTGGTTCCTAAATTGATTCATCCATTACCACCTGCAATTTCTTCACCAGAAACGTCACCGGAACGGCATATTGAGGATACATGGATGCAGGTATTTTTTCTAATATCATTTAATGTTTGATGCCCTGTGTTTTGTAATATTGCCCCTGTTAAATAAATATCTTCACATCTAAGTGAATTTTGAGCTGATCATTTTACAGTATTATAGATATCTACAAAGCTATCTTCCTGCAGTTTTTTTCGGTTATTCATACATTTTTATTGTTTTGGGTTAAAACGTATATAGGAGTTGAATGCTAACAGACCACCAACACCAACTAGAGGCCGTCCTCAAGTAGCAAATGACCGAGGTTCACTTGCTTGGATATAGTGATTAAGCAATGCCCTATTGTTTATGCCTTGACTGCTTGTGCTATCGCCTGAATTTCCAGTGTTCGTATATAGCATGAAGCCATTTACGGGGTATTCGAGTTTGTGATCTAATACCCGCAGTGGAGAAAACTTGAAGGACCAAGCTTTTCTTTGTCCTGATTCTCACCCACTCAATCATCTGGCCTGTAGAAGATACAAGTTGGAGAAGCAAACTTGGTAGCCACTGCTAGCTTGGTGCAGTTTGACAAAGCTAGAAGTTGCAGATACCCATCTGTTGTAAATTGAACCGTAGGTACAAAATCAAGGTCATGGATGTGTCATGGTTGTTAGTGCTGGCCCTTTTTCTCATTATTTTTTTTACATATTTTTTTTCAATTGTCCGTAGGTTATTATTGGGTTTTTTTTTTTTCAAATTATATTTTAAATCAAGAGAACAACGGTTTTTTCTTTTTTCCTGTGATGGTGAGATATATAAATCAGAAATCCTTCTTGGGGGTCCATGTATCATAGGTGTTGCTTTGTGTAATTCCCATCCCTGCTCTGTACAACTAATTTTTGTGTGAATCAACATATTCTGACAGAGAAATGTGAATTTTGAGAATAGATTTTGTATATTGCCTTGTTCCCTTCGATGTATGGCAGTTGCGGGGAATAATTTTTGTTCCTTCGTGATGTGTTTGAACAGGGAAAGTTAAGTAAGAATTTAAAATTCTTTGTATTAAAATTTTTGGATATTGTATTTTTTTTAAGCTTAATTATTTATTTGGTCCCCCATTTTTTTTATTGAGTTTCGTCCCACTATTAATTAATTTTTTAATTTTTAAATTGATTTAGGTTGATCCCCTGATGTGAATTTTAGTGGCGGGGATTTATTGAAATTTGTATTAGGTTAAGTCTGATCCGATGTGAATTTTAGTGGCAGGAATTTGTTAGTTTGTGTCAGGTTATGTTTTATAGGGTTTTTATTTCTTAACTGAAATTTTGTTAGAAAAAATTTAAGTTTTTATGTATCTTTTAGTGTAATTCTCAACAATGTCTTATTCAGTTGAACATATTATATTAATTCAATTTTGTAAATTGAACTTGAAACATAAAATAATAGTGATGAAATTGAATAAAATAAATAAATAATAGGATGAAATAACTAGTTAAGTCATTACCTAAATTTATAGGTTTTTAAAGTTTACTATAAAAGAATTTGATAATTTTTATTCTCATTATCTCTCTTTCTCTTTGATATTTTTCTTATTCATTAAAAAACAAATTAATCATACACACAGTGAATGATTAAATGACATTGTAACTTTTTATACTGAAAGAACTAAAAATTTCTGTAGAACATCCCAAAATGAGATTTCATTCAGTTTGGGTCTAAACAAAATGCATTATACATTCCATTCGAGATGCTTCTCATAACACTAACGAAAAATATGCTTTACAAGTAACAAATTGATGCAGAAATAGCGTGAAAACTCGTTAAGTAACTATAATATTTTGGACCACAAAACAACGATATCTGTGGCTAAAAGTCACTATTACTGTTTTTATACACACAAGTCCAGGGTACTTAATTCATGGTGTAACTGTGGATGGATAATAGTAAGACAAGTAAACAAAGCAAAGGTTCTCTTTCTTTGTTCCCAAGTGATGAAGAAAGAGATAGGCTTACGAAATGTAGGTTAGTATAGAAAAAAAAGAACAGTAACATGTGATGCATGTCTTACCATTAGCAACATATTGGAAGTAAAATCACACTCCATGTCAATTTTTTTATTCCAAAGTTTGTATTGCTTTATTTTCTATTAGTGAGTCGTCATCCCTCCCACAAAAAATTGACAGCTAAAATATATTTCAGTTGAAGTTGATGATGTTGTCATCACCCTTTCGATCGTTGTTTTACTGTTTAATCATATCACTCAAAAATGCATTAATTGGTGATGTTGCAAGACTACATTTTCCTTTTTCAGTGGTAGGCACTCTGCCCAACTTTTGCTTTTATTGTTGAAAACCAAGGAATTCAAAATGCATGGATCGATGGAGGTATATATTAGCTGCTGTATAGTTAGTATTTTACTCTATATTACTATATTAGAGAATATGAATATATTATTAACAATAAACAAAAGCATAGATATAATCAAAGGTTGTAAACACAGCTACGTTTGTGATGTTTGATATTGTGAAAAATTATGAATAAATGTATTTGAGATGGCCACAGTTATAGAGTCAAATTTTTTTGATGTTGCGACCGAAATAGTTGATGTCTATGGCTTTTTAAAGCTTAGATATAATCAAGAAATATCCATGATATGTTTTTTTTTTATAACTTTCTTGGATGAGGTGCATTGGTAATTTTGCAAGATACATATGACTACATTTTCCTTTCTTAGTGGTGGTAGGTTCTTTGTACAACTTTGGCTTTTATTTCCGGAGACTGAGAATGCAAAATGCATGGAATGATGGAGTATAAACTCGTAGAATAATTATGTTTTTTTTTTCTTAATAATATAATTTATATAAAATTGTGGATAATTGTGATGGATGAAATCACAATTGTGAGTGATATTATGATCATAAATATTTAAAAAGACTTTGATGTCGCAATCCAAATGACAGTAACCAACATTTTTGAGAATGTAATTAAGAATAACAAAAAACATAGATATCATAAAGAAATATCCATAATAGCTTTTTAATTTTCTTGGATGTGTCACTGTCCAAACTTGAAATTCAAGAGGGGCAAAACATATCAGGGAATGATCATGGTGTTCCCAAAAAATAAGACCAATTAGGCAAGACAGGACCGGTTCTGAAACCTCATTGGCTTGGATTACAAAAGCAAAAAAGTTGCAAAAGCTAAGAAATGATCTTAATATTAGGGAAGGACAAGACAATCAAGTAAGTCAAAGATGAGCTAAGATTACGTTTTTGTATGTATTTAGACTATTAGCCAATAGCAAAGACAGACAGATAAATATTATATATATAACAACACTGTTCATGTCATTTTTCTGATCTTACAATACAAATAAAGTATTTTTTTTCCTTCTCTCCCTCTCATCTCTCACTGTCCCTTTTCTCCCACTCCCTTTTCTTTTATTAATTTGACTAAACTAAACAGTACAAGTCCCTGAAAGAGTGGAACCAGGTAGAGATAAAAGGATGATGGAGTAATAAATAGTGTTTTGAGCAATGGATTTTGGATTAGTAGGTATTGTTGTTATTGTTTGTGATGACTCAGGAGGTGGCAATGCAATAAGGTTCCCAAAACAGAAAGGACCTTCTAGAATCCTTGCAACTCTTCAAATTGTGAACCAAGTAATCACCATTCTTCCCTCTCAGAACCAAAAGTTGCTCACTTGAGACCTTGTTCATGTCCCTAGAGATAACAACTTTGTTCTTGAGATTTTCTTGGTCTAGTGGGTTAAGGTTAACACTAGTACCTTTGGGTGTAGCTGACTTTGTCCTCCAATAGTACTCGTAAGCATTGAAATTGAAAGAAGCTGCAGCAGCAGCTACAGCTGGTGATGATGGAATCAACCTAGCCACCCTTGGCCTTGGAGGCAGTGATTGTGCCACATTAACATCATCATCATCATCAAAGTTGTTCATCTCATTGAATTTCTTTGACCACTTTGGATTCCTATTCACCAACTCAATTGGCTTATTCTTATTCATCATCAAAGCCAAACTTGCCACCCCATTAGACAACACTGGCCCTTTCTCCAACATACTCTCATATCCAATCAAGCCAGAATTTTCTCCAGTGGAGGATACCTGTGATCTCTTACCAAAGAAGTATTCTTCTTCCTCTTCCACCTCATCACCCTCAACCTCCTCATCAAAATCCTCATTTTCTCCAAACTCATAACCTCCAAGGTACTCTTCTTCCACAAGATCATCATTCTCTTCTTCTTCCTCCTCCTCGTCCTCCTCTTGGTGATTGGAAAAAGTGAGGACAAGGCGACCATCTTGGCGTTGAACACTGAAATTGTTATTGGAAGGAACAGAAACAGCTTCAAGAACCAACCTTCCATTGTCACGGTGGGGACGCATGTGAAGTGAAGGACTAGTTTGATGGTGATGAGAGAGTGAAGGAAGTGGTGGAGGAAAAGCACGTGTTGGTGAACCTGAAGCCTTCTTTGTAGTCACCACCGAAGCATAATTGCTTAACTTTTCTTCTTCTTCTTCCTCTTCCTCCTCCTTTTCTTCTTCTTGAGAAACAGGTTCTATTACAACTTTCTCTTGCTCCTCTGCTTCCCCTGTCTCAGAAGAAGAAGGGTAAGGAGAAAACAACAAACCATCAGAGCCAGTCTCGGATCCGAGACTCTCAGTGCAAATTTCAAGGCTCTTCTCACTCAAACAACTCTTTGTTCTTTTCATAAGAGGATGAACATAAGCAGGAAGAGATTTCGAGATTTCATCTTTTCCTTTAATTGATACAATTGAACTCCACATATCAAACGCTCCTGATTTCTCTTGCTCCTCCTTCTTGTTCCTTTGGATGGAACTCCAAATCTCAAGCCTCTCTCTTTCAGCTTCATCTTCAACAACCTCTTCATTCCTCTCTTCATGCATGCGTTCCACTTCAATATTTTCTGAGAGCCACTTCTTTGAAGACATGTCTGCAGAGATAGTTCTCCTCAGAGAAGAAGAAACCGTGTTCGAGTTTGACTCCAAAATGGTGATGATACTCTCCTTCTTCTTCTCCATCACCATCATGGTCTCTTCTTCTTGGTTTTCAACCTTGTTGTTGTTCATCATCACGGTCATTGATGGTGCTGACATGGCTAATAAATAACCCGAGCACGAAGGAGCTAGAGTGACACTACTCACTTAACTGCACAAAACAGGTCACAAGAGAAATTACTACAAAACGTTAAACCACAACAGTAACACTAAAAATAACACCCTCTGACAAGTGTACGTGATGATAACTATAAGCTAGTGAAGTGAGTCAGTCACAAACAAGTGTGCAAAAACAATAGAGTTTTCAAGTTTCAAAGTTGAGTCAGAAAGGTAACATGCATGTGCGGTTTTGGAAAACTCACTACAAATAAAGTATATATACATGGGAAGAAAAAAGTACTAGTACATGCATAGTTCCATAACTATTTTCTTTGTGTTATTTTAATATCAGAATTAGAGATTTACCTCAAAATCATACTAAAAACACTAATATTAATTTGTCTAAATTTCATTTAAAATAGAAAATTTAGAAATGAAAAAAGTGAAATTACCTGAAGGAAGGGAAGGGCATTCAAATGGAGTGGAAGTATGATATTAAGGAAGGATGAGGTGTGTGTATATATGTTGGTAGTACAAAGTGAAAGAGTGATAGAGAATTGTTTGGTTTGTGGTTGATGATGGGAATTGAGGGTGGGAGGGTATTTGTAGCTGCACAAAAGCTTTAAGAACCGTGTTCACTGGACCCTACATAACGCACCGGCAAAAATACTCCTCCATTTCTTTTTTCCTTTCCTTTTTTCCATTATTATTATGGACACACCATTCTGCAAAATCATAATGCATCTCTTCATTTATTCTATTCATAATTTTAATTAGTGCATGTTGTAACGGTTGAGATTCTATGACCGCTTAGAAATAAGTTTATTGAATGTACTTCAGTGGAAATTAATATTTTATAAATTAATTTTATAAAATTGAGTTAAACTCATTATTATGTACGATTTATTATATAGTATATAAGTGAAAAATAATTTTTATTTTATAATTAAATTCATCATTAAGTTAAACTCGTTATCTACCACACCCTTAGTACGATTTGATGACTGTGTAATATGTAAATGAAAAATAATATTTATTTTATAAATTAATTTTATAAAATTGAATTAATTACATCATCTATCAAACGATTTCTATGTACTCTGATTACTGAACTTCTTAAATGTATAAACTATATAAAATTTAATTTATTCTGGAGTGAACATGTAAACCAATTTTATACCAACACGTAACTTTTAAACTTTACAAGTTACCGTAAAATTTGCAACTTTCTTTAATTTCTCTGAGTAAATAAAACTCCAAAATCATTTTTTTATCAGAATTTTTTTTGGTACTATGTGAATATAAAATAAATAAGTGAAAGAATAATAAGATAACTCAATTTCAATGATGGAGGAGAACATCTATGCTCAATCATTTATACATTTGGATAAAGTCTACAGAGTCAATTATGAGAAAAATCATGAATAAAAAAAGAATTTTGTTGGGAAGAGAAACGGGAATAGAAGAGTGTTTGGATAATAAGTTATTAAGAGAGGGAGGGGTCGCGTTTTGATTCACATGACATCAAAGACTCTGTATTCGGTCCCGAAATATATGTTATATGTCATTCACTTTTGTAAACTCTGAATTACATACATAACTTGACCTAAAGGGGATGAACATGGATCAGGATCAACTTTCAAAATGAATTCATAACAAACCATCAAAATTCATGTATATATACTACTTGAAACCGTGCAATATACGGCATGCAAAATATTCTTTTTTTTCATATTAGAAATAAGATATGATCTTGATTTAAATCTTTAAAATTAGAATCATGTAGTAATTTTTTTCTTCAAAGAATTAAGATGATGTTACTTTTCTCATCCAAACAACTAAACTGGTGATAAGAAAATGCTAATTATAATTTTTGTAGACCCTGTAAATTTTGTTTTGCTCTTATGGACATTTTCGTAATTTTATTTTGCAATAAAACACAATCATCTCACTATTTTATTTCTTCTAATCATGTTATCGTATTTTTTTCCTTAAAAAACATAACCAAGTCATTGGAATATTATTTCCTTTTGACTATTTACTGCACATTTACACACATTTTTGTTATTAAGCAATGTTTCCTGACAAAAAAAAATAAAAATTCTTCACGTTTTGCTTACATGATTGTGTTTACTTTACAGCACTTTTTAGCATTTATTTACGTAATAAAGAAAATCTTAAAAAGGAAGTGTTATGATGGTTAAACCAATTAAATTGATTTTCAGTGGAAATCCAGAAATTTTTTGCGTATTATAATTCTTAGCTGACTCAGGGATACAGACATACAGTGGCACCATAAGAAGACACTTGCAAAGATATTTCCCCATATGAACCGATTTAGATATTGAATAATTTCATCATGTTAAGCATGCATTAGTCAATAGTCCTCTGAATAGTTAATTTATCTGATTATGCAATAGCTATGTCACTTTCATGGACTTGTTACTACTTACTTTGAGAAGGTAAAAATCTTAAAAGTATAGATGAAAATCTCTTGGTTCAGCAAATCTTCTTTAAATTGATAATAGAAGGAAAAATATTTATCAATTGTGCATAAAAGTATAAGAGTTATATTATTTTTACATATGCTTTTTACATTAATATCTTTCATTGTGATTTAACTAATATAAACCAATTAACATTATAAAATAAATTATACAATCATCTAAGTTTTATGTGTTATATATCTATTGACTTTTACATTAATAATATATAACAATTAACTTTTACAACTCACAATGATCTATTCTTCTTTTCTCATAATCTCTCAAATGTAAAAAAGTTCTACAATAATGACACTGCAGGCTAATTAATAAAATAGAAAATATCAAAGTAAAAATAACCCATCACTTGGTTGAATAGCACCTCCCCCACAGATATAAAGGGTCATAAAAAAAGTGATGGATCATGGTAGAGGAAATGCCAAAGAGACCATGACAAGAAAAGTGAGGTAATTAATTTGCACCATAACCTTACTCAATGAAGAAAAGCAGAACTACATGCACACATTAGTAACGTTACCAATTAGGTTAGACAGAAAGTGAGAATTAATGGGTGAAATTGGCTTAAGAAGGAAGCAAAGGAATCAACTTTGTGGAAGGACAATATGATTGGCGGCTAGGAACCCACAACTCATCTCATAGCCAAATAGAAAGAGAATACAATATTTAAATATTTCATATAATATTATTTAATTTAAATAAAATCCCAATAGTTTAATCAAAAGGAATAATGTATGTGGAAACAAATGAAAGAGCGTCACGTCTTCATTTTGGGGGACCCCTTTTTCATACAAACCCCACTTCTTTTTTTCTCTTTTCCTCTATCCTCATTTATCATTATTTTTTGTATATTTATACGTCAATAAATTATAAATGGTTGAAATTTTTTTTTATACATTTTCAATGAAAGATATCATGAGTTAACCTGTTACAACTCATTCTCTAAGTATATTGATTTTTAAGATAAAATTCTTAAAATCTATAGAAGATTCAATTTATAATTAATTGATTGTGCAAAATATTAGTCTCTTTAAATTCTTTTCTTTTTTTAATATTTTTTTTATTCTCTAACTTTTTTCTTAATTTTTAGTCATCAAAAAAAATTTCACTGCTATTTTTAGTTTAACTAATTAACTGTTTAATTGAGTGATTAAATAAGCATGGCTTTTTGACGATAAAAAATTATCATGCTCACGTATGATAAAAATAAATTAATAAAAGAAATTAAAAACAATGATGGATAATTTTTTAACAGCTAAAAAAAATTAAAGGACTAAAAAAAAATTTATAAGATAAAAGAACCAAAACTCAATAAACTCAACTATAAAAGTTATGGGTTGGATAATGGATGATGCATTAAAAAATGATTATTAAAAAATTTAAATAAATTTTCATATTTTAAGATTAATCTTTGATCATTAACCGATGAATATCCCAAATTTATTAAAAAGTATGTCACGACAAGACGTTCATAGTATAATCAATCTAGTATAACATATATAATTGTTAAATAAATTTATTTTTAAGTATGTGATAAAAACATGAAAAAATCATTAAAAAAGTAAATCTATTAAATAAGGAATTATTAAATTCTGGATAAAAATACCCGGATTGAAAGTAAAGGGTATAAAGACTATTCAACAAGAAAAAGAGAGAGGGTATATATAGAGAGATATACGTCCACGAATTAAAAGGTGATGATGTTGATGAATTGAAAGCAAAGTATATAAAATAATAGCATAGGAAATACCAAATAGCATAAACAAATTATTTATGAATGATGAAAGAATGAATACATAGAGCAATTGAAATGCAACTAGTATGCTTTGCCACGAACTGTGGAACGCAAAGAAGGTAACCAGATGCGTCTTGTCTGCCTTATAAACTATAAAGCAACACCACTCACTCAACCTACAAAGCTTATCTACTACGTTCAACGCTACCTATAGACTCTACAATTTTTTTTAAAAATTTTCTTTTGAATTTTAACCAAATGGTCGTGTAGCCAAATGCCAAGTTAGATGCCACTCCAAGATATTTAGATGGCAACTGGCAAGCACCAACCACTAACTAAGCATAGAGTTTCATGTCATGGTTTATTATTTGTGTTTTGGTCCAAATCAATTAAATCCAACGTTCAAAGTTAGTGAGCTAGCTACCACCTTTATACAAATTCTCTTAGCTAGTACCACGCAATATAAACTTTTAGGTTTTAACTATTCATTTGTAAGTGATTTGTGATGTTATATATGCTAGGTTCCTTAGTAAGCAAAAATGGCACTAGCTAGTATATGGGATTTCATACCTTTTTTTTTTTTTTTTTTTTTTTTAGCTACTATATCACATATCGATGAAAGTACCAGGTATAGATTATATTAATAACGGGATACTATATTAAATATTAATGGAAAGTTTATATTAGAGTTATACTCCACCTAATTTATGAGATAAAAATTATTTTACTGTTATATACATACAACATGTCATATATTTAAATTATGTAAGACTTTCAACATACTAATTTTCACACGACGATCAACTAATTATTAACTATCATATTGTTTCCAAATGATTATAATGACCTGTTTATTTGTAAGCAACTATGTCCCTCTCCTGAACCCAAAAAGGGAAGGGTGGTGATCCTAAAAATTGATAGATGGAGATAGTTGGGTACCAAATTCGGAGGAGCATGGCCTAAGCACATTTGGCTTTACAACAGCTAAAAGTTCCTTTGAACAATCATCATTTATTTCTCCTTTTAATAAACATAATAAAGAAAGAATCACATTCTGGTTATATGGGGTGTGAAAAGGATAAAGAACTCCCAAATAACGCAGTAGGTAACGTTGTTGATAAGCAGATACACGTTTTTCACATAAACACTTTTATAAATTGTATATATAATAACGACGTATAATTAGACCCCACATACACACGACTAACGTTGCTTACCTAATAACTTTAATATAAACAAATTTTTATATTGCTGCTTTGTATTATTTTTTGATAAAAATATATATTCTAAGTGGATTACGTCTGTAATTAGGTATAATTAGGTGGTACTATTTCAAGATTTTACTTATAATATATTCTTCATTAAAATAAAGTTTTATTCAAAAGACTCAAGTAATTCTCCTTTCTTTGATTAATAACATCTAGAGTTGAATTAATGTAAGTTTAATCTATCGACTTTTAATATGATATTATTAGGTCTCATTTAATCCTACAAACTTTGTGCTTTAGATGTCCACACTTGATCAATTCACCCCCCAAAGAAAGAGATGTCCAAACTTAAATTCAAATAAAAAAAATAAATAAATAAAAGGGATGTCCACACTTATGTATGGAGAGATGTATTAAGATATTTCACATTGATTATTGATGTAATTAATATATTCCTTACAATCCTTCCGTTGAGTTGATTTTTAAGAAATGATTTAGATCTAGCCAATCAATTTTTTAACGTCGATTACAAACTTTTTACTACAAATTATGTAAAATATAAAAACTATGCAGCTATTACGAAAGAGCCAACATTGCATTACGTTACCCTATTAAACTCAGAATGTATAAATTAAAATACATTATTAACTTCCCCCTATTCTTTTTCATATTTTTACATTAAACCAAGTACTGACGTAGAGGGAAAAGTACCATACTATAAGATTAAGCTATTTCATATAATTTATATTGAAGTGTGTATGTCAAATTATTCCATTTTCCCCTAGCACTCGGTTTACTACATTTAACTTGAAATTTAATTAATATTAACAATTATGTTTATTGAAATGTGTTAATTTGATAACCATTGAAGTGGAATCCAGAGTGCACATGAAGAATTTGATCGATCATGAAAATGCCATTTGTACACCATTTATTTCTGATCGAGTTCATCTTATCTTTAGCGGAAGAAATTAAGTATAGCCCCATGGCATATATTTTTAAAAGCTCATGGGAATCTAGTGCTAAGAAAAAGTGTGAGATTAGCAGGCGAAGATTCATATAAACTTTACACATTATTTTTAATAACATTTAAGGGAAAATAAGCGGTGGTAGTAACGGCAAAAGATTCATTTCACAAATTCTTTTGATAAGGATAAACACAGAATTAAGGAATTGATGGATATACGTACGTTTAATAAATGCCAAAAAAAAGTGACGTGACATTTCATGGAAGAATTTTTTTTCTTGTTTGGAATATCATTTAACAATCAAAGATAGTACAACTCAAATTCCCATTGTTGGTTTGTAAGTTTGCCGATAAATAACTTAAGCTATTGTTAGTAAATTATGCTGGACTGGTTAAGAATTTGGACGTTTTTAATAGCTAATAAGAGATAAAATAATAAATCTAAAGTAAATAAAATCATATTTTATATGTTATATTAAGTTTGTTCCTCAAATATTAGATTTTCATTTATTCAATTAAGTTCAACTTATTTCATTTGTTTTCTAATGTTTAAACATGAAATGCATATCAAAACATAGTTACTCATTTAATTAAAATTAGAGTAAATTAAGCTGATAGTTGTTTATATACAAAACTCTCTATTTATTTAAAAAAATGTTACAATAGTATCTCTTTTATGAACACATTCTTAATTTTAGAAACATTATACAACACAGAGTGTAAATAATTTTAAAAATTACATAAATATCAAATATAATTTTATGAAAATATAAAGTGTGACCGTAATTTTCTCTTACCATTTTGTATAAGCATCTTCAAGTAATTTAAAAATAAAATTAAAAACAAATATTAATTTGTCTCTAATTTGAATATTTTTTATTATTCTGAAACGTAATATAGTATTTCGTCTTTATACATAGATAGAATAACTCATTTTAATTTTTTTTTATCAAGGTTGTCATTAAATTTTGTCTCAAAATCATAAATTTTATCTCAATTTTTAATTCTATAACAAAATAAGTTTATCTTCTAAGTTTCATCTCTGTATTAAATCTTTTTACAGTAAAGTGACTGACTTACAAATTAATATCATGCATTTTTTTCATATCAAAACAGCTTATAAATTAAACATTGTTAAATAAACTACTATTTAATGAGTCAAATCTTCAAAAACAAACGTTGAAGATGCTAATTAATGGAAGTTCTAAATAAGAAAGTAGTATAGTAGAAGCTTAGTCATTTAATATATTTAATTAGAATCCCATTAATGCTGTATTAATATGCAATTAATGGCTTGGCCGGTGATTTGAAGTTGACTTCAGTTTATAGACAGTTACATTCTCTGAATCAGAATTTAACTTTTTTAAGTTCTTTCCTATATATTGTTATTGATAACTATAAGAGGTATATATGACAACCTATCATTTAGCATAACTAGCTATAGTATGCTGTATAATATTCACAAGCATATCACACTTTGTTACACCAAAAAGCATATAGAAAGTTTGTAGCACTAATTAATTCATGTAATTAATGACTAGCCATATCCGCATCTAGTTTTGTACTAGTAATTAATTAACAACATTTTCATAGAAAAAAGAAGTAATTAATTAACAAGGTCGGCAATAATTTGATATTCCGTCAAGGGCTAGCTATTAATTGTTTTTAAGCCTCACAGGTATAATAATATTGGATTATATGCATCATTAGTGGACCTAAGTTGGAATTGAAGCTTAATTAACCATTTGAAACTTTTCATGAATTATTTTAACCTATAATGATTCGAAAGTACTATATAGTGTTTGACCTATAGATTTGTGCATATATTGCGTGTAGCAAATTAGAGGAAACCTTAGTGGTCTTTAGCATGTGGTATATACATCAATTAGGTATGCATAAGGCAAATGATGACTAAATTATTGAAAGAAAACATTTATGTATATTTTCTGTTTAATTGTATTCGTTCTTGTACAATTTTTCTTTTTAGATAATTAGTTAGACGATAGACACTATCCTGTAAATTTATTAGTTCCTTTCCCATTATAAAAGTAGTTGAATAATTAATTAATTGTTCATGAAAACAGTTAAAGATTGCTAAGAGTGTATTATTTAATTTGTGGAGTTAAATTTTGAAGTGATAGATTGGGGATCGTTGACAACCAGCCTTGAGTTAAAGATCCTACCCACAAGAATTAAATAAATAAGAATAAGAATTTGAACTTTAGGAATTTACAGCAATTTACAGTATTTTAGGCTTTGTAAAAGAAATTTAGCTCATCATGCACTGAACCCCCTTTTAATTCTTTATTTATAGCAGTTTACGACAGCTTCCTTTAAATAAAATAACAAATAATTTTTTGTTCCTGTGAGCTTATAAGGGGAAAAAAACATGTATGATGCATATGTGCACTGAAACTCGTGCAAAGCTAGCCAAAAAATGATTAAAGAAATTCGATTATCCGGTTTAAAAAGAAATATAAAAGAAAAAAATATAAACTTTATTTTTTAAAATATTAAAATTTATTTTTCATTAACTAATTCATACAAATTTTCTCTTTTAATTTTTATAAAAGATGGTAGACTTTTATAAATTAATTAATCAAAAACTAATTTTTACTTTTACATAAGTAAATTTTTTTATTTTTTTCTTAAAAGTCTTTATAGGAAAATAAAATACCAAAATTGACTCATATAAGTATTTATTTCCTTTTAAAGTGGGATCATGGGCAAGTATGGTTATTTTTCTCTAATTTAAAACATTTTATCAAATAAAGTAAAAAACTAAGTAATTGAATATGATTATTACCTAAATTAGAAAATAATTATGTAAAACTTCAAAAATATATAAATCAATAGAAAATTAAAAATTGTAGAATAAAAAAGTTAAATAATGTTTTTCCATTCTTAATTATAAACTAAGCCCGTAGAAAGAATATTAATAGAAAAGTTAAATGGTGTTTAGGGTGAACCATATCTAGAAAGAATATTAATATAAAAGTTAGATGGTGTTTAGGGTGAATCACCTTGTTCACCTCATTAAAAAAAATAATAACAATTAAATTAATTTTAGGGCTACAAATTTATCTTACACTTTTTGTATATATTTTTTTCTTTTTTACTTTTTTCTCTCATTCCCTCCTTATCCACCGTTCACTCCATCGCCAGATATAGAAATAAAGGAAAAGAATAGGGGAGAGAGGGTCTCTATTGCCAGAAAATCGCTACTGATGACGGGGTGAGCGTACGGGAATAGAAAATGTAAGTGAAAGAATGACATATGGAGAGGAAGAAAGCAAAAACAATAAAAAGAAGCTAATAGGCAAGGTGTGAAATAGCTTGATGTTAATGTGATGATCATTAATTTTGGAGCATGGTAAATAAGATACAATGGTGGCCCATCTTAGATACTTTTTTCCTCGTTAAGTATGTAATCATAAGAATAAATGTTTAAACAAACTGTCGATAATAAATCAAGTATAGTAAGGATAACATCGTGTCATTATGTTTCTTGTGTTCTAGCGACACACATATTATAATAGAAAGAATAAAGGATCATGATCCTGTATAGATGAGTTAACTCCAAAAATTTATTTTTAATTCATATTATAGAATGTAACTGTTTACATGAAGTTGGAATTATTAATAATTATCGGTCAATCATATAATAATGGTGAATTCATTCTCAGACCTTATATACACCACTGTCATACTACTAGAGTTGATCAAACTCAAAATCGTAACATTAATTTAATAGAAAAATGTGTCAATGTGTCAAATATAAGACTAGTGATGAGAGTAAAATTATAACAAAATAGTTATATTAGAAGATGTGGTTAGATCACTTTTTTTTCAGCAAAAACTAATATTTATTAAGTAATTTAGTTTAATACTACTTCACATCCAAAAAGAAGTTTATATATATTATATATATATATATATATATATATAAATTATATATATATAGTTTATATTAAAATAAATATTTATTATACCTTAATTCATTTAATAATCAAATCTGTTATGTGTAATTATATCCGTTTTTCTTACATCTAATGAGAAAAAAATCCATAAAACTAGATCATGATTTGACGAGAAATATAAAAAAACCCTTTTTATAGTATTATTTGCAAGAGATTTCGAACTCCATCACCTATGTTTTATACACGTATATCGATACCTTTAAACATCATTGTTACGAGGACACGTTTATTATAATAAATCTCTTGTGCAATTATTACTAAGTAAAATATCGAATAATCTCTTTCCTGCGTAGGTTAGTCACAATGTTTTCTTAAGTTGCCACATATTACATAAACTATCTATAACTTCACAAACCAATAACATAATATATGAATTAATTTAGAAAAAATCAAAGAAAATATGAATCAATATAGAATCTGTGGTAACTCGAGATAGCATTCCTAACCTAAATTCCCTTTTCAATTAACTTAAAATAGCAAGTACTCTTAAAATCTTAGTTTGAGCAGCAGTAGAGGCAAGATTGACATCGCATTGAGTGGCATATTGAATATGAAATTATCTTTTTCGACAAAAGACCCTTTTTGTTTAATATATTTTATTTAGTCATTGAATGTTTTTTTTTTTTTCTTATGCTATATTATTAGATGATTGAAGTAGTATAAAATGGCACTTGTAAGTGGCAATGCCATTGAAAATGTGACCAATAATAAAACGCCACGTAATAGAAGAGCATGAAAACTTTATCAACATAGGCCACTACTTTGCCTTACCTAATAAACAATTGTCATTTAAAGGGAAACCAATCGTTATGGAAATTTGTAAAGGGAAAGCATACGATTCTGTGTCCCTCGTTCCCACTTGCTTACACTAATACTATTATACAAACATACAGCTGAAAATAACCAGTTATTTGACTATGATTCTCTGATTTGACCAAGTCTCTGATTAGACTCATTAAAACATCAGAATTTAACATTGGTTTAATTTTAATCATTTTATTCTAACTTATCGGATTTTTTATATTCTTGAACAACCCGGATTCAAGTTAAAAGTAAGAATATTATCTTATAATTCAGCTAAATAGTTTAAAAATTAAATTTTGTTAATAACGTGTTTCATATTAATATTATGATTAAAAAATATGATTCTATTATTTAAATAAATTAAAACAAATATATCAATCAAATTTATATGTAGATAAACAGCTAGTATATATATATAGCGGACACATTGAAGGACATTTTCAATAATTCATGATATTTGTTTATTGGAAAATTGTGATATTAATTATTTCCTTTTCCAGTTTTACGTGTGATGTCCAAAAAAAGATAAGTATAGTTGTTGTGAAGGTGGTGCATGCAATGAGATTGTTCTATATTTGGGAATATAAATTGTTGATAATGATGGAATGCTGCAATCTTTTGTCGGTTTCTTTCAAGTTTCAATACCATTGGGTTTCCTTTTTTGCTTGGACTTTGTGCTAACTGCAGCCACTGCTATGAATTCAATGCGCCACCATCACACTTCAGTTTTTAAGAATAAAATATAACCATCCATCGTGATACCTCTGTGTTTAACTTCATATGATTTGTTTTATGTTTCAGTTTCAGCCTTCAAGTATTTTTGATTTTCCTGTGAACATTCATCCCACCTTCTTTTCATTCTAAGTCGATCATGTAACGTTGAAATAAAAAGTGAAAATAAGAGTAAACAGAGATAAAAATTAAAAAATTAAAAAATATTTAGATGAATAGAAATAAGAAACAAGAAAATCTACAACATTTAATGAGTTTTAAAATCTAAACAGATATTGAAAAGATTTAATCACTGATGAACTGAAATTAAATTTATTCTAACTTAATTAATGTTTCAATTTCAAATCTTGAGTATGAAATTATATTAAGAATTTATTTGAGTTCATTTTTTCAAAAATTAACTTTTAACTTATGTACAAATTGATTTTAACTAGTTATATATACCTTTTAACTTTACACACACACACACAATATATATATATATATATATATATATATACACATATATATATATATATAATGATATTTTCTTATCTTTTCTACTATAATACTCATAGATAAGTTTAATTAAAAGCACACTAAATACTTCATAGAACAGCTTTAATATCTTTAATACTTCATAAAAATACATGTTATTTATAAATGACAAAAGACTTTATTAAATATTCTAATGATTACAAAAAAATTCTTATTTTAATAAATATTAACATCATTCTATTTCTAACCATCTCTATTGATGATTAAAATTTATTTAAATATAAAACTCATAAAAAAAATTATATACGTAGATTTATTTAAAAGCTATTTAATTTTAAAAATAAAATAAAATAAAATAATTTTAATTTAGTTATAGAAACTTTATTATAATTGCATTATTAGAGATGATGATCTAAGTTATAACAATGACAATCAAAATAAAAATCTAACAAATTTATAATATTTTAGTATAGTTATCGTGATATAGAAAAAGAAGAAACAAATAAAACACCTAATTAATATCATTAAACCTTGTAGTCGCTATCGGAAATTTTTACCTAGAGTGTTGATTCAACTTCGATGGTGCCTCTAATGTATTCGTACGAGTCATTTTCTGGACTTAATCACTATGTGTTTGTATGTTCAGATACATATATTCTGTATATTGTGAATAAGACTGATTGCTCAACACTTATGTTTAGACTTTTTTATCATAAAATCATGTTCATCAATGATGACATATGCATTCCAGTGGGAATCCCTCATTGATGCATTCTTTTCTTCATTCATTACTGTTCTTCCACTTAATGTAGCATCATTACTTTTTACTCATTTAATTGTCGTTAATACCATTTTAATACGTTCTACAGATCAATATACTTAAAATAATGATTAAGAATTTTTTTAAAAATTATTTATTGTATAAATGATAAGAAAGCATAAACAAAGTTTAAATAATATAATTTTACACGTTAATTTCAATAAAAGAATTTTTTTACAATTTATTAACATATATTATTCTATTTCTTTCTATTAATATATACTTTCAATATATAAAAATCTACTCTTAAACTAGCAGAGTTTTAGGAGTTATGCTTTTCATTAAATCACATTTTTAAATTATCTAATCTAATCTTATTTTATTTTTTAATTGAATATTAGATTTTAAATCATATATTGTCAATTGTCGTGTTAGAATTATTTAAGTTTAGTTCATCTAAATCTAAGTTTTATTTTGAAAATTTTATTTTTATGAACTATATTGATTTTTTTTTGTTGAAGGAAACTATATTGAATTAATAAATACATAAATGACGTGTCTTCATTTATATATTTCTACTTAATTTCAAATTAAAATTCTTATCATTCTAATTCATTCTTATCCAATGTAATATAATTTTCAATGATAACAATAAAGTTATCTATTATATAATTATTTTTAATTATTAATTAATTTTATTTTTAAAAAGAGCAAACTTGAAAAATAATGTAATTTTGTTAACTAAGTCGTTATCTTCTGCACACAACTTAATGTAATTTAATCAATTTTTATGTTAAAGTGAGATTTTTATTGTATATAATCAAATACAAATCAAGGCGCATAAGAGAGTAAGTGACTTGACTAAAATGATTGAAACCTAAAATTGTCTCGTGTTATTAACTTGACACGTAGTGAAACTAATTAAACGATGCATACGAGATTCTAGGAGTCTCTACAAATTCCTAAATACATCTTCTTCACTTATCATTAACTCTTAGTGGCTAAGATTTTTATGTAAAGATATGATGGGATCCCACATGCACAATTAATGGGTCATTATGGGCCATGCATGCACGTAAGCAAACAATTTTCGTTACCCTACAAAGGGAAAGGAATTGAAGGGGTTTTGGTGTTAACCCTTATGACAAGAAAATCTTAGTGAATACATAGGCAGACAAAGGATCATAATCGTTTTTCTTCATTTCTTTATCGAGCAAAAAGTTTGTGACAACTCTTGCTACGTGTATGAATTATGATGAAACTTGGAAAAGGACAAAATCACCATGGACAAGAATAATTAACAATCATATATTATAGCTACAACTTGAACCTTGGAATTCAGAACCATATACTGAAGCTTTATGAGATAACTGGCTAATTGAAAGCATTAACGATAACATGGTCCACAGCATTGTGTCATTTAATCATAGCACATAAATTCCAAACATAATGTTTCTTTCCGTTTTTAATTTTTTGAGAAAATAGCTAAAGTGTTCTTTCTTTGATTTTTATGTTTGTAACATTGTAATATATGTTTTTAGTCTTTATTTGTATTTGTTTTTAGATTCAACATCGCCTGATCTGAAAAATATTTTCATTTTACAAGAATAGAGTTAAGTTAAATCTTTAACTCATATTTTTAATATAATATAAAAAATTAAATATATATAAATAAATGATAACCCTCACCTCACACATTAATTTTATAGAATTAAACTAAATATATAATTCATAACACGTTAATTTTAACGGGTTAAATTAAATACATAATTTATATTTGTATAAAATATAAGTTGTCGATTTAAATCCGGAAAATAATATATGTACCGAAAGTTTATTTTGAACAGTTTTAGTCAAAGTTGAAGGAGGAAAAACTTTTACATATAATAAAAATCGAATACGAGACTTGTTAAATAAATTATTTAATTATTATGCTAATTCTGGTTATAGAAATCCAAATATGCTACGCACATTTAATTAACTTAACTTTGAATTGTCTTCCTTGTAAAATAAGTTACCTAGCTGGTTGTTCCTTTTCTTAAACATACACGTTTTTTAGTTGCCACCTCTTACAATTTATTTGATTATTAGAGGGTATGCACCGTATAAAAGAGGGACGAAATTCGTTGTTAGATAAAATAATAATAATGGTTTCTGTAATCAAAGAGAATAATTGAAGCTAGATAGCAATTACTGTGATACATTAAATTCAGATCCCTTGTCATTCAAGAACTCAAATTCGTATTTATCAGAATTTGAAGCTTTTAAACCGAAAGAGAACTAAACATATAAACGTCAGCCGAAGCAGCTATACAGCATCTCTACTTTCCAATTACTTTTCAAGTTAATTAACCAAAAGGTCTCACTACTTAGTGCTTCATCACACTGATTTAAAATTAAAAAAATAAAATATTTATTATTCAAATTGTAAAAGACTACAACTTTTCTTTTAGATAATTTGTAAAAGAATATAACAAAAATTATAAACCATACAATTTTTTAATTAGTGTTCTTAAGAAATATGTTAACATTTGACCTAAATAAACTTGGTTAAGAAGGGTATAAGGGATTAATTAAAAGGCATTTGTGTGAGTGAGTGAGAGGAAAAAAGTGTAAGGATAAAAGAAAAGGGAGATATTCGCCATAGCAACAAGTGTTACTTTCTGTAATAAAGGACTCTTTAACACAGTATTATTCTTCTCATCAGAAGGGAAGATCTTCTCCCATTATCTCATTGATTGGATGATACGTTATGGTGCCACAGAAACTAAAGAAAGGCAAAAATGCTAGAATATGTTAGCAACTATTCCATTACATATATATATATCCATAGAAAATTTGTTTTAATATTATTTTAAATTAACTTAGATGGAGACTAAAATGAGAACAATTCTATGTTGCCAATCATGTAAAGCCACGTGGTGAACACCGGGACTGAACACGTTAGTGTGTGTAAAGCATGTGCTTTAACTATAGGTCTTGGTTTTGCTCTCTTATATGTAAGAATATATTTATTTCTTATATAAGTAATTTTCTTAATTAATTAATTTGGTAATTTTCCTTTTTTTAAAATCTCAAATAATTTTAAGTAAATAAAAAATAATCATGGGTTATGATGTTCAATGAAATAATATAATATATTTGTAATTCTTATAATATTATAATATTCGGTTTTAGTCTTTAAGAAAATTTATCCTATTTAAGTCTATTATTCTAGAAATGAGTCACGCTTGTGATCTTTATCTTCTTTTACTTTTCATAAAAAAATCATCTTCTTTTAGCCTTTTAGTTTATGGAATTTAGATTTTAGACATACACATTTTCATAAATAAATAATAAAAAGGAGATCTTAAAAAAATAAAATTAAACACTATTCTATTAGAGAAGATAAAAAAATATATAGAAGACTTGTTTTGTTCTCTTTTCACAATTTAATTTTAAAATTTATTTTTTAAAATAATTTTATATTACTCGACAACAATTTCTCATACTTAAACGTGAAATTCCAATTAAATTAAAACAATTCTACATCAGTTAATCCATACATATATATCCAGTGATAATTGGCTGATTAATTCATTCATAATTAAAAAAATTACTTATTAAGAATTATTTTTTTAAAATGATTATTTACGAAGTAAATAATATTTATTTCTTGAAAAAAAATGAAAAACTATTTTTTAAGCAGAAACAATTGAAATAAACACATTAGAAAAGCAAAAAATTGTTTATTTTATATAAAAAAAATGGTCCCAATAATACTTATTGTTTAGAGTAGGTGTTTATTTTCTTCACTTGTTAAAAAATATAAATATGTTTCTTGTTGATAATTTGTATGTGGTGGTCCAAATGTGAGTGAATCCTCTATGCTACACCATGATGGTGAGACCAGAGGTTGGCTATGGTTTTAGCTTTTTATCATGATGGTCATGATTATGGTCATGGGAATGAACCACCACTAGCCACTACCTACAAATTTTCATTGGTATTGATCCATAGCCAGCCTAGCAGAATATAAATTTTTGTGTATATTCCTAAGGGTTAATATTTGTTCTTGTAAGTTGATAACATGTGTTGGATTAGACTCTTTTTCTCTTTTTCCCTCCCTCGTATGCTATTTTTAGGGATAGAATCCAAAGGGTATGTCTAAAAAATTCTTGATGATGAGGTTTAATTTCAATTCACGAACTGCATCACTACACATATATAATACGTTCACTCTTTCAATCTATAACCCTATCCTCCAGACTGTCTAAAAAAAATAAATAAATAAATAAAAATAAAAATTAGATTACTATTGTTTTCAATTTTCAGCTTTATTCCCCGACTTGCTTTCTTTTCAATACTGCTTCAGAATTAATTCGCTTTATTTATCTTATTTTTCGTATCACTCTGATTTTGACAACACTTGAAAGTGTCCTCTAACTATGGATTATGCATCAATGCCTCATAAAATTTATGCATGTATTATATGTTCAAAAGCTAAAATATCCACCATATAACTTATAAAAGAATTATCTAATAACGCAGGATCTTTGATACGTGTTAAGAAACAAAATAAATAAATTACAATGCATGATACAAGTATTTAATTAATATATTTTTTAACAAGGTAAGTAATTGATATTAATAATAAATATATAGTTTATATTTTTAAACACTTTATGAAATTTCACGAGCATCTTTCACTTCAATTAAACTGCATGCATATCTCTTCTTTTTCCACCCTTGAATAATTTTATACGGTTTAAAATTGAACCGTTATAAAATGTTAGTAATATAATTGATAAAGTTTAAAGACCATGCATGTGTAAAATAATTTTACATGATCATCCAATTAAAATCAGGTTTTGTATGATTAAAAATTTATTATTAAACTTATTTTACTAATTGGTAGGTTACCTCCACTTATATACTTTTTTTTTTGTTATATCAGATTAATGAATAAAACCAGCAGAGCAAATGAAATTAAAATTTAAAAATATAAAACAGGGGTGAAGTACAAACATTGAGAGAAAATGGTCTAAGTTAAATAAATAAATGCAAGCATGCGAACAGAAAAGAGAATCAGCAAGAACTCATTTCCATACTCTACTCGATAGCATTGCCTATGAGTTAAGCTATCTATTAATTAATATTTCAGTTATAACTATTATATCAATATATCAATATATGTGTATGTATAAGCGATGATCTACTTATATATTCTGGGTATAAGACTTTATGCATTTAATTCCCTCAATAGTTCTTCATTTTAACAATATATTGTTTTAGTACCCAAAAAAGAAAAACAATAAATAAAAATCAACATTGCTTTTAATTAGAGTGTTCATAGGCTAGATTCATTCGGATTTTGAGTAAAATCAAATCTAAACTACTCATATTTGATTGAGTTTCATACTGGTTCTGTTTCTCAAATTTTTATGGTCAATCTAACCAAAGTAATTAATTAAAAGTGATGTTGATTTGTTTTGGATCAACTAATTATAATAATAAAAAACTATCCGTGTGCTTTTCAAGATTTTATATCTGCCTGTTTTATATTTTATATGAATATTTAATTTTAATATTAGACAAAAATATATTATTTTTAATATCTAATTATTTATTTGATTTAATGTTTAAATTTTTCATAATTCGTTATATATATCACTAATTTATTTTCTCAAAATATAATAAAAATTTATATGACAAGAATCACCAAATTAAGGCCCTTGATAATACTAGATAAGATCACATGAATATAAAAATCAATAAAAAAGGAAAAAGAGTAACAAAACTAAGACATATTTAAGCTCCAAAACAAAGATATAATATAGTTGATTGAGCCATCAAATTGGTAATCTTTAACTAAAACATAGTTGACTGAGCCATCAAGCTAGTTTAGGTCAAAAAGTGAAAAATTTAATGATCAAACCAATTATTATTTCATACAAATTTGAAGTACAAAGAGCCAAATAATTAAACTAATCCAAACTAACTTAATTTGTTTAATTTAAATCACAGGATTCATCATATCAGTCCAATACAATGAACACCTATAAATACTTTTTACACTTGGATGTCAATTTCGCCATCACTCAATTATAAATCATGATTCATGCTAATATTATATCAATTTTTTATTAATTACTTTAAAAAGTATACAATAATTTTTTCAATTATATATATATATATATATAGAAAATAACCTCTAATAAAATAACTATCTAAAATCTAATATATCTGGATTCTTGTATGTATATTTATTAAAATAACATCACACAATTCAATAATTAGATCAGCAAAAGTTATATTCTAAAAAAAATTATTCCACAAAATTTATTTCAACATAAGGAACAAGTGGATCATCGCTCGGCCCGCTACAAATGTCGGATCTTTTAAAGTTAGTGGCCCCCAAAGTTATGCAAACAACCATTTTAACTTTTAAGACTATTTTCTAAGTATCATTTAATTTATTTATTAATTTTTTTAATATAAATTAAAATTTATATAATAAACATTTTAATTAAAAAAATTCTCATTTTGTCTTTAACCAAGACTATTTATTAACACTTGTGTCTATATATACTTAATTGGATGTAAAGATGAATAGTTTTTTGATGGTATATATCATTAAGGTTAAGGGTAAGTTTTGTTTGTTTATTTTATTTTATTTTCCTCTTTATGTTAACCGTTTGCAATATTTTCGGCATCTGAATAATAAATATTGATTTTCAGGAAAATGGAATGAAAATGAAATAATGTAATGTGTACATCATAACCATACTTTCATTATTCCTTTTCATTTTCCATTGGAATAAAAAACAGAAAGAGACAATGCTTCTTCAGTTCCTCGTTGTTATCATTCGAGAGAGAATTCACGGATTATAAAACCTCAGCGGAAAAATTTATCTCCTTCGTTACATTACATAACTCTAACATCAATTACTTTATTCCTAAAAAAAATCAAATGTTTTTACCATATTTTGATCTGCGAGATATACGTTCAGAAAATTGGTGGCAAAGGCATGCATGTTTCTTCCTTTTTTAAAAAGATTATTTTGATTTTAGAATAAAATATTGTTTTCATAGAAAATATTTCTTAAAGTTATTTTAAAAATATATATTTAAATTCTAAAATAACACAGAACATTTTCAAGTTGCTCTTATTTTCTACTTTTAATTTTTTCTTATTCTTCATGTTCTTTCTTATCCTGTCTCTTCTTCTCCCACTCCAATTTTCTTAGAATTAGTTTTCAAAATTTATCCATAAAGTAGCTTTTAAATTCTAAACAGAAAACCACCAACAAATGGTTGTTTCATTGTAACTTTATTTTGTTTCTTTATTCTTGTCACTATTGATTTAGTTGATTTAGTTTATGAGTAAGTGTTGGAGACCTAACAATAACCAACATTTTATAATAGACTCTAATATTATATTTATACTATATTATAAATATGAATTATGAGTTTAACCTATCTTACAAAATTAATTTATAAAAATGAGAATTATTTTTAACTTATATATATTATATTTTTAGGCGAGGTAGGATTATTAATAATAAGTTGACATACAACAAAATAATAATAATAATAAAATAATGTTTTAAAATTTGTTGTTAAGTTGAGTTTCCACCACTAGCATATGTCGTGTTCATGTGAGTTATACATGTGCCAAACTCGATAAATAGATGTAAGAGTGGACCAGTTAATAAACGTAGTTGGAAGAATATAGAATATATGTCACTCAAAAGTTTAACATGCAAGGATATATACGTACGTCCACTCAATTACGTTAGAGTAAGCACCTGAACATGTGAAACAAATAATGTTATTGCCATTCATATAATAGGATTGACTAATCTCTCTTACGTACGGCAATTTTGTTGCATTTCCACACCTTTATCCAAAAAGGTGGCCGACATTACGAATGAATGCTCCCACAAACCCCTTTTAATGTTTTTCTCTATTTCTTATTCAGGTAAAAACATTTACTTCATTTAGCTAACGTAGTCTCGTATATATCTTAAATTAAATATAAAAGAAAAACGAACAAAAATTAGTGGCTTAAACGAAATTTTATATACATGTGCTGCGTCGATTTCCCATCGAATCATAATATACGGAAATTTCAATATATATACATAGTTTTCTTACTTGCTATCTTACCATACCTAAGTTAGTGGACAAAATAACTAGTTGTCCGGGGCAAAATCTAACAAGATCTTGTGCAATTATCACTTGTGAGTTCTTTTATTGACCACCCAAAAAAATTGAAAACCAACAGAATGGTTAATAACTGTGATATTGATAGAAGTATTTATCGTGAAAAGTCTTCTACATTTAGTAAATAGTTAAGTTTTTTTATACATGTATATTGTGAAGGGTTAATTTCTAGAATTTTGTAAGGGAAATAATATATACTCCAATGATCTTTATGATGTGAAGAAATTAGTCTTTATTTGTTAATGAGAATATCTTTGGTGTAAAATGAAAAGAAAAGAAAAAGAGAAGAATATATAGAGTGCCATGAAATGAGCAACGGACATGGGATGTTACTGTTGTGAGTAAATTTGACAAGGGCAATATGACCAAATAAATAGATTTGTCATTGGATACTTGTCTTCTATGGTTGGCCCATTAACGTTAGTTGTTACAACTGTTGGGTCATTATGAGAAATTCTTGGTATCTAGAGTCTCTATCTAATTGAAAACAGTAGAACACGTCCTTCCAAGAATTTTGCCAATATATATTTTAAACAGTCACGTTAATTCATGCATGTTATATACCACAAATTAAATTAACTAAAGTTTGCATTTTTTTTCTTCTAATCGAACACCTTGAGTGTACATAAGTTGGATAATTCCGTCAAAACATGTATTTAAAGTTGGACTTTTAACTTCTTACTGATTACATATTATGACCACAGGCTCTAATAAAACAATCATTTTAACTTTCTTGCTAAATAGCAGAGAATAGAGTAATTTAGGATAGATAACGGCTTGGTTAAGGGAAATTACGAGAGTAGCTGTGGTGAAAGTGAGTCTTTTGTAGTGTTGAGAATTCAGTCCAGAGAAAGAAGAACAGCACATAAAAAGATTAACGTGGTCCTGTGATTCAAGATAGTCCACGTTTCATTGGAATAAAATTTATTATTCATAATTTTTAAATAGAAAAATTACAAGCCCTCTTCATATGTAGTTTTTTGACAAAAAAAATTACAAATCCTCGCCACATGTAATTTTTGGATGGAAAAACTACAAACTCTCGCTACATAGTTTGACACAAATTACCTAAGACCTAATACACTCCTTTACTAGATTTAAGGATGTGGTGCAAGTAAATAAAACCTAATACTCTATCTTATATAAGTTTTTTCACTCATCTCTCTTTCTACTCACCCCGATGTGAGACTTTGAATTAACACAAGACACAACAAATTTCCCCTTAAATCAAAGTCGTACACTTCTAGAATAATCATTCTTTTTATCAAAACTAACAAAACTCTTCTAGAGCGATCTTCTCTTGCAACAGTAAAATCTTCTGACTTCTGGAGCAATTTTCTCTTGCAGTAGAATATTCTGATTTCTAGAGTAATCTTCCCTTGTAGCAGAATCTTTTGATTTTTGTAGTAATCCTCCCTTGTAGTAAAATTTTCTAACTGACAAAATTTTTCTTCTCCTTCAAGCTTTGCGTCTTCTGATGTGAGACTTTGATTGTATTCCAACACATAAGACAATTGTTACTGCTTATGGACCTAAACCTGGATGATTTATCTATGACCAGAATGAAGTTTGAGTGAAACTAAGTGGATGTTTGAACCGATTGATGTTGAAGAATCAGCGGATAAGTTCTGGTTAGGGGTGAAATGTCACTCGAATCCAAAACCAGCTAGTTTTTCTTGAAATGCGTTAAGACACAACAATTGACTAAACATTTAGGAGTAAAGTACTAATTCAGTGTGAGCCGCGCTTCGTTTTCGCTGAAAATAGAAAATAGATGTGACAACATATTTGATTGATTTTTTTAAAAATATTTTCATGAAAATATTTTCAAATTTGAGTAAAGATAAAGAAATAAATGGACTTCGTTTTCATAATTTTCAGAAAATAAAAATTCAAAATAAAAACTGGAAACAATTTCACTAACCAAATACCACCTTATTTCTTCAAAACATCTCTAGTTATGTGGCGAGTGAAGTGGTAGCTAGGGTGAAAATTGGTTGGGCTTGTGTAAATCCTATATAAGACTCCTTCATATTAGTTAGCTTATTTCCTAAGTTTGTTGTACTAGGTTTTATGTTTCCATATGGGCCTTTACTGATATGACAAACCCACCTTTTGAAAGAGTAAAATCCTTGGGCCTGTACTTGGCCCTATCCATTTTGGTGTTGTGCCAAATTCTACGACTACTACATGTGGAGTTTGGTCAGATGTTTTACGTACGAAGTTTTCTTTGATAATGTTTTCATGTGCTCTTGTAGTTGAATTCGGAAGCAACCTATGTTGCTGTGGGTACAACTGTACAAGTTCACCTGTCTTGACTCAATTTTGGCCATTCATGCTACCAAGGAAACTCAATCATCTTGTTTATCATATATTTATTTATATATTTCTGATGTTGATGGGAAAGTTGAGATCAAGAGTTGACTTCATTAAGTTTATTCATTTGTTATAAGTTTGATGGTGTGTTCAATTTAACAAACGTACTCTAAGGTTATGAAATTGTCATCTATATCTATTAAGAGGTTTCAATTTCTATGGAAGTAAATGGACAACATATATCAGGAAAATATTTGACAGACAACGGTAATACATAAGTATCAGATAATTATTTATAAAATATAAAAAAGATAAATAAATATATGTTCTGTGAATGAGTTAGCTGATTAATTGCGAAATAAAATTACATGAATAAACCACTCTTATTAAGTTTTTCCTATTTTGTTTTCCACAGGGAACAACTCAATGAAGTGAAATAACTGAATTAAACTGCCCCATTAATTTGATGCTAATTTTGCGTCCTCGGAAAAGAATTACAAATATTTAACAATTTTTTTTATCAACTTTAGAGTTCCAGCCAAAATCCTTATTTTATCTTCTACAGTCTTACGCACTTGTTAATAGGTGTTAAAATTACCTATCATGAAGATGAGAATCATAGAGAAAATAAGATAAAGAAGAAGAAAAACTACTTCAAAAAAAAGTTGTTTACATTAGAATGAATTGAAGTTTTGAGTGTAAATTTTAAAATCAAATAGGAGGATAATATAATTGAAGTGTTTCTTAAAGAAAGAAGAATTCAATTTACTATTATGATTGTTCGTTCAAAATACTAAAAAATATATTTTAATTCATTTTAACTATATATAATAATCTGAACTGCCTTCCAAAATGAAATTACTAGGGTCATCCTAATGTGCGTAAGATTTTATGTTCGAATCTTAACATCGTTATTGTACATAAAAAAATCTTTAGAAAATAAAAATATATTTATCATTTTTGAATCTTATCATTGTCACTTACTATTTTCATTAAATGAGTAATAACATTGATGAAATAGAGAAATCATTTGTATATGTTAAGTTTGATCCTCAACATTATCTTCGCATACCAAAACAAATAATAATAATAATAATAAATTTGCGCACCAAATAATAAAGAGGTAAATTAATGAAATTTGAAATGTAATTATATTTTCTTATAATTTAAAAAACATTTAATGACTTTAATAGGTACCGTAGGAAAAAATATAATTAATATTTTAAAAGGAGAGAGTAATACTCTAACAACTCTATTGGTATTATTGACTAATAATTTGATGAATATTCAATTATATGAAAAAATTGTTGTACAAGTAACATTATTACATATTTTAGTTAAATTGTCAATTCTAAGTCATCAATATCTTCTTTGTACAATTAAATTTAAAACTCGATCTTATAGTAATTATATATCCATTAACGTAGTCTAATTTGATAATATCAATCTATCTAAAGTCTCTCCAATTGAGGAACACCTAAAATTGAACATACAATAGCAATAGCAAAGTGCATATGAGCCTTGAAGCTAAAAAAATAAGTGGGCTATGCACGTAAGTAAAAAATCAGGAATTGATAGATTCAAAATTAATACCAAAATGTTTTCTTTTCTTAAATATGATATTCTATGATAATGCTAACTAGAAAGTATATTTTTAGTTGAAATTTTGTTGTTGATAAACTAAAATAGATTGCAAGTTTGACAAGGAAATGATACATCTTGACTAACGATTTATTTATTTGTGGAATCTCAACTTTCAAGTACACAAATATCAAAATATGCTGTCTGTAAAGATATTTTTTAATAGTATAATTATTTAATTTGGGTTATGATGTAATTAAACATTATTAATTTTAAAATAATTATTTGAAAAGTAATATTTCACATTGATTTTACTTCAATAGTGTATTAAACTTTAACTCAAACAACAAAATTCATTCTATGCTTACATCAATCAGTGGTCTTTGTCTTTATCTCTAACAAGAGGATTAGGTAAGCTAATACTTCAAACATTGAAAGCATCTTGTTCAGAGAAAAGCTCAGCACTACCAACCAAAATCAATCTCAGACCTTTCTGCGAATACATTACAGTACACATTCAAGGCTTGAACGCTTGTTTTGCTAAAACAAACTGCATAGAAAAGTTACACATATGAGAAGCAAATGAACACTTATTTACAGTGATTGTTAGTAAATATACACAGTTCTTGAGCATAATATTTACAAAAATAGATATTGGAATTCAATTATAGATTTTTCATTCACAACACTTGAGGGTTCATTAGTATAATCCCACAATAAAGACTTGGAAAATATCATGGACAAGCACATTTTAATGGATTTAATTCATAAGCTCAGATAGTGTATTTTAGATATTCATCCAATTACAAATCATTATGTATCAAATTTTTGTTGACTTTTACATAAATAACTTAAAAAGTCATAGCAATTATGTTTTTGAATTAGATAATTGTGTAAAAATTTTTACACGGATGATACATAACAATTGAACTCCATTTTGATACTTTCACCTTGATTATCAAAAGCATTTGATCCATAAGATCATCATGGATAAGAAGCAAGCAAAGGAAAAGGAATACATGTGGAATTCCTCCAAACCAAAGAGTGCAATTTGAGTGTCTTCCTTGCCCTCTCCTTGGCCTTGAAAGTCCCTTCAACTTGAAGCACTAAACACAACTTTGACACAGCCCCAAATATCAGCATTTCATGAAGCACTCTAGGTGTGGCTGAACGCGTACAAATAGAGCTCAAAATTTTGACCCCTCTATCACTTGCCACTTGAGACACCCTCAAAATTTTCTTAGCCACAATAGCCACTCCAGCTCCATGGTTCAACAATTCAGCTCTTCCTTCAGCACAGCCACAAAGTCTTTCCAAAGCCATCAGAATGAGTTCACAAACTCTCCTTTCAGTCACATCAAGAAGTAGCTCAATGAGGACTAAAACCCCACCACACTTCACTGCTTTGATCCTGTTCTTACCCACTGAACACAATTCCACAGTAAGCTTCAATGCTGCCTTGGAAGCCTCTTGTGAAATCTGATCCCTCAACACTCTAAATATTTCCACAAACATCTCTGATGTGACATTGTTCAATTGAGTTGGACTAGCCACCTCAAATGCTGACTTCAATAGCACAGTTGCATAAGCTCTAGATTGGTACTTCCCAAGCTTTACCACCTGAAACAAAGACTCAATAAATTGAAACTTTTTCTCATTGTCCATCAGATTTTTAAGCTTAGCCTCACAAGGGTTCAGGTGAAACAAAACTTCTATCACTGCTTCACTCATAACAGTTGAAGTAGTTAAATCTTCTTGGCTTTTTCTCAAGCTGGAAGCCAAGAATTCTATTGCCCCTGCAGACTCCAAACATATTTTGTTACTTTCACTTTCAAAGGCAATAGACTGAAGCCTTCTAAGACACTTGAGTTGTTTTTCAGGGAACTTGTTTGCTTCTAAGAAGAGTTTGACAATTTCAGTTTGGTCAATGGTTGGTTTTGGAGATGGAATTGTTTCAACAACATGGTAGGCATTTTGAGTGCACCAAGCTTGGATCAAACGTTGGAGAGTGTGGTTTGGAATAAGATCTGTGTGTGACAGTGATTGTTTAGTGACAGGGCAGATTTTTTTTCTGTCCTTCCATGAAAATAACCATCTCTCTATGTTCTCTCTGTGATATGTGATTCCTGTGCACAATGTGACAGGGTCTCTCATAAGCTGCAAAGAAATTGGACAGAGGAAAAGGGTAGGAACCTCCATTTCATTTTCATCCATGTTTCCAAGGATTGATGACTCAAACTTAGTTCAGCCAAAAATAAATGGCTAGTGTTAGTTTTGGATCTATCTTTGAATTTTAATGTGGAAGACTTTCAAAGAATAATAAATTGAAATTAAATGACATCATTAAATTCACTAAAAATTAAGCTAAACTACATACAGTGATCAGTGATATTGTCAACTCTAAATTAACTAACAGTTCATTTTTATATACTTTTTCAATATTTTTCATTATTAGTTAAAAATCATAGAAATTCATTAAATAATATATATTTTATCTCACATTTAATAATCCTCATTTAGTGAAAATTACATAAATTTTATTATATAATATATTGAAAAGAATATTTTTATCATAATAATCTTATCTAGTTGAAACAAATTTTTTCATGCATACATACTAAAATTCAATAAAAAAAATAGATTATAAACTGTAAATATAAAATGATTTTACATTACTATTTAATCGCAACTGTACAAGATATTTATTAAGTTTTATATCAATTACTTTCAAAAGAAGGTAAATTTTATGATGCTATTTTTAAGTTTTTATGATATAAATCAATTATTTATTGATAGTTATATATAATTTTTTATATTTTAGAAAATTTAAAATTTTATAAACATAATTAAAATATCAAAATAAAATAACATGTGATAATTGAATAACAAACGGCACTATAATAAACACCTAAAAATTATCAAAATGATACTTGAAATAGAAATTCTTTTGAACTCTTAAGATTTCAATAATTTTTCTATAAAAAAAAAAAAACTATAACTTGTTTTATTCATCTAACATAGCACGAATTATACAAACTTCCACGTAAGTTGAAAATATTGAACTTATCAGATTTGTTGACTGTGTGCAAAATTATGGGAATGAGTGAGAGTGGATAAAAGAAAATATGAATATGACGCATATGTTTCTATCAATTGTTATCATGTATCGATATATTATAAATTTTCAAATAACAGTTTAGAGTAATTAGTATGAAACCTTTCTATTTTCTTGAAAACAATTGATATATCATCTGTTTATGTCTCTTGGGGATAAAGTCTGCATACTGGCATGCTTGGCCAGCTAATTAAGTTGAATAGTATGTTACATATTTTTTCATATGAGTTAAATCCGAAATTAATAATTATTAATAATTAAAATTTGTTAATAAAAAATTATTCTATTTAAATTTATCATTTCTAAAATTTCAGTTATTGTTATTATTTAATACTTCAACTTTTTATTTTATGGGTAATAAATAGCAATAAAAAGGGAAATTTAATATATTTATTTTTAAATTAATAAAATTCAATGTAAATAACTAACTTTTAGATATGTATGAAGTATTATTTTTCAACATTGTCACACTGAGATCTTATCCATAATAAAATCACAAAATCAAAAATAAAAAATGGGAAAAAATACTATATTATTAGTTTCTTTTAATATACAAAGCAGATATTCAAGGCACGTAGCCACGTAGTACTGAAAAAATAAAAATGGTGGTAGATGAGGACATAAGGTATGAATTGTTTGTACAAGTTGTTCTGAATGATAAAAGTCAGCACATGGAAATTAATAGGTGGAGATGGAGATGGTGATGGTGAATTTGTTTAGACCTTTTCCAAGCTTTTGGAAACAATGCTTACAACAAGTTAGTATAATGTGTTTAAACTTTCTTTAGGTCTTGGTATGTGTGAGATAGAATAATAAATGATCAACTATGAGCCCATAAATATTCATGATTATGAGCTTCCACCAATATTGCAAATTGCAATTGCAATTAAGCCTGATGGAAGAACTTTGACTTGTATTTATAATGTTTTCAATTTTGAAGAAAAAAGAAATGGAGATTTCTATATATTCTTCTCCCTTTCAAGTTTCAATTAAATCTGCATGGTTGGTGCTGACAACCATTATCCTCAATTGGATCCTTTCTCACGCTTTTCATGCCTTCATCCATTAATGCTTTCTTTCATTGTTTAAGTTATAAATTTTTTTATATTTAAATTTAATGTCACAGATTTTCAAAAAATAAAATAATAATTAATTTCACATGATGATTATTTTCAAATTTTATATTTCTCTTTTTATATATAAACAATAAAGAATTTTTTTTATAAATGTATTTTTGATTGAGAATTAAACATTAATCTTTTGAGATATTAAGATTTATTTTAAAAAATTATTGTTTCTAAGAGCTTTTATATATATATGAATGAATTTAGATTGGTTTCCATCCTTTTTTTTAAGAATTCTCTAATCACATGATTAAATGATAAAATTATGAGAAAATATAATTTCTATTAGTTAACCACATATGATCTTTAAGCTATAACATTATTTTTTATTATAATATGTTTTAAAAATTAAAATAGAAATTTTATTCTAAAATTACTATCAAATACAATTAAAATAATTAATATTTAATTATTTTGAACTTCAATATTGTTTTTACTTATATTGAATTTAGAAGGTGAATATTTTAAATGTGGTAATCTAGGTGACCCTATCCTGTGTGATTGTGTCCATAATATAAAATGGAATGTCTCTGAAGTCCGAATGGGGACAAGTTTGATTCAAGACAATCATCTTTACGAAACTGCAAAAGAGAAAAAATAAAATAAAACGGCTCTGACTATGGACTTTCTTAATTTTTGGCCGTAACCAGTTAAGATTTTGAATGATTATTTAAGTTTCGTAAATTTAAAAAATTTATAAGAATGTAATAATCTATAAAATTCTTTTAAAAATTCTTATAACTTTATAAAATATAATAACATATAACATTTTATAATTTAAATTTTATTAAATTTATATCATAAGAATTTATAAAATATGAATGTTTTTATAAATGTATAAATTTCAAAGAATTTCATATATACTTAGAAAAAATTAGATGTTGATTATAACTAAAAAAAATTATAATTAAGATTAAAATTAATTTATAAAAATTTATATCATCATTATTATAATCTTTATTGTTATTCTTTATCAATTTTTTTATTATTATTATGATTAATGATGACAAAAAGTGATAATAGTATTAGTAATAATTTTTTATGTGAAAATGGAAATTATCATAACGATAATAGATGGTGTTAATGGTTTGTAAGATTATTTTTATATATTATAAAAGAAAAAAATGTCTTGCACTAAGTGTATTAAGGGTTATTATTAGATGAATAAAATATTTATATTTTTTGTTAAAATATTGTATGAAAATTTTCATATTTATTAAAATTTATATGCTTTTAAATAATACAAAATTTTTATTTTAAATAGTAAAAATCTTAATTGAATATGTAAAAAAAAATATTAATTGTTATAATTAATATAGAAATTTTTAAATAATTTTGTAAAAAAATCATATAATTATTTTCATCAAATAATACAAGATTTTTTTTTAATCATCCTGGTAAAATTTTAAATTTCAGTGTCTTTCAATCAAACAATATATTTTTTAATTTTGAAAAATTGGTGTCTCGTTTATTTCTTTTTTGGTCCCAAACTTTGGGGTAAAGAAAAAGAGCATCCTTTGAGTGAGTAGTTGAAGTGCTTTGATAGGTAAACGCCGAAACCTAAAGTGAAAGTCTCACTCACGCGTTGCGGTCAAAAAGCGCATCCTTTCTGTGACAAACCATTTATTGCATTGTCGTCACCCACAAATTCAATCAACCTCAGTATCTAAATTAAATTACTTAAATTAATTTGAAATTTTTAACTATTCATATATAGTATATAAATCTAAATTAAATAACAAATATTTATTATTTTACTAGTTTTAATAAAATTTTATGAAATAATCACATTTTTTTATTTTTTAATATGTTACAATAAAATATATTATTTATATTTTTTAATGATAAAAATTATGTTATATATTTTCAATGATACAAATGTTATGTTATTTATAATAAAACATGGTGTTTAGGTTAAGTGAGATTTTTTTAAAAAATATATTTTTGTCATGTAGCTAAATATTCTTGTTCTGCCATCCTCCCATGGTAAAATAATTAATGGTATTTATCTTAGTTTGACTTATATGGAGTTATCTAGTGGAACTGTAATTTGCAACAACACAGCACATATGACAGAACATATCAATTGAAAATGTATTCAATTCAATGAGCTTTACATTTCATTTGAATTTTGACTATCAAGCTCATTGACAGCTACCACTACAAAGACTATCCTTAAATTTGAAGAAAAGATTAAATTATTATTTTCATATTTTTTTTATGGATGATAAATTCTAAATAAAAATGCACATCTATAACTCTGATGATATCAATCAATGAATGATAATTATTTATGAATCAACACATGTAATTTTAACAGAAGTAAAATAAAAATAACATATTGTAAAATATAAATATCTAAGACTATTCAGTATAGGTTTTTAATCATTAACATTTAGTGATATAATTGAGTGTTTTTATAAGCCCATCATAGCTTTTTTGATGGGCTTACTTTGGACCTATAATTGGGCCGTCGAGTATAGCCCAAAATGTATAAATCATACTGTAAGTATTTAATTTAAATTCATAATAAATAGTTTTTTAACATATAATTTATATTTAAAACATAATAAATATTCTATATTGTGACTGATATTTTTAAAAACAAATAATTTTATACAATAAGCTACACAATACCTTATACAACAATACTTTTTTATAAAATATGTGAATTGTTATAAATTCTCTCACACTCATATTTGTGATATATATATATATATATATATATATATATATATATAATTTGGAAGGGAATATCAAATCTAAATGTTTATAATAATAATAGTATGGGCACATTAATTTGGTAGAGAATCAGTAGTGAATCAATCATTGGATTTTAAAGAACTCTGTTTTAGATAAAGGGACTAAAAAAAATGTTAGATGAACCCATAACGACAGATTTCAATAATAAATAGTAGTAAATATAAGGTTAAATTATATTTTGATTAAATTATCTAAATTTTAAAATTTATTTGGTTCTTTATCTTTTAAAAAATTTATTTATTTATTTACTTTTTAAATTTCAGTCAATTTATCCTTCTCAAATTTAAATTTATTTTGTCTGATTCAAAAATATTATTCATTAAATTCAGCCACTTGAAAACTATGCAATCAAAATAATGTTTGAGAAAAAAAAAACATGAACTTAGTAAAAATAAGTCTTACGAATATTAAAAGGAATCTAATACTAAAAATTTTCACAAAAACAGGCTATTATATTTGAGTTTGAAACATTATAACAAGATTTATTCTCTTAATAATAATTGTTTTCATACCCCAAATTTGAATCCAAAACCTTATTAGATGGAAATCAATCATATATTCGTACTATTTGAAGCAATTAATCATCCGTATGAAACGTATGATTTTGGAAAAAAATTTATTTTTTTAACTCTGATTTAGTACGAGGTGTATATAAAGTATGTATTTTTCTTCCAATATAATCTCACACCTAAGTTTGTTAGGATTCCATATCTTTTTTAGTATTTGTTGGAAAAGCAATACCCACGACTCGTGTGAACCATGTTTTTACCGAAAAATATTCTTAATTAAACATACATGTTTAAAATTTATTATAATAACGAGATTTCAAAAAATGTGATATGCAATGTTTTTAAAGTCAAAAGTAGTAACTTTTAAAAAAAATAAAAAAAATCGTTGTAACATTTTAAGCTTAAACCATACTTTAACCTTACTTAGAAAACCGATATATTTTTTACATAATTCAAAGCCATATAATTTGATTAATTACATCATAAGTTGCATATTAGTTTTCTAATGGTAAAGTAAAACTAAAAGTAACGTGGCATATTTAGGACAATGTTTGGTTCGATGAATATTGCTTTTTTGTTCTCTGAGAACTGTGAAAATGAGTTGTGGTGTTTCCTTAATTTTACTAAATTTTGAAAACATTTTGACAAGAAATTTTCAAAAAAATAACCACATAAATTTTTACCTTTATTTTCTATTTTCTTTAGAAATAAAATCGAGAAATACTCAAATCAAATACCACCAAACCTATTATTTAACAAAAATAAATGAGAAAATACAAAACACAATCAACGTATTAAAAAAGTCGATCTCTTGATTATATTTACCACGTGCAAATTATTTGAAAAAGAAAAACATAAACGTATTTAGACTAAACTAAATAACCTATTACCAGCATCAACCATAGGTAGCTAATCAATTTTAATTAATATAAATATGAAATAAATTATATTAAAAGAGAAATATCTATATTATATAACTAAGTTTTCAATACAATTATTATTGGTGGCTATATAATTGATATCAAAATTGATTAGGAAATATATGAGAGTAGTTAAAGTAACATAGCATGAAGAATTGACGCACGTGTTCTTTTATTGCCGGCTGGTAGTGTATAACGTCAACAATTTTTTAATGGTCTTTCAATAATTCATAGGATTGAGTCTCTTTCTGCGTAATTGCCTGGAAATATATCATCAACTTTCAAATCAAATTGTTCTTTTCAAAAGTGACTAAAGTACTGTGAATGCGTAAATGTACTTTTGAAGTTTTATGGAGGCGTAAGAGTGTTTGGATAATGATTATTTCAAAAAATTATAAACTAATTCATGTTTTGAATTTGTAAATATGACTAATAGTAAAAGTTTCTTCAAAAGAATGCGAGTGTAAATTTTGAAATTATGAATTAATTAAAGGATAATTATTGGTCAATAATCGTGTACAGTTGAATTTCATTTACATTTAAATTGAAATAAGTTAAATTTTATAGAGTTTTGACGAATAATGAAATATTCTTAATTTTCATTTTAACACTTATATATTTGGGATATGAATACGTATCACATGTAAGATATTAGGGTTTACAATTTTATGGAAACTAACTTATCTATAAAATATGAATTAGACAAAAAAATTAATAATTGAAATATTTATGAAAATAATAGTAATAGAATTAAAAAGTACGAATTATCAGTGTAAAATAGTTTTATACAGTCATCTAATTATGTTATGTATGAGATTTTTTAGGATTTTTAGAATTTTTATTACTAGACTGAACAAAACAAATATGGTAAAATGATTTGTGTAAAATGTTTTACACAATTGGTGTTTGAATATTTTTTTCATAGTAATATATTGATAAGAGTGTGAATATAAATAAACTTTGTGAACTATTCAAACTCAATTTGTTAATACTCTATTAAATTTATTTGTTTGTTTGAATAAATAAATACATGCTTAAAATTAGACTTAATATAAAATATACCAAAAGAAGTCTTTCATTGAATTAGTCTAACAAGAGGTCCAAAATATCATTGGTTTACATAAAAAAAGAAAGTATTTCCTTTTATTACAGTTGTAGAAATCTCTAGAATTTTCATTAATAATTAGTAATTAATAAATTAAGGGATGAAGGAAAATGAAGCCAAATTGTTCTTGTAACGGATGGGCAAAAAAATATTTCCGGTCAATGATATAAAAACCTCCATGTTTTATGAAACTTCAGATAAATATATTTGAACACTCATGATGTTAATAGACCATCCGATTATGAAAGAAGAATATAGCAGCTGATATGATGGGAGAAAATAAGAATCTATTTAAATATCAATTCTCTAACCTCCGTTTGGATGAGTCATTATTCATTTATTTTGTCAATTTGAATTAACAATTTATTTAATTAATTTTTTTGGATAAAATATTATTGCACTTCATAATTTAATGATTAATATTTATTTTTATTCATTATTTTAAATTTAATTTTTAAATAAATATTTAAAAATAAAATTTTGAATTTCTTAAAAATTGAATTATTTTTAATTAAATAAGGAAATTAAAATGCAAGAAATTAAATTATTTCATCCAAACTAAATATTTATAAATAAAAATTATTTAAATCAAAGTAATTAAAATGCTGTATATTTAAATTTCTTATAAATTTTCTAAACAGGGTAAAACCTTTTTCCAACAAACAATATATATATATATATATATATATATATATATATATATATATATATATATATATATGTATATAACTTCATATTTTCACCGGCTATTCACCATAAAACTTAATATTTTCTCCCTTGAAAGAAGCCAAGAAAAAGTTTCTTTCCTCAAATTATACTCTTGATAATCCGGATGATAAATTCTTTAATTAGACTTGCTAGGTATTCATATAGTAAGAAATTAAATAACTTGTATTGTAACATTTGGTGTGTTTTACGTAACATTTTTTTTTTCAACTCTATGATTGTACTACTGGAATTTCTTCGTAGTGTATACAAAATGAAATTTGATCACCTATGGTGCCTAGTTAACAAATACGTATGTATGCAAGGAGAATTGTTCCAAACTTTGGAGTGCAACCTAAGTGTGTCTCTTGCTTTCTCTTTCAAATAAGGAGCACAATCAGCTTGTATAACCATGCAAAGCTTTGACACAGCTCCAACTCTCAACATTTCTAGAACAACCTCATTTGATGCAGAAAACTTAGCAATGACTGAAAGCAGATGAATTGCTCTATCATCAGTTGCAGCAGAAACCCTCATAACCCTCTTTGAAACCATTGCAATGCTTGCAGCGTGTCTTAGAAACTGTTCTCTTCCCTCAGCACAAGAACACAAGTGTGTCAAAAGGTTGAATATGAGCTCAGTTATGTTCTTCTCTGGTTTTTCAAGTTCAAGCTCTATGAGTTCTGCCACTGCACCTGCTTCAACAATCTTTGTCCTGTTTCTACCCAAATGGCTTGTTTCTATAAGCACATGCAAAGAGGATTTAATAGCTTGTTGTGATAGTGCTCTCTTTTTTAATACTCTTACCATTTCCTTGAAGAATTCAAGGCTTAAATTCCCTACAAGTGTTGAATCTGCAACTTCGATTGTCAACTTCAATAGCGGCATTGCTTCATTTACCATCTTGATGTTGTTGTCATCCAAATGACGTTTCAAAATCCAAGTCAAAGAGTTGATGAAGTCCAAGTTCTCACCCACAAGACTTTTCATGCTATTGTGATCATTGTTCCAAAGAAGATGAACAATTCTCAAAGCTTCTTCAAAGCAATTGGAGTTACTATTTCTGTTTCCTTCTTTGAAATTCTTGTTAATCACTTTGACCATAGCCTTGGCTACACCAGCCTCAGCCATGCATATTCTGTTCCTCCCACTTTGAGAGGCCAATACATGCAACTTCTTTAATGATGTTTGATAAGAATGAGGAGCCTCAAGACCCTTCACAAGCTTCTGAACTTGGCTCATGCTTAAAGGGGTTTTTGGTGTTGAAACTTGATCAACACCATTAGATTTGCTTGATGAACTCCAAGCTTGGATAAGCCTTTGAAGTGTGTGATTAGGGGTTAAGTATTGAGAGCTTCTTGGCAGTGGTTGCTTTGTAACCGGACACACACAATCTTTAGCCTTTAGCAACCATTGCTCTATGCTCTCTCTATCATATGTTATGCCTGTAACCGTTGTCACGGGCTCCTCCATGATCTGAAACGAAATAGGACAAACAAAATACTGAGGGATTTCAACTTCTGACATTGTGAAAAAAGCAAAGAACAAAAACTGAAATGATGTGTTTAGAAATGATGGTGCTTTTGAGTTATAACAAGAAAAAGAAAAGGGGTTGCTTCTTTTTGTAGGGGATCGAGTTTGGTATATAATAAATGTTACGGTCTAACAAGACTATTTATAACATTATATTATAAACAATGACGTTTTCTAGATAAAGCCATGATGATGAAGGTGCATAAAAGCATGGAATATTTTTTCCTTGGTTTTACCAGTCATAGTCATAGATGCTGATCATTACTTTATGTATATCAATGCTGCGTTTGGTGGTCAAACCTTTGTTTGTAGTAACGGTTTGAAGTGCATTATTGCTGTCATATTGTGATGTGTTGAGGTTTGAATAATTCAAGATGCATGAATGAATTTTCCAAGTGTGCATCATGCACTGCCACGTGACGTATTTGTAATGGCACTTGCTTCGTTCATTATGTCGATTCCTACTATTACTGTGTTTCATACCACCCAAGGAAGGAAGTTTCTGAACCAGGGTAACCCATGTTTTCTAACGTAATTTTCTTTGTTTATTGATATTTTAAAAAAATTCTAATATTATAAATAAAGATTCATTAAATAAAGAATATGATTTGTACCCTTTTTTTAATAACGTATTAGAAAACATGTAAATAATAAATATGAGAAAGTGAACGAACTTTCCTTAATTTTTTCTTAAATGAGATGGAACATCACCCACAAAAGTGAGCTCAAAAGCATAATTAATACACCTGATTAAGGGTGGATTGGAAAATTAATATAAAAAAAAAAATAATGAAAAATTTAGTTAGCCTGTCAAATAGTTTAACAAATGAAAAAAAATAAAAAAAAATGTAAAAATCTCACTTCATCCAATCAATTTAACATATAAAAAAAATATTAAAAAGTAGTAAATTGCAAATTAAACTCTAATAAATTACAACTAATAACGATGTGTGGTGAAACAAATTGGTTGATTGAGATGGCTTGATATATTTCACAATTTATATGTTAATGACATGATATGTCTAACTTATTTTATGTGCTAGCTAGCACTTATTCCGAGGCTAAATATGTGTATATTAGACTCATCTTTTTATGCCTTTGATAAATGATAATAAACAATTTTTATATTATAGCGTAGGTTTTTGTATAAAATTTTTCATTGAAAATAATGTATTCTGATATTAAATTATCGTTGATGTAATTTTTATAAAAATAATTACTACAAATTTTTCATTTATATTACATCTAGTAATTTAGCGTGCAAAAATCGCATAGAATAATTATTTATTTTATATAATTAAAATTTATAATAAGTAAATATTTTATTATAAAATTACGTTGAATCATTCATAATAATAACTATTTTTAAGAATTAAGAATAGAAATAAAACTAATATATTTAAAGAGATGAAAAAGTCAATAAAATCTCTACACTCGTTAAAAAATAATAACTTAAAACACTTTTGGTAAAGAAAGGTCTAGAAAAATATTTTCTTATAAGATAATTATTCTAATTTATATATATTAAAAAAAATCATATATAATTCCATTATAATGCAAAAAAAACATTTACAATATAAGTGTATTTCTATTAAGTTTTTAAAATATCCAAGTATTATTAATTATCTCTATGTTACATCATTTTTCGTGATATATATATCACTTATATTTTTTCCCCTTCTGTTTCTACCTCAGTTATAGAAAAGAGTCGTGAGAATAGAATTTCTCATAGACAGAAAAAATATTCAAATTAAAGATTTTATTCATGCAATGAAACCTATGTTTCACGCAATGAATTTCTCTTAGTAAATGCTTAATTTCTAAGACATGAAATTTTGAATGAGAAGTTTTTCGGCTGCTTTTTTACTTTTTTATGTGTATATATTTTGACCCAATTGGAAGCACAAGATGAGTTCATAGAAGAAAGGTGATTGATCCATTGAGTTGAGGTTTAGTTTGAACTTTGAATTCAACGTGATTACGCCAGAAGTGGCAAAGTTAATCGGTGATATATAAAATATTATCCTACTTTGATTTTCTCACATGTTTTCTTACATTCTCTTAACACTCATTCCACTAAACAAAAAAAACTCATTTTTCTATTTCCTTATTTTTTCATCACACTATTCATTATTATATCTTAATTTCCTTTTCTCGATGGCTATCTGTTACTGAGAATCATGTACTTTGAATATCATATTATATGGAACCAAATAACGCGTAATAGCCAAAGTTAAGGAGTTTAGAAAATTGCATGTGTTCATTTAGGGTTGGTTGTCTTCCAATTTTATCCAACATTGATAATGACCAAGTCAGGTATCGTGCCACAATGCAAGGACATAATATATAAAGTGAAAAGTTTTACTAACTCTTTTCATATGTGCTTTTTCTTTACTTCTATCACATGTGTTTTCAACTTATTGAGTAAAAAGATTACTTTTATTCGTGATATTGTGATTATGAATCAGCTGATAAATTTTTATGTCCGGTAAAAATTAAATACAAAATTTCTTTTAAATAAATTATTTTAATATAATATGTTTAAATAGCAATTTACCGTATCTAAAATGTTATTTTACGACTTTATTTTCCAACTAATTATAATATACACTGATTATCAAATGAACTCACTCATCGAAGAATAATTACTTAATTATCTATATATTATAATTATTTATTAAATATATATTTTTTTTAATGATGCCTCAAAGCCTCTTCTCCTGTGAGATTGTAATAAATTAATTAAGCAGACGATAATGTCAAATCATAGTTCTCCGTCCAGACAAAAAATGGGCCATGGACGCCAAAGATGGCACTTTGTGAGAATAAAATGAGCACATGAAAGACATGAATGCAGCCTCTATGAGGGTTGTTAGAAGAAAAGAAAAAAAGGAACGAAATGATTTGCCATCACATTCATTTTGGTCGTCTAAAATAATTCAACAAACTTTACATATTAGTAGCATATTTTGAAATTAAAATAAATTTTGAATTAGTCTTTAAGATATAAGTGAAGTATTTTAGTCCTTAAAACTGTAAAAAGTAAAAATTCTTATTCTTAATTTCATAAAATGTAATACATTTTAGTTAAGCATTTTAATTTATTCTTATTCTTAATGTGTATATAAAAAATGACCAATTTAGAGATGTTCTGATAAAAAAATTAGTACTAATTTTAGAATTTAATGGCATTTCCAATACTAAGATCATAAATTATGATCTTAATATTTTCTTTATCTCACACTATTATATTACTCGTAAGGCTTTTTATTTCCCTTTAATAATATTTCATACTTTATTCTTAAACTATTTTACGTAGATCTCATAACTAATAATTATTTGTAATTTATTTTAACATATAAATTTTTTTATTTTAAAAATATTTTTTTTTTCAAAACTTGTGCCAATTTTATTTATTCTGATAGAAGAATATATCTCAAAGGTGGAAATTAAAACAACTCTTCCAACAATAATTTTTCTTAAAATTAAATTTTAATACTAAGATTTATTATGTAAGATGCTCTCAAAAATTAAAAAAACCTGACGCATAAATCTTAAAAATTAATTTAAAGTATTAATTGTTGGGACGGTACGTTAAAGATCCCGTTGAATAATATCTTCATAATATATATAATATTAAAAAGGTATGAATAACGTAATTTGACATAATTGATAAATAATTTTAATTATTTAAAATAAATATTAATTTTTAAAATACCATAAATATTTTTTAAGAAAATATATTTGTATTTGTTAAACTAGTACGTAAGATAAAAAAAAAACATTATATAAAAATGAAATAGAAAAATTATTAACAAATTTAATCTATTGCCAAAAATAAAAACCACTTGTTTTTTTTTTCAAAAAAAAATAAAAAATTCAGGTCTTGCTAATAACAAGATATAAAACAGGCAAGCCATAGTAATTAATTATTCAACACCTTTACTCAGCCAAAAATAACAATGTTAATGGTTTACTAATTATATTATACTATATGGTATTCTTGCACTTTACCTTAACATTTTACAACACTTATAAGTAAATTATTTCCTCGTTAAATTTATTTTATTTCATATTTAGTTAATTTTGTAACAATAAATACATAAACTAACACTTTTTGTAATGTGTTCTCCATTAAATTTTAATAAATATATAAACTAACATTTTATATCTATAATTTGAATTTATCGTGAGAGGAAATGTACACTATACTTCCAGTAATTTATCAAGAGACCAGGTTGAGCTAGACAATGAGGTTGAACCGATCCATTGCTTCATGCTCCCACTCAAATCTCTAGGAAATTAGGGCTATCTTATGAAGACAACATAGAATCTTAAAAACGAATTACTAATGAAGGATACAAATCTCTCTCTCTCTGTTTTTTTTTTTTTTTTTTTTTTTTTTTTTTTTTTTTCTGGGGTTTTGGAAAATGGGGTTATAGTGAGTTACAACAATTAAAACAGTAATAGAAAGATTAATCATCTCCCCAAGCATCGTCTCTCAGTTTTTGTCTAGTAACTATACGTTCCCTTCTAGCATCTTCTTGCTTTCTATATTCTCTGGACCCAACACTCGTAGATGACAATTTTAAGCCCATACCATGAGCAATCAGCCTTTGTGCTGCTTGGGCTGATGTTTTAGGCCGTTGCCGTGGTGGTTCCAGATCTGAATCAACAATAAAACAACATAAACATGTACGGCAATAATATATAGTTCTTATCATAATTGATTCAAATGTGCTTATATAAAGTTTTATGTTCCTAGTTAAGCAACCTTTTGATAAACAGCTATATATCTGATAAACAACTATATATCGTTTTTTGTTGAAATTTGATTATGCAATACTATGTGTGTCTAATATTATATGGTTCTTTGTGCATATAAACTAATTAGGTAAACCAGTCTAAACCAATATAATTGGTTTGATTTAGATTATTGGGTTTATCAGATCAAATCCAGACTGATGAACACAGCTACTCAAAATACTTCCATACAGAAGAAACTTTCTTCAAGAAACCACACACAATATACGCAAAGCTCATATAATATTGTGATTTCCTAAAGGTTTAGTGCAACAAAGTTGACAGATACGTTAATGATTGAGTATAGCTTTTCAACATGACTATCCTAAGGTTCCAAGCAGTTCAAGTTCAAAAATAAATGCGTCACAAAGAGAATTTTTAATGTAAATTAAAAAACCTTATACTACGCTTCAGTAGTAGAAAGAAACAGCAGTTAAGTAAAGTACCTCTTGGTTTAATTGAACTAAGAAATGTATCATCTTCATCAAGAATCCTCGTGGTGAATGAACAGTGAACACTGTTTAGAGCCTCAAGCGCTGCATTGTAAATTAATGGTAATGAATTGTCAAGTAGTCAAATAAAAGACTAGACATGAAACCAAATTCAACTCAAATTGATGTAATATTTCAAGTAAAACACACGGACTGATTTCTTTTTGAAGAAGAATGTAGCAAATCATTAGCTTAAAGAAAAATTCAGCCAGCTACCCCCCAAAACACAGGGAAAAGGTCATAACAACATGTCCTGCCTTGGCTTCTATATGTTAGTGTAGTGATGAGAAAGTTGTTCAAGGGAGCATCGTTTTTTAATTGAAGATAATTGTACATACTCTGTACATATCTTCTGATTTAGTTTACAAGAATGAGAAGTGTGATAGACTCCAAGCTATCAAGAAAGACTGTTACACGCCCCCACACCCATCCTCTGTTTTCCAATATGTGAAGACAAGAGAAATTTAAAATGAGTTTCTTTTGAAGGATGATAGTGCCACTTAAATAATATCTGTTAGATTACATGTCAGTTTTGTTTATTATCAGAGGATAATTAGGAATTTACTATCCCTAACTGATCCTGATTGATCCTTTGTAATTAAGTTTTTTGTGTTTTACTCTATAAATAAGGGATATGTGTGATCTTCTAAGACACGGAATTACAGAAAACATTTCTACTAAATGGTATCAATAGTATAGGTCTTTTGTCTTTTTTTCCCTTGCCATAGCTTCATGCGAACAGTACTGCAAGCGTACACTGGCCGTAGTCAACTCAACCTTTCTCCAGCACAACCACACCACTGAAATAGTCTCCTCTCAGAGATCACCATGCTGCTAACCATTCCGAAAAATGTCGCTGCATTCGCTGCCACTCTCTAGCATGTGAAGCTCACGTGGTAGGAAGACATTAGCGACCTATGGGCAGACTTAACGATCTCACTGTCACTAGACCAGATATCACATTTGTTGTTATCGTGGTGAGTCAGTTTTTGAATGCTCCATATGATAGTCATTACAATGCCGCCACACATACTTTGCTACATCAAGAATGTTCTAGGTAAAGGATTGTTATATGAAGACAAAGGTTATGCCAGAATCATTTGTTACTTTAATGCTGATTGGACAAGGTCATTGTCAGACAGGAGGTCCACTTCTAGGTACTGTGTTCTTATTGGAGGAAATAAGATCTCAGGAGGAGCAATAAACAAAACATAGTTGCTAAGTCTAGTGTTAAGGCTGAATATCGTGCTATTTGTGATAATCAAGCTGCTCTCGACATTGCATCAGATCCGGTCTTCCGTGAACATACTGAACTCAGAGATAAATTGCTACTTGGTGAGAGAGAAGATACTTTTAGGAGAGATCACCACTGACTTTGTTAGTTCCAATGACCAATTGGCATATTCACTAAACCTCTTAAAGGTTCCCGGTTTGATTACACTTGTAACAAGCTTGGTTCATATGACATATATGCTCCAGCTTGAGGAGAGTATTCGATTGCACATCTGTTTTGTTTATTATTAGAGGATACTTAGGGATTTCCTATCCCTAATTGATCCCAATTGATCCTTTGTAATTAAGTTGATTGTGTTTTACTCATTATAAATAAAGGATGTGTGGTCTTCTAAGACACAAAATTACAAAAAAACATTTCTATTACAATATCAAACTTAAATTCTCATGCCAATCATATCAGTGCAAATACCAGGTATCACCAGTTAGAAAGTTGTTCACACAAGATATAAAAAGTTAAAAACTAGTTCAAGTGCAAGTTTTCTGTTTCATACAGATGCATACAGGAGTCCCCAGATATCAATGGTTATCATGTCTAAAAGTTTCTACTTTAGCGGCATACAACCATAGTCCACCATGCACATACTACTTTATGATAATCTGTTATATAAGAAAAACAACAATAAAGTCAAGTAACTTTGTAATTACCAACTGAAGGTGTTCGGAATACTGCAAGTGCAACTGTATCATTGACCCAACGAATCACAAATCCATGATCTTTGAAGTTCTCAAAAAGCTTCTCCAGATCTGTTGTCCTAGTACTTGGTGAAAAGTCAGCCAGAACAAGAACATGACTGGTCCCATATTTTGCTGAATTGAACAAAGATTAATTATTACCCGAGTGTTTCAACACAATATCCTGTACAAGCAAAACCTAGAAGAAAGGATAGATCACATTTTGAATATGCAATCGTGCATATAAACACTACAAAATGAAAATTATGATCTGCTGTAGTATACATTACAAGCAATCATAACCAACTAGCAGGCTGAAAACCATTGCATATGAACAATACCTCCCGCGCCGCAAAAATAAAAAATATGGGTGCACAAAATATACTGGCAACTAATTTTTACTAAAGGGTCTTGCTAACCTTATCCTTAAGGAACTGGTTAAATAACTAAAAGGAAAAAATATTAAATGTGTAAATTATAAGTAAATGAAAAAGAAATTTTGGGCATCATAATTTTACAAATTCTAACAAAAATCTTTCTCCTTTCAGTTCCTTAACCAATGTCCTTGACCAATGTCCTAAGGGCACTGGATAACATTGAAATGCCACAAGATGACACTTACAGATTTGTACATCTCTATTATCTTCTGAACCACGGCGAGTCTCTCCATTCTCAACGTCAATGACCGAACTATCAAGTAACTGATCACTATAAAGCTCTTTTTTCTCATAAGAGAATGTTCCTCTTCCACGCCTTTTTGGGTTACCACTTTTGGCATTCTCCAATTTAAGATTTGATATTCCAGATGAACAATCAGAGGATGCAGTCGGCAGTAGCTCATCAGGTTCACAGTCAGCTCTTGCTTCCCAATCTGTAATAACAATGCACAATATCATTCACATTGTAATAACTAACATCATCAAAGACGATATCTTTCAAAAATTATTCAAACACTCTCTTCACTTTCAATCACTTACACTTTTCTTTCTATATTATACCCATTCAACACACATGCAAAGTTGGAGCATATTACTTAGCAATATAACTAAAATAGTGTATATAAGGGCAACTCTCACCTAATAAGCTAGTTTTCAGATTGAGTTAGGGTCAGACACAAATTCTAAATGCATATGTTTGAATTCCAATTAGGAGAGCTCAGAAGTACTTTTACTATCAAGACAACAACTTCTTCATTTTGTGCTTTGAAATTCAGGAATGTGTATGGAAGTTCTCAAAATCACTCTCGACTTTTATTCAAACATAAGCCTAAGATGGTGTTAGATTCTATCCTAATAGTGGGAATGTTAGCTATTAAAAAGAAAAAAGGATTCTATCCTAATAGTTAGTGTTGTTCCGCTGGGCCACCCATTATGAGACTACCCATAGATGTCTAGTCTGGTAAGCTTCTCACTTGATATGTCTAGTCCAGGACTACCCAAAGATGTCTAGTCTTGTGAGTTTCTCCCTCAATATATCTTGTCCTCAACGCGAGAGAGCATGTTGGAGATCCCACACTAACAAGGCTTATTATAGTGGTTATTGTTTGGAGAAATACAAATTTTAAGATCCTTGTACATATGGCCTATCCTAGTGGTACTTGTTTGGATAAATACAATTCATAAGATGCTATCATAGTCTATTCTAATAGTTACTATTGGACGTATCGAATCACCCCACTATATATGTCAGTCTTGCAAATATAAGTCTCTAACATGTGAAAAAGATGTGCTGGAACACTCATATGACTAAAATAGCATGAAACTGTTTGGACAAACTTCTCCATTACTGAGAAGAAAGGTAAACGAAAAATTCTCCACAAGTAAAAATGAGTATCTTTTTTTTTTTTTCTTATTATTGTCAAATGTTGATTGTTAATGATTAGTTTTTTTAACAACATTAAAATGAGTGACATTCTAAGATGCATATACACATCAATTCTCTTGGGAGAAAGGGAAAATGTCTTGTACCTTCACCTTCATCGGATGAACCACCGCCGACGGAGGTCTCAGCAGAAAACTCCGAACGCTTTTCAGCACTTCCTTCAGAACGACGCGATGCAACACTACTCGGTTCAACCACTCCGTCCTCCTTCGACTCTTTCGACACTCCTCCGCCACTGAAAGGAATAAAAAAAAATTACCGAATTCGAAAATCGCAGAAAAGCAAAATTACGAAAAAACCGTAAACGGGAGAACAGAGAGAGAGAGAGAGGTACGAGGAGTGACGAAGTTTGAGGAGCGAAGCACGTGATAGAAGTTGATCGGCTTTGAGAGAGAAGCCTTTGGAGGAGTAAAGGGTGGCCAAGTCGGAGAGAGCAGAGGCCAGTGGAAGTTGCGAAGCCGAATCGGAAGGGTTTAGGGTTTCGACGACGGATTCGAGGAGCGAGATCGCTGATTCCACATCGCCGGCTTCTACAAGGTCCTCCACCGCTTCGCTCCAGTTTGAGATTTCTTTCTTCTCTTTCTCCATTTTTTCCGATCCTGATTTTGACCACCGGAAGCAACTGTAACAAGTGAAACAGATTTATAAAATCCTCTGATGGCAGCTTATAAACCCAAACTATCCCTTTATAATCTATTATAAGTCATAACTCACTTTTGTAAACATGAACACATTTTTAACACTAAATAAAATCATATATTATAAATTTAAATATATATATATATATATATATATATATATATATTCAAATTACTTAAATTTTTAAGGAAAAAAATTGATTTTATTTTTATTTTGTCTCATTGTATATTTGTCAAATATGTTTATCTCACAAATAAATTATTATAACAACTTTACTTTGTAGTAGTCAATTATAATAAAAAATCGACTAATAACTCTCACAAAATATTAATATATTTCTCTATTGATAATATATTTTAATTATTTATTGAATATTTTTTTGATATAATTTATTTGTAAGATAAACATATTTCACACGTATAATATTATATATATATATATGATAAGAAAATAAAAAATATTAATAAGATATATAAAAAAAATATTTAATAAATAATTGTGATATATTTAAATAATTAATTATAAAATATAAAAAGAGAAATATATATATATATATATATATATATATATATATATATATTATATTTTGTGAGTTGGATAATTAATATGTTATGCCTGTTATTTGAATGATCATTGGGAGTATTGGGTGTTAGAGTTTACGTGGATGAAATAAGAAATTAGGTTAAAAATGATGGGGGCGTTCCGTAGTGATAATGGTTGGTTATAAAAGTGAGTAACATAATAAATTAATCGAAAATCCATGGCATGCATATCTAAAGCATAAAAAATTTAGGTACATCCTGGTCCTTTCATGCACCCACCTACGGTGTTTATATATGTATTACCCCAAATGCAGATGCATGTACAGGAAACAAAAAGTACATGCATGCAGAATAATTAATTTTACAACAAAGTAAGGCACAACTATATATAAATCATTCAATTGTTCCTAGCTAGTTTTCAATATCATATACAATATACCTTCCATCCCCAACTCAACTTTGAATCATTTAATAAAACTAATTCAGAACATGTAAAACTGAATTCCCTGCAACTTCATAATCTTATAGCAGTTTCTATCTTTATACACTGCCCTCCCAGGCCGTGACACGTGTCCATTTCTTTTCTTTCCTGTTGCTATTCTGCTGCTAAGTTAGAGTGTCGAAACACTTTGAACTGCACTGTGTCTTGTGGATTGCAACATCAAAAAAAGAAAAACCTTTCAACTCCTTGATGGATTAATATGTTCATTCATTATCCTAGCAAGTTTGTTAATCATGCAACGAAATCCCGCAACAACTGTGCAGCAAACCTCTTTCTGTTTTGAATGTCAATGCTCTCATAGCTTGTGCCAGAATGAGAAGAAGGTGGAGTAGTAGTAGTGGTGGTGTTATTAATAGCAACACCACAAAACTCATTTTCATTGTTTCTCATTCCCAATTGTTGTGAGAGGAATCCATGTTGTGTTCCAGCAGAGAGAGTCACATTATTATTATTATTAGTAGTAGTAGTAGTATTAATATTCTCACTGTGTGGAAGTCCAAGAGTGAGAGAAACACCATTTCCATGAAACGTTGGAGCAAGTTGGTCACGGACTTGATGATGGAACCTTCCAATGTCTTCCATTGCAAATGCACCAAACCCCCCACCATGCTCTTCAATGCCACTAAACTTAGTGTTATTGTTGTTTCCTTCTCTGGTAGTGTTTGTTTCTCCACGATGAGGCTTCATTTCCATGTCCACTGAGAGAATGCTACCAGGAGAATTATGCATTTCAGAAAGGTGGAAACCAGAAGTTGAGAGTGAATTGGAATTTGAAATCTCTCTTGGGGAGCTGGTTTGTTGGTTGTTGTTGAAGCTGCTGCTTTCTGGTTTTGATTGGAGAACATTGATGTGATGATCAAGTCTCATGATGGTGCCAGAAGATTCCTTTGCAGCAGTATTATTATTAGCTTCTGACCATAACAACTCCTTGCTTGATTCTTTTGACCTGGTGTTTGTGGTGTTGTCCTCAGAGGCATTGTTTGGATCTTGCTTGAACTCTTCCAAGTACATTTCTTCAACCATTGGCTTCCATAGCCGAACTCTTGCATTGATAAACCAGTTAGACACCTGCATTAGTATAAACTTATTATGAATATCTTAAACCTTCCAAGGTATCACGTCAACTAGGGCTGCAAAAATTAGTTTGGAATCCAACTTATCCAAAACAGAAAAATCATTTTTAAAAAATCAAACTGTTAAGTGAAAAATTCAAACCAAACTAATTTAATAAAAGATTTAATTCTGTGCAGTGCAATTATTTGGAAAACAATTTACTAAACTCACTCTCAAGGACTCTCTCTCAAGAAGAGACAATTAGAAAATGGAGTTCGAATTATAACACTGTGCAATGGAATACATAATGGATATATATATATATATATATATATATATATATATATACCTGGCCCCGAGTAAGTCCAGTTTGTTTTGCAAGCATAACCTTGTCGGAATCCTTAGGATAACTGCAGATCACAATTAGAAAGGCAAGTTGAGTCAATAACAATAAATATATATACACTTTGTTCCAATGCATTCTTTTCAATTACCTAAAATTTATTAAGATTTACCTGACTTATACATAACTTCACATTATTCAAATTTCAGTCAACAATACATATAGCCATAGTCAGTGCAATGTGACAAGATTTGTAAAGATTGATTATTCATCTTCAATATCATATTGTTTAGATAAATTTATCGTACTTATAACCAAAAAAAAAAAAAAAGATAGTAAAATAAATTAATTTTTTCTCATAAGTTAAAACTAATTTATGTTTAAATAAGTTTTAAAATAATACATCTTAAATAAATTTATCTTTAATCTCTTTAAATTTTAAAAATTAAATTTTAGTTTATCTAAAAATTTTTGTCTAGTTTTAATCATTCTTAAATTAATTAAATTATATAATTTTTAACCTCAAAATAGATAATGCTGTGTAATTGTTATATAGAATTATTCAAAGCATTTGGAGGATAAAAAACAATACATTTTTAATTTTAAAAAGACTAAAATCAGACAAATTTTGAGAGGTTTAAAAACATATTTTCTTAAATAAAAATGTTAGAGAAATTTTATAAACTAATTTATTTCATATTCTATATAAGTATTTATAAGTTTCTTTAAATAAAAAACTATTTTTATCGATAGAAATTGAATACAAATATTAGAATGATTCATATAAGAGCTAGTAGTAATTAGTTGTTAGATATAAATATAATTACTTACGGGTGTAGGAAATGCTCAAAGAGCCAAGCACGAAGAACTGAAACAGCACGTTCAGGCAAGCCTCTTTGGGGCCTCCAAGCATTGTGTTGGATCATTCCTAGTTGTTGCAATGCACGTTGTTGTCTCAGTTGATGATCAACGTACCTAAGCCTCGAACCTTGTACCTTAACTCCTAAGCAATCATCTTCACCTAAGCTCTTGCTCGTTCTCTTTATTTGTGAACATATTGCATCTTTCAGGCACCGAAATTGCTTTGATATTGTCTTTAAGGCAAGCCCTGTGTAAGATTTTGCCGCCCCAACACCTGCTGCTTCCTCAAATGATCTTATCACTACTTGCATTTGGTTCTGATACTGTCGGTACCTTTGCTCCACCTTAACAAAGTTCACACCAAAACACTCATTTATTATGATAATCATGTGTTTGAATAGTTTTCATTATAAACAATAATTTTATATCCTCGTCCAATCCTAACCCACTAATGTTATCATTAAAACACTTTACAATATTAGTACATGAATCTATTTCCATAAAATAATGCATCAATTTTAGTTTATTATAGTGAGAGAATTCGATTAAATATATAGAGATACTAAAAAAAATAAAAGAGAAGAAAAATTTTATACAGAGAAATATGTTTACATATAAAATATAATAAAAAAATCTATAAAAGAATTACTGGTTAACGGCATGTATTAACTTGACAAAATAAAGTTCAAAAGAAAAGTATCAACGTGATCATGATCGTTATGAATGGCTTTGGATATATTTGTAAGTGATGATTCATGCAATGATGATGCACTCTTGTTACTTTTACCTTTTAACTCGTTTCCTTGTGTCGGTGAGAATTCTATTAGTACAATTTCAAAAAAGAAATATTAAATAAGATGATAAATGATGAAGAGAAAATAATATTGGAAAAAATCACAATATTTAAATAGTAAAACTCATCAATAATGGGTTGAGAGTTTCATATATAAACAAGGGAGTGGAACCAAATGGGCCCAAACCGAAATTATTCTCTGACATTCACTAGACCAAATGTGACTTTTTTTCTTACCAGTTTCCTTTTTCCTCTAAGATCAAATAATAATGAGTGACAATCCTGTCAATTTCACAATCCTCTCTTGCAATGTCACATTCTTTATTATTTCCTCAGTCCCACAGTCAAAAGCTGAATCATACAAATTTTTTTCAAGTACTGAATCAACTCTGCCCGGACTGAAGAATGAATAAGCGACATTAATTCACATAACTCACACATCACAACAACGAAGAGATAACATTCTCAAGTACACTAGTACTTTCCACAAGATCAAACCAATGCATCATTTGTAGAACATCCATCACGAATCATAAATTCTTGGAAAAATCAATATACCAAATCCAATAACAGTATTAAGTGGAAAGTTAATCATTACGTGCATGTAATATTATTTACCTCATGGAGCATGCTCACAAGCTTGGACTTCTTCATCTGAAGCTCTTGTCTCTGTGTTGTGCTGAGTTCATCTCCTTTGCCTCCATTATTATTCTCTTCTCCACTGCTCGAACCATCTCCAACCTGGCCAGAAGAAGTGGGTTCAATATTCCCTTTCATCTTCTCTTTCTTAGCCCCCTCCATGGATTCTTCAACTTTCGAGATTCCCTTGCCCACATTCACAGCTTCATCAAGAAGCTCTTGAATTGCTTTCAAATACTTTGAACCCAAAACAACACTATGCATGCTAGAAACTCCTCTTATATCGTTGCTCGCCGGAGATATAGCATGAATCTCCCCAGAGAGTGGCCTGTAAGAAGTTTCTTGTGAAGAAAGACTTAATGACAAATGATTAGGCCTATGGAAACCAATCTGTGGCGTTAAATTGTCGGCAGAAACAATACACCCCATATTTCTTGATGGGGTGTTTGATTCTGTTGTCATTATATTCGACGCAGATTGATCAATTATGGATGATCTCCATAAGTTATGAGTACCACGAGACGATGATGTTGTCATTGAAACTGCAACAACATTCTCAAAGTCAGAAAATTCAGGTTGTCCGAAGAACCGAGTATGGCCGTTGTTAGAGGTGGTGTTGGATCCAAGAACAACGGATGAGGGAATGGTAGTAACCCCTGAGAAGTGTTGTTGTTCACGATGGTTGTTGGGAGAAGGAGATGGCGGCGCGTGGGAGAAATTGACGAGGTTGAGCGCGTTGGGAGTGGTATTAATAGTAGTACTATTGTTGTTGGGATTGACGAGGAGCATGTTTTGTGTTGGATGTTGTGCCGCGTCAGAGAAAGGTACGTAGTTTGGATTCATAAGGTAAAGTGTCTGTAACCCTTCAGCGGAGGAAGGAATTTCTGAAGTGTTACCATGAAAGTACGTTGCCATTTTCTGTCAAAATTCTATTTCTGGTGTGTGTGTTTGTCTCCGTACGAGCTGAAAAAACCTGCTACAATGATATGATGATGTATAATAATAATAATTAATAGTTACTCTTTCTTTCTCAGAAGTCTATGCAAAACGGGTCACGAGGACAAATCAAACCTTCTTTTTCTTTTATGCCTTGATTGCGTGCGTGTCTTGATCTAAACACCTTGATTAGCCTCTTAATTTGAAGCTACATCATCTTGATTGTGTTTTCATGGTAGTCACATAGATCCTAAGAAACCCCAAAAGAAACTTGATGAATCCGAATCCGATAAATAATTTACCAAAAACAAAACTTAAACCACACATATGAGTATGACATGACATATAAACACCTTTATGATTCAAACAGGATTGTCTAAGATAGAATATATATATATATATATATATATATTATTTTTTATCTCTTACCCGAAAAAGATGAACACCACAAAGAAAGAGGGGAGAGATAAAATATTCAGAGGAAGATCTTAGAAGAGGAGAAGAAAAAAGAATAAAAGGGGTGTATGTATCTATTATGACGGCTGAGAAATGAAGAAACTAAAGCAACCAACCAATTTTCATATTCCTTATTAATGAAGGAAAAGGGAAGAGCTACAAGGTTGGGTTAAGTTTGTGAAAGAGTGGGAAGAGATAGAATTGATGGTAGCTAAAAGGGTGCTTTCTATCTATCTAGCTAGCTAGACAAAGTGTTTATCATGGCGGGGCAATACTAGACACCCTTTTACTTTGAAAGGGGATTGATTAATTGTGTTGGATTAGAACTTTGGATATGAGTTTATTGTTTAGTTGGAGTTTGCTTGCTACTACCTCTGTTGTGTCTCTGATGAGTATTCTCTTCTCTGCAATATTTCCACCAAAGTGGTGATGAATTTTGAGTATATAAATTTATTTATGATATTTAGAAGAAAAGACAGCTGGTAGATGGATGGATGAGTGATGAGTGATATGAGATTAATTTAATTATAAAGTGTGCTCCGTTTTATATAGTTCTTAATAGTAATATCAACAATTAATTACTCTGCCTAATTACTTGTATTTATTATGAACAATAATAGATAACAGCTTGCGCGTAATTTTCTTGTTCTGGTCTACACTCTCACGCATTCTGTTAGCTATACCTTTGTGCATCATCATGTATCTTCCACAATTTTATTTTATTTTTTTCTGTTTTGATTTATGCTGTGTTTGGTATGCATGAAAATAAGAAGTCTTGGTGTGTATAAAAATGGACATAAAATTAACCACCCCTTGACCTTTGAATAATTTTAAAACCAAAATTCTTCATCCATCCAACACGCCCTTGACCAAAAACTATGTATAATTGACACAATCATCCCCTCGTTAATGAAAATATATAAATGCGTCAAGTTTCATTGGTCTATACATCTTTTAATCATTTTTAATATAAATTAAATTTAAAAAATATTATTATTCAATTTAATAGTTTTGTTAATGAGATTATGTATAAATTTTTTATATAATTTAATTTTTTTAAACATATTATGTAATAATTAATATTTATATACTTTTTAATATCATATTATATGTGAAACTAAAATAATTTAATGATTATCAAATCATTTTAAATTATATAAAAATTTGCATATATAATCTATAAAAACATCAATTTAAGGAGTTAAATCATTTAAATTAAATTAATTTATACTAAAATTATTTAGGTGTGCATGTTGTTATTATAATAAATAACTTTTTCTAATAACACGGTTGGATTAAAAGTTTTATTAACATTGATCACGTATAAATATGTTATAATAAACCAAAATTATTTGATATCTCTAAATAAATCAAAATTAACATAATATATATTTTCTCAAATATACCAAAACACAGTTCATCACTTTTTTTCTCATTGAAATTTAACGAAAACGATTGGGAAATATATATAATTAGGATTAAATAATCTGATCAATCAAAATTACATTCTATAAAAAATTATTAATATTAAAATTTTAAATAATTTAAAAATTATTTAATTATTCATCAAATCACTTTAACTAAATTTAATTTATACATAACATTATTAAAAGATATCAGCCCTAATATTAACTCACGCCTTTTTGTATATATTTATTAAAAAAAAAAGTAGACTTATTGTATTAATATTATTAAAGTGACTCAAATTTAGAAGCAAAATTTGATTAAATTTTTGATGGAATGAATTGGTATGAAAAGTGGAATTAATAGGTGAAGTGGAAATTTTGATGCCCAAGTTATGCATTATATATGTACAGACACCACTAAGGACTAAGCATGTGCCACAGAAATGTGTTGATTAAAAATAATATTTGTTGAAACATATAACTATAAAATTGTCCCCACAAAATGTCAGTGTCACTTAATGAAAGATCACATCCACCAATGAATTCTTATCTTTGCTGGGAAAGGTAAAATAAAAAGTTGGTTTCAATTAATTAAGAGTGTTTAAGGCCACAATTGCTTAATTACTTTGTCGGTCTCTAAAATATCAAGCAACAAGTTAATTATCTTTTGGATTTCAGCGTGTGGAAACTCTTGGCCATTTGATTTGAGATCACTATGCTATTTTACTAATTTTTTACCCATAAATAATGAACATAAGAGTTTGTATAAATAATTTAAAAATACTCACATAATAGTTATGTTTTTAATCATATTATTATAATTTAGGGAATATTTTTTCCAACTGATAGGTGCGAGTTATGTTGTTAATATTTTCAATAGATACAATTATTTTCATGTAAAATAAATAAACTTTACCTTATTATAACCTCAAAATAAAGTAGGAGAATATAAAAAAATTAAAAACATAATTTTTTTTCTCCCACTGCAACATTATAATTTTATATCTTTTATTAAATTTTAGTTTTCATGATATATTTTTAATTTTAATTACTATGAAATTTTAATTGTTAGTTAATTTTAAGTTATGTTTTAATTTAATTATTATATTTCACTTTTGTAGATAAAATATTGCAATATTATCCCTCTTATTTGTTATCAATAAAATATAATTATTTTATATTGAAATTTATGCATAATCTTTTCTTTGTTAACACACTGAACTTTAATTTTGATTGTTTATCATTTGGATTTTAGTTTATATTTTCTAATTATCTTTTTCAAAAAATAATTAAACAATATAATATATAAATTACGTATGTACTTGTTTTACTGTAGATAGGTACCAATTATTCACTGTTGACATATTTCTTCTAGTATAATTTATCCCATATTCAAATTAACCAAAATTTAATCCCTGAACTATTTTGATAAATTTATTTCCCATGAACTCGTGAATTGAACACATTAAAAAAATTTATTAATCAAAAAAGTAATATTTTTTAATTATATATATATATATATATCATATTTTATTTAGATTAAAAAATCATAAAGTTATTATTTGAAATAATATTATATAAATATATTAAAAGAAATTAATAAAATTGATCCTCTTCCAGTCTAACATGTATTATAGAGAACTTAGCCTAACATGTATTATTGTGAGTGATTAGAGAATTTCACCCGATGGATTGGCTAACGAAAAATGGTGTATCGATCTTTTATTCAGTCTAATTGATTTCATAAAATAAATTAGTAATTAAAAAGCATTAAAATTGGTGAATTAATATAAAATTAGTAAAATTAGTTATAATTGACATAGAATCAATTTCAATTATTTTTATTAAAGAAAAATTAAATTTAATATGAAATATATTAAAATAAATAAAAAATACATATTTAATAACAATTATAATTTTATTATTTTATTATTTATCACTAATTTTATCTTATAAAATATATAATTTAATTTTTTATATTTTGAGTTAGACTTTTAAATGTATAAAATAATATTATTTTAGTTTTTTAATAATATATATTTATAATATCTTATTCTTTTATTGATATGTTATATATTATTTAGTAATCACTATTAATTTATTAATATATTGTTTCAGTGGGAAAATATGACTCTGAGCTGACATCATTATCTATATGACAATGGTAAATCATCATTTAGCGTTTATTAAAGTCAGCTTCTCAATGATAGATAGACGAGGGAAAACAAGAAATAAGAAAAAGTAATAATAGATATTGTAATTAATATTATGATAACACAAACAAAAATTATTAAATTAAAAAAATTCAAAATAATTTATATGTATTATTTTAAAAAAAATTGTTATTAAAATTTTTGTAACTGTAAGATTTATAATGAAAAAGAAAATTATTATTAGATTTAGTTGCTAATTCTTCAACTTTTAATGAGAAAACAAAACAAATAAAGTCATTAATTAGACTATTATAATTTTTCAGCCTCAAAAACTTATTAAACGTATTCGGAATTCACTATTCAATACTTCACGTAGGAAAGTGACATCTAAAAAAAATCAACAACAGAGAAGTTAATCTCTTGTCATCACTTCTCATTTTACGTATAAAGTAAGTGTGCATTCTTGTTTACCCTGATCGGATTCAATTTTTCTGGGATAGAACTACTAGAGTTTAGTGGCTAATAGTAATATGAGTTAATTTATCTGCTACTTAATTTACAAAATATAAAAAAAAAAAAAAAAAAAATAATATATATATATATATATATATATATATATATATATATATAAATTAATTGGTTAACTTACACTACAATTAACTATCAAATATTTTTTCCCTCCATTAAAATGTAGCTACATATTTTGAACTCGAATTATTTGACGACAAGTGTAGTTTCGCATTACAAAAAATTCAACATATTTAAATTGATTTTGACATGAAATATCTAATCAAGAAGGTAATTAAGACAAGGAATGTATGAATCATTATTGTTTAAAGGAAGATTAGGGCTGTCTCATAATTTAACCTTAGAACTTTGAGTTTTGGATGCCCATGATGAACACAAGATACCTTTGTCACTTTCTTTCCCCTCTTTAAATGAATTTTTTTAACCATCATATCGCTTTCCTTGACGTTAATTTTGCACCACCCGACCTGCATAAATCATTTTTGAATCTCATTTAATTGTCATTAGCGGTTAAGCGTCATGCAAATACATGCAATTATGATATTTGAACTGCACCTTTAATTCTCCTCCACTCGTTTCACGACACACTACACAGCAGTAGCACCAACACTGATTTAACAGCATGCAGATTCATATCCGCTGAAAATACTAATTTATTTTTATTAAATGATTTTATTTTTTTAATAATATAAATTATATTTTATATTTTATTTATTTCATATTATTTTTAATAAAATTTAGAAATTAATTTAATTTTATGTCTACTTTTATTGAATATTTATTATTCATTACTTAGATAGACTTTTCAATTTTTTCCTTTTTCATAAAAAGATTAAATTTATTAAATCTATTGTTGAAATTGAACACGTATTTATAACATTTTTTTATAATCTTTCTCATCTTTTATTTTATTTTATTATTATTTTCTTTCTTTATCAAGATCTGGTTATCTCTTTAAGTAAAGTGTACATGTTTTTGCTTATATATATATATATATATATATATATATATATATATGTATATATATATATATATATGTATGTATAAGATATGTTTTATTTTAAAGACTATTTTTTTAATTAAATTAAGTTTATATCTTACATTTATAAAATAATATTAAAATTTATCTTTGTAATTATTTGTGCTAGGTCCATTCTCAATCAATTTTAATGTTCGCATATTAGCGGGAACAGGTAATATATTCTGGTCCATAGATGTACACACTATTAATTAAGAAAAGTTTATTTTCTTTATAATTAGATTTTTTCTTTAAACAAAAGTCAAATAATCTAACTTAATTTCTTCCTTACATTATTTTTAAAATGTCTTTGATGGTGTTGCACGAATTATGTAATATACATTTAATCATAAATGAAATTTTATGATTTTTAAGAATTTTAATATTAAAATTAACAAACTTATCATAAGTTGTGATTTATATTTTTTTTTTCATGAACTCGTGTACGTGCCCTTTTCACATATAAAATTTCCACTCAAACACCAAAAAAATTGTTCGTTTTTTTTTTACGTAAAATGATAATTATCTATATAATCTTAATGAAATAATTTGATAGATAAAAATTATTTTAATGAAATGCACATCAAATAAATATAAACTTAAATTACTACATTGCGAAAAGAATGGGTAGGGACTTTTTGTCTCAATTTTATATAATTGGATGTGTTTTTAAAAATAAAATAAAAACATACACAACAAAAGAATGGCAGGAAAATGAAAGAAAATTCATCTTTCTATCTTTTACCATCAATATTCAATATTACATTTTTCGTAGTCAATGTCGAGACATTAATTATAAAAAAAATTTAGTAGTTAAATTATAATTCCATATTTATAGAAATAAAGAAATTATAATTACAAAATTAAATAAGATAATCAAAATAGTTGTTTTGTAAAATTGAAAAATTACTATTGCAAAATTAAAAATAACAGAACCAAAGTTGAAGATTAAAATTTTTGTAAGTATTAAAATTAGATAATTATAAATAGAGGAACCAAAATTATAAATTAAGAATCACACGAATTAATCAAAAAGTAATATAACCTTTATTTTTCCTTTGATATCACAGTATATAACTTCATTAAATATAAATTTATTTTTTTAACTACACTTGATGTTCATGCAATGTACTATAGAAAACAATTTTTTAAAAAACCATCCTTAAAATTATTAGAATTTTACAATCCTAATTTCTTGTACCTAATTCATGAAGTTATCTCTATTGAAAACAACTTTTCTTTTGTTTTCATTATTATTTAAACAAATTCATTACGAGAAAAAAGTTTATGAATTACATTTTTTACCATCAATCAATCATAATATATTAAGTTTGATGACTATGATAAAAAAAAATTAAAAATTATATAAAATTTATTTTTTAATTAGACGGCCATGTGAAATTATTTTATAATATCAATGCACAGTCTTTTACCTCAATCTTTATTAATTAAAAATAAAAAAAAGTAAATAAAAAAAATATGATCTCTTAATTACATTTAATAACTATTATAATATTGAAATTACATGGAGCTAAATGAAAAACTTCGAAACGTGTTTGGGATTGTATAATTGATTATTGTTATAATTGAATATAATTAAAATTAATTTTTATTTGGATATGTTTGTTGAAAAATAGTTAGAAGATGATTAATTTTGTCTGAATATAAAAAAAAATTAATTTCTACATAATAAAAAAGTATAAAAATTACTGAATAGAAAGTTAAAATATAATCATAAATTAAAATTTCCAAACTAAAAGAATCAGCATTTTTTTTATAAACTTAGGCTACTTTATTTTATGATATAACTTTTCAAAGAAAAAAAAAATGAAAATTTCCCAAACATGCTTAATTCTAAAGAGATTAGAATACTTATTAGGGACAAGCAATTCTTATCCAACCAACTAACCAACCAATTAACAGTGACGTTGGCATTGTGGCAGAAATAATGATTGTATTATTGGTCCACAAAAGGGTATGTACCTCCCAAGTCAATAAAAAAAATAAAAAAAACATCTGAATGTCCTCAAAAGGTTACATTATATTTATTTTATATATCTATCATATCACTTGCTTTCATAGATCAATTACTATTACTCCTAAGCCCTAAGGTGACCCATGCATGTAGGTATACTTAACCCTATGCTACTTCCACACACTGTGCTGTTATTATCAAAAGAATTTTCAACTTTGACCATAATTGAGTACTAGTTTCTAGGTAATTGATCTCTATTTATTACCAAGTTTTCTAAAATGGGAAGTACTGTGTGGTTCCTATTATATTTGGTACTCTAAACTAACATGTAAGCTCAGAAAGGTATGCCACAATCCGCAAACGTAATTGAGACGTGACCAAAGAGAACTGAAGACCATTAATTTGCTCTCACAGTGAAGGAGTGTTTGGTGATTAAATTACACATGTATAAGTATATATGTATAATTAATTACAATTAAAATAAATTTTTAGATAAATTTGTAAAAATAATTTAAAGATTAATAATTTTTTTTGGGTAAAATAATATAAAAAAACTGAAAAAAAAACTGTTGAAAGATAATCATAAGCTTCAAATTTTTGGATTAAAAATCAGTTTTTCTTAAAAAAATGTTAATAAATTTAATTATTTGGCCAGATTAAAGAGTTTATTTTCAAAAAATTTTTATATTAAAAAAAAAACTGAAAATGAAAGATTAAATATTTTCCAAACATATTTTATATTAGATTTTTATTCGGGTTAAATTTGTTCATTGGTCCTTATTATATATGCATTTTATATTTTTAGCTTATGAATTGTTTTCAAAAATAGTATTTGTAAATTTTGCATTACAATTTTATTCCCTAATATATTATCTTTTTAATGATTATAAAATCATGAAATTTCAATATTGATCTTTCTCATATTAAAAAAAATATTCATTTTAACCTCAACTATTTAAGACACATTATTCTCCAAAATATGATTTCCACCTCATTAATCAACAGCATTATGGACTAAAACTATACACAAAACAAAATTTTGTAAGAATAGAAAATGATTAAACAAAAACTATAGGTACTATAAGCATAAGTTAAGTATGTTATAGAGATCAAGAGTCTTTTTTATTTTATTATAATTTTATAGAAATTTCGTGTCACTAAAATACATCAAATACAGGTATAATCTAATTTGTCAAAATACAATAAATAAAATTAAACAAATTGATATGAAAATACACCAAATTGCAAATTTAAATTTTAAATATAATTTAAAATTAAGTAAAGCTCTGGCAAAATATAACCAACTGAGAAAATTAAGTTTTTATTTTGAATATAGTAATCAATATAGATATTTTAAGTAAGCACGGCCGACAAAATATTTTTTCTTTAAAATATTATTTTAATTTGAATATTAAATTCGATTTGACTTGAATTTATTTTTATATTAAAACTTTAAAATTGATTCAATCTAATAATATTTTGATCTATTTTTTTTTTTACATTTTTAACTCAACTTTTTTAGTTTTAGTTAAATTGTTTGTTTCTAATGAGTTGGTTTCTTATTCAAATCTTAATCTTCCAGAAAATAAATCAAATCTTAAGCATTAAAAAAACATTTCACTAGAAAAATTAGTCTTACACATGCTTTAATTCAAAACTTTATAAATACTTTTAATTCAAATAGAATTACATTCCATAAAAAATATATATACATGCTTTGAGAGGGGGGAAATCAATTACCTAAAATCCTAACTATAAATACACATTTATATTGACTTAAAAAAAATTAATACACATTTATGTATATTAGTTCCAAATATATATATGCAGTTGCACGCCATTGGACCACATAGGTACTAGTTAGTTGTTCGCTTGGCTCATTCATGAGCCAAAAATTGTGGGTCTAACTATGTGACACACCATGTCAATGTCATAACCCATAATGTGAATCCCAATCGCATCTAAACACTATTATACATATTTTTTCTTCGGGACATTTCACAAATATTTTACAAACTATTGCTAGCTCCAAGACAATTTTTTAATTATAAAATATATAAACTGTATTAAATGTGATATTGTAATAAAACATACCTACATAAAAGTATAATAATATATTAATTTAATCTTATTTCAAGATTAAATACATTAATATATAATTTTAATCAAATTCACATGAAAAATATGAATTAAAATTATAAAACATATCAACACCTGATTGAACACATACATGATTCAATATATGAGATAATAGTTATCATGTCCTAATCAAACTCACTTGAGTTTTTTTGAAAACATTTTCTTTTGAAAATACCTATTTAGATTAGAAAAAAAATATAAATAACTGTAATACAGATATAACTAGATAATTAGTTATAAAATGTGAAAAAAAAAGAAAAAAATCATATAAAAAATATGTATGTATACATATTTTGTGAGTTAGTTAATTGGTTAACTACTCAATAGAGTTGAATGCAAAATAGAGTTGAATGCAAAATAGAGTTGAATGCAAAATAAAGTTGAGTTTAGAAATTAATTATTTAGTCTAGAAAAAATACGAAAGAATACTTTACAATTATATTTAATTCCCATATAAGAAAAAAAAACTTATCCCCATCTATGAACTCCCACCACAAAACAAAAGAAAGTTGCCACCTACAAAAATTAAAGTGGCTCGTGAGGGTGGGCACCATCCAAATACAACAACTATTGCACGAGTAAATCATCGTTCTTCTTTTCAAAACCATTACACGAAAGTACTTACACAACTTAATTAGTGGCAATAGCACCACCAGACCAGCACTGCACTGTGCACACACTATAAGATGCTTGTCTTCAAGTCATTGTATTAATAAACCAAAGCAACGCGTGAGAATCAACAAAGTTACCGAGTAATGCGGCTGTGGTCGTATGTAACTGGGGCCATGGATAGCATCTTCATTCATTATCCAACTCTGAATTGAGCAATGATAAACACAAGAAACACCCAATAGTTATTTGAAATAACACGCATAATATTTGCAAGAAACTTTCGTGAAAGAAAGAATAAAAGAGGTAGCCCTGGCTAGCTGCTTAATTGGAGTCCTTGAATTGACCTAACTATAACTATATCCCAATGCATGTGGCATATAATTATATTTTGTCCTTGCTGAGGGTGCTTACCTACAAGTCTTTATACTTTCTTGACAATTGCATTCAACTTGCAGTACTTTTTTTAGCTGCAATAATCGATATTGTTAGGACATTGATAAAAAAAAAAATTTTAAAAAATTATTTCACCGTGATTTTTCATAAATCCCAATTATTTTTATTTATTTGTGTTTTTAATAAATTCCAACAATTATGCTTTCAAACAAAAACAATTTTGTTATTATTAATTCTTGGATCATTTTCTTTTTCAATATCCAGGATATCTCTTGATGTACCCAAAAAAATTCAGAATATCCCCGTTCTAATAATCATATTATAATTAATTTATGAAACACCAATAATTCATAAATCAAATTTAAGCACGAAATAAATTAGGTTGAAATATTTATATTCTGTGTATTATATTCTCGATGTTTGAAATATCATGTCGTCTAAAAATATACTTCACATGTATTTTTAATAAAATTAATATTATAAATCCCATCTCATCTAGAAATCTACCTCAGAAACATAACATATTAAATGTATAAATAAAGAACAATCTTTCTTTTACAAATTAATTTTGTAAAATCCAATTAAACTCTTAATCTAATTTCTTAAGGGTTTATCAATGTATTTAGATAATTCATACCAGTGTAAACATATAGTTGAAGACTTAACAATTCTTTAGGATTTTTCTTACATATTTAAATCTAGGAATCAAAAGTTGTGCATGATCATTTCTTTTTTTATTTGTCAACCGATAATTAAAAACTAATTTTTGTTAAAACATAAAGACTACTAAAAGTGAATTTTATTTTTCAACCTGATAAAATCTTCTTCGTACTCACAGTCAACGGAAGTACCTGTCGGTGTAGACATTCTTGGTTTTAATCTTTCTTTGGACATTATTTAGCAACAGGTGTAAAGGGACTTGGGGAATTAGGATCATATATGTCTGTCAGAATCATACCTTTGGGGTTAAGTGGCATATGTATATATAAATGTACATTGGTTCCAAAACAGTGAAATTAGATGGAGGAAGCGGAAATAGGGTAGTCAAGCCAAGATACTTTTCTTGGACGCCGTTTATTCTTCAAAGTCAAATTGTCTTTTAAGTGTAACTTACAACTAAGTCTAAAGTTGGAAAGTAACAAGTGTACAATATAACTATAACTATTGATGGCATGATGTTGAACTATGACCATAACTCATCCAACCAGTCTTTTTTGCTTTCACCCTAAATCCCTTTTGCGACCTCACCAAAAACACTCTTTTGTAGCCGGCAATGCCGCCATAGTACGTGTCGTGTAATCTCTGGAAATTAAGAGAAATAATGTGAAATGAGTATAGGCTCAATTCGTGTCGTAAGTGTTAAGAAAATTAATTAATTTACAATATATATATATATATATATATATATATATATATATATATATTATTAATTTAAAATCTCATCTCGGTAAATATTAAAAAAAGAAAAATAAAATATTTATAAAGAGAATAATAAATTTTATTTAGTTACACCACATCTTTTAATTTACATGATATATGTAATGCGCTAGATTTTAAAAAATGGGTTAAACATTTGATTTCTATTATTATAAATAGAATGATTTTTTTTAGTTCTGTGAAAATTATTTATTGCTATCTTTAATATTGTTTGTGAAGATTTTTTTTAGACTAGATTTTATGATTTTTGGGGTTTTCATATATTATATTTTTTTTTATTTCAAAAAAGATTATATTTTATACACATGTAGATTTATATAACTTTTCTGCACAATCGTGTCTTTCTCAGTCATACATGTTTATGTTTTTTAATCAATTTAAATTATGTTTGAATTTCTGTTTTAAAAATATATTTGAAGCAAAGTACTAATAGTAAATAAAGTTAATCATCACAACTTTCTTCTATTTATTTATATATATATATATATATATATATAATGTGTTTATTGATTTTGATATAAAATCTAATTTATAATTAAATAATTGTGTGAAATATTTTATATATGCTAGATTTATATTAAAATATAATATACATGCAACATTTTTAACTATATGCCAGATGTAGTTTTATGGATTATCAACATAAAATTTTCACGTCCCAAGTAAATTTTTTGTAATGTCAACTAGAAGAGTCTAAAATTATTTGTACTTTCAGAGCAATAATTCATTTTGTCTTGAAATTTATCCTCTCTTTCATTAGAAATAATAAAATGAACGTGGGCTTTACAGGATTTTAAATATTCTTTATGACCAAAAAAAGTCTAGTATTATTCAATTAAAAAATTATAATTTTTTAAAATATTATCATGGGTGGGTATACAGGTGAAAGTCCATGAGCCAGCTCGAGACCCGCACGGGTTTAGACCACATTTTTCAGAAAAATTTAGTGGTATAGTCATAAAAGTCCGCTCCGCGTAACCCGCGGGGTCCGCGGGGCGACCTGCAAATTCGCACTATTTAAAGAGTTTAAAATTGAAACTCTAATTTCATTTTCCGCCTCCGCAAATCCGCACTATTTAAAGAGTTTAAAATTGAAACTCTAATTTTACTTCCCGCCTCTCAATCTTTTCACACGTCTCACCCTCCCAATCTCCTTGCTGACTCATTCTCCCCTCGATCTTCTGCACCATCTCAATCTCTTCGCTTGCATCAATTCCGCTTCTGCTTCCACTACCCCATTTTAATGTTCTCGTGAAATTAATGTAGGAATTTATACAATTTGAAGATGAAGATGTCTCACAAGTGGGTAAATCTCAATTGGATACATATTTGGAAGAGACAAATCTTCCAAATAAATATCATCCCAATCTTGATGTTTTGCAATATTGGAAGGACAACCAAGCTAAGTTTCCGGATCTTTCACTGTTAGCTTCCGATATTTTAAGCATACAAATTACAACTGTGACTTCCGAATTGACATTTAGTATTGGTTCACGGGTACTTAACAAATATCGTACTAGGCTTCTTCTTGATAATGTGCAAGCCTTGATATGTACTAAAAATTGGTTGTTAGGATTTGATGTGCAATGTATATCAATAAATTATGTCATTAAATTTTGTTTTAATTACTTAACTACTTGACTTGATTTTACTATTTGTTGTTGTTTTTAGGAAAGGAAGTCTAAGATGTAGTAATGAAAAATGATCAAGCTTCGTAATCATTTGTTGTTGAAGATAATTAAAAGTTTATGTTGTTGACTTATTTAGAATTTAAATTTGCTATTGGAGATAATAGAAGATTTATGTTATTGACTTATTTTATTAAGAATTTAAGAGGTAAAATATAGTAATTTTTAACATTTTTTTAAAATTCCAAATTTAGCATTTTTTTTAAATTTTTTTAACTAGGTCCGCGGGTTGGCCCACGAGACCCGCGAGTTAGAGGTGAACCACCAATTTAGATCCATTTACCATTGCAGGATGGGGCGGAGCGGAATTAACTCTTAGCAAGCTTAAGCGGGCAGACCTTATACGAAACGGGTTAACCTACTTACCCACCCCTATTAAAATCTTATAATATTTAATTATGATCATTATATTTTTTTTAAGAAAATTATTAAAATTATTCAATTAAGAAATTTTACCACTTAAAAAGAAAAAAGTTCTGTCGTATGTTAAAATATATTAATTTCAAGAAATTATTTAATATGATAAATTTTATAAGATTTTTAATAAAAAAAATAAATATTTCACGACAATCTTATTCAAAATTTTTAAATTTTACAAATTTTTTTATCTTATAATATATAATTTTTTCTATTTAATAACTTCAATCATATATATATATATATAAATTATTATTACTAACATTATATATATTATCATTATTATTTCTATATCCAATAATCCACAATTGATATTATTATAGTTAAATAGACGATAAAAATAATATGAAGAAAAGAATAATAATTATATAAAATTTTATTATTAATTTTTAGCCTTAATTGTAATTTTTTTTAATTATAATACAAGATATGAGATATTTTTTATATATTCATTAAATCTTTTAAAATTTGATAAACAAATAAAATCCTTTTAAATCTTATAAATTCTTACCATATAAATTTTATAAAATCTAAATTATAAAATCTTATACGTCATTACGTTCCTATAAAATCGTAAAAGTCATTAAAAAAATCTTTTAAGTTATTATATTTTTAAAAAGTATATAAAATTCACAAGACAATTTTATATTAAAATAATATTTGAAAATCCTAATCGAATACGTTCCTAAATCTTTAATTCGCGACATATATCTCGATTGGACTTGTAAGTATATGTATAGCATGCATTCATGCAAGATATATAATATTGTTCTTTTAATAAATTATTTTGATTTTTTTAAATGTAAAGTGATATAATTTTAGTATATGAAAGTAATAAAATTGAAAATATTCATAAAAATAGAATAAACTATTCCTTTTAGTTTTTAGAATATTTATAAAAATTTATTTTTAAAATAATGATAAATACATATTTTTAGATTAAAATGATAAATAATTATTTTCAAGAATTAATATAATAATAAATATTTTTAAGAATTAAAAATAAAAATTTATTGCATTTTTATAAATATATTCCAAAATTTTGAAAGATTAAAAATGAGTATATATATCACATTTAGTATATTAAAAATGTACACTCTTGTAAATTTTATACAAACTTATTATAAATAAAGAATTTCATTTAAAATCAAATATAACTTAATAATTCTTAATAAATTTATGATAAATTAGGACATCATTAAGTAAATTGGATTACTAACTTAGAATTTGATACCACCGAATAACTGGTAGATTAATTCAATCCCAGGAAGTTCAACACATATAACTGCAAGAGTAGGAATTTGATCCAACGGCTAGAAGCGATGCAGAAAAAAGAAGACTATAGAGGCACGGGCGTTTTAACATATTCCTTAACTTTCTTTACCAACACAAGGAGCGGTGTCGATGAAGCCACGTCTTCCCAAGGGAAGTGGGTCTCACGTGCCCCACGTGCGAGATTCTTTTGCAGAAAAAATAAAAACTTGGCTACCACATTATTTCGACACGTGTCTTGAACTCTCTTCTTTTCGACACACTCGCTCCCTAAGATTGTCGTAAGTGAGGGACCACTGCCAGATTCGACCCACTGGCGCGTGTTGCGCGTCTGAGGGTCCTAGCAAAGTGTCTTTTTCTGCCGCATGGTTATAAAAGTTAATTAAAGTAAAAAGTTTTTATTTAACACTGAATTTATTTTGGAAAAAAACTAACTTAAACTAATTTTAGATCCTATATTAATTCATAAACATACTAGAATTTATTTTGTGATTCATTTATTTTTTAAGAAATTAATCCATTTCTTTATATAAAATTACTTTTTTATAATACATTGTTTTCATATATATATTGGTTATTCATATAATTATGATTTAATGATGTGTTAATAATATTTTTCATGTTATAAATTAATTTTCTAATTACTTAAACTAAAATCAATTCTAGAAAATAAGAGATGAAATCTAGAAATTTGAAATATCTATTCAAAATTATGATTAAAAAAAATTGAGTGAACGACGTGGGACCAGACATTAGTTGAAAACGTTTTAGAATTGTTTTGATACTTACGACATTTATAAATATTATTCATCCATGAAAATTAGTATCATTCCTATCCACAATTTTATGACCAAAGAAAAATTGGAAAAGAGATTCTTTTTAGCTATATCTCTCGTCGTACCACAGAGTAAACATTTCTGTTACAATATTTCCCACGTGTTAGCAATATCATTCTCCATCATCTGCCAAAAAGTCCTTATGAAGTTTTAGTATTTAATATAGTATTTCAAAAATATTAATGAAAATTATGTAATAAATATTATAAATATATAACTATATACATTAATAATATTTTTATTAAAAGTTATTTTAATTCTTTTATGAATATTCCAAAACATTGATTTAACGTCTTTTCTGCATTGTTTTCGTCCTCTTCCTCATTGACACGTTACTGAACGCTTATCATTTTCAGAAAATGATCCTTAAATTCTTTCACCGTTCCTTGCTTTGAAATTGACACCATCTTTTGATATTTTATGAACTCCTATAACATTAATCATATATAACAATAATAGATATACGATGTTATCACTATGTCAAAGTTTTGTTTTTTTTTTTCTTTTCTATTTCCCTCTTCTACTTTTTAACAACTTCGTCAAAATTCAAATCTATTTTTATATATCTTATTAAAAATATTCTCTACTAATAATAATTCAATGATAAATTTTATTAAGTTATACATTCAATATTGTATAAAAATATATTTTTATTATTAATTAAATAATAAATATATAATTACTGACTTCAATCATATTGTGTACGTGTTTTTTAAAGAGAAAAACATTGAACAATAATATTTTGCATAACACACGTCATAGAAAAATTCATCACTTAGTTTATTTTATAAATAATTCTTTTTTATTTACCAATCATCTTAAAAATTTACCTTTTTAATTTTATCTATTAATTTTCTAATTTATTATTTTTTTTATCCTAATTTTAATTCGATCCCTATTTTCTTTCTCCACCATTATTGCTCAGTCTATGGTTTTTGTTATTATTGATTTCCTTACTCCTTGACTTGGCTTGCTTAGTCAATTGCTTTCAAAATTTACATTAATTAAATTTAGTTTTATCACTATATATAGCCCTCACTTTTGCTTTTTATTCAAAGAGATGTTGATACGGTATTAATGGATTGTGAAGATTTGATCCACATCAACGGAAAGTGTATCACTACATACGTCTCAAACAGTGAGAGGAAATTATATATACATGTTATGAATTTTAAGTTAGGAATAGCAATGAAACTAGGACCATTAGCTTGCCAACGCGCTGGACATGCCTTTTTTAGTGTAGTGTCATTTGTTGGAGGGAAGGTTATAATAATATACAATAAAAATTTCATGTTAGAAGAACAATGCTGAAGGGAAGAAAGATTTTGTTAATCAAGAGATTAATCGCTCCATAAATCAAGAGATTTTACTCTAAGGAGGATCCTTATTTAATAAACTACTGTATCAATCAATTGTCTATTATTGTCTCCGAGCTCTATGAATTATCATGATTAATGTTTACATTCGTTACGAAATATTGGTTATTTATGTTGTTATTATTTGGACTTCATGTAGTTCTTATTTCCGGTGTTAGTTCTTCTTTTATAATCCTCTTCGTTTCGATAATTATATCAAAAGTTACCTGTTTTTTTCATTCATTGTATGCGGTTAAGAAAGGGGAAGTAACGTCAAAACTTGAAGGTTCTGAGTACAAGAAGTTGAGAATGCGAAAAATCACGGATAATCAAGAATGGAGGCTTTAGGATTACCTAAAATGGTTTATATCTTGAAGGACAAAATTCGAAAGGTTAAGAACAAATATAATACAAATGTCAACTATACCATGATGATGAAGACATCTTGAAGGAGAACATGACAAAGCTAACAAGTTTATTGTTGAAAATACTTTTGGGACAAAAGAAAGAAAGGTAAGTTTAGAAAAAAAAAATTTCCAATCTAATTTCAAGTATGAACTAGTTATGAATTGATCTATTTTCTGTGGAGTGAAAAGAAAAACTATATATTATGAATTGATCTATTCTCTGTGGAGTGAAAAGAAAAACACACACTCACACACACACATACATACATATATATATATATATATATATATATATATATATATATATATATATATATATATATATATATATAAAAAGCATATGTTATTAATGCATGTGATTTGTTATTTTTTAATATTATTGTTTTAACTTAAATGTCATTTAATATGTAATGATTTTGTTATATTTTAATGTTAATATGTTTTTTTTTGTTAATATTTATTTTAACATTTAAAAAGATAATTTTGTGATAATTAGACAAAAAAATTACTGAAAAAATTAATTAATGATAAAATCATAATGAACATGATTAATATCTAGTTATGATAAGAATTTGACCCTAATAATAATTGCTAGTCATTGATTCTCAGTCATTTAAAATTTTTATTAGTCACGGTTAAAGCATCACAATTATCTTGTACATGTGTCATAAGATGAGTTTGTTATTGTTATATAAAAACATGAATGATGATATTTTCTTTTTCTTACAATAAATAATGTTTTTTTGACAATCCAAGAATCGTCACTATTAGGTGACAAATCAAGATATTATAACTAATCTAGTGACAAATTTTAAAATTTGTAGTGGCAAATTTTATTGTCACATTTTCTTGTATTGATATATATAAAGAAATTATTTAATGATTTACATGAACAATTATAATCATAAAAATAAAAAATATTATATGCTCAATATTTTATAAAATTACAATTTTTTATTATATTAATTCAATGATAAATTATATAATTACTCGTTATTTACCTTGTTAATAACTTTCCTCATTTATTTTTTGTTTTATTATTTTATATAATATATTTTTTATTTAAATTTAAGTACAAGTTTAGAACTAGTACATGTATCATTTGAATAGAAAAATATTGTCTCTTGTAATATTTTGTTTTCAAACTTTTCTTTCTTTTTCTCTTTTCCTTTTTAGTTTTTTCCTATTTAATTAAGTCTTTATATGAAAAAATTATTGAATAATTTATATTAACATGTATATTCGTAAAAATAAATATGAATTGTGATTTTATTAGGTATAATACTTAATATAGTTATATACTTAATATTATACAATAATGTATTCTCTTATTATTTTATATAATATAAATTTTATGTAAATTTAAGTATATGTTTAGAATTAATATATGTATCCTCTTAAATAATATTATTTAATCAATCTTGATGATGTTTTTTTTTTCTTTCTAAATTTCTTTATTTTTCTCTCTTCCTTTTTAGTTTTTTTCCCATTTAGTTAACCCTTTGTATAATGTATAATAATAAAAAATTGTGATTTTATTGAAATTTTCTTATACTTAATTTAAGATACTTAATATTGTTATATGCCCAATATCATATAAAAATATATTCTTATTATTATTGTATTAATTAATGATAACTCATATGAATACTAATTATTTATTTTTTGAATATGTTTTTTCATTTACTCTTCTTTTATTATTTTATATAATATAATTTTCATGTATATGTTTAGAACATGTACTGATGTACATGTTCCCCTTGAAAAAAAAAATTGTCTAATCAATCTTCGTGATATTTTCTTTTTAATTTTTTTCTCTCTCTTCCTTTATAATTTTTCTCTAAATTGGTTAATATAATTATTACAGAAATAATGTTGACTCCATATTCAATGACTTTACATACATGAATATCTTTATATTTATTAAAATATAATTAATTTTTATAAAATATTAATTTTAATTATAATTGTTGAGTTTATGATATAAATTATTGTATTTAAATTTAAAATGATATTCATTTTCAATAAATAATAAAATTAATATATTCAATTTTAACCAGGATAGGTAATTATAAATTATTATCTTCAACAAATATTTTGTTATATTTTTATATTTACTCACAATCATTACTTATTTTTTTTTATTAAAAAAATTATTTACATATTTTTCTTTTGTAAATAGTTGCATTTTTTTATTAAATTAAAACATATTTTAATATTAAATTTTACTTTTTATTTAAATTTTATTGTGTATGAAAGAGAAGAGACGAAGACGACTAATACCATATCCATTGTTTTAATTTTTTTTATATATTTATATGAAAATTCATATAAAATAAATTTAAATAATTTTATAAATAAAAACATTGTTGATTAATATTTTAATTATCAAATTTATAATAATCTAATATATGTTTTATATAAAGTTCACTATATGTTTAGAATTAGTACACGTGTACTTGAGGGGAAAAAAATATCTAATCAGTTTTTACAGTATTTTATCACTAACATTCGTATTGTTATTCAATTCAATGAAATTAATTTTAAATGAGTTATGTATTCAATGATTCGGCGTACATAAAAAATTTAATTTATGTTTTTCTAAAATATAATTAATCTTTTTTTGATGTGAAACTTAACTTTTTTTATAATTATAATGATTAAGTTTATGACAATAATCATTATATTTTTATTATTTATTTATTTTAATAAAAGAAAAAAATTAGATTTAAATTAAAAATTGAAAAATATCGATGAATATTTAAATTTAAAATAATATTTATTTTCAGCGAAAAAAAAATGAGATTAATATACTCAATCTTTTAAATAAGGAAGAATAACATAAAGTATTATCTGGACAAGAGTGGATATGAATATGGAGCCACGTTCTAACCCTATCCTATTGTCACATTTATTCATCATCGTTGTTCTCCGTATAATTTTTTTATTTATTAAAATTCACTTATATGTTATTTATAATATTATATACTAATAGATTATTCAACTCCGATTTAAAATATTGCTTTTATTGTTATGTTTTTTACGATAAAAAATATAATTCACACATTTCTAAATAATATATTCACTACATAAATATTATTTTTTAATTATAATTATTATATTATTTACTTGCCTCTAAAAATTTCACAAATACCCCATTAATTCATGTAAAAGCTAGCAGATACGTGTAAATTTTTTTAAAATATTTCATATTATTTTATTTTGTAAGTGACTAATTTTGTACAAAAATTTAAAATTATTCATATTAATAATCAGAATATTTGTTCACAAGATAACTTTTAATAGTATTTTTTAAAATATTATTTCATTTTATTTTTCTCATATTGATTATTTCATTTTGATTTTTTATTTTATGTTTTTTTCTGTAATTTTCTAACCAAATTTTCTTACAAATACATTTTCGTTAAAAACATTTTTTTACTAAAAAGAACAGTAGTAGTGGTTTAAAAGTTGTGATGGAATGTATTATATATAATATAGTAAATCCTAATCAGTAATCTTAGAATATTGGTAAAAAAAAATTAATCTTTTATTAAAATATGTAAAATTATGTTGTATGTGACTATTTTTACATTTTCAAATAATTTATATGATAAATATTTTCTATGTTAGTTTTGTAACCAGTGCTGTGCTGGTGTAGCAAGACATATATACAGTATAAAGGTAATTTTATTGAATGTATATGTGTAAAAGATAGAACACAAGAAAGGGGGTTGAATTGTGTTTTATATAAAAATTTTCCCTTTCGTCTGTGAGTTTAAATATGTTCAGACGAAGTATTACTTAATCTTCAAGAATTATTTTTAAGTAAGATACGTTATAGCTTGATTATTCCCGTTAGTCAAACACTTAAGAAGATAAGTACACAACTATTTTTATACTAGTTCGTCTATACAAGACTACGTCCAGTTATCCAGCAACCACTGAGTTTTCACTACTAATCATGAAATGGTTACAAGTATTATTTGCACCCAGTCACTTCTGGCTATAACAAGATATTCTTTGAACACAGCCTTCGCAGACTAAACAACAGAGGTATTCTTTGAACAACCACCTCCTCAAGGCTAAACTACCACACAAGTGAATTTTAAAAAGATGTTTTAGAAATAAGAAAGATTCCTCTTCGCAGAGAGGGATTTACAATGAAGTACAATAAGATGTATTGAGCGAAATCACAGAAGATGGAATAATAGAAGCGTTTTCGCCAACTGAACTTTGATGAAGTGAAGTCTTTAAATAGATACCATCTTCAGATAATCGTTAGACACATGAGAATGCCGTTGAATATTTTCTAGAGAGCTTTCCAAAAGGTGTCAGATAGTACTTGAGTGATTGATGGTGTGTGCAGCGGATCTAGATTGCGTGCGCAGTACCTTTTCTGATTTGTACAGAGACTTTGATAAAAAGGTGAAGACCTTTTTGAGTTGCATGTATAAGCACAAATCCCTATATTGATCTTGGATGCTTCTAATGAGTACTTCTTAAGATTTAAAATCTTGGCGCGAGTGACTCAAACTTTGCTTCACTTCTTGGACAAACGATATACTTCTTCAATCTTTAAGAGGTTTTGTCTTATCCTATCGTCTGATGACTTTGACTTGAGACAGACGAATGACTTCAGTCTGAGGAGTCATCTTTCGTCTGTGCTTGTTGCGTCTGACTTGCTCGCTGATGTTCCGTCTGAGAAAGTTTCGTCTGTCTTGTAGAAATCAAAATCTTAGATGGTTAAACATCTTGATCTAACAATCTCCCCTTTTTTGATGATTATAGACCATACTGATAACTTTTCTCAAGAAGACATCTGCATAAGATAAGGTTAGTGATCACAGATAAAACGCAAGTCAGATTTACATCAAGACGATGTTTTCTGAAATAAGACCTCTTTATAAAAAGAATTGTTACATCAATGTGATGTAAACCTTATACAATGTTACAAAGGTATATAGAAAACCAAAGTTCTAAATAAAATACATGTATGTGCTATACAAATTAATAAAGAATCAATACAATACAAAAAAAAATTTTGCTCCCCCTCAAACGATGCACTTTTGCTCCCCCTCAGACGAAGGACTCTCTCTTTCTTCCTTTCTAAGATATTCTCCCCCTTGGGCTGAGAATCATAAAAAACATGATCAAGAAGAAGGCTTAGGCCTCTTTTGAACAAGGCTCATGACAATCTCCTTCAGCTGCTGCATCTCAGATGTAAGAGAGGCTTGATTATCCTCAAGCTCTTTGTTTTTTTGCTTCAGATGCTCGCAGTTCTCTTCTAAGGCATCATATTTACGCTTTAGCGTATTATACGCATCAACGTCCCTTGCGTCATCCTCAGTAACCTTCACCCTATCATCAATCTCCACAAGCGGTGTTTGAGGCTTTTCCATGATAGGTATAGAGTCATCTATGATGAACATTGTTGGAGTCCTCTTCAGACGCAAAGTGAAGAGTGGAAGAGTGAGGTACACAATAAAGTCTCTTTCCCATTGCCAAGTGAACATCTTAGTGGGAACAGAGAGCTCAAGATCTGGATGCTCCTGTGATGGATGTGTATAAGCAAAGGCTTCTCCAGGATACACCCTGCCACAGATTGTGGAATCTTCATCAAATGAAGTTCTAGAATAGAACGCAGAGGTGGCTTCATGATCTTCTATCATCCTTTGAATCTTCGGATTGATAGGTCTTGAGGCATAGGTTTGGAGAGATTTGAGATGCGAGTATGCAGCAGACGGAAGTCTCCGGGGGATGTGCCTTGCAAACTTGAAGGATCTGGAGACAGACAGAGTCTTCTTCTCTTTTCCTTTAGCCAAAAACTTGACCAAGCAAGGTCATTTTCGGTCTAAGACGATTGAAAACTTGGTTTCGTCTGAAACCAGAGAAGAGAATTGGGATCCTACCATGAATGGACAGTCTCTTCTTTCCTTCTTTGCTCTCCTTTCAATGTGATAGAAGGAAGTTGATCTAGCTTTTTCTTCCCTTCTATAAGCATTGGCCATCAGTTTGAATGCCATGTTTTAGTCTTCAGGAAGAGCATGAGCAAACTCTTCGGGGTCTTCGAATTCGTTGAGGAGGATGGAGTAGCGGGGGTAGATGCCTGAACAGTAAGGTCTTGTCCAGGGAAGAACAATTCCAAGAGTATGTCCTAGACCTACATACTCTGTTTGATTCATGAGAATTGTGAAGGGTACAGGATCATGACGGTCAATGGCGTCCAGATGCCAGTGTGAGTAATCCTTTGGCTCATAGATGGTGGAGCTAGGATCTCCATATCTGCAGTGGTGAAATGCATGAGCGTTAATTTCATGTTGAACCTTCCACTTGATGTTTTCTCTGAAAGGGATGTGGGGTTCATAGCCAAGAGCTGGTCCTTCAATCACCAACTCAGCTAGATAATCCTTGTACCTTTTTATTCCTTCTAAACCCTTGATGTCTAAGGAGTCCAGTTTATCCCAAGGCAAACGCTTCAGCCATTCGCGTTGCTCTTCAGGAGTGTAGATGAAATCTTCTTTGAAATCTACTGGCTTCAGGGGTTTGTGATAGACGATGGGGTTGACAAATCTCCCAAGTTGAAATCCCTTTTTGCCTCTGTACCGATAGGGATTCCTCAACTCAATGTAAGGAGTGTCCTTTATAAAGCAGTCTTCATCGTCTGCCAAGTGACCATCTTTAGCAGACTCAGACGGTTCACCATTGTTGGAGATATCTTCAATCTTCTCTCCAAGAATCCAGTCAGGCTTGATTGGTCTTTCAGCACAAGAGCTTTCAGCAAAATGTCTCATGACTAATTCGTTGAGGAACGAATAGTCCGTCTTGTGCTTGGGTGGTAGATCTTCAAGATTGATGACTTCGGCGTGAGATCTCACCCATGATGCATCCACCTTTATTACATCCATGTGTTCTTCATCAGACAAAGAACTTATGTCTTCAATAAGTATTTCTTTAGACTGAATCTCCATTGTCTGTTGGTGGGATGCTTCTTCAGACGCAACAGGTATCGTCTGATCAAAGGCAGCGTTGAGAGGAGACACAACAATAGGATCAGACACATTTGTCCCATGTTCGTCTTGGAGTGTTGATGTAGAAACCTCCATAGTTGAGACTTCATCATTACGCATGGTCTCCAATTCCTTTGCCAACTGAGCATTATCCTTCTGGATCTGGGCAGTTTCTTCACTGTTCATGCCCTCTGAAGTTGTTGGAGCAGACGCACCTTCAGACGATCCAATGCCCTTAACACTTTCAAGAAAAATTATTTCTCTTTCAGCTTGAAGCAGCATAAAGACCCTCATAGCCTCTTTTAGTTGTTTTGCTTCGTCTGTTTCTCCAACAACCACAGACGCAAGCTTCTACTTCATTTTTTCTTTGCCTTTGGCAGCCTTTTCAAGAGCGACCTCTCTGGCTCTTGCTTTTTCTTCGGCTGCTTTCTTCTGCTTTTCTTCGTCTGAAAGGATTCTAACAGACGAAACACCTTTAGACGATATCATAACCCCTTCATCTTCACTTGGGGATATCGTCTTTCCTTGCGTCTTAGTCGCAACGTGCTTTATTCTGATAGTCATCTTCTTCTTCTTAAGTGGCTCTTCTAGAGCATCTTCCAAAGGGACTTCAGATATAACCACGGGTGGAAAAGGTAAGGTTGTTTGGGTTTGTGTTTGATCTTGTGTTTGGGCTTGTGTTTGGTTTTGTGTTTGGGTTTTGGCGCGTTTGATGCGAGCTCTGTGAGGGGGTCTTTGGTGATTGGTGAAAGGGGAACTTGTTCTTCACTCGTAGTGTGATGAAGGAAGCCAGGGTTCAGATGCATCTTGACAAAGGTGCTTCCTTTGACTTTCTTACCTTCTTTGTGCCAAACAATGCCAATGGCATTAAAGCCTTGGTTGATAATGATTTTGGAGAAGAGAGTGGCGTATGGAATACTGCTCTTCCTACGGATGTTCCTATTTCTTAACGCACTTATCCAGTGGTCAAGAATGATGTGAGGGAGACTCATCCTTGCTTTCCTCAGACAGTAGAAGATGCAAAACCTGTCTTGAGTACTCACATTGTCTCGTGAGCCAGTTCTGGGTGTGAAGATGTTGTAAAGAAGGTTGTGGATGATTCTTGTAGTGGGACAAAGATTCCCTGATCTCAAAAACTTGGGATCTTCAAGGTTGCGGTTCTTTCCGTAGAGAATTTTGTCCACGTGTTCTTCAAACTCATTCCTCATCTAGTCAACGCTATAAAAACGCCCTTCTGCCTTGCAGTTCCCAGCTTCAGCAATGGAGTCTATTGTGATAATATACTCCTTGTTGTCAATGGTACCTACAATACCATCATCAAATTCCTTTGCGTCACTCCAGAACTCAGCATAGGCCTCTATCAGCCATGACCCTCTCATCTCTGCGAATTCCATCCATCCATTGTGTACCAGCATCTTTGTTACTCTGTTAGAGATGCTCTCAATGGTGTCTCTCGATATCCACTTACTGGGCAAGAAGAGATCTTGCGCGAAGAAAGTTGTTTCGGTTGCCTTGATATTCTTGGTGACCATTGTTAAGTTTGAAAAAGAGAGAGTTAAGTTGTGTGAGTAGAATATTCAGAGAAAGTGTGAATGCAGTAAAGAATAAAAATGTGAACTTTAAGAGTATTTATAGTCAAAGCTAAAACGTTGTGATTCATCAGACGAAAGAATTTTAAACCGCCCCTGATTTGACGTGTCCCCATTATTGCCCTTTTAATGATTGATTTGACTTCTGCAATTCACAGCGCGTGCTTCTCAAAGTCCTAGAATAATGCAATAAATGATAGACACATTTATTGCTACTTTTAATTTATCCCTGCACACTTAACTTTAAAATAATTAAATAATATCCTTGCGTCTGTTGGAATTTCCTCGACTGATTCAATTTGATCAAACGCAATGTTTCGTCTTAACACGAAAAGATATACGAAGGCACAGACGAAATGAAATGCTCAGACGAAAGAGAAAACTTAATCAATTAAAGTGATAATTCCCAAATTTTCTTTAATGAAATTAAAACGAGTTTCGTCTAAACTTTTTGTAAAGATATCTACCCATTGAAAATCAGTTTGAACAAATTGTACATCGAAAATACTTTTTTGAACATAATCTCTTATAAAATGAAATTTGATTTCAATATGCTTGGCTTTTGAATGTTGAATAGGATTTTTGCTGAGATTTATTGCACTTGTGTTATCACAAAATACTGGTATATGAGTTTCAAACTTGGAGTAATCCTCAAGTTGATGTTTTACCCAAAGTAGTTATGAGCAACACCCAACCGCAACAATATGTTCTGCTTCAGTGGTTGAGAGTGCAATGGAGTTTTGCTTATTGCTTGACCAAAAGATTAGTGATGAACCAAGAAATTGGCATCCACCACTTGTGCTTTTTCTCTCCACTTTATCTCCAGCATAATCAGCATCACAATAACCACTTAAATTGAAATCACTACTTTTCTTATAAAAGAGAGAAAGATTAGTGGTTCCAATAAGATATCTTTAAATGCGTTTAACAGCTTGTAAATGTGATTCTTTAGGATCAGATTGAAAACGTGCACATAGACAGACACTAAACATAATTTCAGGTCTACAAGCAGTGAGATAGAGAAGAGATCCAATCATACCTTTATATACCGTCTGATCAACGGTCTTACCTGATTCATCTTTGTTGAGACTGGCTCCAGACGAATGCATGGGAGTTTTCATTGGTTTGGCATTTTCCATTTTGAATTTCTTTAGGAGTTTCTTAGTATACTTCTGTTGATGAATATATATGCCTTGTTTAGTCTGTTTGATTTGAAGTCCTAAGAAAAACTTCAGTTCTCCCATCATGCTCATCTCGAATTCTTCCTGCATTAACTTAGAGAAATCCTTACACAAGGATTCGTTAGTTGCTCCAAAGACTATATCATCTACATATATTTGAACAATAATAAAGTCTTTTGAAACACTTTTCTTAAAGAGAGTAGTATCAACCTTCCCTCTTGAAAAACCATTTTGAAGAAGAAAGGAACTCAGTCTTTCATACCAAGCTCGAGGAGCCTGTTTAAGACCATACAATGCCTTTTTTAGTTTAAAAACATGATCCGGTTGAGATGAACTCTCAAATTTAGGAGGTTGTCTTACATATACTTCCTCTTCAATAAAACCATTTAGAAAAGCACTTTTTACGTCTATTTGATATAGGATGATATTCTTATGAGCAACAAAGGCAAGTAAAATTCTAATTGCTTCCAATCTAGCTACAGGAGCAAAAGTTTCAATGAAATCTATACCTTCTTGTTGATTATAGCTTTGAGCTACTAATCTTGCTTTGTTTCTTACCACTTTTCCGTCTTCATCAAGTTTATTTCTGAATACCCATTTGGTTCCAATGATACTTTTGCTTCTTGGTTTCTCTACCAAAGTCCAAACATCATTTCTGGTAAACTGGTTTAGCTCTTCTTCCATAGCTAAAATCCAGTTATTATCCTGTAGAGCTTCCTCAATATTCTTGGGCTCTATATTTGACACGAGAGCATATCCAAACGATTCTTTTAGTTTGGATCTAGTTTGAACACCTTGATGTCTATCTCCAATGATAAGATCTTCTGTGTGATTTGATACAAACTTCCATGTTCTCACAAGGGTTTGATCTTCACGTTGATGAGTATCAGACGAAGAGGGTTCGTCTGTACTTCTATCGTCTGCTCTTGTGTTTGTTCTTCCGTCTGACTCAGGTTGATCATTTGGACTTGAACTTTGACCAGAAGGGTTAATCTGCAAATTATCAAATAAATTTTCTAGGTTTGATATTTCCTTATCAGCCTTTGAGTTATCTTGGAATTTTACATGAATTGATTCCTCTACAACTTGCGTCTTAGAGTTAAATACTCTATAGGCCTTAAACGTATTGGAATATCCAAGTATGAATCCCTTCACCACTTTTGAATCAAATTTGCCAAGTTGATCTTTGGTGTTTAAGATGAAACATTCACATCCAAAAGGATGGAAGTAAGAAATGTTGGGTCTCCTTCCTTTCCATAGTTCATATGGAGTCTTATTCAATATTGGTCTTATCAATATTCTGTTTTGAATATAACAGGAAGTATTAATTGCTTCTGCCCAATAATATTTTGGAAGAGAGCTTTCATGCAACAAAGTCCTAGCCATTTCTTGTAAGGTACGTTTTTCCTTTCCACAACTCCATTTTGCTGAGGAGTTCTTGGAGATGAAAAATTGTGAAAGATACCATTTTCAAAACAAAAGGCATTGAACTCAGAATTTTCAAATTCTGTTCCATGATCGCTTCTAACAGACGCAATACATATTCCTTTTTCTTTTTGAACACGTTTGCAGAATATTTCAAAAACACTGAATGACTCATGTTTATGTGCTAGGAAGTATACCCATGTGAATCTAGTATAATCATTTATAATTACAAATCCATATCTCTTTCCTCCAAGACTTTCAGTCTGAGTAGGTTCAAAGAGATCAATATGTAACAGTTCTAGCGGTCTTGTCATGGAAACAACATTTTTTGATTTAAAAGAAGCTTTGAGTTGTTTCCCATGCTGACAAGATTCACACAGACGATTGAATTTCCAAGATATTTTCGGCAAACCTTTTACAAGATCCTTTTTAGAAATTTTTGAAATATACTTGAGACTTAAATGTCCAAGCTTTTTGTGCCAAATATCTCGTTCATCATCTGCTGAAATCAAACATGTCACATCCTGATCACTAAGGTCAGAAAGGCAAACCTCATAAAGGTTATTCCTTCTTTTCCCAATAAATAGAATGGATTTGTCTTTATTTTTGACTATACATTCATCTGAGTTAAAAGCTACTTCATATCCACTGTTACAAAATTGACTTATGCTAATTAGATTGAAGTTAAGACCTTTAACATAAGACACATTTTGGATAAGAGGATTGAGTGTCTTACCAACAGTCCCAATGCCTAAGATTTTACCTTTCCCTGAACCATATGATACAGATCCTTTACTTGGTCTGAGATCTTGGAACATAGACAGGTCTCCCGTCATGTGTCGTGAGCACCCACTGTCCAGGTACCAGCTTGAAGTCCTCTCTTTTCCTATTAAGGATGTCTACAACAGGAATAATGAGTGACTTTGGTACCCAATTTTTTTTGGGTCCTTCTTTGTTAATAAAAGAAGATTTCTTCTTGTTTAAGGTTCTTTTATCTTTTCTATAATGATTTGGAACCTTATTATAATTTTTAATCTTCTTTTTATGAGCAGACGGAACGAAATTGTTTTTCATTTTGTCTGACTCTTCAACATAACCAAATCCACTCTTGTCAGATGGAGATCTCCCATATTTTAAAATATTTTCTAGCACGGAGGATCCCTTAGTGAACTTTGTTAAGTCTTTGAGTAAGGATTCATTTTCTTTCTTCAATCTTTTAATTTCAGAAATAAAATTATCCTTTTCAGACTCAGATGATTTTTCATCTGATACCTCTTTTTGCAGTAACTCATTTTAAGTTCTCAAAGTAGTATTTTCTTCCAAAGTTTGTTTTAACTTGGCTTTGCATACTTTGTATTGCTTAGCAATAAAATGTGAGTTTGCCAAAAGTGTATCGTATGAAATTTCTTCTGATTCTGACTCAGACTCAGATGAGGAGGATGAAGAAGTTTCAGATTCAGTTACCTCTGATGAGACAGTGTCTCCAGCCATGAGGCAGATATTCGCAGTTTCCTCTTCTTCAGTGGATTCCTCTAAGCTTTCGCTATCAAGGTCTTCCCAAGTCACTAGACTTTTCTTACCCTTGTTTTTGCGAGGATTCCATCTTTTCTTTAGTCTTGGACACTCTGATCTCATGTGTCCAGGTTTTCTGCATTCATAGCAGATAACTTCTGAGCTCTCCTCCTTGTTTGATGATTTTTCAGGGAGTTTTCTTTCCTTCTTCTTAAAGAAGCGTTGACCTCTCCCCTTTTTCATCATTATCTTCTTAAAGCGTCTAGCCATGAGAGAAATCTCATCATCAGACGAATCAGATTCAGTGGTGTCAGCTTTCAAAACTTTGTGCTTCTTCTTTCTTTCTTTCTTAGGAGTTTCCTCTTTTGTTGTGTTGTTGACAGACGGAAGAGCTATTGGTTCTTGAACCTTGATCTTGTCTCTTTTGCACAAGAGTACCTCATGTACTCTCAAAGCTCCTATTAACTCGTCAAGAGTTAATGTCTTCATATCACGCCCGACTGAGATGGCAGTGGACATAGCTTACCATGGAGGAGGAAGACTATCCAATATCTTCATGTTGTTTTGAGCTTTGGTGAAGGTAATATCCAGCGCAGTGAGTCTATTCAATATCGTTTGGAATTTACCAAACATCATATCGATAGATTCTCCTTTCTTCATTGAGAACATCTCATATTCTCTTTGAAGAGTAGCAGCTTTCCTCATTCGCACATCCTCAGTTCCTACATAGGAAATTTTGAGGGCATCCCAAAGTTCTTTAGCTGTTTTGTATGCACGAATGCATGTATTCTCGTCCTTGATAATGCACACATGATGACATATCTGGCTTTGTTGTTGAGTACCATAAGCGAGAATTCTTCATTTCCCCATTCAACCTCGGGTTTGACAATAGGGATGTTTCCTTGAGTTATGATGTTCCACAGTCTGTACTGTGTGGATTTGATGTACATCTCCTTCCGATCCGCCCAGTAAGGGTAGTCATCACCAGAGAACGCCAGTGGCTTGTTCATGGATGACCCTCCAGATAAGAATGAAGGTCTTTGAGACTCCATTCAAGATCTTTTCCTCTAGCAGCTGTAAAGCGCTCAACCCTTAGAGACTGAGCTCTGATACCAAACTGTAAAAGATAGAACACAAGAAGGGGGGGTTGAATTATTTTTTATATAAAAATTTTCCCTTTCGCCTGTTGGTTTAAACATGTTCAGACGAAGTATTACTTAATCTTCAAGGATTGCTTTTAAGTAAGATACGTTATAGCTTGATTATCCCCGTCAGTCAAACACTTAAGAAGATAAGTACACAACTATTTTTATACTGGTTCGTCTATACAAGACTACGTCCAGCTACCCAAAGAACTAATCGAGTTTTCACTACTAACCGTGAAATGGTTACAAGTATTATTTGCACCCAGCCACTTCTGGCTATAACAAGATATTCTTTGAACACAGCCTTTGCAGGCTAAACAACAGATGTATTCTTTGAACAACCAGCCTCCTCAGGCTAAACTACCACACAAGTGGATTTTAAAAAGATGTTTTAGAAATCAGAAAGATTCCTCTTCGCAGAGAGGGATTTACAATGAAGTATAATCAGATGTATTGAGCGAAATCACAAAAGATGGAATAATAGAAGCGTTTTCGCCAACTGAACTCTGATGAAGTGAAGTCTTTAAATAGACACCATCTTCAAATAACCGTTAGACACATGAGAATGCCGTTGAATATTTTCTAAAGAGCTTTCCAAAAGGTGTAAGATAGTACTTGAGTGATTGATGGCGTGTGCAGCGGATCTAGATTGCGTGCGCAGTACATTTTCTGATTTGTACAGAGACTTTGACAAAAAGGTGAAGACCTTTTTGAGTTGCATGTGTAAGCACGAATCCCTATACTGATCTTGGATGCTTCTAATGAGTACTTCTTAAGATTTAAAATCTTGGTGCGAGTGACTCAAACTTTGCTTCACTTCTTGGACAAACGATATACTTCTTCAGTCTTTAAGAGGTTTCGTCTTATCCTATCGTCTGATGACTTTGACTTGAGACAGACGAATGACTTCAATCTGAGGAGTCATCTTTCGTCTGTGCTTGTTGCGTCTGACTTGCTCGCTGATGTTCCATCTGAGAAAGTTTCGTCTGCCTTGTAGAAATCAAAATCTTAGATGTGTTAACTATCTTGATCTAACAATATGATCATCTCGAGCCAACCCCATTCACAAACGGTTTTGACCACTGATGAGGAGTTAACATTGACAATTGAGATTATTCATTGACGTGTTTCACTATGTTACTTCATTCTTCTTAGGAAATGACATGATATGATAAGTGGAGAAAGATAAGAGAGCCATTTTTTCAACCCTATTTTTCACAATCAAATACACAACACTTGTTGGAAATTTACGCAGACTATGAGTTGGTGGAGGATTTAAAGTTACTCCCTAAAATTGGACTTTAGGTTACTTAGGGTAGGTAGGTTTATGGAAATATGGACTTCTCATTATTGAAGTTTAGATTTCTTTAACTTTTTATGCAAGTGTTAATAATTTTGTATGATTAAACTTTATATTGTTGTTACTCTTTCATCATAAACATTTTCCTTGCCAAAGAAATTTCCTTTTTATTTTGGTCATTAAGATAATAATTGAGTGTTAATTACCTTAAATAGAATGAATGTATTGAAAAAGAAAAATGTATTTTTTAATGTAAAATTGAGACAATACTTCACACTCAATTCAACTGTAATACCTAGTCAATTTATTTATAATATATATATATATATATTTTCTCTTCACATTTTATACACATATGTATTTTTCTCTCTTCATATTTTATAATTGTTTGTCTGTATATTTAAGTTGTCAATCAAATATTTTTCTTTAGATATAATGGTTATAAATGATCAAGAAAATTTAGACGAATAGAGGCCTACGAGTTGCATATAAGCAAATTTGGGTCCTCTCAATTGTGGATATTTTCTAAATACATGTACATGTGTGGTGATTTTTATTGGTTTTGCAAATGCAAGAACATACTCATTATATAGCTTAAGAGAATTGAAATTTAATTAATGTTTGATTTATTGATACATCATTTTTTTTACTCCTTGATACATTATGCTTCTTCACATCTTATATAAAGTGTCAAATCATTAAATATCAATTATTATACTCCTTGAAACTGAACCGGGAACAACAAGAATATTTACTAGTTTCTTGGCTCCATGTGATGATGTTTTAACCTCGGATACATCGATGGCTAGCTATGATTGGGTGCACGTATCAGATTTTCAAATTTTGAAAACATTATTCGTCTCTCAAGTCAAAACCAAAGTCTAGCAATTGAAAATACAACTTAATTAGGAACATTAAGAAAATTACTAGTTCGGTTCCTGATTTATATGCATGTTAAGTCAAGAACACTCCTTATATTCATGTTGGTTACATGTTTGATTGGTAATTGGTGTTTTGACACATTTAGTTTTTCTTCATACTTATTATCACTTAATTGAGTGGTCCTAGCTAGCATTATCGCACAACCGTCTTCTATATTTTCCAACTTCATTACCAGTGCTCCAATTTCTATTTTAAGTATGTAAATCATCTTATCCCAGTTCTGAAATAAATTAGGGTTAACTATATTTTTTATCTATAAATTTACTATTGTCCATGTTTGATCTCGGTTTATATTCGTTAGAACCATAAATAAGCGATAGTCCTGCAATACCTGATAATTTCTCCGATTCTTGTGCTTAGAGAAGCAATATTCATTTATTAATTATTGTCTATTTTTAGTCTTTCCTTTGTCATCGGTATCTATTATATAAATTCGTCTCCAAAATCTTTTATTAGTATTAGAAATCTCATACCTAAAAATATATTATGAAAAATCCTACTATTCTATGAGATTAAGTTAGATTCATAATTCATATTTTTTATCTATCAGAATTTATATGTTATTAAACCTATTATATTATTGTTATTAAATTATTATTAGACCATCAATTATTTAATCTGCATTGTATATTTATTAATCATAAAATCATTATTTTAAATTAATACAATATAACATCTGCGTATGCCTTAAGTGCGGTTCCCATTCATGCGGAAAAGGAGGAGTCTTGATTTGTCCCTTTCTTCCATATCAAAAGTTTCTCAATGGTTTCTTAATTTTTCCTTTTATGTTTAACAAAACGCGTGTAATACCTTAGTTCATACCTGTACGACAGGCTCTTAGGTCAAGCAAAGCAAATCATACCTAAATATAAAAAAAGTGTATGTTGAGCAACAAAACGGTTTCACGCCATATATTTATAAAAATACATATGCCAAGTTTATTAAATGCAACTCAACATGATCCATTTTCATGCCTATTTGATACATGCATGCAAAGCAAGTAATCCGCAAGTAAATAACTTAATCTTGTTTATGGACCATTGGGCTTTAATTTTGATAATTCATACAATAAAAGTTTTTGTTAAAAGATTATGTATATTATTATTGACGTGGAACTTTAATATTAATTGGAAATACATAAACAATACTTGAAAATTATATTTAATTTATTTTATTTTATTTTTTAGCCTTAAAGTCCCTTTGCTGTGCAGATTTGGCATGATTGTGAGGATATGTACGTGTTCTTTGAGATTATATTTGGTAGTACTGTTGCTATTGATCGAAAAAGATTGTAAAGTAAAAGTCTTACTATTCTTAAATGATGTCTAAGAACTTTAATAAAGTTTTCGCGTGGGTTAGTCGGCCATTTTAGCATTATATAGTTGAGATGGGTAAAACTTTGAACAAAACTTTATGATGCAAGTGATGTTAACTATATATAGTTGATGTCAAAACTCAAAATAAATTATGGGGTTGGGAAACTCTTCACATGCGTCTGTACGGTTAAATGCAAGCATATATGCAGCTCCATGTGGGGCCCTATTACACCAAAATTAAATCACATCAAAACCATTTGAATGAAATTTTAGTGACATTTTCTTTTGGTGCAATAGTAGCATTTATATATGATTGATAAGGTCAAATTTTAGAAATATATTTTTGTGCTAAGTTTCTTGTGTTATTTCATAATGTATTGTCCCCTTGAAAAGAAACAATGCTCCTTAATGCTTTCTTCAACTCAGAATTCATAGGCGGCTAAGAATTAGAGCATTTTAATCAAGAAATTTGAAGTGGTAAATTTAAAATGTTTTTAATTAGCAATTAATTTAGTAAATTATCATATTTTTTTTGTTTCTAAAAGTGTAGGATTAGATTATTTAATATATTTGAGAAATTAAAATTATAACAAATATCTTTCACAAGAACAAACATTTACTTTTAAAAACTATTTTATTATTTTTTATTTTTCATAAATTATATTATTCGGATTAGTACACTTTCAAGATCATGTTTTGTGTTTAGTGAACTAACTTTGGAAAAAGAATACTTATAACTGGGCTGTGATCCACCATTTACTAACAAGAAATTTTTTTAAGTGAAATCCAAGACACAATTAGTATAAAAAAAAAGAAAAAAACCCTACCAAATTAAATGTGCTAACTCCTATTGTATATATGCTAATAGCTATTCAAGTGAATAAAGAAAGAGATGGGAGTAACCATTCCTAATTAATGTGAACAGTGTAAAGCTAAAATTGCAGACAAGGAAAAAGATAAAGATAAAGAAAGGAGGGAAAAAGAGAAAAAAAAAAAAAAACATAATTATGATATGATAGATAGATAGAGCCCTTTATTCAAGGGCTGCCAACTTTATTTTGTTTTTTAGCAAACAAAGTATTGTTGAGCAGTGTAGTGCATGTATCTATGGATTATTGGTTATATTTTCTCTGTAACACACAACTTTGAATTTTCTATGAAAATAACTTGACCTTAGATTGTTTTGTACGCGTTCTCTCTAAAACTTCATGTCATGTGTTTATAAAATATAGTTTCTCGTGTGAATATGAGCTGAGCAACACGCAAAGAGTGGCTTCATGTATAGTGTTCTCAACAGAAAACTTAGACATGCATATATTCGATGGATTTTGCTCCATTATTTTTGTTTGTTGTTGATATGTGAAGTGTGGTTTGGATTTTCTTGTGGATAGTCCAAATATTTCTCTTTCTTAACGAATATTACATTTACACGCTTCTAATAATTTTGTGTTGGATAGATTTAGCTTCATCTCACAATATTAAAATGTAATTATTAGTCTAGTTTTAACATTTTTTTTTCTGTTATTAAATGTAACGATTACCACTTTCACACACATATACACACACAATATATATATATATATATATATATATATATATATATATATATATATATATATATATCAACAATAAAATTACAAAAAAACAATAACGAATTCTTTATTCTCAAAACTCTATCTATCAAAATTTCTCTCTTTCCCCAAATAATATAAGGGTATTTATTATTTATAACAGTTTCCTTTCTCTTTGTATTTTGGCTTTGATATTTTAACAAGTTTCTTTATCTTTTTCAAGAAAAAATATCATAAAAGTATTTAATTATATTATCATCCGGTTGTAAAGTAGATTTTATATATATTTTGTAAATTTTATTAAAGTCAAGAAATTTATCATGATGATGGATTATGATTAATTAATTAACTTATATACTATAAAGCGTATGAACATTTTTCTTTTTTATCTCAAATAAGAGTTCACTTATTATTAAAGTCTTGCATAATAATGGAAAATTGAATTTTTAATTTTAGACGTGTTAAGTAGAGTTTATTTTGAGTTGCGTAATTATTATTATAATTTTTATGAGTAAAAGAAAAATTCAACTTTATCATATAAAATTGTATATAATTATTAAAAAAAGATAAAGCTTATCCTTATAGCCTTCACACATCAAAATACTGTCTACAATTATGTCAGTTAAAAGATATCCTTAGCACATCGCTTTGCAAATAGTTTGGAAACATTTTATAACTGAGATCAATGTCTTTCTTTTCGATGAAAATATATTGTCAACTTTGTGAATCAAATTCGCCAGTGATGTTTTGTTCTAGCCAAGTTGCTTCAAAAGTTATCTCCATCTTACTATGTATGAAGCTGCTTCTTTTGCAAAATTAAGCCATTTTTAGAGAGCTTTGCACACACACTGACACATACATGATCAGATCCATTCAGAAATTTCTACATCACATATTGTTCAGTGTGATAATGTAACAATTTTTTAGTCATTATAGACATTAAACATGGAAATTGAACATTCATAAAATTTATTTCAAACATTTTCACACATCATGATTTGTGAAACTAATTTCCTTTTCGGGAGGGGCATTGCCTTTATTATTAATATTTAAAACAGTGATCATGTCATTTTATTAAGTTTTATAGGAGTTAATTAATTATCATGATTTGTAAAGGATTTATACACAAATCATTGTTACGGAAAAGAAAATTCTAACTTGAAAGTTATATATATGCGATTGTTCACAAAAAGAAAAGGATGTGACACCTATGATAACATGAAAGTTATATATTATTGTCTATAATATATATTCATGTGATGATATGATGATTGCTATGACCTATGTGAGATAGATATGTGTTTCAATTTAGTATCAGAAGAAGATATACCACATCAAGTGAAGATCATATCATATCACATATTGTACTTCTGCTGCAAAGTGTGCTTAACAAAGTGTATACATATATAATGGATGCCCCCAACAAAATATACATGTTAATATATCCTGGTCAGAATACACTTATATATATTGAGAAATTAAATTTATGAGAATAAAATTCTTTATACGAAAAGAAAAAAAAATATAATATTATAAGCAAACTAATATATAAATAATACAAATTTTTATGAAAATTTTATGCTTTAAATTTATGTGCATTGACCACGAATAAAAACATAATAATTTGTATTCCTTGGAATTAATTGATAATATTTTTTTTTTTTTTGAAAAAGCTCAGTTAATTAATTGAAGATGGTGTATAAGTTGTCATTAACCTTTCACACCAATATTTAGTTTTCAGAATTTGGATTCATAGCAAGGAATTCTATCTAAAAGCAATTTCCCAAGAAAATGCCAAAATTAAGGGAGAGTTGGACTTTTCTAAACGAATTTAAAATGTCATATGCTAATGCTATCTGAAATGAAAAGATGGAAGCAATTTATATGGTCAAGAATATACAAACTTGGAGGAATAAATACCCGAAGATTCAACCAACCATATCTAATATCTCTTCCAAAAAGAAAAACCATATATCTAATCATCTTTCCATTATAAATTCAAAGAAACGTACTCATTGCAGAATTATGCTAAAATGAGTGTTTTTAATGTGTATGGTATAAAATAAATATTTTTTACAAAATTAAATTTATAATAAATAAACATTTTTAATATTTAAATATGTGCTTTAAAAATTAGACTGATAATTCAACTGATGAAAATATTGGCTAACAGTTTATAATTAAAGAATACTTTTTAAGAAATCATATAATATTTAAAGTAATGAAATGATGCAAAATTATAAGAAATTAAGATATAAAAATTATAAATAGAAATAAATGATATAATTATATTTTCTACTTGATAAAACAATCATAGTAATAATAATAATTGGGAAAATAATTTATATTTATGTGTAATACTTCAATATATGTTTTTATTTATCTTAAAAGGGGTTTATATTAAATTAAAATAATAAAATATTAAAAATTAGTAAATGGGGAAAATCTGAAAATACGTATTCAAGCCAGTCTTATACATTGATTTTGAACTAACTCTTTACCAATTCTAAGATAAGTGTGTTTTTTACGAGTTAACACACTATTCATTGGGCTAATTTCCAATCAAAATAGTACATTTTACCAATTTTATAATTATTTTTACTGGTTTTTAACCATTCTCACCAGATCTAGTCCAAATCCCACTCGCGATTGGTCAAAAAAACTAAACAATTGTAGTGTATAAATTATATATTTTATTTATAATGAAGAATTGATTTTAGTGTAAAATTATTGTTAATTACTAATTATTTTTAATAAAATGTTGATATTTAATTTAAAGATAGAAACAAACGAAGATAGATTAAAAAATATAGACAAGTAAAAAAAAACAAACATATACATATAAAAATGATAATTGAAACAGACGAACACTTGTTTAATGTGTGTGGTAAGAAATAAATCCCGCAGCCCACGTGGGCCCATTATTAATAATGTGACTTTCAGTGTTCAAGCTCAAAAGCCCATAACGAGTTTTGTTCTGATCCAACAACATAGACTGTTTCCAATTCAAATATCCCAATTCAACCAAAACCAAAAACATCTCAATTCACTAAAAGAATATATTTTTGGTAAACATGCAACAAATTTAGCCAAAACCTTGTTTTTGCTTCATGTCTTATCTCACCAAAGTTTTTCTTTTTATTAACAAGGATAATGCAATGTGAATAACTGGGATATAAGACCAACTAGCTACCATAAAGAATTCACTTATTATTTTGAATCAAAGGACATTGTGAATTCACAAAATTTACTAGTAATTCTAAATCCGAGGAACATTATGAATTCACAAAGAATTCACTTTTATTTCTAGATTGAAAGACATTGTAAATTCACAAATAATTCAAGGATATTATGAATTCAAAAAGAATTTACTAGTCATTTCAAAGAGGGACATTGTGAATTCATAAAGAACTCACTTATAATTTCAAGCTGAGGATAATTCGCCATATAATTTCGAATAATGGGTCATAGTGAATTAACAAAGAATTCACTTCTAATTTCATACAGAGGGACATTGTCAATTCACAAAAAAAAAACATTAGTAATTCTAAGTCATGAGTAATAAACTATGTATTTTTGAATAATGTGTCATTGAGAATTTACAAAGAATTTATATGTTATTCCAAACCGAGGAAAATTGTGAATTTAATAAGAATTCATTTGTAATTCCAAACTAAGGGACACTATTAATTAAAAAAGAATTCACTTTAAATTTAAAATAGAGGTAATTAACCACGCATTTTAGAATAGTGCGTCATAATGAAATCACAAAGAATTCATTTATTTTTCCAAACTGATGGACAATGTGAATATTAACTTATAATTCCAAACCGAGAGAAATTGTGAATTCACAAAGAATTCACTTGTAATTCCAAACTGAGAGAAGGACATTGTGAATTCACATAGAATTCACTTGTAATTCCAAACCGAGAGAGGGACGTTGTGAATTCATAAAGAATTCACATGTAATTCCAAACTGCGGGAGGGGCATTGTGAAATCATGAAGAATTCACTTGTAATTCCAAAACAAAGGAGGGACATTGTGAATTCACAAAGAATTCACTTGTAATTCCAAAACAAAGGAGGGACATTGTGAATTCATGAAGAATTCACTTCTAATTCCAAATTGAGAGAGGGAAGGACATTGTGAATTCATAAAGAATTCACTTGTAATTTCAAACCAAGGAAGGGACATTGTAATTCATGAAGAATTCACTTCTAAATCCAAACTGAAGGATGGACATTGTGAATTCACAAATAATTCACTTGTGTTTTCAAACCAAGGAACATTTTAAATTCAAAAGGAAGTCATTTGTAATACCAAACCGAGGGACATTGTGAATTCACAAAGAATTCACTAGTAATTCTACACAGAGGGACAATGTTAATTCACAAAGAATTCTCTTATAATTCCAAATCGAGGGAAATTATGAATTCACAAAGAATTCTCTTGTAATTCCAAATTGAGGGAGGGACATTTTGAATTCATCAAGAATTCACTTCTAATTCCAAAACGAGGGAGGGACATTTTGAATTCAGAAAGAATTCACGTGTAATTCCAAACCGAGGAAGGGACATTGTGAATTCAGAAAGAATTCACTTGTAATTCCAAACCGAGGTAGGGACATTGTGAATTCATAAAGAATTCACTTGTAATTCCAAACCGAGGGAGGGACATTGTGAATTCATGAAGAATTCACTTCTAATTCCCAATTAAGGGAGGGATATTGTGACTTCACAAAGAATTCACTTATAATTCCAAATCGAGGGAGGGACATTATGAATTCATAAAGAATTCACTTGTAATTCCAAACTGTGGGAGGGACATTGTGAATTCAAAAGGAATTCACTTGTAATTCCAAATCGAGGGAGGGACTTTGTGAATTCACTTAAAATTCACTTGTAAATCAAAACCGAGGGAGAGACATTGTGAGTGCATGAAGAATTCACTTTTAATTCCAAATTGAGGGAGGGACATTGTGAATTCATAAAGAATTTACTTGTAATTCCAAACTGAAGGAGGGACATTGTAAATTCATAAAAAATTCACATGTAATTACAAACCGAGGGAGGGACATTGTGAATTCTTGACATTGTAAATTCATAAAAAATTCACATGTAATTACAAACCGAGGGAGGGACATTGTGAATTCTTGAAGAATTCACTTCTAGTTCCAAATTAAGGGAGGGACATTGTGAATTTATAAAGAATTCACTTGTATTTTCAAACGGAGGGAGGGACATTATGAATTCATAAAGAATTCACTTGTAATTCCAAACCTAGGGAGGGACATTGTGAATTAAAGAAGAATTCACTTCTAATTCCAAACCGAGGGACAATGTAAATTTACAAAGATTTCTCTTGTAATTCCAAACAGATGGAAATTGTTAAGTCACAAAGAATACACTTCTAATTCAAAATCAAGGGAGGGACATTGTGAATTAAAAAAAAATTCACTTGTAATTCAAAAGTGAGGGAGGGACATTGTAAATTTTTGAAGAATTCACTTCTAATTCCAAATTGAGGTATAAACATTGTGAATTCATAAAGAATTCACGTGTAATTCCAAACTGAAGGAGAGACATTGTGAATTCACTTGTAATTCCAAATCGAGGGAGGGACATTGTAAATTCATAAAGAATTCACATCTAATTCCAAATTAAGGGAGGGACAATGTGAATTCATAAGGAATTCACTTGTAATTTCAAACCGAGGGAGGGACAGTGTGAATTCATAAAGAATTAACTTGTAATTACAAACCGAGGGAGGGACACTGTGAATTTATAAAGAATTCACTTTTAACTCCAAACCGAGGGAGGGACATTGTGAATTCATGAAGAATTCCCTTCTAATTTCATACCAAGGGAGGGACATTATGAATTCACAAAGAATTCACTTGTAATTCCAAACTAAGGGAGGGACATTGTGAACTCACAAAGAATTCACTTGTAATTCAAAATTTAGGGAGGGACATTGTGAATTCATAAAGAATTCATTTGTAATTCCAAACCGAGGGATGGAAATTATGAATTCAAAAAGAGTTCACTTGTAATTCCAAACCGAGGGAGGGACATTATGAATTCATGAAGAATTTACTTCTAATTCCGAATTGAGGGAGGGACATTGAGAATTCATAAAGAATTCACTTATAATTCCAAACCGAGGGAGAGATATTGTGAATTCAAAAGGAATTCACATGTAATTACAAACCGAGGGAGGGACACTGTGAATTCATGAATAATTCACTACTAATTCCAAATTTAGGGAGGAATATTGTGAATTCACACAAAATTCACTTGTAATTCCAAACCGAGGGATGAACATTGTGAATTCACACAAAATTCACTTCTAATTCCAAATCGAGGGAGATACATAAGGAATTCATGAAGAATTCACTTATAATTCCAAATTGAGGGAGGGACATTGTGAATTCATAAAGAATTCACTTGTAATGCCTAACCGAGGGAGGGACATTGTGAATTCATGATGAATTCACTTGTAATTCCAAATTGAGGGAAGAACATTGTGAATTCATAAAGAATTCACTTCTAATTCCAAATAGAGGGAGTGGCGATTTGAATTCACAAATAGTTCTCTTGTAATTTTAAACTAAGGGAGGGACATTGTGAATTCACTTGTAATTCCAAACCAAGGGAGGGAAATAGTGAATTCATAAAGAACTCACTTTTAATTCAAAACCGAGGGAGGGACATTGTGAATTCATAAAAATTTCACATCTAATTCCAAATTGAGGGAGGGACATTGTGAATTCACAATGAATTCACTTCTAATTCCAAATTGAGGGAGGGATATTGTGAATTCATAAAGAATTCACTTGTAATTCCAAACGGAAGGATGGACAGTGTGAATTCACAAAAAAAATTCACTTGTAATTCGAAATCGAGGGAGAGACATTATGAATTCACTTAGAATTCAGTGGTAATTTCAAACAGAGGAAGGAACATTATGAGTTCATAAAGAATACCTTTTTAATTCCAAATTGAGGGAGGGACAATGTGAATTCATAAAGAATTCACTTATAATTCCAAACCGAGGGAGGGACACTGTGAATTCGTGAAGAATTCACTTCTAATTCAAAATTCACGGAGGCATATTGTGAATTCATAAAAAATTCACTTGTAATTCCAAATCGAGGGAGGGACATTGTGAATTCACAAAGAATTCACTTGTAGTTCCAAACTGTGGGAGGGACATAGTGAATTCACAAACTTGTAATTCCAAACCAAGGGAGGGATATTGTGAATTCATGAAGAATTCACTTCTAATTCCAAATTGAGGGAGGGACATTGTGAATTCACAAAGAATTAACTTGTAATTCCAAATCGAGGGAGGGACATTGTGAATTCATAAAGAATTCACATGTAATTACAAACCAAGGGAGGGACATTGTGAATTCATGAAGAATTCACTTCTAATTCCAAATTGAGGGAGGGACATTGTGAATTCATCAAGAATTCAGTTCTAATTCCAAATCGATGGAGGAACATTTTGAATTCACAAAGAATTCACTTGTAATTCCAAATTGAGGGAGGGAAATTGTGAATTCACTGGTATTTCCAAACCGAGGGAGGGACATTGTGAATTCATAAAGAATTCACTTGTAATTCCAAACTGAGGGAGAGACATTGTGAATTCATGAAGAATTAACATCTAATTCCAAGTTGAGGGAGGGACATTGTGAATTCACAAAGAATTCACTTCTAATTCCAAGTTGAGGGATGAACATTGTGAATTCATAAAGAATTCACTTGTAATTCCAAACCGAGGGAGGGACATTGTAAATTCATGAAGAATTCACTTCTAATTCCAAACTGAGGGAGGGAGATTGTGAATTCACTTAGAATTCACTTCTAATTCCAAATTGAGGGAGGACATTTTGAATTCACAAAGAATTCAATTCTAATTCCAGATTAAGGGAGAGACATTGTGAATTCATAAAGTATTCACTTGTAATTCCAAATTGAGGGATGGACATTGTGAATTCATGAAGAATTCACTTGTAATTCTAAACCGAGGGAGGGACATTCTGAATTTAAGAAGAATTCACTTCTAATTCAAAATTTAGGGAGGGACATTGTGAATTCATAAAGAATTCACTTATAATTCTAAACTAAGGGATGGACATTGTGAATTCACAAAGAATTTACTTGTAATTCGAAACTGAGGGAGGGACATTGTGAATTCATGAAGAATTCACTTCTAATTCCAAATTGAAAGAGGGACATTGTGAATTCATAAAGAATTCACTTTTAATTCCAAACCGAGGGAGGGACGTTTTAAATTCACAAAAAGTTCACTTGTAATTGCAGACTGAGGGAGGGACATTTTGAATTCACTTAGAATTCAGTTGTAATTCCAAATCGAGGGAGGGACATTGTGAATTCATTACGAATTCACTTGTAATTCCAAACTGAGGAAGAGTCATTGTGAATTCATGAAAAATTCACATCTAATTCCAAGTTGAGGGAGGGACATTGTGAATTCACAAAGAATTCACTTCTAATTCCAAATTGAGGTACGGACATTGTGAATTCATAAAGAGTTCACTTGTAATTTGTAACTGAGGGAGGGACATTGTGAATTCTTAAAGAATTTACATGTAATTACAAATCGAGGGAGGGACATTATGAATTCATGAAGAATTCACTTCTATTTCAAAATTGAGGGAGGGACATTGTGAATTCATCAAGAATTTACTTCTAATTCCAAACCGAGGGAGGGACATTTTGAATTCACAAAGAATTAGCTTGTAATTCCAAATTGAGGTTGGGAAATTGTTAATTCATGAGGAATTCACTTGTAATTCCACATCGAGGGATATACATTGTGAATTCATGAAGAATTCACTTATAATTCCAAATTTAGGGAGAGACATTGTGGATTTACAAAGAATTCACTTCTAATTCCAAATTGAGAGAGGGATATTGCGAATTCATAAAGAATTCAATTGTAATTCCAAACCGAGGCAGGGACATTGGAAATTCACTTATAATTCACTTGTTATTCCAAATCGAGGGAGGGACATTGTGAATTCACTTATAATTCAATTGTAATTCTAAATCGAGAAAGGGACATTGTGAGTTCATGAAGAATTCACTTTTAATTCCAAATTGAAGGGGGACATTGTGAATTCATAAAGAATTGACTTGTAATTAATAACCGAGGGAGAGATATTGTGAATTCATGAAGAATTCACTTTTAATTCCAAATTGAGGGAGGGACATTGTGAATTCATAAAGAATTCACTTCTAATTCCAAATTGAGGGAGAGACATTGTAAATTCATAAAGAATTCACTACTACTTCAAAACTGAGGGAGGGACATAGTGAATTCACAAAAATTCACTTGTAATGCCATTTCGAGGGAAGAATATTGTGAATTTACATACTGAGGGAGGGACATTGTGAATTCATGAGGAATTCACTTCTAATTCTAAATTGAGGGTTGGACATTGTGAATTCATAAAGAATTCATTTGTAATTCCAAACCGAGCGAGGACATTCTTGAATTTATGAAGAATTCACTTCTAATTCAAAATTTAGGGAGGGACATTGTGAATTCATAAAGAATTCACTTGTAATTCCAAACTGGGGGTTGGACATTGTTAATTCATAAAGAATTCACTTGTAATTCCAAACCGAGGGAGGGACATTGTGAATTCACAAAGAATTCACTTGTAATTCCAAACCGAGAGAGGGACATTGTGAATTCATGAAGAATTCACTTCTAATTCAAAATTGAGGGAGGGACATTGTGAATTCATAAAGAATTCACTTGTAATTCCAAACCGAGGAAGGGACATTGTGAATGCATGAAGAATTCACTTGTAATTCAAAATGGAGGGAGAGACATTGTGAATCCATAAAGAATGCACTTGTAATTCCAAACCGAGGCAGGGACATTGTGAGTTCATGAAGAATTCACTTTTAATTCCTAATTGAGGGAGGGACATTCTGAATTCATAAAGAATTAACTTGTAATTCCAAACCGAGGGAGGAACATTATGAACGCATGAAGAATTCACTTCTAATTTAAAATTGAGGGAGGGACATTGTGAATCCATAAATAATTCACTTGTAATTCCAAACCGAGGGAGGTAATTTATGAAGATTTCACTTCTAAGTCCAAATTAAGGGAGGGACATTGTGAATTCATAAAGAATTCACTCGTAATTCCAAATCGAGGTAGGGACATTGTGAATTCATAAAGAATTCACATGTAACTACAATACGAGGGAGGGACATTGTGAATTTATGGAGAATTCACTTGTAATTCCAAACCGAGGGAGGGACGTTGTGAATTCATGAAGAATTCACTTCTAATTCCGATTTGAGGGAGGGACATTGTGAATTTACAAAGAATTCACTTCTAATTCCAAATTGATGGAGGGACATTGTGAAATCATAAATAATTCACTTGTAATTCGAAACCTAGGGAGGGACATTGTGAATTCATAAAGAATTCACTTGTAATTCCAAACCAAGGGAGGGACATTGTGAATTCACTTAAAATTCACTTGTAATTCCAAACTGAGGGAGGGACATTGTGAGTTCATGAAAAATTCAATTTTATTTCCAAATTTAGGGAGGGACATTGTGAATTTACAACGAATTCACTTCTAATTCCAAATTGAGGGATGGACATTGTGAATTTACTTCTAATTCCAAATTGAGGGAGGGACATTGTGAATACATAAAGAATTCACTTGCAATTCTAAATTGAGGGAGGGACATGTGAATTCATAAAGAATTCAATTGTAATTCCAAACCGAGAGAGGGACATTGTGAATTCTTGAAGAATTTACTTCCAATTCAAAATTCAGAAGAGGACATTGTGAATTCATAAAGAATTCACTTGTAATTCCAAACTGAGGAAGGGACATTTTGAATTCACAAAGAATTCACTTGTAATTCCAAACAGAGGGAGGGACATTATAAATTCATGAAGAATTCACTTCGAATTCCAAATTGAGGGAGGGACATTGCGAATTCAGAAAGAATTCACTTGTAATTCCAAACTGAGGGAGAGACATTGTGAATTCTTGAAGAATTCACTTCTAATTCAAAATTTAGGGAGAGACATTGTGAATTCATAAAGAATTCACTAGTAATTCCAAACCGAGGGAGGAACATTGTGAATTCATGAAGAATTTACTTCTAATTCCGAATTGAGGGAGCGACATTGTGAATTCATAAAGAATTTACTTCTAATTCCAAACCGAGGGAGAGATATTGTGAATTCATAAAGAATTCACATGTAATTACAAACCGACGGAAAGACATTGGGAAGGACATTGTGAATTCATGAATAATTCACTTCTAATTCAAAATTTAGGGAGGGACATTGTGAATTCACAAAGAATTCACTTGTAAATCCAAACTGAGGGAGGGACATTGTGAATTCATGAAGAATTCACTTCTAATTCCAAACCGAGGGAGGGACATTGTGAATTCATGAAGAATTCATTTCTAATTTAAAATTGAGGGAGAGACATTGTGTATTCACAAAGAATTCACTTGTAATTCCAAATTGAGGGAGGGACATTGTCAATTCATAAAGAATTCACTTGTAATTCCAATCAGAGGGAGAGACATTGTGAACTCATAAAGAACTCAATTGTAATTCCAAATCGAGAGAGGGACTTTGTGAATTCTTGAAGAATTCACTTCTAATTCAAAATTTAGGCAGGGACATTGTGAATTCATAAAGAATTCACATGTAATTCCAGACCGAAGGAGGGACATTGTGATTTCACAAAGAATTCAATTGTAATTCCAAATCGAGGGAACATTGTGAATTCATGAAGAATTCATTTCTAATTCCAAATTGAGGGAGGGACATTGTGAATTCATAAAGAATTAACTTGTAATTCTAAACCGAGGAAGGGACATTGTGAACTCATAAAGAATTCACTTGTAATTTCAAACCGAGGGAGGGACATTGTGAATTCACAAAGAATTTATTTGTAATACCAAATCGAGGGAGGGACATTGTGAATTCATGAAGATTTCACTTCTAATTCCAAATTAAGGGAGGGACATTGTGAATTTATAAAGAATTCACTCGTAATTCCAATCCGAGTGAGGGACATCATGAATTCATTAAGAATTCACATGTAATTACAATACGAGTATGGGACATTGTGAATTTATTGAGAATTTGCTTCTAATTCCAAACCGAGGGAGGGACATTTTGAATTTACAAAGAATTCACTTGTAATTCCAAATCGAGGGAGGGACATTGTGAATTCATAAAGAATTCACTTGTAATTCTAAACTGAGGGAGGGACGTTGTGAATTCATGAAGAATTCACTTCTAATTCCGATTTGAGGAAAGGACATTGTTATAAAAGATAAAACACAAGAAGGGGGGGTTGAATTGTGTTAATAAAAAAATTTATCCCTTAGGTTCAAAACTGGTCAGACGAAACAATGATTATCTTGAACTGTTGATTTTATTGACAGACGTTTAAGTTTATTATCCCCAGTTAGTTGGTCAGACGAAACAGTAAACACAAAGATTTTTATACTGGTTCGTCTATTCAAGACTACATCCAGTTACCCAGCAACCACTGAGTTTTCACTACCAACCGTGAAAGGGTTACAAGTATTCTTTGATCCCAGCCACTTCTAGCTATACACAGATATTCTTTGCTCCCAGCCTTCTCAGGCTAAACCAACAAGGTATTCTTTGAACCCAGCCTCCACAGGCTATTACAAGAGGTATTCTTTGGAACGCAGCCTACTCAGGCTAAAATGCCACACAAGTGGACTTTGAAAGAGATGTAGAAAAACAAAGTTTTTCCTCTACACAGAGAGGTGTTTTCAATAACAGAGCTTGGCAGTGAGCGAATTCTTAAAGATAGCAGATAAGCATATTCGCCAACTTATTCTGGTCGTGGTGAAGTCCTTTTATAGGCATCTTCTTCGAATAGCCGTTAGACTCATTTGAATGCCGTTGAGAGTCGTTGGAGATCTTCTTGAGAACTTTCCAAAAAGGTTGTCAGTTGTCCTTGATTGATAGATGAGAGTTGCAGCGGATATCTCGGACTGAATTGCGTGCGCAATTCCTTTTACTGACTTGTACAGAGATGTGACAAAAAGGTAGAGACCTTTTTGACTTGGATGTGAAAGCGCAGATCCCTATACAGATCTTGGATTCTTCTCATGATGACTCCTTTAGATTTTAAATCTTGGCGCGAGACTTCAACTGAACTTCACTTTTGGATAGACGAAGTGAGTCTTCAAACTTCTTTGTTTCGTCTCATCCTTTCGTCTTAAGCTTCACTCTTGGACAGACGAAGGTCTTCAACTTGAGTAGTCTTCTTTCGTCTCATGCGATCGCCGTCGATGGCTTGGCTCTTGGACGGACGTAACACTTCAAATTTTGAAGGATCATGTTCCGTCAAGTTTCGTTACTGTTCGTCTTGTCAAGTCTTGATGGCTTGTTTCGTCTGTTCTGTAATTAGTCAAAACTTAGGGACATTCTTGATCTAACATTTTCCTCCTTGATCATCTTGATCTAACATTCTCCCCCTTTTTGATGATTACAGACCACACCACGAAAATCTGCATAAGACATAGTTAGACAGAAACAACAGTTTAATGAGCCAGATTTACATCAAGACGATGTTTTCTGAATAATACCTCTTTATGATTTATTGTTACATCAATGTGATGTAATCAGAGTCAAATATTACAACGGTATTACAAAGCAGAAAATAATAAAGAATTACAATGTATATCTGAGCAAAAAAAAGTTTTACAATAATACAACAGTATAACTTCCTAGGACGATACTCCTTGTTCTTGTTTCTCCCCCTCAAACGAAGCTTTTCTTCCTTGCTCCCCCTCAGACTTTGCTTTGTACCATTCTTCTTTCCCTTGGGTTAGGCTCTCCCCCTTGGATTATGCTTGTTCTTCTCTCCCCCTTGGGCTGTGATCATCAAAACTCTGATCAAGAAGAAGGTTTTGGCTTTTTGTTCAGCAAGGTCATGACAACGTCTGTAAGCTGCTGCACCTAAGATGATAGAGAAGCGTGATTTTCTTCAAGTTCTCTGTTCTTTGCTTTCAAGTGCTCACAATCTTCTTCCAAAGCCTCATATTTGCGCTTCAGAGTCTTATACTCCTCAGCTTCTTCAATATCAGCTGCCTTGGGCATCTCCTCATCAGCCTCAGCAACCTCCACAAAAGGTATAATGTCATCAATGATGACCACTCTGGGTGATTTCTTCATACGCATTGTGAAAAGAGGAAGATTGAGGTAGGCTGTGAAGTTCAGGTTCCATTGATAGGTATACCACTTGGTTGGAATGGATACTTTAAGAAGTGGTTGTTCCTAAGAATATACAAATGCAGCGCCAGGGAACATTTTGCCACATACAGAGGAGTCCTTCTCATCAAAGATGGTTCCAGAGCAATGTTTGGCAGTGGTTTCAGATGAATACTTCTTTTCCTTCCCCTTAGCCAAATATTTTATCAAGCATGGCCTCTTTCGGTCTAGGACGATATAATATTTGGTTTCGTCTGTCACCAGTGAGGAAAACTGAGATCCCACCATGAGAGGATAGTGTCTCAGATCCTTCATAGCATGTCGCTCAATATGAGAGTGAGAGACTGCTCTGTCTTTGATCTCTTGTCTATAGGCATTAGCCATTGCTTTGAAAGTTAGACTTGAGTCTTCAGGGAGAGCATGAGCAAAATCTTCGGGGTCTTCATACTCATTTAGGAGGATGGAGTAGCGAGGGCTGATCCCGGAGCAGTGGGGCCTCGTCCATGGGAGCACAATTCCTAGAGTGTGGCCTAAACCAACATACTCTGTTTGATTGAGTGGAATTGTGAACTTCAAAGGATCATGGCTAGTTAGAGCGTCAAGATGCCAATGTGTGCAATCTTTTGGCTCATAACGGTTGGATTCATTGTCTCCAAATCTACAGTGATGGAGAACTGGAGCATTTATTTCGAGCTGAACCTTCCATCTTGGATTTGTTCTTTGTGGGATGTAAGGTTTATAGCCAAGTGCTGGTCCTTCAATCTCAGACGCAGCAAGATGATCCTTGTATTCTTTTATTTTCTCCAGTCCCTTGATGTTTAGTGATGCCAGTTTGTCCCAGGGCAGACGCTTCAACCAATTGCGTTGCTCCTCTGGTGAATAGACAAAATCTTCATTAAAATCTACTAGCTTCAAGGACTTATTGTAGAGAGTGGGTTTTTCAGATCTCCTTAATGAAAAACCCTTCTTTCCTCTGTACAAGTATGGGTTTTTCAGTTCAATGTAAGGAGTACCCTTTATGTATGGGTCTTCATCGTCTGTCAAGGCTACAGCAGACTCAGACGATTCAGCTTTATTGGAGACTTCATCAGTTTTCTCTCCAATTATCCAATCTGGTTTGATTGGTCTTTCTGCACAAGAGTTTTCAGCATATCTTCTTGTGACTAATTCATTTAAAAATGAATAGTCCATCTTGTGCTTTGGAGGTAGATCCTTTGGATTAATCACTTTAGCGTGTGATCTCCTCCTGGATGCATCCACTCTAGTTGTTTCAGAGATTTCTTCATCGAACGAAGAACTTGCATTTTCAACTAGTATGATATCTTCAGATGGAATCTCCATCGTCTGTGTGTGTGATGCTTCCTCAGACGCAGCAGGTAACGTCTGTGCAAGGTGAGCAGCATTCAGTGAAGACACAACAAGAGGCTCAGATGGAATTGCCCGTTGTTCGTCTAGGAGTGTTGTTGTTGATGGAAGGGTCTCCATTGTAGAGGTCTCTTCACTTAGCATGGTTTCTAACTCCTCCGCTAGTTGAGTATCGTCTCTCGAATGCGCGGTTTCTTCACTATCCATGCCCTCTGACGAACCAATGCCGTGAATGCTTTCTTGAAAGAGTCTTTCTCTTTTCACTTGAGCAATATTGAGACTCGCTTAGCCTCTTTGAGTTGACGCTCTTCATCTGTCTCACCAACTATGACAGATGCAAGCTTTTGCTTCATCTTATCCTTGCCCTTAGCAGCTTTTTCAAGCGCAAGCTTCCTAGCTTCAGCTTTCTCTTCAGCTGCTTTCCTCTGCTTTCTCAGACGGTATAGTATCCCTTTCATCTTCACTTGGGGATACCGTCTGTGTCTTTGTTTTAGCACCAATATGCTTGATTCTGATAGTCCTTTTCTTTTTCTTGAGGGGTTCCTCAAGAACATCCTCAAAAGACATCTCAGATACAGTTACAGATGGAAGAGAAGGAGGCGGAAGTGTTTGGGTTTTGGTTTGTGTTTGGGGTTGTGTTTCGGACGGTGTTTGGGCTTGTGTTTGAGTTTGTGTTTGTGGTTTAGCACGCTTGATGCGGGCTCTGTGTGGTTCTTTGGTGATGGGTGATAGTGGGGTGTCCTCATTTGGTGAACGAAGGAGAAAGCTTGGTGTGAGGTGCATCTTAGCAAAGGTGCTAGCCTTCACTTCTTTTCCCTCAGGGTGCCATGTGACTCCAGTGGCATCGAAACCCTGGTTGATGATGATGGTGGAGAAGAGAGTGGCGTAGGGGATGCTACTCTTCCTACGAATGTTCCGATTCTTCAACGCACTCACCCAGTGGTCGAGAATAATGTGAGGAAAACTCATTCTTCCCTTCCTTAGGCAGTAATAAATGCAGAATTTGTCTCTGAAACTGACATTATCACGAGACCCTGTCCTTGGTGTGAAGATATTGAATAGCAAGTTGTGGATGATTCTTGCTGAGGTACATAGATTTCCTGCTCTGAAATCTTTGGGGTTTTCAGATTTAGGAATCTTCCCGTAGATACATTTGTTGACATGCTCCTCATTCTCGTTCTTCATCCAGTTTAGGGAGTAGAAGCGCCCTTCAGCCTTGCAGTTTCCAGCCTCAGCAATGGTATCCACAGTGATGATGTATTCTTTGTTGTCAATGGTACCGACAATCCCATCATCAAACTCTCTGGCATCGCTCCAAAACTCGGCGTATGCCTCCATCAGCCATGGGCCTTTGGTCTCAGCAAAGCCCATCCACCCAGTGTAGTCAAACATCTTCACCACTCTGTTTGAAACTATCTCCAGAGTTTCCCTTGATATCCACTTGCTTGGCAAGAACAAATCTTGAGCGAAAAAGGTTGCTTCAGCGGTTTTGGTTCCCTTGGTGTTCTTGGCGGCCATTGTTGTTGTTTGAAAAACTAGAGAGAGAAAGGGTTTTGTGAGTAAGGGTTTTGTAAGTTCTTCAGACGATAGCAATAGCGAAATATTGTAAAGAGTAAAAGAGAGAACTTTCAAAGGTATTTATAGGTAACAGTTAAAAACGATTGCAATTCATCAGACGAAAGAGATTTTGAAAACTGCCCCTTTTTATGACGTGTCCATTGAAAACTGTCCTTGATTTGACATATCCAAATCATTGCCTTTTCGATGATTGATTTGACCTCTGCAATTCCGCGTAGCGTGCTTATCATTGTCCTAGAATAGTGCAATAAATGAGCGGACACATTTATTTCTCTCTTTAATTTGTCCTGCACACTTGAGATAAACTTATTAAAAAGTAACGATTCGTCTGTTGAATTTTACCACATAACTATTCAACTTGATCAGGCGCAATGTTTCATCTTAACAGTAATGTCTGTACGAAATAAAAAATGTACAGACGGAACAAATTCAATCAATAACTCAGACGAAACAATTTTCAATCATTCAAAGAAATAATTCCAAGATTTTCTTTAATGAAATTGAATCGTGTTTCATCTAAAGCTTTTGTAAATATATCTGCCCATTGAAAATAAGTTTGAACAAACTGTATATCGAAAATACCTTTTTGGACATAATCTCTTATGAAATGAAAACGAATTTCAATATGTTTAGCTTTTGAATGTTGAATAGGATTTTTGCTGAGATTGATTGCACTTGTGTTATCACAAAATACTGGTATATGATTCTCAAACCTGGAATAATCCTCAAGTTAATGTTTGATCCATAGTAGTTGTGAACAACACCCTGCCGCAGCAATGTATTCTGCTTCAGTTGTTGAAAGTGCAATGGAGTTTTGTTTCTTGCTTGACCAAGATATTAGTGATGATCCAAGAATTTGGCATCCACCACTTGTGCTTTTTCTCTCCACTTTATTTCCAGCATAATCAGCATCACAAAAGCCTCTTAAACTGAAATCACTATTTTTCTTATAAAACAAAGAGAGATTAGTTGTTCCAACAAGATATCTAAGAATTCTTTTTACAGCTTGTAAATGAGATTCGTTGGGATCAGATTGAAAAGGTGCACATAGACAGACACTAAACATAATGTCAGGTCTGCTTGCAGTTAAATAAAGGAGTGAGCCAATCATACCTCTGTATATCGTCTGATTAACAGACTTACCTGACTCATCCTTGTTAAGATTTGCTCTAGACGAATTCATTGGGGTCTTCATAGGCTTGGAGTTCTCCATCTTGAACTTCTTGATAAGTTCCTTAGTGTATTTCTGTTGATGGATGTAGATTCCTTCTTTCGTCTGCTTGATTTGAAGTCCTAGGAAGAACTTCAATTCTCCCATCATACTCATCTCAAACTCGTCCTGCATTAGCTTTGAAAAATCCTTGCAAAGAGAGTTGTTAGTAGCTCCAAAGACTATATCGTCTACATAAATCTGGACTATAATAAAGTCCTTTGAAACGCTTTTCTTGAAGAGAGTTGTATCAACCTTTCCTCTTGAAAAATCATTTTTAAGAAGGAAAGTACTGAGTCTGTCATACCAAGCTCGAGGAGCTTGTTTAAGACCATACAATGCTTTCTTGAGTTTGAAAACATGATCTGGCTGAGACAAACTTTCAAAGCCAGGTGGTTGTTTTACATATACTTCCTCTTCAATAAAACCGTTTAAAAAGGCACTTTTTACATCCATTTGATATAGAACGATATTCTTGTGAGCAGCAAAAGCAAGTAATATTCGATAGCTTCTAATCTAGCTACAGGTGCAAAGGTTTGATAAAATCAATACCTTCTTGTTGATTGTACCCTTGTGCTACTAACCTTGCTTTGTTTCTTACTACTTTTCCAGCTTCATCAAGCTTGTTTCTGAACACCCATCTGGTTCCGATGATGCTTTTATTCTTTGGTCTTTCAACAAGAGTCCATACATCATTTCTTGTGAACTGATTGAGTTCTTCTTCCATAGCCAAAATCCAATCGTTGCCTTGAAGAGCATCTTCAATGTTATTTGGCTCCAAAGTTGATACAAGAGCATAGCTTGAAATATACTTTACTTTAGATCTTGTTTAAACACCTTGAGATCTATCTCCAATGATGAGATCTTCTGTATGGTTTGATGCAAACTTCCATGTTTTTGCAGGGGCTTGATCTCCCTGTTGATGAGTGTCGACGAAGAGGTTAGTGCATGTGCATCTATCGTATGTCCTTGTATCGTCTGACCCTTGTATCATCTGTCTTGAATTTTGACCAGAAGGGTTAATCTGCAAATCATCAAACAAATTTTCCAGGTCTGATATTTCTTTATCAGCCTTTGAGTTATCTTGGAACTTTACATGGATTGATTCTTCTACAACTTGCCTCTTAGAGTTAAATACTCTATAGGCCTTAGATGTGTTGGAATATCCAAGAAAGATTCCTTTAACCACCTTTGAATCAAACTTTCCAAGTTGATCTTTGGTGTTAAGGATAAAGCATTCACATCCAAAAGGATGGAAGTATGAAATGTTGGGTCTTCTTCCTTTCCATAATTCATATGGAGTCTTATTCAAGATTGGTCTTATCAATATTCTGTTTTGAATATAACAGGAAGTGTTGACTACTTCTGCCCAATAATATTTCGGGAGAGAGCTTTCATGCAACAAAGTTCTAGCTATTTCTTGTAAAGTACGATTTTTCCTTTCCACAACTCCATTTTGTTGAGGAGTTCTTGGAGACGAAAAATTGTGAAATATACCATTTTCAAAACAAAAGGCTTTGAACTCAGAGTTCTCAAACTTTGTTCCATGATCGCTTCTTACGACCTTGATACAAAATCCTTTTTCTTTTTGAACACGTTTACAGAATATTTCAAAGACCTTGAATGACTCATGTTTATGGGCTAGGAAGTATACCCATGTGAATCTAGTATAGTCATCTACAATGACAAATCCATATCTCTTCCCTCCAAGACTTTCAGTCTGAGTGGGTCTAAAGAGATCAATATGTAACAGTTCTAATGGTCTTGTCATGGAAACAACATTTTTAGATTTGAAAGAAGCTTTAAGTTGTTTCCCATGCTGACAAGATTCACACAGACGTTTGGTTTTCCAAGATATTTTAGGCAAACCTTTTACGAGATCTTTCTTAGAAATTTTTGAAATATACTTGAGACTTAAATGTCCAAGCTTTTTATGCCAAATATCTCGTTCTGAAATCAAACATGTTACATTCTGATCACTTAGGTCAGAAAGGCAAACCTCATAAAGGTTATTCTTTCTTTTCCCAATAAAAAGAATGGATTTATCTTTGTTCTTCACTATACACTCATCAGAGTTAAAAGCTACTTCATATCTACTATCACAAAATTGACTTATGCTAAGTAGATTGAAGTTAAGACCTTTAACGTATGATACGTTACGGATAAGGGTATTGGGTGTCTTACCAACAACATCCCAATGCCAAGAATTTTACCTTTACCGAACCGTATGAGACGGACCCTTTACTTGGTCTCGAGGTCTTGGAACATAGGACAGTCTCCGTCATGTGTCGTGAGCATCCACTTTGTCAGGCAGTACCGAAGTCTTGTCTCTTCCCATTGAGGATATCTCAAATGAGGAACAATAAGTGACTTTGGTACCCAAATCTTTTTGGGTCCTTTCTTGTTAGTTACAAAAGGCTTCTTTTTGTTTTGAGCCTTTTTGTAGATGTTAGGAACCTTGTTGTAATTTCTCTTCTTTTTATCAGACGAAACAGGTTTATTTTTCCTTTCGTCTGTCTACTTAACATAACCAAGTCCACTTTTATCATTTGGTGATCTCCCATATTTTAAAATGTTTTCAAGAATGGAGGATCCCTTTGTAAACTTGGTTAAGTCGTTGAGTAAGGACTCATTTTCTTTCTTTAACCTTTCGATTTCAAGAATGAAAATGTCCTTTTCAACTCGAGACGAAACATCACTTGATATTTTCTTGTCTAGAAACTCAATTTCAGATTTCAAAACTGCATTCTCTTCCAAAGCTTGTCTTAGCTTGGTTTTGCAAGTTTTGTATTGCTGAGCAATAAAATGAGAGTTAGCTAGAAGAGTATCATGATATTTCTTCTGATTTTGACTCAGACTCAGAAGAAGAGGATGAAGAAGTTTCATTGTAATTTACCTCTGTTGAGACATGATCTCCAGCCATGAGGCATATGTTTGCTGTTTCTTCTTCTTCGAGATTCTTCGAGCTTTCAACTTTGTCAAGGTCTTCCCATGTCGAAGCTCTTCTTTCCTTTATCTCTTCTAGAGCTCCACCTCTTTTTCAATGGGACATTCGATCTCATGTGTCCGGCTTTCTCTGCACTCATAACACATAATCTCTGTGTTATCTTCTTTGGTTGATGACTTTTCAGGGAGCTTCTTTTCCTTTTTCTTGAAGAAGCGTTGGCCTCTTCCCTTCTTCATCATCATTCTTTTGAATCGTCTGGCCATGAGAGAGACTTCGTCTTCAGACGAACCATCAGACGATTCTGATTCAATTGAATCAGCCTTCAAGATCTTTGCTTTCTTTTTACTGTCCTTCTTGACTGATTCTTCTTTAGGAATGTTTTTAACGGATGGAAGCGCTATAGGTTCTTGGACCTTGATCTTATCTCTTTTACACAAGAGTACCTCATGTACTCGTAAGGCTCTATTAACTCATCAAGAGTTAATGTCTTCATGTCACGCCTAATCAAGTAGCGTGGACATAGCTTCCCATGGAGGAGGAAGACGTCCAATATCTTCATGTTGTTCTTGCCTTTGTGAAGGTGATGCCAAGAGCAGTGAGTCCATTCAATATTGTTTGGAATCTTCCAAACATCATATCAATGGATTCTTCTTTCTTCATAGAGAATATTTCATATTCTCTTTGAAGAGTAGCAGCTTTCCTCATTCTGACATCTTCTGTGCCTTCATATGAGATCTTTAGAGCATCCCATAGTTCTTTGGCAGTTTTGTAGGCACAAAATCTGTTGTACTCAGTTCTGGAAAGAGTACACATGAGAGCATATCTTGCTTTGTTGTTCAGCTCCATTGAGTATTCTTCATTTTCCCATTCTCCTTCAGGTTTGACAATAGGGATATCTCCTTTGGTAATGATATTCCACAGCTTGTACTGTGTGGATTTGATGTACATCTCCATGCGATCTGCCCAGTAGGGATAATCATCTCCAGAGAACGCTGGAGGTTTGTTCATGGAGGCTCATCCGGATAAGAATGATGGTCCTTGTGAGTCCATGCTGGATCTTTTCCTCTAGCAGCTGTTAAGCGCTCAACCCTTAGAGGCCGAGCTCTGATACCAAATTATAAAAGATAAAACACAAGAAGAGGGGGTTGAATTGTGTTAATAAAAAAATTTATCCATTTCATCTGTAGGTTCAAAACTGGTCAGACGAAACAATGATTATCTTGAACTGTTGATTTTAATTGACAGACGTTTAAGTTTATTATCCCCAGTTAGTTGGTCAGACGAAACAGTAAACACAAAGATTTTTATACTGGTTCGTCTATTCAGGGACTACGTCCGATTACAAAGAACCACTCGAGTTTTCACTACCAACCGTGAAAGGGTTACAAGTATTCTTTGATCCCAACCCTTACTCGCTATACACAGATATTCTTTGCTCCTAGCCTTCTCAGGCTAAACCAACAAGGTATTCTTTGAACCCAAATTTCTCCACAAAGCTATTACAAGAGGTATTCTTTGGAACGCAGCCTACTCAGGCTAAAATGCCACACAAGTGGACTTTGAAAGAGATGTAGAAAAACAAAGTTTTTCCTCTACACAGAGAGGTGTTTTCAATAACAGAGCTTGGCAGTGAGCGAATTCTTAAAGATAGCAGATAAGCATATTCGCCAACTTATTCTGGTCGTGGTGAAGTCCTTTTATAGGCATCTTCTTCGAATAGCCGTTAGACTCATTTGAATGTCGTTGAGAGTCGTTGGAGGTCTTCTTGAGAACTTTCCAAAAAGGTTGTCAGTTGTCCTTGATTGATAGATGAGAGTTGCAGCGGATATCTCGGACTGAATTGCGTGCGCAATTCCTTTTACTGACTTGTACAGAGATGTGACAAAAAGGTAGAGACCTTTTTGACTTGGATGTGAAAGCGCAGATCCCTATACAGATCTTGGATTCTTCTCATGATGACTCCTTTAGATTTTAAATCTTGGCGCGAGACTTCAACTGAACTTCACTTTTGGATAGACGAAGTGAGTCTTCAAACTTCTTTGTTTCGTCTCATCCTTTCGTCTTAAGCTTCACTCTTGGACAGACGAAGGTCTTCAACTTGAGTAGTCTTCTTTCGTCTGTGCCAGTATCGTCTGATGGCTTGGCTCTTGGACAGACGTAACACTTCAAATTTTGAAGGATCATGTTCCGTCTGTTGCCTGTTTCGTCTTGTCAAGTCTTGATGGCTTGTTTCGTCTGTTCTGTAATTAGTCAAAACTTAGGGACATTCTTGATCTAACATTTTCCTCCTTGATCATCTTGATCTAACAATTGTGAATTTACAAAGAATTCACTTCTAATTCCAAATTGAGGGAGTGACATTGTGAATTCATAAAGAATTCACTTGTAATTCCAAACCAAGGGAGGGACATTGTGAATTCATAAAGAATTCACTTGTAATTCCAAACTTAGGGAGGACATTGTGAATTCACTTAAAATTCAATTGTAATTCCAAACTGAGGGAGGATATTATGAATTCATGAAGAATTCAATTTTATTTCCAAATAGAGGGATGGACATTGTGAATTCACAACGAATTCACTTCTAATTCCAAATTGAGGGATGGACATTGTGAATTCACTTCTAATTCAAAATTGTAATTCATGAAGAATTCACTTTTAATTCAAAATTTAGGGAAGGACATTGTGAATAAATAAAGAATTCACTAGTAATTCCAAACCGAGGAAGGGATATCGTGAATTCATGAAGAATTTACTTCTAATTCCGAATTGAGGGAGGGACATTGTGAATTCATAAAGAATTCACTTGTAATTCCAAATCGAGGGAGGGAAATTGTGAATTCATGAAGAATTCACATGTAATTACAAATTGAGGGAGGGACATTGGGAGGGACATTGTGAATTCATAAAGAATTAACTTGTAATTCCAAACCGAGGAAGGGACATTGTGAATTCACAAAAAATTCACTTGTAATTCCAAACCGAGGGAGGTACATTGTGAATTCATGAAGAATTCACTTCTAATTCCAAATTGTGGGAGGGACATTGTGAATTCATAAAGAATTCACTTCGAATTCCAAATTAAGGGAGGGACATAGTGAATTCACAAAGAATTCACTTGTAATTTCAAACCGAGGGAAGGACATCGTGAATTTACAACGAATTCACTTGTAATTCCATACCGTGGGAGGGACATTGTGAATTCATGAGGAATTCACTTCTAATTCCATTTTGAGGGATGGACATTGTGAATTCATAAAGAACTCACTTCTAATTCCGAACCGAGGGAGGGACATTGTGAATTCATGAAGAATTCACTTCTAATTCAAAATTGAGGGAGGGACATTGTGAATTCACAAATAATTCACTTCTAATTCCAAATTGAGGGAGGGACATTGTCAATTCATAACTGTAACATCCTCAAAAATTTATTTTCATACGTATATTAAAAACGTAGTTAAAACATTTACTAAATATTCTATAAAAATGTGCAAATAGTAAATTAATGTGCAAATAGTTAATTACTGTGCAAATAGTAAATTACTGTGCAAATAGTAAATTACTGTGCAAATAGTAAATTACTGTGCAAATAGTAAATTACTGTACAAATAATAAAATTACTGTGGTAAGTAGTAAAATTACTATGGTAAATAGTAAATTTACTATGATAAATAATAAAATCACTGAGGTAAATAGTAAAATTACTGTAGTGGAATATTCTGTGGAATATTCTGTGGAATATTCTGTGGAATATTCTATATTCTGTAGAATATTCTGTAGCAAATAGTACCTTGGGAATTCTATAAATAGGGCCTAGGAGTTTCAGATGAGGAAACAAACAAAAGAACATTTCTATATTCTCTCAAGCTCTCTCTTAGGAAGAAATATCTCTAAAAGAGGAATAAGTAAGTAGAGGAAGAGTATAGGAAGCTGAGAGAAACAAGTAAGGGGAGCTATCCTTATCTTACTATTCTTTGTTGTTATTATCTTTATTTTATCTGATACTAAAGTGCTAAGAAAATTCTTAGTATGCTCTGTGGTTGCGGTTTTGTCCGATCTTCCACATCAGAACATAATTATTCTTGTTGTTAGGAAAAGGGTGGTAGTGTGGAAGTGCATGTCTAGGAAAGTTCTGGCTAAGGAAAGACTTGGTACTTAAGTGTGTCCATTAGTGACCCACCTCTCTTTCCTGGGAACTTACCTGGTGTACTATTCACGGACTACGGTCACTTATACGTTACTATTCACGTATACGGTACTGTTCACTTATATGTTACTATTCACGTATATGATACTATTCACTTATACGTTACTATTCACGTATACGGTACTGTTCACGTATACGTTACTTTTGATGGGTGTTTTCTTGGTGTTTCTTGATTTCTTGGTTTCATGATGTTTATTGGTATTCTTGGTATTTGATGGTACATCAAAATATGAATGATTATAAATGATATTCTAGAAAGGGAGGTAAAATTTTCATTCATGCATACATGCCTCAAAAGAGGTGGCCTCGGTTAGAGGTGCGGATAATAACTTAATCCGTGTCGTCTTGGTGGGATGCCGGACTTGGGGATTTCCAACGGTGAGAATTCATTTAATTCATGATGATCACATGTTTGTTTATGAGATTACATGCACCACTTGTGGAATCCCAACTGGTCGGTAAGTTTTACGATGATGATGTCGTATTATCTGAGATGGTACCACATTACATATTTTTGGAGTTGAGGTTGGAGCATGCATCATATAGAAATTTCATTTAAGTCACAATTTATTATTTATTTATTTGATTATGATATGTATCATATTGATATTTTTATATGATATGTATTGTATTGATATTTTTATATGATATGTATTTTTATTAAAATATTGGAACTTACCCTTGCGTGTTTGTGTCACGTGGTTTGACACCTTGTGATGATCTGAATTTTATTCGGAAGAAGCGGTTGACAGTAGATTCGGTAATCACGTGTGGAGATGTCAAGGAATGTTAGCTAACACGAGGATGTAATAGATAATGTATATATTATAATTGTCACAATATTACGTATCTATGTGACGTTTTGTAAACAACTTTTGATGTATGGTTATGATGTAATCTATGTGATGTTTTTTTATGGTGACTTTTTTTTTTTAACAAGGAAATTATTTTAAGATTTTATTCAAAGAAATCTAAATGAAAGGATATATTTTCAATTAATAATAATAATAAATAGATAAAAAAGAAATTATTTTAGTAATGAAAAATAGCGGGCGTTACGGTTGGTATCGAGAAGCGGTATGTTTTCTTGGACTTGTGAATTTTGAGCTAACCATGTTTTTGTTGTGATTAAGTAGTGAGCTTAGAAGCAATAAGGTTGTGTGAATGATTGTCTTTTATGTGTTCTATATTCTTGTTTGATTGTTAGTTGATGTGCTTTGAGATTTTATTTTACGTAAATAGATGGGTGGAGGAAATGATAAGGCAATTCTTGAGGCACTCGAAAAACTTGCTCAAGCAATTGGAAGTCAAAGTAGGAACAACAACGAACATAACGAATATCGTGGCTGGAGCGTTTTCGGAGGAATAATCCGCCTACTTTTGGAGGTGGATATGACCACGAAGGTGCTCAACGATGGGTAAGGAAATTGAGAAAATCTTTCGGGTAATGGGATGTTCGAGGATAAAAAGGTAATTTTCGCAACTCATATGTTGGTGGATGAGCGAGAATCTTTTGGTGGGAAAATACTTACCGGTATGAAGCGAAGGAAGGAGAAACAATAAAATGGGGAGGATTTAAGGAATTGTTTTTAGAAAAATATTTTCTGAAGATATAAGGAATAAAAAAGAAATTGAGTTTTTGGAATTAAAACAAGGGAACTTAACGATGAGCGAGTATGCGGTTAAGTTTGAAGATCTAGTCGGATATTCTACACACTACCATGGAAAAGAAGGTGAAAGGTCAAAATGTGTTAAATTTTTAAATGGCACAACGTCTGAAATAAAACAGGCTATAAATTATCAAGGTATTCACCAATTTCCAATGCTTGTAAATATGTGTAGAATATATGATGAGGATTCTCGTGCTAGGGCTGTATATTATAAAAATAAAAATGTTGGAGGACCCATTAAAAATAAAAGATTTGGGTTCGAAAATAAAAGGGAAACCATACCAAACTTCTCAAGGATTTAAGGAACGTTCTACTGGAAATTTTTCTAAAACTCCTATGAGAAATCGTGAATCTAATCTGTTAATGTCAAGTGTTTTAAGTGTGGAGAATTTGGACATTATGCTTCATCATGCATCTGGTGCTACAAATGTAACATAAAGGGACATCTAGCAAAAGATTGTCCAGGAAAGAGAAGCATGTCGAAAAAATCCTTCAGAAAAACCGAAGGCTCAAGGAAGATTTTTTCTCTTAATGGAACCGAGACTTGAACCTTTGATTCGAGGTAAATGCTTCATAAGTGAAACTCCTTTAAGCGTGTTATTTGACTCTGGTGCTACTCATTCTTTTGTGTCATATTCTTGTGTACAAAAATTGAAACTCCCCGTGTCTTCATTAAACTTTAAATTAAAGTAAATACTCCAACTGGGACTTGAATATTAACCTCGAGATATCCTGCCTCTAGACTGTAAAATAAAAATTGGTGATAAAACTTTCGTGTCAATTTGATTTGTTTACCCCTTCAACAAATTGAAGTTGTTTTAGGCATGGATTGGTTGTCCACTAATCATGTTTTGTTGAATTGCTTTGACAAAACAATTATTTTTCGAGACCCTGGAGGTGAGTAGGGATATTGAAATTATTTCCATAAATAAAGTCTTAAAATCTTTAAAAGAAAACAATACCCAAGTATACATGATCACCGCTAATGAAACTAAATCTGAGAATAAGGTGAGTAGTGTGCCAATAGTAAAAGATTTTACAGAGATATCTCAAGAAGTGGATCAGTTACCTCCTGAGAGAGAAATAGAGTTTTCCATTGATTTAGTTCCAGAACAGGACCAATTTCCATAGCACCATATAGAATGTCTCTGTAGAATTAACGAGAAGTCAAGAAACAAATTGAAGAATTGTTAAGTAAACAGTTTGTAAGACCTAGTGTATCACCCTGGGAGCTCCGTTTGTTAGTTAAGAAAAAGGATGGAACCATGAGAATGTGCATAGATTATAGACAATTGAATAGAGTAACCATTAAGAATAAATATCCACTTGCCTAGGATTGATGATCTTATGGATCAATTAAAAGGAGCTGTATTTTTAGTAAGATTGATTTAAGATCAGGATACCATCAAATTAGGGTAAAATCCGAGGGATATTCCAAAAACTGCTTTCAAGATTACTCGTTATGGGCACTATGAGTATTTAGTTATGCCTTTTGGGGTGACTAATGCTCCAGCAGTATTTATGGATTACATGAATCGAATTTTTCACCCTTATCTTGACCATTTTGTAATTGTATTCATTGATGACATATTAGTGTATAGTAAAACTAGGGAGGATCATGCTAAACACTTAAATATAGTATTACAGATTTTAAAGGACAGAAAACTTTTTGCTAAATTATCTAAGTGTGAATTTTGGATGGAGAAAATGAAATTTTTAGGTCATGTGATATGTCAGGGAGGAATATCTGTAGATCCATGTAAGGTACAATCTGTTTTGGAATGGGAGAGACCTAAAAGTGTAACAGAGATTAGGAGTTTTCTAGGATTAGCAGGATATTATAGGAGATTTATTAAAGATTTTTCTAAAATAGCTTTACCTTTGACAACCTTGACTAAAAAGAATCAGACATTTATTTGGACAACTCAATGTGAGGATAGTTTTCAAACTCTAAAGGAAAGATTGACCACTGCTCCAGTATTAACTCTACCTGATCCCAAAGAACCTTTTGTAGTGTATTGTGATGCATCTAAAATGGGTTTAGGAGGAGTATTGATGCAAGATGGTAAAGTGGTAGCATATGCTTCTAGACAACTTAAGATTCATGAGAAAAATTATCCAACCCATGATCTAGAATTAGCAGTTGTAGTATTCACACTTAAGATATGGAGACACTATTTGTATGGAACTAGGTTTGAAGTATTTAGCGATCACAAAAGCCTTAAATATTTATTTAGTCAAAAAGAATTAAACATGAGACAAAGAAGATGGATGGAATTTTTAAAGGATTATGATTTTGAACTTAATTACCATCCCGGAAAGGCTAATGTGGTAGCAGATGCTTTAAGTAGGAAGTCTTTGATTATGTCTTCACTGATGATTAGAGAAATGGATTTATTAGAACAATTTCGAGATCTTAGTTTAGTGTGTGAAACTACTGATACGAATTTGATCCTTTTCTGAAAACTCAAATGGAAATTTTGAATCAAGGAAAAAGTAGTGAGTTTAAGATTGGAATGGATGGTATTTTGAGGTTTCAAGATAGAATTTGTATTCCTAATATAACAGAAGTTAGAAAAACAATTTTGGAGGAAGCACATAAAAGCAAATTAAGTATTCATCCTGGTGCCACTAAAATGTACAAAGATTTGAAAACCATGTTCTGGTGGCCTCGAATGAAGAAAGAAATTTGTGAATATGTGTATTCTTGTTTAATTTGTCAAAAGGCTAAAATTGAACATCAGAAACCCTCAGGTTTATTGCAACCTTTAGAAATACCACAATGGAAATGGGATAGCATATCTATGGATTTTGTGGTAGCTTTGCCAAGAAGCCCTAGGGGATTTGATTCAATTTGGGTTATAGTAGATCGTTTAACTAAGTCTGCACATTTTATTCCTATTAATATTAGGTATTCTTTAGAGAAATTAACTAATTTGTACATAGGTGAGATTGTAAGATTACATGGTGTACCATCTAGTATTGTATCAGATAGAGACCCTAGATTTACTTCAAGATTTTGGGAGAGTCTACATAAAGCTTTAGGCACCAAATTAAAATTATGTTCTCCTATCATCCCAAACTGATGGACAAACTGAAAGAACAATCCAATCTTTAGAAGATTTATTGAGAGCTTGTGTTCTAGAACATAAGGGTTGTTGGGTAGACTTTTTTCCTTTGATAGAATTTACCTACAATAATAGTTTTCATTCTTCCATTGGTATGGCACCGTTTGAAGCTTTATATGGAAGAAAATGTAGAACTCCTTTGTGTTGGACTGAATCGAGAAAGTTTAATTTTAGGACCTGATATTGTACAACAAACCTCGAAAAAGATTAAGTTAATTCAGAAAAGATGAGAAAATGACAAAGTAGGCGAGAAAAGTTATCATGACAAAAGAAGAAAAGATTTGGAATTTGATGTTGGTGATCACGTATTCTTAAGGGTAAATCCATGGACTGGTATTGGAAGAGTTTTAAAATCCCGAAAACTTTCACCGCGTTTCATTGGTCCCTTCCAAATAATAAAAAGAGTAGGCCCGTGGCTTACCAAATTGCTTTACCTCCAATTCTTTCTAATCTTCATAATGTCTTTCATGTTTCACAACTTCGTAAATACATTCCTGATTCATCACATGTAATTGAGTTAGATGATATACAAATAAAGGATAATCTAACCTATGAAGCATTACCAATGAGAATTGAGGATAGAAGAATCAAAACCTTAAGAGGAAAAGATATTTCTTTAGTAAAGGTTATCTGGAAAACGGATGATGCGACATGGGAATTGGAAAGTGAGATGCAAAAAAGCTATCCTACATTATTTCAATGAGGTAAATTTCAAGGACGAAATTTCTTTTTAGGGGGAGAATTGTAACATCCTCAAAATTTATTTTCATACGTATATTAAAAACGTAGTTAAAACATTTACTAAAAATTCTATAAAAATGTGCAAATAGTAAATTATCTTGTGCAAATAGTTAATTATCAAATAGTAAATTACTTGTGCAAATAGTAAATTACTGTACAAATAATAAAATTACTGTGGTAAATAGTAAAATTACTATGGTAAATAGTAAATTTACTGTGATAAATAATAAAATCACTGAGGTAAATAGTAAAATTACTGTAGTGGAATATTCTGTGGAATATTCTGTGGAATATTCTGTGGAATATTCTGTAGAATATTCTGTGGAATATTCTGTAGAATATTCTGTGGAATATTCTATATTCTATAGAATATTAAGAAGAAATAGTACCTTAAATTCTATAAATAGGGCTAGGAGTTTCGGATGAGGAAACAAACAAAAGAACATTTCTATATTCTCTCAAGCTCTCTCTCTTAGGAAGAAATATCTCTAAAAGAGGAACAAGTAAGTAGAGGAAGAGTATAGGAAGCTGAGAGAAACAAGTAAGGGAAGCTATCCTTATCTTACTATTCTTTGTTGTTATTATCTTTATTTTATCTGATACTAAAGTGCTAAGAAAATTCTTAGTATGCTCTGTGGTTGCGGTTTTGTCCGATCTTCCACATCAGAACATAATTATTCTTGTTGCTAGGAAAAGGGTGGTAGTGTGGAAGTGCATGTCTAGGAAAGTTACGGCTAAGGAAAGACTTGGTACTTAAGTGTGTCCATTAGTGACCCACCTCTCTTTCCTGGGAACTTACCCGTGTACTATTCACGGACTACGGTCACTTATACGTTACTATTCACGTATACGGTACTTGTTCACTTATACGTTACTATTCACGTATATGATACTATTCACTTATACGTTACTATTCACGTATACGGTACTGTTCACGTATACGTTACTTTTGATGGGTGTTTTCTTGGTGTTTCTTGATTTCTTGGTTTCATGATGTTTATTGGTATTCTTGGTATTTGATGGTACATCAAAATATGAATGATTATAAATGATATTCTAAAAAGGGAGGTAAAATTTTCATTCATGCATACATGCCTCAAAAGAGGTGGCCTCGGTTAGAGGTGCAGATAATAACTTAATCCGTGCGTCTTGGTGGGATGCCAGACTTGGGGGATTTCCAACAGTGAGAATTCATTTAATTCATGATGATCACATGTTTGTTTATGAGATTCTTGCACCACCGTGGAATCCCAACCTGGTCGGTAAGTTTTACGATGATGATGTCGTATTATCTGAGATGGTACCACATTACATATTTTTGGAGTTGAGGTTGGAGCATGCATCATATAGAAATTTCATTTAAGTCACAATTTATTATTTATTTATTTGATTATGATATGTATCATATTGATATTTTTATATGATATGTATTGTATTGATATTTTTATATGATATGTATTTTTATTAAAATATTGGAACTTACCCTTGCGTGTTTGTGTCTGTGGTTTGACACCTGTGATGATCCTGAATTTTATTCGGAGGAGCAGATTGACAGGTAGATTCAGTAATCACGTGTGGAGATGTCAAGGAATGTTAGCTAACACGAGGATGTAATAGAATAATGTATATATTATAATTGTCACAATATTACGTATCTATGTGACGTTTTGTAAACAACTTTTGATGTATGGTTATGATGTAATCTATGTGATGTTTTTTTATGGTGACGTTTTTTTTTAACAAGGAAATTATTTTAAGATTTTATTCAAAGAAATCTAAATGAAAGGATATATTTTCAATTAATAATAATAATAAATAGATAAAAAAGAAATTATTTTAGTAATGAAAAATAGCAGGGCGTTACAATAACGAATTCACTTGTAATTCTAATCTGAGGGAGGGACATTGTGAATTCATAAAGAATTCAATTTAAATTCCAAATTAAGGGAGGGATATTGTGAATTCTTGAAGAATTCACTTCTAATTCAAAATTTAGGCAGGGACATTGTGAATTCATAAAGAATTCACATGTAATTCCAAAACGAGGGAGGGACATTGTGAAATCACAAAGAATTCAATTGTAATTCCAAATCGAGGGAGGGACATTGTGAATTCATGAAGAATTCATTTCTAATTCCAAATTGAGGGTGAGACATTGTGAATTCATAAAGAATTAACTTGTAATTCCAAACCGAGGAAGGGACATTGTGAATTCATGAAAAATTCACTTCTAATTCCAAATTGAGGGAGAGACATTTTCAATTCACAAAGAATTCACTTCTAATTCCAAAATGAGGGAGGGACATTGTGAACTCATAAAGAATTCACTTGTAATTCCAAATTGAGGGAGGGACATTGGGAATTCTTAAAGAATTCACTTGTAATTACAATCCGAGGGAGGGACATTGTGAATTCATGAAGAATTCACTTATAATCCAAAATTTGTGGAGAGACATTGTGAATTTATAAAGAATTCGCTTGTAATTCCAAACCGAGAGATGGACATTATGGATTCATAAAGAATTCACATGTAATTACAAATCGAGGGAAGGACTTTGTGAATTCATGAATAATTAACTTCTTATTCAAAATTTAGGGAGGTACATTGTGAATTCATAAAGAATTCACTTGTAATTCCTAACTCAGGGATGAACATTGTGAATTCACACAGAATTCACTTGTAATTCAAAATCGAGGGAGGGACATTGTGAATTCATGAAGAATTTACTTCTAATTCCAAATTGAGGGAGGGATGTTGTGAATTAATAAAGAATTCACTTGTAATTCCTAACTGAGGGAGGGACAATGTGAATTCATGTAGTATTCACTTGTAATTCCAAATTGAGGGAGAGACATTGTGAATTCATCGAGAATTTACTTCTAATTCCATACTGAGGGAGGGACGTTTTGAATTCACAAAAACTTCTCTTGTAATTACAAACTGAAGGGAGGGACATTGTGAATTCGCTTGTAATTCCAAACCAAGGGAGGGACATTGTGAATTCATAAAGAACTCACTTGTAATTCAAAATCGAGGCAGGAACATTGTGAATTCAGGAAGAGTTCAAATCTAATTCCAAATTGAGGGAGACACATTGTGAATTCATAAGGCATTCACTTGTAATTCCAAATCGAGGGAGGGACATTGTGAATTCACAAGAAATTCACTTGTAATTCCAAAACGAGGGAGGGACATTGTGAATTCCGTTAGAATTCACATGTAATTCCATATCGAGGGAGGGACATTGTGAATTATTGAAGAATTCAGTTCTAATTCAAAATTTAGGGAGGGACATTGTGAATTCAGAAAGAATTCACTTGTAATTTCAAACCGAGCAAGAGACATTGTGAATTCACAATGAATTCAATTGTAATTTCAAACAAACGGAGGGTCATTGTGAATTCATGAATAATTCACTTCTAATTTCAAATTCAGGGAGGGACACATTGTGAATTCAAAAAGAATTCACATATAATTCCAATTTAAGGGAGGGACATTGTGAATTCACTTGAAATTCCAAACCGAGGGAGGGACATTGCGAATTCATGAAGAATTCACTTCTAATTCAAAATTTAGGGAGGGACATTATGAATTCATAAAGAATTCACTTGTAATTCCAAACCGAAAGATGGACATTGTGAATTCACAAAGAATTCACTTGTAATTCCAAACCGTGGGAGGGACCTTGTGAATTCAGTTGTAATTCCAAACTGAGGGAGGGACATTGTGAATTCATAAAGAATTAACTTGTAATTCCAAACTGAGGGAGGGAAATTGTGAATTCATGAAGAATTCACTTCTAATTCCAAATTGAGGGAGGGACATTGTGAATTCATCAAGAATTTACTTCTAATTCCAAACCGAGGGAGGGACATTTTGAATTCACCAAGAATTAATTTATAATTCCAAACTGAGGGATGGACATTGTGAATTCACTTGTAATTTCAAACCGAGGGAGGGACATTTCGAATTGATAAAGAACTCACTTGAAATTCCAAACCGTGGGAGGGACATTGTGAATTCATGAAGAATTCACTTCTAATTCAAAATTTAGGGAGGGACATTATGAATTCATAAAGAATTCACTTGTAATTCCAAACTGAGGGATGGACATTATGAATTCACAAAAAACTGACTTGTAATTCCAAACTGAGGAAGGGACATTGTGAATTCACTTGTAATTCTAAATTAAGGGAAGGACATTGTGAATTCACAAATAATTCACTTCTAATTCCAAATTATGGGAGGGACATTGTGAATTCATAAAGAATTCACTTCTAATTCTAAATTGAGGGAGGGACATTGTGAATTCATAAAGAATTCACTTGTAATTCGAAACCGTGTGAGGGACATTGTGAATTCACAAAGAATTCACTTGTAATTCCAAACTGAGGGAGGGACATTGTGAATTCATGAAAAATTCACTTCCAATTCCAAATTGAGGGAGGGACATTGTGAATTCACAAAGAATTCACTTGTAATTCCAAACTGAGGGAGGGACATTGTGAATATAATTGTAATTCCAAACCGTGGGAGGGACATTGTGAATTCATAAAGAATTAAATTGTAATTCCAAACTGAGGGAGGGAAATTGTGAATTCATGAAGAATTCACTTCTAATTCTAAATTGAAGGAGTGACATTGTGAATTCATCAAGAATTTACTTCTAATTCCAAACCGATGGAGGGACATTTTGAATTCACCAAGAATTAATTTATAATTCAAATTGAGGGATGGACATTGTGAATTCACTTGTAATTCCAAACCGAGGGAGGGACCTTGTGAATTGATATAGAATTCACTTGTAATTCCAAACCGAGGGAGAGACATTGTGAATTAATGAATAATTCACTTCTAATTCCAAATTGAGGGAGAGACATTGTGAATTCACAAATAATTCACTTCTAATTCCAAATTGAGGGAGGGACATTGTGAATTCATTAAGAATTCACTTCTAATTCCAAATTGAGGGAGGGACATTGTGAATTCATAAAGAATTCACTTGTAATTCCAAACCGAAAGATGGACATTGTGAATTCACAAAGAATTCACTTGAAATTTCCAAACCGTGGGAGGGACCTTGTGAATTCACAAAGAATTCACTTGTAATTCAAAATCGAGGGAGGAACATTGTGAATTCATGAAAAATTCACTTCCATTTCCAAATTGAGGGAGGTAAATTGTGAATTCACAAAGAATTCACTTGTAATTCAAAACTGAGGGAGGGACATTGTGAATTCAGTTGTAATTCCAAATCGAGGGAGGGACATTGTGAATTCATAAAGAATTAACTTGTAACTCCAAACTGAGGGAGGGAAATTGTGAATTCATGAAGAATTCACTTCTAATTCCAAATTGAGGGAGGGACATTGTGAATTCATCAAGAATTTACTTCTAATTCCAAACCGAGGGAGGGACATTTTGAATTCACCAAGAATTAATTTATAATTCCAAACTGAGGGATGGACATTGTGAATTCACTTGTAATTTTAAACCGAGGGAGGGACATTTCGAATTGATAAAGAACTCACTTGTAATTCCAAACCGTGGGAGGGACATTGTGAATTCATGAATAATTCACTTCTAATTCCAAATTGAGGGAGGGAGATTGTGAATTCACAAATAATTCACTTGTAATTCCAAGTTGTGGGAGGGACATTGTGAATTCATAAAGAATTCACTTCTAATTCCAAATTGAGGGAGGGACATTGTGAATTCATAAAGAATTCACTTGTAATTCCAAACCGAGGGATGGACATTGTAAATTCACAAAGAATTCACTTGTAATTCCAAACCCTGGGAGGGACATTGTGAATTCACAAAAAAATTCACTTGTAATTCCAAACTGAGGGAGGGGACATTGTGAAATCATGAAAAATTCACTTCCAATTCCAAATTGAGGGAGGGACATTGTGAATTCACAAAGAAATCACTTGTAATTCCAAACTGAGGGAGGGACATTATGAATTCAGTTGTAATTCCAAACCGTGGGAGAGACATTGTGAATTCATAAAGAATTAAATTTTAATTCCAAACTGAGGGAGGGAAATTGTGAATTAATCAAGAATTCACTTCTAATTCTAAATTGAAGGAGGGACATTGTGAATTCATCAAGAATTTACTTCTAATTCCAAACCGATGGAGGGACATTTTGAATTCACCAAGAATTAATTTATAATTCAAACTGAGGGATGGACATTGTGAATTCACTTGTAATTCCAAACCGAGGGAAGGACCTTGTGAATTGATATAGAATTCACTTGTAATTCCAAACCGAGGGAGAGACATTGTGAATTAATGAATAATTCACTTCTAATTCCAAATTGAGGGAGGGACATTGTGAATTTACAAATAATTCACTTCTAATTCCAAATTGAGGGAGGGACATTGTGAATTCATTAAGAATTCACTTCTAATTCCAAATTGAGGGAGGGACATTGTGAATTCGTAAAGAATTCACTTGTAATTCCAAACCGAAAGATGGACATTGTGAATTCACAAAGAATTCACTTGTAATTCCAAACCGTGGGAGGGACCTTGTGAATTCACAAAGAATTCACTTGTAATTCAAAATCGAGGGAGGAACATTGTGAATTCATGAAAAATTCACTTCCATTTCCAAATTGAGGGAGGTAAATTGTGAATTCACAAAGAATTCACTTGTAATTCAAAACTGAGGGAGGGACATTGTGAATTCAGTTGTAATTCCAAATCGAGGGAGGGACATTGTGAATTCATAAAGAATTAACTTGTAATTCCAAATTGAGGGAGAGAAATTGTGAATTCATGAAGAATTCACTTCTAATTCCAAATTGAGGGAGGGACATTGTGCATTCATCAAGAATTTACTTCTAATTCCAAACCGAGGGAGGGACATTTTGAATTCACCAAGAATTAATTTATAATTCCAAACTGAGGGATGGACATTGTGAATTCACTTGTAATTTTAAACCGAGGGAGGGACATTTCGAATTGATAAAGAACTCACTTGTAATTCCAAACCGTGGGAGGGACATTGTGAATTCATGAATAATTCACTTCTAATTCCAAATTGAGGGAGAGACATTGTGAATTCACAAATAATTCACTTGTAATTCCAAGTTGTGAGAGGGACATTGTGAATTCATAAAGAATTCACTTCTAATTCCAAATTGAGGGATGGACATTGTGAATTCATAAAGAATTCACTTGTAATTCCAAACCGAGGGATGGACATTGTAAATTCACAAAGAATTCACTTGTAATTCCAAACCGATGGAGGGACATTGTGAATTCACAAAGAATTCACTTGTAATTCCAAACTGAGGGAGGGGACATTGTGAATTCATGAAAAATTCACTTCCAATTCAAAATTGAGGGAGGGACATTGTGAATTTACAAAGAATTCACTTGTAATTCCAAACTGAGGGAGGGACATTGTGAATTCAGTTGTAATTCCAAACCGTGGGAGGGACATTGTGAATTCATAAAGAATTAAATTGTAATTCCAAACTGAGGGAGGGAAATTGTGAATTCATGAAGAATTCACTTCTAATTCTAAATTGAAGGAGTGACATTGTGAATTCATCAAGAATTTACTTCTAATTCCAAACCGATGGAGGGACATTTTGAATTCACCAAGAATTAATTTATAATTCAAATTGAGGGATGGACATTGTGAATTCACTTGTAATTCCAAACCGAGGGAGGGACCTTGTGAATTGATATAGAATTCACTTGTAATTCCAAACCGAGGGAGAGACATTGTGAATTAATGAATAATTCACTTCTAATTCCAAATTGAGGGAGAGACATTGTGAATTCACAAATAATTCACTTCTAATTCCAAATTGAGGGAGGGACATTGTGAATTCATTAAGAATTCACTTCTAATTCCAAATTGAGGGAGGGACATTGTGAATTCATAAAGAATTCACTTGTAATTCCAAACCGAAAGATGGACATTGTGAATTCACAAAGAATTCACTTGAAATTTCCAAACCGTGGGAGGGACCTTGTGAATTCACAAAGAATTCACTTGTAATTCAAAATCGAGGGAGGAACATTGTGAATTCATGAAAAATTCACTTCCATTTCCAAATTGAGGAGGTAAATTGTGAATTCACAAAGAATTCACTTGTAATTCAAAACTGAGGGAGGGACATTGTGAATTCAGTTGTAATTCCAAATCGAGGGAGGGACATTGTGAATTCATAAAGAATTAACTTGTAACTCCAAACTGAGGGAGGGAAATTGTGAATTCATGAAGAATTCACTTCTAATTCCAAATTGAGGGAGGGACATTGTGAATTCATCAAGAATTTACTTCTAAGTCCAAACCGAGGAAGGGACATTTTGAATTGACCAAGAATTAATTTATAATTCCAAACTGAGGGATGGACATTGTGAATTCACTTGTAATTTTAAACCGAGGGAGGGACATTTCGAATTGATAAAGAACTCACTTGTAATTCCAAACCGTGGGAGGGACATTGTGAATTCATGAATAATTCACTTCTAATTCCAAATTGAGGGAGGGAGATTGTGAATTCACAAATAATTCACTTGTAATTCCAAGTTGTGGGAGGGACATTGTGAATTCATAAAGAATTCACTTCTAATTCCAAATTGAGGGAGGGACATTGTGAATTCATAAAGAATTCACTTGTAATTCCAAACCGAGGGATGGACATTGTAAATTCACAAAGAATTCACTTGTAATTCCAAACCCTGGGAGGGACATTGTGAATTCACAAAAAAATTCACTTGTAATTCCAAACTGAGGGAGGGGACATTGTGAAATCATGAAAAATTCACTTCCAATTCCAAATTGAGGGAGGGACATTGTGAATTCACAAAGAAATCACTTGTAATTCCAAACTGAGGGAGGGACATTGTGAATTCAGTTGTAATTCCAAACCGTGGGAGAGACATTGTGAATTCATAAAGAATTAAATTTTAATTCCAAACTGAGGGAGGGAAATTGTGAATTAATCAAGAATTCACTTCTAATTCTAAATTGAAGGAGGGACATTGTGAATTCATCAAGAATTTACTTCTAATTCCAAACCGATGGAGGGACATTTTGAATTCACCAAGAATTAATTTATAATTCAAACTGAGGGATGGACATTGTGAATTCACTTGTAATTCCAAACCGAGGGAAAGACCTTGTGAATTGATATAGAATTCACTTGTAATTCCAAACCGAGGCAGAGACATTGTGAATTCACAAATAATTCACTTCTAATTCCAAATTGAGGGAGGGACATTGTGAATTCATTAAGAATTCACTTCTAATTCCAAATTGAGGGAGGGACATTGTGAATTCATAAAGAATTAACTTGTAATTCCAAACTGAGGGAGGGAAATTGTGAATTCATGAAGAATTCACTTCTAATTCCAAATTGAGGGAGGGACATTGTGAATTCATCAAGAATTTACTTCTAAGTCCAAACCGAGGAAGGGACATTTTGAATTGACCAAGAATTAATTTATAATTCCAAACTGAGGGATGGACATTTTGAATTCACATGTAATTTCAAACCGAGGGAGGGACATTTCGAATTGATAAAGAACTCACTTGTAATTCCAAACCGTGGGAGGGATATTGTGAATTCATGAATAATTCACTTCTAATTCCAAATTGAGTGAGAGACATTGTGAATTCACAAATAATTCACTTGTAATTCCAAATTGTGGGAGGGACATTGTGAATTCATAAAGAATTCACTTCTAATTCCAAATTGAGGGAGGGACATTGTGAATTCATAAAGAATTCACTTGTAATTCCAAACCGAGGGATGGACATTGTAAATTCACAAAGAATTCACTTGTAATTCCAAACCCTGGGAGGGACATTGTGAATTCACAAAAAAATTCACTTGTAATTCCAAACTGAGGGAGGGGACATTGTGAAATCATGAAAAATTCACTTCCAATTCCAAATTGAGGGAGGGACATTGTGAATTCACAAAGAAATCACTTGTAATTCCAAACTGAGGGAGGGACATTGTGAATTCAGTTGTAATTCCAAACCGTGGGAGAGACATTGTGAATTCATAAAGAATTAAATTTTAATTCCAAACTGAGGGAGGGAAATTGTGAATTAATCAAGAATTCACTTCTAATTCTAAATTGAAGGAGGGACATTGTGAATTCATCAACAATTTACTTCTAATTCCAAACCGATGGAGGGACATTTTGAATTCACCAAGAATTAATTTATAATTCAAACTGAGGGATGGACATTGTGAATTCACTTGTAATTCCAAACCGAGGGAGGGACCTTGTGAATTGATATAGAATTCACTTGTAATTCCAAACCGAGGGAGAGACATTGTGAATTAATGAATAATTCACTTCTAATTCCAAATTGAGGGAGGGACATTGTGAATTCACAAATAATTCACTTCTAATTCCAAATTGAGTGAGGGACATTGTGAATTCATTAAGAATTCACTTCTAATTCCAAATTGAGGGAGGGACATTGTGAATTCGTAAAGAATTCACTTGTAATTCCAAACCGAAAGATGGACATTGTGAATTCACAAAGAATTCACTTGTAATTCCAAACCGTGGGAGGGACCTTGTGAATTCACAAAGAATTCACTTGTAATTCAAAATCGAGGGAGGAACATTGTGAATTCATGAAAAATTCACTTCCATTTCCAAATTGAGGGAGGTAAATTGTGAATTCACAAAGAATTCACTTGTAATTCAAAACTGAGGGAGGGACATTGTGAATTCAGTTGTAATTCCAAATCGAGGGAGGGACATTGTGAATTCATAAAGAATTAACTTGTAATTCCAAACTGAGGGAGGGAAATTGTGAATTCATGAAGAATTCACTTCTAATTCCAAATTGAGGGAGGGACATTGTGAATTCATCAAGAATTTACTTCTAATTCCAAACCGAGGGAGGGACATTTTGAATTCACCAAGAATTAATTTATAATTCCAAACTGAGGGATGGACATTGTGAATTCACTTGTAATTTTAAACCGAGGGAGGGACATTTCGAATTGATAAAGAACTCACTTGTAATTCCAAACCGTGGGAGGGACATTGTGAATTCATGAATAATTCACTTCTAATTCCAAATTGAGGGAGAGACATTGTGAATTCACAAATAATTCACTTGAAATTCCAAGTTGTGAGAGGGACATTGTGAATTCATAAAGAATTCACTTCTAATTCCAAATTGAGGGAGGGACATTGTGAATTCATAAAGAATTCACTTGTAATTTCAAACCGAGGGAGGGACATTGTGAATTCATAAAGAATTCACTTGTAATTACAAATCGAGGGAGGGACATTGTGAATTTATGAAGAATTCACTTTTAACTCCAATCCGATGGAGGGACATTGTGAATTTATGAAGAATTCTCTTGGACATTGTATACTGCTCATTGATTAAAATGGGGCGGGGGTGAATAGAAAAAAACAATATTGCTGTACACAATAATATAAGAAATTGGTTATTGAAGTACAAACACTAGTGATAAAGAACTAATATGAACCTGAATAATTTTGAATTTTCTCATTGTAGGCTGAATGAATCTAGCATCCAAGTAGTTTCTGATTTTCTCTTCAAAAAGATCCAAACCCATGCTGGGAACAAGAAAGCAAAAGATTAGCAGTTTTTTAATGGAATAGAAAAGAGTGCCAAAGCCTATCCAGAATTATTTCATATGTATTCTCAATTATTACTTTTCTTTAATTTCCATTAATGCATTCATGCTGGAATAATACTTGAACCTCCAAAACCTATAACCAAATTCATATCCTGTCCTATCACTTAACACAACACCAAAATAACTAAAATTATACGGCACATGATATTGAAAAATCTTGTACATAGCTACACATCAAATAGAATGAAATTCTAGTGTTTATGTGTATATAAGAAGCATAGCAGGTGAATTACCATTCCTAGACAGGTTGGAAGAAAATACTAATAATGCTGACAAATATAATGGCATGGCAAAAATAAACTCAACAAACAAACCCAACCCTAGGAGGACAAATATAGAGATCCAATACAGTTACTATTAGTAGTAAGCAATTACCTTGATAAATATTTCTTAGTTTGCGCTGAATGGTGGTAGGCCCGTAATTTGCAACCGGCTCAGTACGTAGTATCCTTAACAGCATTAACAAAAAGCACCTACACCAGTTAAGTGTCGCAATCTATACATTGTCTATACTACACCGGTCAAAAACAATAAACAATCTATCAATTAAAAATAGTTGACAGACATAACAGAACATTTGAAGTTATATAGCGTGTTAAAAGTAAATTGTTATATCACATTAACTCCACATGAAATCCCACTAGACTAGACTAAAACATAATTATAGATTCGACTTTCTTGTGTAGAAACTAGTTAGAACTATAAACCCAATTTTATCATTGATGCAAAATGGAGGACAGGAACCACAAGCATAATATTCTTGGGCGACGGCATATTTGAGAAAATCAAATTATAAAACACAAAAATGAGTCGAATATAACATATAATGATTCTACACATCCATGACTGCAATAAAAAGTAACCAATAAAATATAGCTTTCATCTTCACAGTTTTATGTGACAACTAAACTTGGTCAAGAAAAAATAATTGTACATAGCAGAAATTGATGAAACCAATAAAATATTTCAACTTCTTTCCTCTCAAGCAGAAAGTGTTAAGACTAGTAAGAAGGCTAAGACATTTAAAAAAAGTGAAATAAAATCATATCTCAAATGATGAGGATTGAAAAGAATATAGCTATATCAGTATCACGTTTTCTATTACTAATCCAACTAAAATTTAATACACAAAACAGGAAAATGCATACAAGCTGTATACAGTTGGATATGAACTATAATATGCAGAACATGGTGTGCATCAATCATGCAATATAAACTTCAAACATTCAACATAAAGTCATCACAATTACAAACATATCAGATTGGCAAAGAAGTCACTATCACCAGCTATCAACTTTGAGGACATACTGGTCTTGGCACAGTTAAGTGGTGAATCTTTTCCAAGCTTTTCAACCTACAAGTCAAGGGCACAATCCAATTGAGTAACACATAATATACAACAATTTAAAGATGCACTAATCTTTTGACATAACAATGACTATATGACCCAAAGCATGCTTCTCAGAAGATAGGACAGAAACCAATAACGAAGAGATGAAAACTTTCATTTTCACAAGTCACATCCCAAGCATCTTTTCGCATCAGTTCATGATCTTAACATTGATGCAAAATGGAGGACAGAAACCACAAGCATACTAGGTCAGTATAATATTCTTCGACAACGGCATATTTTTTAAAATCAAATCATAAAACAAAAAAATGAGTCGAATATAGCATATAATGATTCTACACATACATGACTACAATAATCATGCCATGGCATTATTTAACTAACACCGTTGGCTTGCAAACATGCCAACACATTGACAATCATCAACAATAAAAAAAAGGGAGAGATGAGACAAGGAAAAATACTTAAAAATATACATACAAAATAGAAAAGTATATGTATTAACAACATCTTACCTTGACAACCAGCTTTTCTTCTACTTATTTACAAGCTTCCCGCATAGCAAGCTATCTTGAAAAATCACAGAGGAATTAGAATAAAACAAAGGAAAATGCATGAATAACAAAGGGCAAAGGAACGAACCAAAGAAACAAGATCATTTTTCCACGCATTAAGATCACAACACGACCAAGGCTGATTAAATCTGAACTGAACATGAATAAATAAAGAAACAGAGCATAATTGCGTAAACCTATAGAAAGAAAAAGAAAGCAACAAGAAAGGTTGTTTTGAAGGCAAAATGCACCTTGAGGAGCATGAAGTGGACCTAGTCATAACAAAAGTATTTGCCGGTGGAGGAAACTTTGCAGAGGTGAACGGAAGAACCGCCGTGAAAGAATGGATGCAAGAATGGATGAAAGAATGAATGGATGAATGCAGATGAATGAATGGATGAATGAATGCAGATGAATGAATGGAGTGTGATACAAACAACAGTCGAATGAAGCAAGTGAGGAATTGGGTATGTAAAAGCTCCAACTTCGGCTGAAATATGTGAAAGAAAACAATATTAGTGCCATGAAGAGTTTGAAACGTAAATTTTTTTAAGAAAAGAAATACGAAAGAAAGAAAAGAATGCAGCAAAAATTGAACTTGGTAAGGAACGAACCGAGAGAAAAGAAAGAAAAGAATGCAGCGAAAATTGAACCTGGTAATGAAACGAAACGAACCGAAATGAAAAGAAATAAGAAAGAAAGAAAAGAATGCAGCAAAAATTGAACATGGTAAGGAACGAAATCGAAAGAAATGAAACAAGAAAGAAAGAAAAGAATGCAGCAAAAATTGAACATGGTAAGGAAATCGAACCGAAAGAAAAAAAAAAATACTGCTACTGCATGCATGCATGACAGGAGATTGCTTTTGGAAAATTCTCGGATTCCAACTTATGTGCTATTTATTGCTCTTAGTTACGGAAACTTCAACCTTTCTATTTTAAATTAAGTTTCGAACACGAACTTGTATATCAAAATACAAAAAGATATTTTTTTATACAATAATTTATCTTTTTTCAAGATCAAATTCCTTGATTGATTAATAATTATATATATAAAAAATGTAATTGTGTCCGGTTATTCCATGGAGTGGTCCCTAAATAATTCTTATTTTTATTTTCACTAGTTTACTTTTCTAAAAAAATTTACTTTAAAATAGAAAAAAAAAATCATAACTTCTTTCGTCAGATAGGAAAATGAGTGAAAAAAAAACTAGTTCAGAAATAGTTTAAAATCATTTTAAAAATTGAATTAACTTTAATAAATATTTTGTTATAGAATTATCTTATATGGAAACTAGTTAGAACTATAAACCCAAATTTAAATATTGGACTGGGTGTGAAGATCCTAAAGTTGTAGCAAGGTATTCCAAATAAACTGATAGTACTGCTTCAACGGCACCTCCACCAGCTACCGCCTGAATTTTATACATTGAAGAATCAAGCACAATGCAGACAAAATAAGAAATTAAAAATAAAAAATAAAAAGGAGTGTCATTGAAATGTAGGCCCATATACAAAGGATAAATTTATAGTTATTTCACCGTCAAAATCCTAATCCTACATCTCAGGTCACCCAGATAGTAAAGTTATACAACTAATTGCAGGTATTAAAATATATTCCAACAAACTTTCATGGTTTCAAAACAAATCTCTTTAAAAACTGTTGTATGGTCTCACTGCAAGCATGCAAGTCTGGGAACATATTTGGCTAAATGCTCAAGAAAAATAGATGCATTTAACTCTTTTTCTTTTCTTTTTTTTTAATGAGTGTGAAGCAGGTATTTCTAATTATACATGAATTGGGAGGAAGGAGTACAATGTTGTGGCAGTGATATTTATCTTTTATTTTATTTTTCGTGTTCAATTTTTAAAAATTGTAATTGCCCTGCATCTGTACCGGTATGGCATGCATATTCTTTTACTGGGAAACGGAAGAAATAATAGTAAAAGTCAATCAAATCACTTACTGCACTGGTAGTTTTGGTTCCTTTGATCATAACTACAACATCTTTAGATACTCGCACCTCAACAACCTCGTCAGCATATCCAAGAAAAGATGGTTCAAATCTTCCTCTCCTTTCATATGAGCAAATGTTGAGATCTATGTCAAAGTGAAAAGATCAAATTCAATGATACAAAAGCCATTGCAAATCAACATTCCATTGTGACAAATATACAGCTTACTGTCAAGTGTCAATTTAAAAATTCCAATAAAATCAACAAAATTTAAATTAAACAAAAGCCTACCAATGTTGCCTCAGTAGCCTTGGCAACATGACACATATCCCTTTTCCGCACACGTCTTACAGCAATTGCCCCAGCCTTAACAATGGTACACACAGAAGAAAGAAATTGATGAAACCAATAAAATATTTGAACTCCATTCCTCTCAAGCAGAAATTGTAAAGACTAGTAAGAAGGCTAAGAGATTTAAAAAAAATGAAATGAAATCATATCTCAAATGAGATGAGGATTGAAAAGAATATAGCTATATCAACATCTCACGTTTTCTATTACTAATCCAACTAATAATTAATACATGAAACAAGAAAATGCATACAAGCTGTATACAGTTGGATATGAACTATGATATGCAAAACAAGGTCTGAATCAATCATGCAATTTGAAATTCAAACATTCAACATAAAGTCATCACAATTACAAACATACTAGATTGGCAAAGAAGTCACTATCACCAGCTACCAACTTTGAGGACATACTGGTCTTGGGTACACTTAAGTAGTGAATCTTTTCCATGCTTTTCAACCTACAAGTCAAGAGCACAATGCAACTGAGTAACACATAATATACTACAATTTGCAGATGGACTAATCTTTGGACATAACAATGACTATATGACCCAAAGCATGCTTCTCAGAAAATAGGACAAGGAACCAATAGCAAAGAGATGAAAGCTTTCATCTTCACAAGTTACATCCCAAACTTCTTTTTGCGTCAGTTCATGATTTTAACATTGATGCAAAATGGAGGACGGGAACCACAAGCATATTAGGTCAACATAATATTCTTGGGCGACGACATATTTGAGAAAATCAAATCATAAAACACAAAAATGAGTATAATGACTGCGATAAAAAGTAACCAATAAAAGAAAAAATAATGGTAAACAGCAGAAATTGATGAAACCAATAAAACATAATGATTCTACACATCCATGACTACAATAAAAGTAACAGAACAACCATTACTTAACTAACTCGGTTGGCTTTCAAACATGCTAACTATTGGTCCCTATGTTGAATTTAGAGGGGGGTGAATAGATTCAAGTTCCCAATATGTCTAAATTAACGTCGTTTCTATTTTCTTTTTATTTCAGATTAAATCTAATCTTGTTTAACTAATCAACCTCAAATGAATAAGCGTTAGAACAAGATATATCAAAGATACACAGCGGAAACACTTAAGAAAGATCAGAGAAACATATTAGCAATCAATATACTTAGAGAATCAGTATTTGTATTCAAGTGTTCAAGATATGAATCAATTACGCAGTCAATTACCAAATGTAAACAATGTAATTCAATATTACAGTAATCGTATTGACAAAATATAAAAGCGTAAGGTAGAAGAAGAGTGTACAAGAGGATTTATACTGGTTCGGCTTCCGGCCTACGTCCAGTCCCAATTCAACAATCTGTTGCAATTGGTGTTCCACTATAACAATGATCCCTTTTATGTTCTTTACATTCACTCTGCACAAGCAACATAAAAACGAAATCAAAACACCCAACACCTGTTCTTTAACCCAAAGAACAGTTCTCCTTGGTCTTGGCACCTCCAAGAACCAATCCTTTGAGAAACCTTTCTCAAAACACCTTACTCTTTACTAGAGAGACCTCTCTCTTAGAGTAATCAACTCAAACCAAAACAAACAATGAAGATCAGTTTAGAGAACACCTGATAGTGTAGAATCTGATCAACATGAAGCACAAGACAAACCAACCATTGAAAGTCAACCAAGATTGCTCTTTGAAAACTTTTCTTGAAAACCTTTTCAATTCTTTGAAGGATTTCTTGGAGAAAATATAAACTCAGTTTCAAAGAAGATATGAAAGTGTAAGATCAATCCTTTTCGTATTTTCAAAGTTCTTATGAAATATTTTGAAAGAGGGTTTATATAAAAAACAAGATAAAAACCCATTTTGAGCAATCTAATTGATTTCTGATGGTGGTAATCGATTACAGCTGTTGGTAATCGATTATCCCAGCAAGTAAACATCATCTCAAGTGTTTTTAACCTCTGGTAATCGATTAACCCGAGTGGTAATCAATTACCACAGAGAAAATCACAAATTTCCACTCTGTAACCAAACTGTGGTAATCTATTACCGTTTTCTGGTAATCTATTACCTTAGTTGGTAATCTACTACCAGTTTCTGGTAATCTATTACCTCAGCCAATTACCAAAAACTTTTTCTTAAAAACAAAGAGGGAAATGAATGATTTGAATCTCCAACACAAGTAATGACTTTACTTACCTAAGACTTGTCACACAAGAACAATCACAAGCCCAAGCCTATCCTAAACAATCAATACAATGAAAAGCTTATTACAATTTATCTAAGGAAAACAAAAGATTACATAAACATCAAAAGCAAAACATTAAAGGTTGAGCAGCTTCAAGCATCATCAAGCTTTAAGTCCAACAGTCTCCCCCTTTTTTGTTTTGATGTACCAAATCCAACTTTGAGTTTTCCTTAGTGCCTAGGTGCTTATTGTTCTTTTGATAAACCTGCAATTTGTTAGCAATGCAAGCACAAAATAGAAATGTTGCAGATTCATGAAATAATTGTTCATATAGTTCATATAAGCCAAACTCAAATTTCTACTTACTCCTTACTCCCTTTTCTACTTACTTCTTACTCCCCTATCAACTATATTCTATCAACTTATACTTCTCCCCCTATTTGGTATATCAAAAGCAAAAACAGAGAAAATTATAATCAAATATAGAGAATAGAGATAAGAATGAACGAACTAAAGAAAATATCAAGTCGTTGTTGCTTCCATTTCATCCATCCTTTGGAGAAGGTATGAAAAGATGACCCTTGACTCCTGTTACTCCTCTTATAACATGAGTTAAAAAGACATTAGTTATAAAACATGGGTAATTGATTAACTTAAGGTCTTAATTGATTAACCCGTGCCTATCAAATACTCACAAATATAGCAGTGTAAAGAGGTAATCGATTGACCCATGCGGTAATCGATTACTCCAGTGAACATACAATACACAAGGGGCCAAAACATATCAGGTAATCAATTAACCCTTGGTGGTAATCGATTATCTGCATCAGATTTTTCTAAAAACATGTTTTCATGCAATATGAGCTATGTTTTGCCAAATATAATGCAATGATATGATTTTCTACATGTTAAGCAATATGAATTATCAAAGATAGAGGTATAAAATTTTCCCTCTATGCTATCTCCATAAACTGCAGATCCAAATTCTTTTGATTGAAAGGAGATAAGTTTGACCTCTTCATCAATCACATGTCTTGAGCAGCCATTGTCCAGAATACCAATTGTTCCACGATTCCAATTGTTGATACCAACTGTTGATTGTTTGGCTCTCAAGCATATCTACACAAGAAAGTTTACTTTGCTTTTGGTACCCAACTTCTCTTGGGTCCAGCCATGTTAGCATCATCAAGTTTAACTTTCTTAACCCACTTAAACAAACCACAAGATATACCTTCCTTTCTAATCATGCAATTATAAGAATTATGACCAGGTTTCACGCAATAACTACATGTGAAGGTTCTGTTTTTACATGGTTGTTCAAATGCAAATAACTTCAGATTTTTCTTTCTCAAAGAAATAAAAGTTGAAGCACACTTAAAACATGGTTGTTTCAAAACTTCATTTTCATCTTTCAATCTTTGAACATCATTTTTTAAAAGCACATATACTATTTTCTTAGTCAAAAACATTGCTTTTTAAAACCTTGTTCAATTTGCTTAATCTTTTGGCTTCTTTATACAAATCACAAAAAGCAGTATGTAACTCATCGTAATCACAAGTAGATGAATCAAAATCACTTACCTCTGCATCCATTGTTGATTTGACCATGAAGCAAAGATTTTCTTCCTCAATCTCACTTTCAGTATTGGTAGAAGAATCATCCTCTTCCCAAGCTATATATGCTTTCTTCTTTCTGAATATGTCCTTCTTGGACCTTTCATTATGTTTAGATCTTCTAGGCTCATTGCAGTTGGCATTCCTCATGTTGGGGCACTCAGACCTGTAGTGACCAACCTTGTCACACTCGTAGCAAGTCACCTTTGAAGACGAACTCTCACTTCTTTTGAAGCCCTTCTTAGAATTGTTCAACCTTTTCTTACCATTCTTCATTCTCATGAACTTTTTGAACTTTCTTACCATTTGGTTCGTGTTTTCATGTTCGGACTCACTTGCCCAACTGGATGTATCACACTCACTTGATGTGTTTTCCATTTTCAGTGCAAGGTTTTTGGCTTTCTTGTCCTTTAACTCCTCATTTGTCATGCGAGTCATATCCATTTCATACTCTCTAAGTTTACCAAACAGTTCAGCACTGGTAATAGCAGCAAGGTTCTTTGATTCAGTTATGGCTGTCACAGTAGGTTGTCACTTTCTATTTAGCGATTTCAGAATCTTGACATTTACTTCTTCTTCAATGAAGTTCTTGCCAAGTCCTTTGAGATGGTTGATGATGTGTGTGAATCTTTTCTGCATTTCCATTATTGATTCTCCTTGGAACATTCTGAATGTCTCATACTCTTGAATGAGTGTGTTTTTCCTAGCTCTCCTCACCTCAGCAGTACCTTCATGGGTTACCATGATAAGCTCCCATGCTTCTTTTACTGTTGTGCAAGCTGATATCCTGAAAAACTCATCAGAATTCAAAGCAGAGTGTATGATATTCAAGGCCTTAGCGTCATTTTCAGCCCTTCTAATCTCATCCATGTCCCATTCCTCAAAAGGTTTCTCTATTTCTTTTCCATTTTCTATTTTTATTGGAACTTTGTAGTCATTTACCACAGTCTGCCTGATACTTCTGTGAATAGATTGCATAAAGATCTTCATCCGAACTTTCCAAAATGGATAGTTATCACCGCAGAACAATGGAGGTCTATTAATCGAAGCTCCTTCAAATGAAGGGTAAAAGATTACTAGCCATTCCAGGGAACTAACAAGGATTACTAGATTGATTTACTAGTTAAAGCTCTTGATACCAATTATTGGTCCCTATGTTGAATCTAGAGGGGGGTGAATAGATTCAAGTTCCCAATATGTCCAAATTAACGTCGTTTCTATTTTCTTTTTATTTCAGATTAAATCTAATCTTGTTTAACTAATCAACCTCAAATGAATAAGCGTTAGAACAAGATATATCAAAGATACACAGCGGAAACACTTAAGAAAGATCAGAGAAACATATTAGCAATCAATATACTTAGAGAATCAATATTTGTATTCAAGTGTTCAAGATATGAATCAATTACGCAGTCAATTACCAAATGTAAACAATGTAATTCAATGTTACAGTTAATCGTATTGACAAAATATAAAAGCGTAAGGTAGAAGAAGAGTGTACAAGAGGATTTATACTGGTTCAGCTTCCGGCCTACGTCCAGTCCCAATTCAACAATCTGTTGCAATTGGTGTTCCACTATAACAATGATCCCTTTTATGTTCTTTACATTCACTCTGCACAAGCAACATAAAAACGAAATCAAAACACCCAACACCTGTTCTTTAACCCAAAGAACAGTTCTCCTTGGTATTGGCACCTCCAAGAACCAATCCTTTGAGAAACCTTTCTCAAAACACCTTACTCTTTCCTAGAGAGACCTCTCTCTTAGAGTAATTAACCCAAACCAAAACAAACAATGAAGATCAGATTAGAGAACACCTGATAGTGTAGAATCTGATCAACATGAAGCACAAGACAAACCAACCATTGAAAGTCAACCAAGATTGCTCTTTGAAAACTTTTCTTGAAAACCTTTTCAATTCTTTGAAGAATTTCTTGGAGAAAATATAAACTCAGTTTCAAAGAAGATATGAAAGTGTAAGATCAATCCTTTTCGTATTTTCAAAGTTCTTATGAAATATTTTGAAAGAGGGTTTATATAAAAAAACAAGATAAAAACCCATTTTGAGCAATCTAATTGATTTCTGATGGTGGTAATCGATTACAGCTGTTGGTAATCGATTATCCCAGCAAGTAAACATCATCTCAAGTGTTTTTAACCTCTGGTAATCGATTAACCCGAGTGGTAATCAATTACCACAGAGAAAATCACAAATTTCCACTCTGTAACCAAACTGTGGTAATCTATTACCGTTTTCTGGTAATCTATTACCTTAGTTGGTAATCTACTACCAGTTTCTGGTAATCTATTACCTCAGCCAATTACCAAAAACTTTTTCTTAAAAACAAAGAGGGAAATGAATGATTTGAATCTCCAACACAAGTAATGACTTTACTTACCTAAGACTTGTCACACAAGAACAATCACAAGCCCAAGCCTATCCTAAACAATCAATACAATGAAAAGCTTATTACAATTTATCTAAGGAAAACAAAAGATTACATAAACATCAAAAGCAAAACATTAAAGGTTGAGCAGCTTCAAGCATCATCAAGCTTTAAGTCCAACAGTCTCCCCCTTTTTTGTTTTGATGTACCAAATCCAACTTTGAGTTTTCCTTAGTGCCTAGGTGCTTATTGTTCTTTTGATAAACCTGCAATTTGTTAGCAATGCAAGCACAAAATAGAAATGTTGCAGATTCATGAAATAATTGTTCATATAGTTCATATAAGCCAAACTCAAATTTCTACTTACTCCTTACTCCCTTTTCTACTTACTTCTTACTCCCCTATCAACTATATTCTATCAACTTATACTTCTCCCCCTATTTGGTATATCAAAAGCAAAAACAGAGAAAATTATAATCAAATATAGAGAATAGAGATAAGAATGAACGAACTAAAGAAAATATCAAGTCGTTGTTGCTTCCATTTCATCCATCCTTTGGAGAAGGTATGAAAAGATGACCCTTGACTCCTGTTACTCCTCTTATAACATGAGTTAAAAAGACATTAGTTATAAAACATGGGTAATTGATTAACTTAAGGTCTTAATTGATTAACCCGTGCCTATCAAATACTCACAAATATAGCAGTGTAAAGAGGTAATCAATTGACCCATGCGTGTCGATTACTCCGAAGAACATACAATACACAAGGGGCCAAAACATATCGGTAATCAATTAACCCTTGGTGGTAATCGATTATCTCGATCAGATTTTTCTAAAAACATGTTTTCATGCAATATGAGCTATGTTTTGCCAAATATAATGCAATGATATGATTTTCTACATGTTAAGCAATATGAATTATCAAAGATAGAGGTATAAAATTTTCCCTCTATGCTATCTCCATAAACTCTATAGATCCAAATTCTTTTGATTGAAAGGAGATAAGTTTGACCTCTTCATCAATCACATGTCTTGAGCAGCCATTGTCCAGAATACCAATTGTTCCACGATTCCAATTGTTGATACCAACTGTTGATTGTTTGGCTCTCAAGCATATCTACACAAGAAAGTTTACTTTGCTTTTGGTACCCAACTTCTCTTGGGTCCAGCCATGTTAGCATCATCAAGTTTAACTTTCTTAACCCACTTAAACAAACCACAAGATATACCTTCCTTTCTAATCATGCAATTATAAGAATTATGACCAGGTTTCACGCAATAACTACATGTGAAGGTTCTGTTTTTACATGGTTGTTCAAATGCAAATAACTTCAGATTTTTCTTTCTCAAAGAAATAAAAGTTGAAGCACACTTAAAACATGGTTGTTTCAAAACTTCATTTTCATCTTTCAATCTTTGAACATCATTTTTTAAAAGCACATATACTATTTTCTTAGTCAAAAACATTGCTTTTTAAAACCTTGTTCAATTTGCTTAATCTTTTGGCTTCTTTATACAAATCACAAAAAGCAGTATGTAACTCATCGTAATCACAAGTAGATGAATCAAAATCACTTACCTCTGCATCCATTGTTGATTTGACCATGAAGCAAAGATTTTCTTCCTCAATCTCACTTTCAGTATTGGTAGAAGAATCATCCTCTTCCCAAGCTATATATGCTTTCTTCTTTCTGAATATGTCCTTCTTGGACCTTTCATTATGTTTAGATCTTCTAGGCTCATTGCAGTTGGCATTCCTCATGTTGGGGCACTCAGACCTGTAGTGACCAACCTTGTCACACTCGTAGCAAGTCACCTTTGAAGACGAACTCTCACTTCTTTTGAAGCCCTTCTTAGAATTGTTCAACCTTTTCTTACCATTCTTCATTCTCATGAACTTTTTGAACTTTCTTACCATTTGGTTCGTGTTTTCATGTTCGGACTCACTTGCCCAACTGGATGTATCACACTCACTTGATGTGTTTTCCATTTTCAGTGCAAGGTTTTTGGCTTTCTTGTCCTTTAACTCCTCATTTGTCATGCGAGTCATATCCATTTCATACTCTCTAAGTTTACCAAACAGTTCAGCACTGGTAATAGCAGCAAGGTTCTTTGATTCAGCTTATGGTCATCCACGTAGGTTGTCACTTTCTATTTAGCGATTTCAGAATCTTGACATTTACTTCTTCTTCAATGAAGTTCTTGCCAAGTCCTTTGAGATGGTTGATGATGTGTGTGAATCTTTTCTGCATTTCCATTATTGATTCTCCTTGGAACATTCTGAATGTCTCATACTCTTGAATGAGTGTGTTTTTCCTAGCTCTCCTCACCTCAGCAGTACCTTCATGGGTTACCATGATAAGCTCCCATGCTTCTTTTACTGTTGTGCAAGCTGATATCCTGAAAAACTCATCAGAATTCAAAGCAGAGTGTATGATATTCAAGGCCTTAGCGTCATTTTCAGCCCTTCTAATCTCATCCATGTCCCATTCCTCAAAAGGTTTCTCTATTTCTTTTCCATTTTCTATTTTTATTGGAACTTTGTAGTCATTTACCACAGTCTGCCTGATACTTCTGTGAATAGATTGCATAAAGATCTTCATGCGAACTTTCCAAAATGGATAGTTATCACCGCAGAACAATGGAGGTCTATTAATCGAAGCTCCTTCAGCGAAGGGTAAAAGATTACTAGCCATTCCAGGGAACTAACAAGGATTACTAGATTGATTTACTAGTTAAAGCTCTTGATACCAATTATTGGTCCCTATGTTGAATCTAGAGGGGGGTGAATAGATTCAAGTTCCCAATATGTCCAAATTAACGTCGTTTCTATTTTCTTTTTATTTCAGATTAAATCTAATCTTGTTTAACTAATCAACATCAAATGAATAAGCGTTAGAACAAGATATATCAAAGATACACAGCGGAAACACTTAAGAAAGATCAGAGAAACATATTAGCAATCAATATACTTAGAGAATCAATATTTGTATTCAAGTGTTCAAGATATGAATCAATTACGCAGTCAATTACCAAATGTAAACAATGTAATTCAATGTTACAGTTAATCGTATTGACAAAATATAAAAGCGTAAGGTAGAAGAAGAGTGTACAAGAGGATTTATACTTTCAATGGTTGACTTACGCCTAAATCGATCTCAATTCAACAATCAAGTTGCAATTGGTGTTCCACTATAACAATGATCCCTTTTATGTTCTTTACATTCACTCTGCACAAGCAACATAAAAACGAAATCAAAACACCCAACACCTATTCTTTAACCCAAAGAACAGTTCTCCTTGGTATTGGCACCTCCAAGAACCAATCCTTTGAGAAACCTTTCTCAAAACACCTTACTCTTTCCTAGAGAGACCTCTCTCTTAGAGTAATTAACCCAAACCAAAACAAACAATGAAGATCAGATTAGAGAACACCTGATAGTGTAGAATCTGATCAACATGAAGCACAAGACAAACCAACCATTGAAAGTCAACCAAGATTGCTCTTTGAAAACTTTTCTTGAAAACCTTTTCAATTCTTTGAAGAATTTCTTGGAGAAAATATAAACTCAGTTTCAAAGAAGATATGAAAGTGTAAGATCAATCCTTTTCGTATTTTCAAAGTTCTTATGAAATATTTTGAAAGAGGGTTTATATAAAAAACAAGATAAAAACCCATTTTGAGCAATCTAATTGATTTCTGATGGTGGTAATCGATTACAGCTGTTGGTAATCGATTATCCCAGCAAGTAAACATCATCTCAAGTGTTTTTAACCTCTGGTAATCGATTAACCCGAGTGGTAATCAATTACCACAGAGAAAATCACAAATTTCCACTCTGTAACCAAACTGTGGTAATCTATTACCGTTTTCTGGTAATCTATTACCTTAGTTGGTAATCTACTACCAGTTTCTGGTAATCTATTACCTCAGTCAATTACCAAAAACTTTTTCTTAAAAACAAAGAGGGAAATGAATGATTTGAATCTCCAACACAAGTAATGACTTTACTTACCTAAGACTTGTCACACAAGAACAATCACAAGCACAAGTCCATCCTAAACAATCAATACAATGAAAAGCTTATTACAATTTATCTAAGGAAAACAAAAGATTACATAAACATCAAAAGCAAAACACTAAAGGTTGAGCAACTTCAAGCATCATCAAGCTTTAAGTCTAACACTAACACATTGACAATCATCAACAATCAAAAAAAGGGAGAGATGAGACAAGGAAAAATACTTTAAAATATGCATACAAAATAGAAAAGTATATATATTAACATCATACCTTGACAGCCAGCTTTTCTTCTACATATTTACAATCTTCCCGTTTAGCAAGCTATCTTGAATAATCACAAAGGAATAAGAATAAAACAAAGACAAATGCATGAATCAGATGTGAAACAAAGGGCAAAGGAACGAACCATAGAAACAACATCATTTTTCCACACATCAGTATCACAATACGACTAGGGATGAACAAAACTAAACATCAAAAGTCAGGGGTTCTTCAACTGAACATGAATAAATCAAAGAAACAAAGCATAATTGTGTAAATCTAAAGGAAAAAAAAAAAGCGACCAGAAAGGTTATTTTGAAAGCAAAACGCACCATCTTGAGGAGCACGAAGTAGATCTACGAGAAAACTTTGCAAAGGTGAATGGACGTATCATCGTGAAAGAATGGATGCAAGAATGGGTGAAAGAATGAATAAATGAATGAATGCACATGGATGAATGAATGCAAATGCATGAATGAAGTGTGATACGAACTACAGTTGAATGAAGCAAGTGAGGAACTGGGTTAAGGAAAAGTGCCAACTTCTGCTGAAATATGGGAAGGAAAAAAAGATTAGTGCCATGAAGCATTTGAAATGTAAATTTTTTAAAGAAAAGAAACAAGAAAGAAAGAAAAGAATGCAGTAAAAATTGAACATGTTAAGGAACGAACCGAAAGAAAAGAAACAAGAAAGAAAGAAAAGAATGCAGCAAAAATTGAACATGTTAAGGAACGAACCGAAAGAAAAGAATGTAGCAAAAATTGAACATGGTAAGGAAATCGAACCGAAAGAAAAGAAACAAGAAAGAAAGAAAAGAATGCAAATGCAGCAAAAATTGAACATAGTAAGGAACGAACCAAAAGAAAAGAAACAAAGAAATAAAAAAAAGAAAAATGCAGCAAAAATTGAACCAAGAGAAAAGAAATACTGCTACTGCATGCATGACTGAGATTGGTTTTGGAAAATGCTCGGGTTCGAACTTTTGTGCTCTTTATTGCTCCTTGTTGCGGAAACTTCAACCTTTTATTTTTAAATTAAGTTTCGAACATGTACTTGTATATAAAAATATAAAAGGATATTTTTTTACTAATAATTTTTTTTAAAAGATTAAATTCCTTGATTTATTAATAATTATATATATAAAAATGTATTTGTGTTTGGTTATTCCATGGAGTGGTCCCTAAATAATTCTTCTTTTTATTTTCATTAGTTTACTTTTTTAAAAATATTTACTTTAAAATAAAAAAAAATTATAACTTGTTTCATCAGATAGAAAAATGAGTGGAAAAAAAATTAGTTTGATAGAAATAGTTTAAAATCATTTTAAAAATTGAATTAATTTAAACAATATTTTATTATAGAATTGACAATCCTGTATAGAAACTAGTTAGAACAATAAACCCAAATTTAAATATTAGAGTGGGTGTGAAGATCAGACTTCACACCAATTGTTCAACTTGGTCATACCACCCTAGTGATATGAATGAGCAGCAGACACAAGACATCAAGCCATTAGTTTAGCACAAAACTTACTTTGGAATGATTAACAGAGACTAAAAAATTCAGCCATAGCCAACTGCTCACCAGATCCTAAAGTTGTAGTAAGGTATTACAAATAAACTGATAATGCTGCTTCAACAGCACCTCCAGCGGCTACCGCCCGAATTTTATACATTGAAGAATCAATCACAATGAATACAAAATAGGAAATTAAAAAAGAAAAAAAAATATGGTACGTTATGAATTCATAATTCTAAATTGAAGGATATTATGATTTAACAAAGAACTCAATTGTAATTTCAAATTGAGGGACATTATAAATTCACAAAGAACTCATGTTTATATTCAAGACGAAGTTACTTCACTATGTAATTCTGAATAAAAGATCATTAAGAATTCATAAAGAATTCACTTGTAATTTAATTATGGGATATTGTTAATTCACAAAGAATTCATTTATAATTCAAAACGGAGGGACATTATAAATTCAAATTCACAGAGAATTCACTTGTAATTCCAAAAGGAGAGACATTATCAATTCACAGAGAATTCACTTGTAATTCCAAAGGGAGAGACATTATCAATTCACAAAGAATTCACTTGTAATTCCAAATTGAGGGAGGGACATTGTGAATTTACAAAGAATTCACTTGTCATTCCAAACCGAGGGAGGGACGTTGTGAATTCACAAAGAATTAATTCGTAATTCCAAATCGAGGAAAGGACATTGCGAATTCACGAATAATTCACTTCTAATTACAAACCAAGGAATAGACATTGTGAATTCAAGAAGAATTCACTTCTAATTCGAATTCGAGGGAGAGATATTGTGAATTCATGAAGAATTCATTTCTAATTCCAAACCGAGGGAGGGACATTGTGAATTCACAAAGAATTTACATGTATTTTCAAATCAATGGATATTGAAAATTCAAAAAGAACTCATTTGTAATTCAAAACCGAGGGACATTGTGAATTCACAAAGAAATCAATTGTAATTCCAAACTGAAGGACAATATAAATTCACAAAAAATTCTCTTGTAATTCCAAACTGAGTGACATTTTGAATACACAAAGAATTCACTTGTAATGCCATATTGAGGGAGGAACATTGTAAATTCACAAAGAATTCAGTTGTAATTCAAAACCGAAAGAGGGACATTGTGAATTTACAAAGAATTCACTTGTAATTCTAAACCGAGGGAGGGACATTGTGAATTCACAAAGAATTCACTCCTAATTCCAAACCGAGGGAGGGACATTGTGAATTCACGAAGAATTCACTTCTTATTCCAAACCGAGGGAGGGACATTGTGAATTCACGAAGAGTTCACTTCTAATTCCAAACCGAGGGAGGGCATTGTGAATTCATGAAGAATTCACTAATTCCAAACCGAGGGAGGGGCATTGTGAATTCATGAAGAATTCACTTCTAATTGAAAATTGAGGGAGAGACATTGTGAATTCAAAAAGAACTCATTTGTAAATCAAAATCGAGGGACATTGTAAATTCACAAAGAATTCTCTAGCAATTCCAAACCGAGGGACATTATGAATTCACAAATAATTCACTAGTAATTCCAAATTGAGGGAGGAACATTGTAAATTCACAAAGAATTCACTTGTAATTCAAAAACGAGGGAGGGACATTGTGAATTCACATGAAATTCACTTGTAGTTCAAAATCGAGGGAGGGACATTGTGAACTCACAAGGAATTCATTTATAGTTCAAAATCGAGAGAGGACATTGTGAATTCATATAGAATTCACTTGTAATTCAAAACCAAGGGAGGGTCATTGTGATTTCACAAAGAATTAACTTGTAAGTCAAAACCAAATAAGGGACATTGTAAATTCACAAAGAATTCACTTGTAATTCAAAATCGAGAGAGGGACATTGTGAATTCACAAGGAATTCACTTGTAGTTCAAAATCGAGAAAGGGACATTGTGAATTCATATAGAATTCACTTATAATTCAAAACCAAGGGAGGGTCATTGTGATTTCACAAAGAATTAACTTGTAATTTCAAACCGAGGGAGGGACAGTGTGTATTCACAAAGAATTAACTTGTAATTCAAAGCCGAGGGAGGGACATTATGAATTCACAAAGAACTCACTTGTAGTTCAAAACCGAGGGAGGGACATTGCAAATTCACAAGGAATTCACTTGTAATTCAAAATCGAGAGAGGGACATTGTCAACTTACATACAATTAACTTGTAAGTCAAAACCAAATAAGGGACATTGTAAATTCACAAAGAATTCACTTGTAATTCAAAATCGAGAGAGCGACAGTGTGAATTCATAAGGAATTCACTTGTAGTTCAAAATCGAGAAAGGGACATTGTGAATTCACAATTGTAATTTCAAACCGAGGGAGGGACAGTGTGAATTCACAAAGAATTAACTTGTAATTCAAAGCCGAGGGAGGGACATTGTGAATTCACAAAGAACTCACTTGTAGTTCAAAACCGAGGGCGGGACATTGTGAATTCACAAGGAATTCACCTGTAATTAAATACCGAGGGAGGGATAATGTGAATTCATAAAGAATTCACTTGTAATTCAAAATTGAGGGAGGGACATTGTGAATTCACGTAGAAATCACTTTTAATTCGAAACCAAGGAAGGGACATTGTGAATTCAAATAGAATTCACTTGTAATTCAAAATCGAGGGAGAGACATTGTGAATTCACAAAGAACTAACTTGTAGTTCAAAACTGAGGGAGGGACATTGTGAATTCACAAGGAATTCACTTGTAATTCAAAACCGAGAGTGGGACATTGTCAATTTACATACAATTAACTTGTAAGTCAAAACCAAATAAGGGACATTGTAAATTCACAAAGAATTCACTTATAATTCAAAATCGAGAGAGGGACATTTTGAATTCACAAGGAATTCACTTGTAGTTCAAAATCGAGAAAGGGACATTGTGAATTCACATAGAATTCACTTGTAATTCAAAACCAAGGGAAGGACATTGTGATTTCACAAAGAATTAACTTGTAATTTCAAACCGAGGGAGGGACAGTGTTGAATTCGAAAGAATTAACTTGTAATTCAAAACCGAGGGAGGGACATTGTGAATTCACAAAGAACTCACTTGTAGTTCAAAACCGAGGGAGGGACATTGTGAATTCACAAATAATTATCTTATAATTCAAATCTGAGAAAGGGACATTTTAAATTCACAAAGAATTCACTTGTAATTCATAAGTGAGGGAGGGACATTGTGAATTCACATGGAATTCACTTGTAGTTCAAAATCGAGGGAGGGACATTGTGACCTCACAAGGAATTGACTTATAGTTCAAAACTGAGGGAGGACATTGTGAATTCACAAGGAATTCACATGTAGTTTAAAACCAAGGGAGGGACATTGTGAATTCACAAGGAATTCACTTGTAATTACAAACGAGGGAGGGACATTGTGGATTCATAAAAAATTCACTTAGTTTAAAATCGAGGGAGGGACATTGTTAATTCACAAGGAATTCACTTGTAATTCAAAATCGATGGAGGAACATTGTGAATTCACAAGGAATTAACTTGTAATTTAAAACCGAGGGAGGGATATTGTTAATTCACAAAGAATTAACTTGTAATTCAAAATCGAGGGAGGGACATTGTGAATTCACAAAGAACTCGCTTGAAGTTCAAAACCGAGGGAGGGACATTGTGAATTCACAAACAATTATCTTATAATTCAAAACTAAGGGAGGGACATTGTAAATTCACAAAGAATTCACTTGTAATTCAAAAACGAGGGAGGGACATTGTGAATTCACATGGAATTCACTTGTAGTTCAAAATCGAGGGAGGGACATTGTGAACTCACAAGGAATTCATTTATAGTTCAAAATCGAGAGAGGACATTGTGAATTCACAAGGAATTCACTTGTAGTTTAAAATCGAGGGAGAGACATTGTGAATTCACATAGAATTCACTTGTAATTTAAAATCGAGAGAGGGACATTGTGAATTCACAAGGAATTCACTTGGAATTCAAAACTGAGGGGGAGACATTGTGAATTCACATAAAATTCACTTGTAATTTAAAACCGAGGGATGAACATTATGAACTCACAAGGAATTCACTTGTAGTTCAAAACCGAGGGAGGGACATTTTGAATTCACAAGGAATTCACCTGTAATTCAAAATTAAGGGAGGGACATTGTAAATTCACTTAGAACTCATTTGTAGTTCAAAACTGAGGGAGAGACATTTTGAATTCACAAGGAATTCACCTGTAATTCAAAATTAAGGGAGGGACATTGTACATTCACGTAGAATTCACTTTTAATTCAAAACCAAGGGAGGGACATTGTGAATACATAGAATTCACTTGTAATTCAAAACCGAGGGAGAGACATTGTGAATTCACAAAGAACTCACTTCTAGTTCAATACCGAGGGAGGGACATTGTGAATTCACAAGGAATTAACTTGTAATTTAAAACCAAGAAAAGGATATTGTAAATTCACTTGTAATTCAAATCCGAGGGAGGGACATTGTGAATTCACAAGGAATTCACTTGTAGTTCAAAACTAAGGGATGGACATTGTGAATTCACATAGAATTCACTTGTAATTCAAAATCGAGAGAGGAACGTTGTGAATTCACAAGGAATTCACTTGTAATTAAAAACCAAGGGAGGGACATTGTGAATTCATAAAGAATACACTTGTAATTCAAAATTGAGGGAGGGAGAGTGTAAACTCACAAAAAATTCATGACATTGTGAATTTACAAAGAATCCACATGTAATTCAAAACCAAGGGAGGGACATTGTGAATTCACAAAGAGTTCACTTGTAGTTCAAAGCTGAATGAGGGACATTGTGAATTCAGAAAGAATTCACATGTAGTTCAAAACCAAGGGAGGGACTTTTTGAATTCACTTGTAGTTCAAAACCGATGGAGAGACATTGTGAATTCATAAGGAATTCACTTCTAGTTTAAAACCGAGGGAGACACATTGTTAATTAACAAGGAATTCACTTGTAGTTCAAAACCGAGGGAGGGACATAATGAATTCGCATAGAATTCACTTATAATTCAAAACCGAGGGAGGGACATTGTGAATTCACAAGGAATTCACTTGTAATTAAATACCGAGGGAGGGACAATGTGAATTCATAAGGAATTCACTTGTAATTCAAAATTGAGGGAGGGATATGGTGAATTCACGTAGAATTCACTTTTAATTCGAAACCAAGAAAGGGACATTGTGAATTCACATAAAATTCACTTGTAATTCAAAACAGAGGGAGAGACATTGTAAATTCACAAAGAACTCACTTGTAGTTTAAGACCGAGGGAGGGACATTCTGAATTCACAAAGAATTCACTTGTAATTCAAAATCGAGAGAGGGACACCATGAATTCACAAGAAATTAACTTGTAATTCAAAACCGAGGGAGGGACATTGTGAATTCACAAAGAATTAACATGTAATTCAAAACCGAGGGAGGGACATTGTGAATTCAAAAAGAACTCACTTGAAGTTCAAAACCGAGGGAGGGACATTGTGAATTCACAAACAATTATCTTATAATTCAAAACCGAGGGAGGGACATTGTAAATTCACAAAGAATTCACTTGTAATTCAAAACCGAGGGAGGGACATTGTTAATTCACATGAAATTCACTTGTAATTCAAAATCGAGGGAGGGACATTGTGAACTCACAAGGAATTCACTTATAGTTCAAAATCGAGGGAGGACATTGTGAATTCACAAGGAATTACTTGTAGTTTAAAACCGAAGGAGGGACATTGTGAATTCACATAGAATTCACTGATTATTCAAAACCGAGGGAGAGACATTGTGAATTCACAAGGAAATCACTTGTAATTCAAAATCGAGGGAGGGACATTGTGAGTTCAAAAAGAATTCAGTTTAAAACCGAGGGAGGGACGTTGTGAATTCACAAGGAATTCACTAGTAATTCAAAACCGAGGGAAGGATATTGTGAATTCACATAGAATTCACTTGTAATTCAAAACCGAGGGAGGGACATTGTGAATTCACAAGGAATTCACTTGTAATTCAAAATTGAGGGAGGAACATTGTGAATTCACAAAGAATTCACTTGTAGTTGTAAACGAGGGAGGGACATTGTGAATTCACAACGAATTCATTTGTACTTCAAAATGGAAAGATGGACATTGTGAATTAATAAGGAATTCATTTGTACTTCAAAACCGAGGGAGAGACACTGAATTTACATAGAATTCAGTTGTAATTCAAAATCGAGGGAGGGACATTGTGAATTCACAAGGAATTCACTCGTAGTTCAAGATCGAGGGAGGGACATTGTGAATTCACAAGAAATTCACTTGTAATTCAAAATTGAGGGAGGGACATTGTGAATTCACGAGTAATTCTCTTGTAATTCAAAACCGAAGGAGGGACCTTGTGAATTAAAATACAATGAACTTGTAATTCAAAACTGAGGGAGGGATATTGTAAATTCACAAAGAATTCATTTGTAATTCAAAACCGAGGGAGGGACATTGTGAATTCACAAGAAATTCACTTGTAGTTCAAAATTGAGGGAGAGACATTGTGAATTCACTTGTAATTCAAATCCGAGGAAGGGACATTGTGAATTCACAAGGAATTCACTTGTAATTAAAAATAGAGGAAGGAACATTGTGAATTCATAAATAATTCTCTTGTAATTCAAAATTGAGGGAAGGACATTGTGAATTTACAAGAAATTCACTTATATTTCAAAACTGAGGGAGGGAAATTGTGAATTTTCATAGAATTCACTTGTAATTCAAAACCAAGGGAGGGACATTGTGAATTCACAAAGAATTAACTTGTAATTTCAAACTGAAGGAGGGACATTGTGAATTCAGAACGAATTCACATGTAGTTCAAAACCAAGGGAGGGATAATGTGAATTCACAAAGAATTCACTTGTAGTTCAAAACCATGGGAGGGACATTCAGAGTTCACAAGGAATTCACTTGTAGTTCAAAACCGAGGGAAGGACATTGGGAATTCACATAGAATTCATTTGCAATTAAAAACTGAGGACTTATAAATGAACAAAGAATTCTAAAATCGAGGGAGGGACACTGTAAAATTCATAAAGAACTTCAAATTCCAATAGGAGGGACATTGTGAATTCATAAAGCTTCTAATTCCAAATCGAGAGAGGGACATTGTGAACTCATAAAGTATTCACTTCTAATTCCAAACCGAGGAAGGGACATTGTGAGTTCATATAGAATTCACTTATAATTTCAAGACAAAGGTAATTTACCATAGATTCTAAATTTTTTTTCATTGTGAATTCATAAAGAATTCTCTTATTTTAAAACTCAGCACGACTTGTTTAACACATTTAACATCAACCTGCAAAGTCAATTAACCCATGGATGAGATAATATAGAGAAAATAAACTATACATTAACAGTTTTTATACAATATCCAATTGACTTTTACAAGGAATATCTTTAAAGTCACTCACCAAATCTACTTTCTTCATTAAGTATGTTTGGATGAATTAGACAAGTACACTACCATCCTTGTGGCAAAAACAAGACACATTAGACATGATATCATTTTCTAATTCATTTGATTTCTACTATTTATGAAGCATAGATAGAGTGGAAATTAGTTTAATAAACACAGTTCTATCATGTAATATACATATTCAAATATATAGTAGTTAGTAACATGAGTTATGCATTGCTCCAAGCATAACTTTCCTCTTTTAAAAGCATGTAATAAATCGAAATTTACTGTACTAAACAGTGTCAACAGAGGTACAGGTAGTCTATAGAAACTTACTTTATTCTCAAATAACTTGCAGAAATTTGGGGAAAAGGTGCATCTCCTTCCCTGAAAAATTAGTTTAAAATCAGTACTTAAAAAAAATCCCAAAAAAGGATGTATGTAACATACATAATATGCACAGGATTTCACATTATAAGTTACTTCTGGACATGACATTATGAGTTATTTAGTTTCAAAGATTTCATATCTTACTAGTTTTCTGCGGCTACCAAGTAGAACCAAATTGGACCAGTCCTTGAGAGTCTTTTGCTGGCAGAATCCAGCACAGCTTGGAGTGATATGCCTGATTCTCCAGAAGCAGATTCCTTTTTCTAGCGTATTCCTTTTTGTTGTACCTCTACTAAACAATTCAAGGGTTTCCAGAGATCCAATTTTGCATCCCATGGTTCGGCACCATTTTCTGATCCTTTATTGGCTATGGATTGACTATCCTCACATGGGGACATACTCTACACCAGGAAAAGAATTAAGCATAAGAATGTGAGTAAACTAATGCCACTATAATCCAGGAAATCATAGTGACCACAACCAAAAATTAAAAAGATCAAGGAGACAACAAAGTATAACAAGCTTAGAGAAAAGAGCCATATTGTCCTCTCACACTACCTATCCAGAATTTTGACCATACTCATTTGAAGTGTTGGGTGAGCTTGAATTCTCAGGATGATCTTGCAGTGATTCTTCCTCTTCTTTAATAGGATTTTCAATGGAAAAACTAGTAGACCGCAAACCACTTTGCCTGTGTAGATACCCTTGGAGCGCTGACCACCAAAGACGAAATAGATCTCTCCTTTCTCCTAGCAGGTAGTGGCACTGAGGTGACTTCAGGTGTCATCACCTTTTTTCCCTTTAAGGGGAAAACTTAAGCCCTTACATCTTGTAAATTGTGATCAAGCCTGGTAATCAGAAACCAAAGTCAGTAACTTAGCATGCAAAAATACAAAAGAGAATACCAATATATCATCTATGCAGTTTTGTTTGATTGTATTTTTTCAAAAAAGTTTAATTCAATGTGTTCTATCACCAAAGCTGAATATGAAATTTTGTGTAAGTAACTCATTCCAAAAAGACACGTTTCTTCTCTTTTATCAGTCTTTCTGATCTACTTATTTTCAGATGGTTTACTTTTTAGATTACTCTCTCTTTCCCTCAATCAAGAAAACTCATCAATGCAATTACTATAACCCCTATTTTTTTATCCAAGTTCAACACCATCTATTTTTGAAGTCCCACACTTTTTTCGCTGTCTTTTTAATGATCAAGTCCTTTGTTAATAGGATGATACATCAATGTTGGTTAATACATCAATTAAAAAAAAAACACTGCAAACTGAATATAACATCAACTAAAAAAAACAATGCTATCTCGGAAGTTGGAAATCGATTTAAGGAAGGACTTACCTCAGTTTCTCAAGTGGAACACAACCCAAATCAATGTTGCATATTGGACAGCATTCTAATTCCTCATCCGTAAGCTTATCATAAATGCACTTCCTGCAAACTGAATATAACCCAGTGAAAAGAAATAAAAAACTATTAGTTTAGTTGCCACACAAAACAAGCTTTGCTCAGAGCTAGTGAAGCAAACACTGAAAAAAAGTGCATGCAAAGTTATAAAATTAGACAAGCAATTAACTTCAAATGACACATAACAAAATTATTCCACAAATGCAGGAACCAGCAAAATAATATTATGCACACAGGCTACGCTTCCACGAATGTTTGTGTTGTGTTGTGCAATGTGCATGCAGTAAGACGAAGATTAATTGAAGCTTATTCAGGGATTTAGGAAGCAGATTTACCAAACAAACACTGTTGGCTGTAATCAAAAGCTCAAACACCTTTTCCACCTACTACACTAATGAAACAACACAACCGCTGAAAACTCGGTCAATGAAAGCTACAAAGTTTCTGATCAGCATTCATTCACATCCTCGTTCAGTTATAAAGAGAGGACCAAAGAGGAAAAAAAACATTTTTTTAGTGGACACGTTGAAGAAATAAGGGCTCACACATGTGAAGTTAAGCTGGTTTAAGTTGCTTTACTTGTCAAATTAACTAGAAAAAATGACAATAGCATCTAACGGATAGTAAAGAAATTGTAGCTTACAATAAATAATAAAATCTAGGTTGCTTTAATCTTCTGCAACCACACCTCCAGTGCCTAACGATATCTTTCTTGTCATTTTATTTATAAAGAAGATAGTTCCCAAGTGCAGTTTTATTCATAAAAATATACTTCTTTACTTTTAAGAACTGTAGTCTTTGAATCCATGAATAATCATCTCTTCTGTATGGTCCAGAATCACAAGTTGTCAGAATGCACCATAATTAACTGAAAAGAGAGTTTAAAGAGAAAGGGAACTTTGACCAAAATCTCGACCAATATGAAAAAAAAAAATGCTGAAGTACTGTTAAAGAAAAAAGATGATACCCAACAATTAACATCTTAACAACACAAAACATGTTAGATCTAAAATTACCTGAGGAATGCAAAAAAGCCCATGGAAGCTATAGGCACCGTTAGAATGTCCAAGTATTGCATTTAACACTGCAGTAACAAAGGCATCTCTCACTTAATTGTGGAATTACTGTATTCTAATTTGATGAATAGGATATATTCCCTTATATCACAGCATATAAATAACATTTACAAACTAGTAGTCAAATGAAATGAGTAGATTTATGTCGCAAAAATGTATAACTTGAAAATCAAGTACAAACTCCATTTCGCCCAATAACATGCAATCCAGTAGTAATACATTAGATATACCGAAGAAGTTATACTCACTTTGGCTAATAAGTCAAAGATACTCCTTGTTTCTTCAACCAAAGGTCTCCTTAAAGATATCTGATAAATCAATGAACACAAATTAGTACACATTCTATGACTGACTCATCCATGTCCCTTGCTAAAAAAAGAATTACTTTAACCTTACAATAGCATACACCAAACATGTAAATTTTTAAAAGAAAAGAAACAAGAAAGAAAGAAAAGAAATTGAACATGTTAAGGTTGAAGTAACGTGAAAAAGGGATTGAAAAATATGATGGACAACTGAAGAAACTAAAATGAACTCAGGTATTTGCTATGAAAGGAAACTTGATGATGAGAAATAACCAAATAATGATGAAATGATACAACTCATGTTTCTTGGTAACATTTAAGAAAACAAGTTAGAGACTAGTTCTCTGCAGACTCTGCAGAAACCAACTGATGCATTGACGTGACCATCGTACAAACAAAATAAATCAAAATGGAAACCTGAATGGTTGTGAAAACATTTATAAATTTAATTAGTATGTATTGATAACATAAATATTTTTTATATCAACAAATTATAAAATGTTATATCAAGACCCAATTTGCATGTCTCAGTGGCACAGTGAAATAATGGCGGATGTGAAATAAAGGAAAGAAAATCATTACCTGCAAATTGCAACAGTTACACTATATGATGTATGAGCAATTAAATTCAAGTAAAATGAACGCCTCCAATCCACGTCAATAGAAGTTTCATCAACTAAGTCGCTCAACTGGTTAAGGAACAAAATTATTTGGCATTACAATGAATCGACTACCAAATCCTACGTCAAAAGAGTTATTCAATAAGCCAAAAGGATTCTAGCAATTAGAAAATAGAATTGGTTTCACAAGGTAAATAATGTCATGACACATCATAAATAAAACACCTTCATGCTATCCATACCAGCAATTAAGCGCATTTAACGAATAACAGAAAGTAGAATAATCCTAGATCCTGATAGGCTCTTATACAAACTTGCATCTACTATAAACTCTAATATCATCTCAAAATTTTGAGTTAGGCCCAAATTCTAATATAGTAGCAGAACTTATCTTAGTGGGTGTTGTTAGACCTATTATATCACTTGTTATCAAACCGTTGTTGGAACACTCACAAATTTCAAACTCAAAATATTTAATCACCGATCAAAGGGGGTGTTAGAGATCCTATATTAACTAGTGATATGGCCAGAATAGTGTCTATAACTGTGGGAACAGTTGGACAACCCTGCCATCATGAACTAGCTTTTGTAGTTGTATTAACCCAAATCCAAATTATAAGAGCAACAAGTTTAAAAAATGACATTACATTAACATGCTTGTATGTTGTAAGCAAATTTGAAGTGTTTAACAGCTAAATATCCATGAACTCCATTGACACTCAAACACCTATGCCAACAGTTTTCACCTTTGATTGCAATGAAGGGGTAAAGGATCAATCTATTATAAATATTTTTCCAACATGGTTTTTCTCTTCTTGGGAGATGTAAATGAGTAAGACAGATAGACAAGTTAGAAACAAGCATCATATGTTTGAAAGACCCAGGAAAACAATTTAGCATATAGTGTGAAGAGCATTGACAACAAGCACTAGATACAGTTCGAACTTCAGTAGCACTCATATATATATATATATATATATATATATATATATATATATATATATATATATATAAAAGAAAGCTTCAATGGATTTTAATGTTGAATTTACCTTAGGTGCCCAACTGCGTACAAAATAAGGATCAACACTCTCTGTTTTATTGTTGGAACCAGAACCACTGGAACCCTGTAAGAAAACAAGACTTCTTAAAGATCAACAATATTGCTTCCAATCCAACTTTAAAACCAAAAAAGAAAGCATAAAGATAGTAATAATTCTAAATCATTATTACCAATTTTTCAACCTAAAAATTTGTAGGCATACCAATTTCCTGACAAAGAAAACAAGATCATCATCTTGGCGTCCCCTTGACTCCTTGCCACGGACGAAATACAAATCAAAGACATCGTGCCAAAATCTCATCCATTTCGATGTCAGAAGCATCTTGCTCAACAATTCATGCCTTAGGAACATAAATCAAAACAAAAATTGGATACAAATGAAACCACAAAAAAGAGAGAGAAAACAAGAGCACAAACGTGAGTGTGAAATTCAATGTACCTTGAGGGGGTTTCGCTTCCATCGCCAAGAATCTCTTCTCAATTGCTTTCTTGGTCCAGAAACTAATTTCAAAAACTTATATATATTTAAGTAAAAAAAAAGATTTATCTTTATATATATTTAATAACAATAATTAAAATTATCTTTATATATATTTAATAATAACTCATATTATTTATTTATTAGAATTATCTTTACGTTTTTTATACTGGCTTCAAAGTAAAAAAAAAAAAAAAAAAAAAAAAAAAAAAAAAAACAGATGGGAGGAGTTAGTGTAATTCATGAAACGGAAACGAACCGAGAGAAACCTAAATCTTTAAAAGAAGAGAAACAAGAAGGAAAAAAGAAAAAAAATTGAACATGTTAAGATTGAAATAGTGAAAACGGAAACAAACCGAGAGAAATACTGCCATTGTTTCTAGAAAGAGTGCTCAAGAGTTCCTAGTCAAGAATATATAACAAATGTTAACATGCTTGAATGAAAAATTTTAAAAGACATATTTTGAGAGATATAACAATATTAAAATAAAGATAAAATGTGAGAAAAGAAATGGGAGAATAGATTCTTTAAAATCTATAATCGTAATAATTTTAAAATATAGGAATAAATAAATAAAATTAATCTTTCAATTATAAATGATTGAAATAAATCTTAGAGGTTAGATAAATAATAAAAAGTATTTTTTTAATATAATATTAGGAAAAGAGAAAAATGGTTATTTATTAATAAAATATTTTGTATAACTAAATTAATCAAAATAATTACTAACTGACACAAAAAACATGTCTTATATGTTCGTGTTTATATATTTATGTGATTAAATTTAACTAGGAGAAGATAAAAAAATGTTTAATAAGAAAATAAAAAAAGTGAATAATATATGCTCAATTTAAAATATTGATAATTTAATTTTTTAAATAAATTTTTAAAAAATAATAATAAAATTAATATATAAGTGAATTGTGATGGATAAAATATTTTATAAAATTAAAATTAAAATATTTTAAATTTTATAAAATATAATATAATAAAATAATAATAATTAAAATCTGAAAGTATAATAAATAATTTTATAAATTTAAAATAATTATTTTTTTAATAAAATTGAAGATAAGAATAATTAATTGAATGATGATAAACTTGTTAATTTTAATAATAATTAGAAAATGCCCAAATAAGTAACACTAACCATTATTATATATATTAATTATTATGTAACAAAAGGAAGTATTACTACACGACATAAAAAGGTAAATTCTACCTCGTTAAATAAGTAGTACTAACCATTATTATATATATTAATTATTATGTAACTTTTTTATATTTTAAAATTATTAAAAAATAGAACCGTGCAGTGTTATCAAACAGTAGATATTATAATATAAAGTTGAAGTATCAAATGTAATTGATAAAATAGGGTACCTAATTGTTATAATAAACCCTCTCTTTTTTTTTCTTTTTTATTTTATTGTTTCTCTTTAAGGCCTTTACAAGTTATTTCTTATTTAAATTTACTCATTAAATTTTGTTTCATTTTATCTCCGTCACCCATTTTTGTATTTCATTCCCTCCTCACTAGTAACTAACTAGAGGTAAGAGAAGGACGGATTATGTTTTTATTAGACTCTGATATATTTTAAAATTCAAAACAAATTCGATAATAATAGAATAAATTAATATGAGATTAAATTGACCCCAAAAACAAAGAAAAATTCTATTTAAATTTCTGTTTTTTAATCTTTTAAAGTTAATTTTTTTATACTAGTATCATTACTTTTTCATATCATTATTCTCATCTTTATAAGATTTGAACTTAATTCTCTTAATTATATAAGGGTACTTATTATTTATAACAGTCTCCTTTATCTTTTTATTTTAGCTTTGATATTTTATCAAGTTTCTTTGTCTTTTTTCAAGAAAAAATATCACAGAAGAATTTAATCACGCTATCATCCAATTATAAATTAGATTTTATATATTCTTTTTAAAAAATTTATCTATCATGATTAATCAATCTACTTTTATACTATAAGCGCATGAATATTTTTCTTGTTTATCTCAAAAAAGAGTTCACTTATTATTAAAGTCTTGCATAATAATGGAAAATTGAATTTTTTTTAGAGGTGTTAAGTAGAGTTTATTTTGAGTTGCGTAATTATTATTATAATTTTTTATATTTATATTTAATTTTTATGATTAAAAGAAAAATTCAACTTTATCATATAAAATGTGTATATAATTATTAAAAAAAAAAAAGATAAAGCTTATTCTTGTAACCTTCACACATCAAAATATTGTCTACAATTATGTCAGTTAAAAGATATCCTTAGCACATCGCTTTGCAAAGAGTTTGGCAGCACTTTATAACTGGGATCAAGGTCTTTCTTTTCGATGAAAATATTTCTTTTCGATGAAAATATATTGTCAACTTCACACATCAAATTCGCAACTGATGTTTTGTTCTAGCCAAGTTGCTCCAAAAGTTATGTCCATCTTACTATGTATGAAGCTGCTTCTTTTGCAAAATTAGGCCATTTTTAGAGAACTTTCGCACACACTCCCACATACATGATCAGATCCATTCTCAGATTGTTCATTGTGATAATGCATGTAACGATTTTTTAGTCATTATAGACACATTAAACATGGAAAATGAACATTCATAAACATTATTTCAACACATCATGATTTGTGAAACTAGTTTCCTTTCCGGGAGGGACGTTGCTTTTATTATTAATACTTAAAACAGTGATCATGTCATTTTATTAAGTTTTAATAGGAGTTAATTAATTATCATGATCTGTAAAGGATTGATACACATCATTGTTACGGAACCAAAAAAGATATCCTAACTTGAAAGTTATATATATGCGATTGTTCACAAAAAGAAAAGGATGTGACCCCTGTGATAACATGAAAGTTATATATTATTGTCTATAATATATATATATATATATATATATATATATATATATATATATATATATATTCATGCTTATGATGATTGCTATGACCTATGTGAGATAGATATGTGTTTCAACTTAGTAATCATAAGAAGATATACCACATCAAGTGAAGATCATATCATATCACATATTGTACTTGTGCTACAAAGTGTGCTTAACAAAGTGTATACATATAATGGATGCCCCAACAAAACATACCTGTCTGAATATATATATATATATATATATATATATATATATATATATATATATATATATATATATATGAGAAATTAATTTTTATGATAATAAAATTTTTTATACGATGAAAAGAAACAAAAATATAAGATTATAAGCAAACTAATATATAAATAATACAAATATTTATGAGAATTTTATACCTTAAATTTATGTGCATTGACCACGCATAAAAACATAATAATTTGCATTCCTTGGAATTAATTGATAATTTTTTTTAATTGATAATTTTTTAAAAAATTGCTCAGTGAAGATGATGTATAAGTTTTCATTAACCTTTCACACCTATATTTAGTTTTCAGAATTTGGACTCGAGAATCTTGAGGTGTGAAGTCTAACATCGCCTAAAGATATGGTCTGATTTAGTTATATAAAATGTAAATCTCAGCTTATAAGCCGGTTTGTAAAGTTGAATTAGGTCCATCACTTAGAGTCTTTCCTAGGATCGATGAAGATATTGAGTCATCCGTTGTCGGACTGATATTGGAACAACCGTTTGAATAGTCTCCATATTCGAGAAGTCCAGTCCTAGGACCTCTAATATTGTGTTTTAGGTAACTAACTTGTGATGCCTTAGAATTGAGTAAATTGTTCTTTAATACATATGGAATAATTCATTCCTTTCACACATTTTAACAAAATAAATAGCTATTTAATCTAACGCATCATGTTTTTATTAACTAATTAATTATTTCCGAAAAGTTATTTAATTATAAATGATTATTAAGATAAATGTACACTCTTTGTAACAATGATTATCTCCGCAATGCTTAACATGTTCAATAGTATTCGTGCTCATGTTCTTATCCAGGTGATATTGCAAATACAAGTACCATTTTAGTTCTTGTAACTGATGTTTATTAGATTGTCATGTTCTCATTGTGTTTTATTCATTTCTGAAAAAGATTTTGTTAAGGACGACGACTCAAAGCAGATGAACGACATTGAACAGAAGGTTGAGAAGTCTCAGGTCTTTGTCCTCCTCGATCGAGATTTTGAAACTATCTGAAAGATACAGTCTGTACAGTATGTTGATTGGTGCCGAACCAGGAATATCTAGTACCAATTCTAACCTCTAATCTTGTGTTATAGATAACTACCAATTCTGTACGCTTATATTTTTTTGTAAGCTTATTTTTTTTGTTGGCATATAACTTGTAATGCCTTAGAATTGAGTCAAGTGCTCTTTCCATACAAACAGAATAATTCATTCCTTTCACACGTTTCAGAAAAAAAAATAGATATCTAATTTATCGTATCACACTTTTACTAACGAATTATTTCCACAAAGTTATAGAAATGGTTATTAAGATAAACCTGCACTAAGATAAATCTGCACTCTCTGTAACCGTAATTATCTCTGTAATGCTAAACATGCTCAATTGTATTCATGCTCATATTCTTGTCCTGGTGATAGTGCTATTGATAGCACATGGACGACATTGAGCAGACGGTTGAAAAGTTTCATACCTTTCTCTCGGATGGAGATTTCAAAACTATTCGAAAGCTACCGTCTTTAAAGTTTTTTTATGATGCCGAAGGAATATGTGGTACCAATTTTGTGCTCTAAGTTTCAACTTTTCTTTGTTTATGCATAATTTAACTCATTCTTTTTTCTGTACAGTTTTGTCATATCATAATTTTCCTACTAACAATCTTAGTTAGAGGACATTTTTTTAGCCTAAGCAAAATGACACTGAATCATGCTTCATGGGATGTACAGGTAATGAAACCAGTAAAATTCTACCCTTTAATCTTGTGTTTTAGGTAATGATTTTTTTGTACGTTCTTTTCTTTCCTTGTTGGCATATAACTTGTTGTGCCTTAGAATTTTCAGCAATGTTTTCAATTGAGTCAAATGTTCTTTCCATCCAGACAGAATAATTCATTTCTTTCAGATCTTTTAGCAAAAAAAAATAGTTATCTAATATACGCTTTTACTAACGAATTATTTCCGCAAAGTTATTTGATTATAAATGATTATTAAGAGAAATGGTTATTAAGATAAATGTGCACTCTTTGTAACAGTGATTATCTCTGCAATGCTTAACATGCTCAACAGTATTTGTGTTCATGTTCTTTTCTTATGATGACGCAAATACAGGTATCATTATAGTTCTTGCAATTAATTTTTATTACATTGTAATGTTTTCATTGTGTTTCATTCATCTCCGGAGAAGATATTGTTCAAGCATGTTGCAGAGCAAACAGTTGACAAGTCACAAGTCGGAACTATTCGAAAGATACAGTTTGTAAAGTTTTTAATGGTGTCGAATGAGGAACATTTGGTACTAATTTTGTGTTATAAGTTTCAACTTTCCTTTGTTTATGCATAACTTATTTTTGTTTTTTTTTTAAGATTATGTTGGTTGGAGGACATTTTTTAGCCTGCACACAAAATGACATTGAGTCATGCTTCAAGGAATGTACTGGTAATGAATCCAGTACAATTCTAACCTCTAATCTTTGTGTTTTAGGTAACTTCATTTGCTCACTTATTTTTTTTTTTTGTAAGTTTAATTATTTTTTGTACGTTCTTTACTTGTTGACATGTAACTTCTGATGTCTTAGAATTTTCAGCACAGTTATCAGTTGAGTGGAAGTGATCTTTCCTTCCAAACGGAATAGTTCATTCCTTTCACATTTTTCAGCAAAAAAAAAAATACTTTAACTAATTAATTATTTTTATTATATTGTCATGTTCTCAGTGTGTTTCATTCATTTCTGGAAAAGATTTTGCTCATGGACTAAGCCGAGCATATGGACGACATTGTGCAAACGGTTGAGAAGTCTCACATCTTCGTTCTCCCGAATGGATATTTTTGAATTATCTGAAAGCTACAGTGTGTACAACAGTTTGTTGATAGATGGTGCTGAACTGGAAACATCTGGTATAAGTTCTGTTATCTAAGTTTTTAATTTCCTTTGTTTGTGCATATTTTGGTTTAAGGAGATTTTTTTAACTTGAGCGAAATGATACGAGTCATGCTCCAAGGGATGTACTCGTAATAAAACCAGTAAAATTCTGCCCTATCTTGTGTTCTATACAACTTCCTTTGCTCCATTATTCTTGTATACTATGTAACTTCCTTTGTTCTTTATTCTTTCCATCCAGACAGAATAATTCATTCCTTCCACACTTTTCAGAAATAAAAAAAATAGCTATCAATCTATGGTATCACGATTTTACTAACTAATTATTTTCGTAAGTTATTAGATTATAAATAGTTATTAAGATAAATCTGCAGTAACGGTTCGTGTTCATGTTCTTGTCCTGGTGATAGCGCTATTAATAGCACAAATACAGATACAATTCTAGTTTTGTAACTAGTTTTTATTACTTTATCATGTTCTCAATGTGTTTCATTCGTTTCCGTAAAAGATTTTGTTCAAAGATGACGTAGAACAGATGCACGACTTTGAGCAGATGGTTGAGAAGTCCTAGGTCTTCGTCCTCATGGATGGAGATTTTGGAACTATGCAAAATATACAGTTTGTACAGTATGTTGATGGTGTAGAATAAGGAACATCTTATTCCAATTTTGTGCTCTAAGTTTCTTGTTTTCTTTGTTTGTGCATAATTTAACTAGTTCCTTTTGTTGTACAGAGTAAAATGACACTGAGTCATACTTCAAGGGATGTACTGGTAATGAAACCATGAAAAATTCTACCCTCTAATCTTATGTTTTCGGTAACTTACTTTCCTCACTTATTTTTTCTTGTACGTTCTTTCCTTATTGGTATAGGTATATAACCTGTGATGTCTTAGAATTTTCAGCACAGTTTTCAACTGAGTCAAGTGCTTTTTCCATCCAAATTGAATATATCATTCCTTTTGCACCTTTCACATTTTTACTAACTAATTATTTCCAGAGTTATTTGATTATAAATGGTTATTAAGATAAATCTGCACTCTTTGTAACAGTAATTATCTCCGCAATGCTTAGCATACTCAATGGTATTTATGCTCATGTTCTTGCCCGAGTGATAGCGCTATTGATAGCGCAAATACAAGTACAATTTTAGTTCTTACAACTAGTTTTTATTATATTGTCATGTTCTCAATGTGTTTCATTTATTTCTGGAAAAGATTTTGTCTAAAGATGACTTAGAGCAGATTGACGACATTGAGTAAACGGTCGAGAAGTATCAGATCTTTGTCCTTCCGGATAAAAATTTAAGAACTATGCAAAAGATACATTTTATACAGATTACTGATTGTACCTAACTAGGAACATCTGGTTCCAATTCTGTATTCTAAGTTTCTATTTTCCTTTGTCTGTGCATAATTTAACTCATTTTTTTTTTTTGGTACAGTTGTGTCATATCATAATTTTCCTATTAACAATCTTGGTTGGAGGAGATTTTTTAGCTTGAGCAGAATGGCATTGAGTCATGCTTCAAGGAATCTACTTCAATGAAACCAGTAAAATTCTATCCTCTAAATTTGCGCTTTAGGTAACTTATTTTTTGGTTAGTTTATTTTTTTTTACGTTTTTTTCTTGTTGGCATATAACTTGTGAATTGTGATGCTTTAGAATTTCCAGCACAGTTTTCAGTTGAGTCAAGTGAACTTTCCATCCAGACAGAATATTTCATTCCTTGCACAGTTTTCTAGATAGAATAGTTCATTCCTTTCACACCTTCAGCAAAAAAGAAAATAGTTATTTATTCTATAATGTCACCCTTTTACTAATTAATTATTTCTGCAAAATTATTTGATTATAAATGGTTATTAAGATAAATCTGCACTTTTTGTAACAGTGATTATCCCCGCAATGTTTAACATGTTCAATAGTATTCGTGTTCATGTTCTTGGCCTGGTAATAACACAAATACAAGTACATTCTAGTTTTTGCAACTAGTCTTTATTACATTGTCATCTTCTTAGTGTGTTTCATTCATTTTTGGAAAAGATATTGTTTAAGGACGATGCAGAACAGATAGATGACATGGAGTAGATGGTTGAGAAGCCTCAGTCGTCCTCTCGTATGGAGATTTTGGAAATATTCGAAATTGTTGATGGTGTCGAACGAGGAACATCTGATATCAATTTTGTATAAGTTTCTACTTTGCTTTGTTTGTGCATAATTTAACTTATTCTTACTAATATTCTTGGTTAGAGGAAATTTTGTAGTCTGAGCAGAATGGCACTGAGTCATGGTTCAGGGAATGTACTAGTAATGAAACCAGTAAAATTCTACTATCTAATCTTTGTATGTTAGGTAACTTTATTTTTTTATATGTTCTTTCCTTGTCTGTATATAATTTGTGATACCTTAAAATTTTCAATTGAGTGAAATAATCTTCTCATCCGAGAGGAATAATTCATTCCTTTCACACTTTATAACAAAAAAAAATAATTATCTAGCCTATCTTATCACTTTCTACTAATTATTTCTGAAAAAAAAAAATTATCTCAGCAATGTTTATTGGTATTCAAGCAATTGGGAATGCCAAAACTTAGGGAGAGTTTGACTTTTCTAAACGAATTTAATATCTCTTCCCAAAAGAAAAACATATATCTACTCATCTTTAAAAAACCATATATCTAATCATCTTTCCATTAAAAATTCAAAGAAACTGATTGCAGAATTATGCTAAAATGAGTGATTTTAATATGTAAGGTATAAAATAAATATTTTTTACAAAATTAAATTTATAATAAATAAAAAAATTTAATATTTAAATTTGTGCTTTAAAAATTAAACTGATAATTAAAATGGTGAAAATATTATCTAACAGTTTATTGATTGATCAACTGCACTTGAGTATAATTAAATGATACTTTTTAAAAAATCATATAATATTTGAAGTAATGAAATGATGCAAAATTATAAGAAATTAAGATATAAAATTATAAATAAAAATAAATGATGTTATTATATGTTCTAAATGATAAAATAATCATAGTAATAATGATAATTGGAAAAACAATTTATATTTATGTTAATACTTCAATTTATGTTTTTATTTATCTTAAGAGGGGTTTATATTAAATTAAAATAATAAAATATTTAAAATTAGTAAATGGGGAAAATCTGAAACGTATTCAAGCCAGTCTTATACGTTGATTTTGAACTAACTCTTTACCAATTCTAAGATAAGTGTGTTTTTTAGGAGTTAACACACTATTCATTGGGATAATTTCCAATCAAAATAGTACATGTTACCAGTTTTATAATTATTTTTACTGGTTTTTAACCATTCTCACCAGATCTAGTCCAAATCCCACTCGGATTGGTCAAAAAACTAAACAATTGTAGTGTATAAATTATATATTTTATTTATAATGAAGAATTAATGTTAGTGTAAAATTATTTTTTAATTATTAATCATTTTTAATAAAATATTGGTATTTAATTTAAAGATAGAAACAAACGAAGATAGATTAAAAAATATAGACAAGTAAAAGAAACAAATATACACATATAAAAATGATAATTGAAAAAGATGAACACTTGTTCTGAGAAATAATTCTCACAGCCCACGTAGGCCCATTATTAATAATGTGACTTTCAGTATTCGAGTTTTCTTCTGATCCAACAGCACAGACTCTTTCCAGATTCAAAAATATCCCAATTCAACCAAAAACAAAAACATCTCAATTCACCAAAAGAATATATTTTTGGTAAACACCCAACAAATTAACAAAATACATTGTTTCGCCAAAACCTAGCTTTTGCTTCATGTCTTATCTCAACATAGTTTTTCTTTTCAATAAATTAACAAAAATAACATGACTTTTTAAAAAAAAAAAAAAAAGAGGCCGATTCCACAAGCACTTATGAAAGTTTCTTGCCTAAAGTGAAGATCAAATACATGATTCTATGATAATAAATAGATTTTCTCTACAATATGAGAACATGTAATACCTAATCACTGACTCAATATTTAAGTCAAGGCATATATTGTTCTGTTAAAAAAAACAACCAATAGAAATATGTCTCAGTTGAATTAAATTTAGCTAGTAGATATTTTTTAAAAGGATTAAATAAAAACAAAATTGAACAAGTAAGAACATAATAAAAATATCCAAATCTAGTAAGAAATTTTTGTACAGTTAATTTCATCCAATAGTTAGAAAAAAACAACTCTTCCATATATAACAAATTCAAGAGCTCATTTTCAGAATGAGATGACCTTGTGTACTACCTTTCTTGTAGCCACATGTTTCATTTCTATTAAATTACAAAAAAAAAAAAAATCCCTTAATTTATTAATCTACCAACTTTGTGTAAGTAGAATTTTCCAAATTTTTATGAGAAATCCAATCCTGAAGCCTGTGTATCTATGATGAGTGTGACAGTGCAAATGTACAAAAGATTGTGTGTGTTGTTGAATGGCCCACGCCATTGACCAAAATTTAGTGGCACTGTCCCCAACCACTATTGTTCAAACATGGGCTATGGCCTTACGCAAGTTATGGTGGTCCTTCACTCTTTCAATCATTAATTTCTAGGTCCATTACTAAGACAGCCCATAACTTGAACCTATAAAGAACCAAAACTATGCCAATTTGCCTAATATGTTGCAACTTTTCCTTCCATTGGGACAATTTTTAATTTGGTAATGAAAAAGTCAACTGAGTACACTCTCCAATTAATGCTTCCATATTATGAATTGAGAAGTAGTGATAAATTGAGAATATCTTAGTTGGTCTCAGTCATGGATTTGAATGTGTTCATCAGGATTTTTTCTTTTTTTGGCCAATACTCTTTCATCACAATTTTCCTTCTACTTTTTTTTTAATTAATCCCCTTCATGTGTCTAATTGGGAGAGGAGAATTGACACAAACACATTAGTACTATTTATTTTATCGGTTAAAATTTGTCAAAAATTATAAAATTACAAGAGATAAAATAAATTAAAAATTATATAAAATTTGATTTATGATGAGATAATAATACAAAATTGTTTTGTATATTGTTAATGTATAACTATCAAACTTAAATTATAAATGAGACTTATTAAATAATGGAAGAGAGTAGTTAGACGTCATAAGAAAATTCTTCCGCTAATCTCAAAGGTTGAGTTTTGACATAAAGAAAGTCCTGTTAATAATACTAGATTTATTATACTTGAGAAAACTTCATTTTCACAGTGAGAAATTATGTATGTTATTATAATAATTAAAAATATCATAGTTCTTGAGGTGGTCAATCAAAGAAAAGCATGTTCCATTTTGTTTATTCTACATAACAGATACACTAGCTGATTAAGAAAACAAAAACATATATTTTTTGGTGAATCAAAAGAATAGTTTATATTTATATTTATTATGGTATGATTAAACATAGAAATATTTAATATTCATATTAAACAATTGTGAAACCGATGTTGATAAGACTATAGAAACTAGAAAGAAGAAGATATTATAGCTTTCAAATGTAAAAAAGTTTAGGATAAAATGTCCCCTATCCACCCTCCCAACACAAAAAAAGGTTGCTTCTGGTACATGAGTTATGACTTATAAACATTTGGACAGGCTCTAACCAGTGAATGTGGTACATGAGTTGTGCTACTAGTGTTATAAATAATTTTGAACCGATCTAATTAATTATAACAATTCACAACAAATCAGAAGACATGCTAATATGACTATATGAGAGACTTATATAATATTACTAAAACACTTAGGCTTATATTTGTAAGGATGGTGTACTAAATTACATTTGACTTCTTTATAATAAGAAAGTCTATCTATTATTACTTTAAATTAGGTTACAATGTTTTAATAATTTATTAACTTAAATTAAGGGTAAGAGATTTTTCTTTTAATGTTTTATATTTACTTAAAGTTGGTGAAATTGATATATAAGTGAAGATTCGGACTATCTACACCTAAACAAAAAATACTATGAAACTTTACTGTTTTCTATTTTCTGGATTAATTTTCATATTTTCTTATCAACTTAAGTGGAGGAAATAGAATTCAACTTGCAGAAAAAAATTAGTGTATAAGTCATATACGACTCTAATGATTTTAGTTAAAAGAACCGAAGCTCATTTATTAAGAAATTTTACTGTATGACTCTAATGCATATGTTCCCCAATTAAATATATAAATTTTCAAAGAAAATTTATGAATATAAATCTTTTATCTAAATAATTTTTCTTTAAAGTGAGTGATTAATATGTTCTTATTTTAGTTTAAATATACTTAATTAATTTAAGAGCGAATCGCAATCTTAATAAACTAAAATTTGAATTATAAAACTAAATCTTGAAACCAAGTCTTAGGTAGTTAAAGTTTTTTTTTTATAGATACACGTTAAATTTTATAAGTTCATTGATATAAAATCTCCTCTAAAATATACCACATCTCATCTTAATCACCAGGTTTCAAAAATATATTCCTTAGTTTGAATATGTATAATTTTAAAATTAATTTTAATTGTGACACAGTCAATAAAAAATCTATTAATTACCTATTGAAATCCATCACCTATATTACAAAACTGAATTCTCGACATTAATTTTTTAATTCACATGTCTTAAAAGTCTTTTGGTAACGAGTATCGTAGTCTATTAGTTAATTCTAATTAATAATTTAAAATAATTATAAAATATCCTCCTAAATATCATGTATCAACTGAAATTGATAATAACCACCATATTTTAAAACTTTTTAAAAATATATTCTAATTTTATTTGTGTATAATTTTATAATTATTTTCTATTTTAAAATTTAAAAAATATATTAATTTATATTAATTATATTATAAAATTAGAGCGATTTATAGAAGCTAAATCTTCATAATTTGACAAAAGAAAAATTTTGAAATTCATTATTTTTTTCTCTTTATCAATAATTACAAAATCTTATCCTAAATATCATATATCATCTAAATAATAATAAACGTCGTATTTTAACTTTTAAAAATATATACTTATATATATATATATATATATATATATATATATATATATATATATAAGATTTAAAATTAAATTTTATTTCAAAACTGTCAACCACAATTGACCACGATTGAAGCATTAAACTTCCGGTGATTTCAACTTATATTTTACATTAAATGTCCTATTTTTATATTTAATTTAATTATTATTATTTTATTAATAAAAGTTTTTATATTAATATATGTTTTATTTTTTAAAATATAAGTAACTAAAAAATTCACGTAGCTTTAAAAAAAAAAAACCACATACCTGTGAATCTTTAATAACTTATTTAAAATCTAACGAGTACAGAAATCATTATAATATAACATGACTCTAAGATAAAATTTACAAGAATTGTATACTAAAATATATCATTAAAAGAGTATATTAGATACTAAATATACTTGACAAAGTCTCACTTCACTTAATGATTAGATAAAACTAAAAATTACAGATAACGTAAAATAAACTAAAACTCCCATTTAGTTAAATTGTAAGTTGTTTGTCCCAATAAAGTGTGAACACATCTCATTTTGGTTTCTAGATGATGTCAATAAACCCTTATAATATGTGCCAGTTCTTCATTGAAACCACGAAGAGGAATCCCACTTTAACACGTCTTTTCCAAACAAGGAATTCCAACATAGAGTGTGCAAGTGCAGCGTACATGGCATGAATGAATTGATGATGATGATGATGGATGGATGCATGAATTTTACTCATCATCATCATTTATATTCTATAGTGCTAGGTCTATTGGGACTAATGGTGTCTCCTTGACTTTGTTTTGTAGAGATGTTAAAAATGATTAATATCTACCAATGTTCTCACATAACTTGCCAATGATAAATATACAAGTGAATGTGATATGATCCAAGATAAAAGTCAAACGAGAAATAGCAAAAGGTTAAAGAAAAAAGAAGAAAAGGAAAAAAGCTGGTTTTGCAAATCAATCTTTTAAGTAGATCAATGCTTTTGCAAACACAATGATGAACCATCATGCTTCTGTTCATTTTTAGTGTAAAGGGATGCCCTAAAACTCATTATACACAGTTACCTTGTTGTTAGTGATTATATCTACTCAAGTGTACCAACATTATGATAATTCAAATAAAAATTTGAGTTTGATTAATTTCTTAAAAACATACTTCTAATTTAAACTTTATATAAAGTGGGTGACATTTTTTAAGCAAAAAGACTTAACAACTTATTCAAGTGTTACTTCTTTTTTACTTAGTGTTCACAATTAGTCATGAAATTGTCAACGACGCTGATGTATACTTTGATTCTGGAACAGAAAAGTAGATTACGTTTAAAGGTACGATTCATTTAGTTTTTGGACTATGAATCTTAAATATTGACTATTCTATATGATGAAGCCGAAAGAGGAGTGAAAACAATATAATAAAAACATGGAGTCTTTTCTAGTTTACGCACATGTATATTATAATCATGGTAGGTTCACACTTCAAATTAGAGATCATGAATTAATTAAAATAAGATAAATCCATATAGATTAGCCAATTGCAATATAACCAATGTGATAACCGATAAGGATGATGAAAATTGCATGAATAGATTATTTAATTTCCTTAATTATGATCCCGAATCATTGCAAAGATTTTTTCTGAAATCATCAAAATATATATATTCGTCATGAATTTATGGATTACAAAGATGTACGAAGATATTTAATTTTCTTATTTTAAGAAAAAGCAAGTCATCAACGTCCTTGAGTGCCTAACTAAAACTCAATTTTTGTTTTCTTCACATCAATGCATTCTTTTATTTATATTATTATTATATTTGTTTAATTATTGAAGTTTATGAAGTGTAAACTACACGTTAAGAATTTAAACCGTTACTGTGTGACCCTTTGTTCAAGTTTGGAATGTTTCAGTTTTCAACTCAATTTTCCAGTCTCTTCTTGATAAGTCTCAACCCTGATGAGGTTACTGTAGGCAAGAATTCTCAATCATTATTGAAGTGGCTTTTTCGTCGCATGTAATCAGAAAATGATATTTGTACGTCAGAATATATACCTACGGCACTTATAATACTAAATAAATGATATGATAAAAAAATAGTTTAAATTTATGTACCTTTGTACCATTGATCCATCATTATAAGTACAGTATTTTTTATAATTTTTATAAAAGCCAACAATATTTTATCATTTGTTAATTTATAACGAAATGACAATCTAAATTTATTTTATACTATAGGATATACATAGACATATTTTATAAGAAAATTATATGCAAATGAGTTTAATTTTAACGTGTTTCGAAGATTATGGTATGGGTGGTAAGTATGACTTAAAGATACCTGATATAAGTTCAATAATTTTATTGCAGAATGTGAAGCTGAAAATACTGTATAACAAAAGTCACAGCGCAAAAATTTTACTTAGTGTGTTTTAAATATACACAACATCGATAGAAGATTTATTTTGTTTTAAATTATATTTAAAAGAAATGTATTTGATGATAACTCTTAGAAACTTAAATTCTTTTTAGAAGTGTGAAGACTTTATTAATATCCACACTCAGATTAATCTCAATGGTCAATTCTTTTAGCAGAATAAAATTTGGTGTTTTGTAAATTAGAAAGAAGATGAGAGTATTCTATTTTCTGCATAGACCATGTCTCTTATTTATATCTTCCCAAGATATTTATACTTTTTATCAACAGAAAATAATTAGGAATATTATCTCATTATATATTTTAAATTTAAATCAAGTATATTATGTTATCCTTTTAATTTATTTAAACTTAAAATCAGTTTTCCTACTAGATAGGAGATAATTAAGGATATTATATTATTATATTTTTTAAATTAAGATCAAGGATAGATTAATTAATACTAAATTAAATTAATATATTAATTAAGATAAACATATAGCACCACTGATATAGTATAAATAATGTTTCATTTCCGATAACTATTAAAAAAATAGAACAATAATTTCTTCAATTGTTGTAATTCTAGTTTAATTTTAGAATATAACAATAGTGTGAAACTCTAATAAGTCAACTTATAATTATTAAAAAAAATTATTTATTCTTTTATTTAATTTTTCTGAATAAGATATAATTTTATACTCAGAATTTAAACTCATCTCGAAGAATTGATAGATTTTTTTTTTATTAATTATTAATTATACGAGCATCTAATTATATACAATCTCCTTTCAACAAATGCTTTAAAACATAAGATGTAAATCAAAATATAATAAATAACATATTAATTACTATGATAATAAAATCAAAAAATTCATTAAATATCTTATTAAAAAAAATTCATTGATAATTTATAAAAAATATATATAAAAAATATCAAAATCACTTCAACAACCAAACTAATTTATATATATGTCATGTTTATAATAAATAAGATCTTTTAATATTTATCCAATAAATATTTCTAAATATATATTGTTCTATTTATATTATTAATATTATACATATAATATTATGATAAATATAATTTAAATTAAAATTATAAATATTTATTTTTTATTATCATAATCTCAAAGATATTAACTTTCTATCGATATGAAAAAAATAAACAATCATATTTTATTTAAAATTAAAATGGATAATGTGATTGATCATATCTTGACTATAAGTATTTATCTCTAATCCAATATAATAAACTTCAATAGAATAAAAATTACTAATTAATTTTTAACCCAATGAGTGGATATGGATTAAACAGAACACTAATAATCTGTTTGAATTGAGAACATACGTATAATATATGTCCAAATCATAAGTAATTTTCCCTAGTTATAATTATTTATAATTCGGATTCTTATTTCTACAAGTTGGATATGGATAATGATAGTAAAAATCAATTATTTTTACATCAATTTTGACGTAATTTAATATTAAGCATGAAAGTTTGATGGATAATCAAATATGCACTTAATTAATTCCTAGACTATTTCTTTGACAATAACTGTCTATCAGAGAAAGAAAGTGATGTGGGAAAGATTAGAACTCAATAATAATAATATTAATAACCACTAATACAATTTGCAATGAATTTTAAACAATTTAATACATGGACTAGTTACCCGTTGTAAATATACCAATAATAAGCAGGTCAACCCAGAGGTAAGTGGTAGCAAGGGGAAATAAGGTCACCTTAGATTCATAATTTGAAAAGTCTCCAAAGTTTCCATTGTTTTTTATGGGGTTAACTACTTAACTATTCAAGTGTTTCTCAAACATGGTTTTTTTGTGTCCCACCAATTTCTCTATAAGAGATCACATGCATAGAATAATGGTTGAAGCCGTGCAATCAAGAACATAAACATTTTTGGAAATAAATTGTGAGTGTAGAGTTAGCAAGATATATATAGATATAGATCATGCAAGTTGCACATAACTCCCACTTTATTGGCACACTGTGTTAATGTACAAGAGAGGAATACTTACCACACATTAAGCAAGTGGCAAATTCAATTGTCCTGTCAGAGAATATAGTGCACTTATTATTTGCCCTATTAAGTCACCATATCCATGTGCTATTCCTTATCCGGTTCTTTTGGGCACTGTCCCTAATCACAACACACACGTTTAATTCTTATTGTGCCATCAAGTTTATGCTTATCCAGAACCTCTATGTTTATGTTCTAAATTCATTCCAGATGTCAACTTAAATTGACAAGTAAAATATATTTCCTTTCAACTTGCATTATCTTTCATATTATTGCTACAAAATACAAATAGAAACTTGTTATATTCTCAGGTGCCAGTAAATGGCCTCAAATATTGGAAAAGTAATTAAAAGAAGAAAGACAATATACTTGCTGAAGGTATATATGTTTATTTTAAATTTGATATATTGGTATTTTAATTAATGAAAAATCACGCTGATAAAAAAATTAATGAAAAATTATTTTTAAATATTATTTTTTTAATAAAAATAATGAAATTTAGCAACTTTTAATTATATGATAATCATTATTAAATATCAGTAAAAATAAATATTTATATTATCACTGCATTCAAATTGAATTCGCAAAAAATATTTTTTGCAAATTAATTAGTTAAAAATATTTGATAAATTTGATGTAAAATAATAAAAACAAACATAAATAAAAGATTATATATGTAACTATAGCATATCAATAATATTTAAAGCATCAATCCACTCATTAAATTCGCATTCAATTTGATGAGAGTTGCTTTACAAAGAAAAGTCCCTAATTTTATTTTGAGAATATTTTGTCTATGTTCATCATTCATAAGCCTGTCGATGAAAATCTCTTCAATAGTTTATCCTCTTGTGTTCTTAATAATTAGTATTAACGACTTATAAACTTGTCTAAAGAGATAAATTCAAGTTTATCTAAGGCTCATCATGTTGTCGTAAGAGTAAGACACCAAACATAATGCCGATGAGAGACCTTTCACAAACACATTTTTTGCTAGCTATTTTTGTTTCCTAACGTTCAAATTGCATTCGGCCATTTCTCAATAATGATATTTGTTTTCTCTGACGTGTAAGTGAAATAATTTAGTTTTTAAAAACTAAAAAATAACAAAATTATTTTTACAAGTATAATAAATCTTGAAAAATATCATTATTTTGGTTCCTACATATATCATTTATTTTTATTATAAAATTTAATTCAAGACGAGAATAAGTGATTAAATTAAGACGTTACGTGTCAATAAATGATATAATCTATTAATTAAAATATGATAAACACGTGTTTTAGTTTTAAAAATAATTTTATTATTTTTTATTTTTCATAGATCAAATTGTCTTCGACTCATTCACTTTTAAGAATAAAATAAGAGTAAGTGGTTAAATTAAGATATTAAAATAATAATAAATGATATAATTCAGAAATTAAAATGATGATAAATACCTTTCACAATCTAAATAATAAACATGTTACGATTTTAAAAATTATTTTATTATTTTTCATATTTTAAAATACCCAATGCACCTTCAAGAAACAAAACAATAATTTACTCAATATTTCTTTCTATCTTTTGATACATTTACGGCCTTTAATCCTTTAACCATCTATGAAAAACAAAAGCAATCATTTAATTTGCATGATGCATCGTGAAGAAAACTGTCAATGCGAAGGGCAGTTTCTTGATTATGTTAAGAGAAAGAAGAACAATGTTCATAACAAAATTTCCTTTTTCTCTTCCTTTCAATTTTCTCTTTTTGCTCTATAATTTTGTTGGTAGTTACATGTAATAGGTGAGGAACATGAAGCGAACCCAATCATGTCTCTATACATGTTTATGTTTGGGACATTTGATGAATGTCCACTAAAGCTACAAATTTGTCTCTTCATTTCATCGGTTAATTAATTAAAATAGCAAATTTGAATTAGAAAATTGAAGGAAGATCGAATTCGCATCCATATCATATTTTGACCTTTCGGAACCATATTTTCGACATGCAATGTAAAATATATATATAAAAAAAAAAAAATCAGTAAGATATTCGGTTTGAGCTAACCTTATACTATAACTATTTAAGTTGAAATTTAAAGATATTAGATTAAGCTAATTTATATACAAAAATATATATTATATTTTAACAATCCATTTTACTTACTTTAATAAATTTACAAAAAAAATGTGTTCAAATAAGCTTAGTAAATCATTTTTTAAAAAAAATTAATCATTTGTAAAATAAGGTCTCATGAGATATAAATTTAAACAATTCAACCAAAGATAATTAGTACAATTAATCAATTATTTTGAAGTACTCAAGAGAATCAATTTTTTTTTTACTAAAAAAAGTTAAGACAACCATTATATATATTATATATATATATATATATATATATATATATATATTATATATATATATATATAAAGTATATCTATAATTTGTGCTTGTGCATGTCTTCAATCGCAAGACCTCTTATAAATAATGGTAATTCGTTAGTCATATATTAGTTCCTGTTTTTATTTTTTCCAATTTGAACCACAAAAAATATATATGATAAGAGAATTTAATTTTGTGGTAAGCACAAGCGTAACACAAAATAATATAATGTCTTATTACATGTAAATGTATTATTGTATAGCATTTGTGTAAAGTGAAGAGACTGAAAATAAATATGTTTGGTGAAGAGTGTGAAAGAGGAAGAAGAGAGGGAAAAGATAGACATATAAGGAAATTGAGTCATTTGCACGTTGTAAATGGGAGATGGCAATAAGGCATATTAGTCAAGATTCTCATACTTATTTGTCACAATTTGTAGCTTATCCCTTTCCATTGTCACAGTGACCTTTCTTGTGCCCTTTTCCATGGAATCATCATTCTCACTAAAATCATTTGAGAGGGCTTTTGTATTTTGAGTGAGTGGATCACACAAACCCACCCACAATAAAAAGCCTCTCCCACCCATTTTCCACAACCTTCACCACCCTGGTGGGAATAATAATTCTTGCAAAATCCTACCCAAAGATCTTTTTGTCTCTTTTTGTCTTTCTTTACCCTTTCCCTTCCTTCTCAATCTATATACAAATGCTACATAATTTGACTTATGGGTACCCTTCCAGGGACACTGCCCCATTTTCTTTCCTTTCCCTTGGACCCTTTCCCTTTCCCTTGTGCCTTTTCTAGGTCCCTTCAGCCATTAATATCTCGGATTCTTCATCATTTTGGGTCATCTTTTGTACTTCATTTACAATCATATCCAGATTGGATGGAGTAAGGGAAAATAAAATAAAAATAGACCAATTGGTATAATTAAGTAGCATATAACATTTTTATTATTGTTTAATAACAAATTAATATAAATATAGTAAATTTAAATATTTTAATAATAATTACTTAAAAAATCACATTTAGCATAATTTCTGGTTGGTTAATACTCTAAAAAAATATACACTTACTGTGTATACAATTAAACCCAGCAAATTATTATAAAAAAATGTTAGTTTTACCATCATTTATTAGAAGTGTTAGTTTTATCATCAATGGATATTAAGACTAGTTTGTGATGGGGACAAAAAGATTTCAAAATGTGTGTTAATATAGAGATAGTCAAATAAAATAAAAGTTAAAATCAATTTATTTTATACTTTCAGTATGAGCGACAGACGAAGTTTAATTTTAATTATTTATACAAGATTAAATGGTCTTACGTTTTATAAATACATGAATTCAACTGCTCTAATTTCTGATCACCAATGATTTCCCCTGTTGCTATTTTTATAAAGATTAATCATTATCAAGAATAACGTTACAAGATTATATTTTCTACTCCATGTTGAGTAGTTGGGTCAATTTCTTTCTTTATGTAATTATATTTGGATATTAAATGCCTCCGTAACGTTATTTATTACAATTTATTAGAATATCTCTAAAAATAATCTAGTCTTATATTTAAAATCAATTTTTTTTAAAGAATTTTTCTTGATTTCCATCTTGGTGATATGTTTCTATTCAAAAACATTCAAGTTCAGCATGAATTTTAAAAATAATAGATGTATGTTATTTTTTTGAATTATTTTTTAAGATTAAAAATTTATATATTATTTTTTATTTTAATATAAATTAAAAATTAATAAATCTATTGTAAGACACATAAAATGATTTAAGATTAAAATAAGTGATTTTTTTATTATTATTAGAGAAAAAAATTCTTAAGTGGGAAAAAATATCAAAATTATTAATAACTTTTTTCTATTGGAAATGCTCTTAGATTTAATATTAATAATAATTAAATTAGATAGATATTTTTATTTTATTTTTAAAATTAAAAAAAAATTAAAGATTAACTTTTTATTAATATTTTAATTCTTTTATAAATGTCTATTACATAATTATGTTAATACAAGTGACATAATATGTTAATTGCCACGTCATTTATCAAATCATATGTTAATTTATTTTTTATGATTAATCTTATATAAAATCAAATCAAGTTTAAAAAAAACATATAAAATAAGATAAAATAAATAAATACACATAAGATATACAGTTAATAATGTATATTTACGGAGAATTAATACGAAGAGAAGAAATTAAATTTAGAGAAAATTTTTGAATATTTTTTCAAATGAGACCAAAATAACTATTTATTGGTTACCTAAAGTGTATAATTTGATGAATCTAATTAGTTTTTATAAATGAACTATGCGTCCAAAAAAGGAACATAAAAACAGGATTGGTGGAATGTATAGGTTTGCCTGAAATACGGAGAAAGGAGCTGTGCTATCCTTTTCTACTTTGCAAGAAAATGACCAAACAGATTAAACCTTTAAATTAACGTGAATAGTCACAAACGCTGTTCAAAGGGTGCAAAGCATAATTAGTTTCTTAATTAAATAATTAACAATGAGCTTTGTGCCCTTAACACAACTTGAAAGGACATAGTAGTGCTGTGTTACTACTAATTAATTTTCAGAGGCAAAATAAGTCAAAAGCCTTGCTTTGCTGAGTCTTGCTAATGCTAGCTAATTGATTGCTACATTTTTGTGGCAAATTCAAAACTATGACCAAATGTGCATTCTCTCTCACCTTTTTCTGGAATGGGTACACACCACCTTAGGCAAAACCTATTGATCTATGATTTTGTAGAGTTGCTTGTCCCCTGATTCCTTAATACCCTACATTAATTAACCTTTGTGAGGTTAAGGGGTGTTAAGAACAATGTAAACTAGATAACTCATTCACCTTTTCATTCTCCTAGGTTTCTGAAATTCTGACGTTACAATAAACGATACCCAGGCTGAATACTTTTTTCCCCCCTCCTACACTTCTTTTTAAAATTACACTGTAAACAAATATCCCTCTAAACTATTATATAATTAAAAATATTTACTTTTTATAAAAATTAAATAAGTTTAAAAAATATTTATTGGAATTAATATCTATATTAAAAAATTTAATTAGTTTAAAATATTAAAAAAAAATTCTGACTTATGTGAATTTAATGGAAATACTTTCCTCCAGCAACTCTCTATTAAGTTGTTATGCATTATTTTACCGATGACTGATTCTAGGAAAACATATTTTCCTTTTCCTTTTTAATGAGAAATTTTTTTACTATAAATTAATTCTAAAATAACTTTTTTTATAGTTAAAATTTACTGTAAATCATATACAGACTTTTTTTTAAAAAAAATAATAAATATTTAATAAGATAATAAAATATAGTATAAATTCATAAAAATAAATATATAGTCTTCTATGTCATGCTTACAATATAGTATCTTTAATTTAATCATGTTTCATGTGTCATGTTTCTATTGATCCATGTTATTTTTACATACTACTTAATATAACATGTCATTTTTTCTAACTTTATTCATTAATGAATACTACCTCATAAAATTGATTTTAAAAATTTTAATACTCTACATGATAAAAAAAAAAAAAAAATCCCTTGTAATCATTTAAATATGATTACTTTCATAATTTTTTGTCACAAAATTATTAAAAATATGTTATAGTAACCAGGATTTTTTTTAAAAATATTTTTGATAGATATCATGCAAGTGATCACTGTCATGACTTATTAATTACGCATCCTGCATTTCAATATATTATGCACTGCAAGCTAGTTCAAAATAAATGCAAACATGATATGTATCGAAATATATGCTTAAGTGATTATTAAGTAATAACAAAAACATTATGGAAACTAAAATTATCAACAAAAAAATTAAAGTATTAAAATCAAAATTATCTAGACTGACGATACTTTTAAGATTTGTTCAGACTAAGTGGGTTTTTGATTTTTTTCATAAAGACCAGTCTTTAAAAATATTTAAAAAATGTTAAGAAATTATTTATTTACATAAATTAATCTAAACAAAATTAATTTTAAAAGAGATGTTTTTATAGTTAAAACTTACTATAAATTACACGCATACATTTTCTAAAATAATAAATATTTAGTAAGATAATAAAATATAGTATAAATTCATAAATATATATTGTAATCATTGTAAAAAATTATTGTATGAATTTCATTGTAATTTAAAAATTCTTGACATTTGTTGCATATAAGATCATTATTATTTCCTCTCGAAAACTGTAAAATACATAAAGATATGGACAAAGTTGAATCATCCGGTCCAGTGTTTTGGTAAGGATAAAACTTTAGGAATGTCACCTCCCACTTTTTCTCTTTGTTTCTTTTTCTTTTTCATCTGGTTGCTTGATATCTGTTTTCTGCTTAAAATATGCATCAATTAAATGAAAGTTTAATAAAAAGTATGAAAAATGTAGAGTTTCTTTTAAATATACAAATAACTATGTAGTTATAGATTTTATATATGAAATATTCTTAACTTTTAAAAAATTATTTTAATTGAAAGTTATATCTAGAGAAAGTTCTAACGTGATAATAATATATAAAGCTTTACATTCACATACCCAACAAAAATATTTTTAAGTTGAAAGTTAATAATTAATATTTCGAATTACTTAAATCTATCAAAGAGATTGACTTTTTCAATAGATATTTTTTATATGTATAGATTTAGGAATTAAACTCCTAATTATACTGTAATATTATATGTCTATCATACCATATCATAGTTACTCTATGTAAATACTTACTTTATCATGAAATTTGAGTTTCAAAATTGAAAACAATCATATAAATATTTATAAGTTATTTACTTATATGTTAGAAGTATATTTTTATTTACTTTAACTTGCAAACCCGTCCAATAAACAAAGGACAAAGATCGAGTTTATTGATAAAATAATCATTACGTGTAATATAATTATAAAAGAAGAAGAAAAGTTTTAAATATGATATATTTTATTATACATGTTTAAAAATTAACTAAATTATAACAAATATAATTCTATATAATACAAAATATTTTTTATTAATTATTTTCATAATCTGATTAAAAATTTTATAATCTAATAAAAAATATATAATTAAGAACTCATCAGATTTAGTAAATAAATGAAACACGCTTTTAAATATTGAAAATCTTGGAGACATGATCTGTATATAATTTGAGAAAAATTCTTAAGTTAGAAATTGATTTTATAAAAATAAGTTAAACTCGTAATTTATATTTTTAATCTATTTCTTTTTATTTCACATATAATATAAATATATACATAGGTTGAAGGCTATTGAAGTTGTTTGATTATTATTATTGTGAGTCACAGCTTTGTTTTTTATAATTGTTTTTCCCTTAAGAGTATAGTTATTTGGTGCAGAAGAAATAATTAGTTTATACTTGTTTGAGTAAAAGTTACTCCTTGAGTTTTAAAAAGAGGGCATTGGCAGAAGAGATAGCATGAAAGTGGAAGGGGCAGTCAACGTTAGAGGGGCAAAAAAGTATTGAATATCATTATCAAAGTTCAGAGGGCAGACATAAGAATAGGAATCTTTTTACCCGTTTCCCCACAAAAATTACTATACCCTACTGTTAGGTGAAATTATAAAAAGTAAACATCCTCAGCAACTACATCAAGAACATGTGTCCAGGTGTTTCCAACTACTTCTCCCATTCTCTTTTTCTATTCTTTTTTATTATTATTTGTTAAATAGAATAGTTGCTTTAAATCTTTGGTAATAAATTTAGAAATATTCATGAGATAGTCATAATTTTGAAATCAATTTTATGATTTATTTACAAAAATTAATATGAAAGACACAACAGTAACAAATTCACTATTTGTAAAATTTTACTTTTACGGTGAATATAATTAATCAACTTATTTATATAATATATGTATTTTTCTCTCGTATTTTATATATATATATATTATATTTAATTTCTTACGTAATACAATTGTTTACTAAATATTTTTATTAATTATAAAATAAATTAGGATTATTTACTTAACTTTTATTTCATTCTAAATTTTTAAAAGGATTATTATCTTAAGCATTAATTAATTAAGATTAAGAAGAAAGAATCGACTTTATCTAAACTGAAATATTTAATAAATTATACCATAACAAAGATGTGTATGAATTATATAGTTGAATAATTAACTTAATTTTAATGTAGAAAAAGACAGATACTACTTCAAAGGGTGTAAAGGTGATATATTTCACAGAAAAGAAACTATGAAAACAGCCACGAGTTTGCATGGTCGGACCAATCAAAATGTAAGTAAAACTTTTATTTAATAAAAATGTGTTAATGTAAGTTTATTTTCTTAAATTATAAAAATTAATTTTATTTGAAAAACATAGTTAGACCCAATACAAAGAACAGATTAGGTCAAGGGCCAAAATTGGATATGGAACACTCTTGATTGCGTAGTGGTATCTTAGATTAAAGAGAGGGTTTAATCATTTTTTGGAATCATGATTCATGAGAACCTCACCACTCCCTATACAAAGCACATAATCGTAGGTTACTAACAATTCTATATTAATTCTATAGTTATATGTATAAGCTTCATAATTCGTGGTAGTTGTGAATGATAAATGAATATTATAAAATGAATCAATGCATCACAGGATGCTCGAGTCCCGATAGAAGTTAATTAATTAAACATCTTAATTAACAAAAGATACTTTATGTAATTAATTTAATAATAAAGGTTGGGACAATGACTGGAGCATCAGCCAACCAGAGCCATCAGCACCAAATAAAAATTTGCATAAAACTAGAAAAAGAAGCCGAATTATAAAAAGGTGAAAAATTATGGGGCATTTTAATTTAATTCTGAATTTCTTGGATTTGATTAAAAACGTGATTTTGTTCTGTTCTATAAAGACATCAAAACCCAAGAACAGGAACAAAATTAAGAGAAGAAAAAGTAGCTCATCAAGCAATAACAACATTACATATATATAATATATAGTAATTTCCAAATGCTATATCCTAAGCTATGAATATTTCATCAACATGCTAGCTTCATAGGTGTATCATGCATATACTCAATTGCAGCTTGATCAATACACACATGTTTTGTAGAATAACATTTTGTCCTTTCGAAAGAAGAAAGCACAACTACCCACTTATGTGTGTACATATAAAAAAATGCTAGAGAATATTTTTTTACAACTTGGTTGGAAGCAAACGTTCTGATAGTTATGGAAACAAGACATTTCGATAAGCACGAAGAATATTTGCGTTTAACAAGCTAATAATGAAAGCATATCCATGCTCTATATCTTGATAGATTTTGACGACTTACGAGGAACAGGTTTATTTGTAACATGAACCTGTGTTTCAATGAAAGAAAAAGAAAATACATATCATAAAAGCGGATAAGGGTGTTATTAATTATAAATAATATCAAATATATTTTTTAAAATAATTATTATTAAAATTTAAAAAATTATCATATATATCAGATATTAATTGAATGATAACATAATATTTCTTATTAACATGGTGTTGTGTACTTAATTTTTGAAAGATTAAAAGTTATGTTTTAGTTTTTGAAAGTGGTTTATGTTTATCTCGTTAGTGGTTAGAATAATGCTTATTGATTAATGTTATTAGGAGAGATGATGTGTTAAGTTAACTGACACATTACTTGGATTAATTAATTGAAATATGACACATGTTAAATAACCAAATTAAAATTTAAAGTGACTTTACATTGTGGACATGATATTAAAGACTAGGTTGAAATAAAAGGTAAAAATGTTCTTTCACATTAAGGACCAAATTGAAATAAAAGTATAAAGTTCACTTATTTATATGAATATCTTATTAAATTTAATTTGGCAACATCTTTTCATATCATAAGGACTAAATTGAAAAATATTGGTGACTCAAATACAAAAAAAAATGCATAGGAGAGAAGAAAGGCTAGTAAATCCTTTTTATGAAAAAAACTAATTTACTATTGTTGAGAATGTTACACTTCAATTTATTGAAAAGTTCCACATGTTGAGTTACTTAATGAGAATCATCTTTAATTTAGTCTTCCATATCATACTTACAAGACGTCACATTCAATCTGATCATCTTTCACATGTCATGTTCCATTAGTACTTTTGGAGTTCTAAGTGACTGAATTTTGTTTATTCATTTAAATATGGTCACTTTTATAATATTTTGTCACAAAATTATTTAAAATGTGTTTACAATAAATAGGATTTTTTTTAAAAAAATATTTCTGACAAGAACCAAAAAAATTCTTAATTACTTTAATATTAAATAAAGTTTTATTATTATTTACATACGCTAAATATTTTTTTTGGCCGTCTTGGAATGAGTCTTGGGCAATCACCCACATTGACCATGTTTAAGGTCATTGCTGCTACTCGAAGGACTAACGTGAAAAATAAAATTCACTTTCAAGAATTAAAAAATAAATCATCTTTTAAACACTAATTAGACAATTTTTTCAAAAGACCAAACTAGTTTAACCTTAGTTTAATTAAGGAAATAAATAAGATTAAACATATAACATGTGAAATTCTTGACAAGATATTCTCATCGGTTTTATTACACCACACCAATATCTTTTTTAAATGAGTTGTCTTGCCATTAATTAGAAAGTATGGGTGTTTGGAGATTATGGATTTTCTATTAAAAACTGCAGGGAAAAGAATTAAATTGTGTTTTTTTTACGTTCAATTTTATTGTTTTGGTCAATAATGTAGAAGGAGTTGGGAGGATTGCTCCACGAGTAAATTTTTCTTCATACTATGTATATACATATAAAGGCAGAGAGGGAATGGAGTCATGAGTGACTTTTGTTTATTTGTTATACTACGTGTTTGTATATAATATGGACCTTTCCAATTTCTCTTACCATGAAAGTTAACCTAATGTTTTTGGATGTATAATTGTACATAATAATTCATTTATTTCATAAATTTAAATTATCATCTGATTAATTTGAATAAAATATTTATTAGAATTTAAAATTTTATCATTTAAAAAGAAATTTGAATGATTTAAAATTAAAAATTTTAAAAAATATAAGTATTTTTATTTTCGCGTTCCTCTTTACAGTTATTTGATGTTCCTGTATAATTACACCTCACATCTCAATAATTAATATTTATTTTTATTCAATATTAAATATTTAATTTTTAAATAAATATTTTTAAAAAATTAAATTAATTTAATTTATCTATACAATCAAATTAAAACATAAGAAATTAGATTGTTTCATCCAAATAAAATATTTATAAAATAAAATAAATTTAAATTAAGCTATTAAAATATTATGTATTTAAATTTTTTAGAAATTTCTAATTCGTCTAAATACAAATACAAGGTAAGAGTAAATATTTCTTCTCACCGTTAAGTCATTAAGTAATTAGTAAAACTTTACAAAATGATAAAATTTATAACTTTATATTAATGGTGACAATTTTTACATGTACACAAGTATGATGACATAATTCTCTAAAATATTAAAATTAGATAAAAAAAATGCAATTGAGTCTATAGAACAGATATAAAATTAAATAAAACAGTACTCTTAATCATAAATATAAATAAAATTAATAATCCATAACAATTTAATTTTAAAATATTAACAATTAATAATAGTTAAATGCTCTTAGATACGATCCACACTACCCCACACACCCCTGTGTACACAAATTTTTATTAATGTCCATTTACAATAATCATTTTTAATCTATTTCAAACTTTACCTGCACAAATATTTGCGCACCCTATTTATTTATTTTTGGGTAGTCCTATTCATCACCCGGAAAAACTCTTGTGAGAACCAGGAATTAATGAACCAATTTCCTAAAAGTTATTAAAGATAGTCAGAGAATTGAAAAATCATCAATTGGGTTGTCAATTCACTAGTTGGGTTGAATCACATCCTCTCAAAATCATCATCAAAATTCTACTCACGTGCGCGAATTGGGATGTATTTAATAAAATTTATTTCACATATCAAAAGGAGAAAAGTATATATAAATAATATAATTCTCATAAATACTTAAAATTATAATTTTAAATTTAATTATTATTACACAAGCCCTTATATTTTTTTTTTTTACTTTACAGTTAAAAAATTATCTATATTTTCGTCAATTTTAATTCTTATATCATCATTTTAATGATTTAAATCAACGGCTTACAACATATTCATTTAATCATCTTTAATAAATTAACTCTGATATTATTTATTAGATAATTTAAGAGAATTTTACATAATTTTTTTTTATAAGATATGATCTAAGTTATTTTAATTTAATTTTTTTTAAAAAAACCTATTACCAATTATAAACTCACATGATTCTGATTCTTTGTACATTGCATCCCAACAATTATTTAATGGAGATATGCATTTAAAACATAAACTTTAAAAACTATTAATTAAGATGAAATAATCTGATAATTCATCCACGATTTGTTAACAAGAAATGTTAAATGTCCACAATAATTCCTAGTTTTAAGGGTTTGAAGAACATACATCCTACGTCATAATGCACAGGTCAACATCATTTTCCCACCTCAGTCACCCATGATGTCTCATGATCATCATCATCCTTCAAATGAATGAATCTATACTTTTTTCATTTCAATTTAAAATATAAACATTGACCTGCAATGCAAGCATCAATATGATTTATTTCTGTGTTTCATAATTTTCATTCCACCATTACTAAAACGTTCTTCTGGGTTGGGGCCATGAACTGCAGAAAAGTTGGTGCTGTGACATCGTTGTAATTTCACAGAAAAGTAAGGGGAAATGATTGTGTGACGTCACTAAGGTAGCAGCACTACAGCTACCTCTTCAATCAAGTTTTCCAAAAATTTTAAAAAGCTCATTCATACAAAATTATCAGGACAAATACTAAAATTTGAAATTATTTTCTTTTTTTAAAATGATTTAGATAATATTTTATAATTATGAAAAAAGTATTTTAATTATTTTAAGAACAAAATAACATGATTTTAAATTAAAAGATTTAAAATAAAATATTTTTTTTAAAATAAAATAAAAATAAACCTTTTAAATCAAGACAAAAATATATTTTATCAAAAGAGTATCCAATGATACAAAATACGACCCGTTTATAATTTTTGTTAAGAGTTTATAAATACATGAAAAAAATTTCATACAAAAATCGGGTTAAAAACAATTCGTTCGAATAGATCATAATATTAAAATAAGTTAATTATAATTTTTTTTAAAATAAAATAAAATGAATTAATTAACTCATTGACATGCTGATTTACCATGTCCTAATAAATTATGGTATCGGCTCAAATGAAGTAAACACATTCTGTTTAACCCCATTTAACACCATTAATTTTTATTAATTTCTGGTATCGTTTCAATTTATTAATTTTTTACCTTAAAAAATTTAATTAGTATATGTTCATAATATAAATATTTTTTATGCATTTAATTAATCGCAATATTATTTTAAAAAGTTTATCAACATTGTATCTGTTTTAAAAACATATATATTATAATTTATAATTAATTAATTATATACAATATTTGATGACAACAATAAATAATAATTAAATTATTAACTAACAAAATTAATTTATATAATTTTAAATTAATTAATATAAAAATTTATATTATTTTAGAGTAATTAACATAAAAATATATCACTGTATTTTAAGAATTAATCTTACTAATTGGTCAAAAAATATTCTCAACACATACTATTTTTTAAACTACTTAATTATATACCCTTAAAAAGCAATTGAAATTATATAGATTTTCTTTTATCTCTGTTGAAAAGCTACTAAGGAGTACATGGATGGGCTGATTCGAATTTATTATTTGAAATTTAAATTTAAATTACACAATTAAATTAAATATTTCTAAAAAAATATCTACTAAAATAAAATTATATTCATGGAATATAATAATATATAAACATATAAAATAAAATTTCCATGGGCAGCAGGCAGCAGGCAACAGGCACAGCACTGTTGAGAGCAGAGCGTCTCTGTTCCACAATCCGACAAACCCTTTTTTCTGTGTTTAGTGGCTCTCATTGTAATATTTATCAATTCAAAGTCCCTCCTTTTTCTCAACCCTTTTTTTCTCTTCTCTCTCACCCTTCTCACTTCCATTTATTTTCTCATCAAGCTTCGTCACTAAGAGAGAGAAACTCACCCCCCACACACAACACACAACACACAACACAACAGAAGAAGCAGCTAAAGAAAGTGAAAGCATATCGCACTTTCAAACAACCTGAACATTAATCACAAACACCATCACTCTCACACTCTCACTTCACCTTCAGCTCTAGCTTCACCACATCAACCAAACCCTCTCTTGTTTCCTCTCTCTCTCTCACCCTCTTTCTCTTTCTCTCCTCTGCAAAACTCTGTTTCTTTTTTATACTACTTTCTCTGCACAAATGGAAATGATAGCACTCTACAAGCTTGAATCTCGTGGGATTGTGTAGAGTTTCCCTCCAGACTCTATAACTTTCTCACTCTCTCGCGTTCTGCTTCTCTCGCTCTTCCTTTTTTTTTCTCTCTCTAAACTTCCTCTACCGGAGGATGGCCTGCCGGTGCCGGAAACTTACGGTGGTGAACTTGGATCCGGAGAGAAAACGAAGCGGTGGTTTGCGAACTAAACAGGCGGGGAGAGGATCGTGCCGTGGTAGTTAGATTTTTTGGGAATGTGCTTTTTGCTCACTCTGTTTCTTCGTGAATGCTACTAGTGTGACTCCATTTTAAAGGAAATAAGGAAAAGGAAAACTTTTGAGCGGTTTCGGAACCCCTTTTGTCTCAAGCGAAATGGGGTTTTTGCTTAAAGAGGTTCTCAAGACTCTGTGCTCAAGGAATCGCTGGTCTTATGCCGTTTTCTGGAAGATCGGTTGCAACAATTCCAAGTGAGTTTGGAAATGTTTTTGCTTTGTGTTTTGTGTTGTGTTGTGTTGTGTTGTGTGTGTGGTTATCTATTTTCTTTTGGAATCAAGTTTGGTTGTTGGGGGTTTAAGGGTTGGATGTGATTTTGATGCCTGTGTACTTTTGTGGGGATGGGGGTGGGGGATCTTGTGTGTTTAGATTCTATTTCTGGGGTTGCTTCGTTTTCAAGATAAAGTCCACATGTTAGTTCCTGTTTTGGAACTTTATATGTGCCTTTGTTGCTTCTCTTCTGTTTTGTTTTCAGGAATCTTTGTATTTATTAAAACATATTAAGTTTGCTTTTTTAACTAGAAAGAGTTTATTTGCATTGATTTGTAAAGGTACTATCTATTGTTGATTCGGTGCTTGTTTGATTCTGTTTGGTCCTTTCTTCTTGTTCCGGTAATATAACGCTGAACCTTTCTTCTTGAGCTAATTTTGGGGGGTGGTGGTGGTGGTGATGGGGCTAATCTACCTATTTAATGCTAATCACTCATGATGGTTTTAGTATTGTGTTAAAGCATCCGTTGACTTTGAGCTGAAATTAGTTTAAGTTTCTGAATCAATTTGGTGAAGAAGGGTTTGTTTAGTCAGGATCTTGAATTTGAAGCCCGTAATTGTGCACAGAATTGTGATGTAGAAGTAATAGTGGAAGTTTGAGTTTCGTTGTATTTTTAGTTTTGTAGACTGAAAGTAAAAATAAAAAATTTTAAACTTTTCTCTTCTATTAAATTTTTCTTTTATTTTTTGACTGACGTATGAATCTATTGTTGCTTATCGTCTAAATCTTGCATTTGCTTTCACACAATGTTTTCTAAGCCGCCAGATGAACTTTGAATATTATGCTTTTGAGTTTTGACTTTGTGCCCTGGTTGCTGTCTATGGAATATTTGTGGGCTTGAGTTTACTGAGTATGATTTACATGACAGGCTGTTAATCTGGGAAGATTACTACTATGAACCCTTGGCATCTCCTTTCCCTTCAAGAACAGTTGGGATGTCTAATTTTCCATACCGAAATGGGGAAGGATGTTGGTTTTCTTCTGAGTCTCAGTTAGGGATTCAGGAGGACAGAGTCTATGGATTGATTAACAAAATGATGGGGAATAATTCAGTCAGTATTGCTGGAGAAGGGTTGGTGCTGCTTCGTATTTTCAGTTCTTCCTTTTTTATTGATGTTGTTATTTCATGTGCTTTTCTTGTCATTTCCATCTCACTTTAGTGCTGCATTTTACTGTTAACCAGGATAGTTGGACGGGCTGCATTTACAGGAAATTATCAGTGGATTCTTATGAACAATTTCACTAGAGATGCATATCCACCCGAGGTATGGACTTGATGGAAAAGAAAATAAAATTTTGTATAATCTTGCATCGTGTGTATTCATTTTTATAAGATTTTTTTATATGCTGGCTGTTGGTCAAATTGAATGTATATTAATGTAGTATAAAAAGTAAATGACATAAGCATTTTTTATGTGATAGTGTATACAAGTTTTGAATAGTCAAATTCTTGGAGTAGGTGAACTTATGAACTTCATTTTCATTTCTCTCTTTTGGTGTTTTCTTTGTAGGTATATCCTGAGTTGCATTACCAATTATCAGCTGGAATGCAGGTTTGTGATTTTATTATGCTTCACAATTTGCTAATATATTTTTTATTACCGTTTCTTAATCCCAAACTGTTTTTGTTTGCAGACAGTGGCAGTTGTTCCTGTGCTTCCACATGGTGTTGTTCAATTTGGTTCTTTCTTGCCGGTAAGTCTTCTTCAACTGTTCTGTAATTTTTGAAGAATGTTAAAACCATGCCTTCAATGATATGATGATGGAGAATGGTATCATATTGAGAAGTCACAAAATTTCTACTTGTTACCTTTGAATAAAAATGAATGCTCCAGGTTAACTTAAAAGTCATATTATAACATTCATGGATTACATGATTTATGGCATAAGTGTGTCCATCTTTGAAAATTGAAAGAATGGCATATTAGCTCTTTCACTCAGTTAGAACACTGTTTTTATATGAGTCACTCGCTCTTTGGTATTGTCTGTATTGACCTCAATGGTTACCTGTGTAATATCCTTCAGTGCTTCCTTCAACCTAATGTAACATGAATTGTTGCATTGTTGACTTGGGAATGGCTTACAATGTGTGGTGCTTTGCATCCTACTCTAGATTTGCTATCCGTTTTGTTGTCTAGCACTAACTGTGGTTCTGAGTTTTTAGCTATTCTCTAGCTTTGAGTTTTATAATGACTGAATGTACATGCTACCAAGTTGGCTCTAGTCTGCTGTCCCAATGTTCCTTTAACTAATGTAGCCATTCTTGTTACTGCAGATAATGGAAGATATCGGATTTGTGAATGATGTGAAGAACCTAATCTTGCGATTGGGATGTGTACCTGGTGCCCTTCTATCTGAAGACTGTTCAATGAAAGTATCAAGTGAAAGACTTGCTGCACCTGTGATCATTGATCCACCTGTCGTTACTTCAACCTGTGCTCCCTCGGTAGCTAACGTTTCCAACCAACTAATTAATTCTGGCCTTGCTTCAAGACCTGTTGCTCAGCCACCTCATCCTCTAAGGGGAGAAATAAATAATTACCAGGGTTCTGTATCCACACCTCAAACTCATAACCCAAACCAGATATTTGATGGTATTTGCCAACCAAAGACTCCTTCAATGATTGAAACAAATGTCTATGGCCAGCAGAAGAAGACAGTTGCTGAGGCTGAAGCTAAAGTGATACCTGCAAATTTTGATTCATGTCTGCAACAGCATTCTCATTATAATGCTAGATCTGCATTCAATGAATTAGCATGTGTCAATCAATCAAATTTGAGTGACTGCAGCCTTAAATATATGGAACAACAAATGTCCAATGTTGGGAGACAGAGTCATGTGAATCCTACTCTGAATCCATTGAATGCCTTAAATATGCCTCAACAGAAAACAGGCGTTGGCCAAATTCTTGAACATAGTCAGAGTTCTGGTGGCACTTCATTACTTGGAGGAATCCCAATATGTAGTGGGAGTAATCTTTTGAGGGCAAGTATGATTAACTGTGAAGTTTCAGATCCTCCCAAAGTATCCACTTCTGATTATTCTGGAACACACAAAGTTGGGTTTGGACTTCAAAATAGCAATTCAACATCTAATGTTGGGCTTCATTCCGGGCCTAATTTGACCAATCAATTGGTTACCAGTCACATGAATCTTGAAGGGTATGGTCAGAAGAATCTTCTGATTGATATAAAGAATGCTTGTAGTGCATCATTGGCTTCAACTGATCAAAGGATAAATGATGATTTGCTTCAAGCCCTTAAGATTCCATCTTCTCATCTTGAGGAGCATCTGTCTATGGGTGATCAAATCCCTGGGGTTGTTCATGATAGCTTCAATAAAGATATTTCTAGTCAACATATGATGAAAATGAATGTTAAGCATGAAGAAGCCTCTGCACAATTTCCATTGGGTGATGACCTCTTTGATGTTTTAGGTGTGGATTTCAAAAGGAGACTGCTTGATGGAAACTGGAATAAGTTGTTTGCCACTGATTCAGATGCCAATGCAGAACATTTAGATAAAAAAGGAACATATATGAATTTGCAGGGTGTAAATCCTGATAATAGTTATTCAGTTAGTGAAGCAATATCGGACAGTTGCATTTTTTCTGGAACTGGCACCGACCACCTCTTAGATGCTGTGGTTTCAAAAGCTCAATCTGCTGCCAAACAGAATTCTGATGAAATGTCTTGCAGGACAACATTGACGAGGATTAGTACTGCCTCTGTTCCTTCTCCTTCCTGCAAGCAGGTTATGTCTGATCATGTTGTCCAGAGGGGATTGTTTGATTTTCCTAAGACAGGAGTTAAAACAGCTGCTGCCGAAACAAGTTCTCTTAGGTCTGGGTGTAGCAAGGATGATGCTGGAAACTGTTCTCAGACTACTTCCATATATGGTTCTCAGCTTAGTTCACGGGTTGAGAATGGTAGTAATGTGAAGCGTGAAAGTAGTGTTTCAACTGGATACTCTAAGCGACCAGATGAAGTCTGCAAACCAAATCGTAAAAGACTTAAACCCGGAGAAAACCCAAGGCCTCGGCCTAAAGATCGTCAAATGATTCAGGATCGTGTGAAGGAGTTACGGGAAATTGTGCCAAATGGAGCAAAAGTATGTAGCCTTTCTTGTTATCTATATTAGCCATTCAGCCCTGGACTTTTGTTTTAATAATCTCATTAGGGTGCTGACTTTATTTCCTTTAATTTCCTATTATAATTCAACAGTGTAGCATAGATGCACTGCTCGAAAAAACCATCAAGCACATGCTTTTCCTGCAAAGTGTTACAAAGCATGCTGACAAGCTGAAACAGTCAGGGGAATCCAAGGTATTGACATCATCCACTGCGTTTTCTCAGTACCTTAGATTACTGATCTAATTATAATATGAGCAATGTTTTCATTTTTACTGGCATTGTATTGATATGATGAATAAGAAAAACAAGTTATCCATTGCAGTATTTTGAGAAGTACTCTTGTCCGTGTATATGGTAATGGAAGGTCAAATATAATATTTAGCAAAGCCCTTTAGACAAATAAAAAATGGCCTACATCTTTTATGAGCTGCATGAACATTGCTTTGAGGAAATATTAATGAGGGACGAACAAATGATTGTTTATTTTTTTCCTGAATATGCAGATTGTTAGTAAAGAAGGTGGATTGCTATTAAAGGATAACTTTGAGGGAGGGGCTACATGGGCATACGAGGTTGGCTCACAATCAATGGTTTGTCCTATCATTGTTGAGGATCTTAATCCTCCTCGTCAGATGCTAGTAGAGGTAATAGCTGATGCATCTTTAATTTTGTAAAAATCATTTGTCCCTTAAAATGTATTTGTCTGACCTCTTTAACATGTCTGCTCGGTTATTCTTGCAGATGCTTTGCGAGGAACGGGGTTTCTTTCTGGAAATAGCTGACTTGATCAGAGGATTAGGATTAACCATCTTGAAGGGGGTCATGGAAGCTCGCAATGACAAGATCTGGGCACGCTTTGCTGTTGAGGTAATACACTCGAGGGAAATATTTGATCATAAAGTATACTGAACTTCCCATAGTATAACTCAGTATTTGTAGTGGCCTTCAGTATTTGAGCATTTTCAGCTATGGCTGAACTATTAAACTTACTGGTAGGTTTATATAAATATTGTTAATGGAAATTTTCATATAAGCATTTGAAGATTAAACTGTGTAATTTATGCTGTCAAAACTAATGCTGGCTTTAGATTGTTAATTTTTATAATCGTGGTGCTTTATATTATTCATCCTGTTGCACCATTTAAAATTTAATCATTGAATGCATTTATTTTTGTTCTTTCTTTCTTTTGTGGGTTTGTGTTGATTTTGATGTTATTGGCACATATAAATAAAGCTAATGATGAGACGTACACTTATGGATTGAGAAAAATTGAAGACCTGTGACATAGTTTATACATAGACAAGTACTAGTAACACTTTTGTTCTGACACACATTTCCATTAGTCGAAATTCATCTAGGTCTCACTGAATATGTAGGTCATATTTCCCTTTTGGTGGCACTAGAATTCCCAAACTAGTAGAACCTGGATGAATTTAACCAATAGTGAGAGTGGGAAAGAGTGTATTAGAGAGTGTATTGTTGGCATTCCTCTTGTATATTATGGTAGTCACTCACTAAACCTTGCATTCCAGGCAAACAGGGATGTAACAAGGATGGAAATATTTATGTCACTGGTTCGTCTTCTGGATCAAACGATGAAGGGTGGTGCATCTTCATCCAATGCAATTGATAACAACATGATGGGGTATCATTCTTTCCCACAAGCTACCCAGATACCAGCAACTGGTAGGCCTAGCTAGTAGCTTCCAATGAAACCACCTTCTTAATAGTTTCCTGGTCTGGATGCTATTGAAAGAAAGTCCTCTCTGTAAAGACTTAAGGTGAACTTAACTTTGTCTAACTACTGTTTCACCTTTTATTTAGTGAAGAGCATCTCAAATGCATCATTTGTAATATGTAAAAGTATATGCTTGTTTTCTCCTGTGTCTAGTGATGCTTTAGGCAACTTTAGATAACTTGCATGCACTTTTTTTCCCGTGTTGTGTAATGCCATTGGTGTGATTCAGATGTATAGATATTGTAGGATTTGGAAAGGGGTTACTTATTGGCCTTTTTTCTCCATGCATTTTTATCTTGGAGTGGAGTGGTGATATTGGCATTGTTATAAGATACCAATTTTATTAATATCAGCTTTGTGGTGTGTATACGAGTCCTGCCAAAATGAGTGCACTACGTTTATGCTGATAATCATACGTGAATGGTTTTGATCGACTTCACTTGAATTTAATACTACCCGTTCTGGAGTAAGTGATATTTTTGGGTCTGGACCAAGGACATTTTAAGTGGAGTAAGTTTACATTTTTGGTTCCAAGGTTGGACAAATTTAATTCCTAGATAATAAAGAATAAAAAAATAGTTTATCAAAGTGCAATATGTTTATTATTTTAGTCTCTGGAAGATATTTATCATTATTTTAGTTATGAATCATATCATTTCTTGTTATTTTAGTGCTTAATTTAGAAGATTGAAATAAGAATAAGAGATTAAAGTTATGGATAAAAAATAATGATTAAATTTAAAGATTAAAATAACAAGAGATATATTTTGAGGATTAAAATGATCAATATATATGTATATATTTTTTTAAATTCTAAAAGAATGATTATTTTACTAACTTATTTTTTCATTTGGTTGACTCTTACCAATGTAGCTAGTGAGACTTAGTCTAGAGGAAGGACGAAAAGTTAGAAAAGGCAATGTGTATTTCGGTGATATTATAAAATTTTTGTTTGAATACAAAATCTTGCTAATATGAATATGCACAATTGAATAAGTAATAATGCTTCTAATTTAATAGTAAAAAAAATTAAAATTGGTGGTGAGTGCAAATATTCAAGTTGCGATTATTTTAGTACCAAGTGCCATCAAACAATTCCTAATTCCGCTTTGATTCGTGTGGGTATTATGATCTCTACAGAAGGCATTAAACCTTAAATTTTTTTGTTAATACTATATAATTATCATTGCACCTACTTTGAAGCTACGCCATATAATGAACATTGTCCCGAGACAGAATGAAGATTAATAAATTTACAATCAGCAGTCGCTATTATTTATAAGATTTTGGACTTAGATCTGTTTAGGGAGCACCACAAAAGCACTTAAGACTTAGATTTTTAAATAAGAATTTTTGTTTGATTTTTAAGTAAGATTTAAATCACAAATTTGTTTAGGAGCACCCAAAAGAATTACACGTCATGTCCACTGCCTAAAACTTTAGGGCATTAGTTGTATATCTATTGGTCAAGATTTATGACAAGATCTAAATATCACATCTTTATGTAACAAAAATTAAAATTACATCTTTATCTAATAATGCCTTAAATATTTAGCTTATAATTCATTGAGCTCTTAAAAGGAACTTTAGTTTTTTCCATTTTAATCAACACATTATTTTTAGCCATGGTATTGATTTGATGAACAAATTCATACTTAGATTTAGATATACAATCTAATGCAAATTATGAGTCTTTTACTATACTAATTTAATTCTAAAGAGCTTAACCGTAAGGGGCACCTGTTGTATTAGAATTTGTAAGAAATAAGTTAGAAGGTGTAGCTATAAGTGGAAGTCTTAATCAAATATCAACTTAAAGTAAAGATTTTCTTAGTTTATTGTTAAAAGTGAGATCTCCAATCTTAGTGTATGTCGTTATCAAGTTTATACCAAAAGTTGATGCGCCGATCAAGAGCATATGCCATGACTAATTGAACTACACTTTATGTTTAGAATTGATGGTGCCTGAATTCCCAAGCAAACTAATTATAAAATCACTACTTATGCTGAAAGCTTCATAGGCTAAGAAAAATAGTGGTCACACATTCATTTCAACATAGGGCTATAGGAGTATAATTTTTATTATTGAATAAACTTCACGTCTCTTACATAATCATGGTGTAGTATTTTTTGAATGAAGCCCACCACGTGAAATTCATCTTAAAATATCAAGGAATATATTATTAACATTCCCTTTGATGGTAAATCATGGAACATAGTTGTATGACATGCAAGCAGGACCTAGCTCGCAATATCTAAGTTTAGAATATATGCTTTAATGTTCAGTACATGTTTCTACCATAAATCCAGGTGCCAGAGAATCACAAACATTTTTGGTTTGAATTCGGTAGTTGAACCTTTCCTTCAGAACCATTTGTAAGTATTCTACAACGAGCAACGAAAAGTTCTCACTATCATGTCATGTGGTGTACCACCTTAGCTATATAAAATAATTTTTAATATTGTAATGTGGGAGTTAATAATGATTCACATTACCCAATACAATGCATGTTATAAAGTAAATCTTTTCTCTCCTTCTTAACTTTGAACTCATCGTGAGTGCATAATTATTTTTTCATTGCCATGCACATTTTTGCAACCATATAATGTAATGATCCATTAACAAGACATGTCATTTGTGAATGAAAAACCTGGTTAGGATGAGATAGTTTAGTTATGTGTTAGTAAATCTTTAAGAAGAAATTAAAATATCTTGGGTGTCTGACAATATTATTTTGTAAAAGAAAAATATTTGATAGACAACTGTAATACACCGATAACCAGACAATTAGTTATAAAATGTAAAGAAAAAGGAAAAAAGAGAAAAAATTAATAAAACAAATACATATACGTGTATATTTTATGAATGAGTTAATTGATTGACTATAAATTGAAATTACCTATGAAATAAAGTTGTTTACAAAAGTAAAACTTAATCTAGTGAAAAAACTATATTGAGATAATAAAACATTTTAAATATCATGTATGTCTATGAAAAGTAGTTTTACACAATCAATTATACATATATTCATTTTGATAAGACTTTTAAGAATTTTTTTATTGAAATTAATAAACTCACCATAAATATCATAATGGGATAAACTGACATAAGATGACTTTTTTCTTGTCATAAAAAAGAATAGGTTTAGCCAAGCAAAATCTTTGTAAGTGATAGTTGTTTGATTAACATGTTCACCATCTAAGATCAACCCCACGTACACATGTCCCCGAATATATCGAATTTTCTCTAGACATAACGATATATGCACATTTTGAAGTTTATAGCTAGAGGGGAAGTGAAACAACACAAGAACAATTATCTAATGTGCTCGAATCTTATATAGTTAACGGCCACAATTTGATTTCAGCAAAAAAATTGAAAGGGATGGATAGGATTCTGATTTTGATTGCAATTTTTTTTCTTAAAAAAAGATGAGGGAACTCAAAAAATGAAATGATTCGTGTCTTAACACACAAAGAATATATTCAATCCATCTTATGTATATTCCAAATGTCTACACTATGTATTAGTGGTTGTGTTCATAACTCCAGCTTCATCAATCCTCAATGAACGTTATAGCTTTCACCAAATTTATGATTTCACTAAGAACGTGGAGCCTCGACCACAGGCTTGTTTAACGTACGATTGAAAGAATAAAACAAGTTAAGCATAAGGCATCATTTCTCATGAGAGGTATATAATAAGTGAAGAATTTTAACTATTGAAAATGAGGCTTTACATCATTTTCTTAAAAGACAACCTTTTACGGCAATCTCTTATCATCATCATCTATAGCTTTTATCATCGGATTTTGTTGATATTGTTGGGAATGTTTCCTTGTTTGCTTCTAACCCAATGTTGATTTATCAATGTGTCTACCATGTCCAACACTTAGCAATGTAAATTTCAATTATTTTATCCCAATTATCGCATAGCATATTGTTTTGCTTCATCTTTTAATTCAGCTAAACCAGCAAGATATTATTCTCATTCCCACCGGGCCAGAAACTCATCGATAACTCTCACTGATTTCATCATTTTTCAATTGAGATCGAATCAGTTTTCGATTAAATACATCATTTACATAATATGTGAATGCAATATTCCTAAGCTCTATGCCAACTGTAAAGTTAAGTAAAGTATATTAGTTAAATATTTAGATAAAAGAAATTAGCTAAATATATTAGTTATATTAACTACTTACACTTTTATTTAAGAGCTATTATTTAGCACGGAGAAAATTTTGGAATTTTTGACTCGAATATAAAATACCATGGTATAAAGTATATGTTAACGGATTCATTAACTAAAATTTTAATTGGCGGAGTTTTACTTATATGAATCGTATATGAATTATTGGATTATTTATTTGTGGTTTAAAATTAATCAATTGTTTAAAATAATTTCTTATAATTATTGAGTCTTAACTATAGCCATTTTAATTTAAGGGCTTAATTACGTTTTTTCGATTCTTGATTATTTTGGATCCTAGTCCCTCTAAAATTATTTGTCAATTTCTAGTCTCTTACTCAGTTCTATTGACATTTTTAATTTTTAATATTAAATTGAAATGGTTAAATGTTGACCTAGTACGGGAATAGACTAAGTGACATTTGCGTACAACATTTAACAGTTTAATTTAGTATTAGAGACTAAAAATATTAACAGAAAATAAATTTAGAACTAAAAGTTGGTGAATTTTCTTATAAAATTTAAATATTGAAATTTGGAAATTAATTAAATCTTAATTTAATTATATTAGATAATTAAAAAATAAGTCTTTGCAAATCATTTGTGACCTTATAAAACTGATTATTTAATATAAAATAAATCTAATTCAGTTAAATATATATATTATGATAATTCTCCTATATTTGTAGCTGACTTTTATAGATAAAATAAAATTACTCGTTTGATGTATAACAAGAAGTATCTACTCTCATCTAATCTTTTTATAAAATTGTTGTCTCGCTTAGTTCAGTATTTATTACTGTGGATGATAGAGAGTAATGTTATTTTATTCTTAATCTTGTCTCTACCAGAGTAGAGGAAGATTGTGGACACGAATTTAATTTTTTATTTCCAGTTATATATATATATATATATATATATTCGAAGACATTGTTTAATTAATTAAATTGTGTGATAAGAACATGTTATATTAAAAAGTACAAAATCTTCCAAAAATGAAGCAAAATTTTGATACAGTGGATGAGTTGTGTTTGATATATTCTTGTTGGGGTATCAACCAAAACTTTAAAGCTGGATGCACAAGTTATTTCATACTTGAGGAAGAATCCTTAGTAGTGGGCTGAACTATCACCAATCCTAGAAAGTGAGTTACTAGCTGTATGACACGGCAAAGAGAAAGTGTGAAGATTAGAACAAAAATGAAGGAACATAATAGGGTTTCATCAACTTCATAACTATGATGTATGTCCTTTTCAAAATTTTAATTACCCTAGTACGTACAATAACACCAAATGTGTTGTTGGGAAGAACACCACTCTATTGATCACTGCTTATAATGATAACAAAATTACAAAAATAACATCATATATAGAAGAGAAAAGAGAATATTATATGAAATATTTAACGTAGTTTGGCTGCTCAGGCTTATATTTATATTTATAATAATAATGGCTACAATGAATATTTATTTACAAGTATTTTGTCAAAATTTGAGAGAACATCATTTTATATTATTTTCTTCTCTTATTTAGGACAGTGACTCGTTCTTTTCATCTTGAAATATTTGTTTATAGATCTAACACCCTAATTTTAAAAGAGATTTATAAATATTCATTATAAGTTTCCATGAATCTTGGGAAATCATCTCAACTTTCCTGTCTTATTTAGGATGGTGACAATGAAATAGGTTAAATGATTCTTTTTATCTCAGGATCTCTTGTTTATAGATCTAGCATCTTGTAAGTTGTAAATATACTAATCTTAAGAGAGGAAATAATTTTTTAATTTATAGATAATTTATTTAAATTTGAAAAAAATCTTAAAATATGGTAATATTTTTAAATCTAAATAATATTCTAAAAATTTACAATTTAAATGGTTTCCGGTGTTTGTGAAGCAACTGACACGGAAATTTCTGTTTAATACATAATTGTACTAAATATTCAAATAGAAAATTTTCATTTTAAAAAACTTTAGCTAGTTTGAAGGTGATTCCCTTACATAAGAAAAATCATGTTTTCATTATAAAAATATTGCCTAAATATAACTGAAGACAAATATGTGATTAATTATGTGATTGGTTAATCATATCACAGCATTAATTTGTCTATACATATTTTTATGCATCCTTTCAAAATTTTATTAATTAAATAAGGGAAGATAAACTTCATTTTCAGTATATATATATATATATATATATATATATATATATATATATATATATATATATATATATATATATATATATGATCATAATAATTCTTTTTTACAAACAATTAAACAATTCAAAATATATATTGTTTTTAAAATATAAAAATCATAATGATTTGAAAAAAAGAAATAAATTACCAAAAAAAATCAAATGTTTATTTTTTAAGAATAACCATAATGTTTTAATAAAAAAATAATAAATATCCGAGTCCTAGACTACCTGAGATATATAATGTTTATAGAACATTCTGTTAATAAGGAGAAAAGAGTACATAAATCGTTAAACCCTTGATCAAAACTTATAAATATCTTAAACATGTAAGTTAAGCTCACAAGTCACAAAGCAAACACACCTTTCTTTTATTCTCTAACTTGTACTTTTTAAGGATGCATTTTTAAGTGTTGTAAAAAAAAAAAGGATTTTTAAGACAACAAAATTCCTTTAAGAATATCTCTATGATCATATTTTATGGGAGTAAGGGTAAAAATTTAATAAAATTTATTATTGGAATAAATGACGTAGAAGTATGTGTCTCAGGTAAGTTGGTTATATGAGTAATGTTTCTTGAGTAATTCTTAACGATAAAATAAAATGAATTTGTGCAATTAAGAAACTCACTTGTACGAACAAATCGTTTAAATTAAGTTACTAAATCTAACTCAGTTGATCGAATAAAGAGTGTTATTGTAGAACTTTTAAGACCTAATTCTTTTAGATAGAGAAAAAATTATTATAATAAACTTTTTTGTTTCAACTTATTAAGTATATGTGACTTTTTCTTTTCAACAAAAAATGTACGTAACCTTATAGAATTACAGAATTTACAGAATTTACAGAATGCATTTAAATAAAATGAAGAAACTCACTTAAGCAATCATATGATAATTGCTTGTATCCTATCTCTTATTGGTAGAAAGTTTACAACAAGGTTTAGGTATAACATTTTATTCCCTTCCCTTTTATTTCTCTTGCATCCAAATATAAAAGTAGAAACCAATTAGAGCTTGACATGTCAAACGTTTATATATATATATATATATATATATATATATATATATATATATATAGATAGATAGATAGATAGATAGATAGATAGATAGATAGATAGATAGATAGATAGGCTTATAATATTGATAATTCTTTTAATAAAAAATCGTAAAATAAATTAAACTTAAGAGTTAAAAGATAGAAATATTTCAAGATAAACTAGACCTAATATTTTTTATTTTGTAAGTCTGAATTTTTTTTTACAATAAATTATTATTTTTTGTTTAATCTGACATATTAAAAAATTTGATATGAATTTCTCTTGTAATAAATTATTAATTTTTTAATCTTTCTAATTATTTTAAAAATTTATCTAAAAGATTCACGATATAATCATAAAGATATTTCAAATACTACTCATAAATTATTAAGTATATCAATTTTATATAATCTATTTAATATTTACATATTTGAGAATCAATAAAATCTACTCCGTATTATTTACAAAATTTTGAGTGATTCTTTTTATCTCGGATTACTCAAAGATTTTTACAAACACATATCCTATATTTTATTGATATATAACTTGATAGATCAACTTATATTATCAAATATATATGATTTTTTTATAATATTTATAATGAAAAAGTATTGTTACATAAGGACGAATAATTTTGATTTAAATATTGGTATATAAATTTAAATTTTATTTTTTTTATATTTTTAATATTAAGTTGAATAAGTTAAACGTACCTTCTAAACAGACTTAAAAAATTAGTTATTTTTATATAAAAAAATTTAAAACAATTTTATGCATGAAATCAAATCAATTTTTGGAAAAGTTAAATAAAATAGCTTTTATAAATGATTAAAAACTTAATTCATTTACTTTCTTATTTTCTTTTACAAGGGCTGAGCCAGAAAAAAATTGTATGGGAGGGGTAAATTTTTTAAAAAAGTTAAACTTTTTTTTAAATTTTTTTTTTTTTTTTTTTAAAAAAAAATTTGGTTGAATGCAAGCCCACTAATTATATAATAATTTTTTCTTTTTTTTCTATCTTTTTATTAGAAACTAAAATAAATTTAGGAGAGATTAAAATTTATTACTAATATATATATAAAAATTTATTATTAGTATATATAAATTAATATATATATATATATATATATATAAATTTATTATTATTAATATATATATATATATATATATATATATATTTTTATTACTAATATATATACATACATATATATATATATATATATATAAATAAATGTATATTTTTAAAATTAAATATAAAATTATAAATCAAAAAATAGAAAATCTTCAAAAATTAAAATTTATTATTATTATTATTATATATTATATATATTATTTATTATAATTTATTTAAAATTATAAAATTAAAATTATTATTATTTATTTAAAATAATTATTATATATATATATATATATATATATATATATATATATATATATATATATATATATATAAAATAACAGAAAAAGTTTGGGGGGGGGGGGGGGGGCAACTGCCCCTGCCTCCTAACGCCACTGTTCTTTTTTTACCATTGGCTAAAGTTTGTTCAAGTTCTTTTACCACGTTTTTATAAGGCTAAAGTTTGTTCAAGTTCGTCTGAGATAACTTATATATTTATAACTCAATCAAAGCAATTTATTAGTTTTTGAGAGAGCTTATGAAAGTTGTTTATAGTTAGTAATGTGTTCATATATAAATATATATATATATATATATATATATATATATATATATATATATATATATATATATTGTTTACAACTTATTCAATAAGTTTACCAAGATAACTTATAAAACAACTTACAACTTATTATACGAAAATAGTTTAACGTTATTTTCCATTTTATAATAAAATACAATTTATATAAGTACTTACAAGATAAGTACTACTTCAATAAATATTAAGACTTAATTAATTATATATTTTGTGGCTCAATTTTCAAATTTTGCAGATTTTATCGTTTAATTATTTATTTACAATTTTTGTCACTTAATTTTCACGATTTTGAGAAATTTTCATTTAATTTTTTTATTTGTTTTCTTTATCACTTAAATTTAAAAATTATAAATTTTTATTATTCAGTTTGTGATTAAATTTGCAAGATTTGAATAGTTGAATGATAAAAATTGCGAATAAAATACTTAATTAAGTAACAAAATGTATACGTGTATAAAGCTTCGTGATATTTTATTTTCCTCATTACCGTGATCTTCTGGACTTGATTGTTGATTTTGGCTTTCGTTGATATTTTAGATACTACATTCGTTGCATCTTTACCTATCAATTAATATCATTACAATTATACATCAGATTCAATGACTGTGAAAGTTCATATTTAATAATAGCATATGAAAGTTTTTCTAAGGTGAAGTTCAATTTTTGGTTTTAAAAAGGACTTTTTAATTTTTAATAAGCAATTGTTGTCTTTCTAGTTCAGTCCAAATCAATTTGGGTCAATTATTTAGACTCTCTAACAACACATGATCAATAGTGGCCTTATGGCCTTATCTCTTTTCTTTTTATTAAGTTTGTTTTGATGATTTATCTTCTAAAAATTTCATTTTAGTCTATTATTTTTCTTCCAAAACAATGATGATTTTTATTTTGTGAAATGTTTTTGAACTTTTTATTACTAATTTAAGATGAGAACTTTGTCTTACTATATTCACTTATACAAACTACCAGTCATATTTATATACGTAAATAAGGTTATTTTCCAAGACCGACATATTTTAATAGAGATACTAATTATTTAAATATTCGGAACTAAATTATACTACAGTTATGGATTAAAAGTACAATAAAATTTCAAGAGAGCAAATTGCTGGTATATTATTTTTTTTAAACATTAGTTAGATCATGTAATTTTTCGTGTTGAAAAATTTAATTAGACAAGTTTCACGTTCGATAAAAAATATTCAAAATTATCTATCAAAATAATAATAATTTTTTTTAAAGACAATATAATAAGTAGAAGTGAAAATAGAAGATAAGTCAGATTAATATTTAACATGTTAGATATATTTTCTATTTTATATGTTTAAGTCTAACATATTATCTATAGACTTATAGACTTTTTTTTCAATTTAACATGACTTATTTAAAAAGTTTAATCTAATTTGTGATTTAATAAGTCAATCTATTTTTCTAACTTATTTATGAAAATTTATTTATTTAAGTTTATTAACGAGTTCGATTTTTATGACACATTTATTTAATTACAGACATAATATTTTATAATATTTATAATAAAAAAATATTGTGTGAAGTGACATTTTATTTTAATATTAGTACATGACATTTTATATAATGAAATGTAAAACTTTTAATAGAAAAAGAACTAAGATAAAATTTAATATGGGACAAAAATCTATTTTCCTTCATTCTTTTGTCCAGTAAATTGATCAACATTATCAAATTTATGATACCAACAAACTGGTAGTATTTTCCTAAACTATTAACAAGACAAAAAAAGAGAAATTAAAATTGAAGGGGTGACTTGAATATTTTTTGGCTAATGAATTTTATTCAAAAAGAAAAGGGAAAAAGCAAAATCCATACACAAAATTTGGTTGTATGAACAAGTCCTGATTGAGAATAATTGTTTGAAACGCCCTACCATTTGCCATTATATGGGTCTTAACTAGAATGGACCTACAAACCCGGCTTCCACGAACAATGACATTCTAAGATACAGATAAGCAGGAAAAATCCCCATTTCATAAATTCCATTGAATCAAAATACGGACTTGTCATTTTCATGAAAAGCATTACCATACACTATCACTGATGTTCTATAAGACGAAGTAGAATAGTTGAAAATGATACCAAGTGTCAAATTATTATAAATCTATGGCCATGTCCTTAATTACAAGCTGATGTTAACTTCCAAGGGACCCTCTCTACCCTTACCTTTAGATGTGACCCATTTTCCTAGAAGATTGAGAACAATAATGAATTGAAGTTGAGTTTTTTTTGCCTCATCTACCATAATCCATTTTCTATCATTATTCCTATTAAAAACTTTGAGGGTGAGTCCTCACATAACGATAAAATTGCATATATATATGAACTTCTTTTGGCATTGGGGCATGCTTTTTTTTTATTTTTTATTTGTATTAAAAACTTTTTGTCCTACATAATTCCTCACACATGTATATATTATAATCTTTTTAAGATAAAAAAATTGAGTACACAGCTGTTTTTGCTTTGAAAAGTGTGAAGGTTGAAAATTTTAATTTTTTAGATAGGTAAGAATTATATAATTTAATTTTTAAAAGATAAAAAATAATAAAATAATTTTTGATTTGTGTTATAATGATAATTATATGAGGACTAATTTGTTTGATTGATGAAATATTGTTTTAAAAAATGGTGATGGCACAAAGACTATTTTACTCAATGAGATATTGTTTTGGAAGATTATTTGACCTTATTTTTTATATTTTAGGAATGAAACTGACTTTCACACTTCTATTAACTAAATGGATAGCATACTAAAAAAGATTACAGCTAGCTAGAAGCAACATGCAAACTTTACTTGTTACCACTAAATTGAAGCTGTACTCCAATATAACATTTACCAGTTTTTAGTTTTCACCACTCAATGATCCATTCAAGTGGGTTCACTTCTTATTTTTACCTACCAAATTTGTCAGAGCAGCCAAGTGTCTCCAGCCATTAGTTTTTAACATTTAAAAGCTTGTGGGCTAGTTGCAATGTGTAACACTATCCACACACGTATAAATTGCACCATTATTGTCAAATTTTGTCGCATAGCACCAATCTATTGATTTTCTTTAATTAAGGGTCCATGTCAATACTCCTAGCTTTTCCACCTTCTTATGGAGTTCAAACCCATTTTTGTAAGAGGATATGTCTTTGTACTCTCACCGTACAAATTAAGCCCACTAACTATTGTTTAATTTTATTTGCATTAAAATATTATTCTCAAAGTCTTCAATCAGGTGCTTTCTCTTGCCCCCTCTCCCTATAAATAATCATAGAAGGTGGCATGTAGAACCAAATTTAAGAAACATAGCATCATATCTTTGTGCCTTGTTACATATTATTATTCTCTAACAAAGATGGCATCTCCAAACACAAACCAAGAGAAACTTGGTAGAGTAAGGGAACAACTTATGGCCTTCCCCAAAGTTGTTAAGGAGAAGATATTGAAAATTTGTAGGCTAACAAAAGAGATAGCACAAGATGATCCTAGAAAAGTGATTCATTCACTAAAAGTGGGTCTTGCAATCTCACTTGTTTCTCTATTCTATTACTATCAACCACTATATGAGAATTTTGGTCTTTCAGCAATGTGGGCTGTGATGACTGTAGTGGTGGTTTTTGAGTACACAGTCGGTGAGTTTGTACATATTTTAATTAATAATATAATATTTGATCATATACTAAACCATAATTTTTGGTATTGGGTGTTTAATTTATTTTATTGTATTCCTTTATTTAACTAATTAATCAATGTGTATATTTATATTAGGAGCCACTTTAGGAAAAGGTTTGAATAGAACAATTGCAACATTGGCTGCTGGTGCTCTTGGTGTTGGGGCTCATTACTTAGCTAGCCTTTCTGGAGCAACAGGGGAACCCATATTGATTGGAGCGTTTGTCTTTGTGCAAGGTAAAAAAAAAAGTTATATATATATATATATATATATATATATATATATATATATATATATACCAAATAAATAAAGTAAATAATATACTATTAATAATAATACTTTGAAAAGAAAAAAGGCCAAAAGAATAAATTAAGCTATATATAGTTATTTAATTTTCAATTAAATTGTATATATAATGATTTTGATTAATTCTAGTTTTGTGTTTTTGTTTTTGTTTGCAGCTGCCATAGCATCATTTATAAGGTTTTTTCCGAAAGTGAAAGCAAGATATGATTATGGGATGCTTATATTTATCTTGACATTCTCTTTGATATCTGTGTCTGGGTTTCGAGAAGTTGAAGTGTTGGAAATGGCACACAAGAGGCTATCAACCATTTTCATAGGTGGTTCGGCTTGTGTCATGATTTCCATTTTTGTTTGTCCTGTGTGGGCTGGTGAAGAGTTCCATTCTTCCACTGCTCTCAAGTTGGAAATACTTGCTGATTTCTTAGAAGGTTAGACCCACATAATTTGCTTCCATAAATCATAAATTACATTACCAAAATCAAAAGCTTATATTACTGAGTATATATATATTCATAAAATTATAAAGTTATTTTAAAATAATTTTACTTTGTAATCAACTATAATACACAGTCAACTCACTTACAATACATATCTTTTTCATATTTTATAATTAATTGTCTGATTGTTTACGTTACAATTGTTTACTGAATATTTTTTAATATGAAATAAGTATACTCTTCTTGTATATAATATAACAAAAACTGGAAAATTGAATTTTTACAGCTTTTGTACGTGAATACTTCAATATATCGAAAGAAGGAGAATCTGAAGAGAACAAAGGAGATTCTTCGAAATTTTTAGAAGGATATAAAAAGGTTCTCAATTCAAAAAGTAGTGATGAGACTCTGGTTAGTGCGTTTTGTATCTCATCGATCACTTGAATGAAAATCTCATGCACATGTTTCATGTTATTAATTTTTTTTGTTTATTGTGCAGTGCAATTTTGCAAGATGGGAACCAGGTCATGGCAAGTTTAGATTTCGTCATCCTTGGGACCTATACCTCAAAATCGGTGCTCTTTCTCGCCAATGTGCATATCGAATGGAAGCTCTTGATGCTCAACTCACTTCTGATAAACAAGTATATATACATCATTAATCTAATATTTCTTTAATTAACATGCTATGTCCAAGTAAAATATATCGTTGAAAAGACAAATTATTATGAACTCTTACATCATTATATACGTCTATGTAGGTTCAACCAATTTATAAGCATTATGAAACCGAAAATTTTATGAAGAAAAGTTGGTATAGGTGAAGTGTAAAATATGTTATTCAATTAAATAATCATAACTCATCATGCATCATAAATTTATGGACTTTATCAATAGAGTCTCTATAAATTATGTAAAATTTAATTTATGATGATGATTAAATTAAATTATTTTATTATATTGTTAGTGTATTACTTTTGAACTTAAATTTTATTTTATAAATGGTTTAGAGAAAATAAATTATATAACAGTCTTGCAAGATTATTTAATCACAACTTATATCATGTGATATGTTTGTTAATTTTTATGATAAATATTTTAAAAATTATATTAATAGTGATTTTTATTAGTTATTATGTAAAAATATTTAGCAATTAAACTTAAAAAACTAATAACATTTAATTATATATATGTTAAGTAATTATTAACAATATAATCATTCTTAATCATATAACAATTTCTTTATATTACATAGACAAAACAAAAAGAAATAAAAGGAATTTCAACTATTGAGAGATTTTGATTTTGATAACCAAATGAGTTTGCATGTATTTGAATATAAGCTTTTTATTATGGGCCATGATGATTAAAATATTGACACTAATACTTGTTGCAACTAACCTTTGTAGGGATGCCAAGAAATTCGTTCGACCATCCAAGAGCTATGCACAGAAATGTGTTTGGAAAGTAGCAAAGTGATGAAGGAACTAGGATCATCAATTAGAACAATGACAAGGCCATCTGGTTCAGACGCACATGTTGCAAATGCTAAAGCTGCAGTGAAGAGCCTCAAATCATTGCTCCAATCAAGTTGGTGCAAAGAAACAAACTTATTATCACTGATACCAGTTGCGACAGTGGCTTCACTACTTATTGATATTGTTGAATTCACGGAGAAAATAGCAGATTCTGTTAATGATCTTGCTACCATGACACACTTTGAAATTGTAGATACAGATAAATCTCCGAAACAAACATCACAATCTTCACACTTTGAATGTGATGAACCGGGTCCCAAGAGTGATACTATTCAACTTGTTATTGTAGTTGAGGAGTCAGCTGCACTAGCTGTGACAGATAGTGAAAAATCAAACATTGTTTGACAATTCATATACGTAAATTAAGGATTGTTGTAATAAACACGCATGATCATTGTTTCAACATTTCGGATCAAATTATGGTAGCTAGCTATTCACAATGGCATACCCTTATGTTGTTTAGACCGTGAGGGGTATCTTAATTAGTACAATAATGTCAAATTTGTATTATCTAGTTCAATTGATTTACTAAGGATCATTCTGATCATATTTTAGTTTTCTTGTGTGACATCAACATCATGTTAACGTATTCTTTTCACCTTCTGAGTTAGTCCATTATTTCATCAGCATCAATTAATATTTAATTATTTTGTCCATAGTTTCTGCTTAGAGCTGGCAATATTTTTTTTTTTAAAAAATAAATATGATATGCAAAGTTATCACAATGGTAGAAGGAATCTAAATTAGGTTAGTACCCTCAACACCATCATTCATCTACAACATACTATAATAAAGAATTAAAAAAATTAGTTATTACTTAACACATATATTAATTGACACAGAGCTGTTCCAATTTAATAAGTGATATTGAAGTTGAATTCTAGATATTGAATATTTAAAGAAAGAATTTTGTTGTTAATAATAATAATTATATTTGATTTAAACTAAATTGTAATATTAGTTATAAAAAACATTTGAATTAACTGGATCAAATGATTAAATGATTCCAAAACATAGACACATGCTAGGCGTTTTAATTCAACCTGGCAACTAATTAATTACCAGTGTTATTCTCCAGAGAAGATCAAAACATTAATTTTAAGAAAATTAAACTTCATAATATATAACCAGCAATTATTTAATTAATTAATGCCAATATGTTTTTGTAAATCACATGCTGTAAAGTTATTTATAAACACATGTACAAGGCGCAAAGTACGGAAGACATGATAACCGTAGAAACCCCTTTGGGTCAAATTATCATAATTAAAAACTTGATTTCATTAATTAAGCACTTATCATGATTATTCCCTCCGAAACCCGAGAGGATTATTTAATTTTGCCTGCATGCACATAGGTATGGTCATGAGTATGTATGGCACATGTCATGTTACTTCTTCTCAGGTAAAAAGAAAGTGGAGTCATCTTAGTGGGTTCATACTTTTCACCGACCCATTAATTGAATATAAACATAATTTGCTTTCACCAAACCAATAGTGTGCACAATAACATATATGCATTATAATGCGGTTATGGCAATAATACTTTGTGTGTTAAATTCCTCAATGTTTTTCTTTTATAACAAATTTCTTCATATTTACTCCTTTTATGCCACAAGCATATAGATGGTTATCTTGTCAATCAGTTATGGTGATGATGATGATTTTTCACCTTCATAGTTGTGGTCATTATTCATCAAACATTATCCCAAACTCTCTCATCATAATTCACCAGAGGGAATATTCTAGAGTCTTAAAAAAAATATCTACATCAAATTTTCTCAACCATTAATATATATATAAAAGCTTTACAATTATTCTTGGGTCCTCATGCTTATATCAATTGAAATTATAACCTCTAATCATCCACTCCTCAAATTCTCTCTGTTTTTTTTTTTTTTTTTTTTTCTGGAAATAGTTCGATTATTCTCCAACTCTTATAACTTTTAAAACTAGCTCTGGATCAAACATTTAAATGTGAGAAAATAACTCAACTATAAATATGTAAATATTATTTGACAATAAAAGAGCACTTTGTACACATTAAAAAAAGGCTATTACATGTGTGTAGGCATACAATATGACCATAAACACTCGGATATGCGCACACACATATCACTAGTAATAGCATTTCCCACCTTTCACATATTTGCATGAGTTTTTTAAATTTTATAATTTAAATAATGGGTATCTTATTTAATATTTAAATATTTTAAAACATGTTTAATTAATAGTTTAATAAAATGATACAATTAAACATTTTAAAAAATAATCAATTAAATTTTCTGAAGATAAAGTAAATAAATTTAAATATATATAACATTAATGTTAGCTTCATGCCTAAAAGTACATCAATTTATAAAGAAACAAAATGCAGCTGGTGACTTTATTCATCACTAGTCAACGGGGACGATTGTGTTGTTATATATAATAATAATACTAATAAAGATGAGTGAGGATTCATGTTATGAGTAACAATTTTTAATTCCATTTTTAAATATAAGTGCGTTCAGACTCTATAGAGTATGTAGAGTATAGACTATAGTAACCACAGATTTAACTTGCTAAAGTGTGGAAAAAGCAGAAACAGCGTAGAATCAAAAGTGGACTCTGAGGTGTTCTCCACTATAGTTCTACTGCTACGAGTTTTTGAAAATTTAGAAACAAAAGTGCTAGCTTTATTTGCGTTCGAAAGTGGAGAAACTATGAGCTTTTTTGATTTGTTGTAGCAAATATCACTTTGTTCATAAATAATCTCCTACGCTTATCATATCTAGAAATTGGAATATAGTCAAATTGTTTACTCAATCAACATAAAGAGTATGAAGAGTTTATACTTTTTCATGCCATTAAAAGTTAAACCTTCACCCACCTATGTTGTATGTGATTGATTTGATAAATATAGTCAATTATTAACTGCTTAATTTGGGTTGTTAAGTATACTGATTTACAATAGCTGTAATTAAAAATGTTAATAGTTAATAATTTATGGTCAATTTTAATGAATAGTTGAGAATAATTATAAATGATTTAAAGAATATAAGATTAAATGTGAAGCGGCAGAGAACAGAATATTTTCTTTTTATGGTGAATTCCAGACATTGTTGGAATATTAAAGAAAAAAACTAGGATTAGAATCAGATTATTAAAATTTGTAGGATTTAATACTTAATTAATTATTTTATATCAATGAAGTTTTTCTTGTAGGATTTAAAAAGAGCATTATTAAAAAAAAAGTAAAAAATGATAGTGTGCAAACAAGAAAACTTTGTACATCAGTTGATATGATACCAAAACATTAATATAATGTGATAGAATTATATTATTTGAATATGTGATCATATATTTAATTTAGAGACTTTATATATATATATATATATATATATATATATATATATATATATATATGCACTAAAGAATATTTAATTTTGCTAGGTTGTTGCGTGATACATCATGGATCATGTTCCCCATTATAACACGTTAGCCACCTTAATTTTCAACCCTAACCTAACTTCCTTTCATCTCATGAATTGAGAGTCAATGATTTAGAATCCTATTAAATTTTGATTTAATTGAAATGTCTTCATGATATTTTTATTTTCTGTTTTTACAGAATGATATTATTTTTTCTATTATCATTAAATTATGATTATGATTATGGTTATAATTAAAATGATCAATTTTTATAATGTAAAACAATTTCTAATTGATTAATAACATAAAATCATTTAAACAGTGTATTAAATTAATTTCATAAAGTGCAAATAAACGTGCAATAATAATTACCTCAATATTATATTTTGACTTTCACATATGTAACAAGCAACTACGTCCCTAAACTAATCGATAATGAATTGAATGACATTACTTTAAAAAGGTGTCGTACAAATTTGAAGGCAAGCGAAGTACAAAATGGAATGACGCACTACAAAGCGAAAATGGTTTACCACGTCATCTTCCTATACTTATATTTTCATATTAAATTTTTTCTCGGGTTTTCTTAGCTTATTTTTATTTTTAAAAAATTGTTTTCATTTTTTAAAATGATAATTAAGTAAATATATTTTAATAATTACGTTTCCATTATCGTGTTTTTATTATTGTCACTTTTTATTTTTATAATTCCCATAAAAATAGTGAAAATATTTTCTTTCTAAAATTTGACCTTTATTTTGAAAAAATTTTCAGAAAAAATAGTTTTAAAATTATGATCAAATATATCTACCACACGTGTATTAATTATTTAATTTATTTTTATTAATGATACGGGACTCAATTTATAGCGTAACAATATCATTCTCTCGCAACTTATATAAAAGAAGTTTATCCAACTTTCATATTGAAGTTTATGATGTATTTTTATGTATGCAAATTTGCATACCTAATAAAATCTTATCTCACGAAGAAGATTAACAATAACACGGTGTGTTCTCCCAACTACGTAAAAACAACTTATTTTAATTACAATTTTCTGATCTCCACTATATTTTATACATGTTTCAATATGTGATTTTTGTAGTTAAATATGTCATCTTTCGTGGGACTGTACTTAAATTGTACACTGTTTGACAAGGATGATATCATTATATTAGTAATCAATAGAAAAAATAAGGATAATTCAGAAAAACTCAAATAAGAAAAAAAAATTATTATGCCCATTTATACAATGGTCCACTCAAATCATTGAAGTTTTCAATACCTGGGACGACTTCATCAACCTATTAGACTGAGCCTCTCTCGTTTTGACACACAACGTAACAAGAATTAGAACTTGAAAAGTTTATCGAAATCATCAAGACATGTGATGATTTCAATTAGACTCATACCATCTCCCGATCAATATAACACATGCGTTTTCTACTAATTGAAGTCGTATCTTACTATATCACTTTTAAAGAGTCGTTAACTGGCCTAAGAATTTCACCAAAAAAATACCAAATCTATAATTAGTTTCTATATTTCAATAAATACTTGTCTGAATCATTTTAAACTTTTTTACCCCAATTTTAAATTGGTCAATCTTCAATAAACAAGACGTGGTTGAATAAAAACTAAACTAAGAAACGGCCCACCAAATATGCAAATTACAAATTACGAAGAATCGTGAGCCAGCAGCTACGGTAAAGGCTTAACGTAAAACCCAAATTGGGCCTTCAACAAAGCGATTCATATTGCGGGCCGTTATTCCTTTTGGTAAAGAACAATACGGGCCCAAAGTCCTCCTGCCTTTAAATATAAAGATAGACAGAAATATATAGGTGTGTGTTTGAGAGATAAAACATGATTTTAAATTTGAACAAAGTCAATATCATTTATGCTCTAATTTATTTGACTTGTCTATGTTTTCACATAACGTCTTCTTATATTTATTAATCATTTTTAAGCTTTCATCGTTAAGTAAGCTTAAACATTTACTCTTATTTAATTAATTAATTTTTAGCACTCAAATTTTAATACTGTTATTTACTTCATTGGACAATTCATCTTTTCATCTAATAAAATAATGTACATTTTGATGAAAATTTAAATCTAAATTAAAAACAATGTTGTCATGCCTAAGCGAAATTTATATTTAGTGTGTTTTCTTACATGTTAAAAAATTGAAGCCCATTATAGTATCAATTTTTCAGTAATGAAATTGTAAATATAATAATAAATCAACTATAATTTTCATTTAAGTAATTTTTAAAAATTTTCAAGAATAAAATTAAAAGATCTAATAAATTTATACGTAATTAAGCAATAAAAAATTGTTTAAAGAGCATTACACTAATGCATATTTTTATTTTCTCTAGTTTTAATTTATATTTTAAAGCATATATTTTGTAATTTATTAAAAAATAATACAAATGTTATTTAGAAAAATTAATAAGTAATAACTATAGAACAAACCTAAAATGTTGGAAATTATGAATGGTAAAAAAATCTAAAAACAAGTCTACAGATCTGTCAAAGAAAAAAATCAAGAAATATAATACCTTAAAATACTTTGAAAAATACTGGTAAAACAACTTATAAAATGCATAAATAAATAACAAAAGTTCTAAATTATAAAATAATATACTCCTAACCTAGCTAACGGCCACAATTTCCTAGTGGCAAAGTAGACATGATTTTTCATATGAATGATGGAAGATATACCATGCGTTCAAATAATTAATCATGTATAATAATGTTCCTTTGGACTCTTTTGTTCCAGAAAAAGGATAATCTCGAAGTCTCTGTCACGTTTTATGTAGCAAGCTATAACTGTAAATATTATAATATGAATAAAGTCCAAACATTAACATAAACTATGGCATGTTAAAGATATAACACAAATTTACAATATTAACAGCATAAGTCTAGTTAACTATATGATAGAAAAGAATAAGTGATAAACCGGTTGGTCTAATGATAAAAGCTACTATGATTTTAGCATTACGCCCTTTAAAAAATTTATTATTATTTTTTTATTAAACAAAAAGATTAGATATATTGATAAAAATTTAATATATAACCTTGTTTAAAGTAATAAAATAATCCTTTTCATAATTTACTTCAAATTTCACTTTGAATTAATCAACCTTAATGGTTAAGAAACTCTGCATTTTCTTCAATGTCATGTAAAAAGAAATCTAATCTTAAAAAATGTTGTTGTTGCATTGGATTGATTAAGTAACGATCCTGTATTTTGTTCATTTTTATTGTAAAGAAAGCTCCATTTACTTACATTATAACCGTAGGTGCTTAATTTGAATTAATCAAATGGAAGGAAGAAGATAAGGATGAGAACAATAATGATTTATATATATAATAATTTATATAGCTCATTCAATGAATTGGAGTAAACTTGTCACGGTAGTTTATGGTCTTGTAATTAGAACAGTTATAATAAGTGTGGATCAGGAAGTCACATATTGAACATGTATAATGTCTAAATGCAATGCAATTGACCTAACATTTGGTGTGTAAGATAGGAAAATCATTGAAAACTATCAACATTCATGCATGTTAAAGACCACACAACTTGGTTGATGCTAAATTTGGAGCCTGTGGTTGACAGCGAAATCAAGGAAACTATTCTTAGTCTGAAATCAAAGGCATCAATGACATCACCCTAATAATTCTTATGTCGGAAATATGATCTTACCCGAATTAAATTAAACTCAACAATTTTATGGATCCATTTTTAGTTTAAATTAATAAGTTCATTATTTAATAAATTGGTTTATTTTTTAGGAATCAATTCTAAGTTCGTCTTAAAACTATTTGTGTATTTGTTAAACTAGTTGTGTATTTGTTAGTGTGATTTTAGTTAATTCGAGGCACTCGAACATTACATTACACGAGCATCAGTTATGAGATATGGCCTCTATCTTTTCTAGCTTCACCATTTAGAGCCCTCACTTGATTGCTGGAATTTTTCATGTTTGCATGTTGTTGTTGCTGAGTACCGGACAACGTTAGAAAGAGAATAAGAAAGAAAGAGTGGTGAAATATATATATTAAAGTGATAGGGATTTTACAACATATTTTTAAATCTAATAAATTGATGTATTATGTTTTAATTAGTGTGTGTCAAAAGGATTTGTAATTTTTATCAGAAAAAATTATATGTAAAACAGTTTGTAATTTTTGCTGGAAAAATTATATATAGAAGATTTGTAATTTTTGTCAGAAAAATTAAATATAAAAGAGTTTATAAATTTTGTTAGAAAAAATTATACATAGAATAGTTTACAATTTTTATCGAAAAAAATTACACATGAAAAGATTTATAATTTTTGTTAAAAAAATTTATATATAAAGAGGGTTTATAATTTTTTCATAAATTACAGTAATAAATTTTAATATCGTAGATTAGATGTATCGAAACATACGTTAATTATTTTTTTATTCTTTTTCTTTCTTATTCTTGTGTTTCACGAAATTGAGTTCCGAACAATTGCTCCAATAGTTCATCACTTGTGCTTTTGGCACCCTTCGAGTGGCTTGTACTTTTTCCCCAAAAGTATGTAATCATCAGTTTTGGAGAAACTAAAACCAATTTAAAATAGGATTTTAATTAAACCAAATTTTCATAAGTATTTTCTTATTTAAACACAATTTTGAAAAGAAACGTTAGCAACCTTCTCTTATCTGTTTATTGTAATATATTTTCTTTTATTGGTTGAAATCTATTGAAAACTATAAAATTAAGGTTTCTTGTAGTGTGGCATATAATTTTATAATTTTTATTAAATTTTAATTAATTATAAATAATAAGTTAGAAATATTTATTATAACAAGTTTTTGAATATTAATCTTCAAAATTATGAGTCAAAATATTTAGGTTTTGAAAATTTAATAACTCACCATTAATTTTTCATTTTATAAATTAAACATCATTCACTTAGTTTTATTAAGTCATCTCTAACACTTATACTTCTTAGACAAATTTTTAGAATAAGAACCTTCTAATTAATCTTGCACTGAAAGTAATGACAAAGATGTCATCTGTCCAACCGATTCTTGTATAATAGGAACTCGTAAAATTAAAGAAATAATATATTTTATTAAGAAAATAAAAATAATTGAAGGAACTTAAGAACTTAACTTAGGTTTTATAATTGAAGCAAAATATGGTAAGAGATCTTAAATTTTACATAACATTAAAGGATTCATAGAAAATATCTCAAGAACGTAAAACTGCCGTTCTTACATTGGACATGACAGAAAATGATATTTTACATGCATGTTTTATTGATTATTAAAATTAAGACTAAATTTTAGTTTGAGTTGTTTAAGTTTGAGATTTTTTATTTAAATTCTTTAAATTTAAAATTTTCAATCTTCATTATTTATGTTTTTAAAATATATCATTTAATTTTTTTTAAAATATTTTGCTATTATAATTATTAATTTTACAATGGAATTACGAGCTCAGCATTTTCCCTATTTTTCAAATGGTACATAGTGGTGTCTAAAATCCACCATTATGTCTGATTTGAAATTTAAATTATTAACCATATTAACATTTTCAATTAAAATATAAGTAAATAATTAAAATGATATATTTTAGAGATATAAAAATAAAAAATTTAACCTTAAAAATATTAAATACCATTTAACAGTCAAATTATCATAATTTTATAATCTTTATATTATTTTTTCAATGTAAATCAAAACATGTTAAGAAATGTTAAAAATCAATTTGAGGGTGAGTGAAGGCTTACGAGTGTGTGTACCTCTCAATATTGTGGGACATGACTAACGTGTGCACAGTACTTGGCAATAAATCAAATCTTATCGAAACAGTTAAACTTGAAGCGTGTTTGGATGAAGAATTTTTCAAAGTAATTTATTTTTCATGTGAATTTAAATTGATGTGAATCTAATTAATGTGTTTGGATAAAATATTTTAAAAAATTTAAAATAATGTCATGTAGTAAAGGAATTTGAAATTTTATTAGAGAATTTAAATTTTATATAAAATTGAGGTATTTTAATTAATTTTGAGTCATTTCATATATTTTCTCTCGACTTATCACAATTTTATACATTTTCTCTCAACTCTTCACAATCTCACTCATTCTATGCATTTATAATTTAAATTTTTTAATTAAATTACAATTAATTATTAATTATATTTTTAATTATTCAATATTAAAAAATTAATTATTAAATATTTTGTAGCATAACATTAAAATTATTTTGAATATTTAAGTATTTAAAAATTATTAATATTTATTTTTATTCAATATTAAAAATTTAATTTTAAAATAAAAATTTGAATTTTTTAAAAATTGAATTGCTTTATCCAAATAAAGAAATTAAAATACAAGAAATTGAATTGATTCATCCAAACAAAATGAAAGAAATTTAAATTATGACAATTAAAATATTAAGTATTTAAATTTTTTGAAAATCTTCAAATTTCCCGTCCAAACACAAACTACTCCTGTATTTAGATGAGATAATTGGTTAAAATAATTCATTTGTTATGAGGAATTGAATTACTGACAATTCAATTGACTTGTTTAGGTAAAACATCTTGAAGAATTTAAAATGATGTCATTTTGAGGAGAAATTTGAATAGAATAAAAATGAGGAAATTGAAATTCTTAATAAATTTGAGTCATTTTAATTCCCTTTCACTTCTTTCACTTAGTAATTGAATCTTACATGTTTAAATTAAGTAATTATTTATTTTTAATAATTTTTAAAATTATTGTGAGACTAAGCAATTCAAAATTTTTAATTAAATTATATTTAATTATTTATTATGTTTTTAATTATTCAATATTAAAAAATTAATTATTAAATATTTTGAAGCATTAAAATTCATCATGTAACACTAAAATTATTTTGAATATTTAGGTATTTAAAAATGATTAATATTTATTTTTATTCAATATTAAAAAAATTAATTTTTAAATAAATATTTGAAAATGAAATTGAATTTCTTTGAAATTAAATTGTTTTTTCCAAACAAGAAAATTAAAATACAAGAAATTGAATTGATTCATTAAAACAAGATGAATACAAAATGAAAGAAATTTAAATTAAGGCAATTAAAATGTTGGGTATTTAAATTCCTTGAAAATTTTGAAATGCTCCATCCAAACACAACCTAAAACACAACCTAAAAGTGTGTTGCATGAGTCAATTTGGTGGAACAATTATTTATTCTGAGTAATTGAATTTCTATCAAATTAATTAACCTGTATGGATAAAACATTTCGAAAAATTTAAAATGATGTCATCTTGAGAAAAAATTTCAATTGAATAAAATTAGGGAATTTGAAATTCTGTATAAAATTGAGACATTTCAATTCTTTCCATATTTTTCTCACTTCTCTCATTTCTCCTTGGATAAAATTGTGAAATTTAAAAATGATTAATACTTATTTTTATTTAATATTAAAAATTTAATTTTTAAATAAATATTTAAAAATAAAAATTTAAATTTCTTAAAAATTAAATTACTTAGTTCAAACAAAAAAATTAAAATATAAAAAATTAAATTAATTCATCCAACAAAGTAAATATAAAATAAAAAAAAATTAAATCAAAATAATTAAAATACTAAATATTTAAATTTCCTAAAAATTTTTAAATTCCTCGTATACAAACTAAGAGCGATCTCTGGCGGGTTAACGAGTAGTTCAGGTAAAGACAAGGTTTTGAATGAGTTCACATGGTCATGTGCATATTAAGATATGTAATTCTCTAAAAACTAAACCGGACCGGAATTCTGACTGTTTATTTTTAATCCCAAGTGTGTTGCTAGCTCTGATTTCTTCATGACTATAGTGTAGTTTGTATATCAAATACAAAGTTTCACATTCTTATTAATAATGTACTAAATATCATGTAATCGTTTAAGATAACTGAGTTGAAGTCCCGTATTTATAACCATATTTATTAAAATTCTAATTTATCCAGTTATAAAGTCACGTCTAGGAATTCTATTATTTTACCGGGAGTTGATTCTCATCTGATTAACGAAGATATATACGTTATTTTATTCTTAAAATGTTATTATTATTACTTCTACTTTGTTGATGAAGTTAGATTGCTTTGTTTAAATTGCAATTTACAATTATAATGGTGGTTAAAAACATGCTAATGTATAAGAATTTATTGTTTGGCTATATTATTTCTTTTTTTTTCCACGTTATGTTGAACTCTCTTTAAAAAACTTACTTGATTTTTCTGTATTAATCCTATTTTTTGTTTGTATTTTATAATTTTTTTTTATCTCATACTCCTGCTCATTGGTTAATAATAAATTTTAGGAGTGAGTTATAGTTTGGGACAGTAATTTTAGTGGATACACCGCTATATTTTATATATTGGAATATAATTAAGATGTAGTAATATTTTATTTTATTTTAATGGATAATATATATATATATATTCAGAATTTAATTATTTTTTAAAATAAATATAATAATTAAGTTGTTTAAATTTAACTCTATTTTATGTTTATCTATTTTGATATTTAGGTTTAAATAAATAAGATTTCAAAATGTCTAATTATCATTAAAAATAAAAAGAATTAAAAGATTTGAATTAAAAATAAAAAAAAAGCTTGTCAAATTTTTTTATCTACTTAAATATAATCTGATCTATTTGATTAGACCCGTAATAAGTTACTAACGAAAATCAAAACCTGGCTAAACTGAAACTCAAACTAAATATACGCATAATGGGAAACAGGTATACAAAATTATACCAAACATAATCTATGGACAGGTTTTTATGAACTGGATGTGACCACTGCTCAGAATTATGCATGTTTTGCTTCCACATTATGCTTTCTTTCATGCTTGCTTCCATAAATGATAAAGTTGCTAAATAAAGCACAAGAACCATTTAAAAATCAACATTATACTTAAACATCATCCTCTTTCTCTTTTTATATATTCTTAAACATCATCCTCTACCTACCAAACCGACTGTCATCTCATATGGCTCCACTCGTAATGTCATGAAAACTACACATATGAAACAAAAAATCCTTGCCGACACTTGTACATGAAATTTGGGTTTTGACTAATAAACTATGCTCACTTTCCTTAAATTCTTGTCAAATTAATTTTAAACAATTAACTACTATATATATATGTATAAAAATTAATTTTAATTACAAAGAGAAATTAATTTTACTCATTATAAATTAAATATTTCTCAACTTAGGAAGTACTGATAAACTTTTTAAATGTTGCGTCACTAAATAATTTACTCTATTGGAAATTTTGCATCAGGTAAAATATGTTTTTGGTTGTTTTTTTTTTTTAAAAAAAATTATTTTAATTTCTTTAATTTAAAAATATATTATTTTTAATCTACGAAGTGAATTAATCAACACTGTAGTATTTTTAAAATGTTATATAAATTATTTAAGAATTAAAAATAATACATTTAAAAATATTTGAAATTTTTGGGGATAAAGATATTCTTTTCTCCCTTTCTATCAAATGTAACGTAGCCAAATCTGAAGTGGCTTCTCTTTTTCCTTTGTGTGTGATTCCAAAGTGGTAAGCAAAGTATAGAAGTTGAATAGGCAGCTGAGGAGGAATCACAGTCTATGAGGTTGACGTTTTTGTCCCATTATCCTCCAATTAGCACTATGTTTTCTCTCTTTGGGTTCTATCAGGGGTTGGGGAATTGATTAGAAAGGGAAAGGTTATCAATTTTCATTCTCTTTTATGAAATTGATTTGGAGTATTCATTATTAAATATAGTAATTAACTTTCTTAAAGATATTAAACACACAAATTAAAATATTATTTCTAAATTACTTAATCAAAAAGGTTATCAACTAATATTGTTAAATTTTGATGTGAAATTTATATGGGATCAGAGTGGAGGTTATACTAAACCAGAATTATTCTTTTAATTTAAAATATAGGTGATGAACCTAACTCAACTTTAAAAATCCATTTGTAAAGTGAGGATTATTTCTCATTTATATACGTATGTATATGCCATATATACATGAATAATACGATACTTCTAATAAATATCGTCATATATATGAACAATAGATACTTCTAATAAATATCGTCATATATATGAACAATACGATACTTCTAACAAATATCATATAAGATTGTTAAGAACAAAACAATAAATAAAATAAATAAGGAAATAAAGAAGAGAGAAAAAGACACAAGAATTTAACGTGGTTCAACAATTTGCCTACGTCCACGACTACATTAGGAACAATTTATTCTTGGTGTGCATTTCAAGCTTTACAAGGAGTTCTTTATATAGAGACAAAAGACAGTCTCTCTCACTTTTCTAAACGATGTGAGACTAAAGTGTAAATGCATCTTTTTACATGATGTGAGACTAATCAAACTACATATACTCCAAACAATTCTCTCACTTGGAGTTTGATTCACATCACAACCTAGTATAGTGCCTTCGTCATCAATCACTCTCGAAGGCCTGTTGAGGTAACACAAAACCTCAACTTATCAATTGTAACTCTTTGGTCAACATATCTCATTGGATTCTCCTCCACCCAGGATCTTCAACAAAGATAGCTCTCCATTACTGATCAAGTCTCTGATAAAATGATACTTTATCTCAATATGCTTGCATCTAGAATGAAGGATTGGATTTTTAGTAAGGTATACTGCACTCTGGCTATCACTGAATAATGGAGCATCATCTTGTTCTTTTCCTAGTCCTCTCTCGAGAAGATTCTTCACCATATCATCTCCTTGGTCAGCTTTCCGAAATTGCCACATACTTCAAAGGTGGTTGAAAGAGAAACTCTACCTTGAAGTTTAGACTTCCAACCGATAGCGATCGCCAACAAAGATATGTAAATTTGTTGTGCTCTTTCTACCATCTAGATCTCCTCCTAAGTCCATCAAAAAACCCCGAAAGTGATATTACTTCTTTTAAAACATAAGTGCAGTCTTGAAGTATCCTTCAAATATCTCAATATCCACTTCACAGCCTCCCAATGCTCCTTTCCAGGACTGGATAGAAACCTGCTCACAACTCCCACTGCATGTGCTATGTCCGTCCGGTACACACCATAGCATACATCAAGCTCCCTACTGCGTGAGCGTATGATATTTTAGACACCTTAATCTTTTTCTTCATCGATCTGAGGAGATTGCCTTTTTTGAAAGTTTTAGGTGTGTTCCCAAAGGGGTATTCCTAGTCTTTGCATCTCCAACATTGAACTCAAAACATTTTTTAATATAATTCTCCCGAGACAACTTCAAAGTACCTTCGATATGTCTCTAGAGATTCTCATGCCAAGAATTTGTTTGGCTGGACCAAGATCCTTCATCTCAAAGTTTCCTGCTAACTGTTTCTTCAACTTGTTAATTTCTGTCATACTAGACCCTGCAATTAACATGTCATCAACATATAAAGCAAGAATAATATAACTGCCAACACATTTCTTAACATAACAACAGTAGTCTTCTTCACATTTATGAAACCCTGCGCTGCTCATAAATTCATTAAACTTTTTGTACCAGCATCAGTCAACAACAAATAATGTAATGAAGGGGAATACCTTTGCGGTGCTACTATCGTTCTGCTTGACCTTCTTATTTAGGTCTCAAAAGGTTCCACCTCTGTTGTTGGTTCTGGTTCTATTATTGGTTCAGTTCTGGTTCGGACTCAGACTCAGGATCCTGCCTTCTATTGACTACGTCCTTTTCTCGAGATTTCTTCTAGTGCTACTTTCTCACGTGCCACGATTGTTTGTTTGCGCTTGATTCGTAGACTGTCTTTATAGAACACACTTTCATTAAAAGTAACATTTCTACTTCTGATGATTTTCTTGTTTTTGTCATCCCAGAATTTGTAGCCATACATGTCAGATCCATAACCAATGAAATAACATAATTTTGCCTTGGGGTCTAATTTATCTCTACTATTAGAGTCTATCAGAATATATGAGGCACAACCAAAAACTTTCAAATGTGAAAAATTTACCTCCTTCCCAGACCATACTTCAGGTAACTGATAGTCTAAAGGAACTGATGGATCTTTGTTTATGAGATAGGTGGCTGTGTTTATCGCCTCTGCCCAAAACACCTTAGGTAGGCCTGACTGGATTCTCATGCATCTAGCTCTCTCATTCAAAGTTCTGTTCATTCTTTCTGCCATACCGTTTTGCTTTGGTGTCTGTCTTGATCATTCTGATCCCATTCTCTGAACAAAATTCCCTGAATTCTCTGCTATCATACTCTCCACCATTATCGTTTCGGACTTTTCAACTTTAGACTGTTTGATTTTCAACCTCCCTTTTCCACCTTTTGAACACAGAAAACACATCAGATTTATTTTTAAGGAAATAAACTCATACCTTTCTTGTAAAATCATCAATGAAGGTTAGATAATATTGTGAGCCTCCAAGGGATTTCACTGGAGCGGGCCCCCAGACATCTGTATGCACCAATTCTAGCCTTTCAACTTTAGATCTCATTCTCGGCTTAGAAAAACTGACATTTTTCTGCTTTCCAAAAATATAGTGTTCACAAGGTCCAATATCAATATGCTTTATGTCAGATAACTTACCTCTTGACACCATGAGCTTGATCCCCTTTTCACTGATATGCCCAAGTCTCTGATGCCATAGGCTGGAACTATTGGCAGCCTCTGCGACGGTTACCATATCCTCATCTGCAAGAATATAAAGAGACCCTCGCTTCTTTCCAAGAGCAATAACCAAATTGCCTTTCATTACCTTCCAAGATCCATCCCCAAATGTAGTATAGTGCCCCTCATTGTCTAACTGTCCCACAAATATTAAGTTTCTCTTTAAGGCAAGGATATGCCTGACATTGTGCAGAGTCCATAGGGCACCATTAGAGGTTCTAATGTCAACATCACCTCTTCCCACAATATCAAAGGATTTTCCATCTGCAAGGTAAACCTTCCTAAATTCCCCTGAAACATAGTTATAAAACAGTTCTAAGGAAGGTGTAGTGTGGAATGACACACCTGAGTCCATTATCCATAAATCAACAGGACTATCTAAATTGCATATTAATGCATCCCCAGTCTCATCTGATGCAGGATTTACAGATTCATCATCATCTTTCTTCTTTTTGTTCTTCCATTTTGGAGCCTTACATTGATGAGCAAGATGACCCTTTTTCTGGCAGTTCCAACAAGCAAATTTTGCCTGTCTCCCTTTGGATTTTGATCTGCCCCGTCCTTGATTCTGACTTTTCTAGCTACTTCTTCCTCGAGTTTCAATACTCAACGCAGAACTGGAATCAGAATTAGAACACTCACCTAAACCTCTCCTGCGAACGTCTTCGCTTAAGATCAAGTCTCGTATATCATCAAGCTTCAATTTGTTATTACTGGCAGAACTATTAACTATAGTAACAGTTGCACTCCAACTTTCCGGAAGGGATGATAATAGAGTCAATGCTTTCACTTCATCATCAAAGTTGATCTGCACTGAGGCCAACTGGGCAAGGATTGCGTTAAATTCATTAATGTGATTAGTAACAGAATTACCTTTGCCCATTTTAAGGTTGACTAGCCTCCGTATTAGATACACTTTGTTGGCTACAGATGACTTTTCGTACATGTTTGATAATGCATTCATCAGACCTACAGTTGTCTTCTCGTTCATAATGTTGAACACAACGTTTTTGGCTAACGTCAAACGGATCACATCAAGCGTCTGCCGATCTAGCAGCTCCCAGTCTAACTATCTAGCAGCTCCCAGTCTAACTGCTCCATGTCTTCTGGCTTCTCACCCGTCAAGGGCTGATACAACTTCTTCTGATACAAGTAGTCTTCTATCTGCATCTTCTAGAATCCGAAGTCTCTGCCATCAAACTTCTCGATCTTCAAACTTCTCGATCTTCACCTTTCCTTCTTCCAACGCCATGTTCTTGCCGCTTTCCAAGAAATCTCCCACTGCTTCTCTACCCTGAGGATAAACCAATATTTTCTGATGTGGAAGATCAGACAAAGTCGCAACTACAGAGCATACTAAGAAATTGGCTCTGATACCAATTGTTAAGAATAAAGCAATAAATAAAATAAATAAGGAAATAAAGAAGAGAGAAAAAGACACAAGAATTTAACGTGGTTCAGCAATTTGCCTACGTTCACGACTACACTAGGAAAAGTTTATTCTTGATGTGCATTTCAAGCTTTACAGAGAGTTCTTTATATAAAGACAAAAGACAGTCTCTCTCACTTTTCTAAAAGATGTGAGACTAAAGTCTAAATACATCTTTTTACATAATATGAGACTAATCAAACTACATATACTCCTAACAATAAGATGGTCATTTTGAGAAAAATTTGGTAAAAAAAGAAAGTTCCAGTCATAAGTCTAGCACTAACAAAAAGTAGCTTAAAAGGGACTTGTTTCAAGGGTGGCATTGGTGACAAAAACCCCAAGCACTTTTTGGCTTGGAGTGCCAATTGAGTGAGCTGAAAATAAGAGTCACTTTAAATTTAATGAATGAATCAATCAGCCCCATATTTTGTTTTCATTTTTGTTTCTCTGTCTACATCTATATTGATTTTAGTAGGCCAAATTGACCTTTTATATATTGTAATGTTATTATCATCTATGGTTGTGGATCAAATTTGGTTGGACAAAATCAAGAACCGAAAGGAAGTTTAATAGCATTTGGTGGTGCGTGTGAACAAGCAAACAAGGAACCCTTGTACTGTGACATGTGCCATACCCTTTATTTTCATATTAAATGTGTCTAGTTTTGCAAGGGACACATAGTGCATCACTTCTAATGCGGTGATCACTCCTACCATTTGGATATACTTGGTCTGTTTTGGAACATGTACCAAAATAGAGGATTTTGGTAATCTAGTTGTAATTTTTTATTTAATTCTCATCACTTGGATTGTATTAATCGTTCGTGACATTAAATAATTTGATTTAATTGGATTGCATTAATTATTAATTATATTCATCATGACATTAATTTGTCTGTTGGAGCTCTTCATCTCTACTTAATAATATATTACTGGAATCGAACCCAAAATCAATATAAGATTAAAGCAATCAAAACTCTTAGTTTAGGTCCCTAAAAGTTACTTAATTATGATATTAATAATTATAAGACTCATATTTCCTGTAAGGCACATAACAGTTACAGGAGGAAAAGATTAATTTTGGTTTTTTGAAAGACCCGTAATTCAATTTAAGCCTATTAATATACATAAAAATATTAGTAAACTTAAAAAAGACTCACTTCAAAATTTGTTTTAGATTTGCAGATACGTTGGACTCATTCTCATGAAACCCAAGTCATTTGTATTTCGACATTCTAAATATGAATTATTTCAACCTCCAATACTTGCATGCAATAAAGATTTGTGTAAATATGTGGGGGCTTATGCTGCCTTCATTTTATTGTTTTAGCGCCAAAACTTCTCTTTCATTTTACATCTTATCCTCGTGCAATCGCTTTCTGTGAGAATATGCATGTGTAAGTCTTAATTCCTACGCATGGAGTAGAAGAAATTGATTATCTTTTCAATATTTGAACTTCATTTCACTTGCCTTGTCTTGTAAATTAAGGCCCGAGTATATTTAATTATATGAATCAGTTTTGTTTTGGTAAATGTTTTTACCGAAGTCTAAGGAAAACGTTGAGAGATTGGTGTAAATTTATTAGTAGTTTCTTTTAGTATAAATGTGAAGATAAAGATATAACGATAAAGTTAGTATGTGATCAAGAAAAATGATATATAAAAGATTAAGATAATTCTCTATATAATTTAATACATTTTTTATATATATAGTTAATGAGAGATAACGTTTGATGATATCATGTTTCTGCAGTTAAGATTAAATAAATATGATATGCTGTCGACTTCAATATTATGTCATATTAATGTTACAGTAAAATGTGTTGATAAGAGGGTATGGACTTAATTATGGGTCTCATTTCTCATTCTTGATGACCAAAGGAGTAATGCAATATTGTATGTGAATTTAATTATTTAAAATCTTGTAATCTTTATTCATAATAATGTGTTAAAATTAATTATTAAGCTTAATTATATTTTTCTCTTTTTTCTTGTTATTGTTTTCTTGTGAATTTATTCCTCCGTAATTTATTCTTTTGCAAATTTAATTTTATATTATTTTTGAATATTAGATACCAAGTTAATAAATAAACGAAAATTAAACAATTAAGATAATGAAGATTAAATTTGCCAGAAAAAAGCATTGAAGAAATAGAGTCTACAAAGCGATAACGATATAAAGAAAAAATACAGTAGGAAACCTAAACAAAAAATGCGTGTTGAGATTTTAGCTTCTTAAAAATCCAATTCGTGCATAATTGACTATTAAATAAAAATAAAGAATCTAATTGCTGTGCAATATTATTAACTAATCAAATATTTCATTCAGAAAAAAAAAAACTAACTAAATAACACCGTATCACAAAAATTAATAAATTTACTTTACATTATGAATTCTAATAAAGTAATATTATTAAATAAATACATCTACTTTCTCGCTAATAAATAGTAGATATTGTTTTTAATCCATAACTTGTACTTGAAGTTAAGATTAATCCTAATTAGTGGAGAACATCAAGCATCAACAAAAAGCTGTCATCATCAAAGAAAACGACTATTAATTTAATATTATTATGGTAAGTTCTGCGGTCTCATGTGGAGCTGTTTCTATATTCCAATTTAATTTATATATTATATTATATTATATTACATCATATCACATCACAAGAATATGTTTAAGATATCAATTGATAAATTGAGAAATATAAAAATACAAATAAAAAATGATATTATTTACTTTCAATATATTTTTTAATACGCATTGTATAATAATTTTAATAAAAATAATATTTATTAAAAAATAGTTAGTATAATTCTTCCTCAAAATAATTTGGGAGTGTATAAGACCAACAAAAACTTTAGGAGGTTGATGATTAAGGTTCCTGGGAAAACCATGAATACTAATGATTTGTAGTATCTGAATCTAAGGAAAGCATCATGAACCTGCTAGGCAAGGGCACCGTCACGGGGGACCCAAGAGTCTTGCTAAACTCCAAAACTTTTAGATATATATAGGTGATATCCACCTTCTAAGTGTATTAGTTTTGTTATTTTTGAAATAGAAAATACTTTGATTAATTTTTATAAAAAAAACTTAAAATATATTTTAATTTCATACATTTTAATATGTTCTTTATTTTTAAAATATTTGTCAATTGTTTTTATTATTTATGTTTTTTGTTAACTTTTTGGAAGAGTGATTTATTTTTGTTGTTAATTGTATGTCGACTTAAATATATTTTAAACTCTTATGTAGTCTTTTATATTATTTTTTTTAGAATAATTTTGCTCACCATTTTATGCTTGTTTGTGACATTAGTCTTGAATTCTTTGCACATGTGATGGGAAGTTTGAATCTTAGCATGTGTATGGAAAATCCTGTTAAAAAAACAATTCATCTTCATAGTTAATTAAGACTCCTTTACACCATTTCTCTTTTTGACAGGTATAGAAGCCTTGATTGGTACGATGGAGGGAGCAATTTGAAATGAAATTTTTGTGGGTAATGGAGATGTTCAAGATGTTTTCGCAAACAATGAGCTATTTATTCGAGAACTAACAACAAAGATGGTAATAGAGAGATTACAGTTCAACAAAACTGAGTACAAAGGCTAGTTGTTGTCATGAATTGTAAAGGTATGATTATATTCTCTATGTATCTTGGAGTGGTTGTTGAAACGTGGGTGGATTGTTGGAAAAAATTGATTAATCGATGTTAGGAGATTTCACTTGGAAATTATCTAATTTATAGAGAATATTTTGCCTAATTTTTACAAAATTCCTACAAAGTACTGAGTATTTAATGTTTTAGAAAACTTCATCCTAAGTTGTTTAGTTGATGTATTAAGAAAGTAATATATTTTAATATAGACATTATGACGACGATTTAATGTTGAAATATGTGTATTCAATATATGTGTTGAAGATATATGTATCAAAATTTAGTAAAGTCTAGATATTTTAATATAAAAAGATATCTAATATATTTTAATTGGAATATTTTGTGTTGGAGTACTAGTGTAGGTAAAGTCTATTTTCTTAATGTCTCAATTAATATTGGAATTGTAAGATGAGGTTGTTAGATGAGCCTTAAGGATAGATAGACAGACAAACTCCTAACAGATGGTTAAGGTAATTATGAATCTTATGTTGTAATAAAATTAATACCCACATATACTTATTATAATATAATCACTCTATATAATTCGCAGGATTAGTTATAAGCTCTTCCAATGACTAATATTTAATATTTAAGTGTTATGTTAAGAGATGTCTCATAATAGTCGTTCAAAATTGATAAAAATCTCTGTGAAGTTATATTTCGAAATGATGTGAATGTTTATCGAAATCGTTGAGTTACGAATGTTTGTCTAAAATTGTGTACATAACTTATGTTAGGAAATTTAAATTGTTGATAGGTGTAAATACATTGAACATGTGTATATTTACAACTTAAGTTTTTATCTATTATATATAATATATTTCTTTTTCTATAAGTTCATCCTTACACTATTTACACGTATGATTTATATTTGTGATGATCTTGAATGATTTATTAAAGAAATAAACTAAAAATGATGAAAGAAATAAACTAAAAATGATGAAAGAATAAATAATGTCAGGACATATAAAGTGGAAGCAATTAATAAAGATTATTTTAGTGGGTTGATTTTATAATAAATAATTTAATATATTTAATCAACTTAATTAATTCATATATTTATTTATATGTTAATATTGTATTTAAGTTTTCATACGACAAACTTAAATGTAGATTATTAAAATAACTTATATTATTTTTATGGTCAATATAATTTAATTTTAATAGAAATAGAAAATTGTTTTATGTTGAACAACATTACGAGTCAAATAAATATTTCTTTAATAAAATATATTTATAAAAAGTTTCTTCACAGTAGAAAATGTTCAACTTTAATAGTTAGTATCATTTTTACTTACTTCTAACAAATAAATTTTGATATGTTCACTTGTTTAGTTCATATATTTATTCATAGGTTATAGGTGTGTTTCGATTCTCCTGTGAGAAACATAGATGAGAATAATTAAAGTTATTTATAATTACTTTTATATTAAATAAATGTATTTTTGAAAGAAATATATATGTTTGGTTTCAATACTTCTAATATAATATATATTTCTTTAAAATTATTAGTAGTAGAAGATGTATCTAACCTTCTCATTATAATCAACATCAATTTTATATATCTTAATTAAATATTTGTTGTAATATTTAATAAATAATAATAATGTTAATTTTTTAATTTATCTAGTAATTTTAAGCTAATGTTGTGTTTAAATTCTTATATAAGAGACTTAAACATGCTCCAAAGTAATTTACAATTATTTTTATATTAAATATTATGTAATGTTGAAATAAATGTAAAATTTTGATGATTAATCAAACACAAGTTAAAGTGGGTCAATACTTTTTGAATAGAAAATATTTTTAAAAGATTTGTATAGTGTGAGAGATGTCTAACTTTTTCATTCTCATTGAAATAATCAATTTTTGTTTCACCGACCATAATTTAATACTCACTGTAACATTTGATAAATAATAATAAAAATTAAAATTTCATGAATCCAGTCAATCAGTTAGTTTATATATTTATTACAAGCTAACAATGTGTTTGAATTCTAGCACCAAGACCCAAGTAACTTATGGTTACTTTTCACAATTTACGTTTCGGTTAGATATATATCATGATTTTGAGATAAATGTAAGTCTTTAATGCTGAATCAAACACATAATAAATTAGGTCAATGCTACTTTAACAAAATAAATCTTTAAAAGATTTAGTAACAGTTTTAGTGTCTGACCAAAGGTTTAGTGACCCTGTTAAACATGTCTTACCTTTTTACTGTGTTAGTGTCAGTTTCACTTATCATAGTTGAATATTTACTTTAACATTTAATAAATAATAATAAAAAAATAAAATTTTATGTTTATTTCATCAATGCAATTACTTCCTATATTTTAAAAATATAATATAATATAATCATAAATATATAATATAATATAATATATTTTAAAAATATAAATGTATTTTATAATTACTTTTATGCTAAATATACTATAATTATAAGTTAAATATAAATCTTTTACCCACAGTCAACTACTTATTAAGTGAATTTAATTTATTTTAATAATACATATTTTATTTTAAAAAAATTATATAAATATTATTATTATTAAAAAAATATTTGATAAATAATTATAATAATACACTTAACTAATTAATTAACTCACACCATTTATATTTTTACTTCTCTTACTAATTTTTTTTTTTATATATTTTATAAATAATTGTCTCGTTCTATTTCTTGAAAGTTATTTGAATATTTATTATTATTATTATTATTATTATTATTATTATTATTATTATTATTATTATTATGGATAATAAACCTGCAAGAAATAAAAATGACATCGAAATCAAAAGAGGGTACATAAAAGGAGGCAGAAAATGAGAGGGGTGGGAGTGAGTTCTGGACAGGGACGGTAATGGTGGACTAATCAAACTGAGAGTGAGAGAAAAACTCGCTTTTATCCCTTAGCTTTCTTTCTTCTATGATTAAAAATAAGCATTAAAATGAGTTTATTATACTCTTAAATCTCACATTCCCCTTTACCTCAATTTTTGGTTACTTACATTCTCTTCTCTCTTTGCTCACTCAACAATCTTCCTTCTCAACTACAATACCCTGTTTCTCGGTTAGTTTAAGAAACACACATTCACATTCACACTCTCACATGTTCTGTTCTTTCACATCTGAGTCTGTTGTTCCTGTCTCATTTTGATCTCAGGACTCAGATGTTGATCTTTAACAGAAATGCGGTTGTGAGTTTTCAGTTAAAGTTTCTACCTTGATTGTTATTTTCTCTCTAGGGTTAAGGTAACCATGGTGGGTATGATGAAATTTTGCACCTTTGTGTTTTTTACCCTGATGATCACAATGGGGTGTTATGGTGTCACAAACCCAAATGATCTCAAAATTCTGAATGATTTCAGAAAAGGGTTGAAGAATCCAGAGCTTCTCAAGTGGCCAGAGAATGGAAATGACCCTTGTGGCTCTCCTCCTTGGCTTTATGTGTACTGTTCTGGAGGGAGAGTCACTCAGATTCAGACCAAGAATTTAGGTCTTAAAGGATCATTGCCACCGAACCTTAACCAGCTCTCAGAGCTTCAAAATTTGGGTCTTCAACGAAACAACCTTAGTGGATCATTGCCCTCTCTCAGTGGATTGTCCAAATTGCAATATGCATATTTGGATTACAATGAGTTTGATACAATCCCTTCTGATTTTTTCCATGGACTCACCAGTATCATGGCCTTGTCTTTAGAGGAAAACCCTTTGATGAATGCTTCCACAGGATGGTCATTTCCTAAGGACTTAGAAAATTCAATGCAATTGACCAATCTTTCTCTTGTGCATTGTAATTTGATTGGACCATTGCCTGATTTCCTAGGCACATTGCCTTCTCTAACACATCTGTTGCTTTCAGATAACAGATTGTCCGGTGGCATTCCAGCGAGTTTTGCGCAGTCTTCAATTCAGGTTTTGTGGTTGAATAATCAAGAAGGAGGTGGGATGACAGGTTCTATTGATGTCATTGCTTCAATGACTTTTTTGACACAGGTTTGGCTTCATGGAAACCAGTTCACCGGGTCAATTCCTCAGAACATTGGAAATATAACTTCCTTGCAGGAACTCAACCTCAATAGCAATCAACTTGTTGGTTTGATTCCAGATACCCTTGCAAATATGGACCTCAAGTTACTTGTGTTGAATAATAACAGGTTCATGGGTCCAATACCAAAGTTTAAGGCTGCCAAAGTGTCTTATGATTCCAATTTGTTTTGTCAACCTAAGCCTGGGCTTGATTGTGCCCCTGAAGTTTCTGCACTGCTGGATTTTCTCCATAATCTGAATTACCCTTCAAGTCTTGCTTCTAAATGGTCAGGTAATGATCCGTGTGGAGAGGTGTGGTTTGGATTGAATTGTGGTCACAATTCGAAGGTATCTATGATCAATTTGCCTAGACAAAAGCTGAATGGTACACTGAGTCCCTCACTTGGAAAGTTAGATTCACTACTTGAAATTAGGCTTGCAGGAAATAATATTACCGGCACTGTTCCTGGTAATTTTACTGGATTGAAATCTTTGAGGTTGTTGGATTTAGGTGATAACAATGTTGAGCCACCATTGCCAAAGTTTCATGATGGTGTGAAGGTTGTTATTGAGGGTAATCCACTTTTTGTTAATCAACCTGCTAGTAGTCCTGTGCCTATTACAACTCCACCACCTTCAAGTGCAGAGCCTTCGCTGCACAAACCGTCACCACCCCTAGTGTCCCCACCATCCTCCCATATGCAACCTTTCCCAAGTCAGGGACCAAGCTCAAATCAGTCTAGGTCTATTCAGTTAAATCCTCAGAAAAATGTCTTCAAAAGATTCAAAAGAGTAGCCATAGTGGCTGGATCTGCAATCTTAACATTTGCAGCTCTTTTGGTTACTTTTCTCTTCATATGTTGTTTGAAGAAGAGAAAGGTCTCCCTGGGTTCTCCTAGCTCTGTTGAGATTCACACTAAAGGTTCATCTTATCCAGAAGAGATGATTAAAGTTGCATCATTGGATAGCAACACCGGAACCTTATCATCAACAACAGGCATTAGTTCTCTGACTAACATTAGTTGTGAAACTGAGAGATCTCATCTAACTGAGGATGGCAACATTGTCATCTCTATACATGTTCTACGAAAGGTCACCAGCAATTTTGATTCAGAAAACGAGCTAGGCCGAGGAGGGTTTGGAACTGTTTACAAGGGTGAACTAGAAGGTGGCACAAAAATAGCAGTGAAGAGAATGGAGTGTGGAGCTCTTAGCAGTAGAGCACTGGAGGAGTTTCAAGCTGAAATAGCTGTTCTATCCAGGGTCCGGCACCGGCATTTGGTATCCCTGCTAGGCTATTCCATTGAAGGAAATGAAAGACTTTTGGTTTATGAATATATGCCTTTTGGTGCCCTAAGCAGACATCTTTTTCATTGGAAAAGCTTGAATTTGGAGCCTTTGTCATTGTCACAGAGGCTTACAATAGCACTTGATGTTGCTAGAGCAATGGAATACCTTCACGGTCTTGCACGCGAAACCTTCATCCATAGAGACCTCAAGTCTTCAAATATTCTATTGGGCGATGATTTTCACGCCAAAGTTTCTGATTTTGGTCTGGTGAAACTTGCCCCGGATGGCAAGAAGTCTGTGGCAACAAAGCTTGCTGGAACATTTGGATACCTTGCCCCTGAATATGCAGGTAATATGCCTTTTTTGTACATTCCTTTTAACCTTGAACCAATTGTTGTTGGAATTGACCATGATAGCATGTATTTTAGTGGCAATAACCATGTTGATCTTGCAGAAGTTAGTTTATTTCAGTTGGGAATGTTCTTAAAATAAAAGACATCCAAGTATAAAGAGTACAACAAGAGGTTAAGTTTTATTCTGTATGTTCATTGTTTAGGAATATGCACATAATTTAATAGTGCTGTAGTAACATGTTGTTTGTCTTTTCTATGTTGTCAGACATGCTCTGTTCCTTCAGTTGCTAAAAGCATAAAACTCTTTTTATCAAGCCCCAAGGAAACTAATTACTTAAAATGTTTGCAGTTTGCAGACATTTTTAAAAGCAACTAACAAGAAAATTATATTTAGTTATATTTATGTGTTCAGTGTGTTCAACCCTACAGAAATTGTAAGCTGTATGATCTTGGAATGCTTGCCCAAATATAGATGTGATTGAATCTCTCTCTTTCAGTACAAATCTGATGCATCTAGCTTCAACTACTAACTAAAAGTTTGTGAGCTGCAGTGATGGGAAAAATCACCACTAAAGTAGATGTGTTCAGCTATGGTGTGGTTTTGATGGAACTCCTGACTGGACTAGAAGCTCTTGATGAGAGTCGACCAGAGGAAAGCCGGTACTTAGCTGAATGGTTTTTCCATATTAAAATGAGCAAAGAAACACTTATGGCTGCTGTTGATCCAGCTCTTGAAGCAAGTGAAGAGACTTTTGAGAGCATCTCCATTGTGGCTGATCTTGCTGGACATTGTGCACACAGGGAAGCTAATCACAGGCCTGATATGAGTTATGTAGTCAGCGCACTATCCACATTAGTGGAAAAATGGCAACCGGTTGATGAACACTTCGATAACAGCTCCGGCATTGACTTCACTCAACCACTTCCTCAGTTGTTGAAAGCTTGGAAGGAATCAGAAGGCAAAGATTCAAGCTATACAAGTGAACACAGTGAAGGAAGCATACCAGCTAGGCCTACTGGTTTTGCAGACTCTTTTACTTCTTCTGATGCAAGATGATTTGGAGGTAACTCCAATTCAGTTTGGGGGTCTTGTTACTTTGTCTTTAATAATAAAAATTCTCTTTATATTGGCCATTTCTGTTTTGGCAGCAAAAAGGTATAATTTTTTTTGTCTTTGGACTTTTAGAGAATATACAGCCATGGAGGTGTAGATAAAGAAATATTATTTTTATTCTTTTCATGTTTGGGTGTCTACAGAGAATTTCAAAACCTATTAAGTAACGAATCTTGGCTACAAGGTATGTTAGTAGTATTCATCAATAGTGCTCCATGTGTTATCCATGCTGTACGAGGCCAAGTATTGTGTTGAAATGTTTGGCAATGGCATAAATTACAAATCTACTACCAAATAAAATTTTCTAGTCAAAGTGGTGCCTTAATTATTTTCTACCGCAGTAGGAGTTACACAATTTTTTTTGTATTTTTTTTTCACTTCGCAACTATGCCATAGATAGATGAAGAATTGATGATTGAAAACATTAGTTAATTTGGCTGGTGAAAAGTAAAGGTGCAAAACCAAGCATGCTTGTACACTTTTATTAGTGCAACTCTGTCAAGTGTTAAAGCTCTTTTAATTTTGAACCAATGGAGCGTGACATGTTTCACAAATAATCTTGTTTTTTTAAGTATGTGATTAGTTGTTTGATCAGATATTTGTATTCAAAAAAATATTTGTTTAGAGAGATTAATCGCTTAAATGAATTTTAATGTTTTGAGAGATTAATCTTTCTCTCTTTATCAAAGATATCATGTGTTCAGAGGGGAAAAAAGCTATTTAACCTTGTGTTGGACCACTATTAAATTAGTTGAAGACTAAAGTTTGTGGATCACCCAGCAAGACCATGTACATGGATAAAAATAATATTTTTTATTAATTTTTTTATGGGGCTCTACAGCATTGAATTTCATACTCACCACCAAACTTTCATGATCTTATTTAAGGTACTGTCCCATTATCAAAGAGAGTGTCTCCAAGTTTAGATCCTTAAACCGTAGTGTGGGACTTGAAAGGTACAATGGTTAGTTTAAAATTTAACACCTCAACTTTAGGTGTTCTCTTTTGATTTGATCAAATCTCCAACTAGCTCTTTGGTGATGTCGTTTTTAGAATGATTACAAGGATTTGAAGCTGAAAAAATTCACCAAGAGGAGTAATGGGGTGAGACGTGTGATAGTGAATATTGATATCTTATAGATATAGTATTGTGCTCATTAATATTGATATCATATACCCTATACGCTAAATGTGGTCCTATGGAAGAGACATTAAATATGATAGAGAATATAATTATAAGCCTATGAAACCACATGAGGTGGTTTTGGGGTCATTTCTTGTAGGACTCAAGACGTGTTGAATTGGAGAAAATTCTAATTATGTGAGCAATCTTATAACGACGTATATGGAATCAGTTAATAATCTTTACTGTTTATGAATCATTAAGTTCAATCGTTAAATGTGCACTCAATCTTCTTTGTTTAGTCATTAAATGCGCATCAAAATTTTGGTAAGAAAGTTTGTCCGCCATAATACTTTGGCAAAATGTTAACCAATATTCTGATTACATTGATTAAGAAATTGAAAGGAGAAATTCTCTTACATTAAGATGTGTAAAATTATGTTATTTAAGATTTTTTTATTAATTTTACTTATGATTTACATGTTAAATACTTTCTCTTTTGAATACTTTTATCCAAGTTCTCAAATGTATAATGTAGGAGTTGAGATACTTAATGATATTAAATGAATATGAAGCTTTATAAATGTGTCATTGATATCTTGTGAATAAATTTTGTTAACAAAAGAGTGATAATTCTATTTAGAGATTATATTTACACTTCTAGTGTTTTTATGAGATTTTTTAGACATTTATATTTCTTTTATCTTACATAATACTTTTATTTGTCTAAAAAAACGTTTTCTTCAGTCTTTAATTTTACCAAACATGACATTGATACAAACAGTAAAAGGAGTAGCAAGGTGAAAGAGTGAATGATGTGTAGTTTAGGTATATTTATCTAGAGTCCTTTCATAAATTCATCATTTTATTTATAAGTTGAATGAAATAAATGACACATTAAAATTAATTTAAAAATATAAAAAAATTAAAAACTCATTAAAGACACATTAAATATCACTTAAAAATATTTAAAAATAAAATAAAATATGCTTCCGAGTTCATAGATTTTTATTGGGTGGAATTTGGGGCATGTACATTTTCATATAAGACATCAAACTATGTTTGGTTTGGTTGGTTTTTTTGGGCTTGCCAACCATTTTTTACATGTCTAATGAAAATGGGTCAAAACTTCGTAGCATTGCATCGTACCCAACACAATCACCAAAGCCCATAGTTCCCCCATGAAGTGGTAACACCTCCTTAATTAGAAGCTGAATATTTAAGGGTTTTTAATTTGAGAAAATAGTATATGCATCCAAGTAAATGCTCCAATGAATAATAACATTGTAACAATTGTATATCCTTCTTCTGACTCCAATCCAAGAGACAACAGTGACATCAAAATCAATAACAAATACTACACATTCATTGGAATTCATTGAATACAATATGAAAGTAAACACATATAATCAACTTACACATGCAAAACAATTACTATGAAAATAAATTTTGAAGAAGTCTATACACACCACTCCCTTTACCAAATTAAGATTTTTTAACATTAGGTTCAAGTCCTAAGTCCTTTCTTGTTCTCCCCACAAATAAATCTCCTGATTTGATTATGCCAGGCAACCTTCCAAGGATTGTCATAAATGGGAACTGTGCAACCCCTATTTTTCTTCCAAGTGAAACAATTGATATTGGTGGCTGTGCCTTGTATGTCCCCAATTTAAGCTCTTTGCCTCCTCCTTCTATCAATAGCTTCAGGTTCTTGGCAACCAATTGAGCATGACCTTTTGCATTCACCCCTTGTTTGAGTTCCTATCTCAACAAACAATCTTAAATTAATAAGATTTGGTTGGGAAGAGATTTAACATGTCATAGATTTGGTGCATAAAACCATGTTACTGACATACCGAGATGAAACATTAATTCTGATTGAAGAACAACAACAAAAACACTTATAGAGTTATATCCTTTGCTTAAATCATGTTTACAAAAACTTTAGTCTTATTTATAAGTCAATTGGTAAAATGACTTCTTAAATTTTGTAAAGCTTTGCTGTGACTACTAGTAAATAAAACTTTTATAAATCATAACCACAGCTGAACAAACCAGAAATGACAACATATTCACTAGCCTATTTCATTTTGACTACAGTTGACTGCAGCACATGTGGCATGTGTATGATGCTTATATGACAGGATGTGGAGGGAAAACTAAGAAAATATCAATTTTTATGAATAGTTTGATTAGATAAAAATATCAAATGGCAGGGGGGGAAAGGATATAATATCCTACTAAAAGCCAAAATGACTTGTTTTGATTAGCACTTACCTTAACATCTACAATATCTCCAATTGCAAAAATGTTGCTCCTGCCCTTCACTCTCAAGTGTTCATCTACCTGGATCCTTCCATCACCATCCAAGTCATCCTTTAGAATAGTTTCTCTAAGCCATGCTGAGCCAAGTGGTTTCCCTATGCATAGAAAATGAGCATCTGCTTCTATGGTCTCTCCATTTGAAGTTTGATATGTCTTATTTTCTTCTGTAGAGGAGTTCAACTCAACTGATTGCTCTAGTTTCACATCAACTTTCTTTGATTTAAGCCACTTCAAAGTCTTCCTTGAAGCTTTTGGTCCAATGTATTCCAGCAACCTTGATCCTTTGTGCACTATAGTGACCTTCTTATCAGGAAAATCAACAGCAATCTCTGCAGCAAGCTCAACACCAGTTGGACCTCCTCCAACAATCAAAACTGAACTTGCAGCTTTGATCTTCTCATTTTCTGCCATGGAAAAGCCTCCTCATCAGTTAAATGATATAAACACATGGAAAATCACTAACACAACATAATCCAAAATAGGCCGTAGCAATTTATTATACATTGGAAAATTGACTAGAAATACACAACCTAAGCCTATTTGAATACACTTCTCTATAAACACTCACACGAAAAGAAAATAAGAGGGTAAAATGAATTGAGTTTCTTCTACAAGTTAAAATCAACTTTTGAGAGTAACTCAATTATTTTATCTTATTTTTTTCTTCTGTGAGTAAATAAAGTAAATAAAGCTATAGCTTTAGCCCTTTGTTATATTATTTTTTATAAAGAAAAATGCTCTCATATGTTAGCAAAAAGGCCTCCAAAAGGCTTAATACATAGTTCTTATTTGAAATAAATAAGTTTTTTTCATAATTTACTTTAGGTCTCACTAACTGTTTGACCAACCTTGTAAGTACTTTGGAGAAATTTATCAAAACATAGTTCTAGTTCTTCTAATCTATCTCATAAACTATTATATTCAACCCTACAGAGGGAAATCATCTCAGATTCACAGTATATGAATCGTTGAATCATGAAAGATCAAGAGTTATTGATATTCCATTAGTTTGAATTAAGATATTTCTTTGTTACTTTACCTTGTATTTTGCACCTCTACATAATAGACTGAAGATTTATCCTCAATTTAAAGTATTACCTGCTTTGTATTGATCGATTCTTTCACTCCTTGTTTTGGGGATAGGTTCTGTGTGGCCAGTGGCAATAACAAGGTAGTCATAGGGAATCTTCTGGCCATCTGCAGTCAACACTTCAGTTTCAGTTATGTTGACAGCACTTGATTCAATAAGTTCACCTTTCTTAAAGTACTCTCTGTGGTTTACCACTATCCTTTCAGCAACAGATGGCTCAACCATTGCCCTCAAACTTGCCCATGGAATCTCAAAATACTCCTTTCTGTGTTCAACCGCTCTCAGTCAGTGCAACCATATACACAACAAGTTCCATGTGTGCAGTGATTCATATATCAGAACAGAACATCCAATATTTCTTAAACAATTATGACTCTGCATGAAGCATAACAAAGCCTACTTCTCTCTTAAATTTTGTGTGTTTAGAAGAGATTATAAACATATTTGAACTTATCAAAGCAGTACAAGTTTTTTAAAAACATGTTTTAATAAACTACTTGAGGTAACTTACTAACACTAATTATTTGTAACTTATTTCAATAAACTTCGAAGTTTAATTTCTATATAATGTCAACCAATCGAAATTATGCCACAACAAAAATTATAGAAGTCAATAACTTTATCATTATATATATCAAATTGTGATTAAATGAAACGTAAAATTCTTGTAATTTGATGACAGTATAAAATTCTTATAGACTTTTTTTTTTTTTCTAGACTTTACATTTAAGTTCTTAGGCATGGTTTTAAATTGTAATCTGCAGATTGCAACATGAAGTTTTTTTTAACTCAAGTGTCATATATTTCCACAATTTCTCTTCAATGTCAAGAATCATAACTACCGCCACAATTTAAATCCATGCTCTTAGGTAACAAGTGTTAGAAATGCGGGTGATAGACTTAACTCAACCCTATAGCTTGAGGAGTAAAGACTGGTCCTCACTTATATACATACAACAAACCCTATTTTTAGGCAACGTGCAATTTCCAACACATCCTTTCGCGCCAAGCGTGGAAACGAGTTCCAAGAACGGCCTAACAACGGGTGACACACAATAAACCCACCAAACAATCCCAACGAGGCAAACAATCTTAGGATAGACCCAGGTGATGTGAGATTTTTAACGACAAGATCTTAAACATAAATTGAGATGAACCATAAATACTTGTATACAACATTAAAATTGAATTAAACATAGAATAGAGCAAGAACTATACTACAGAAATAGACAATATAATTGCTACATATTCAAAGAGAGAGCTTACGGATCAATGAGGGTGACGTTGGTTTGATGTTGTAAAGTGTATGCTAGGGTAGCACCTGCAACACCACCTCCTAAGATGACCACTTTCTTCTCTGACATTTTTTGTGCTTCCAATTTACTCACTCTTGATTCGAGTTGAAGATTACTTTCTAGTGAATGTTATATATTGTTATGTTCTCACCAACATAGATGTGTTGCGTCATTGCATGTATCATCAAAGTTTATCTAAAAGGAAGAAAATAAAAACAATATGTCAAATTTTGAATTTGGACATATAAAGGACCAAAGCCAAATGGAAGCTGTAGCTGCAGCCAACTTGCAACTTTCCTAGTTCACAACCTGAAAGCTGTATTCCAACTTCCCTACCTACAATTTCTTTAGGAAAATATTATTTTAAAGTAATGAAAGACCCCACTATAATATGAAAAGTTATGAGAAATTAATTCAATTTATGATGAAATAAAAAATAAGAAGAAAAGTGAAACAAAATGATTGAAGTTATGTAGAGAGATTAGGAAAACAATATTACAAAATGGGAACTGCAGATATTTAGCAAAATTGTGAATCCATGCTGGCTTCATCAAGTTTCTAGGATCTTCTTAGCATAATAGAGTAAGAACTAAGCCTTTGATTTAGTCTTAATTCGTTTAGTTTAAGATAAAGTTATTATCCATTCCTTTCATCAGCTTTTGACTAATTGGGTAGAATATTGACTTTTCTCTTCCATCTAGATCAGTTGGACATAGGATTCTTGTCAGCTTCTATCTCAATTTTTCATTTTTAACGATTTGTATAACTTTATATGAAGGTGTATCGGATTGATTACTTTAATCTAAAATAATCTTGTATAAATATATTAAAATTTATTTAATTAGATAACTTTTATTGAAAAAAATTAAATATTTCAATTCACATGAAATAATTAGAAAATTTTAATTGTGGAACTTTTTTAAAAATTGGCTAAATATAACTTTTAATTTTTTAATTTTTAACACTTTTCTATTTTGATTCTCTATTTGAATCCTTATTTTTTTTAAGAAAAGTATTGTTTTAATCCATTAAATATTTTCTTATTTAAAAAATTAATTTTACATCAGTATTGTTATAATTTAAAATTATGCTGATTTTGTGTATTCTAGAACGAGAAAACAAAGTTGTAACTCATAAACCATGGAAGTATGAAATTCTTGTGCCTCCTCTCAAACATACACAATGACTTCTAGAACCTTTATTAAATTAATAAAGATGTTGACGTGAAAGTAATTTTTTTAATAAAAAAATAATTAAAGAATTAAAATGATATATTTTAATAACATAAAAATTTAAATAGAATTTTCTCAACGTTAAAGATCAAAATAGAAAAAATAAATAAATTTAAAGAGATTAAAATGATATTTAAAAAGAAATTCTTTGAAAGATCAAAATAAAAATATTTAGCTACTTTAAACAAAAAAAAAAATTATTTATTCGTAGATTATCCCTTATACTTTACTCAGAAGATAAATCACATAGCTTCAGAACACCCTTGAATCTAATCCCAGATCTTAAAAGAAAGTTACAAACAATCATTAACTTATACCTACTCCAATCAGTTAGTGATATTAAACAACAATACTGTGTTCTGTCAGTAATAAATATATATAGTGTTCTGTCATGAACTGAAAATATATCCAAGTATTTTTAAAAAGTCTCACCTAAAGTTTTCCTTGTCCTATCTAGGCCAACATGTCAAAGCAAAAACCGATCCCCACTTGGAATTAGTTGGTGATGACACATAATATAACTTAATAAAATGATTGACAAATTTGGGTTTGAATGTTCTTGTTTTTTTTTTCTCCTTTTTTTTAAGGATTTACACAGGCTGAAGATACGTTTGCACACTTTCAATTAAAGCAGAATAAGAGATTTCGTGCATTACAAGAGGTTTGTTTGTCAATTAACCTAGGCATATTGAGTTTTCAAAGTTTGAACATAAATATATTATATAATATTATGCATTTATGTTAGATGATACACATTTATATTAGATGAGTTTATTCTTTTTATTTCTGTTAATAGTAGTTTAATTATTTTTTACTAATATATATATTTATACTGTTTTGTTGATTAATAACGAATACACTGATAAAACCCTAGTATCTTATTATTGTATTTTCCTTTCCTTTTTCTCTTCTTCATAATTGTTAAATTCTACATTGTATCAGAGCATGGATGATCCAAGTTTTCGCGGATCCATTTGATTTGATAGTATTCGTTCTTCCGTTTGAGGTTCTCTGTTAGGGTTTGCAGAATTTGAGATTTTACTTTATTTGTTTTGTGATTGTTTGCAATGGCTAGAGAAAGGGATGATTCCTTTTCTAGTTCTATAGTATATCTGATCTTGCTGAGCAACTCCAGAAGTTTTTCGTCACACAACGACATGTTATGTTTGTCTGCACAGGGATTAGCAGGCACTGGGATCTTCGATCTAGGAGGCTGATTGAGACAGATCGTAGGCAGGGGGACATTATATTCTGAATGAATTGAGACTTCTAAATGTTGTAGCTTCTAGTGTTGACTTGTCGTTCTTTCGTTTGAATTCCTCGTCTTTTAGTTTTGTTTAATGACATTCTCTTATGACATTCCTATCCTAGGACCCTTTGCACCCCGTAATCGGGGATTCTTTCTTCTATACGCCCCGGTCGGGGATTCTTCCCTCTTCCCTTTGCACCCCTTGTCGGGGACCCTTTGCACCTCGTTGTTGGGATTATATTATCTACGATTGTTATGTCCCTACGCCTCTCCAAGAACCTTCTGATAGATTAATTCTCCTCGTCCTCTTCCTCGTTATCCTGAGTCTTCTTCAGGTTGTTGTGCAGTGCATGTTGTTAGTCAATTATTACTTCTCCTACTACAGTTCATTGGACCGTTGTTCTTCGCATCCTTTGTTATCTTCAGGGGTTTTGCATCTTTCTGGGGGATTGTCTCATCTCTTGTAAAGAGCAAGTTGTTGTTTCTCGCTCTTCTCCTGAATCTGAGTATCGCGCCATGACATCCTCTACTCTTGAAATAGTTTGATTGATTTTACGTAATTTTATGTATAGCAAACTCTCGATTTGAAACATCGAGTTTGAGGGGGATGTTAGATAATATTATGCATTTATGTTAGATGATACGCATTTATGTTAAATGATATTATGCAATTTATCCTTTTTATTTCTGTCAATGGTAGTTTAATTATTTTCTTACTAGTATATATATTTATATTGTTTTGTTGATACACATTTATGTTAAATGATATTATGTAATTTATCCTTTTTATTTCTGTCAATGGTAGTTTAATTATTTTCTTACTAGTATATATATTTATATTGTTTTGTTGACTAGTAACGAATACACACTAATGAAATCCTAATATCTTATTATTGTATTTTCCCTTCGTTTTTCTCTTTTTCATATGATTATTAAATTCTACAGAAGAAACTATAACAATGTTTCCCTTCTACTTGTCTTTGTATTATTTTTAAGTTTCTTTCACTGCAACAATTATAAAAAGAAAGATTAGTCATGCTTAATACTAAAACCTGTTTATCTATTGAATCTTTTTCTAAAATATTATAATTCAATATATCACACACAACTCCCTATTCCATGAAAGTCAACATGACGAAGAAAACACAGTTTTGTACCCACCATCTGAGTTTGGTTGGTAATAGAAGAGAGAGGAAAACATAGCTAGATGTCCATCAAAATGGTGAAGCTACAACTGCAACAGAAGTCTTATCAGACTAGTTTATCAGACTAGTTTAAGTCAGTTATCAAGATCACACGATGCCATTTGACTCTTTTAAAGACAAAATCTTCGGAGATATAATCAGGTGCAGAAATTTTCAGAAAAGAAATGGTACAGAAAAGATAATTCAAATGTATCATGCTTCTAAATCACACAATTATATTTCATGATTTCAAGAAACACCACTTCAGCATAAAGATATTCCACACATGGTACAGATTTATTCTTTATAGGAAGAACCAACAAAAAAAATAAATCAATATACCACACAAACTATGAAACAGATTGATTGTGTAATTTGTATACACACTATGCACAATAAGTCAAGCTTGCACAACATCGGGATTGAGTCCCATTTGTTTTCTTGTTTTACCAACAAACAAATCCCCAGACTTGATGAGTCCAGGAATTCTTCCAATGATTGTCAAGAATGGGAACTGTGCCACCGCATCTTTCCTCCCAAGTGAAACTATTGCCAATGCTGAATGTGGCTTGTAAGTGTCCAATCTACGTTCTCTTCCTCCCTCTATTATCACCTTCAAGTTCTTCACAACCACTTCAGCTTGCTGGTGAGCCAAAAACCCTTGCTTGAGTTCCTGTGGTATGGATTTCCATTGAAAAAACGTCCTATGAGTTGCCTTGAAAAGAGACTAAAATGACATTTATAGCATTTAACCAATTTATAGGGGACAAAATCAAAGAGACTCCTATATACAGAGCCCAAGTATATATCTATAGGAAATTATGCATATAAGTTCACTCTTAAAATTTGATATCACAGTAATTTTAGTCTCTGAATTCAAGAATTTAGGACACTTTCCCCAACAAAGTCACTGAAAAGGCCTAAATAATGAAAGATATGGAAAGTGTAGTCATTCATTTTGCAGTAAAACCTTTCAAGTGCAGTCGACTTCCCTAGACAAGTAGAATTGGAGGAATACTAGTTTCATTAGCTTATGAGCAATATATCATTAATTATGCATCAGTATATTCATTACTGGTAAGACGAAACTAAGGCCAAAACGCTCAGTCTACCTTATGAGAATGAGACAACATCATGTAAACAGAAAAAGACTTGGTAACTTGTTGAGTTTGTTATAAAAGAAGGCCATTACATATATAATTATATAATAGTGAAAACTGAAAAACTGAATAAAAGTTACTAATGGTAAGCACTTACAGGAATATCTGTAATATCTCCAATTGCAAAAATGTTGCTCCGACCCTTGACATTCAATTTCTCATCTACCTTAACCCTTCCTTGAGCATCTAAGTCATTCTTCAATGCAGTTTCCTTAAGCCATGCTGAAGCAAGTGGTTTCCCTATACATAAGAAATGACAATCTGCTTCAATGGTCTCTCCGTTTGAAGTTTGATATATCTTCTCTCCATCTCTGAATGCATTCAAGTCAACTGATTGCTCTAGTTTCACCACAACATTCTTCGATTTCAACCATTTTAGAGTCTTAGTTGCAGCTTTTTCCCCAATGAATTCCAGCAGCCTCGATCCTTTGTGCACAAGTGTAACCTTCTTATCTGGAAAATCAACTGCTATCTCTCCAGCAAGTTCCACACCGGTAGGACCTCCTCCAATAATCAGAACGGATTGAGCAGATTTTATTTTTTGATTGTCTGCCAGAGAAAATGATCTTTATAACTCAAGTAGTTATTATGATTTATGACAATTCATTACATGGTTGAATGGTTAAATCTATTTTATAAAAAAAACATTCACAAATACATTATGCTAAAATGAGTGATGTAATCCGAAGCCTCTTTGGAACCATGTCAAGTGACCCCTAAACACATCTTTTAATGCCAACTATTATAGCTTCTGCATCAGAGGACAGAATTGATATACGTATATGATATTTCAATGCCTTTCCGAAGCATTCAATTGAACAAAAAACGACAATACAAAATAATACCGAACTGCTTGAAACAAGTCCAATGATATACATAAGAACGTGTCATATTATGTGTTCTAATATTTCTTCCATGGTTGTTTGAGAGCTCAATGACCCTTGTTTTTTAAAATGAACAAGTAAACCACATAATGCTTCATTTTGTTTCAAGTGAGGAAGACACATTGCAGCCACTTTGTAATAACCAGGCCTACTTGAATCCAATGGCAGTAAAGTACTCTACTCGAGGATTAACTTAATAATTGTAATATCAGAAACACTAAAATCTGTTTAATTTGGCTCGACTTACTCTGCATAGTTCATAATATTTTTGTTCCCCTTCTAGGTAAATTGAACTGATTACTAATACTATAGGTAAAAATATATATTCAAACTTCAAACTCACCTTCTTTGAACTGATTAAGTCTTTCACTCCTACTTTGGGGGACAGGATCTGCATGGCCAGTGGCAATAACAAGATAATCATAGCCAATTCGATGACCATCTGCAGTCAGCACTTCAGTTTCTGTAATATTGACGGCATTGGACACAATGATATCGCCATTGGTAAAGTAATCTCTATGATTGATCACCGACCTCTCTGCAAAAGATGGCTCAACCATTGACCTCAAACCTGCCCATGTAATCTCAAAATACTCCTTCCTGTATTCAACCACACTCAATCAGAAGCTAAAAAGAGGAACAAAACTTGAGCACTGTTTTTTATGTGTTGTTTTGTTGTTGTCTAATCAAAATGAGAGTTTCACCTCGATTATCTGTATAATCATTTAATTTAATACAGTTATGATACGCAGATTATCAAGATGAAAGTACAATTCAAATTGAAGAACAGTTCAAACAGTATATAACTAACTGTACCTGATTTTTTTCCAACAAACAGACAATGACAATTTGACAACAACAGCAACCATGTGCATGAAAAGTAAAATACTACAATCAGCTCAATATCAATACAGTGTTTTTCTCACTAACACTTCCAAAATCACATTTCTCAACCAAAAAACTGAAACTTGGAAATTTGAGAAGTTGCAAAATCCTACAAAAAGTTCCAAAAATTGACAAGGGTAGAAAATGGCCACTATGCACTAAACGTTCTCATTACCAACCAGAGCAGAATCCAAAAAACACACGGCATAAATTTCAACCCATTAACATCAAGGACTAAATACAAAAAATGGGTGTCTCAATTAACTAAAATCAAATTAAAAAATTTCAGCTTTAACAATTAAACATGAAAAATTAAGAAAAAAAAAGGTGCTGCAGAGAAAGTTCTAATTACGGATCAACGAGGGTGACAAAGGCATGAAATTGGAGAGATTTGGCGACGAGGGAACCGGCAACGCCGCCACCGAGAACCACCACTCTCTTCCCACTTTTTTCCATTTCGATTCTTAGCTTGGATTATTCACAAATTGCACTTTAAACTACAATTGCTTTGGGAATGAACAAATAAATAATATCTAATGCAGTTGTTGTTGACTTGTATAGTTGGACGAATTGGATTCGTAGACACGAAAGCTCGTTTTTCTCCGATCCAATTAGACACGACAACTCAGCTCAGGTGTGCTTTTTCTGTAACTAAGATATCTTGACAAAACAATTGTTTCTTTTTCTTCTTTTTTTTTTATAAGAATAATTTGTTTCTTCTTAAATTTTATTCAAATTATAATTTTAGGAAGCTTTGATTTTTTTTACTTTTATGTAATAATTATAATTAAATAGGATATTATTTTATTTTTTTAGACTTTACTTTTACAACGTTTTTAGAGTTTTTTTTTTTAAAAAAAAAACAGATGAATTGGGAAATTTTTTTTAAAATAAATTTAATCATTTTACAAGAAGAATTTGTTTCTTCTTAAATTTTATTCAAAATTTTAGGAAGCTTTGATTTTTTTACTTTTATGTAATAATTAGAATTAAATAGGATACCATTTTATTTTTTTAGAGTTTACTTTTACAACGTTTTTAGAGTTTTTTGTTTTGAAAAAAAAACAGATGAATTGGGAATTTTTTTTTAGAATAAGTTTAATCATTTTACTAGAAGAATTTGTTTCTTCTTAAAATTTATTCAAATTATAATTTAAGGAAACTTTGATTTTTTTATTTTTATGTAATAATTAGAATTAAATAGGATATCATTTTATTTTTTTAGAGTTTACTTTTACAACGTTTTAGAGTTTTTTGTTTTAAAAAGAACAAATGAATTGGTAAAAACAATAAATAAATAAATTTAATCATTTTTTTTGGTTTATTGTCTATTTTGTATTAAAAGAAAAACATTACAATTTACAAATGAAAAGTCATACACCTTAGGAGTACTCTTATATTTATATATATATATATATATATATATATATATATATATATATGAGTATGACTTTTTATATATATAAATAAATAAATAATTGATTGTAAAATTTGTATAAGTATTTCTAATAGTGAGTATTATAATTATTTAATAACTGTGTTTTTTATAGAATTTAGTAAAAAATTAATTATTAAATATTCCTTAAATATATTAGAAAACGATGATAAATATATAAAAAATATAAAATCAATTTGCAATAAAAATGAATAATAACATTAATTAAGATTTAAGACAAAATATGAAAATAAAAAGAATGAGATGATATATTATTAAAGATAATTAAATATAAACTTATATAAAAACAATATTCGTACAAGAATTTATAATTAGTCATAACTGTATACTTAAGTTGTTTATTTTAAATTTATGGATTTACAATGACTCGTCCATTGAAAAACTTTGCACACAATTTCATTTTAATGATAAGATATTTGAAGTAGTTTTTTCGATCCTACACGTCTACATGTTAATCCTTATATTATACTCTTTATTTTAATTTTTTGGTTGAGATATTGAGTTTTGTTGTTATGAAACTTGTAACTAATCTTATTTATTTACTCCAATGAAAGTCAAGATTAATAAATATATCCTAACCAGTTAAGCACAACCACAAGCAATCTAATTAAGATGATGTAAGAGTTTAATTGATTTTATTATTATCAGTGAATTTATTTTACATAATTAACATATTATAAATCTTGTATGGGTTTTAAGGTAGTTAGATAAGAATTAGAATGTTAGTCACGTTTCACAAGATTAATCTGAAACTCTATATGCTAAAAGATATTTATGGCAGGGAAATAAAAAAGTTAATCTCGTTATGTTAGGTCTAAATAAATTTATTTGTAAAAGAATGTTTGTAAATTATTTTTGTAAGAAGAATTATTTGGTAAAGCTAAAAATAATTTGAAAAAAAAAATGAATATCCATGTATTTTGAAATATATTTTAAAAAATTTAGTGGTGTATCAGATAAGAAGAATGGTTCGAGATGAACTAGCATGACTCTTGTTTCACTAACTTGAAAAAAGCTTTTAACCATTAGTTTGATTAAAGACTACCTATTTCATTGCATTTGTAAGATGAATTTGTTTTTAAAAAGAAATTGCAAAAATATTTTAAAACATGATTATAGAGGTCTATTAATTTGAATTATTTTTACAGAAAGATTGAAACTTTAAAAAACACAATTTTAACATAAAAAAAAAATTAGAATTTTAAAAGACTATAATGACTTAATTTTATTAAAAAAAAAAAAAGAAGACTTTATGATTTTTCCTTTAGTTTGAATTTTGATTGATTTTCTACACATGAACAAAATCTAAGAGGAGCTATTTTTTAAAATCAAAGAAAATGAAAGAGATCAGGATGTGTACACACCACTCTACTAAGTAGCCTAGAATGAGCAAAATATGAGAAGAAAAAATAAGCACTAACCAGAGGAGCCAATTTTTAAAATACTATTGTTATAATTAATATATTTTTGAACTAATAATTCTTATTTTAATAGGTATTTAATATTTTTTAAAAATTTAAAGGTTAAAATTAATTCATTGTAATCTGATTATAGTTTAATCCTCTGGTCATTAAATTACTTTCCTATATATATATATATATATATATATATATATATATATATATATTTATTTTCTCGTGCATAGATTATATTTGGGCATGAAAAAACAAATTGATTTATATTGCATATACATCATACAAAACTTCAATCAAGTCAAGATTTTACATTAGGACTGAGTCCCATTTGTTTTCTTGTTCTACCAATAAACAAATCCCCAGACTTTATGAATCCAGGAATTTTTCCTATGACAGTCCAGAATGGTAACTGTGCCACTGCTTCTTTCCTCCCAAGTGAAACTATTGCCACTGGTGGAAGTGGCGTGTATGCCGCCAACTGAACTTTGGTACCTTCTTTTCCTCCATTTATCATTGCCTTCAAGTTCTTCACAACAACTTCAGCATGCTGTTGTGCCATAAACCCTTGCTTGATTTCCTGTTTCATGGATTTCCATTATAACAATCTCTTATTATGTGGCTTGTAAAAAGATTAAAATTTCAGATTTATAGCATTTAATCAATGTATATCATATATCATACAAAATCAAAGACACCCTTATGTAAAGAGTCCAAGTAATACATTATTATCATCATGCAAATCAATAAGAAATGCATATAAGTCAACATTTAAAACTTATATCCAAGTATTTGGGACCTGAAGAATTATAATGAAAGATATAGAATGAAACCTTTGGTCTACCTAAGAAAGAAATTGGAAATATCTCAGACACAATTGAACGAACACTAGTTTAATAAGCATACAAATAACATACTCATTTATTTTGCATCTCAATATTTTTATTACTAGCAAGTAGAAACTAAATTTTGGTAATAAATCATGACCTCTTAGTCTAGCTCAAGAGAATCTGAAAAACATCATGTTGAACAACAAAAGACTTGGTAACTTACTAAGTTTGTTACAAAATAAGGTAGTTACATTTAAAATAATATAATTGTGATAATTTGAATAAAAGTTACTAGTTGCTAGCACTTACTGGAATATCTGTAATATCTCCAATTGCAAAAATGTTACTCCAACCCTGGACTCTTAATTGGTCATCCACCTTAACCCTTCCTTGAAAATCCAAATCATTCTTTAACACGGTTTCACTAAGCCATGCTGAAGCAAGTGGTTTCCCTAAACATAAGAAATGACAATCTGCCACAATGGTCTCTCCATTTGAAGTATGGTATATCTTCTGTCCATCTCTGAATGAGTTCAAGTCAACTGTTTGTTCTAGTTTCACTTCAACATGCTTCGATTCCAACCATTTTAAAGTCATATTTGCAGCTTTTGCCCCAACAAAATCTAGTAGCCTCGGTCCTTTGTGCACTAATGTAACCTTCTTATCTGGAAAGTCAGAAACTATCTCTCCAGCAAGTTCCACACCAGTAGGACCTCCTCCAACAATCAGAATGGACTTGGCAGATTTTATCTTTTGATTGTCTGCCAAAGAAAATGAAATTCATAACTCAAATAACAAATACAAAATTCATCACAGGGTTGAATCTATTCTATAGAAAATATTCACAGAAAAACAATATGCTAAAATCAGTAATGAAACTACAATGATACAACATCTCAGATATCTTAAAGCAACTCCATTGATATTGATAACAACATAATTAGAACTTAATCAGTTATCATGTGTCCTATTATTTGTTGTTCAAAAGCTCTATGATCCTATTGTTATTTTAATAAATATTTAAACCGTATAATACTCCATGTCATGTCACACGGAGAAAGACGAAGTCAAATTGTAATTATCAAGTCTGTCTGGGTGTAATGTATTATATCCTGTGTTAATTCAAAGTTCTACGTCGATAGATAAAGAACACTTATATAAGAGAGTGTGAAATGTTTTACTCACTCCCACCATAATATATATCTATATAATGAGGTGTATTTAGATTTTATGTAGTATATGTTAAATCATGATCTAGTTTTATAAGTTCTTTTGTTATAGTCAATAATAGAATTTTTCTGAATTATGTCTTGTAATTTTTATCTTTAATGAAAATTTTTACATTAAAATTATTTATATTCTTTTTATTCCCTAACAATTTATATTATTGCAATAGTTCTCTTATCGCTTATTATGGCCCTACACATCTTTCCCAACATAATGACAATAACTAACTCTTCTCATAGATTAACTTATCATCCCAAAAATTGAAATATGATTTATATTATAATTGTAGGATAAACTTATTCTACATTATCTTATAATCAAACTCATAATACTCTTTTCCCGTTTTAGATAATTAGAACGGATTAATAGGTAAAAAAAAATATGTCAAACGCACCTTCTCTGAATTGATTTAGTCTTTCTCTCCTATTTTTGGGTACAACATCTGCATGGCCAGTGGCAATGACAAGATAATCATAAGGAATTCGACGGCCATCTGCAGTCCACACTTCAATTTCTGTAACATTCACGGCACCGGATGTAACAACGTCACCATTGACAAGGTAATCTCTATGATTGATCACAGATCTTTCTGCAAAAGATGGCTCAACCATTGACCTCAAACTTGCCCATGTAACCTCAAAATATTCCTTCCTGCATTCAACCACACTCAATCAGGAGAAAAAGCAAAAAAAATAAAAATGACAAATTAACAATAACAACAACAACAACAAACATGTGCATCAAAAGTTAGAACTTCAATATCAATGCAATGTTTTGTTCCTCAGAAGGGAGAGAACAGCAAAATCCAAAAACACGTGACATAAGCTTCAACCATTAACCTAAAGGATTAAATACAAAAAATGGGTGTCTCAATTAAAAAAATTCGAATTAAAAAAAATCTGCTTGAATAATTAAACATGATATATACATTAAGAGAAAAAAAAAAATAGTTGCAGAGAATGTTTTAATTACGGATCAACGAGGGTGACATGTGCATGGTATTGAAGATTTTTAGCGACTAGGGAACCTGCAACACCTCCTCCTACGATCACCACTCTTTTGAGTCTCCTGTGCCCATCGATTTCCATTTCTATTCTTTGCAATTGTTATATGGTTTATCCTGTAATTGTTATATGGTTTATCCTGCAATTGTTAATCGAAGGAAATCAACGAATTAACAATTGCAGAATAAACCATATAACAATTGCACTGTTAGGTTTATTTGTTATGTGGTATTATTTATATAGTTAAAAGAAATCAACAAATAAATAGTATCTAACATATTTGTGTATATATAGTTGGATTGGCTACCAGCACATTCTGGTGATTCTCGTTTTTCTGTTTTTAGGGAAAAACAGACAGGTTGGGCAAAAATTTCTGTTTTTATACATTTACCGAAACTGTAATTTAAGGATGTTTTGAGTTGTGTTTTATTTTTTTTATTCTTAAGAGTTATTATAAAGATATGATTTTATTTCATCTTTAGAATTTATTAGAAATAGATGAGCTGCGTAAAAATCTCTTTTAAATATTTTTGATCATTTATTATATTATTTTCATTTTTTCAAGAACGAAAAAAGGGTTGAATCAGGAAATGATAATTTGGGTTACACCAGTTCATTTGGACCTGTCTAATATAAATCAAGTCACAATTAATTTGGACTAATAAATTCATAGTGTAATCTATATTTATGTTTATTTCAACTGCCCGTTTATTTCTAGAATTTATTTAATAGTTAAGCTGTAAATGTAAAATAAATTGAATAAAAAAAAGAAGAGGATATGATACATGCCCTAAAGATTCCAACATGAAGAGTGTGAATAAGTTGGTTCCAATGGAAGATGACAAATATCATTCTTATACATGTAATGCTTGATTTGATTTTTATTCAAATCCTTTTAAGGTTGGAATTTCCACAAATATATAACGTGATAACATAAGTGCATCTAGATAGGAAATTCCCAATTTATAAGGTGGTTTTATGAGATTAAATTAAATATTTTAATTCATGTTAAATTTTTTAACATGATATTAAAGTCTATTTTAAAATTATTTATTGTTATTGGGTTATGATTCGATGTCGGGTTATTATCGTACTATTTAATTTATAAGTTTGATATGTTTAATCCTTGACGTAAAAAAGCATGTTAGAAATCTCGTCTAAAAATATAACATGTTAAACGTATATAAATATTGGCAAAAGTTGATTTTGTGAAATTGAATTAGACGTTGTGTACCATGTTTTTAATATTATTCAACAAATTTTAGTTATTAACCACATGTTTTAGATTAAGTATTTAAAAAAGCCATTACCATCATTATATTTCCAAACTAAAAAATAGAAACTTTTTAATATTAATTGGAAGTATAAATACAACACGAAGTGTTTCTCTTGCAAAATAGATATTGAAACAAAAATGTCTTTAAAGATTTATAAGAAAGGAAGTTGTTCAAATAATATTTTTAACTAAATATATATATAGAGAGAAGAAAATGTAACGTGCTGGAATATTGAGCTAGTTTCATAATGTGCGTACGTAAATGCAACATGAGCATGTGCATGTGCATCTGTTTTGCTGCCAGCTTATCTTGTTCAACTCATACTTTCATATTATTATTGTCACTCCTCTCACGTGTTTTCATTTATTAATTTTTGTCTTCTTTTCATTGTAGCCATCAAATTGTGCAAACGTTGTTTTAGATCTTGTGATCAACAACCCAAACAACACCCCAACCCCTAAAATAAGAAAAGTAAAAACGAAAAATAGGCATTTTTTGCTTCATTCAATGATGAAGATGTGAAGAAACCTATTGAGGAATCAAAAGTGAAAAAATGTGATAGTGAACTTGATTTTTTATGCAATTCTTTTTTAAGTACAGAATACGTGTATTTTTAATGGTATTTAATGCAATATCAAAAACTTAAATTTGAGACTACTCATTAAGGTTAAACAATTCAAATATACGTGTTTATCGACTTCTAATGAAACTTTAGAACAAACTTTTATCAAACTTTTCTCTTTTAATTTTTTAACCACTATTCTGGTTTAATTAGGAAGACCTTCAATCAACTCAAACCTTAATTTTAAATTAAATTATTTAAAAAAAATTAAAACTGATATTTAAATCAAAGTGATTTATATTTTAACAAACTGTTTTGTGAGAAAATAATTTTAAAACTAATAATTGTGATTAGAAAACAATTCTTAATTTATTTCTCTACATAAAATCTAGTTTTTCATAGGCTCAAATTTTGATTTTAAAATTTGGTTTAGTTAAAACTGGTTGTTAAACTAAATTTGATGAAACATTGTTGAACAAAAACAATTTTGTCCATAAATTAGTTTAGTCAAAACTAGAGTTCATATAATTGATTTATAATTTGATTTAGTGCAGCTTTACGTGAAGCCATTCCATTACCCTATATGAAGAGTGTAACAGATCATATATAGTAAAAATTATAAATAGTCAATAGATCATGCGATTTATTAATTATAATATATGTCAAATAGTTAAAAAAAAAAAAAACTACAGTCTAACGCATATACTTTTTTATCTTAAAAAAATAAATATTCATAAATATATATGTGGTATCTAATAATTTGTTTATATTTTTGTAAAATGAAATATTCATTAATATATATGATATCCAATAACTAACATTTCTTTGCATTTTGCAAAAATACTATACAACAAAATAAAATTGTACATAAACCACATAGTGTTAATTAAAACTATATTATAACTTATACACTCTTATATTGTAAACTAGAGTCATCACTTTCAAATGATAGCATTTTTAAGAATTACTATATTTCTAATTATGTTATGTGCACGGGTAGCTTCTCTAGCATTGATTATTTAATTTCATTTTTTAATTATAATTTTTTATTCTTCTCGAACATTAACTATTATTTAACCAAATTTAATTTTAATTTAAATTTTGATATATTATAGAAAATTATATATATATATATATATATATATATATATATATAAGAAAGAATATAAAATATATATTTTCTACCGCTATTGATTTAATATTAGGATATCAAAACATTTGAGCCATGACATATGGAGGCAACCAAAAAATATATACTAGGTAGTAATTAATCTCCCTATAATCAATGGGCCAACTAAGATCTACATCTACATTTAATTAATCTAAAACCTTAAAGCATTAAGTATTTTGTTTCTCATTTACTCATCATAATCCAACGAAGTTTATGAGCAGTTCTGTTATATAACACCAAATATATATAGCATTACCTTACAAACTAGAATATTTTCTTTAAGAAGAAAAGGCTACTTTTTCACGTGAACTTGGTATATATTCATTAGTAGAAAAATAGAATCAACGTATGGGGGACAAAGTATATTTGATTATGACTAAAGTTTATAACTTATAAGGGTATATATATTTTAAAATTTTAAAATTACGGATAAATTTTAAGATTCTGAAAAGTTATTTAATGAGGACATTCACCTAGATACATGTTCCACGCTTGGTATCCAAGATTATCCACACATTATAATAGATAATTTTTTCTTGGGAGCTGTCTACGAGTGTCATGACATATATATGTGGATTTTTGTTTCAACTTTCATGCTCAATTTTTCATACCCTTTCACGTATTATATTCAATTTTTTTTTCATATAAATTATGGTGCATCATTCATGCATAACACATTAAATAGTGGATACAACACTCTTTAAAAGTGTAAAAGCATAATTTCTCCGCACACAAAGGTGAGGATTGGTAGTTTGTCATTGTCTTGAGCTTAATGAAAATAATCAAAGAAAAGCTTAGGCAAAGAATCAAGGAGAGAACGTTAATTTTATGCTTTATTTAGCAAATAATACTACTTACATGAAATTGGATTTTTGATAGCATAACTAACATATACTCCTCATTATGTGCCAACTGGATTTAGGTTTTAGACTACTTATTAATTATGTGCCAACTTGATGTCAAATTTGTGTGGTACTGGTACATGATTAAGCAACGACAACTGTTCAAAGTTTTCTCATTTATGAGAGATTCGTTAGTTGCTATGATGTTATCAAATCAACACATTAATTATTGCTTATTAAATAAACCTAAATTAATAAGTAGCACAGACAAAAAAGTCATACCTCTTTATCGTTGCCCTCCTTAACAACATGTGACCAACCTTGAATAGCTATATAGTTCAAAAATTCCTCACGTTTACTTTTATGCTATGTTTGGTGAAAGGAAAATGGTGAAGAAATAGAATAAAAAGAGAAGACATAGATGATAAATAATAATAATAATAAAAAGGTGAGTGTGTTGAATAAACAAAAAATAGAGGGAAAAAGGAGAAGAAGAACATAAGATTGACTGAGATGTAATAAATATTTTATGTTTAAAGAATAAGAGATGACACGTAAGTTTATAAACATCACAAATTTAAAATTAATTTACGTAAATGTATATTTTTATAAGAGACTTCTTTAGAAAAAATTCAAAATTAATTCATACATAGATTCATCATATAAACACATCTGATTTTAAAATAACAATCAATTATATGGATAAAAAAATTAAATAAAATAGCTAATAAAAATTGAATTAACCCTTTTTTCTTAAGAGGTATTTAATATATTTTAAATAAGAGTAAAATTAAATAATTTAATTAAAGAGGATTAATGTATTTTTTTATTTATTTAAATTAATTAATTATATATTTATTGTACCCATCATCTTCAATTAAACAGTTTAATCTCGTACTTACTTGAATTAAATTTTGAGACAAATATAATAAAATGGAGAAAAAACACTAGTGGATAGGAGAAGATGGTCCCTATGGTACGTACTGAGTGAGAGTGTATAATATAGACACTGAAATTGATTGAATCACGCAAGATAATGGGAGAGAGGACCCTTTTGTTCTTAGGTGTCTGTGTCATTCTCCCTTGATATGGTGCTGATAATAATGTGCATGGCATGTGCTTGTCCACATAATAATAGTCCACTAGTATTATCAAAGCATAGAAGAAGAAGAAAGAGCACATGCACATGTGAGACAATGCACTGAAACCATGGCACACCTTGCACTCTTATTCATAATCATGTGTATTACCTCCTTGTTTTGTTGCCTTCTCTTTGACCCTTTTCAAATAGTATCATACTCTAATCATTGTTTTAAATTAATCATCAACTCATTGGGCTACGTGTAAAAATGGTGGGTCCAACGTGGGTATCTCTCGTTAATTCCATTGTCTGCATTGGTTTATATGTTTAGAGTGAAAAATTTTACTCTCTGGATAAAAGAGTTGCCTAGAACTTGCTGCACTTTTGCTTTTTCTCTATTATTATGACAGTGGGTTTTGTTTGGTGTCATCAATTGTTGATGTTAACCTAAAAGGGTTAGCAGGAATTTGTTATTTTAATTATGATTCTATGAGAAGTGTTATTTTAATCCTACTTTTAGAAAGATGTAAGTATAAATTTAGTCATGTATTTTTGTAGTTTCAAATATTTTGCTTCTTATTTTTATGATTTGAATTTCAGTTTATATCTTTTAAAAGATAATTTAATAAATATTGATTATGAAATTAATAATGTTAATTATTATGTGAATTTTTTAAGTTATTTTTATAAAAAAAAACTAAAATTTAGTTTTTGATAATTATTAGAATAAGATTAGGGTATGGATTTCTTGTAAAAGACCCTGCCTAATTTAATTTCAACTAATATTTCAAGTTAAATTACATTTTTCTCTTTTTAATAAAAATGAAATAAACAAAAAACAATTAAATAATTTATGTCAATTAACACTACCACTTTCACGTCAAGGTTTGACAAATTATTATAAAGATTAAATTTTCAAGATTTTTAAAAAATGAAAAAAATTAAATGTTTAAATTATAAAAATGAATGACGGAATTTTTAAAATTATGAAAATAGATGAACTATTTTTTTTTTTAAGTTTTTAGGTATGGGTAAATAAATTTACTTTTATATTTATGTTTTATCAACCTAATTCTCGTATTTATTACTCGTAACACCTACCAATGCTTTTGCCCATTTGTATTCTATTTTATACTTACTTATAAACAAATTTCTCTGTGAATTGACACAACTAAGAGAATTATTCAAATGAACGTGCACCATGCAAATTAATTAAATTTTACTTGATGCATGCTTTATCTTTTAAAAATCTTCTTTAGGGTAAGTGACAAGTTTGAGTTAGTTTGTATGTTAACATATATGCATCTGGTGACAAAACAAATGCATCTGGTACTTTTTTAAAATTATTTTTACTGATTTCATTACTATTATAATCATTATTATGGGTTGAAATTTCTTTAGCATTAATCTTCCAATAATTAACAGTATTGACAACCCAAAATGTGTAGCAAAGGAAATTAATGACATTTAATATTGCCTCGTACAGTCACTTTCACTCTACACCATCATTTTTTTTTTCCCTTTTCGTAATCTTTAATTCTTTCTTTTTGTTTACTTCCATATGTCCTTTTGTTAAAAGGAAGTGTAGAAAAGTTGTGCTGAATTCTTGCAAAACATAATTTTTTCATATCATGTTTTCTTTTTCCATTAAATAAAGATAATATATCTCGTGATATTATTGGAAACACATGCACTTTCCCATAAAGATAAAAGCTATGAAGGGACGTTCTTTATTGCCAATACATAATCAAGTGTTTGTTCTCTAAGATTTGAGGTTAAATTATTGATTAGGTTTTGAATTATGTAACAATTTTTAATTAACTGTCTGACTATTTTTTAATTAGTTTTTTGAATTTATATATTTATTATTTAAATCCTTTTGTCTAATTGCCATTACATAAAATTAATCGTTTTGGACTTAATTAGTTCCTAAATATATTTTATCACCTTTCAAAACTTGTATTCTCAACTTCCTAGGATAGTATTTTTCACATCTATAGTTTTTAACCAAATATTGTAATCCAGGTTTTTCAATCACTATTCTCATTTTTGTAAGTTCAATCAATCAAATATTCTTTCATAAACCTCTTCAAACTTCAATCTATAGCAATCTTATTGCAAATTCATAACTGATTGTGTCAGTTAATTTTTCACATGATAATTAGATAGAAAGACTAAATCAAAAAATAAATATACAAATACTTAATTAAAAAGAAGAGTTCAAGAGCTTAATTAAAAATTGTCAAATAGTTCAAGACAGACTCAATAATTTAATCTAAAATTTATTTGATTAAATGGTTCTTAAATCTCTGGATAATGTTTTAACTATGAAGTAATTACTAAACGCAGTCTTTTAAAATTAACAAATGTGATCTACATATGCATAGAAAAATCATTATTATAAATCCATAGCAATTTGTCATATTCTAAGATTAGTATTCCACCGAATTATATAAAACCGTAAAATTTGTATAATTTTTCATTTTAAGATTTATTAGTACCAAAAAAGTTTGTAGCAATTTATTAAGCTTCCAAAATATCCTTTTTTAAATATTTTCAACAATGGATGTAGTTATTTCCAATCAACTTTTTCACTTTAAAAAACAATCTTTCTTATACTTTTAGTTGAATTGATGAATTTAAGATACTAATTGTGAGGCAAACATTGTGATGTTTGAAATGTGTCTTGTTTTGGCAATGATGATTTCCTGATAGCATTTAGCACACCAAGGTGACACTCTCTGTAGACATTGAATTTTGAAGGAAAGAAGAAGAAGAAGACTATGATGCAAAATATGAATATAAATAAAAATAATGAGAAAAATAACAATGGAAATAAACGAACAAAAAATGAAAGCTTGGAACCAGGTAGACCAGCTGTGTCTGTCGGCGAATAACCAAACACACCCATAAGCACCCTCTTCTGTCTCTCTCTCTCTCTCTCTCTCTCTCTCTCTTCAAACTTTTCAATTCAGTTTGTGACATAGTTAGAGAGATTGCATGTGTAAATGTGTAAATCTTCAATTCAGTTGTGACATAACTCTGTGTGTTTGTGTTGTACTTTGTTCTTTTTTCCCCTTCAACTTGGGAACAAAGGTTGAGACTTTCAATCATCTTCTTTGCTAATTCTGTGAAAAACCATCATGGGTATGCTATTATTGCCCATTGTTGTTGTCATGGGACTACTGAGGAACAGTGGAATGAAGCTATAGCAGAGTGTAGAGAAGGATGAGAAGATGTTCATATGGTGTTTGTGTTGCATATGATATGATTCTAATCTATTGTGGAAGCAATGTAGAACAAGGTTATTGCAACATTGGGTGGAAAAGAACTACTATGAATAGGACTATGAGTTTCTGAGACTTTGGAAATGGTGTGAGATTGGTTGCTAGTTACTGGTTTTTGTTGGGTTTTTATTTGTTTGTGCGGTTTTGGGGGTTGAGGAATTGAGTGTTAATGGAGTCTCGGATGGATCAGTATGAAATCATGGAGCAGATCGGTCGAGGAGCATTTGGAGCTGCTATTCTTGTTAATCACAGGGCTGAGAAGAAGAAGTAATAGTCACCATTTTTTTTTATTTCATTGATGAAGTTATGTTGTTTGTTTGTTTGTTTGTTCATGATAAATTCTTTGATGTCTTAAGTTTGATAACTTAAGCTTCATTTTATTGGCTTGCAGATATGTGTTGAAAAAAATCAGGCTAGCAAGACAGACTGAACGATGCAGAAGATCTGCCCATCAAGAAGTGAGATTTTTTATTTTTATTTTTCTTTTTGTGTGTGTATGTGTGCGCGTGTACGAGCTTTTTGGTTATCCCTGCTTGTTGATTTGCTTCATATACCTGGAATCTGCTATTTGAGTGTTTTTACTTGTTGAGAATTGTAGATGGCTCTTATTGCTCGAATCCAGCATCCTTACATTGTGGAATTCAAGGAGGCATGGGTTGAGAAGGTGAGAGTCCCTTTAAGTTTTTGTGTAATGTAATCGTAGTCTTAGTTTTTTTTCAACTAATTGTTGATAGTTACAAAATTGCACACTCTGTACCAAACTAGAAGTGTGTGAATTATGATTGTTTACTTTTCAGCTAAGCACATTCTACTTATGTTGCAGGGTTGCTATGTCTGCATTGTCACTGGCTACTGTGAAGGTGGAGATATGTGAGTATATGATGATAATAGCTATGAATTGGCAGTGTCAAGTTAAAGTTGATAAATTTTATATGCTCAATCTCTTAAAGTATATTAAAGTTGTTCTCTAGAGTTATTCACAAGTTTATTATGCTTATTTTCTCTTCAAATCTGTAACAGGGCTGAATTGATGAAAAAATTAAATAGTGCTTACTTTCCTGAGGAGGTATTCTTGTCTCACGATTGTGTGTGTGTATTTATGTCTGATTGTGTGTATTCTTTTTTCATGGCTTACATCGAATGTTGTTGAAATTGCTCAGAAACTCTGCAAATGGTTCACTCAATTACTATTGGCAGTAGAATACCTGCATTCAAATTTTGTTTTACATCGTGACCTAAAGGTATACTTGTATGATACAAACTACATGGTTTATGATTCTTGGCTCTCATTGAAATGTATTAAGTCTGATATTCTTGACTATGTTCACAGTGCTCCAACATCTTTCTTACCAAGGATCAAGATGTTCGCCTAGGTGAGTTCACCTACCATCTTTGATTATATTGGAGATAGATTTTTTAAGTCTTCGTTCTCAACTTGTCTATATTTTTCTGACATATAGGGGATTTTGGGCTTGCTAAGACACTAAAAGCAGATGATTTGGCTTCTTCGGTATGTGAAAAATATGGAACATGTTGCTTTTTTTCTTTGTCTTCTTTAAATCCGAATTATTTGCTTAAAATGATCTTAAGGATTTATGCTAAACTTTTTCCTATCAAGTTTCCATAGCATTCTGCAATCTGCAGAGTTAGAGAGTTTTTCATATTTAAATGAAAACTCTTTCTTGGTCTTGTGTGGGCACATAGAGTTATACTAAGAGAACATAAGTTCGAAAACAAAACTCACGCATAGTTTTTTTGGACATCTAAGTTTTACTCCATAATTCTTTATATGTTCTAGATAACCAGAAGCCTCAGTCTCTTACTTTTTATGGCTCACCACAACACTTCTCATTTTAAAGCAAACAGAAATTATGCCATAGCTACTGGAAGAATTTGCTTCAGCAAATCCATTTTCTTTTAAAAAGGGGGATAATAATTTTTGCTTCCTATAAATCTAATTTTTCTTAAATCTGAAATTGAGATCAAACTTGAAAAGAGTAGGGCTACTAGCCACCTTCTTTTTTCTTCTGGGGACCATTGATATACTATTTCTAGTGTTTTCTCTTCTGTTAAAATATTTGATAATAGGCAAAGGGTCTGTTTGGGTGTTTTTCTTCTAGAATGACTTATAGGAAGAAAAATAAGAAGAAAAATTAAATTTACTTCTTTAGAAGTTAAAATTATTTTTCATTAGCTAATTTGTAGAATATCCCATATCTTTGATTAAAGTTATAAGAAAGAGTTTCTACAAATTTTAACTTTTGAAAAAGTACATTTCAATTTTTTCTTCTTATTTTCTTTTTCTAGAAATTCTTCGTAAGATGTCCACCTAAACAGGTCCTGAGCGGTATTGTTGTGTAGCCATGTAGCAATTTTCGGCCCCATACTGTTCCCTCTTTAATTAGCAAGCCTTTTATATTTGCCTGCTCCTTTTAAACTTATATTTAAGATGAAGAAAAGAGTGGAAATAGGAACATAGTGTTGTTTGAATGAACCGAATTAACTGGCCTGCTTGAAATCTGATAGATAAGACCAAACTTTATAGATAAGTAGACAAGATATTTTCTCTAATTTGTGTTGATTCAGCAGGGAAACCATGCTGTCATAATCTTGTTTACTATATTTCATATATTTTTTTTTACAAAATTGATTTTAATAATGTACAACTTCTAGAGGTCAGAAAGAGGACATTTCTAACAATTTTTTAATCCGTATGATTGCATTATATTTATATACAAATAATCACCATATATGCAATTGATAATTGAAGTAAATATTTTCTATGCAGGTTGTAGGAACTCCTAATTACATGTGTCCTGAACTTCTTGCTGATATTCCATATGGATTCAAATCTGATATTTGGTCACTGGGTATGTGATTAAAATCAAGTATCTGATTCTTGTAGATTTGGTTTTTCTGTTGCTGCAGCTAAAATACTTTTTCTTGTTCAGGGTGCTGTATATACGAGATGGCTGCTCATCGCCCTGCTTTTAAAGCTTTTGTATGATTTCTTCTAATTTTTTACTTTATGATAGTTATAGATTCATTTAGTATAATACCCTCATGTCAGATATGATCATAATATCACATTTTCTGCATCATAGTTAGAACGTTACTTTTTGCATTACAGAAAAAGATAAGGTATCAGTTTGCGCAAGGTTGTAGAAACAATATAACAGTAAATTTTTATAATTGAAAAAGTAGATTGCTAACTAAACTTTGACCTGATTTTGAAAGCTACCACCTAGCAGATCACCATTGAGGTCTATATTTTAGTTTTGTTATTCCAAATTATGTGCTGGAATTCTAAATTTAAGCTTGTTTTGAAGACTCTTAACTGCCATTTGTATAGTGGATTGGTACTATTCAAGATTTAGTTTGTTAATATTTTTCTTGAACTTGTTAACTAGAGTTGGTGGGTGATGTTTTCCTGAGCGTAATGAGTAATATTTTTCTTGAACTTTGTTAACTAGAGTTTGTTAATATGTATGTGTTGGTATCTCACCATGGATTATTTTTTGGGTTTAACTAACAATGGCATGGTAAATCTTTTTTCAGGATATGGCAGGATTGATAAGCAAGGTAAACCGTTCTTCAATCGGCCCTTTGCCTCCATGTTATTCCCCTTCCTTGTAAGTTTCTTATTCTTTTGTTAAGATTATTTTTCTTTTTTCACTACCCTTCTTGATGTACTTCAGTTTATGACAGCCAGATATAGTTGCTACTTGCTAGAATGCAGAAGATTTGTTTACTTCCTAATTCAATTTCTTATTTTTCTCTCTGCTAAGATTCTAGTATGTTGACTACTATTACTACAGGAAAACACTGATAAAGGGCATGCTAAGAAAAAACCCTGAGCATCGGCCAACAGTAAGCCTCTCTTGAGAATGAATTTTATTTCCAATGTGGAAATGATTCACTATCATTGCTTTTCCTAAATATCTTAACTTTATATTTTTCACAGGCATCTGAGGTGTTAAAGCACCCTTATTTGCAGCCCTATGTGGATCAATATCGTCCATCTTTCAGACCTCCAACAACCTTTTCTCCTGAAAAACCAATTTCTGTGGTCAATGATTCTCGAAAAAACATGGCTGAAAGTCAAAACAGTAATAGTTCATGTAGTGACAAAGATAGTTTGATGTCAAATGACAGAAACATTGCCACAGCAGGACCAAAGTGTGATAGCAAAGCCACTGAGACAGATATAACATCAATGGATGATGATGGTTCAGAGGAAGAAAGTGGTTTTATTAATGCCAATACCAAAACAGCTGAGCAAGAAGTGATGAAACCATCTCAGAATGAACAGAACTCTAATGTTGAATCAAAGCAGCCAAGAACAATTAGAAATATAATGATGGCTCTGAAAGAAGGAAAAGTTAGAGAAGCAACTTCTCCAATGAGAGGCAACCGCATAAAGCCTGGTGCTGTATCAACACAGAAAATAAGTACAGAGACATTGTCTAAATTGCCTAAACCAAATTTCGTTGCTCCTAGTGTGAAGCCTAATTTAGAGTCACCAATTGTTGTACTTGCAAGGGCAAGCCCTGACTCTGCAAAAAGAATGCAAGGATCAAATTATTCAAAGCATCAGGTACATAATCATCTTACATTATCTATGTCTGTCACCAGTTCTTTCTAAGGATTTCCTCATTAAAATTGATATTTATTTCTGGTATTTTATTTCTATATACTGGCAGTTACTGATGACAGAAGCCTCACCAAAAGTTAAACCTAGACATGATTTGACTCCGCCATCTGGGCTTGTGAAACAAGTAGAAGGAGATGGTGTTCCTCCCAAACCAAGACAAAGGACTCCCCCAAGCTTACTTAGAAGACCTTCATTTTCTGGAAGAATGAGGCTGGCTGGATTTGATGTTCCTAATGTGGCAAATGATGCTGGGAAGCTAGTCACAAATAAAATAGTCCTGGAACCTGAGATGAGCCCTTATCAGTTAGCCAATGGAAATGTACCTCATATTTCAAGACAGGCTACTAGAGAGCCTCAGAAGTCTACTGAAAGAAGTTCCAAAGGAATGCAAACAGATAGCAGCAATTCTGCCTCATCTTCAGTTTCTATCCAAGCATGTGAACTTGCTGATGATGCAACAACTTTTATTGACATGAGAGAACATATGCTTCCTGACCATGAGAATGTAAACCACAATTTCGGTGTGGAATCAGGTCCTGACAGCAAACCACCCACAACTTGTGCACATTGTAACACGGTTGAAAAGGTGCCTAAAGAAACCTGTGAGGTTACCATGAACTTTCAGAATACTATTAATAGTAATGAGAAATTGAGTTCCATGTTAACTCAAGATCACCATGTTGAAGATCCTATGTCAACACTTGCTTCACAAGGTGGTCTTGTCATAAACCACGCAACTATATCTACTACTATCCCTAGCTGTGATAATAGATCTGTAGACCCCTCTGTTGAAGCTACCAAAGAAATCAAAGATTTTCAAGATACTTCCAAGGAAATGCCTTTAACCAAGTCTCTCAGACATGCACTCTCAAGTTCCGGAGAAAAGTCTGTTCATGTAGAAGTTAGTCCAGGAAGTGAGGCTGATATAGTTAGCCAGCCAACATTTGGATGTAAGTCCCCTGGTGATGACAAATTCACAGTGAGGGAGCATCTGTCACCGGTAGCTGAAACAGTTCCTGTGATTACCACTACTAAATTATCAAGCCAGAAAGCATTGCAAGATAAAGGAACTGTATTGCAGAATCCAGCACAAGAAAGGCCTGATACTGGACATCTTCCTCCAGCCTTTGATGATGTTATCCATGTCATACGCCATAGTAGTTACCGCGTCGGAAGCGAGCAGCCAGTGAAGGAATCTGTGGAGATGGGAGTTCAAAATGTAGATGTTGGTAAGTTTATCAATGTTGTGAGGGATGATTTAGAAATGAGGAACATAACCTCACCTTTGACCCTCAAATCTTCAAGTTGCTCTGATGCTGCAAGCTTGAAATCAAACATTTCTGATCAGTTGGAGACGAAGAACTTGAACACTCCTCCCATCCTTAAATCTTCAAGTTCCTCCGATGCTTCAAGTTTGAAATCAAGCATTTCTGACCATCCTGGTCTCAAGGAACAAGAAATGAGTAACCCTCCTTCTTTAGTATCAGAACCTGATTCAGCTGAACTCGGTAAATGCAACACTCCTATGAATGAAGACAAAGTACCAGCAAAGGAAACATTGGATGTGAAATCTTTCAGGCAAAGAGCAGAGGCACTTGAAGAGCTCTTGGAGTTGTCTGCAGAGTTGCTTCAGCAGAATAGATTGGAGGAACTTCAAGTTGTTCTGAAACCCTTTGGGAAAGATAAGGTCTCCCCAAGGGAAACCGCCATTTGGTTAGCCAAGAGTCTCAAAGGAATGATGTCTGAGGAAAGTGGGGGACGCTCTACATGAGGTATCTCAATTCTTATGTGATAAGTTTTCACTTGTATTTGATGTTTAAAATTTGCTCTTAAACAGTCCATAGCTATTCAAGTACCACTTGAATTCATAAGAGAACAACTTTGCCTTGTCCCTTCTTTCACCATTATTGTAATTCTTTCACTGCTTTTATGCTGTTGTAAATAGTGACCATACAAATTAATAACACCAACATGCATTAATTGTATGGACATTCCGTGCCCTCAGCATGGTTCTTAAATATTTATGTACCAAAGAGTTGCTATGATTAAATGGAGCTAAGCCAAAAAAAAAACGATTTACTTACTAACTAACCAACCAAAAACAAACCATCTATGAAGTCTAGATATGGGATAAGCATGATACTATAAAAAAATTATATATAAAGTCAGATATTGGTGCTTTGTGCCTTAGTCAATACTGTAATTTACAACTAAAAAGATAAATAATCTTCATATGCTAATTGTAATGTCACTGTCAAAAGTTATTAGGTGGCTAGGTTAGCTATTACGTCTAGTTCGGTTTAGTTTCCTATATTCCTCATTTCCAAGAAGCATCGTGGACCTAGCGTCGCAATATCAGACAGCACGCGCTTTGCAATAGTTTTATAAACGTTTCTATTTTTGTGTTTTTGTTCTCGCTCCTCATATACCCTTTTTTCTATTTTCATCATATATCACACGCCTTCATCTTCATTAACAACAGCACCAAACCAAATATTGCATGCACCTACCAAAAATTCATCATTGATAAGACAAACCCTTCTTCCAAAATCCAAAACCAATGAGTAATGATCTTTCCAACAACAACACCACGACAAGGTGTTGCCATGACAAACCCTTTTTCCGCAGACTCACTTCGGTGTTGGTTACCATCTTTGTTATCATGATGGTCATCATCAGCATAGCATGGCTTGCCATGCATCCACATGATCCAAGTTTTGGGGTCACGTCACTTTCTGTGACCAACTTCACCATCTCAGATTCGCAGGTACGAGGAAAGTACGAGGTTGGACTAACCATAACAAACCCCAACAAGATCAAAGCTCAAGTGGTGCTTTATCGTGTCGCCACGTTGCAGCTTCACGGTGAGGAGTGGAAGTCTGTGGCTGCGGTGCAACAACAACATGTGTTTTTGGAGAAGAAGAGCAACAAGAGTGTGAAGTTTGACTTAGAAGTGAGGAACTTGCACAAGAAGGTGATGGTGGTGCCTGAGAGTTTGGTTAAGGACTGGAACAAAGGGGTGGTTAACTTTAATTTTGTGTTGAGTGTTAACGTTATATTTGAAGCTGGATTATGGCCAAGCATGGAGAAGTTATTGGATGTTTCGTGCATGGATCTTGATGTGGGGTTCCTTTCTCCAAAAAAAGACACTGGCAAACTTTTGGGTGTAGGGAAAGATTGCCACACACTGAGGGTATGATTTGGAAAAATTATTATGTTAATAATTATTCCATGATCAAGAAGATCTGGAATAATATGTTTTTTTGGAAGAGTTTAATTTACGTGCACTATGGAAAAACATCCAACAAGATTTTATTAGTTTACCGTGTCATCTTATTTATTATATGATGATGTGGTGATAAGGTAAAATTTGTTGGATGTTTGTGTGATGAGATTTTAGTATAGTGTATGTAAATTAAACTTTTCTTCTAAATATATTTGTTTATGGTTTGATATATAGAATAGGGTGAAATAACAAGGGGGGGTGGAAGAAGGTGAATTAGGCAACCATATGCTTCTTGATACTTGTTATGAGGAAGGATATTGCAATGTACATTTTCATGTTAACTTTAACGTGTTGTTGGGATCACAGATGAAGAAACGGTAGCACTAGATCATCCTCAATTTTATTTCTTTTAAACTGAGCTTAGAGAGAAAGAGTTTTAAATCTTAGTCCTTAATTTTATATTTAACTTTATGATATTAATATAGTATAAGAAAAAGATATTCATTAGATCATGACTGCACACACTTTGACTGTGTGAGATGCAACTGCAGTGAATCCGGATCCACTTTTTTCTATACATAAATATTTTCTTTCTTGGTATGTGTTTTGGTTTGAAGGAGAAAAGTTATCTGCATGTGCAAGCAATGGCATAAAATTTGTTACCTAAATTCCAATATATTGCTTTTTTATTGGAGTGAGGAATATGCAGAGGATCTTTGAAGTTTCCGGGTAACTAACTCAACATGCTGCAGAGGAATCTATCTAGAACACTGGTTCTTTTGGAAACAACTTTTTATACAAGTTAGTGACTTTTACAACTATAAGGGAAGAAAACATGAAATAAATATCTTCTTGTTGCTATGATAAAATTCACCCAAAAAGAAAGCATCTTACTAACCAGTAACTTTAATCTATTGGTTAAAGAATTGAATGAAAAACAAATATTTATTATATAAATTATGGATGTACATAAAAAATAATTAATGTATTCTAATGAAAATATTTATCCTTTTAGTTACTTAATTAGTGTTTTTAATATACTTGTTAGCCTTGTCAAAAAGAAATTTTGTTAAGATAAAAAATGAAACTGAGAGGAAAGAAATAAAAAACGTAGATAAAACAAAATAAAATATTTTATTTAGATAAATAAAAGTAGGATTGAAAGAAGTGTAAAAAGATTACTATATTTATATAAATGAATGGAAGAGAAAATAGAAGGTAATTTTAAGAAAAATTATACAAATAAAACAATAAATTTACCCTCCAATTAAAAATCTGAACTTTTTGTGTCTTTATTTTTTAACATAAGGTTATTGTTTTTCATTTTTACATTATGAATTATTTAATCTACGAAAACTTGAGAAACAAAACACATGCAATTTTTTATGAAACCATGAATACTATATATCAGATTTTGGATTAATTTATGTTTGTTTCCCTTCCCATGAAGACTCTTGTGGGAGGAAATGTATTTGTATGATGGAAATCTTATTTTTTTTAATTTTTCACCACTCTCTTCATCATTATTTTCCTTTTTCCTTTTTAATTTTACCCTCTATACCTAATGTTCAAGCCATTTGTCTTGTGCATTCCACAAACGAGGCAAGAAGGGGATGCTACGGCACACTCACATCAATCACATACACCTTCAGAACAAGGCCTATTATGGATCACAAATCTCTTCTTATTTTTTTAAATAATTCAAATCAGATAGCTTAGGATCATAATAAGTGAGAAAATGTAAATTTTCAACCCTAATTTAAATTAAAAATTATTTATTAAACTAAAAGAATTTCATTGTGTATGCTAAACTTATCCCTTCACACGGTGGTAAAATGCTATTTGTTTTCTTGTCATTATGAATGCATTTGTCTGCTAGCTCCTTGCCTTTTTGCTCTTAAGATATTGTGGTATTTGATATGTGATTCCGCGTGGGCCAAGAGATTAAGTCAGATGATGAGAAATATAACCTTCATTTTTTTCTTCCTTTTGACCAAAGAATTGAACATTTTTTTTTTTAGTGATTTGAATTTATAATTTTAAAATGAAATTAATTAGAAAAATTATAAAAGATAGTGAACTTGTGGCATGTTGAAATTTAGGATGGAAAAAAAAAATCTGAACTCGTAAATATTTATCATACTTTAATATAAATTATAGTGGAACTTGAAATTTTTATTTTTTTTAAGTTTATTTTAACTTATTGAATCTTTAATTCTAATAATTGAATAAATGTATCAATAAATATTATATTAAGTTAAAAAATTAAGAAAAACATAACAAATAAATAAAAGTATAATGTAAATTATAATGGATTTTACAAAAAAAATAATGATGCATAATTATATATATGTGGTGTGTATGTATTAATATCATACAAATTAATCAAGAAAGAATTGAGGATATTGTGTGTGTTGGGATCCCTTAGTCTGGTAGCTATGACCAAGAAAGGATTTAGAATATTAGTGTATTGGGACCTTTTAGTGTCATGGCTGTAACAAAGAAACTAGAGAGAATTCTTCTTGATAGTTTAAATCTACTGGGGTCCAATCTAAATTCAACTAACTATATTTGAGATTTTTCTATCATAGTTTAATTTCATTCCAATGTTTAAAAACTATAATTTAAACCAACTTAATATTTTTTACTAGTTAACAGTGACTGAGTTTCATTCACACTTCTTTCTTTTATACATAGTTGCATCTTCATGTTATCATGCTTTTCTTTGTGTGATTTCTTTACAGTTTCTTGTGTTACCATCGTACACCCTTTTTATGTTATTTCTTTACAGTTTCCTGTGTCACCATTGTACACATTTTTTTATGTGATTTCTTTATAGTTTATGTGTAACCATCATGCACCCTAATCACTGAAAAATAAGTTCTTTTTGTTAATTATTTATGAAAATATCTGGTTTAAAATTATTTATAAAAATGAATTTATTTTATTACATGTATTTTTTATATTAATTTTAAAATAATTAATATAAAAAATATTTTTTATATTAATGTTAAAATAATGGATATTTTTTACATTAATTATACATCTAACCAACATAGAAAATATTCTTTTACATTCATTAACATTTATCAGATCAAATGTACAATTAATGTAGACAATGGCATTTTTTTACTTCAATTATTTTAGACGTAGAAAGTTATACATAAAAAAATAAACCCAATTTTATAAATAATTTTAAATTAAACTTATTTTCATAAATAGTTAATCAAAATGTTAGTGTAATGTATTATTTATGTATAGTTGTTGGTGTGATATACATTCTTAATTTTTATCCTAATTCTATTTTCTTATTTAAAACCTCCGATTAATTTAAATCATAAAATGTTATTAAACAAAAATTAGTTAAAATAACTTTTTAATATAATTTTAATTATGTTTTTAATATAAGCTCAATAGAACTGAACCATTTTGATCCGATGGAGGTCAAATTAAATTAGTTTAAATTGTAAATTTTTTGTTAAATTGATAAAAATTAATTACTTTAAAAAATTATTTTAACCTTATTTGAACCAAATCAACGTCTACATTTAAACACCACACCTAAGATTTTCTATACAATATTAATCATGTCAACTGATATTAATATTGTTTTTGTCTAATCCGTAATAAACTTATAAACTCAAATAAACAGATGAATATATTAATTAAATCTTCAATAATTTTATTTTCAAAATTTATATCAATAATAAAAAAATTCATCCATTAGTAAAAAAATAAAAATTAATGCAGCGCCAAAAAATTACGCAAAAATAATTTCATTAATTTATTAGGACATAGATATTTTCACTCACACTAGTAAAATCTATGAGCTTGATGATGATATATCATGATTTTAACATGAATTTAAAAATTTGCAATACTAATCTTATTTTTCATATATATATATATAAATAAAAGATTCTCACAAGTCTATAAGTGATGTAAATTTATTTATACTTCTACAAATTGCAAATGTTGGTCAGCAAAAGTTATGCTTATAATTATGAAAAGAGATGAAATGGAATACCACTAATTAAACATTGACTTGTAAATTGTTTAAAAAGAACAAAAGATAAAAAAAATTGAGGCTAATAATATTTCGTAGCTCTCTTTTCTTGTTAACTATCTAATTTGCTATTTCAATAATAAAATAACAAATTTATTTTAACTCATTGTATTCTATTTCAATTTCATTTTATTTTATGCAGGTATATGAAAACAAAATAAGAGATGGATGAAAACAAAGAAAACCATTGAAGACTTCTAGATTACTATCTGTAATTAATATGTAACTGGAAATTACATCACCAATACTCCAACCCACGTGATTCCATGAATGTTTGTGGAATCAATGTTAGGAAAATGACGTTTGTGCATGTTTAATTTGATTCCCTGTATGAGAATGGACATAGATGAGTGGTAAATGAAAGTTCATCTAATGGAAAGATATGTAATTTAACAAACAAGCAATTGAATTTATAAGATGATACTAATGGTGATTGAGAAAAGAACTCAGGGATGAGACCGTGGAATTCCCGTTAACAAAATGTTTTTAATAATTATTAAGAACTCTTGAACAAGAAATCAGTATATCCAAATAATGTATATGAAAAATAGACATTTTTATTATTATTTTTAATTAAATACTTATTTTTATTAGAGTTATAAGATCAGTCTAACGGTTACAAAGAGAGAAAGGCCTTAAGAAGGAAATTGTAAGATTGAATTCTCCCGTTAACAGAACAAAATTAACAATTATTAAGAACTTTTAAAGTAGAAATTAGCATATCCAAATAACATATAAAAAAAGTAAATATTCTTATTATTTTTTTGAATTATATATCTATTTTTATTTTATTCTTAAAAAGATTAAAAAATAAAAAAACTTCATATTACTTATTTTGTACATATTTATTGTACGTGTTAATTTGAGTAATTTGACATGTTAACTACTATAAATTATGTATCTAATTATTGATTCATGTATTTATTTTTTAATTTTTTTACTTTTATTTTATTTCTTATATGATTAGAGATATTAATAGATAAAATATATCAAAATAAAAGAAATAAAATATAAAATGAAATAAAATAAATAAATCAAGCTATAATAACACATAAAAAAATTAATGTAAATATCAACTCATGATTTTTTAAAAAACTTTCTTATTTTAAAGATCAAGATAAAAGTTTTTCCCACACTAAAATTTCTACAATACAACATCAATAATACTCTATAAATTAATTGTACACATTATATACAAGTATGTGCACATCGTAATGATAAATTAAAGGCGTGAAAATATGCTTTCAGAAACAAGAGACAAATGTAAAAACAGTAATGCAAAGATGATGAAATTTGCGGCAACCGATACAAGCGAGTCACGAGAACATTTATGTGTCGATATATACGGCCACATTTTGCACAAAGAAAAAGGGTGTGGTTTTCTAATTTGGTGTCTCATAAGTGTGGAAAAATCATGTCAAAGAACATGATTATCCCTCTAGTACCAATGAGAGTAATACTAGTACTATTGCTACTCTTAGGTGTCACACTCCAAACCAAGCCCGTGGCTGTGAAGGCTTTTTCATTGCACACAAGTGACCGATGGATTGTGAATGAAAGTGGTAAGAGAGTGAAGCTTGCTTGTGTGAATTGGGTGTCTCATTTGGATGCAGTAGTGGCTGAGGGTTTGAGCCAACAACCTTTGGATGATATTTCAAAGAGAATAAAAACCTTAGGATTCAACTGTGTGAGACTCACTTGGCCACTTCTATTGGTCACCAATGACTCTCTTGCCTCTCTCACAGTTAGAGACTCCTTCAAAAATCTTGGCTTGATTCAATCCTTGAATGATGTTCAAGCCGTCAACCCCTCCATCATTGATCTTCCTCTCATAGAAGCTTACAAGGTAGTGACTAGTGAATTTATTCTTCATTCAAGAGTAAATCTAGTAGTTAATCTTGCCTAATTGATTTTATTAACATTTTTTATTTTTGAGTGATTGTTGTTGACATGTTTAATTAACTTTAAACATGAAATGGTTACTTATATATGCTCACCTAATTTTGATTGTTGTAAACATCATTTAGTTATGTCTACATCAAAGATAATTTACCTCTAAAGAACAATACTTTGGAAACCAAGATTAATTTTTGTTGTGCTAATAAATTTTAATTAATTGTCTTCAGATTTTAAAACAAAATAATATCCAATCAATTATCTTCTCAGTTTAATTTAATTATTCAATAGACAAAAATGTATTCATTTTTTATCTAATATTTTCTAAAATTAAAAAAAAACATTTTTCTTATTTTTTTTATTATAGATATATATATCAAGTGAAATAAATAAAATACAAATAAAGTTTTAGAATAATTCAGTCAATATAATCAATTTAAACAAAGACTAATATTATAAAGAGTAATAATATTCAAACACCTCGTATTTTTAAACATTTTACTCACATTTTTTTAATTTTTATCTCCCTCTTCTTATCAAATTACACTACTTATTAATTATACTAGTATTTTTCCGCTTTTACTTCTCTCTTACTCAGTGTAGAACAGGATCTTGAGAATTGGTCAATCTTTTTCCTATTTTAATTAGACTATGATATTTTCATATAATTATATCTATTAACATAAATATTATAATTCTACACTAATAATGGAAATAAAATCATTAACATAAATATTACAATTCCACACTTATAATACACCGTATTAATAAATAACTCTGGTTGGAAAATCAATATACATTATTAGAATGTCACCTATCAGAAAAAAATATATATATTAGTATATCTGTATTGTTTACTGTGTAGAATACATTGTTCTATTAGTATAAACATATATATTATACTAGCACACAAAATCTATACTAATAAAAACAAACTTATATACATCATATAAATTTTTTTCTCTTCAATTAGTTCGAACTTTACTTTTATTAGTGTATGGTTGATATTTAATCAAACAACTAATCTCCCTATTGTCTTAATGATGATTCATTATTTCATCACCTAATTAGCTCCCAAATTAAATTTCCTTCATGGCCAATTTAATTAAAATGAGTGAGGAACAAATTGAATTCCACATGCCCAAACAACCATATTTTCAGTCTATGGACAGTATTCTATTAATATGTTATAACTAAGAAAGGTAACATTACCTGTCTCAGGCAGTGGTGAAAAACCTTGGAGACAACGATGTAATGGTGATTTTGGACAACCACGTGACCCAACCAGGGTGGTGCTGCAGTTTGAAGGATGGCAATGGCTTCTTTGGTGATAAGTATTTTGATCCAAACCTTTGGATTATGGGTCTGACCAAAATGGCTACACTTTTCAAAGGAGTCACTAATGTGGTAGGCATGAGCTTGAGAAATGAGCTAAGAGGTCCCAAACAAAATGTCAATGATTGGTACAGGTATTTAATTCAACTGGGACCCCTAAAAAAGTGTATGTTAATTGTGCACTGACCTCAGTTATTAATAGTGTGTAATGGAATGGAACAAACTAATACAATTGTTATATTGTTATTTAATTATTTTATAAAGTAAAATGAAAAAAAATGTTTGAAAAGTGAATTGAGTAATAGTAGAATAAATAGTGTGTGTATGTTAAACATAAAATTTTTTTTGATCATTTATTAATTTTTATAACAATTATCATTTTATAACTGATTTTTAATTGATTGATATTATAAAAATTTTAATAACAAATTGTATAGATTTTTTTTGGTTTAATAATCATAAAATTTTGTTTTTAGAATGTCATCTAGTTATAAATTATTGTTTATGATAAGTCATTTTAATTTTCATAATTATTTATCTTAAAAGTCATATTAATGATGATTTTTTATTAACTAATTTTGTAAAAAAAAATAAAAATTACCTTGTAGTGTAGAAAATTTAACTTTTAATTTTATATAAAATCATTAGAGACTAAGAAAGTATAAAAATTAAATAGAATAAATCTCATGTTAATATCTCCATATTTTTCCTTCAATTTTAGATGCTAGTCAATTTATTATTCTAATTTTTAACCTACTTGGTATGAAAACTATATCATAATGAGCTATAGGTACATGCCAAAAGGAGCAGAAGCTGTACATGCTGCAAATCCAGATGTTCTTGTGATTCTCTCTGGCCTAAGTTTTGACACTGACCTATCATTCATTAGAAACCAACAAGTGAAATTAAGCTTCAAACAAAAGCTAGTGTTTGAGGTGCACTGGTACAGTTTCAGTGATGGTAAAGCATGGGTCTCAGGGAATCCAAACCAAGTGTGTGGGCAAGTCACAGAGAGTGTAATGAGAAGAGCAGGGTTCTTGTTGGGCCAAGGATTCCCATTGTTTGTCAGTGAGTTTGGGCTGAACTTTAGAGGCACAGATGTGAGTCACAATAGGTACTTCAATTGCTTCATGGCACTTTCAGCCCAACTTGACTTGGATTGGGCCTTATGGGCACTTGGTGGGAGTTATTACATTAGACAAGGGGTTGTTGGACTCATAGAGTATTTTGGTATTCTCAATTCGGATTGGACTCAGGTTAGGAACACTAGCTTCTTCAATAGGATCTCTGCTATTCAACTTCCTTTTCAAGGTATAACAAATAGTAATTATAATAATGCTTTTCTCATATTATTTTCTTAGAGAAGTGTTTAATTCATTCTTTTTCTACTGAGACCTTCTTATTGCAAGAAATTTCTCACTAAATATCTCTATTTTTGGTTTTGTAGCATAGTGAAAGAAAGGACAAAACTTATATACAATTTTATTAAGTATAGTTTATGTTGTTTTACAATTCAAATTCAAATTTCACTTTAATAATTTGTATAATTCTTTAATGCAAACTTTTGTTTTGAGAATTACCAAGAAATTTTTTTAATCTAATTAAAGAACAACATGAATAGTACTTACAAATTCGTATGTAATTTTTGCCAAAAAATTACTCAACTAAGAATCCATATCATAGTGATGTAACCAAACATATGTATATGAGGTCAGATTTCCCATTTCACATTTAGTGTTTGATTCCCAAATTAGTAGGACTTACCTACATTTTACCTAATTGAAATGTTTGTCAATAAAAGTAATTAGAAATAGTGTGTTGGCAAAAGAATAGCATAGAATGTGTAACTCATAAGAAATTATTATAGGTATGAGAATATTCATCTACAATTCCCATATGATATGTAATCATAATTTCAATTTATTAAAAAAATAAATAACTACATGTTATATAAAGATTGATTCAAACCAGATAAATTATGATCATGTAATAATTTCTCGCGATCCATCCTCACATTCTTAACACACTACTTTCCATTTTTTTTTAAAATAACAATTGACCCATTCCTGCGTAAACTTGATCAAAGATAAGATGTACTATTTCATGTCACACACAAATGTATAACATCATTATCAATGTAATTGCATTCTCCTTGACATATTACAGGGCCAGGGTTATTGGAAGCAAAACCACACCAAATGATTTTTCACCCATTGACAGGTCTTTGCATTTTAACAAAGTCACTGGTTGAGCCACTGAGGTTGGGACCTTGTTCTAGTTCTGATGAATGGGAATACACAGACCAAAAGATACTATCAATAAAGGGTACTGATTTCTGTATACAAGCAGAGGAAGAAAGGAAGCAAGCAAAACTTGGAAATGTATGTTCAGGTCCCAATTCAAGATGGGAAATGATATCTGATTCAAAGATGCACGTCTCAACTCAAATCAACAATGCTTCTCAGGTGTGTCTTGATGTAGATGCCACCAACAACATCGTTGTCACCAACACTTGCAAATGTCTAAGCAAAGACAACACTTGTGACCCTGCAAGCCAATGGTTCAAACTTGTTGACAGCACAAGGAAATCAACCTCCACATTATCTATAGACTCCATGTTGAGTTTCTCTGAAAGTGAAATTCCTAGAAACCATTGAACTCAAATGCTCAACATAACAAGTTTCCCTCAACAATATTGTAGATTTGTCTTGACCAAATAGTCTTTGTTGGGTGTTGTAACTTGTAATTCTCACTAGGCTAATAGCCAACTTAAAATAAAATTTTAGCTCTTGAGCTTTGCTGAAAGATTGGTATGCAATCAAAATTTATGAAAAATACAGTTCACCTCACTATCATTTCATATTTGAAATTAGATAGGTGGTTAAAGGTAAAGAGATAGTAGGAAAAGAAATAATCGAGAGTTTAAACTCTTCCATTAACAAAAAGAAATTAATGATTAATGATTAACATTTACTTCATTTTCTTTCACTTATCGTCACATTATCTATAACATCTATCATTTTCTCACCTCGGCACAGAACAGCCTCAATGAGATTAAACCCTATGCAGTCAGGTGCCCACAATGCTAGTGAATCACGTGCCCTGGAGCTATAGTTCTCAAAGCTTGATTTAGAAAGAGCATCCTGTTCAACAGTATGAAAATAAGGAACTCATTTTTCCTACATAATGCAATTTGCAAGGTAGCTGCATACTTCAATAAGAGCAGTGATCTGGTTTTTCCACTTCCGTGGTGCTAGTTGCTTTTGTGTCTTCCACAATTTCTCTTGACCATAATCATCAATTTGGTTGAAGGAAGACAATTTAACTAGCTCTCTGGATCATTATTATTTTGAAAAGTCAGAGAAGCTTACATTGTGAATCATTATTTTGAAACAAAGGCTTCAATTCAAATCCACTAGCTCACTCATTGCTCTTTCTTGTTCTGAGATATAGATCACATGTCACATGTAGTCACTTCATGTGACCTCTAAGGCTAAGAGTGGGAAAGATGTTATTTTACCAGAGAACATTTTACTGTCCTTTCCTCCTTGGCAATAGATTGCACTCAGGCTGAAAAACCATTTAGTGAGCTATAGGCAGCTAGGCACACGTAAGGAATTACAATGAAATTTGGCATATGATGGTGCGATGGTATTGTTGGAGTTTACTTTTCCTTAGTTATGTGCAATTTAAGCATCATTTGAGACTTCTGAGTTCTGAATATTATCTTAGAATTTTGTTTTGTTTATTGATGAGTTTATGAATCATACCGTGTATTATAATTCATTCACATTTCAAAAATTGATCAAACAATCCTCCATGTGATTCACAATGAGTTTGACAACTATGTTAATGACTTCATAGGAAGCTAAGCCAAAAACACTCTTAAGTCTTAAGCCATGCGTCAAGAATGAAATATAAAACCATAAAACAGTAAAATATCTTAAATGCATTAAAGACTATACACTCATCCACCCAAGACAATAATTTAAATCAGAATACAACAATTTGAATTTCAACACTAAAGAACATTTAATTGCTATAGACATATAGGCCTCTAACATTCAGAATAACTGACGTTCAATTGTCAACACAAATAAATGACCAACAAAACCTAGAGAACTGTCTTACCGGAATGTGAAATGTAGGAGCACCTCCAAAATAATTCCAAAAGAGCTCAACATTCAAGGTGGCACTCATTAAAACCAATCTTAAATCATTTAACACAATCAGTAAGAAATCTGGGAAATACACAAAACAATAGTGGAAAGCATAAGTCTTCTTAGATGTTTCATTAGCATTACATATGGCATTAACTGATGATAGATTGTCAGTTAGGAATCTACCTCAATTCATGCCTCTTTCGTGAATTTCATCCACAAAAACATGTGCTATACCATTCAGGTTTCGATCACTGAACAACCTTCTTATATCACTAGTACAAAATACACCCCGAAAATAGGGTATAGGTTTATCAATAGTAAAAATTTATTGAATAAACAGAGGGCACTGAACCATGAAAAATGCTATCCATTTATTGAATCAGAAAAAGAAAATGATTAAACGTACAAAGAAAACTTTGATACAACAAATTACATGGGATCAAAGGGGTGCTACAAGAATATAGTATACTAATTTGTTCAAGATAAAAGTGTGATATCACATGGAACTGAAATCCATGACAAAATACAAAACCAAATTCCTAACAAGCTTTGATGAATGACTGAAAGCAAAAGAAATGCTCAATGAGGATTGGAACCGGTGCTGCACCAACGAGAAGAAGGATCAACAATACCAACACACCAAGCCTAATTTTATTAGCCAACTCACTCTGAACATCACAAGATGCAAGAAACGATGGTGCTACAACATCGGTTGCGCCAGAGGAAGAAGAAGAACAGAGTTCAAACTTCACATCACCACAATGGCCTTGAATCTTGTCCCTCAAAGAATCAACCCTGAACCACAAGTCTAAGTGAACAAATCCACAAGATAATGCTCCGTGATGATGATCATGATGATGATAATGATCCCATTCATCAAGGGTGACAGACACGTTGTGAAACTCTGCTTCTAGTGTTGTAGTAGTTGTTATTGCTTCTTGTTGAAGAGAGAAAGTTGAGATTTTTTGTTGGTGTTTGAAGAGTGAGGCATTGAAGGAAGCGTAGTTGATGCTTCCTCCTAAAGGGTTTGTATTGTCGATGAGAAATGATAGGCCTAAATTGGCGGTGAGACGATCTCCAACAGCTGTGCTTAGAACGGAAGAAGAGGTAGCATGAAGAGTGAAGGCAGGGGTGAGGGGAATGAAGAGCAAGAAGAGTGCACACGTGATGAACAAGATCATCCATTCGCCAAGAAATGCAAAGAAAATGTTGGTGTGGTTTGATGACGTGAAATCGTTAAGAGGGCAGGTTTGTAAAGGTGATGATGATGATAATGATTCCTTTTTGGGATCGTCCATGGTTGAAAGATTTGGTGCAAGAATGAAAAAAAATGAGAAGGTAGTATGAGGCAAGAAGTTATGGAAATAGCTTTGCATGCAGAAAGTAAGAGAACAAGAGAATATTGGATCTGTACTAACCCTGAATTATTTTTTTAGGCACTCCCATTCATCTGATAATCCTGACTCTTCATTAAAAGTTTGGTATGAACTTTAAGAGAGCACATATTATGAATCAAATTTTTCTCTCAATCCAATACTTTCTTATACTTTTACACAGTTAATCTTTGTAAGAAATTATTGTATATACTAAAAAAGTTTAATGATCTATTTGGCTTTTATAGTTCCATAGACCCTAACAATATAAAAGTGCTTTTTTTTTTAAAGTATTACCGTCCTAATAATTTAAAAATGATTTTTTTAGTTATTAAAATTTAACAGTGACGATTTTAATTTTTGCATTTTATGTTTTGATTTTTTTAGTCACTATAGTCATCCTTTTTATCTTTTTTATTTTATATTTTAATTTTTTAATATCTATTATCAAAAGTCACGTAATATTATAAAATACTTTTCTTATTCAACAAATCAATAAACAATATGTTATTAAATGTTACTATCACATGATTTTCAATAATAGGGTTACATGAAAATTAAAATATAAAATGTAAACTCTAAAAATAATATTTTTAAATTACAACCTCCTAGAAAGTTTAAAAAATTATAAGACCAGAGATCGCTTATCAAGCCATAAAAAAGAATAGAAAAATGATATACAGCCACCCGGTACTAATAGACATACAAATGTGAAATATGATATAATTAAAAATGTGAATCGGGTAAATTATATAAATGTTTATATATCAAATTCAAAAATGTCAAAATAAAAAGATAACACTTTATAAATATGGTTAATTTTATTTGAAATTTTTATGTTTTCATATCCTTTCCCTGTTTCCTTTGTACCTAAAAGTTAAAACTAAAAAATATTTATTATTTTCTATATATTTTTTTAAGTTTTCATATTTGAACCATTCCTTTTTTTATTCATATTAACAGTTCGTGTATATAGGTTATTATATAGCAATGGTATCCTTACCATGGTATTCCTATGATTAGATTAAATAGTATTTTCTTTTATGTTCATATTCCTATATTTTTTAATATGCATTTTTAAATATTAGATATTATATGATGTTGATAATTTCATCTCATTTTTAATCATCAAACTAATATTCTTTTGATACAATATATCATTTGACATGTAATTGAGAGACACAAAACAAAAGAGTAAAAGAAGAATGGAAGAAAATTCATCGCATCGTTATTAAAGATTTAAAGTAACAATTTTTATTATATTTTTAAAAAATTATGAATTAAAGGAAGTAGTAAAAACCTGATCTCTCTCGGGTATAGGTTATAGAAACATTTATATTATTTATTATTTATGTTTTTAATAAATTAAATATATTATTTGAGTCTTTGATTTGTCTTGGTTTTTTACATACGTTAAAGCCAATAATGCAATTAACCAAGTGTAGAATCAGCCAATAATGCAATTAACCAAGTGTAGAGTCAAATGACAAGTTAATACGTGATATCTATCTAGTATGACTTTCTTCAATTTCCCAAAATTACTATCTAAGAACTCAGAGGCATCAAATAATTTATCAGTCAACTCAATACACTTTTACATCTATAATGCATTATTTTTTTTACATAAGTTTATTTCCTTTATTTATGTATTTCCAGAAATACTTTGCACATGTACTAATAAATAATAACATTAGAACTTACAAACGATGGAATTCTGGGTTTTATATAGTTTTGAAAAAGAGAATCAAATAGGCTTTATCAGAGAGAACATGTAGCAACATATAAATATGATTTTATTGACTATTGCTACTATAAGAAGTTACATGCCATGTCATTCCTAACTAATAACCAATACAACTTTATTTATCTTGGTCTTGGACACAAGATATATAAATCAATATATAAAAACATTGGCCTACAGAATGGTGACAAAATTTTAGGTTTTGCTAACTTCTTTTGCAGTGTTTGATTTCCTGTTGAACGACATTCAACATGAATGCTCCCTCTCAAAAGCATTTCCGTTCAACAGATGTTTAACTGAGGCACTGGAACAATAAAACAGCCACGCACTTAATTGCCAACAACTGCCAACGCTGAGCACCTGTAATTAACTATATTTTCCTAAAGCAATATCAACAAGTGGGGGACTGGAAAGGGAATCTTAATGACACATAAATTACATCCCACTCAAAATTCTAAGCAGGACCTCATACCAAGTCTCCTAAATCCCTTTCTTTATCACCATCATGCATGACATTGCATGGTTCTGGGTCACTAATCCAAGATGAAAGGATGATATCAACTCACCTATAACCATGTATGGATGACATGTTTTAGCGTCGTTTTGATTTTCTACGTTTCCCTAGGAGTTTAAGCATGTTGTCAGTGACATCAGGAGGAGAGTTATCATCTTCATGCTGATTATTGTCAGAAGTGTGAGTCAACCAAGCCAATGCTTCTATGGCAGCATCCCTTTCAGCAAGTTGCTTGTTTCTCTTTGGTTTGCCAACAAATTGCATTCCTTTAAACTCCACCAGTGCCCTAAACTCATTTGTCTTGAGATGTTTTGTTTTGTATATTGGTGGAGAGTGCCCTGCCCTCATCAACAGTGTTTGTAGCAAGCTCTTGGGATTTGACCCATCTTTTGTGAATTTGTTTTCATCATTAGAGGCCTTAGGCTTCCGGCTTTCACGACCAAATACAAATCTTCCTTCACATTGATCCCCTGAAACCAGCTCCAGAACAGAGAGCATCAAGTACTTCCCTTCCTTGTGAATGTCAATGCTAGGATCTTCCAGCTGCATTTTTACAAACCCATTATCATTTCAATTATTTCCAACCAGTATAAGACATGATAAATTTCTCTATAAGCACTTGTGTTTTCCCCGAAAGTTAAAATCAACTTATGCACTTAGCTTTTAATATATAAATTCTTTCTTTTAAATTTTCCAAAAACTGAGGTGTATAAGTTGATTATAGGGTTAATTAAGCTTTTAGTCCCTCTAATTTCTAGGGTTCTGACTTTTAATCCATGTAAAAAATTTTGACAACTTTTAGTCTCTCTTATTTATTTTTTGAGCATGTTTAGTCCCTGTCATTAAATTAGGACAGTTAAGTGCTAATGTGGTCACACAAAAAAGTGTCATGTGGCATTTCCATGTCAATATTTAACAGTTAATTTAACGTCATAGACTATTTTTACTCAGGGAAAATTGAGGACCATTTGTTGTCAAAGAAAAAAAAAACAGAAACATATTTCCCAGAACCGTGTTCATAAGACACCGCAGAGCTTCATTGATATATGGGATTATTAGTTATTACTATAAACTGCAATTGATTATAGAAGAATTTATTCCTAAAAAATAAAAACAAGATATGATTTGCCTGCATAAATGTTATTTAATAAAAATACTCAATATTTGAATCTGATTTTCAACAATATTCTTATTTTCTTCTCATATAATTGCTTACGGAGAAGTTTATTCAGAAAGGGTCATTATATTCAATTCAACAAACAATAACTTCTGTTAGGATTCAGAAAATGTTAAAGCTCACATCATGCAGCAATGTCTCATATTGGTAAGTAATTAAGGAATATTGTTACAAGGAAACGATATCTGCTAACCTTCTTCTGGATAAGCTTATTGAGCTCTTCCTTCAGCTTCAAATAGCAGTCTGCCAAATTAGGATCCATGAAGAAATCAACATACCCATCTAACATTTTCAGATGCCCAGCCTAAACCCAGGAGAGAGAAGAAAGAAAAGGGGTATGTTACTGCATTGAAATTCATGGAGATATTTGACAGGTAGAAGCATATGGACAAGTAACTAATCACCTGTATCCCGTTACTAAGAGCACCACCAAAAAGGATAAGAGTTGAATCAGATACACCAGTGGAATCACGGATGAAAACAGCATTAACCTTAACTTTCTCTCCAAAAACCAACCATGGGTAAGGAATGGTCTGGTAACGTGCATTCACTGAATTCTGGTCAAAATAATAAAATCTAATCAACAGAGAAACACAAGAATAATGTGGGGCGCAAGGGAAGGTTTATCTCATAGTATCTATATCTTGTCAAATGGTTTGGCAATATTGACACAACAAATGCACAAACAATTGGCTCGGGAGAAAAATACATATGTTTCAAACCAGATGTTCCATTGAATATGAACTATAATAGAACGGATAATAACAGATGAATTCATTCATCGAAGGTGATAGTAAATGTTAGAATTGGTTTGTCACTTACAGCATATAACAAAACCTGGCCATCGTCCATTGTTTTAAATGACATGGATGTCTCCCTGTGCTGTACAGAGGAAGAATTGATTAAATAAATAAATAAAACAATAAAAGCTCAATGTGTATGTTAAGTATAGCTCAGCTTGTAAGCTTAGCATGGAATTTACTCCAAAAAATCACAATAAACAAATAGCTCACCACCACTGATGCTATGCCTGGAAAGAGTCCAGAACAAATTATTGCTCGCACAAGAGACTGATTGTGACTCAATTTGTTAATAATGCTTGCATCTGCATCAACCAAGCCAGCTTCTTTCAGGATGAAGCTAAACTGCTTCCGAAGAGAATGAATAGCCTGAAGAGTTTGGGCAGAAAGAAAATTTCTCCAGCAGTATTCGTAAGCTGATCCTTCTCTTTCTGCATCTTTCCATCCTTCATATGCTCGTACAAGAGCCATATGATCACTATAATCTTTAGCAGAAAACCTAGACTTTGCTGTCCCTGCTAACTGAAAACAAACGCAAAAGCTACAATTAGTTATCTTTGTCAGAGTAAACTTTATTTTTCAGTGCTTGGTCCAAGCAATAATTTGTGACAATAGGAAATGCAATCAGCAGATAACACAAAAAGTTAAAAAGTTCTAAGACTAATTAATCTTTAATGGCCGACAAATATATCAAATTATTACCATTATAGAACATGGGAATTACGACGTTAGATGCAAGGTGGAGATGACATCTGACCAACATTGATTTATACACACCCAACTAAAGAAGAAAATGTACTACAAATCCTAAACTGAAAGTCCACATTTAGTCAAACATCAGTAATGAACACACCTAATGCATACCATAGTTAATTACAAGTATTTTAAGCAGCCACCGATCACTAAGGTGTGGAACAAAAAGAAGGGAAAGGGTACTGGGGATTGGAGACTGCTGCAAACAATGAAGAGAATGTGATTGGTAATTCTCAGAATTTGGTCTTAGGGCCTAACTCATCCCTAGAAAATCGGTTCATAAAGTAAGGGCTGTCCAAGCTTTATATGCTCTTTTAAGCCATATCTCTATTGATGTGGGACTAAACCACTACCCATACGGCTTCAAGTAAGGCAACCCCACAACTATGACAGGCTAGAGGAGACCACAATTAAGGTGAATTTCCAATAGTAATCATCCTGGGGAATTGTATGGTAACATCCTGCACGCAAGGCAGGTGGGGAGCAAGAAGGATTGTTAAAGGGAATGGAAGGTTTGAGTGCAAATTACAGAGGAGGTAGAAGAGCCCTCAAAGAGTCTGCACTCTGCAGTGTCTCTGACATTTTCCTTTTTGCGGGGATTGTTTTGTTGCAGTATTTATTTTGTACAAAATCATTATTATAGTGATATTACATTAATATCAGTAGCAATAGTAGGAATTAACAATTAGGATGAAAAGACATTTGACAATAACCAATGAGCACTGTTTTCCAATTAAACAGCATTCTTCAAAGAGTTGGTTCATGAAATATATACCAAAAAAATTTTAAAAAATTTAAGCCAAATTTGAATTCATTTCCTTGCTAGACAGCCAAATTCATACAGATACAAACATTAGACTTAATTGTGCACCAAAAGGTAATGAGCTGACTTACATCCCTCTTGTCTTGGGGTAAAAGGAAAGGATCCCTGACGCTGAGGCCAGCAACTATTGTAAGAACAGGATCAAAGCATCGAAATATAGCTCCCATTATTAACATTTTTCCCAGCTTGGGATCTACAGGAAGCATTGAGAGAAACTTCCCTGCTTGAAAGAAAATGGAAACATAAAGGAATTACAAATCAAGAAAAGTATTCATAGTACATGAGCAACCAATCAAATAAGACAGAGAAAATGGACTCACCAAGATTTGTAAGATTTTCTTTTTCATCTAATGCTCCTATCATCTTGAGAAAATCAATAGCATTTTGAACCTGTTCCATCAAATTGTAAAAACTTATTATATTTACAAACAGCAACCTAGTATATTCTTTAGCCTTTACTTGAAAACTTAGTATGCTTAGTCTTTACAAACAGCGAGTGGATATAAGATTCTTGATGGATCAACAACTTGAAAAGTTCAAAGGAGCCAAGGGACTTTTTGGAATGAAAATGGCAATAGATACAAGAGATACGAAGCAACCGGGTATAATCTTTAATCTTTAGTCTATACTTTTCAATCTAAATTTTGCATTAGATCCTAATTTTACATTTTTTTTGTAGCTCTTTGGTGGGAGAGTAATGGCGGAGAAGGAAAAGAGTTGCAAAAGGTTTCCATGAGAATTTTGGGTCTTACATACAGTGTCACTCGATGTGAAGGAAATTGGAGAACCTTAGACCAAGGGCATACTAAGAGAAGAAATCAATTGGAGCAACAGGTATTGTATGTTAAATATAATCTTCAACTTGAGATGAGGCAAAAGAGGAGAGAATAAAAGGGGATACTTATGATCCCATTTGCTTGTCTGATCTTGAATCGGACAATAAACGTATTATCGGAAAAGAGGACCCTTGCTTACCTATTCAATCTTCATGGATGGATGGACATGAGCATTTTGACGATAATGAGGGAGCTCCAAGCAAGAAAAGGTAAAGAGGCAATTATTTATATTTAGATTTTAGAAGTGTTAGAAAGGTGGGTTATGGGCCTAACTCAACCCTATAAAACTAGCTTATAAGGTGAGGATTGTTCCCCACTTATATACATGTTCTTACGTTTGCACACTAAAGTGAGATATATGACTTTATGATTTCTCCATTTTATGCCCAACAGGTCATATCTCTAGGCGATGTGGGATTTCTAACACACCCCTTTCACGCCGAGGACTAGACATCTCGAGTGTGTAGACTAAACAAACAGGTGGTCCAATATCGGCCCAACAACAGGTGACATGATAAACCCAACAACAAACAATCCTAGAATAGACTTTGATACTATGTTAGAAAGGTGAGTTATGGGCCTAACTCAACCCTATAAAACTGGCTTATAAGGTGAGGATTGCTCCCCACTTATATACATGTAACAAGTCATATCTCTAGATGATGTGAGATCTCTAACAAGAAGAAAAGATTTAGAACTAGAACTTATTCTTTTCTTCTGATTATATAGATCCAAGAAACTTGAACGTCAACACCGATAAAGGAAAATATAGATGATGGGAAGGGTTATTTTGAGACATTGATAAAGGGGAAGAATTATTGACATTAGAAGATGAAGATGACTTATGTGATGTTGATCTTGGAGATGATGAATGTTGGATAGGGTGTTTTTGTGTTTTCTGAGATTGAATACTGTTTTAATTTAGGCAGCAACATCATTGTCTTTTTTTTTTTTTTTTTTTTTGAGAATATGTTGTTGACATGTGCAGCAGCAACTATATTTGCTGAATTTTACTGATTTTTGGTAGCAGGGCAGCCACTATTTTTTGGCCTTGTGGAAGTTTATACAGCAACAGTGTTTGTTTTGAAGCTTATATGGACACTTTATTAGTTATGTTTAGTTATGGCTGTTTATATTTTTTAGTAACTGATCATGAATATATGCTTTTATATGTCTTGTATATGTATATATGCTATGTTTATTTATTGGTCATGAATCTTACGATTCACGATACGCTTCAATTCACAATTCAGAAAATAGGCTTTCTGATACGTAGCTTGTATCGGGATTCAACTATCATGAGCCTAACATATGACTAGGTTCATATATGTGCATGCATATATATATATATATATATACACACACACACACACACACACACACACATACATGCATGCATATACAAACATGTAACAAAAGAAGAATGCTACTCACAGTCCTTGGCTCTGGTGCCTGTAAAGCTGCTGATAAGAACTCTCCTATGCTCTCAACCTGCAAACTTTTTATTTGCAGACAAAGAGAGTTTAAAGGCGTTCTTAGTAGTTCAGGAAGTTGATATTCAGAAAATGCTTCATAAACACATTTGGGGTAAAGGTGGTAGCATTCTCCTGGCTGCACACGACCAGCCCTACCCCTTCTCTGCAACCAAATAGGACAACCGAAAATAAGACAATTAGTTGTGTGTTTGGATCTGTAAAATAGGAGAAGCAGAGGGATGATTTAGTGAAAACAATGTGTTACAGTAGAGTACACGGGATGCATGTTTATATAGGCTAATCACAATAATTATACATAAATAGAGGGTATTCTATTTCCTCTAGATCATAGATAACATTCCTATAAATCACTGTTATTGATTGAATCAGAACATAATATTGTGATTTTCAACAGGATCTACAACAGAAAACAAGAATGCAGCATAAAAGTGTGTTGAAGATCCCACATTGACTATAGATATGGCCAATATATAGTATATAAATGGAGGCAACCCACATTTTACAAGCTGATTTTATAGGATTGTGCTAAAAGCTGTTGAAGGTACTGTTGCATATAGCAATAACGAAAGACTTCAGGTTCTCTCTTATTTTATGATGATGAAGAGAAAAAACCATAAAGAAAATTGTAAAAATGATTTTTTTTTACAACCAAAATTTAGAAGACAATTTTTTTCTTTCATTTGAAGCATATAAAACTTAGAAGAGAAAGCCTCATGTTGTTGAATTCACTTAGACAAAATGAAGAGAAGAGGGCAATATGGAAAACGACAAATTTGAAGTCTTGTCCCTTTTCTTGAAAGAAGAAATTCATTAAGACTAAAAATGAAGATTACAAAGAGTTAGGATATGTGATCCTCCTAACAAAAGAAAAATCATCAGTAAATAAAGCTAGCAATCTCCTACATAGAGGGAAAACCCTTCAAACAGTGTTGTTTTAGTTATGGCCATGATCATGGAGTTTTGATGCACTTTTATGCCCACTGCCATACGCCAACCAAATTGTTGTGTTTTCTGGCAGTTTCCACACCATTTTTTTTTGGTTGTTCAGCCACCACTGCCATTGTGCCATGGCAGTTTATGGCAGACATGTCGGTTGAGCATCTTTTTTAAATGTTTTCTTCAATTTAAATAAAGGGTTTTTGAACCCCTTCTCTTGACCCTCTTCTAACGTCACTCTTCACTCTCCAATCTGTTCTCCACTCATTTTCTCCCTACACTAAAGGCCACATTATTTTCAAATTCAATATATCTACCTTTATCAGAAAGAAAGAAAAATATAGTCCAGGGCACCACAGGGGGCAGAGAGTCAGTAGCTGCATGAACACTACATATGTTGAAAGCAAATATAGTGAATGCTTAGGAGACAATGATACTTGCCTGCCGTGCAGATGCTTGAGATATCCAAGAAGGTAGAAGACATGGGGTGTTATTCAAAGCATCATAAGTGGTCTCTTTTGCTTTTCCACAATCAACCACAAAAACTATGTCATTGATTGTAATACTTGCCTCTGCCATATTTGTAGCAAGTATCACTTTCCTTATATTTGGAGGTGGTTTCTCAAATATTATTTTCTACAAAAATATAAAGTAAAGTAATAAATAATATATCAAAAGCAGTAAGGTAAATCAATTAAGTAACAGGAAAAAGAGATAATCAATTATCAGTAATATGCTCTCAGAAATAGAACATGAAAATAAGATTCTACTATCATTATAGAAATCAGTGTTAGTGTTAAATGTATTTTGTTTTTTATTACTCTTATTAGTAGCATAGTCTTGTTCAGCTTTGTGTTTTCTCAATTGTAATGTCTTTTCAGAGGTGAAGTTTGAACCTTAAAACTATCTCTGTACTCTGACATAATATATAAATATATGAAGCTGAGCTGAGAGGAAGTGTATCTCACTCAAGCTATTCAGAGTCTCATCTCTCAAGTATTAGTAAGAGCGAAAATTAAAAATGTTACTGCTAACCATTGGCCATTACTTTAAGAAAAAGTTTATGAAACAATTTATTTTTTAATGAGAGCAAGAGCACCCTACATTCTCAACTGAAAATTCCAAGAGGAAAGTCGCAACAACAAAAAACTTATGACCATTAAGAAAAGAAAAGAAGTTATTTGTCTTTTTGAACTACACCAACAGATTATTTATCATTGAATATAAACCAAGCATTTTAAAGCAACAATGAAATTGATTATGAAATTATATTTAATATATTTAAATTTAAAACAAAAAACATAAAATAATCTATAGCTTAGTTCAATTTGTTGCCAATGAAAAGGCATGATAGTTTAATAGAAATACAAAGAGAACAAACCAACCTGTTCTGAAGTTGCCATTGAACCATGACACGTCAAAAGCAGAACCCTATTCGGATCTCCTAAAAGAGGATGCGCTTTAAGCTGATCTCTTAAAGAGCTTATATCCTCCCACCCAGTCATAAATACCAAGACAGCACCTGGTCGTTCCTTCCGACATATATGGCACAGAACAGCCTCAATGAGATTAAACCCAATGCAGTCAGGTGCCCAACATGCTAGTGAATCACGTGCCCTGGAGCTATAGTTCTCAAAGCTTGATTTAGAAAGAGCATCCTGTTCAACAGTATGAAAATAAGGAACTCATTTTTCCTACATAATGCAACTTGCAAGGTAGCTGCATACCTCAACAAGAGCAGTGATCTGGTTTTTCCTCTTCCGTGGTGCTAGTTGCTTTTGTGTCTTCCACAATTTCTCTTGACCATAATCATCAATTTGGTTGAAGGAAGACAATTTATATCCAGTCATTTCCAAAATATCTTCTAAAAAGTGAGCTCTAACAGGATACGTGAAACCCTGGGCAATGATAAACAGAATTCAAACCATCTTGTTTGTGAATAACATTGTAATCATAGTAAAAGAAGCTTATAAGAAAATATATTGTTAAACTATTCTGTCAGAAAAATTATAAAAATGCATCACGTGTCCTAGATTTAAGATGGACTGACCTGTTAAAATAGCACGTATCACATGATTCAATACCATTCACCAAAACAGTGATTAGTACCATACAATGAATTGCAGATAGAGTTTGATCATACAATAAATGCAAGAATTGGAGTGATTTAATACAAATTATACAAATCACGAGATTCAACAATTTTTTTTTCCTTTTTCTTTCACCAATTATTATCAGAGAAATTCAAAAGTCAGAGAAGCTTCATTGTTAAAAGGATTGAAGGAGGACTACTGAATGCAGCCTATTTGACTATTCTAGTTTTTGCTTTCATTCTTCAGAAACAGGGACTTCATGGAATCACTCATCACTCTATGTACCCTATTTGGCTATTCCGTTGGTGTATAGTCATTATTTTGAAACAAAGGCTTCAATTCAAACCCACTAGCTTACTCATTGCTCTTTCTTGTTCTTCTGATATATAGGTCACATGTAGTCACTTCATGTGACCTCTAGGCTAAGAGTGGGAAAGATGTTATTTTACCAGAGAACATTTCACTGTCCTTTCCTCCTTGGCAATAGATTGTACATCAAATTTAAGGTCCAATTTCCACAACGTGGGGTCGTGCAATCAGGCTGAAAACCCATTTAATCAGCTATGGGCAGCTAGGCACAGGTAAGGAATTACAATGAAATTTGGCTTATGATGGCAAGATGGTATTATCAGAGTTTACTTTTCCTTAGTTATGTGTGAAATTTAAGCATCATTTGAGACTTCTGAGTTCTGAGTATTATCCTAGAATTGTGTTTTGTTTATTGATGAGTTTATGAATCATACCATGTATTACAATTCATTCACATTTCAAAAATTGATCAAACAATCCTCCATGTGATTCACAATTTGAGTTTGACAACTATGTTAATGACTTCATAGGAAGCTAAGCCAAAAATACTCTTACGTCTTAAGCCATGCGTCAAGAATGGAATATAAAACATAAAGTAGTAAAATATTTTAAATGCATTAAAGACTACACACTCATCCACCCAAGCACTACCGTACCTTCCCAGTTCCCACCCACCCACCAACTCCCCCCCTCCCCCCCACACACACACACACAATAATTTAAATCAGAATACAACAATTTGAATTCCAAAACTAGTGAACATTTAATAGCTATAGACATATAGGCCTCTAACATTCAGAATAACTTAAGTTCTATTGTCAACGCAAATAAATGACCAACTAAAACCTAGAGAACTGTCTTACCGGAATGTGAAATGTAGGAGCACCTCCAAAATAATTCGAAAAAAGCTCAGCATTCAAGGTGGCACTCATTAAAACCAATCTTAAATCCCGGCGACGTGGAAGTAGATCCTTTAACACAATCAGTAAGAAATCTGGGAAATACACAAAACAATAGTGGAAAGCATAAGTCTTCTTAGATGTTTCATTAGCATTACATGTGGCATTAACTAACGATAGATTGTCAGTTAGGAATCTACCTTCATTCATGCCTCTTTCATGAATTTCATCCACAAAAACATGTGTTATACCATTCAGGTTTCGATCACTGAGCAACCTTCTAAGTAATATACCACTGGTACAAAATAGCAGATGAGTGTTTTTCCCTTTCATTCCTTCTAATCGAACTTTGAAGCCAACCTATCAAAAAACCTCTGTTGTGGTATAGCAGCAAGAACAAAGATATTCCCAATTTTAAAATCCCATTCAAAAGCAAAAAAGTACTTTATGAATCTTTTATTTTCTTCATGAATAATAATATTTGCATCTATGTTTTCTGTACAATTACATGCATTTGTGTTTTGGTCCATTTCAAGAAAAGCAGGGCTTACTGTTTCACCAAGAGGCTCGCCTCGCTCTGCTGACACTCTCTCAGCCACTGCCATAGCAGATATCCTTCGAGGTTGTGTGCAGATAATGCTACAAAATGCTCCACGGCCAGACTCTATCTCTGATTCTAATACATACTGGGGAAGTTGAGTGGTTTTACCACAGCCAGTCTCTCCAGATATAACAATCACCTAGATCATTATTCATCAAAATAAGGTATCAAATATGAATACATAACCCCAACTGTGTTTTTCCACAGGGTGCATTCTAAGTGAGTAAAGCTGATCATTCAAGGACTTGGTGTATTCTAAGTGTTGGTTCAGTTCAGTTCAGCTTAACTTTACCAACTTTTTAGTTGCAGGTGTTCCTCAATAGTTTGTAGACAGAGACCAAGAATAGTAATTGGTCTTAAATTTTACATGTTAGGAAACAATGTTGGGATGCAGTTTATCATGTACAACAACAACAAAAATTTGTGGAAGCAAGTATTAGTGGCATCAGCATCAGCAAGGACATGGAAATGATGTCAATTATGGGTGGAAAAGTTTCCAAACACAATGCACGTCATTGATCATTTAATTCTTTCGAAGTGCTTAAGTCCAGTATCATTCTTCTGTTCTGATTTGTTTAGTATTAACAACAGAGTCCTAAAACCTAGTGGGGTTAGGGATAGTCCATACAGTTTTTGGTTTTCAAGGTCCAAAATACTAAAGAATGCTGATAGCTAACCTGGCAGACATCTCATGAAACACAATTAGCAAGCATACCTGATTATGTGCTATAGCTTGAAGTAAACCTTGCTTCTCCTTGAATGATGGTAGAGACTTCCGGAATTCCAGCATCTTCTTACCTTCAGGTGATTCCTAAATACAAAAAGTACCATATATATTATTTGAAGCCAGGAAATATGCAGTGTATTTTAGGAACCTTGTACTTCATGGAATAGAAATACAAAGGTAAATCCAGCAGTAAAATAATTAGTTGGTATTTTCTAAAGATCATTCGAGAATCTCAATTCACTTCAAAGTGCATGTTTGTCATACAGACATAAAGTATGACATCCATAAAACAGGCTAAATGAAACATACAGAAACCAAGTCAAGAATCAGCATAGCTATTTGCATGGCAAACAATCTTTTGGCATGTAATTTGACTCAATGTGTGCATCTGTTCAAAACCGTTTTTGACCTATCTGCTTTTAGGGTGTTTGATGACATCCATGTATCTTATGTTTATAGAAGTTGGCCAACAGTCACACACCCTTGTCTTGATCATTACTAATTCAAGCACATGTAATACCAGATGCAATATCCGACAGAAACAATCAAGAAATCAAACAAAACCTGCCAAGCTCTTTGCATATTACGCATCCTCAAACTCCTCTTCTGGAGAACCTTTTCCATAACAGATTCATCCACAAAAGAGTCAATATTTTCATCCATGTCTATATCATTAACTTGATTGGTGGAGTTCACATCATCCAGTCCATCAGTTGTCTTTGCAGAATTCAACTGAAGTCTATCTAGGTATTCCTGCAACATACCCTCGACCCTCCTTTGCAAGCTTAGTGGAATCACCACCTGTGAACACAGAATGGAGGAGGATTATTTTTCTATGACACCATCCCCAGTATAAGTTGAAATGTCCTACCCACTGGTCCCACCCATGTTATTACCTCTCTTTGTGGCCTTTTGTCATCCAAATCTGGGCGGTAGTTAGGAAGAGGCACCTTGCTTGCAACAACCACTTTTCCAAACAACTCACTGTGCATCATGGTAAATGACAATACCAATCAATAATTGAAAACAAAGGACAAAGATTCATTTGAAAGTTAGAAGTAATGATTAAAAGTCAATCAACATAAAGATTGCTTCAAGCAATGAGTCTTTTTTCCTCTCTCATTCTGTATGGCATAAGTATGTACTATTACCTATAAAGCCCCATTTTTTTGGCAAGGTTAGCTATCTGTTCATAGTCTCTGCGATCTTTTCTGTCCCTGGATATAATCTCTTGGTCCTTTTCACTGCGTAACAGCATGCTGAGTTTCCATTTCCACTCATCCACATTGGCCACTGTAGAAGACACCTACAATAACCATTACATGTTCTTAGAAACATTGCTAGTACCCCTATCCCTATATCAGACTTTATCATGGTTTTAAGAAGCTACTGAGCATAGGACAATATATTGAATTTTACCCAAATTAGGCCTAAATATAATTCCATATACAATTGAGAAGTCTAAGCATACATTCGTGTTAACCTGTAACTTGGAAACAGGCAATATTTATTATTATAGAATTGCAATTGCAGAAAATGTTAGGTAGCCAAAATTTTCTCACAAATAAATTGATTATTTATCAAATGAATCTCAATTAACTCAAACAAGTAGAAGAAATTACAGAACAAAGGAGAAAATAAGATGAGTTTAATTACTATGCACCATCAGTGTAAAACATTTTACACATTGATCTAGTCAAAATTCAAGGTTGATATGACTTTTAAGATATTTATATAAAGTCAATAAACATATCATAAATGGTGATTTATGATTGGATTACAGTGTAAAACTCTTTTACACTGTCAATGCATACCAATCAAATTCAAACAAGATATGCATGTAAAATGAAGTGTTTTTAGATTGTCATCAGACCATAAACTATCATAAGTGATAAGTTTGCTGACTTTGATAACAACTATCTTATTTATAAGTCATACCAAACATAATTTCTAATCAGTTGACAATGTAAAAACTTTTACCATGACTATGCATACTCATTAAACTCAAAAACAAACACATTTTAAAAAAATGTTGGTTCAGGAAAGCAAACATTCATAATAACCCAAAACTTCAAAGTAGGTACTAAAAGATCTTTAACTAGTTAGGTTTCCAATAAAATTGAGTAATCAGCTGAACTCTAATCCTTACATTGATACATTTCACTTTAACTCAGTGCAACCAAAACATAAACACACACAAACGGAAATCCCAAAATCATTTCCACCAAAACCAAATATGCAAATATATTTTAAAAAAAAAACATAAAATGAAAATTTAGAAGCAAAGAAAAAAAAAAGGAAGGGAAAAGAAAAACCTGTTGGTTCTCGAAATCGACGTCGTATTCGTCATCGGAGAATTGTTCAAGAGAGTAGTAGCTAGAGAAGAGGCGCGTGGAGATGAGTGATTTCGCGTTACACAAGGAAGAGAGCAAAGGTTGAAAGCTGAAGGTTGAAGAAGAAGAAGAAGGGACACGGTGACACGTGCGGTGGCGAAGACGGAGGGAGTTGGCACGTGCTATGAGAAGAGACGCTGCATACTTTGTATTACGCATTGTTGAGGCATCGCGGTGTTGCTTTCACTACTCCTTTTGCTTAGTGCACCTCTTCTCTCCAATGTCGCAATGGAGTTTGAAATATGAATCAACGAAACTCCCTCTTCACTCCTTCAACTCTATTTAGGGTATGTGTATGTTTAGGTAAATATCTCAGTAAAGAAAAAATTAGTTTATAATGTTTAGGTAAATTACCTTCATTTTTTTTCTTCCTTTTAACCATGAATTGAACAAATAGTTTACACCATTATTTTCTTTTCAGTGATTTGAATTTGTAATTTTAAAATGAAATTAACAAAAAAAAATTAAAAAATAATAAATCTGTGTCATGTTAAAATTAAGGGGATAAAAAAATTTCTCACGTGTATTTATCGCATAATCAAACAATTAATTATAAAATGTAATAAAAAAATATATCGTATATGAGAGAATTAACTCTCATCTAAAATAAAATTATTAATATAAATTAGAGTGGATGGAAGGAGTTCTTCCATTAATTTCATAGTCTTTTTATTATTTTAAACTTTATTTGAATATTTATATTCTAATAAATGTATCAACAAATATCGTATTAAGTTAAAAAAAATTAACTTATTTTTCATATATATTATGAATGAGAGGTTCTCACGTGTCTATATGTCTATAAATAATGTAAATCCATTTATACTGCTACGGATTATAAATGTTGGGCACCAAAAGTTATGTTTATAACGATGAAAAGAGATATATAAAATACCATTAATTAAATATTGGCATGTAAATTGCTTTAAAAGAACAAAAGATAAAATAAAATTGAGGTTAGCAATATTAGCATAACTCTCTATTCTTGTTAACTAGAAGATAATAATTTTGTTCCACTTTACTATTTTGATACTAAATTAACTCATTGTGTTCTATTTCGATTTTCTTTTTTTTTTTTTTTTTTTTTTTTTATGTTGAAGGTATATCAAATAAATTAAGAGATGGATGAAAACAAAGAGAGCCATTGAATACTTCTACACCACTATCTGGAGATTATAATACTTAGACTCCAACCCATATGATTCCATGAATATTTGTATAATCAATGTTAGGAAAATGAGTTTGTGTATGCTTAAAATGAGTATATGAAACTTCATTCAATGGAAAGATGTCTAATTTAAGAAATAAGTAATTGGATGTATAAGATGAGATTATATATATATATATATATATATATATATATATATATATATATATATATATATATATATATTACATTTTAAATTGTGAGTAACATGTCTTAATTATCAAATAGAAAATTTTAATTGTTAAGACTATTTTGATGACCTTCGAGCAGTTGAGATTTGGTCTCTTAAAACTATTTTAATGAAAGAGAAGCAAGAGAATCACCATGGGTAGTTTGATTTAGGATATATCAGAATATTTTTATAAGAATAAACATGAAAATATTATATATTAATATAGTTTTATAAAATTTAAAAAATAGTTTTTAGAAATAATTAATTACTGACTATTAAAATTATCTACGTTTACTTTATTTTCTTTTCAAAATAATAAAAATTAAATATTTTATATTTGAATGATATGATATCCATAACACTATAATTCATACCTAGGTAAACGTTTCATATGAGAAAAGAAATCTCAATTACATGACAACTCAATCTCATTCATCATTTACAAAACCCTTAAACGCTCTCTTGAATTCAACGTGAATATTATGAGCTGAGATCTCTTAGTAGGTTACTCATGAAAAAACCAATCCTCTAATTTCAAACTTCATTATAAATTAACGAGGACAAACATTATTAATTATACTACACAAACAAAGGGCAAGACATGGTCAGAGAAAAAATTAGGTGTTATTACCTAAGGTCTATGATAAAGATTAAATTTAATTCAATAGATCAGTTTTCATATAAAATATTTATTTAATGATTTGTAACATTAATTATGTTATATAAGAAACATGGTTTGTGATAGGTAAAATACAAAGTCAAGAAATATTTACAAATTATTTTATTATTGTTTGAGGATTTTCATTTCATAAATCATGACCTCCTACATTACAGTTTAGTAGTCCATAATAGAGTAATTTACCAATTTTTAATTCATGATATATTAAATATAGTTCATTCCTATTTTAATTGATAAACATGCATAACGATTTTTAAAAAAAAAACTAATTTAATAATTAATATATATATATATATATAAAGTGTGTTTAGACTTATCACCGCTAATGCCAAATTTTAAAAATTTCAAAAAAACATTATAAACAAATTTTCTAATTTTATCCTACTTTTTAATTGTATTTATCTAAATTTCAAAACTCTTAAAATTTAATTTTGAAAAGTCTAAAATTGAAAAAATTAAAATAAAAAAATATATATTTTATTTTATTTACTTTAAAATAAATTACATTTATATCTAAAAAGAAACTGTTGAAATAATTAAAAAATCACAAAGATTTTCTCTTCCTATTCGTATCACCAATCATAAGTATAAAATTTTAAACTCTAGCTAGCTTAGTATCTTTCTCCCTTTCATGTCATAGACACAAAAGGATGCTCATAAAATAGATTTTAAATTTATGTAAGGGTGAAAAGACACAGACAAACTAAAAAGAAAGACTAATGAAAAAGTAAGAGTGTTATCCTGTGAATGAGCAAAACAAATAACAATAGCTAATCACACATTTTCTCTTTATATTTTATATTCAATATCTTAAAATAAAATAAAAATACTAACAACCTCAAAAAGTCCAATAATGACATTGGAGCAGCAAGTCATTTCAGCATTGGGTGAAAACAATACTGGATGATGGAATTCATGTTGAAAATACAATTTATTAAATTTGACACCATTTTGCATGGTGGCGTCTAAGTCTTGCCCTTTCTTGCATATTTGTTAATCAATTATTTATTGAATATTATGGAACACCCATCACTGTGATGTAATCTCCTGCAATTTTACAAGTTTCGTGCTGATTTGACTTGAGGATTGAACAAAGACAAGAAAGAGACTTTAAATTTGAAAAAAAAAAAAAAAAACAAAGAGAAAGGTGACAAAACTCATTGGATCTCATAAAGTAAAAAAACAAGACTCAGATCAGTTGGCTAGGTTTAGCTCACTCTCTTTAAAAAATAAAATAAAATTTGGACTGTTATATGACAAAATATATATACAGTATCATTTTATAATTATAAAAAAAATATGTAGTGATTTAAAAAGAAAATGCTAGTAATGAGTTTTTCTTTACTAATATTATATAAATTACCTTATTACACTTTATTAGATGTAATAAATTTATTAAAATAAATATTTATTTGATAATGCTTTTATTATTAAACTCGTAGTAACCGTGAGTAAATTATCAAATTTCTAAAATAAGTTATCAAAATAATGTTTTATCCTGTTAAAATAGAATGAAAACAAGATTTAACTTAAAAGTCACAGTTGATTCAACAACTTCTTTACCCTATAAAAAAAATAATAATTCAGGGAGTTGTTAATAAATTCACTTTTGAACAAATAAAAAATAAATAAACAGTGACATTTACTTTAAAAAAAATATATAAATATAAATAAAATATGGATAAAATTACAAAAGTAGACATAATTTCCCTTGCATAAATTGTATTCTAGTGGGGTAATTTTTAAAAACGGACCTATTTCGATAAATATAAAGCAAATTATTGTGAAAAAATCCGACTCGATCAGAGAGCATTCATGTTAGAGATTAAGATAGTAAACATATGTTGTTAATGCAGTTTTTATAAAAATGTTAACACAGCCACACAAGTTACATGAATTAGCTTTGATAAAAAGCCTTATTTTTATTTAAAAATTAAGTTACTTATATTCTTAAGAATGTTTTTTTTAAAAAAATATTCAACTTAATTATTACTTATAAACAAATAAAATAGATTAAATAGTAACTCATTTTCCTAAAAATTTTTCATTGCGACATGTGAGAAAGAAAATTGTAAAATAACTCTCACCAAGGATAGAAATCAAATCAAACAACACTTGAAGGAAATAAAAATAGAAAAAAGAAATAAAAAAATTCCGTAAATAAAAAAAATAACATCGAAAACCCAAGCGTTATCATATTGTGAAATTAAATATTGAGTTAAATTTGTTTTTATTCTTTTAAATTTTTAAATTTTGAGTTTATTTTTTATTTTTAAATTATTTTTCCCCATTTTTATTCTGGATAAATTATTTTATATCAATTTTATCAATAACGAATGTTAAAAGATATATTAATAACGAACAAAAAAACTATTAATAAAGTATAAAACATAAATTAATATTATTATTTATTTTAAAACATAAATTCCTACTAATTACTATACTTTCTGTTCTTTTTTTAATTTTCTTATTTTCGTTACATTTTTTCCATCTACATTGTAAAATGGGCTTTCAAAACCCAAATTTGTGTTTCAGCATCCTTTATTTGTAGCCCATTAAAAAAAGAGAAAGAAAAATAAAAAAAAATGACTGAAAGCAATCAACTACTCACTCTGAAATTGTATAGTCAATTTTATCCTATGTTTTAATAGATTAAAATATTTTCTGGTTCTATCACCTATTCAAGAGATGTGATTTCTATTATTCACGTGTATCAAAAAATTCTATATCATTGTGAGTGTATAATTTGTTGCATCTAAGTAATCTTGAGTCATCTTCAACTTATTCATGTACTGTAATTTGATCTTGTTGAATTCTACCAAAACGAATAACGTTAAATCTTTACATAAAATCATTAGAGAAAAATGTTTATATAGTTAGTTCAAATATTTTATAGAATTAACTAATCATAATTTAACATATATATATATATATATATATAGAGGTGTGTGTTGGTAGTTTATTAATTTTACAGGAAAATCTGTGTAAATCTTTTTTAAAAAATATTTATAACTGGATGAATAAATAATCTTTAAAATTAAATCATTAAATCTTTCTACTTATTAAATAAAGAAAAAAGATGAATTTCATATTTTTCAACATATTAAATATATCTAACTGTTCATTTAATGTTTATTTTATAACTGGATGAATAAATATTTATAACTGGATGAATAAATAATCTTTAAAATCAAATCATTAAATCTTTCTACTTATTAAATAAAGAAAAAAGATGCATTTCATATTTTTTAACATATTAAATATATCCAACTGTTCATTTAATGTTTATTTAGTATATATTTATAGCCAACCAGTCAACTCATTAACAAAATATATACATATTTCTCTCTTTACATTTTATATACATATGTATTTTTCTCTCTTCATATTTTACAATTAGTTGTCTGGTTGTCCGTATATCTCAATTATTTGCCAAATTATTTTCATAATATTAAGAAGACAGAATAAGAAGGTTTTTCCATTTCATAATAATATATATAAAAAAAATATATATATTATCATGTGTATTTTTTCTCGTACATAGTTTTCTCCATTCTTAAATTGATAACATTTCACTACCTAAATTACTTGATTAATATAGATAAATCGTTACCATTTATGCTATCAAAACATTTCACAAAATCTTAATAACAAAGAAATTAATATCTGAACAAAAAAAATGTCTTATATGATAATATCCAATAACTAGGCTTATGAAATAACTTCAAACTGTCACGCTTCAACGTAGATATTATTTATTATACTATGAATGGTCACTGGTAACAACTAACAAGACATGGATTAGATAGATTCTTGATAAAACGTGGAAACAAAGTAAATACAAAACGAGCGAGGGAGAGACATGTGATGCATATAAATGAACAAGCATTTAAAGTGAATCAAGAATGCTTCAAAGTTCCAACCTCCACCTTGGCACCAAAGACCCACAAGACCTTAGGGTAAGGAAAAGTTGGTGGAACGAGTTAATTCACCATTCCTTTTAGAATCTGTGAACTTACTTTTCATAAAGTTGCATGCATATAAAAGAATCCACCATGAATATTTCTCCCCTTACTCCATCTCATATGCATTTAATCATGTCTATCTTGACGAATTACTTAAAAGCCTTTCAACAGTGACTCATGCCATTATTAATTTCCTCATGCCTAGTGGTCCCGTCAAAAGAAAAAACAAAAAAGTTTTATCACGCCAAATTTGTTTTTCGAAAAATTAAGATCACCAAATGTATTCTTAGATAGATGCCAATAATATTTATTTTTAAATTTACACCATTAACTCAATTTTATTTCGCACTCAATATTAATAAATAATCAATCAATCAACTTATTCTTATAGTATTTTTTATTATTATTGTTAATTTTTTCTTCGTATTTTATAACTAATTATTCTGCGTATTATAATTGTTTATAACTATTTTTCCTGCTAACCCCATTATTCATGTAACTAAATATTCCCTAATTAGGATCACATGTTAAGATTTTTCATCTTACGTCTAAACAATCAATTCATATGTTTATATAATCAATTCGTATGGCTAAAATTAAAATTTTCAGACTAATGCAAGTAAATTTGTAATTTAAGGACTAAATTAAAAAAAAAATACCACAAATTTTGACACTATAAAGACATTATTTCTTTTGGGAATAATGTGATTCAAGATATTTGCTTTTACAGTTTATTATAGAACTAAGGATGGAAACCATCACAAATTAACAATAGGGAACGCATAAAACAAATTTAAAAGGTACCCAGTAAAGGACGTGTTATCGCTCTAAAATTAAATACAAGAGGTGATGGAATGTGATAATTTTTTAGGCGTGTTGCGTAAACAGAGTACATGATCCTAAAGCTATGGAAGCATTGATGAAACAAATTCAAAATAACTACAATTAAATATGTCAGAAAATTTGTACTCCCTTCAGTCCTTTGTATTTTTCTTCAATGAAATTCTAATCGTGTCACTTACGCACGACATGATTAGACTCAAGATTTTTCTAGTTAATTGTGTCAGACAAAAACAAATAAACAAAATCGTAGTTGTGATCGATCCAATAATATTCGTTCTCCAAGATCAGCAGAACCATGGTCAAGTGCACATGTAAACAATCTATACCAAGTTTTCATGGATTTCAAGTCAATTGACCTTATTTGTATCAACCCAATCATATAATACAGTTTTATTCAAAATTGAAAAAAAAAAAATCTACATTGAATGTGAAAAAAGGACCTCCAAACGAGGGGACAAAAAAAGTGATAAATAAATAGAGTATCAATAAAATAATTTAAAACACTTGGATGTTGAAATAGCAATATGGCATTACATACTCTTCTTAAAAGTAACAAGTGAAAATAAAAACTAAGCTTCAATTTTAATAATTAAGACCCAAAACCGAAAATCTCAATATTTACTAATCTCTCCAACCTACCCATTCTCAAATTTATTACAACATCTTCCATGAAAGCTTCATTCCATGAAAAGTGATATTATAACCAAGTTAGATCATGGAGAGATTATTCTATAAAGTCTACCACATGTATATAATCTGTGTCACATGCAGTCAAACAACATATAGTTGAAAAACTATAAAATAATATTTCTAACTTCGACAACAAAAATAAAAACAAGAGAAGGTGAAATTTCACGTAGAATAATTATTTCATATAAAAATTAACTTAATTTATCCAATTAATTACTCCTAATAAAAAAAATAAAAACACAACCAAAAAAAACAAAGAAGAAAAAAAAAATAGCAACAACACACTTGTGAACTGTGATTCTTACACATCAACGCTACAAGTTTGCCAGAGCTGAAACTTGACGGCGACTCCTCCGGCAGCGGCATTGCTCCGATCTCCGGTGAACCTAATATACGCAGGACAGTTAACGTAAATATGATACCTTCCAGAGACCCACGTGCCAACCTTCCACTTCACCCTTCCGTTGACTTTAATGTTGACCAAAACGACGCCAACACTCTCATCTTGGTGGAGAGAGTTTAACAGGAACGGGGAGACGGGGACGGACTGGCCGAAGAGGAAGGGAGACCAGACGGTGAAGTCGCGGTGGCCCTGGTAGGTGTCGGGGACGGCGGTGGCGAGGGAGATCTGCTGGCTGCGGTAGGAGGCGAAGACATGGAGGTTGTGGTAGTATATGGCGATGCGTTTGTTAGGGTTGTGTGCGGAGAGTGTGACTTGCATGGTGAGGGATAGGGTGTTGGGAGTGGGAGAAGAGAGGTTGAAGGAGTAGAGTGTGGCGTCTTGGAGTGTGAAGTTGGGTTTTGATGGCCTTAGGATTAGCCATATTAGGAAGATTAGGATGAGTATGAGGACGATGAAGGCGGTTATAGCCGCCACTATGAGGCGCATGAGGTTGCGCCGGGAGGACTCGTGGTGGCCGCATTCTTTGATGGACATTGTGATTTGTCTGTGTTGGAGAATATGAGTATGAGGATTAAGAGGTGTGTGTGGTGTGTGAATGTTTATGTATGGAAGGGTGAATAATAATCTACATGTTATGTTTAGCTTGTGGTTTTTATATATAAACTGTTTAGTTTAGTGTGTAGTGATATAGAGAATGGGGAAATGTTTTAGAAAATAATTGGAGACTTGTTGTCTAGTGAGGTAGGAAGAAACCAGACATGCAACTTTGTATATATATATATATATATATATATATATACACCAGGATCATGAGAAGTAGAAAAGAGAGAAATGTGATGGGAAATTAAACATTAGAGAAAAATGGTTGGTGTTGAGGAAATTTGGATTTGACATGATTATTCTTGTTTTAGAAGAGATATATATAGATAAACATTTATATAATTTACCCGATTCACATTTTTAATTTGTCTCCATTTCTCTTTTCCACTTTAATTATATCATATTTCATATTTACATGTCTCTTAATACTGGGTGTTTGTATATATTTTTCTATTTTTTCATAGTTAAATAAGTTATCTATGGTCTTATAATTTCGTAAACTTTCTAAGTGGCTGTAATTTAAAAGTAATATTTGTAGTGTTTATATTTTATATTTTATTTTCATGGGACCTTATTATTAAAAATTGTGTCATAATATTCAGTCAGTTAATAATATATTACTTATTGATTTGTTGGATAAAAAAGAAATACTTAATAATATTATGTAAATTTTAATCATAGATATTAAAAGAAAATTAAAATATAAAATAAAAGACAATAAAAGGATAACTTCCGTGATTAAAAAAAATTAAAATTGTCAATTTTAAATTTTAGTGACTAAAAAAAATCATTTTTAAATTATTAGGACCGTAATACTTAAAAAAAAACCCACTTTTATATCAAGACCCAAAAATAGGGTCTATGAAACTATAAAAGCCAAATGAATTATTAAACGTTTTTTACATATACAATAATTTTCTTACAAAATATAAACTGTGTGTATAATAACAATTAAGAAAGTTGGATGATTAATTCTATCACAAAATGGAAGAGAGAGGCATACGTGAGAGTGTTTTTTTTTTTTTTTAAGAGTACAAGAGTGTGTTTGATTTTTTTTTCGTATGATATTAGTTTTATGGAATCTTTTTTTATTTCTAAATTTGATTTGATTTTAATTTTAATTAGGTGTGAATTCAACTGATCATGAGTAGGTACACAGTATCATGCTTTCTAAGGCATAAATTAATTACAATGACAATTATTAACGTAGGTAATGCCTATGTTAGAAACCTCTCAGATTCGTAGCTAGGGTCTGGTTGAATTGTAATGAGGTTGAATTAATTAAAATAGAGTTGAATTGGTAGGGTGATTCACTACTTGGAACATTTATGAGTAAATAGTTGTCAGTTCTTGTCTGTAGCATATGATTTAAACTAGTTAGATGGTTTCATTAATTATTATACTATATGTTGATGTTCATTAATACAAGTACTACTATAGTTAGAAATTAATTTCGAGAAATGTGAAGAAGGGTTGCTAGACTTTGGAAAAGATGAGAGCTTTCTGACTTGATTTGACTCTTCAGTTCTTGGATCTGATTTGCAAGAAAATTATAGATGCATGGACACCCATCCTTATTTAATACTAAGGAAAAAAAATTATAAGTATGTTATTTTTTAAATATAGGAATTTCCATACTATGGTGACCCCCTTTAATCTCTATTTTAATTATTAGGGAGAAAATTCCTTAATCTTGCATAAAGAGTACTGTTAACTGAGATTTGGCTTAATTAACAACATTTTTTTCAATAGTAATAACAAAATTACAACGACCATTTTGGCTCAAATCATAAGCTAAGGATATACCTTTAGAGGGATCAAGCAAGGTTCAGCATATATTTTGATATTTGCATAATATTTATCTCTTTGTTTTTTTCCTCCATGACATTGAATCTTAGAAATAAAGAAAAGGGGCAGTAGAATTTTCTTGGAACCTACCCTTTGTATATCCCATAAACAAGGATATGCTATCTTTTTTCTCTTCCATTCAAAATTAAAGGGAACGGACATACTTGAGTTTCCAATGGAAAGAGATATATAAAAGGGATATATAGGAATAAAGCGTTAGACAATCACATGATATATAAATCCCTCCTTACACTTATTTGAGATTCTAATGGAAAGAGATTGTAAGTTAAAGGGAAGGAAAAGCATATGATAATTAGAAGGGCCAAGGTAAGGAATCATTTTCAATCCAAAAACTTGACTTCCGTAAGGTATATAATTTCATTTGTGTGAAATATTGGGTGTATGTTTCTATGAAACAATACGAAGGAACCAAATTTGCAGTTAATGTGAGGGATGGAATAACATAATCAACTAATTTTTGTGTTTTGTGCGATGCATATGTGGGATGAACGGGTTTGAAAATTATATAATATTGTTTTTATATTATTACTCATTCACAGTTTAGTTTATTGATACTAACTCTTTAAAAAACTATCTATATTAATATTAAATGACTATGTTTTGTTTGCATCAGTGTATATTTCAATAAATAAAAATTATTTGCTTAGAACAAGAAATACTAAACTACTTTGAAATTTGACTTGATCTCAATTTAGTTAATGGAAAATTAAAATATCTAATAAGTCACTCAAATGATATCAACATGTGATTGTTCTACCAATTTATTACAAATTAATTAAGAATTATTCTAATTCTAAATTGAAGTATTCAAGCTCTTAAACATTTCAAAAACTAAATTAATGTTAAATAAAATTTTCAGAGACTAAATTAATAGTTTAATACAGAAAGATCGCAGGAGAATGAGGCCATAAGAAATTCAGTCGAGCTTGATAGCTTGTTTGTTGGAAGCACCAGCAAAGTAACAGAGAAAATTGGCACACTTTCTCTAGTCAGCAAGTTAGATACAAGAATAAGGTTGGTCAATGGTAATAAATAGTTTTGACTAAAAAGCATTTCTATTATGTTTTTTCTTTGATGGTAGCAACTTTGTGTAGTCTTGCATGTACTTTTTGCATTGGAAATAAATCACAGGTGTTTCATTTGTTTTATGTTCTTAACACTTAGCACTTGATTAGCTGAGAAGCCTTGTTTGGACATCTGTGACAAGAGAGAGAAGAAGACAGTGTCTTGTATGTTTGTTACAAATTATAAATATGCCTTCCATTTTCATATTATGCATTGAACTTCCTATGATGTTAATGATTGTTTTATGTTCCAGATGTGTCTGTTTAGAGCTTCCTGCTGTTAGTAATCACATTTCTCATCTATTATCTAGTGTTGTCCCTGAGAAGGTAAAACAAAGTTTCTTATGTAAACAACTTCCTAACTAGGAAGTTATATGTAAACTGCAACAAGGTTAGTTCTTGAAAGTAATTCAAAGACTTTTGTAGATTATCTTTGTAAGAGTGAGGTCATGGAAACTGAACTCTGGCATGAACATCAGAAATATAGTCGTTTTGAGAGGTACTTCTCCCTCCTTTCATTCGATTTTTGGTTCAGCTGTGTTTTAGGTTACCGTGGAACTGGTAGTTATAACTTCCACATTCTAGACATGTTTGTTTAATGGTTTCAAACACATTAGACATGATTTAATTGACCAACTTGATAATTCAGGGTGCACGGTCAAGGCAATTGGAGGAGTGAAAACAAGAACAATACTCCAATGTTTGTGGACAACTTTATTAGACAATTCAGAGTATCATAGTCTAATAATCATTTTCCAAAGCCTATTGGGAATCCTCAGTTTGGACCATATAATAATAGTCACATGAATCAGTCAAGAAATGCCCCTACTCATCATGGTTCACAACATAACAATGGTTACATGGATCAGTCAAAATATAAGTCATATCACAAGGGTCGCAACATAAGAATTGGTAGTAGCAGCAGCTCATTCCAGCCTCAATGGAGTGCTGGGAAATCTAACCAAAAGAGACCAAAATCGTTGATGTTACCTTAAGTGCAGTGGCTCAAAAGACTAACATTTTTTTTTTTGGGAAATATACTTTTGGTCACAGTTTTTTCTGCTAAAAGAAAACAGAGGGAAAGAGTACAGTTTATCATAGTACAGTTTTTTTAGGTACTTCATTTTGACATGTTCTCATAACTAATACTTCTATTGTTCCCAACAATTGATAACCGCTAGTGCGGATTTATCAATAAATATATAAAAATAAAATTTAAAGAATTAACTTTTTAAAAAATAAACTATAGTATATAAAAATATATATTTATCAAAATATAAAAAGTAAAAATTATTAAAATATGGATAGGGTAAAGAAAAGTATAATTAATGTAGTTGCCAAACATTAGCATAAAAGTAAATGTTAATACTAAATTGCATAAGAATATTTTATTTTAAGATTTTCATGGAAAATATATTTTTAGTGTATTAAAATTAAGCATATTACAAATATATGTATAGGAGTATCATATATGTGTCTCGGAAGGAGTACGTTAGATTAAAAAAATAATAAAATTAAAAATATAATAAATATTCAAAATTACTGTAAACAATCTCAGTAAAATGATATGTGACGATTTGAGTATAGATAATTTTAATTGATGTAATTTATAGTTAATTATTAATAATTTTAAATTGCATTTGAGTAGATTGTATTATGCTAATTTTTTTCCATCACTCTGTTACTTTGCGCTTAGTAATTCTCCCTGAGAACACAAGACTATGTCATACCTACACAGACAGATAAAGGAACGTGACCCACCCTATATGGTATGGTAAGTAAATCATAATTATACTCAGATTATGTTTGTGTTTTCAAATGTTTAATATATAAAAAGTTATAAACATAAATTAGCTATTGAATTTGGAATGTAAGCTGATCTCACTTGCAAAGGTAACTCTGAGCCCCAATTTTCAATGTCAAGAGAGGTAATTTTAATAATATATCGGACGTAATTTTGTGTTGCTAAATTGGAAAATCGAATAACTGAACATTGTAATAAATTTATTCTAATCTTTAATACAGCATGTAGCAATTGCCACATGCTTGAAACAGAATAAACATAATGCAGGTTCAGCAATTTAATTTCATGTTTGGTGGCAGGAGATTTTATTAGGCAAAAGTATCTAGATGGTCCTTCTCTCCAGAGTTATTATCAATGGATTTTTTTTAAAAAAAAAATGTTGGATTCACAACTGCATATTGCAGACAATCAATTATAAAATATGAAAAGAGAGAAATAATATATATATATAAAATGTAAAAAAAAAAAATATACAGAATATATTACAATTGTTAATGAAAAAAGTTATTTTAAAATCAAATTACGGTCACGAGAGTCTGTATCATGTGAAAGTATCATCTTAGTTGTTACATTCATAATAAACACGTGGACATGTTGGCAATTCAATATAAGTGTATTTGACTAGTTGGGTGACTTTTTATTTTTTTTGTATTTTTTTATAACAAATAAGTTTGTTTTTAAAAGATAATATTTAAAATAATATAACAAAACGATGCAAATGATGTTATTAATATCAATCTTATATTTTACTGATGATTAATATTCGTTTTGTAGTAAGGTTTTTATAAAATCAACTTAGTTAATTATTTTTAGTAAGGTTTTATACTATAAAGATTATTATATTTTTAAATATTCATTAATGCGACAAGTTGGAAAAATGATAAAATCTAGAAGAAATATAATTCAGCTTGGTATGATTAAAAAAATACATTTATATTTTCTTTTGGTACATTGCTTTTCCCCACAAATATTATCTTTTTAAAAACAACCTTACTTGTTATTAAAAAAACAATGTCTTCACTGCACACTTAAACGCGTGTTAAAGGACTTAGAACATAAGTATATTATATAATTAAAGAAAGCAATGTGAAAAATAATTAGAGTGGTATTAGTAATTGGAAAAAAGACTCACCTCCTAATTTTTATCACTTATTAAGGGATGAGAGATGTTGATTTCTTACCAAACAAAATTGTTAATTTCAATGATTTATTTTGTGTTCTAAAAATTACGTACTTTTTTATTCTCAAAATTGGATAATCCATTGCGTGGGTTTATGAATAAATATATATAAAAAATTAAAGAATTAGTTTTTTTTTAAATAAACTATAGTATATAAAAATATATATTTATCAAAATATAAAAGATAAAAATTATTAAAATATAGATAAGGTAAAGAAAAGTATAATTAATGTAGTTTCGAAACATTAGCATAAAAGTAAATGTTAGCATTTAATTGTATAAGAAAATTTGATTTTAAGTTTTTCTTGGAAAATGTATTTTTAGCGTATTAAAATTAAGCAAATTTCAAGTATAGGCATAGGAGCATCATATATTTGTCTTAAAAGGAGTATGTTAGATTAAAAAAATAATAAAATTCAAAATTGTAATAAATATTCAAAATTACTTTAAACAATTTCAAGTGTGTTATAATGATATGTGATGATTGTGTTAGTATTTGATTTCAGTATAGATAATTTTAATTAGTGTAATTTATAGTTAATAATTAACAATTTTGAATTGCATTTGAGTAAGTTATATATAAATGTTTTACAAAAAAAATAAATAATATTTTTGAAAAATGACTCATAATAGATGTAGAAAATGCATAATAATAATAATAATAATAATAATGGAGATATATTATAACTAATTTTAATATGTTTTTGATAACAAAAAATAATAAAATTTTGATCCACAAAAGTTAGTCTTTTAATCTTACCTGTAAGTAATTTTGATCTCAACGATCTTGATCTTACCTGTAAGATTTTCCAGCACTTGATTGAGGCCAGAATTTTCTTTCCATAATGTCACCTTCAAAGAAATCTATACAAAAGTTTTTAAATTACTTTTAAGAACAAAAACGCTACAGTTATGTAGTTTTTATGATTAGGAAGTTGTTTAATGAAAGAAACTTTATCTTGATTATTAATATATTTTTAAGATTTTAATTTTAAAAAACATCTAAAATATTTAGTTTGTTAAAATTAAATTTAAATTTAAATTTTAAACAAGAATACTAAAGTATTTAGATAATTAAAATTAAATTATTTAAATTTAATTTAATTTTATCTTGAAAATTTTGATGACTCATTGAAGATCATAAAGATGATTTGAATTTAAATATACTTCACTGTGCATCCATATTTACAATAAGATTTGACTCATGGATTTCTCTGATTAGTCCATAAATACAACATGTTTATCTGATCTTCATGATGAAAATACTTTTCACTGTACACTTTTGTCTGTTCAGCTACACAAGGTGAAGTACGTTGAAATTCTGTCAATCACAAGTTTCATTTTATTATTATTTATTTTTAAAATAAATAATGATAAATAATAATTAAGAGAATAAAATATAATGTTCATACCTACTGACTATAGCTTATTATTTAAATTAATAAAAAAATGAAAAAGGAAATTCAAAATTAAAATATGTGTAATCAATCTTAATACGCAATCCAGCTAATTCATACATGTTTACGTAATTTTTTATAATATTTGTTTTTCTTCTTTCCATTGTAGAAAATTATCTAATTTTCAACGTATTAGGTTGTAGTTCTGCTTTAGATTTCACTATACGATATAATTTATTTGATTGCACCAAATATAATACTTTTAATTAAAATGGTTGTATTAAAATACATAAGAATTAAATATATTTTCATCCCAATAAATTTGTAACAATTCACATTTAGTTTTTCATTTTGAAACTATTCAATTTTTATCTATTTTTTAAAAACATTATGTCAAAAAACTTAATTTATAGGTTATTAATAGATTTTTTGTTGGTTATTAATATATATTTTAACATTGGTTATTGATAAAATTGATATAAAAGAATTTATGAAAAATAAAAAAAGGGGAAAATAAGTTTAAAAATAAAAAATAAATTCAAAATTTAAAAGAATAAAAACAAATTTAACTCAATAAATAATTATTAATTTATACTAACAAAAAAATTTATTGTAAAAACAGGGCACGGTTACCAAGCCTAGTCTAGATATAATCAGCATTTAATTGGTTCTCGTAATTTGTTTCATAATGATGATAACGCTTGGGTTTCCGATGTTTTTTTTTTTTTACGGAATACTTTTTATTTTTATTTTCTATGTTTATTTCTTTCAAGCGTTGGTTGATTTGATTTCTATCCTTGGTAAGAGTTAATTTTACAATTTTCTTCTCTAATCTCGCAATGAAAATGTTTTAGGAAAATGAGTTACTATTTGATCTATTTTTTTATTTATAAGTAAAAATTAAGTTAAATATTTTTTTAAAAATATTCTTAAGAATCTAAGTAACTTAAGTTTTAAATAAAAAATTGTAATAAAAAAAAGGGCTTTTATCAAAGCTATCTCATTAAAATCTACCCAATTAGAATACAATTTATGTAAGGAAATTATGTCCACTTTTATAACTCTACGGATATTTTATTTTTATTTTTATTTTGATAAAGTAAAATCGAATTATAAGTCACAGCTTATCCATTTTTTTCCCAAACGTGAATTTATTACCAACTTCCCAAATTATTATTATTATTATTATTTTTATATTTTGAGGAAGTGTTGAATCAATTATGACTTTAAGTTAAATTTTGTTTTCATTTTATGTTAACGTGATAAAACATTAGTCTGATAACTTATTTTGGAGTTTAATAAATTAAATACAGTTAGTAAGATATGAATTTAATATTAAAAGAATTATCAAACAAATATTTTATACTAATAAATTTATTACATCTAATAAATTGTGATAAGGTAATTTTTTTTAAAAAATTAAATAATGGTGCTAAATTAAATTTATTTTCTCAGTATATAGACTACATATTTTTATTTTAGCGTATACTTTATAATCAAATAATTTCATTTAAAATTTGAAACATATTATATATATTTTATTCTTAATAAATTTTATATAAAATTAGTAAAGAAAGATTCGTGTGTGACCATTTTTTTTTTTTTTTTTAAATTGTGACATTTTTTATTTTAGTTTTTCAATTATAACATGACACTTTATTTGTTTTTTTAGAGAAGTTTCTGCAAAATAAAATGTCTGTTCAGTTTTATTTGTTGGAAGATACTGGTCTCTTCGCTTTCTATAACTTGTTAGATAAACTAGCCGCTCCTTCTTACTATTTTCTTTCTCGTTATTCCTTGTTTTTCATTTGAAGTTTTCTTCCTTGTTTTTGTTAGCAAGAACTTGCAAAGTTAACAGAGATTATATCATACTCATGGGTGTTCCATCATTTTATAAATGGTTGATTAACAAATATCCCAAGGCAGTGCAAGACATGGACACCACCATGCAAAATGGTGTTAAATTTGATAACTTGTATCTTGACATGAATTCCATAATCCACTCTTGTTTTCACCCTAATGATGATGATGATCGAAACGTACGTTGTTTACTCACTTTCTAGTGTTTTCTTTTATTCTTTTAACTGTCTTAGTTCTGAAGCGCGTATGTCATTTAGATTCCATTACCAACAACATTCCAAGATGTGTTCAAGAATGTGTTTCACTACATTGATGGACTTATTGAGACTGTAAGGCCTCAGAAGCTCCTTTACATGGCTATTGGTGAGATCACACAAGACTTTCATTTTAACTCATCAATAACCTGCTTGGAAATTTTTATTTATTTATTTATTTTTTGAATGTGAAGGTCTTATGAAATGCATTGTGTCTCAAATGTTCTTTTGGGGTGCTTTGTTGTTGTATGATTACCACTACAGTTCTATAGTTACAAGAGCCAGTTAATTTGCAAAGTTTTATACTTCAGTTAAGCTTATAGTTTTGTTGTGATATCGTGATAGTTGTTGCTTCAATGTCTTTGATTGTCTTTTAATGATTAGTTTAGCTAAAGAGGCTGTGTGTCTGTTATGCATAGATGGAGTTGCTCCACGAGCCAAAATGAATCAACAAAGATCAAGACGTTTCCAAGCTGCTAAGGACAAGGAAATTAATGTGGGTTGTTCATACCTTTTCTTTTATTAAAATTTAAATATGGCCTTGAAATGTTTTCTTTTTGCTCTCATTATTATCACAGTACAAGGCTTGTCCTGGTGTTTCTTGAAATTATTTTCTTCTTTGTTGCAGGAAGCTGAGGAAGAGAGGTTGAGGAAAAAATTTGAAATGGAAGGGAAGCAAGTTCTTCCTAAACAAAAATCTGAAGTGTCAGATTCTAATGTCATAACACCAGGCACCGAGTTCATGCATGAACTCTCAAGAGCCCTTAAAAGCTATATTGATTCAAGGATAGCCTGTAACTCATTTTGGAAAAATATTATGGTATGACATGATTAGTCCACAATCTCACTGAATGCTTCATTCACTGTATTCTTAATGTTGTAAATCATTATAATCTCAAATTGTATTATGCTAGTTTTTTTCCTTCACTTTGTTATTTTGCACTTAGGTAATTCTCTCTGATGCTAATGTTCCCGGAGAAGGGGAACACAAGATTATGTCATACATACGCAAACTGCGTAGTCTAGAGGAATATGACCCGAATACCAGTCACTGCCTATATGGTTTGGTAAATAAATCATAGTTATAATTGTTTTGATAGTGTGTTTGTTTTTTTAAATGTTAAATATATAAAAAAAAATTATAAACATAAACTCTTTAAAATTTGGAATGCAGGATGCTGATCTCATAATGCTTGCAATGGCAACTCATGAGCCTCATTTTTCAATACTAAGAGAGGTGATTTTTACAATATACTAGTGGATGTAATCTTGTGTTGTTTAACTTGAAAATATAATACACTGAACACTAATAAATTGATTTTAATCTTTAATACAGCGTGCGGCAATTACTACATACTTGAAATAGAGTAAACAGTGTATGCACCAATAATGTTAAGAACTTTTAGATTGTCATTCAATCATAAATTGTCATGTTTGTTGAAATTTTATTATAATTACCTTAAATTTCATACTAATTTATATATACTCGGTGCATACAAATTAAACTCTTTGAAATACGCAATTTTATTTGTGTCTACAAAATTAATTCTTCACTTATTCAGGAGCAGCAGCATCCTATAACTGATCCAAAGCCTTTCAAGGTATAATAACTGATTTGCATTCTACAACTGTAACTTTCTTTTATGTTTTTGACCAAAACAAACTACAACTTTGTTGTTGATATCATCATGAATATTATGAATCTAACTCTGGCTGCAGCTTCTGCACATCTGGTTATTGAGGGAGTATCTTGAGTTAGACATGAAGATAGAAGATCCTCCCAAAAATTGCAGCATTGAGTTGGAGCGGATAATTGACGATTTCATCTTCATCTGCTTTTTTGCTGGCCATCATTGGATGTTTTTGAGGTTATTAGTTTTTTTTTTTAATATGGTGAATATAAAATATAAATGTGTGACTAACTATTGTTATTGGTTTTGCTCAATTGTCCAGGGTGCTATTGATTTGCTAATGACTGTTTACAAGAAAGAATTCAACAAATTTGGTGGATATCTTGTGGACATGAGCAGGGTAACACTTTTGCTGTCTCATCGGTCTTTCCTTTTTAGTTTTGTCTATATCTTTCTTTTTCACCCTACATTTCATGAATTTGAAATCTATTTTATGAGCAATCTTTTTGTGTCTATGATATGAAAGCAGATTGGGGAGAAAAATGTTGCTTTTATGAAATTATCCAGAGTTAAAAATTTATACTTACTGTTGGTGCATATGAGGAGAAAATATTCAAGAAAAGATCTGAAATTCGAGAACGAAAATCCCGATGGCTTATTCGAAATCAGGAGGATGCTGTGAGTTTAAATATACTTAAAATATATACATGTGCATACATATTCGCAGTAAGCTTCGCCTCATGGATTTCTCTGATTATGTCCATCCAGAAGCAGGAACAAAAGAATGCAACATGTTTCTCTGACCTTGATGATGAGAATACCTCTGATTGTACACTTTTGTTTGCTCCGGTCAATGATGTTTCAGCTACACGAGATGAAGTAAGTTGATGTTTTGTCAATCGGTAGTCTGGCTTTATTTATTTATATTTGGTGACATATTTGATTGATGAATTTTGACAACAAATGTATTAGTAGAGTGTAATGATTCTGAACTATTGGTAGTCTTTTTGTTTTTTATTATCAGATTGAGCAGAACACAAAGAATCTAAACAATGAACTGAAGAAATGTATCAGAGAGAGAGGTGACTTGCTTCGGAGTGGAAATTTCCTAATTGACAGGGTACATACTACGACTTTAATTAGAATGCACTAACAGTAATCTAATCATATATTGACATCATTATGTTTTATTAATTACTGTAAAAGTCATAATAAGATCATACTTGATTGCTATAAGTAACTTCTGTTACCATTCATTTCAGATAAAATTGGGAACACCTGGTTACAAAGAAAGATATTATAAATCAAAGTTTTCTGTAGAGGGCTCCGCTGATATTGAGTGCAAAAGGAAAGAAATAGTATGTGTTTCATCACGCAACTTTGCCAGCATCTGTCTTATTGAGTTTTGTTCTTTTCCTGTTGGCTAGTCAATTTTTAATGTGGCAATGATTGATTGCTGTTTAATTTTAGGTCCAGAAGTACACTGAAGGATTGGTGTGGGTTCTCCAATACTATTTTTCAGGAGTTGCTTCGTGGACATGGTAAGTCAATATGGTTCAGTATCTAACTTGAATTTTCAATGTGTAATATATACATTATGTAATCATGGAAAATGTGAAATTAACACTGCAATGTATAGGTATTTTCCTTTCAACTATGGCCCATTTGCTTCGGACTTAAAGGGCATGGGTCAGGTAAGAATAAAATTTGAAAAAGGTATCCCATTTTTACCGCTTGATCAGCTTTTAGCTGTACTGCCCCCAGCAAGGTAAATTTATTATGTTCTCTTAATTTCATTTATGATACCATAAAATTTGAATTTGGTATGGATTTCTTATACATAAATTTTCTGATTTTACTCTTATGCAGTGCTCATGCACTTCCAAAAGCCTATGCACAACTGATGTTGGATGAGGACTCTAGAATAATTGACTTTTATCCTTCAGGTAAGCCGGTTTATCTTGTTTGAAGTATTTTATTCTATTTTTGATTCGTTCATTCAATGTACTTAATTGTTTTCTAGTTCTTATTCTGTTTTTTGTGTTTTAGATTTTGAAGTTGACACAGAAGGAAAACGCTTCATGTGGCAGGTTATCTTACTCGTCGCTTTCAATAATTAGTAAGTTTTTGTTCTTAATGCAATACAATTCATAATGATGGAAACAAATGCTCTGTGTCTTTAATCTAGGGAATCTGCAAGCTTCCATGGATAGATGATAAACGGCTTCTGGCTGAAACCAGGGAACTCAGAACTGAATTATCTGTATGAAATACTTAAATTGGACCATAGCACATCACATAAATATTTTTTCAATACTTCTATTGTCAACCTTATCCGATTGTTTTCTAAATCTGTAGTTGTGTTTCACAGGAGAATGAAGCCATAAGAAATTCAGTCAAGCTTGATAGCTTGTTTGTTGGAAACACCGGCAAACTAGCTGAGAAAATTCGCACACTTTCTCTAGTTAGCAAGTTAGATACAAGAATAAGGTTGGTCAACAGAGATGAATGGTTTTGGCTAAAAATATTTTTATCATGTCTTTTCTTTGATGGTAGCAACTTTGTGTAGTCTTGGATGTACTTTTTGCATTGGAAATAAATCATAGTTCAGTGTTTCATTTGTTTTATGTTCTTGACATTTAGCACTGATGGCATTGGGGGTATCATAAGTCTTTGCCACGAGTTCTTAGAGAAGCCTTGCGTGGACATCTGTGACAAGAGAGAAGAAGACAGTGTATTGTATGCTAATTACTAATTAGAAATATACCTTTCATTTTCAGAATATGCATTCAACTTCCTATGATGCTGACAATGGTTCTATGTTCCAGATGTGTCTGTTTGGAGCTTCCCGCTATTAGTAAACATATTCCTCATCTACTATCTGGTGTGATCCTCCCTGAGAAGGTAAAACAAAGTTTCTTATGTAAATATGTTAACTGTTTCTATAGCTGCGAAAAGGTTAGTTCTCGAAAGTAATTCAAAAAATTTTGTAGATTATCTTTGAAAGTGACATTATGGAAACCGAACTCTGGCATGAACATCAGAAATATAGTCGTTTTGAGAGGTACTTTTCTTTCCTTTCATTCTATTTTCAGTATCATGTTTGATTCAACGGTGTACGTTAGTGGTTATAACTTGCACATTCTAGACATGTTTTCTTAATGGTTTCAAACATTAGACATGTTAGACATGATTTAATTGACTAACTTATAATTCAGGGTGCAGGATCAAGGCAATTGGAGGAGTGAAAACAAGAACAATACTTCAAGATTTGTGGACAACTTTAGACAATTCAAAATATCAGATTCTAGTAATCATTTTCCAAAGCCTGGTGGGAATCCTCAGTTTGGACCATATAATAATAGTTACATGAATCAGTCAATAAATGCCCACAATCATCATGGTTCACAACATAACAATGGTTACGTGGATCAGTCAAAATATAGGTCATATCATCAAGGGTCACAACGAAATAATGTACCTTTTGGTCGTGGACGAGGTAGGGGTGCATCTAGTGGCAGCAGCTCATTCCAGCCTCAATGGAGTGTTGGGAAATCTAACCAAAGAGACCAAAATCTAGTGCCGTTTGGTCGTGGACGTGGTAGGGCTGCATCTAGTAGCAGCAGCTCATTTCAGCCTCAATGGAGTGTTGGGAAATCTAACCAAAGAGACCAAAATCTAGTACCTTTTGGTCGTGGACGTGGTAGAGGTGCATCTAGTTGCAGCAGCTCATTCCAGTCTCAATGGAGTGCTGGGAAATCTAACTAAAGAGACCAAAATCGTTGATGTTACCTGCATGTAGTGGCTCAATAGACGAACATTTTATTTTTGAGAAAAATCCTTATCAGTTTAGTTTTTAGCTAGATAAAATAGAAGGAAACAAATGAGAGATGTTGATATCTTAACTGACAGATTTGTTAATTTCAATGATTTCTTTTGTGTTTAGTGTAGTTTCATATGTTCAGAGTACAGTTTATCAGGATGTGTATAAGTGTCTGGTCAACTTCTGCTGCTTTTTTTTGGATACTTCATTTTGAAGTGTTCTCAAAATTACTTCTCTTTTCTCAAGAATTGATAATGGTTTATCAATAAATATATAAAAAATAAAATTTAAAGAATCAATTTTTTTTAAAATAAACTATGGTATATAAAAGTATATATTTATCAAAATATAAAAGATAAAATTTACTAAAATATGGATAAGGTAAAGAAAAGTATAATTAATGTAGTTTTGAAACATTAGCATAAAAGAAATGTTAGTATTAAATTATATAAGAAAATTTTATTTTAAGTTTTTTTTTTGGAAAATGTATTTTTAGTATATTAAAATTAAACTTATTTCATGTATAGGTATAGGAGTATCATATATTTATCTTAAAAGAGTATGTTAGATTAAAATAATAATAAAATTAAAAATTATAATAAATATTCAAGATGACTTTAAACAATTTCAACTGTTATAATGATATGTGATAATTAAATATTACTTATTATTTCAAGAATTCTTAGGTAGGAAGAGTGATATACACTGTACCCTGAACATATGCAACTATACCACACACAAAACAAATTATTGGAATTATCCACCATGATGATATTAGGCAAGAAAACATCTCTCAATTCTTTCCCTCAATTTCATTTACCAAGAAACTAAATTACACATTGACTATTAAGAATTTCCCCCAAAAAAAAAGTTAGTCCTTTGATCACTACCTGTAAGTAATATTTTATCAACAATCTTGATCTCTCTCCTGTAAGATTTACCAGCACTCTATTGCAGCCAGAATTTTCTTCCATAATGTCACCTTCAAAGGAATCTACAAAAGTTTTTAAATTACTTTTAAGAACGAAAACGCTACAAACAGTTAATATGTAGTTTCCATTAGGAAGTTGTTTAATTAAAGAAAATTTATCTTGATCTTTGATGCATATTTTAAATTTAAATTTTTTAAAAATCTAAAATATTCAGTTAGTTAAAATTGAAATTGAATTTTAAATAAGGATTCTAGAATATTTAGGTAATCAAAATTAAATTATTTAAATTTAATTTAATTTTATCTTTTATATTTTGTTATATATATATACACTATAATTTAGTTTTAAAAGAATTAATTCTTTAAATTATATTTTTATATATTTATTGATAAACCTGCACCTTGTAGTATTATGTAATTTAAGTTAAACTTGTGAAAAAAAAAAAACTAATTCACATAATTTTGAGAATATCTCAAAAATGAAATACGCGAAAAAAAAAACGGCAGAAGTTGACCGTACACTTAAAATAATTATATAAAAACCTGAATTTTTTTTTTTTAAGAAACTCTCCTGTTCCATATCTAAATTATTGTGTCAATGTCCTTAATTTTAAAATTTAAGTTTTCTAAATTATTTTATTATCTTATATTCAGAAATTTAAATTTTATTTATATTATATATTTTAATAGTTCATACTATATAATAAAAGATATGTATATAAATATTTTTATGAGAAAATTATTTATCAATACTTTATATTTTAATTTTTAATTATATACATTACCATGAAAGGTGTGAGTACAATAAAACAATAAAAATAAATAAAAGAAGAATCAAATCAATTTTCAACTACCTAAAACTGTCGGAAAATTAAATTTAGATAATTTGATTTTGATCATCTAAAATTCTAGAATTTTTATTTAAAATTTAAATTTAATTTTAATTAACTAAATATTCTATATCCTTTTTTAAAATATAAATTTAAAATATACATTAATTGTTAATATAAAGTTTTTTAATTAAACAACTTTCTAATCATGAAAATGTTTGTATTTTTTTAGGGTAACATTACAGAGAGAAATTTCTACACTTCTTCAGCTCAATTTGATAATAAAAAACAAAAAGACTATCAAACTATTTAGAATCATTATACTCTACTAATACATTTGCTTTCAAAATACATCGTTCATATATATCAACAAAAATAAATAACTTTTGTTGAAATGTTAGGGATGAGGCAAAGAAAAGTATAATTAATGTAGTTGTAGACATTAACATAAAAGTAAATAAAAGTCATGTTTTCTTAAAACATCTACTCTTGTGCATGCAAAGTCGCGTGCAAAGTATATATATATAATAAAATAATAATTATTCTTAAATGATTTTATTAGTGTCCTATGCTCTAATGTATCACTCTTATGTTACGTATTGTTCTTTTAGTTTAAAAGAGGATTTCTTAACTTAGAAATGTATAAGAAAAACGCCTTTGGCCACTCCACTTTATATAAACTAAATTACTTTCAATTGGTTTAGAAGGATAACTTTTATTTTATTTATTTTAATTTTATATATATCATTTTAATTGAGATTTCAAATAATTTAAAAAGATATTTCTTGTGATAATTTTTTATGGTATTTAATTATAAATTTTAAATAAGGTAAAATGTTGTGTTATTTCAACAGAGACAGTTGTGTTTTCTTTAAAAAAAAAATCAACAAAATCCCCTAGTATTCAATTACAATAATTATATATTTTAAAAAATTATATTTTTTTTGTGGTATTCAAGTTGAAGAAACCAAAACTACCTATTTAAAAAAATAATGATTCAAAACTTATTTTCAATCTATAATCTTTTAGACATTTCTTAATTCAATTTATCATTCTAATTTAATTATTTTAATATGTGAAATTTAGATATTAGAAATTCAATATTAAAAATTCATAAATAATTTATTTAACATATAAACATGCGTATGTACTCATACTTGGTGCATTCATAAATTATACTATATAATAAAAAATTGTATAAAATTTTTTACTAGAGGTAATTTTTTCATTTTATTTTATTAACAAATTTACTTCAAAATTTTAATTAAACTTATTTAAATAAATAAGTTTAATTATATTAATTTATTACTTGTTTATAGTGTATTAAAAATAAACTTATTTATTTTCATTTTTTTTCATGTACACTAGGGTGAAAGTAAATAATATATTTGGGAATTATTGTAAGTGTTTCTTCCCTCCACAACAATATCCGAACCAAATTCCCTGTCCTCTCTCCTCTTTCCCTCGTTTTCTCCTAACTTTCTCTCTCCCGCTTTTTTATTTTCCGGTTTGCCTAACGCTCAGATCTCCCTCTTTCCCTCCCATTTTCCCTTTTTAATTTCCCAAATTTGGAACCCTAAACCCCTCTGATCCATCTCCGACCGTCGATCGCCGCCGCCTACTCCATGTCGGCGTCACGTGCTCCGCCTGCCGCTGCTGGAAACCCGCGGGACCAGATCATTCACTCCATGAAGCGCCAACTCCCCTTCTCAGCCATGAAACCGCCTTTTGCTGCCGCCGGAGACTACCACCGCTTCGCCTCCGACCACCGCCGGAGCCTCGACCATGACGCAGAAGCCGTCGTGGTTAAGACTCCTGTCAGTGTTTCTTATTTTCCATTTTCATTTTTTTTTTAATTTTTCGGTGGTTTTGTTTTTGTTATTTGGTTTCTGTGCCGTTATCGAGTTGTTAGAGTGGGGTTTTTGAGTTTAGTGTTTGTTGGTGGAAGAGTTTGTTGAGAACTAGAGATCTGCTTAATTGAAGGGTTTAATTAGTTGCTGAGTTGTTAATTTGTTTGAATTAGTTGCTTAATTAGTCTATAGGTAACACTCTAGCTATGTTGTAATTTGGGGTTTAATTAGTGGTAGTTGGGATTAAATTTTGGGTTTCTTAGTCATGAGAATATTATACATGTGTAGTGGAATTATTTGTTTGACTTATTTTATGGAAGTAAAAAGGGTTTTTGGTTCATTTGTTTCTTCTGATTATGAACTGTTTTAGGTTTGATGCTACTATGCTAGAGCAATGAAGAACTTTAGTGGATGTGCTTTTGGGTTATTTAGAAGTTGAGTTCACGATTTGATTGTATATTAGTTAATTTCAGTAGGAAAGGGGAAAGTGGCAAGGAAACAAATTGGTTGTTTTGGCCCCTTTTATGTTTGGGGCTTTGAGAATTTTTATGAACTAACAATATATTATGGAAATGATTATGTGAAAATGAATTGTGGATAATCTTCTAATGGATTGACCTGCCAATTGTTATAAATGCACTGAATTGCTTCTGTTTTATTCTTTCTCTTTTCAAAAATCTATTGGCATCTTTACAAGTATTGAGTTTTTCTTTTGTTGTCTTTTATGGATATTGTAAGTAAATATTGCTTTGTAATTACCTTTTTGTAATGCTTTGGACCTATATATAGATTGTCTATAATTGTTAGATGATTATGGTATGTGAGTTTGTGGAAATGTATTTTTTACCATTCTAATTTCTCCTATTTATTATCATTTCTATTGACTACAATAATTATCTTTTCCATTTCAGCAATTGAAGCGGAAGAGTGAAGCGGCTGATTTTGAAGCTGATTCTGGTGATAGGATGACTCCTGGACCCACAGAAGCAGCTAATAGTCCTTTTCAGACACCTGTATCAGGAAAGATGGGGAAGGGAGGCAAATCCTCTAGGCTGAAAAAATGCAACAGACCTGGAACTCAAACCCCAGGCTCAAATATTGGTGAATATCATCTTACGAACTTTGTATAATATGTTCACTTTATATATTTTTATTTTTAATAAATATGTAAAGAATGTTCAGGTAAAAAATATATTGTTACCTGTCAACTTTGGTGTGCAGAAATTTAGATAATTTTTTCTGTAAACTTGGCAGGTTCTCCTGCAGGCAATAATCTCACACCTGCTGGTCCATGTCGTTATGACAGCTCTTTAGGTATCATAGCTTTTATTGTTATGCAATTATTTATAGTGTAAATTACATCTTTATATGTAGTTTTATCCTTTTTTCTATGAACAGCCTCAACCTTCTTCTGTGTGTTTTAACCCCTCTCAACTTGTAAAATATTAATCTTTCAACTAACATTATCAGTTGTTTATTTACACATCTCATTGCGGTTTAATATTTTTACAACCTACCACTCTAAAGTTATTGTGTATTTTATGCATTACCCCTAAAAAAACTTTAGGAGGTACATAAGGGCGGGCAAAGAGCTACTGAAAACCAAACTGAATTGTAAACTCAACTGAACCACGCCAAGAAGAACTAATTGTATATAGCATTCTAATAACCAAACTGATTTCTATCTTAAAACCAGTTTGGATAGCTAATCTCAAATCTGATTCAGTTAACTGTATTTAACTAATTTTGAATTATAGCAAATCAAATTTCTTATACCCGCTCATCTAGAAGCTGACTAGCTCCATGTTGTCCACAATTAAAAGCTCTACCAATTTGCGAAAACCTCCTAAAACACCTTATTCCTCTGCCACTACCAATGGAGGCACAACCTGCTCTGCTATCCTCTCTGTCACTGCTATCCTCCATACTGAAGCGCATCCTAAATTGTTGAACTTGTGGGTAATCCAAAGAACTGGTGCTATTGGAGTGCTAGTGTTAAGGATCTGGTGCTGATGCTGATCCATAGTTTTCAGCCCACTCCTCTGTACTATACTGCTTTTTGCTGCTGACGGTGGATGCAAGGGTCTGAAACCGTCACCACTATCCAATTTTTGTGTCATTTTGAGTAGAACGAAGCGCAATTGATACCCTGCACATCCATCAACATTGCTTGTGCAGCATCATAATATAAACCATAAAGGATCATACCCACAGTTGTGTTGATGAACTGGTTAACTGTTCACCAAACAAAAAGAACTGGTTTTTAAATTACAGTTCAAGTAACTGGTTTCTGATGCTGTAATTCAGTTGAATACAGTTTGGTTCAATTTTTTCAATCAAACAAACCCACTATGCCCAGATGGTTAGGTTGAGTGAATGTTAAATTGGTATAATTGAAGTGAACATTTTAAAGTTAAACCAAAGTTTAGGAGGTTTTTGGAGTCGGGATGGTTTATCTGAAAATGGTGAAAGTACTGGTAGATAAAGTGTAATTTATGTTTATTTTGTATGTTATACCGACAAAATGAAGTTATGTACACGTTATTAATTATTGTATGTATCATTTACCTACAAAAATAGGTCTGTTGACAAAGAAGTTCATAAACTTGATCAAGCAAGCAGAGGATGGCATCCTTGATCTGAATAAAGCTGCTGACACGTTAGAGGTTAATATTTTCATCTGCTCTAATGATTCCATGCTGTAAAGTTCATTTATTTATTTATTTATTGTTTTTACTTTTAAATCTACAGGTGCAAAAGAGGAGGATATATGATATAACAAATGTTCTTGAAGGGATTGGGCTTATAGAGAAGAAACTCAAGAACCGAATTCAATGGAAGTAGGAATTTCTATACATCTGTCCTTGTCATATTTGTTTTCTGAGAACTCTTTTACTGACTCCTTTGATTATTTGTCAGGGGACTGGATGTTTCAAGACCGGGGGAGTCTGATGATAGTTTTGCTAGTTTACAGGTTAGGAATGATTCAATTTTCCTGTAATTCATATGGAGATGGTTTATTTTGAATTTTGATGATATAAAGCCTGATGAGTGATGATATATTCAATTTTTATTTCCTGTCAAAGATCATGCTGAAGCTGGGTTGTTGTCAATTGGCAAATCATTTTTATGAGACAGCTTGTGAAACCTTTTATTTTCATTGAAACAAATGTACATGCATTCTGACTTGAATTTCAATAATTTGCTTTGTGATGGGTATTGGGAGTGAATTTGTGTTTATATGCTAGACTTCAATGATAGTGTCAATTCCTGAAATTTTGTTGTGACTTGTTTGACATCCGCAGGCAGAAGTTGAAAATTTAACAATGGAGGAGCGCCGGTTAGATGATCAAATAAGGTTTGGGTGCCATGCCTTAGCTTATTCTTTATTGAGTTATTGCATTGTTTTTGTTATCTATATTAACTACGTTTAAGTTTTCTAATTATTGCAGGGAGATGCAAGAAAGACTGCGGGATCTTAGCGAAGATGAAAACAATGAGAAGTAATATTTATTTTGCCTTTATCCTATCTTGGGTTATTTGCTCACTATTTTATGTTTATAATAACTATATTTCATGTGTTTTAATTAATTTATTTCCGCCTTCATAGGTTACTTTTTGTTACTGAGGAAGATATAAAGAATTTGCCCTGCTTCCAGGTTAGTTTCTTTGTCTATAGTTTTTTCATCTTACTATATTACTTTATTTATGTTAACTGAACCCTTTGCTTTTACTGCCAGAATGAAACCTTGATAGCAATTAAAGCTCCACATGGCACCACATTGGAGGTCCCTGATCCTGATGAGGTAATTTGAGAGGGCATGAAGAGTTAAGTAGAAGTTATTAATATCACATCCATCCTTCTCAAAGTAAATTCCCCTTTTTCCATTAGGCTGTTGATTATCCACAGAGAAGATACAGGATTGTCCTCAGAAGCACAATGGGCCCAATAGATGTTTACCTTGTCAGGTATGCTTACCCTATTTTTTATGGTTCTGAAATCATTTACCTCAAGGGTTTATTACAATGGTGTGGTCAAGACGACAAAGCTAAGATGAAGCAATGGTGCTTGACAATTGTATCATGTAATAAATTCAAGAGTCCTGACTTGCCCTTTTTTCTCTATTGCCATTTTAGTCAATTTGAAGAAAAGTTTGAAGAGATAAATGGTGTTGATGTTGCACCCAAACTTCCATCCAGTCCAGATGTTAACAAGCATCAACCTACAGTGGTCCCAGAGGATAGAGGGAAGGACATAGAAATGCAGGGACAAGAAGTTCCCGGGCCTAGTTCAGATTTCACTACCTCTCAGGATTTCGTGAGTGGGATCATGAAGATTGTTCCTTCAGATGTTGCTGTAAGTATTACCTCAGTCTGTGAGACATTTGTTTTATGTATATCTATTGCAAATTGTGAGGGAAGAGTGTATCTTCAGGACTGGCAACACAGTCTGAAAATCTGTAGGGGGTTTTCTTTCAAAAGTGTTCACATTATTGCATATTTCTTTTTGCATGTTTCTTTGTTTGGACATAAAAGCATAGCCATAAAGTCAGTATTATTTCTGATTTAAGATATATTTGCAGCTTTTATTTGGAACTTTTTTGTTCTTTGCAGAGTGAAGCTGATTACTGGCTTTTATCAGATGCTGATGTTAGCATAACTGACATGTGGAGAACAGAACGTATCCTCTCTAAATTCCTCAGCCTTCATTTCATTCTTTATATATATCATGCACTCTTTCACACACCAAGAAGGGAGGGGTTTGGGAGTTTAATATTTTTCTAATTTTTTTTTAAAAAAGGAATATGGACATGTTGATGTTTTTGACTTCTGAAACTTCAATACATTTACAGCTGGAGTTGAATGGAATGAACTTGAGCCGCTTCAAGAAGATTATTGTATGACTCGCGAGAACACTACAACCCCAAGTCATCCTTCAAATGTAGGTGAAGTGTCTTCTGCACCTAAACCTGCTGGAGGTTAAAACTTCCAAAGGATACATTGTGAGTATAAAAGGGAACTGGTGTTCCTTTTCCTGCTGAGAACCTATGACATCCAGCCATCTCCCTTTTGTATCCTCTCTACCTGGAGGTTGGATTGAAGGTTCCATGAAGATGCTTTCTAATGTTCCTCCGAAAAGCTCGTTGGAGGAACGAAGTGGCCAATCAACTGGCTCATTGTACAGTAAATATTGCATAACCTAAGCGACTTGTGTTCAAGAAAAAAATCTTTGCTGCTTTGCTGAACCCATCTTTGTATATTATTGTAAGTCCTGTCTTTCTAGTGTACTGAGTTCGATGTCTTATGTTTGGCAAGCAATAAAAATGCTCCGGAATGCAAATTGAATGAGTTGTGCTCCCTGTCAATGTTACAACCTATCCGTCCATTTCACTAGTTTCGATGCTCGCAATTCAGCATTATTAGTGAAATTTTTAATTTCATCTGGGATTCTAAGATCATTTCGTTCTTTTGCAACTTGGTGATTACCTTCTCGCTTCCAATATAAGTGATTATAACTAGTAAGAGTGTATTTGGATCGGAGTTGTGTTAGACGTAATTCATATTAAAATCAGTTTTATCCACATAGGTTTTTTGTTTGTTTATTGGAACATGCAAAATTTATGTAAAATGCCATATAGTAGCTTACTAGTAAGCCATATAGTAGCTATTTTAGTAAAATGCCATAATGCATGCGAATTATAGCAATGTCAGTGACGTGCTCTTTGGCAAATAGAATGTTTATTATTAAATATTATTTCATTTTCGTTAAGTAATAATAAGGATGTACAATTGTACATGCCCATATGTGTGGAAAACAAATGTTCATCTGGGGATGGAAATGAAAATACTATGTAAGAGAAGTATATTACAGAAGGTCGTTGTTTTGTATTTGAAGGTATCACTACAAGCTACTTATCTTTCTCAACTTTCTTTCCAATCCAACCAGCCACAATTGGAGTAAGAGCCACTGTGGGTGGAAACCTAATTGGTGATGCAGCTTTATGTGCAGCATATGCCAAAGCAAAGGTTCCAACTTTTTCGCCGGTTTCATCAGTTGAGATTCCAACCTGAAGATAAACACAATTTATAAATCAGAAGCAGATATTTTGTTTCAAATTTGATTGCCATCTAAGTGTGCGTTTGGATTGATTGCTCAAAATTGTTTTAATTCAAAAATATATTTTGATTTAGAATTATTTTTAAATTCATTTTTAACGATGAAACTAAAATGGAAATTTATCTGATATTAGATTTTGTTCTAGTGTTTGCACCTTCTGCAACAAATCTTGGACATCAACTCCAGCACTAATAAGTGCATAACAAAGTGCGAAAGAGATCAACGAGAGTGTAATGGAGGTGGCAAGGTATGCTCCTCCATATTTTGCAAGCAATTCCTTGGCTTGATCACCCTTAGATTTCTGTTGGTCGGAAGTACCCTTTTCTTCCTCTTTTGAGCTGAAAATCTGAAAAAAAAAAACCCATAATTTTCACTTCAGACAGTATAAAAAGGTACAGAATAATTCATTACTTAACATTCCATAAAGATATAAAAATCCATCAAGGTCACAACCCGTCATTTGCTCCTCAAAACTGGGGGAAAAAACACGAGGGCAAAGGAAAGAATGGAAAGAAAACCTAGAATTCAAAAGAGCAGAAGCTTATTAGGCTATGACTTCAAAAACAATTTTGATCAAGTGGCACATCTTTTGCAGTAAACGCAACATTAACTGCATCAACGAAGCAACCCCAAATTCTATTTGACAAGCAAAACTAGTCTAAACACTTTTTTCTTTCAAGGTTTCTGTTTCCTTTATTGGAAAACTTCAGCAACAAAAACATATCTTGGCATATCCTTCGACTCTACTTTTGACTTTGTCTAAGCTAAATCCAAATTGTGCTTTTTTTTACAGCACACTTAATAGAGTGGAAAACAAATAACAATACACACTTTGCATTTAAGCCAAGAAAAAAAAGATAGCTTTCTAACATTCTAACAATTTCACATAAACATAAACATGAAACCACCCAAAACCAAAAAACTATGCTTTATGAAATTGGAATCTTTCAACAACAACAGACTCCTAATTAAGCCAAAAATATACAAGAGAGAGAAAAGGGCACCTTCCAAAGACCAGCTTCAAGGCCATACTTCTTTGTAACTTCCTCAGGTGAAGATTGTTGTGAAGAGCTTTCAATTTCTTCAGTCTTCTCTCTAAGTGCTCTTACTCTGAAACCCTTCACATGATGAGATTTAAGTGTGTGAAATGAAATTCTATTACTCCCTTTGCTCAGTAAAGAAGCACAAGAAGGAGATGGGAGTAGCATAGATGATGAGGTCATTGTTGGCTACTCACAAATTTTGTAACTAAAACTGAATGAATTTGTTGTGTGATGTCAAAATTGAAAGCAGAAAATGTGAGACACAAAAAAGTGCTATTATGTGAGATCACTTGAGCCAACAAAGAAAGAAAGATAGTAAATGATAATGATGGGACAAAATATCAGTTTCTGAGTCCACACGACAAGGTTGTCTTATGAGGATGTCACGAACTCACTATGGTAGAAATGTTTTCTTTTTCCAATGTGTATTGAAATGGGCTTCCAAATTAAGCCCAATAAGAGAATTCAGTGAGGTCACGTTCCTTGAAATTTATTGTCATGGGAAGGGACACGTAACAAGCAATACTAGCACAATTACTTCACTGGCTCATCTTTCTCCAATTTGTGCATTTTATTTTATTCTATTTTTCACAGAATATGATTTTAAGAATATAAATGAAATTTTCTTATGTGTATTTGTATAATTTTTTTAAAATAATATTTTAGTTAACCATAATTTTATTCTCTTAGAATATATTCAAAGTGTATCTTATTGAAATATTCATTCTAAAATATAAGTATGTCAACAACCATATATACTTAGGTGTATCTACTTATATTTTAGAAGAAATATTGCAATAATAACAGGTTATAAATTTAATTTTTAAAATTTATATATAAACTAGTAAAATTATTTTATCATTTTGCATTTTAATTTTCACTAAAATTTATAAAAATGAAAAATACACTATATTATTTTCAAACAAAACAATCTATTTAAATTTTGTCAAACATATTCCCTCCGTAGAAAAATTACAACGAGGCGTGTTTTATATTTATAATCTTTAGAATGCACCATATTACTTTCCAATATAGGAAATGAAGAAATAATAAGACTGCTACTTTGAATTAAACCATCGTTCAATTGAATAAGACTGACTTTTTTAATTATTACTTCTGATAAATATTATTAACAAGACTGTATTTAGCAGCTAAATAAAAAATTTTAATGTGCTTATTCTATAAACACTATTGCACCAAATAATAATAATATGATTGATTATAATTTTACATGCATACTGTTTTATTAATTTAACACTCACATGACTGGTTTTTGCATGAAAATATTTGGTTAGGCTGCTGAGATTAGATCTAGAGGTTTGTCCTGCAAAAGACTTGGATTTATTTTGGTGTGCTATAATTGAAAAATAATACGTGTAGGGATTTAGGTTTTCTTAGATGTAAATTAAATGGTACAAGGTTGATATAGCTTAACTAATGATTTTTTTTTTTTTTTTAAATATGTAGTTACTCGGAGAAACTTTTTATAATTTATAATAGCTCTATCAAATTTGGACAAGATAGCATCTAGTAAAAATACATGTTTCTAAAAGATATACGTATCATAAATTTAATCTGAGAATACGTATTCGATTAATATTTATCATATCCATAATTTATAGAAAATTTTCAAAAGTTCAAAAGTTGAGGAAAGGCATAACAAAAGGACTGCCATTTGTGCAATGTTCCATGCATATGCACACAGACACAGGTCATGTGAGCTGATTATTACATCTTAGCTGTACCATTTGGACCATCACATATTAATTCCTTCAAAGAGTTAGCTCAAGCTATATATGCAATGAAAATATATTAATGTAATATAAAATTTTTGAATATTTATTTCTAAAAAATAATTTATTCTAAGATATACAATTATGAGTAAAATCAGTATTTTAGTCTCTTAAGTTTATTCGGTTTGAATATTTTTAATTTCCTTTTGGTCTTGTATTTTTCTTATTTAGTTTTACTTTAGTCTAATTTGTTCTCTGTGTCAATTGTGACATTTAATTTGTCAACTGTTGCAGGAGAAAAGAAAAACTATAATAACTGACATTTTTTTACTGTAAAAGAATCATCATACATAGTTGACAAATTGGGTTAAATAAAAACAAAACAAAACAAAAAGATAAACTATCAAAATGAAAAAAATGTTAGAGGATCAAATAAATTAGCCCAAAATCCTAATTTTAACATGATTTATTTGTTAGATGAACAAGCTCTAAGGATTAAATGCAAAGCTGAACATGCAAGAGAAAGTTGGTAGCTTAATTGCATTATCTATGTTAGCTTTGGTTTTGTAATGTCTTTGTACTACAACTAGAACTTCATGTAGTTTAAAATTGATCTTCCAACAAGCACAATGGGCTCCTTGTATTAAATTGATCTTCCATTTTGAATTTCAGTTTGTGAATCTTCCATATGCACACTCATCATATAAATGAGTGATAGAATAATTTTAGGTTTGATGGCATAATCTAAGAACAATATTAATGTCAAAACTCAAAGTGAGTCACCAACAAGACGGCAAGACTTGTTATTTCTTCACTAAACAAAAGAGTAAATGATTGAAGGATGGCCACATGTAAACTTCATTTTTATGGTCTTACTATACTATTTAAATATTATGATTGCTGTGTTGACCATAATTAGAAGCAATTAGTTATTTCAATATGTTGTAATATCTTAATTATAACCGGCACAAAATTATACAAATGCTAAATGGTGTTTTCAAGTAATAAAAGGTTTTTTTTTTTAATTTTTATTAAATAATTTTATTCTTTTAAATTTATTAAATTATTTATTATATTTGTATATTTGAATCATTACTTTTCATCTTTACTATTTTAAAAATTAAATCAATTTCATGAAATATTTCTTTATTTTTATTAATAATTTATTGATAACTATTTTTTATTGAAAAAATCAATTAATCATTAAAGATTTGGATTTTTGTATAAGAATTGAACTATGTTTTAAGAAAATTATAATTTTTTTAAGTGTGAGACTTGAATTTAAAATTTTATTAAAGAAGTTTAGATTCAATGCTACTAATATCGACATATTGGTATAACTATTCAATTAGTAAGCTAACATTTATAACAGCAAGTGGCAAATAGTTGAACAAAATCATTTATTTGAATGAAACTTCTGGTGGTATGAAAGTCGGTTATGGATGCCTTGAATCATAGCTTGTTGTGAAATAAAGTGGCAGATTTTTGTCAAAATTAATGCATAAAACTACTTTTTACTCATATTTGGTTGAAACTATTTAAACTATGAGGAAAAAAATTTATGTATAGGTAATGTAAAACATCGTCCATTAATCACAATCATGATATGATGAATTTGATATAAAATTTCACTCTTTCATATAAATCTTAATTTTCCATTCTCTCCCATTAGAAAGCTTTATTTTTTAGGGACCATATTTTTTTTGAAAATGATCTAACTATATTTGATATGTTTAAGAGATTATCATAAATAAAAGATATAATTATATATAAAAAAAACACTTTGCTCTTTCATAGGCATCTTAGATTTTCACTCTCTCCTATAGAAAAGTCTTGGTAAGAAACTTAACTAAAAATAATTTTTAAGAATATGGATTCAAGATAACATTTTTTTAATTTATCATATTTAATATGAAAATTCAATTTTCATAACTTAAAATTCTCAAAAAAAAAACTTAAAAGAATTTATTTATCAAACACAAAAACTTACCGGCAGAAGTATGTAAATGGAACCTGCAATTTCAGATTCAAACAAGTCTATATGCAAACTCTGTTTTCTGATTACGTAATTTAAGATCCAAACAAGTCTATATATAAAATGCACTTGTTTGTTTACTTGGAAGTCAACTTTAAGAGTCTTCTTTTTCAGTTCAAGGTTAACTTAAGGACGGCATTGTTACTATTTCAAAATTAAGACTTTCCTGTTTTACTTTGGTGTACATATTTGATAAGAATGGTCATTATTTGGGTAATGATAATATTTAAAAATTTACTTAAAAGTCTCATTACAGTAGTATTTAGTATTTATTTTAATTGGAATATTCTTTGATGATTATCAAGAAATAAACTTTTATGATTATATTTGATAACTTTAAATTACATTTAACTGTTATTAGTAAGTTACTTACCATCTTATTCATATAATATATACTAGTATATATATAAATTTATATTTTTATTTCTTCATATCCGTTTATCTAAGTATTATTATTGTTTATCAAATATTTTTTAAACTGATATTTTTTAATAAATAATTTTTCAGATGCATGTATTTACAATAATCTCTAATTAAAACTTAACAAAATATTTAGCCATTTAAAAATTAACTCAATACTTATTGAACACCATCCCAAAAGAAAAGTTTCATGATTATGGAAATTTCTCCCCTAAGATTGATCAAATGATTAATCATTTATACTCCTACGTCAAGTCAAATACCTTCATAAAAGGCAAACCCAAATTTTCACCAAACTCTTCCGAAAGAGACTCTAATCCCCAATACCACCTTCCTCTCTAAGCACACCAATTTAATTGACCACTTTATCCGCTTTATATCTCACTTTATCAGAGCTCAACACAAAGTTAGTTTGAAAAGGAATCCTACCAAAATCAAATTTACATCCACTTTTGTCCATTCTCAACTTCTAAAACCAAAAACAGAGTCCTCTGTTTTTCCCACTCTATATATATTACCTCTCTTTGTGTATGTTAACTACTTTAGTAGGTTAATGTCTTCCAACAAGAAAAATCTTCTTAGAACCGTTTTCACAGCAAACGGAAGCTGTGGTTGTAGCAAAACAAAAGCCTCTGAAGTGCACGAACCAACCCCAAAACCAAAACCAAAACCAAAACCCAAAACCTCTCACATTCACCCAAAAAGTAGCATGGCTTCTTCCACCACTTCCATTGAACATGAAGAAGAGTTCACCTCTACCACAATCTCCGAATCCGAAACATTCTACGATCACAACAACAACATCAACAACAACAACCTTGTATTCAAGCAAAGTCCCCTTGTCGATAGTGTGGCTATCGAGAAGGACTCTTCCAATCCCTATAATGATTTTAGGCACTCCATGCTCCAAATGATCTTTGAGAAGGAGATTGAGTCAGAAGATGATCTTCAAGATCTTTTGCAATGCTTTCTTCACCTTAATGCACCATGTCATCACCATGTCATCGTTAAGGCCTTCAATGAGATCTGCCAAGAAGCATTTCCCAACAAGGTTAGCACCACCCCAGTTCCATCCGAACCATCTCCTTCTCACAAGAACCCTTTCATCATTCATAAGAGCCCTTCAATGGAACAAGGGTGTCATAAGTAAATTTGGATCATACAACCATACATGAATGTTCAAGATTATAGTTGTGATCATGATTTGTGCTTAACAAAGGTATTAGATCCTTAGTCATCGTTACAACAAAATATAGTTTGTATATCAATATTATAGTTAAAAAAAAAGTGGAAGAGTTATGTTGATATTATCTTGTTTTCATTGAATATGTAGATTGTTTGTTCTCACACAAGTGTTGCTCCATGTGCAAGCATTGAATTCACACGTGGGAAGAAGATGAATGTAAACATCATGGTTTTAATTAGTTGGCTCCTTATTCATTCTTTTATAAGTAGTGCATGATATCTATATATTTAAGTATGTGGGGTTGAAAGGAGTTAGAGTTTGGTTGAAAAGTATGAAAACTAGGAGCTAGAGAATCGTAAGCAGATGTATAAGCTTAAAAGAGATAAAGGTTTGATTTATACTCTTTTCTTTATTTGGTTTTTGTGTATCACTTTTGATGTAAATGATTATTGATTAATAAAAGATTGTCGACTTTTTTCAAACAACCATTTATTAGGAGTAATTGTGTAACGCCCCGTTATAATTACTTATGTTACTTGTATTTTAATTAGTAATTTGTAGTAAATAAAAGAGAAATTTAGGAAACAATACTTTTATTTCATAAAATTTAAAGTTCATTACAGCTTGATTGCATAACTATGTCATATTATTATTTTACATAAATACCTTTCTACTACCTTAAAACATTTACCCAACCCTTCTACATAGCAAGCATCTTCACAACCAGATAGTAGTAACAACCAGAGCAAACAGTGACAATCTTCTCAATCCTGTCAATCTGCTCCCCCGGACATTATCCGAGATCATCACAGGTGTCAAACCACAGACACAAACACGCAAGGGTAAGTTCCAATATCTTAATAAAAATACTTATCATGTAAAAATATCAATATGATACACGTCATAATCAAATCAATAAAGGATGAATTATGACTTAAATGAAATTTCTATATGATGAATGCTCCAACCTCAACTCCAAAAATATGCAATGTGGTACCATAATAGATAATACGATTATCCGCTTTGTGAGCCCACTGTCCATCGGGTCACTCACGCACGTTTTAAGTTTATTATCTGTCCCTCTAACCGAGGCCACCTCTTTTGAGGCATGTATGCATGAATGAATATTTTACCTCCCTTTCTAGAATATCATTTATAATCATTAAATACCAAGAATACTAATAAACATTATGAAACCAGGAAATCAAGAAACACCAAGAAAACACCCATCAAAAGTAACGTATCGTGAACAATTACCGTATACGTGAATGTGAACAAGATCAGATATCGTGAACGAACGTATCGTGAACGATCCGATATCGTGAACAGTAATGTATACGTGAACAGTACCGTATACGTGAATAGTAACGTATACATGAATAGTAACGTATAAGTGACCGTAGTCCGTGAATAATACACCAGGTAAGTTCCCAGGAAAGAGAGGTGGGTCACTAATGGACACACTTAAGTACCAAGTCTTTCCTTAGCGAACTTTCCTAGACATGCACTTCCACACTACCACCCTTTTCCTAACAACAAGAATAATTACGTTTCGATGTGGAAGATCGGACAAAACCGCAACCACGAGCATACTAAGAATTTTCTTAGCACCTTAGTATCGAGATAAAATAAAGATAATAACAACAAAGAATAATAAGATAAGGATAGCTCCCCTTACCAATTCCTCCTAGCTTCCTATCTTCCTCTACCTACTTACTTCTCTCTGATTGAAGAGATTTCTTCCTAAGAGATTTTGAGAGAATGAAAGAATGTTCTTGGATTTGTGATTATAATTGAAATTCTAGGCCCTATTTATAGAATTTCAAAAGTTACTATTTGCACAGTAATTTTTACTATTTGCACAGTAATTTGAATATAAAAAAACTCGTGTAACCCGTTAATTAATATTTTATTTTTTACTACTTTACTATTTGCACAGTATTTTACTATTTGCACAAAGATTTTTTACTATTTGCACAATAGTTTACTATTTACACAAGAAATTACTATTTGTACAGATATTTTACTATTTGCACAAGTAATTTACTATTTACACAAGGTAATTTACTATTTACTACAGTAATTTCAAAAATTCGTAATTTTTAATTATTTTTATATTTCTCTGTTATAAAAACCTCTCTTAAACTATATTTAAATTTTTGGGATGTTACAATACTCCCCTCCTTTTTAAAAAATTTCGTCCTCGAAATTTACATTCTTGTTACATATCTTATTCTTCCTACTTAATGCATCAGCTACTACATTTGTTTTGCCTGGGTGGTACTTAAGATTGAGACCATGATCTCTTAAAAATTCTATCCACCTTCCTTGCCTCATGTTTAATACCATTTGGCTAAATAAACACTTAAAGGCTTTAACTACAATTCTATAACTTCTTTCAACCACTACTTTCTATTCCTATCTAATCCTAAGCCATGTCACTAACCCTAAAACTAATTTTTCATTGATTGAACCAAGAAGCAATCAAGTAAACACACCAAATAATCAAACAAGCACATAAAGCACACAATCATTCACACAACAGAAACATAGCAGACACATAACTCACAAGTCGAACTGGTTCGACCTGCCCTGATACCATTTGTAACGCCCCGTTATAATTACTTATGTTACTTGTATTTTAATTAGTAATTTGTAGTAAATAAAAGAGAAATTTAGGAAACAATACTTTTATTTCATAAAATTTAAAGTTCATTACAACTTGATTGCATAACTATGTCATATTATTATTTTACATAAATACCTTTCTACTACCTTAAAACATTTACCCAACCCTACATACATAGCATCTTCACAACCAGATAGTAGTAACAACCAGAGCAAACGGTGACAATCTTCTCAATCCTCATCAATCTGCTCCCCTGACATTATCCGAGATCATCACAGTGTCAAACCACAGACACAAACACGCAAGGGTAAGTTCCAATATCTTAATAAAAATACTTATCATGTAAAAATATCAATATGATACACGTCATAATCAAATCAATAAAGGATGAATTATGACTTAAATGAAATTTCTATATGATGAATGCTCCAACCTCAACTCCAAAAATATGCAATGTGGTACCATAATAGATAATACGATTATCCGCTTTGTGAGCCCACTGTCCATCGGGTCACTCACGCACGTTTAAGTTTATTATCATTCCTCTAACCGAGGCCACCTCTTTTGAGGCATGTATGCATGAATGAATATTTTACCTCCCTTTCTAGAATATCATATATAATCATTAAATACCAAGAATACTAATAAACAAAATGAAACCAGGAAATCAAGAAACACCAAGAAAACACCCATCAAAAGTAACGATATATCGTGAACAAGACTTTATATCGTGAATGTGAACAAGATCAGATATCGTGAACGAAGAACGTATACGTGAACGATCGTATACGTGAACGAAATGAATGTATACGTGAACAGTACCGTATACGTGAATAGTAACGTATACATGAATAGTAACGTATAAGTGACCGTAGTCCGTGAATAATACACCAGGTAAGTTCCCAGGAAAGAGAGGTGGGTCACTAATGGACACACTTAAGTACCAAGTCTTTCCTTAGCCAGAACTTTCCTAGACATGCACTTCCACACTACCACCCTTTTCCTAACAACAAGAATAATTCTGTTCTGATGTGGAAGATCGGACAAAACCGCAACCACAGAGCATACTAAGAATTTTCTTAGCACCTTAGTATCAGATAAAATAAAGATAATAACAACAAAGAATAATAAGATAAGGATAGCTCCCCTTACCAATTCCTCCTAGCTTCCTATCTTCCTCTACCTACTTACTTCTCTCTTGATTGAAGAGATTTCTTCCTAAGAGATTTTGAGAGAATGAAAGAATGTTCTTGGATTTGTGATTATAATTGAAATTCTAGGCCCTATTTATAGAATTTCAAAAGTTACTATTTGCACAGTAATTTGAATATAAAAAAACTCGTGTAACCCGTTAATTAATATTTTATTTTTTACTACTTTACTATTTGCACAGTATTTTACTATTTGCACAGTATTTTACTATTTGCACAATAGTTTACTATTTACACAGTAAATTACTATTTGTACAGTATTTTACTATGTGCACAGTAATTTACTATTTACACAGTAATTTACTATTTACTACAGTAATTTCAAAAATTCGTAATTTTTAATTATTTTTATATTTCTCTGTTATAAAAACCTCTCTTAAACTATATTTAAATTTTTGGGATGTTACAATACTCCCCTCCTTTTTAAAAAATTTCGTCCTCGAAATTTACATTCTTGTTACATATCTTATTCTTCCTACTTAATGCATCAGCTACTACATTTGTTTTGCCTGGGTGGTACTTAAGATTGAGACCATGATCTCTTAAAAATTCTATCCACCTTCCTTGCCTCATGTTTAATACCATTTGGCTAAATAAACACTTAAAGACTTTAACTACAATTCTATAACTTCTTTCAACCACTACTTTCTATTCCTATCTAATCCTAAGCCATGTCACTAACCCTAAAACTAATTTTTCATTGATTGAACCAAGAAGCAATCAAGTAAACACACCAAATAATCAAACAAGCACATAAAGCACACAATCATTCACACACATGAGAAAAACATAGCAGACACATAACTCACAAGTCGAACTGGTTCGACCTGCTCTGATACCATTTGTAACGCCCCGTTATAATTACTTATGTTACTTGTATTTTAATTAGTAATTTGTAGTAAATAAAAGAGAAATTTAGGAAACAATACTTTTATTTCATAAAATTTAAAGTTCATTACAAATTTTTTGATTGCATAACTATGTCATATTATTATTTTACATAAATACCTTTCTACTACCTTAAAACATTTACCCAACCCTTCTACATAGCAAGCATCTTCACAACCAGATAGTAGTAACAACCAGAGCAAACAGTGACAATCTTCTCAATCCCCCTGATCTGCTCCCGGACATTATCCGAGATCATCACAGTGTCAAACCACGACACAAACACGCAAGGGTAAGTTCCAATATCTTAATAAAAATACTTATCATGTAAAAATATCAATATGATACACGCTATAATCAAATCAATAAAGGATGAATTATGACTTAAATGAAATTTCTATATGATGAATGCTCCAACCTCAACTCCAAAAATATGCAATGTGGTACCATAATAGATAATACGATTATCCGCTTTGTGAGCCCACTGTCCATCGGGTCACTCACGCACGTTTTAAGTTTATTATCTGTCCCTCTAACCGAGGCCACCTCTTTTGAGGCATGTATGCATGAATGAATATTTTACCTCCCTTTCTAGAATATCATTTATAATCATTAAATACCAAGAATACTAATAAACATTATGAAACCAGGAAATCAAGAAACACCAAGAAAACACCCATCAAAAGTAACGCATATCGTGAACAAGATCGTATATCGTGAATGTGAACAATGATCAGATATCGTGAACGAAGAACGCATATCGTGAACGATGCATCAAGATATCGTGAACAAGAATGTATACGTGAACAGTACCGTATACGTGAATAGTAACGTATACATGAATAGTAACGTATAAGTGACCGTAGTCCGTGAATAATACACCAGGTAAGTTCCCAGGAAAGAGAGGTGGGTCACTAATGGACACACTTAAGTACCAAGTCTTTCCTTAGCCAGAACTTTCCTAGACATGCACTTCCACACTACCACCCTTTTCCTAACAACAAGAATAATTCTGTTCTGATGTGGAAGATCGGACAAAACCGCAACCACAGAGCATACTAAGAATTTTCTTAGCACCTTAGTATCAGATAAAATAAAGATAATAACAACAAAGAATAATAAGATAAGGATAGCTCCCCTACCAATTCCTCCTAGCTTCCTATCTTCCTCTACCTACTTACTTCTCTCTTGATTGAAGAGATTTCTTCCTAAGAGATTTTGAGAGAATGAAAGAATGTTCTTGGATTTGTGATTATAATTGAAATTCTAGGCCCTATTTATAGAATTTCAAAAGTTACTATTTGCACAGTAATTTGAATATAAAAAAACTCGTGTAACCCGTTAATTAATATTTTATTTTTTACTACTTTACTATTTGCACAGTATTTTACTATTTGCACAGTATTTTACTATTTGCACAATAGTTTACTATTTACACAGTAAATTACTATTTGTACAGTATTTTACTATTTGCACAGTAATTTACTATTTACACAGTAATTTACTATTTACTACAGTAATTTCAAAAATTCGTAATTTTTAATTATTTTTATATTTCTCTGTTATAAAAACCTCTCTTAAACTATATTTAAATTTTTGGGATGTTACAAATTGTGCATTCAATATATAAAGGAATTTCAGGTTACAATCTACTAGATGCTCACCTTTGCTTAATGGGTTTTCTTGGCACTAAACCTAGTTTCTATTTTATCATTTGTGCCATGTTTTACATACAATTGTTTTTTATGCTTGAAGGATATAAAATGCCTTAATTAACTTCTTTCTTCCAATTTCTACTTTCCAGCCTTAGAATATAGAGGATTGAGATTGCTAGATGTGGACTTTAAGTTATTGTCACATGTATGGTTTAATTTTCAGATAGTACACAATTCTTACTAATACGAGTTAATTTTTATGTAGTATAAATATTAAAAAAGATGACATTAATTATCAACAAGTAAAAATAATCATTGGTATTACTTTTAACTAAGATAATTATTATAAAAATCAATAATTTTAATACACACAAATACACGTACACACAACTTAATGAGAGAACTTTAAATAAACTATAACTTCCATTTTTTAAAAATATACTAAGGTGTAACGATTTTTAAGTATTTAGTTGTATTTAAAATTATTTTTTATCATTTATAGTAATTTTATATAACTTCAATATAATATTTAACATACTAAATTGAAACTTGATATTTTTATAAAGAGTAATGCTACGTAAATCACTCTAACACATTAGTCTATGCATTTTTTTTTTATTAAATTTCTTTTTCTTCTTCTTTTCATAAATTGCTTTTTCCTATTTTTTTTTAAATTATTGTCCAATTATCTGTATTATTTTCTTAAATTTAGTCTTAAATTATTTCTCAAATATAACCATCTTCTTAGTAAATTGGATCACTTCAATTTTCGTATCTCAATTTTCTCTCAGTTTTTTTTACATGAACAAAAATGGCACTATTACTACCGAAAAGTTGGACAGTGGCAATTATTAAAAGTTTGTACAATAGTCAATACTTTATCAATAATAAAACTTGATTTCGTAGACTAGAATTGTTGCATTTATTTTTGAAATGTAATAAATGGTTAGCTGGAGTGTCTAATACCGTAAGAGGATGGGCATGGACCTTCCATTTAAAAGCTTCAAATGGAACGTATTATAGTTTCTTACCTACAATTAAGTACCAAAATTAAATGAATACTGTACCTTCTATCTTTTGAATGAAGAAAACATTATTAGGGGATGGGCAAATTTGATTAGGACAACATTTCACATCTAATAAGGACACTCATCAATTTAAGGGAGCGAAGTTTCGTGTCTTTCTCCTTAAGACTTTTTCTAAACATGCATTCTACATATTTAGATTATCTTATTTATATTTATAATAGTCTATAAACAGTTTTTTGTTTAAAAAACTGGGAAAATTCTAAAAAAAAAAACTAAAGTTCGCCTAACAAGAACACAGTCACAGTTATTAAATAAAAAAAGTCATGGTTATGCATTGGATTTGTTTTAACGTTATAAATAAGGATTTATCGAGTATTTTTATATTGATGAGATATTATTTATTTTAAAGTTTAAGATTTTATAGATTTATTTTTTATTATCATAGTGAATAATATATATATATATATATATATATATATATATATATTGTTCCTTCAAGAATTTAAATTGAGTTTCGTTGAGGTGATGAATGCAATAGAGTCGATGAATGTGTTTGGAGTCAATGCAATAATACGGAGGAGGTATATGCAAGAAGGCACTTTAATGCTTAAGTTAGTATTTTTTTCAGTAAGGAGAAAATATTTAGAGAGAGATTACCTACCTTTACATTTCTGCACTTTTCTTTTATATCTCTGAGTTGGTAGGTGATGGGTAGTCTTATCAGTCGACTTCTCCCTATTCCCTGGATACGTGTATATCGGGGAAAGTCTAAGTAATTCTTGAGACAACTTCCCTAATAATGATGAGGAGGAGAAACTGTCATGTCACAATCATTTCATGTCCCTTATCCCTTTTACTCAACACGTGTTATCTTCATGCATTACACTTGCACACTAACTTGTTTTTTCAAGTAACCGAGCTTTATTCAACTATTTTCAGTAATAGTTAGGTCACCAAATATCGCATATAAGGTGACAGTCTTTAACTCGAACATAACTTAATAATATATATATATATATATATATATATATATATATATATATATATATATATATATATATATAAACTATATATGTAAGTGTGTAGAAGCTATACATCAAAAGCTATTTACTGACTATGCATTATATTATGTGGTAAAAAAATTTATACTATTATGCTGTTAATATGAACTCACTATATTTATTCTAATTGCTTTTTTTAATAAAAAATTATATTAATAAACCAATTTTAAGATGATTTTTGAAATAGTTGTTATTTAAAACATGTGACGATAATTTATGTTTATAGATCTAAGAACCCAATATTTCAAAACAAGTACTCTATTTAAGAGGGGTCATAAAAAAAAAAAGTTTAGTTAAAGGTACTGTAGTGATTCCCATTGAAATACAATCCCACTAAAATAAATCAGATCGACTATGAATTTACCATTAAACTAAGAATTATAATATACCAATATAAGAATATTTAGAGTGAATTACATTAAGGTTCCTTAAAAATTCACAAGATTTCATTAATATTTGTTATTTTTTATCCTTTAAAAAACTTCTTAATTATTTAAAAAGTATTACGTTAACATCTCTTTATATAGCATACTAATTTCTTATTAATCTTATAAAAAGGTAAAAATTAATAATGTTAAAAAATATAAAAAGCATCATGTACAATTTTTGAAGAGGTTTGAGTATAACATACTCTAATGTTTACAATATTCTTTATATTTACATCTTAGTTACATCAATCTCATTATTTTATCTCTTTTGATTATAAAATAAATATAAATTTATTGTATAATTATAACTTGTCTTTGATTAACTACTTGTAATTTACATGATGCTTCCTTCATAGTTAATGGGTCCAAATTAAACTTCCACTCTAATCCAAGATATGCTAAAATTTGGAAAGAGGGGTTTGGGTTTTGACATTCGATCCCTCTTTCTTTGCTTGAAAAGTTGTTCTAAACACATAGCAATCAAAATAAAAGCTGTAACATCTTACAATCAAATCACAAGAACGTCTTTTGTATATTATGATATGACATGCAACAAGTTAAATCAACTTACTTCTATCCCAATTCTTTCGTTAGTAAAATGAAGAGTGAAGAATCATTTATTCATTGATTTTTGGTGGAGGCGTAGCATTTGGGTCTCTCAGTTTTAAATTTGATTTAGTTCCACTATTTAATTATCAAAATTGTTTTTAATTAAAACCCTTTTATGTTATTTAGCAATACACCTTAAAATCATTTCCATCATAGGTGTTTTAAAAAGAAAATTCCAGAAACAGCTTTAAGATGTTTTCATTTTTCTACTTTTTATTAACAGATTTTAAAAGTTGAACGTCTAAGCATATAGTTGCCTCTAACTTTGACAGGGAAGCACACGGGAGGAGTTTTTAATCAAACATATTTTTAAGTTTTTAAAACTGAAAACATTTTCTGATAATAGTAATTAAATAGAAGTTTAATCTTCCCCATTAATTTTGTTATCCAATTTTATCTATAGTTTAAATATCATTTATCAGAATGACAATTTTATTTTATTTTTCAAGTTTAGGAACTAAATAACATCGTTCCTAAAATGGATATGAAATGATTGTGTATACATTTATAAAAAAAAATTAATTTATCATACATAAATTTTATTGTTTAATTTGATTACTCATTTAATTTTATAATGGCTTAGTTAAATTTTTATTCCCTATAAAAGATCCTTATTTTGATTTTAGTCTTTTTATTTATTTATTTTTTGTATTTTGTCCTCATTAATCTTGTTTTTTTTAAGAACATCTTATCGTTAAGACTATTTGTTAAATAATGAGTCGGTTAATAGAAATTTCATATTAATAGGTCTATATAATCATCATGTAATAATGCACGTCATTTATTCAATTATTTTTAAATTAATATTAATTTTTATAAATTAAATAATTATAAGTAATGGTCCCAAATTTATTATTTAATTTCTAAAAATTAATATTAAATTAAAAACGATTGAATAGTGAACCATTAGGTAACTGTTTAGAACATTGACATCACATTTCTATTAGCCAACTTATCACTTAATCAATCTTAACAGGCAAAGGCACTTTTTTTTAAAAAAAAGAAATTTTAATAAAGACTAGAAACTAAAAGAAATAATTTTAAAAGAACCAAATTGAAACAGATGATTTTATATTGACTAAAAGATTGATTGAACCTTTAATTTTTATAATTATACAAATTTTATCTTTCATGTTGATAAAGTGGTATAAGACTATGTTATATTCACATGTTGGGAAATGGTCCATTTTAAAAAAAAAAAAAACAGCGTTTAATTCGTCTGTGCAAAGTTCCCTCAAGCCAGCAACAACAACAACAAACCATGAATGAAATTAATCTTTGACTTCAGTGGGTTAAAGAAAACTCGTGATTTCTGAATCAAGAAAAAAAAAACTAAAAGAATTATCAATATCTTAATATGTTTATTAAAAAAATTATTTTATTTTGAATCATTGTTATTTATTTTGAATTATTTTTTTATCTTCAATAAACTTACTAACTACACGTTTTAAAAAGTAAATATAAAAATACAAATAGAATTCTTTTTCTTTGGTCAGCATATCATTAGTTGAAAAATGCCAAACGACACTGTACAAAAGCATAGGACGCTAAACTAAGAGCATCGCATCTAGACACAAGAAATCAACCATATCCACTAGCTCAAAGTAAAATAGTTAAACGTCACATAGAATTGTTCTTTAAATCCTATCAAACAATTTACTAGAACAAAAGAACATCTTTCTATTACAAAGAAGCATGAACTTTTCTATACTTTTTTCTTTTCTTTGTTATTCCTTTTGGGTTAGTACTTGTCCATCAGTAACCATAAACACCAACAACCAATATGAGTAAAACAGCTTGCATAAAGACAAAAAAAAAAAAAATACAACTTTATTTCAGAATCAATTACAATATATAGTTATTCAGCCAACTACTCACAAAATCAATATATATACTTATTCTTTTTATTATTATTTTTTTTTTTTTTTTATATTTTACAACTAGTTACCGTGTATTACAATTATCAACCAAATATTCTACGCGAATAGAACAGTTTTGCCTGAAAAACTCCAGCGGTTTGAATATTGTTGCCGTCTTCAATGCATCTAACTCACTTGAGAGAAACACTAGAATCGACTTAGTGGTGGGAGGTTGAGGAAATATGCGCAACATGGTAAGATCAAGCCATGTTGGAGGATCTTCAAGGGCTGTTATTGTCAAATATGGAATATGTAGTTTGCTTTGTACGCTTGCTACTTAACCTGTAGCTAAAATGAGGTTTCATGTATTTATTGGATTTCATAATAAATGTTGAGTCTGAATATAAGGAGAGAATAATTGCACTATCTTATAATGGGAGAATATACACTCTCAAAGACTCTCAGTTTTTTTTTTTTTTTTTTCTCTTGGATGGAATGCAGAAACTTGAGCATTTATAACCAAAGCTTGAATTGTAGCATTTAATACTGTAGCAAAATTTCTAGCATCCTATAGCATAAGAGTTGCCTCCAATTTTGATTCGCATGCCACAAAAGTGGCTTTACCATCCACAATTTTCACAGGTACTGGGGTAGATGGGTACCTAACTTAAGTAATACCCGTCAAATTTTCTTTTTTGTTTTTTAAGTGAAAATGTTCTGGTGCAAGTAGGAAGATCATAACTTCACAGAGTTGTTCTGTTCTAATGGCATATTTCATACTCATGAGTCATGAAGAACTTTTTTCCTTTTTATATTTTCTAGCCTTTTTAGTTCTTAAATCGTTGCTGAATTGGATACCCTGGGTGTAGTATAGTCATACAATGATAACACTTTAATCATGCAACTTCATTGCGATACCCTCACCCTTTGATCCTCTGCAATGCAGGTATTAACTTTAGTTTGCAATGACTAATGTATAAGATCTTTTTTTTTTCAAATTTTCTCATTATCTGCCTGCTAATATATTTTATAAATATCGGATCTAAAGCTCACCTATTTTTGTGTTTACGCAATCATATGATAGCTGTTTAGTGGAACTCTGCCCCCTGATATCTGTCATGGTATCTGTGAGTATTTCAACAATTTTAATGAGGTTTCTCTTCTTTTTTAAAAATATCCTTTTAATTCTGCTATTTTGTTCTGTTTTACCTCACTTCTCAATTTTTGTATCATTTAGCTAATCTTCATGGAAACATGATTGTCGGACCAGTAAAAACGTAGCATTAGCAATATGTCCAAAAACTAAGCCACCGGTGAGTTTATCTCTAATTTTAATGTCCACATCATCTTTTGTCATCATCTTTTGTCATGAAGTGGTTCAAGTCCAATGAGCTTTCACAGCCTCGAGAGTTCAACTTATATGTTTCATCTTACTCTATTTAGACTCTTCTTTTTCATCCTTTTTGTACTAGATTTCTTCCTTATTTATTAATAATGTAATGAGAAAGTTTTGTTGGAAATCTTTCATCAAATAACTTGAAAGGGTGTTTGCTTATTGATATACACTGTAAGCTTCATGAAACTATATCTGACTTGTAATAGTTGCTATATACTCTCTGAAATGCTCTATTTAGGGATCTATGTAGCAGTAACTTTTCAACACATTTTGCACGGTCTAAAGCTACTGTTAAACCATTTGAACTACCTTATATTTTTAGGTTTAATTTGATGATGTAGTTGTGATATTTTCGACATTGCATGCAGGAACTTGAACCATAATGGTCTCCAAATCAAGGTTTGGAAGCAGTGGAGCAACTTTAGACAATTCCATAGTTAACTGGGTAAATGCAATCTTGATTTCTCTGTATGTGAGGTTCTTGATGTAATAATAATCTGAAATCCATGACAATGGTTCAAGTATTGGAGCATGCTTTTTATTGGGTTTGGACTTCTCTGTCTTGACTCTTAAGTCATTGCTGAGCATCTGGTTATCAGGTTTTTATAATATTAACTCCGCAATTAGTTATTCTCTTCAAGTTGTCTTTTTGTTTGACTATTGGTTTTATATTTGCAGCAAGTATAATATGTACTTCCGCGGAGCAAGGTTTCAATTCTAAAGCAGGATTAACTAATCATTGATTAATCAGACTAGTCATTGACTAATTTCTCAAACATCAGCAATGAACATCTGCAGCCAAAATTATTAGAGTGAAGAACCATGAATTGATTATATGATGTCAAAAAAAGAAGCAACTAAATGATTATCTTGACCAAGCCATTAATCAGTCATTGTTGCAACGCATCAAGCAAAACTGATAGCACTATTTAGAAAAATAGGGGAAAAATGAAATCCAATTAAAAATAAAAGCAAAGTTAAAAGTTATAAGATTGAACATGAGCATGACACAAAAGCACATACACACACAAACTTGTCACATATGTAGTCCATGAAACTAGGCAATCTTTAAAGGTACCTTAAAAGTAATTTACCTGTGTTGAGATCTAGCCGATACAACCAGCAGATTCTTTGCTCATGAGTGTAGCTATCCTCAAGATCATAAAAGAATCATATACCAGTATATTTATATGCTTTGTAAATCTTAGTGTCACAATCATTTTGAAATAATGCAATAACCAGATAAACGAGTACAAAGTTGCAGGTATAAAAAAATACATACTATTATAGCTAAATACCATACCAGTTTGAAAAACCAACATACTATTAACCTAAAAGTCATATAAGTCCAACATTGCTTTTTAACATTTATGTCATACAATCACAAAAAGATTACCTTGAGAGTTTCCTTCCTGAAAAATGACATGTTGGTTAGAAAAAAATGATTCACAAGAATTGCATCAACAAAAATGTCAAAAGCAATCAATCAGTGTAAAATGGAGTTCGCCACTATCATTTTACATCGAGATGTTAAATTATTTATATCTATCAAGTCACCGAATGAATTCCATTCAAAATGTTAGAATAACGAAATAATTATACATATAAACAAAAAATTCAAAGCAAATTGTTACTTACAGCCACGGACACTATTAGATTCTCTGAACTCCACACAAGCAACACCAATCCACAATTGAATCCCTGGCAAACAGTCAAAGTAAAAACATTAATAAATCCATGAGCAGCAAAATTTTTTCAGATCATGTTCACAAACATAAGCTATTAAAGGGTGAGAACTCTCATTCCGTCACAGGCTAGTTCCTTAACCTATTATAGACAAAAAAAATCTTTAAGGCACAAGGAAAAAATATGATAAAGTATATAGCAATTAAAACACCTTGCTTAACGCAAATTATTAGTTCTTATAATCATAAATTGACGACAACTCATACCAATTAAAATACCTTGCATAACTCACTAATTTACTTGATTCTCAAGTTTAATTTAAATGCATAAAATTATGATAATCAAGTTCTTTTTCTTTTATCATTTTGTATCAAATAATCAAATGAGTATATATATGTAATAAACCAAAATAAAATTACCCAACAAATAAACCAATCAATTAAATTTTTATTATTTCATATTTTGAAATAATTTAATGAATTAAGAGAAGACCTCTAATCCATACAATACACCAGCATGTTTCTGGTGCTCGTCCTTTACAAAAAAATTATCCACAATCTTCTGAAACGCGTGCCACGTCAGCAAGCTATCTGAGCCAGCCTGGTGGCACTTCCCTACAGCACGGTCCACGTTAAGGGTCCGTGCAACCCTATCCAATCCACCATAGAGCGTATCACAGAACCTCATCATGTGTTTCACATCGTAAACGTTTTCTCCAAAGAACACTTTCACAATCCTCAAGAACTCTTCTAACCGGTTCGGTAAATTTCTTCGGGTTAAAATCTTCACAAGGTAACCGAAATCATACGCGCTGTGAAAAGTGACCCAACTAACCGAATGGTTACACACGAGTCCCGATGACATCATCAGCTCCGCGAAGCGCGTGGAGTCCACGCCGTGCGCGGTGTTGCGTTCGAAATCGATTCCCTGACGGCGAAGGAGGGCGATTGAGTCAGGCGCGTATGGATCACGCGCTACGTTAAAGTCGGAGAAGTTGAATTCCCAAATGAAACGGTTTCCGTCGAGGCTTGGGAGGTTGCCGGCGGCGTCGGTGAGAGTGAGACCTACCTGGATGAGATTGAGAGCGTCGACGTTGGATTTGAGGAGGCGGTAGTGATCGGAGGGGCGGAAGTTACGGTGGTTGTAGGGTTTGGTGGGGTCCACGTGTGGCCGGAAAATAACTCCGGGGAATTCAGTGTCCATCGAGATGAAAGGGTAACGATCGATTAGTTCGCTGATGAGTTCGAATTCGGATTCTAGATTTGTTGCCCAAACCTCGCGGATCGTAACCGGGTTAGGGTTAGGGTTTGGATCTTCGCTGAGAACACCCATTGTTTCCGTGTCGTTTTAGAACGTTTGACTCAAACGACGGTGCGTTTTGCGTTTAGCGTTTTGATTAGAGAAGTGCGTGTTTAGTTGTGAGAAAGGAGTGGTGTGGAGTGAGGTTTTTATATGAGAAGGTAAGAGGGATTGGAAGATGTTGCGTGGAAAGTGGTTTTTGGATTAAAGAAAAGACGAGTGTGTAAGTGCAGTGTAAGGAAATAGGTGCGTGCGTGAATGAAGCAAAAAAGTGTCAAAGTTCAACGCGTGAGAAAACTTGACCAAATTAATGCTCCGTCAATGACACATTAGAGACTTGGTCAGTTTAGGCACCTCACTTTTTTATTATTTTCTTTTGTATCACATGCTTCCGATTATTACGTAAAAAAAATAATCATGTCTAGGTATAAAGTTACGGTGTGTGGACACAGATTTGAGCATCTGATTAAGATTAACGTGTGTACATTTCATTATCTTATTTGAACACGTTGCTTTTTTCTTACTTTATCCAGCGTAACGGATTCCATATTTATTGTATTTGATTTGATAATTGATATACATGGATGTTCTCCGTTTTGGTCAATTACTTTACTTCTGCGCTAAAATCCAAAAGCATGGATCTTTCTCAGCTGTGAGTGACGGCCATTAAAATTTATATGTGTGACGGCCATTGAAGTCTGTATTTAATCCTTGTTTTATTGATCAAATAAAGGCAATTATTAGGATAAGTGTTTTTGAATTTTAAAATCCGAAACTAATGATTACTTTATTTAAAAATTGAAGATTTTTAATGTTTTGTTGCTATCTGTTTGAGGCCAAGGCCCAACTTGGAGGGATTACCACGGGCATACTCATGGGTTGGGCTAGTAGGGTGTTAGTTGACTGGGATCCAGCTCATCCATGTTGCAAAACGTCATAGTTCATGCCCGTATCACATTTCTTAATCCATGGTAGTGGTACAAGTGGTTACTTATGCCCCCTCCACCTTTAATGTACGTTTCACGCAACTAACTTTTATATACAGTTTGGTTAACCTCCGATATAGATAAGTTATTTGGAAAGATGAATTTGAGAGAGAATCTAAGCCACAACATTTAAATATATAATTGTATAGAGATATTCACGTTGTCTTAATTTAAGTATTTTATCTTGAAAAATATATTATGTCAAGTTAATGGAATAGTTTGATCATGTTTATATTCAATGTCAAGACATCGACTAATTATAGACGTATACGTGTTATTAGACTTGCAATATCACCAATCTTCTCTAATAATTATTACCAGGTGCAATTTATCCTAAAAATTAAAATATTACCTCTTAACTAAAGATATACGTTAACTACCTACATCATATAAATAAGGGAAACTCATCGAGAAATATCTCTAGATTCTCTTAATTTTCATATTTACCTAAACATTCTTTTCATTTATATACTAACTCATATATCAGAGGGTCTTTGCAGATATTTCACCAATTTTACCTAATTATATTGGACTCAATCAGTGTATAATATACAACACTCGGTCAAAGTCCAACTCAACAATCACATATCATGGCAGATTCTAAAAGAACATAATCTATTTAGAAATATCAAACAAATATGAACATGGGAGGATTCATCGCAGGGAAAAAATATAATTTGATATTACATATTTAACTATATATATGAATTATCAAGAAGTGGATCAATAGGTCTAGGTGCATGGAAGAGGGACACATCCCTTGATTATGGGTAGGTCAGTTCAGGGGTAAGTAACGAGACTTATGAATTGGTGGGGGTCATACTACAATGGGTTGATGAGTCGAATGGTACACAAACGCTAGCATTAAGCTCGGAAACAGGTAAGCTTTACAATTCTATTTCATGGTCAATCTTGGACAATTAGGCCTATCCAAACTTTGACGTAATGCAATTCCATTGACTTTATCACTTAAGTATTACTAAAAATGGTTTGACAAAAAATAATATTATAACTTTGAGTTATCATGAAACTTGATGTATATTAAGAACTAGACATAATCTCAAATAATAAAAATGTCTAATATAAAATCTGTGTTATTCTATTTATTATTTTTGTTAATTTACACTGACAATTGCGTTTTGCAATTTTTTTTTCTTTCTAAAATACCAGATCTATAGTAAGATATGAATTGCTTTTAAAATTCTTAAAGCATGTCGTCTATCTTTTCAGACCGGATTTAAGGTATTTAATTACGGAAACAGTTTGGAAAACTTATTACAAATATTTAATTCAAGTCTTCTTTTCATATTTCCCCGTATCATAGAAGTTGTTTCTTCGTAATTAAGTATTTGAATTAATTTTACGCTATATCGTGTCCGGAATAATCAAATATCTAAGACTTAGGAGTATTACTGTTTTTATAAATTAACTTGCAAAACTAAGTGCTATTGTGACCAAATAATGCTTAAAGAAATATTAAATGTAGAGAAAAAAATAACGAGAGAAAAGAAATAATATACAAAAGTGAGTAAATCTGATAAGTTTTATTTTTTAAATAAATTAAAAAATTATAACAAATTGATAAATATTCTAAAAGATAAATACAAAATAGAATTAATTTTTATATTTTTCTAAAGGTAACATGAAAAAATAACAATAACAAAAATTTGAAAACATAATTAATAACTTCACAAGTTTAAAAGGATAAAATTATCTAATAAAAATAAAGATAAAAAATTATTACCAAAAATTATTCTCTCTATTAATCGTTATAGAATAGCCTAAATTAATTTAGTTGGCACATTAAATTTAATTTTTGTAGCTTATAACTTATTTCAATAAGCTAGTTGAAGTAGGTTACCCGGCACTATTTTCTTTATTTTCATATTTTTATTTTTAGTAATTTATGTGGGATTCATTATCACCCATTTTTCAATTTAGAAAGTTCAATTTTATCCCAACATTTACTTCAAATCTCTTTTTACTTTATAATTTCATTATTTTTGTCTATTTCGTTTCTTTGTTATTATGAAATTTGGATCAATAATTATTTTTATTATTTTGTTTAATGCCAACTATTATTTTAATTTATTTTGTGAAGAAAAAATATTTTTTTAAAATAATATTATTAAAAATGATTTGAATATTAAAAGTGAATTTAAATAATAAAATATTATTTGATCAAATCAATTTTTTAAAAAGAAAGAAAAACATAAAAAAATTACAGCCCTAACCCTTTATTGCTTTCAAAAACTAATTGGTCGCCACACTACAAGAGTATGATTACGCAAAATTGTCAATTTCTTTTTACCATTCTTTTATAATACAGTATTTAAATATTATTGTCCTATTTTCTAGATGATATGTTATTTAAAATGAATTGCAATTTATATACATATATATGATATTAAATAATTAAATATATCCATTTTATGATCAACATATATTTCTGAACTACCTTACGATCTAATCTTCACGAACATTTTCAATTCATTCAACTAAGTTTTTAGCTTTTCAACTACTATAATCTTACAACTCATTAGGTTTAACTAATTTACAAGCTTTCACCTAACTAATTAATAGTTATAAACAACGAACACACCCTAACCCTTTTGTTTAGTAGGGAGGCGGGGAGAAGAAAAATCAAAGAATTTATTTTACATACATGACACATTCTGAGTGCCAAAAGAATCTCAAATTTTGAGTTTTTTTTTCTTTTCTAAATGATAAAATAATTTAAAAAATACATGCTCAAAAACATTAGATATTAGTCATTGGTTATTAGAAATATGTATCTTGTATAGTTAAATTCTTAATTGTAAAGGATTCATTAATTCCTTAAATTTTTTAAGTACTTGTTCTTTTGAAATCTAAACAAAACAGATAATTAGACTTAATTTAAATATCTGCAGATTCTAAAACACAATCTATCGTTGGGATTCAAAATTGAGTTTCCGTAAAGTATGATGTTTCGTTCACGCATCACTCGCAAGTCTTTGAAAATTAAATCAAATTAGCAATTTCATCTATAGTAATTAATTCAAATTAATTGAACACTTAAGGTATACGAAGACTATTCATTAATTCAACAATATTATTTATTGCTAATTTGAAAGTTTAGGGTAATAATATTAATTCCTAACAACTATACGACTTTTCGTCATCCCAATAATTGAACCTTCTAAAAAATGTAAGCCGTACGTAATTACATGGATGTACTTAAATGATTTATGCATCTAACATTTTTAATAACTAGCTAGATTTATGCTGCCATTCAATTTTAGTCTGTGAACTTCTTTTCTGTGTTATGTGTGATTATCCAAACCAAATCGACGAGGAAGTTCAAATATATAGTACTCCCTATGTCACTTTGTCTTTAAAGATTAATACGCGAAGTTAAAAATATATAGTGGATGTATATTTGAACTAGAAAAATCCTCATATAATAATAATTCATTAATATTAATAATGTATATCACGAATTCCTACCTATACTAATTATTTATATAAATAATAAATGTTAATTATTACTTCCTCGGTTGCATTTTATACGCATCTTTTGGTAAAAGAAAAATGCTTTCAAATTATTTATGGTTATACAAAATCAATCAAATATTAAATGTAATTTATTAATTATATGCTTAAGTATTTGCTAGGAAATAAGAAAGTATAAAAAAGTTATACATGAAAGATAATCTAATTAATATGAAAGAGAAAGAGTATATTAAGAAACTGAATAATAATTTTTATGAAATATGTATCAAGTAAAATTTATATATATATATATATATATATATATATATATATATATATATATATATATGAAATAGAATGGAGGGATAAATTAAATAGATATGTAATTGAAAAATATAGTTAATTTTTGAAATTCTAAAACGTGGATAAGTTATTTGAGAAATTAAACTTAACCACTTTTAATAAAATCTATTTTAAAAGAGTCTAAATTTCTTATTACTTAAATAATTCGATTGAATATTAATTGTGTTGGAAAAATTTTGATTTTAATCTACAAATTTATTGTAAAATTGTTTGTGTCTCATTATGAGATTGGTTGTTGTGTTTATCGTATAAATAAAATACGGAATGATATTGATATTAAATAATTTATTTATAGTTTATATTATAATTTCTATTCACCTTACTCATTAATTTTAAAAGATTAAATTAAACTTATAATTTTCATTATTTTAAATTATCCGTTGGCAATTGCATGTTTTGAGATAAAAGGTGGAGGCTGAAAGACCGAAGACAAAAGACAAGAAGGATGAAATTAAAGAAATAAAATAGAAAGATAGAAACCCTGCTGTAATAAACTAATTAAAACCCAAAGTTAAATTCTCTTCCCTTACTTATCTTGTACAAGTAACACAACAAAATTTCATCACAAGAAGAAACTAGAGATAGGATAATGCAAACCCTGCTCTAATAAACTAATTAAAAAAGGAAAATCCAACAAGAACAGACAACATTAGTAGTGTCGACAACATTAAGACCATCATGTCTCACTCGCTGCTACTCTTCTTAGTGTTTTCCTCATTGTTGAGGAAATCAAGCAATACAGTACTCTTACACTTTGGGCATTTGGGGTCAACCTCCGACAACATAACATACATGAGGCACCTTGGACAACCTACGAGAAGCATTGCCCTTGTCTCTTCGGCCTCCGAAGACACACACGAGCTCTCCAACGATTGAACTGAAGCTGGTGACGATGTCGAAGAATCCGACAATGCGTCGTCCGAAAACGACATCGTGGTTTCCCTCCTTGGTGGGGACAAGTTCAGACTCAATTCTGGCTTTGGACTCCTTGATCTTTTACTCATATTTTCTTTCTCTCTTTTTCTTGTTCACAATTCAAACATATGCAACCACAAAGAAAGTTGGGTGATTCTTCACTTGGGTGAAGGTAGTTTATATATATAGAGAACTTGATAAAGAGATAGGAAGGAATTGAAGAGAGGAAAAGAAATGTGGAGAGAGGTTATTAATTGAAATTAAATGTGAAATTTAAATGTGTGTAGAAGTGGTGGAGCTATCTCGGAACAGAACATGGGACAGAGTTAAAGTAAGAGATGCTTATAGGAACAACTCCAATGTGTGATGGTACGTACTGTATGCAGTTACATAACTGCTAACATCGCATGGTTATTATTTTTTTTCTTCAAAAAAAATATAATACAAGATTTCTCATAAAGCATGTGTACCCTCCATGAATATAATTGGTGTAACATGACATGATGTTAACGGCTCACTGGAGCACGGTTAAAAGTTAATTTCATAAAATTAAATTAGATATATAATTTTTTTTTTTTAAAATGGTATTAGAATTTATTTTATAATTATTTATTATTCTTATTTATTATTAAATTATTATTGAATAACCTGTTATTTAGTCTTTATATTTAAAAAATTTAATTTTTAATATATAAATAAAAATTATTATTTGTTAATGTTAGACTTGGACTTATATATCAATCATTATCAAACTATTATTGAATTACTTGTTATTTAATCATCATGTCTAAGATATTCGATCTTCAACGTAAGTAAAAATATATATAAATGAAAGAAAATTTTAATATTGTAAGCTAATTTATGAGATTAAATTATATTTATAATTTAACATTTCTAAGATTTGTAACTACTGCAACTCAAACTCAAGAATTCTTCAAAACATTTTCCTTATAATTAAGCTAAATTTATTTAAAAAATGTATATTAATTTTTATACGCTCCCACCACAAACCACCGTGTATTAAAAATTTATTAAAATTTTATTAAATTATATCAACAATAATGTGTGTCACACTGTCGTATATATTATCATTCAACTAATGTAAAATTATCATTTTATATTTTTTATTAAGTCAAATAATTAAAGTTATAGAAAAATTGTAATGAAATTTAAACTTTTAAATATTTAATTTCTAACAATATTTATAACCAACCAAACAAATTTACGGTAATCATGATCCCCTGCATTTTTAGATATAAAATAAATTTCTAACATACCAAACACATTTTAAGAATTATCCCATGCTTATTTTTAAGTGACAAACATCTTGGTTTTTCTTAATGACTGGTATAATATTTTAAATGAAGGTTTTTTAAATGAAGGAAATAAACAAATGATTTAATTTAAGTAAACTGACTATATAAATATTTATATTGTCATTAATTTTATATTGACATATATTATCAGAAATATGTATAGTAATTATTATAATAATTTATATAACAGATTATGATTGATTGATTATATATAAATCTTTATAATTGTGACAATTTTTTTTATAAATAACTTTTAATTTTTTTAAAGTCATATCAAGTGGTAAATTTACTCAACTCAAATTAATATAGATTAGTCCAAACTGAATTTCAAATACAAAAGTCTAAAGAAAAAATGTAATCCACAATATCTAAGCCAAACGTATTCATCAAGAAGGGGAATAGTGATTATGGAACCCTAAGAATCGTCAAACTCTTGTAATAAAGAAAGTACACCTAACAATTGCATCGATTCAGGAGGAGAAAGAATCGTCCATTAAAACTACTGAGGAAACGAGATACTTTAACTCTCTCCACCAGATTCTATGAACACCATCACGAGGTGCGGTAAACAAACCAACCTTTACCCAACAAAATAAGACAGTCCTCAAGAGCCCCACCTTCATGTTTTATTTAGCTGACAATTTCAAACTCAGTTGGTCTTCGTCATATTTATTGATTGATGGATAACATTGATTTGCATAACGAATTTGCCCAAGTGCATAAATTGGTACATTAATTTATTTAAGTTGGTTGTACGAATAATAGAGTCTACTAATAGAGTTTAGACTAAACTTTATGTGTTAATAAAATAGTTAAATAGGTATATAAAATATTATAAATTCTTTATGATTGTTTTGATTCTTTTAGATAAAAAAATTTAAATTTTACATGAATTTAAATTAAACATTTTTCATATATTTTGATTTAACTTATTTTGAATATTTGCTTCACTTTCCAATAAAAAAAACAGTAAAAGTTTGGTTTGCTATTTTTTTAAGAGTCTTTTAAAGCAAATGATAATTCTTGCTAGGTAGCTAGGTTTTTTTTCTTGGAAAAATATTTAGTAGATAACTGAAATACGCAAATAATTAGATAATTAGTTATAAAATGTGAAGAAAAAGAAATATGTATATATAGAAAATATGAAGAGAAAGAAATATATATATATATATTTATAGTTATAAAAATATATATATATATATATATATATATATATATATTTATGATTATAGTAACTAGATTTAATTCAGGCAAAAGTTTGTTTAATACGTAAATGTAATAGAACTACAAGACTTGAAATTCATACATATAAATTGTACAATATACAAAGATTATAAGATAAAACACAAGGTAAATAATGTCTCAAATTTAAATTTTATTGATGAAAATATAACATTATCTTGTAACTATCTTGTTGAAAAGTAAGTTATAAATATTAAATAAGTGTTCTTATGACATTAAAATCCTTCCCATCACATCCCAGATGATTTCTAAAAATCCAACTCATCAGTCACCACCTAAACATTATACTACAAAGGGAGAAAACAAATACTAAAACCAAAGTTAACTCAAAAATATAATTGTAGTGCAAGTTTATGTACTACACAAAGGTACAAGACTGTTCTATGAAAAGTTAAGCTATATCCAACCATCCCAGATGATTCCTAAAAATCCAACTCATCAGTCACCACCTAAATTTTATACCACAAAGGGAAAAAACAAATACTAAAACCAAAGTTAACTAAAAAATATAAATGTGTGCAAGTTTATGTACAACACAAAGGTACAAGACTGTTTTATGAAAAATTAAGCTATATCCAACAAACCTAACGACAGACTTTATCATAAAAAATCTCATCATCTCGAAGTGCGCTACATATATACAAATATGAATATTGACAAATTTATAAATGATATAGTCACTACCCTATATTAATGGAGTAATGTGAAGTAATTACCATAGTTATATGTATATTAATTGATGATAAATAGTTGCCACTTACAGTTTCAGACCCTCTCAATTTGTTTATCTACCACATATTAAACAAAATTGCTACGCGGCCAACTGGGATACGGGGCCAACTGGCCACCGTATCCCCAAACAGTAATTAAATTTTAAAAAATTAAATTAAAACTAACCAAAACGAAGTCGTATTAAGTAGGGTAAAAAAAATAACAAAATGTGATTGCAATCGGAAAACATACGCAACACATTTTGTGGAGAACAGCAACTTCATGTTCTTCTAATTTCTACATCATCCAAACTCCACAACACACAATTTCTTCATCATGTCTACATTATTTTTCTAAACGGAGAAACTTCCATCATCTTGTTGTTGTGTCGAACAGAGAAACCAACAAAAATCATTTGGAGCTCCATCATCTTCTTCGTCTCTCTAACGGAGCAAAATCAATCATCTTTACTAAGTGAAGCAAAACGATTGTGAGAGCCAACATTCATCTTCACAGAGCAAGAAGGAAAAACGTTGAGAGAGTAAGTTTTCTTGTTGCATCCCCTTGACTTGTATTTTGTTTGTTTTTTTGTCGTAATTAACGAGTTGTTGTGAGACCCCTTGTTCCGATTGTTGGGGTTTAATTTTGAAGCATGTGGTGTGAGGAAACCAAGTATGAGAACATGCATAATGAAACTATTTTGTTTTTTGTTTGGTCGGTGGTTAGTACGTTTGTTATTCTGTTTGCATTTTGGTTATTTTGTGCATATAAAGCGAGTACTTTAGGGGTTTCTAAACTAGAATTATTTTAGTCATTGCAATTATTTTTATGGACATCTTGTGTACTTTTTAAAGGTACGTTGTTAACTTTTTAACATCATGTTGTGTACCTTTTAAATGCATGTTATTTATTTTTAAAGGGCATAAGTTTTGTTGTTGCATCCCCTTAACTTTTATTTTTTCAGTATAACGGAGTTGTTGTGAACCTGTTGTGAACAGTGTTGGTATTTAGTCAATGACAGAATGTGTGAGGAAACCAAGTATGAGAACATGCATAATGAATCTATTTTGTCTTTTGTATGGTCGTTGGTAAGTTGGTTTGTTATTTTGTTTGCATGTTGATTGTAATGTGCATATATAGCAGTACTGCAGGGTTACTAAACCAGAATTGTTTTAGTCATTGAATTTATTTTTATGGACATGTTGTATACTTTTTAAAGGGACGTTGTTAACTTGTTAACATCATGTTGTGTACCTTTCACGTGCATGTTATGTATTTTTAAAAGGCATGTTGTGTACTATTGAAGAACATTGCATATTTTTGTCATATTCTTTCCAGATGGAAAATGATATAGTCTCTGCAGTTCAACCAATAATATTAATGATGCAAGTGATTCAACTATTAAAGTTGATGAGACTCCAACCGTAGGAATGAGTTTTGATAGTTTGGAAGAAGCAAAAATTTTCTACAGTGCTTATGCAAAGCGTATTGGCTTTACTTACAAGATACGAACGTCAAAGAAGAATAACGATGGAGAAATATGGTATCAAATTCTGTCATGTACTCGTGAAGGAGAGCATGTGTCAAACATTTCACCATCAAAAAAGACAAACCCGTCCCACAAAGTAAAATGTCAAGCAAAAACTGATCAGTAGCAAGAGAAAGCAACCGGACGTTGGTGTATATAAGAACAAGATCGAATGAACATTCTCATGACATGTCCCCCGAACAAAGCAAGATTGTTAAAGAAAAATAGAAGCTTAAGCTTACATGCAAAGAGAATTATTGAGAGAAATGATGTGGTCAAAGGGGTGAGAATTAATAAAACCATGCGAGCTCTTGCTCTTGAAGGTGATGGTTATGAAAACCCGTCCTTCAATGAAAAAGATGTCCTAAACTATGTGAACAAAGAATTGCGGGTCGTTGGTGAGGATGGTGATGCCAAAGCTCTAATAGACTACTTTATTAGAATGAAGGAGCAAAACCGCAATTTTTTTATGAAATTGATGTTGATGGACATCAAAGAATAAAAAATGTGTTTTGGTGTGATGCTAGAAGTAGAGTGCAAATGAGTACTTTGGGGACGTTGTTTCCTTTGACAAGACATATAAAACTAATAAGTACGAGATGCCATTTGCTGCATTTGTTGGGATCAATCACCACGGGCATTCTATTTTGCTTGGTTGTGGTTTATTGTCAAGTGAAGATAGCTCCACATTTGAATGGTTATTTAATTGTCTTTGGGTGAAATGCATGGGTGGCAAGCCACCTAAAGGTATCATAACAGATCAATGTGGAGCAATGAAAAAGGCTATTGCAAATAGTCTCCCCACAACCAATCATAGGTGGTGCCTATGGCACATAATGAACAAGATTCCTACGAAACTAAATGGTTATTCTCAAAATGACGGCAATCAAAGATACATTGAAAAAGGTTGTATATAATTGTTTGTCAATTGAAGAGTTTGAGGAAAAATGGATGTCCTTTGTTACGAATTTGAACTGAAGACAATGAATGGTTGAAAATCTTGTATGTAGAAAGGCAAAGGTATGTACAATTGTTGAATAACTTTTTCAATGTAATTGTAAGTAAAGTAATTGTTCATTACAAGTGTTAATGTTTGTTCTCAATTTTTGACATAGGTGGGTGCCACTATACAGCAAGAAGGATTTTTGGGCAGGTATGTCCAAAGACCCAAAGGAGTGAAAGCATTCATGCTTTTTTTGACGGATATTTGTCCCCCAAGACGAACCTCGTTACGCTTTGTAACTCGGTATGACAATGCTCTTCTAACAAAGTCCAAAAGGAAATAGAGGCTGATTGTCATTCATTTAATACTAAAATTCCTCTTGCATCCCCCTCTACCTCTAGAGAAGGTTTTTCAAAGTGAATACACACATGCTAAGTATGCTTTGAAATCCAGATCGAGTTTAGAGGTCGCATGAATTGTGACGTTACAATATGTTCTGTTGATGCTAGTTGTGGTACGTATTCTTGTTGAGGAAGCGAGTTATTTGGGAAGGAAATAGAGTTGAGTTATAAAGTGGTTTTTGATAGAGGCAATCAGGTTGTTTCTTGTCAATGTCATTTATTTGAATTTAAAGGAATTATTTGTCGACATTCACTTGTGTGTTGTGTAAGGAGAAAGTGAAGAAATTGCCTGGCAAATACATCTTTAGTAGGTGGAGTAAAAATGTTAAGCGCAGTATATCAAGAATTAAGAGCAGCCATGACAATAGGCGTGGGAAGGAAGCCCATGAACGGTATGATGGGTTATGCCGACATTTTTATGATGTTGTTGAACTTGCGGTCGTGTCCGAAGAACATACAGCAAAGCTTCATGATGCACTCAATGCTTTTGAGAATATTTGTCTTCCAATTTTAGATGGTCGATCGACAAAGGAAAGACCATTCATAATCAAAATGTTACATCAATTGATTATGGTAGTAATGATGTTGTCATCCGAAATCCTACGAATAAAAAAGCAAATGAAGGGTCGTCCAAAGACTTAAGAGAAAGGTGTCTACCGCTGAGCGAATGATTAAAAAATGTCACAGAAAACTATCCAATACGGCTACAAGCAATGTAAGTTTCAACTTTGGTGTATGCCTTATAGTAACATGTCATATGAAGTTTCATTGTTAAAGAGATGCTAATTAAATGTACCATTATGCGCAGCAGTTAGTGATGGTGATGTGCAGATTTTTGCAAGTGCGAGACTCCTTTAGTCAATGAATTCATGGAGGTTACTAGTAGTTACGCAAGTTGTTAATAATATTCATTTGTAATGTCATTGCTTTTATTATGGTTATTGTTACATGTTATTTTATTAATTGTTTGCTTAATAATGCTTTTATTATTTATATAAGCATGATTTGAATGTGCAAGGTCAATTGTTTGGAAATTGGGTTGATATGAGTTTAATTAATCATAAACACTGAGTTGTTTAACTTTGTTGAGATTGGCGATTGTTTGCTTAATCATGCTTTTATTATTTATATAAGCACGCTTTGAATGTGCAAGGTCAATTGTTTGGAAATTGGGTTCATGTGAGTTTAATTAATCATAAAGACTGAGTTGTTTAACTTTGTTGAGATTGGCGGTAGTTTTGTTATTAATATTTGTTGTTGAATGCATGGTTGGGTTACTTTTCCCTTAACAGTCAATGGAAGTCTGCATCGATGATGAAATTGCAGCTGTGACATGGACACACAACAATAACAACGATCAACATCAAGGGTCAAGTGGTTTTATGAGTTTATTGCTGCAGACAATGGAACACCCAGGTGTTTCAAGTTTGCAACAAATTTCTGGTGACACATGATGCAGATAATTGTTGAAGTAGTTTACAAGATCTTGCTTGAATGAAAATATGTCCTGTTAACATAAATTAACATAACTTTTGTAATTTCACATACTCATTCAATATGGTAAAATTCTCATAATCAATTGTATAGTAGGAAGTTGTGGTGGATCATAGTTTTTTGCTACATTTTGTAAATACGACACTGGCAGCACGCCAATATGAGAATATGGGTTTGATGTTCAACTTATGAATGTGGAAGAGTGTCATGTAACTATTTGAGTTATTATACTCTTTTTTTGTTTGGGTTGTACATAAATCAAATGTCAAGTACATATAATCAGTCATTTAGTTCCTAAAAAAACAATTGTGCAGTATATGTATTAAGTTTACGGTGTCATGTAATGATGAAGTGAACGTGGTGTCCTGTTATATAAGGGATTATGTACTTTTCTGAATGATGTTGTGTGCTTCTATGGAGTATGTTGTGTACTTTTGTTATAAATGTACTGGACATTTATCAATAATGTAGTTATCGAAAAAACAAAATTGAGAATAACATTAATATTATTTTGAATATTTAGGTATTTAAAAATGTTTAATTTTTATGGTTATTCACTAGTTAAAAAATTTAATAGGGTAAATATATATTTTAAAATGAAAATCTTAATTTATAACAAATTGAAAATCTGAATTTATAAAAAAATGAAAATCTTAATTTATTCACTATGTTAAATACCTTTAGTACTTAATCGTTCTCATGAAGTCCTCCCTACAAGTCATTAAAACATGTGATCAAAAAAGGTATAACTGAAGTAATAGATTACCAACAGTACGTAATAGATTACCAATAGTGAGGTAATAGATTACCAACAGTAGGTAATAGATTAGCAACAATATCAGAAGGAAACAAAGTGCAGAAAAATCAGTTGCCACTGGAGTAATCGATTACCAACATTGTGTAATCGATTACCATGCATACAAATCACCCAAATTGCATTCTTCTTCGTGTAATCGATTACCATAAGGTCATAATCGATTACCATGAGCAAGTAATCGATTACCATGGATCGATGTCGATTACCATGTGAAAAATCACCCGAAAACTCAATTCTTCTTCGAGTAATCGATTACCCACTTGATGTAATCGATTACCTATATTATGTAAGGGATTATGTACTTTTCTGAATGATATTGTGTACTTCTATGAAGTATGTTGTGTTCTTTTATGCAAGGTGTTGAGTATTTTTCTGAAGGAAGTTGTGTACTTGTATTACTATGTTGTTAATTAATCAAATTCTAACAAATTAATTATTAAATAGTTTGAAACATAACATTCATCAAGTAACATTAATATTATTTTCCATATTTAGGTATTTAAAAATGCTTAGTATTTATGTTTATTCAATATAAACATCTTCTAATTTTTAAAGATATATTTTCATACATGTTTATGTTAATTTAATGTAAATTAATTGCTTTATCGAAACAAAGAAATTACATTACAAGAATTCTATGATACATGTTAATTTATAGCAAATTAATTGCTTTATCCAAATAAAGACATTACATAACAAGAAATTCTCATACTTCATCCCAAACATAAGTGTTTAATATGAAGTAATTTGTAAAGTGAACGTCGTGTACTTTATTAAACGATGTTATATACATTCGTCTGTGATGTTGTGTACTTTTTGATTTCAATAACTTACTCAATGTTTGTAAAATAATTAAAATAAATTTTGTGGAACATACGCCAGAAATTGTAATATGTACAAATGGACACTATTAAACTGATATTGAATGGTGAAACCTGATTACAAATCATAAATGTTTACAACCAATTCAGTGTAGCAGTTTCGGACACTATTAAACTGATATTGAATCCTCAAACCTGATTACAATACACATGTACTAAGCAAAATTAATAATTTGTCAAATTAAACCGTAAAGGTTTCCATCTAATTTAGTGGATCATCTAATTACATCTACAGACGGAATCTTTGATACATGTTTCATCCAACAATCTTCCTTCATCATTTCCGCAAATTGTACAAGCAAGTTATAAGGCCCACAACTTTACCAAATCACAGTCAAAATATCAAATGTGAAATTTTTAATTAAAAATATCACCACTGATAACATGCAAGACATTAAAACATGTCATCAAATTTGCCTCTTATGGAGTTCCGAGGAGGGGCTTTATGACGCAAAGAGTCCAACACAAATAATTCCATACTCTCTCGATCCAGGGCATATAGCCACCAGTGACCGGAATCAATAACCGGCATTAAAATCTGTTAAAAGTATGAGATTGTGAATGTTCAGCAAACAGTATATTAAGTCCACACAATTCAAATCTATGTCATAGTTACTTACCCATCTTCTTGTTTCCAAGTCCTCCAACTTCATATGATTACTATCCCAGAGAAATTGAAATGGTGGCATACTTTCATTCTCAGGCACATGAATAAATCCAGTATGCATTGCAGCCTACAAATACACAAACATCAAGTGGTTTTTATCTAAAACAAGGTTACATAATCCCAATATTCATTGAAATTAAGAAATTCAACCAACTAACCGTAACAAATGGGCTAACACAGAAGTAGTGTTTTGACCTCTTAGAACCGGAATGATTCAACATTGTGCATATATAGTCAACCATCTAATCACATATGATAAACATATTAAATTATATACAAATTCTGAACCAAACGTTAAAGTTTATATGCACTAAAAAATTGTTTTAGAGTACTTACGAAATTCGACACAAAGTGTCTAGGCAATAATGTCCGCACTTCATTCCCGTTCAGGTAGCATTTAGTTCCAATAACTTTTCCCACATTCTCATACTTTTCATGTTCTGTAACAATATTCTTTGTTGCCCATGTGTATACCTTCTGATCGATTCCAGACAAACTGCATGGGTGACTCAGAGGGAATTCATCATATTCCTCACAGTTTCTTCCACAACCGTGGCGGACTCGACTTCGTCATCTTCAAGAAATGGAGAATGTATTTCTTCGGATTGACTTGATGTGGGGAAGCGGCTGGTGTGGAGGGAGACAGTTTAGGGGAAGTTGATTGTTCAAATGAAGGTGTTGGAACTAACACTATTTGAAGACTCATCTCTCTGTCTTCTTCATGTGGTTGTTCGTCTTCAATGTCATGTTCCTCTTCAGGTGCATGTTCCTCTTCCTCTTCATGTGCATGTTCCTCTTCCTCTTCAGTTGGGTGTTTCTGTGTACTTTTGTTATCAACTTTAGCAAACCCCTTTACTTGTCCTTGACCTTGTTGCGTAAGGTCATCATGTAAAAAAAACAACAACATTTTATAACAAATTATACCTATACTGTGAATCTCTTTGAATAAACAAATATGGATTAATTGAAAAAAAAAATAACACACCGTTTCAGATTTTGACTCTTTATGGAGATAGGCCATAATTTTCTCTTTACACCAATATATTAACAGTGGTTGCTGGACACTTTCATCCAATGCCGATCCAAAAACTTTGAAGTTAAAATATAAAATCTGCATAAATATGAGTTTCATATTGGTTAAATGACTATAATCAGTAATTGATTTGAATAAAAAAAATAATGTACCGAAAAAGAAAAAATTCAAGAATTACCATTAACGCAAATGTACATCCACCAATACAATCAGAAGAATTCCTCTTGTACGATTTTATCTCACTTACTAATGTGTGGTGTATTAGGTCACACCAATTATATCTTGTCGGGTTCGAACTTCGACAAATAAATCCAAAATATTTACACTAATGTATGAGCTGGATGTCGGACACAAAAAACGTAAATAATATACAACGAAAAGGCTCGTCGAAAGTCCTCATCGACTACACCTTCTTCTACCTTTGACTCAATAAATGTATGCATCGACCAACGATTTTCTTGCAAACTTCTCAAATCTAGGGTCATTTTCAAAGAACAGAGGGAAATTCCTCACCTATTGACACGTAACATATCAAATAACTTGTTACACTTCAAGTGAAGTCAATCACCAAATATAGGCATAATGAAAAGAATAAAACACAATACCGTGGTCCCGAACCCAAACAGGGCAGCAAAGTGGCTTGTTCTTACTTTAATCATTGCATAAGGAGTATTTAAGCAATGGTTTTCCACATCATAAGCCAAGACCAATGATTGAATAAACTGTCTTGGAAGTTGTTGAACTTCGATATGGAAAAAAGCACCAAATCCCATTGCCAAAACTGCTTCTTTGTGCTTATTGCTATTTTTAATAATCAAGCAGATTTTTGCTATTCGCGCTGGCGAACAAAGAAGATACAAATGCTATCTGCATTGAAAAAATGGCCACACATTAATTGTTCCAGAAAATTTAAATTGGATTCTAAATACACTTACCTCTCTTCGTGGTGGCTTCATTTTGTTTGAGTTTCCCTTTTGTTTTGTCCGCTTCGGTGCCATTTCTACATGATTGACAATATTAATAACATCACTGTCAAAAATTTATAAGAAAAAAATAAATATTTGAAGGTTAAATTTATACAAATCCCCCACTCTAAATATAATTCTTTAAAATAAATAAATAACCAATCCCTCTCAACTAATCTATTTACACACTAATTTCAAGGTTAAAATTTGTATAACATACTAGATCAAGCTCTTGACTAACTTTAAAAGTGTAAAACTAATTGATATACATCATGCCATATTCTATTCACGTGTCACAATTAAATATACATAGACATCACACCAGAGATGAAGAAGAAAATAAAACGCAACCAAAGGGATAATTTGGATCCTGCTCTAATCTAATATAATGTATGCAACAAGAGTCATTTAAATAATATGTCATTATAAGATTCAATACACACGGTTATAAATTTAAATGGTTTCATCACACACGGGAATCCTTCCGATTTCCACACAAAAACACTAACCACTCAAATTACAACCTCAACCCCCCCGTTATATATATACACATTAAAAAAAAGGAAGTTAACACGTCAAAGACAATATGAAAAGAAATAAGATAATATCATAGTTGGACCACTTTCATGCATGACACAAGTGCGTAAATGAAGACAAAGACGATGTGATAGCATATATAATAGAGTAAACAGAATTGGTGAGATGATATCATTCAGATTTTTTTTTTAAAAAAAAGAAAGATCCAGTGAATCCCATCCTTCAAAATAGGAAAAGGGCACAAACATTACCAGAGATGCCAATAACATCCATGTCAGGGAAATCATTCTGAAGAAAATCAAGAACGTTCTGCACCCCTTTGGAAACCATGTTCATCCCCATGGCATCACCCGTGCTACAAGTGAACCTCAAGTAAACATTCTTCCCAGCGATAGCACACTGAATAACTTAGTTTCTTCACCTAAAATTCTATAATTGAATGTTTCTAATTTAAAAACAAATTAATAACAAAACTCCCTATAAAATTTTCAACCCAACACAAAAATCAATTAAAATTATTTGAATACAGAATCAATTTTAAATCTTGACATGTCAAAATCAATTCATGAAAATACAATCATATACGTGTGAACCTCAAGTAAAAACTCTATAACTACCATCCAAACATCACAATCAAATATCTAAAATCAGGACAACCAATATCCAACATGAATCCAAACATGCACACAGGACATGAACTACAAAGAAACTCAGAAACTTGCAAAGACATGAAAAAAAAAACAAAACCTGTTGAAAACAAGAGCCAAGGTATCAAAATTGAGAGGATCCTCAAGATAAAACTTCAACTGTGCAGCTCTCTTAGCAAATGAAAACCTAACAACAAAAAGTGCTCTAGACAGGCAGTGGTGGGAGGCGGCGGCGACGGGTGTCCATTGTGGAAGAAAGAGTGAGAGAGGAAAATTAAGAACCGAATGAAAAATACGAGAGAAAGGGTTGTTATTGTCCGGGGCGAGAACACATGCATCTCATTTGCAACAACCACATATGCGTCTCATTACCAAAAACAAAACCAAAACCAAAACCCAAACCCAAACCAAAATCATGACTTTAAAATGAAAACCAAATTCGTACTGAACAAACCTCAAACGATAGATGAATATAGGGCTTACCGGCAAGGGAGAGAGAACGAACGGAGTTCCACCGGCAAGGGAGAGAGAACGAACGGAGTTCCACCGGCAAGGGAGAGAGAACGAACGGATGGGACTTTGAGAGAGAGATATAGGGTTTGTGATTTGTATGCAGAGAAGGTTTTGATTTCTCGCGGGCACAATTTCTAGTGCTTTCAAATTTTCCTAATAACTTTAGTTATGATTTATTTTTTATTTTTTTTAAATGTACATTAGCAAAACGACGTAGTTTAATTTAATTTTTTAAAATTTAATTACTGTTTGGGGATACGGTGGCCAGTTGGCCCCGTATCCCAGTTGGCCGCGTAGCAATTTTGCATATTAAAACACTAGGAAATAGACATAAGATTCATCAACCACAACTGCTACTTTTGACCGTAACGGTAAGTGTCATTCAAGAGAGTAGATCCAACGGCTGTTGTAGATGATGATAGAAATGCACATAATTACATAGTCATATGTTGTTGGTCTAAAACCTTCGTCATAATAAAATTTAGCTAATAATAGCACAACCAAAAAAATGGATATTAGTTGGAAATCGATACTATATTCATCCATCTACTTTATTACTTTCTTTTTCATTTTTTTTTGCAAGTTTAAGATTTCGATCCATACATGTTATGTGAATCTAGGTTTCATATCCTTCCTTTTTCGTTTGATGGTTACGTGTCTCAAACTACCCGTGAATCCACACACGTATATACATAGATAGATATTATTTGTCGTTTTGCCTTTCAAGTTTGTACTTCAGACAGTGTTTTTTGTCTCGACATTCTGTCACGGAACAATTGTATTGGGTCTAATTAAATGTGTTAAAAGGAATCTATGATGTAATCGAGAATAAACAGATAATGTTCTATGCAGAAGTATTGAGTATTATAAAAAAGATATGGAAGTATTGAAAAAATGTTATTATGATTTATGAATAATATAATTTATTTAGAAACGTTTATTTAAGGAAGATAATATTTTCTCTGAAAAAATTTATTCAGTTTCTTTAATCTCAAAATTAATTAATTTAATTTGAACTCACCTTTCTGCCATTAAAAGCATTAAGAAGAGTACTATTTGTATGATTATTTAAGTATACAAAATATATCTTAGCTAAGTCCTTTAATTTTGAAAGCCAGTATCCTTATGTTTTTGAAAAATAAAAATAATATAAAAAAATAGAAAGGTTAATTAATAACATTATGAGTTTATGATCTTTGTTATTAGTAAAAAATTATTCGAAATCATAAATGTTAAAGGGTAAATGAAAATAATATTTAGAAAAATTTTATAATTAATAAAATTAACAAATAATAAAGAAAAAAATGTTAAAAAAGAGTATACACTTAGTGTTTCATTTTTTTTATTATGTAAAAAGTGGTAGAACATGTAACACTTTAATACTGGTCAGAGTATTAATGACATGAGATTATGAGTAGAGATGCATTTAAAAAATTACTAGTGCAGTTTGAATAAAAAAATATCTACTCAATTAGTACAATATAATTACTCAATAAACCTTTAGACATGGGTGTCTTCTTTATTTTACAAAGTTTCTCGTTACGAGAGTTAAACCTTTTTAGTTAACATTAATTAACATGACTAACAGTAGTTTGTGTGTCTATTATTAAACAATTAAATCTCGGTGGCTTTGAATACGTGATGTTTGAGAAGAGAATATTTATATTACATGTGTAAATAAATTTTTTAATAAAATTAATAACTAGGTCCATGTATATTTCCCATGATTAATTATATGATTAAAAAAATAAATTAAATTAAACCCTTTTCGTTCTTGTTATTCCTTAAGTGTATTAGAGATTCACAACAACCTTGTGATATTTACTTTAATATTTTTTTCTAATTTCCTAGACTCATTTATTACACGCACACGTATCTAGATGATCAATAACAATTATGAAGATAACAAATCTGATACAAAAAGTAACATCAGTCATATATAGTTATTTTTTCTTAAATCAGGAACTAGAATAAACTGAATTGAACAGAGAGTACCTGCATGCAGAGGTTGAAATGAGCCAGTGTTTTAGATTTAACTAATAAAACCACCCCTAATGAAGCAACCCACCAACATGAACAGTATTTTACTGATTTACACCAAATTAAAAGCTGTAAATACGACTCCACCGACACCCAATTTCAAATGTTATAACGTTTAACATGTGCCGCTACAAATTATTGCTTCAACCAAAACAAATATATACAAACAAAAATGAACCATAATAATAATGTTCTTGCTTCACCATCATAACAATTTCCACCAATTTGAACCCACAATAAGTTGGAAATATTATCTCAAATGAAAGGTAGGAAACAATTCTTATAACATAAACCAATTTTTAGAATTAAATTAAGCTTATATTCAAAATTAAGATCTAGTAAGCTACTAACGGAAATTGAGTCTTGCAAAAATGTTTTTCATGTGTTTAGTTAAGATATGAATCTCTCTGAAAAGAGATGTAGACATTTAATATTATCAGTCCTTATCTTGGCTCTTGATTAAGGTGTTATCTTTGGCTCTTGTCTAAAAGAGATTTGTGAGGATAAAAATAGGCTCCTTGTTTAGAATATGGATCTCCAAATCTTATATATGTCCAATAGGGATAAAGTAGTGCTAACAAGTAAAAGATACCATTTGCAATGACAAGAATGTGAATGTAGGACCCTATCTCACTTCTCAGCAAAGAGATAGGACATTGCTAAAGACAGTTTAGCATTAATAATAACAACAACAGTACTTGCCTTTCATACAAATATGCCATGCACACATTATGGAACCAGTTGGTCCATTCTCGTGTGTTTCTCTGACATATCTCAGACTCAGAGTAACCAAAACTTGGAATTTTTACTTTTAATCACACCAAGGATGTCTGACTTTCATCAGATGAAAACAATCCTGTCATACACTGTTTTAGCTTTGATAATTGTCTGGTTTCTACAGCAAAATTCAGCTCAATAAAAGAGAAACCATATTATCCGTAATAATGTATATGATAGATAGAGAGATCAAGCATTATTCGTACTTATCCAAGCTGAAGGGCTTATTTGTCTATAATTTAATGTTGAGTCATTATCAAGAGTCAGAAAACTAATTTAAATACTCATAGTAGAAATCATTGACAAAAAACTTTTCAAACATTGTAACAGAGGTCATTGAATTCTTTCTAGAATCAGTCATGATTAAAAATATTTTAAAACTTTTCAATGTCTGGAAAGACTAAGATTTAGCCTTTATTTTAATTTCTTTTCAAGAAATTACCGATGTATTCCCCGTGTCACATTAGTAGGTCATCAACCACGTATTATGAGACGCGTATCTATTACATATGTGCAGTTTTGAAAAATGATTTTATGGTGTCCTTCACACACCACTTTTATTCGCCCTGTTCGCCTATATAAATATATATCTGAATCGTCCATTTATCCTATAGTAATACATCATCGGTCATTTAAAATTTGATAATCAGAGTGTCTTACATGTACATTTCTCTTTGATCTAGATCTTATCCGATAATTTAGACTAAACCACGAGATCATTTCTAATACTTCGACATGGCACGTTAGCCATGATTCCTCGTCTAAGTCAAAGAATAACAACCAATTCTTTCCCTAAAGTGAATATGATTTCTCTGGGTTTGCAAATTTTTAAAGCATTTACTTGGTTCAATTGATACCTGCTTTCGTAGATTTTGGAAAAACATTTAGAGTTCAAAGGTTGTGGACACTCAGTATAAAATAATTTTATTTGACCATCTAATCATAAATCAGAACTAGATGAATTTTATAGATTTTATTATTAAGGTCAATAAATTCACAAAATATGGCAATTTGTGATTGGATAATTTTGTAAAATGTTTTCCACTGTTATTACGAAACCTTTTTTTGAAACATGTATACACAATCTGTATTTTGTGTCCTGTTTCAGATCTAAAGTGACTATGAATTTTTCGAATGCTTGCAAATAAACAGAGAAAAGATATGCTGGTAGCCTTCACCAAGTGTGTGATTTCTAAACCCCTATCACTGTTGGAGTTATCTGAGAATTTTGTTATTTTTACTCCACCATATTGTACATTCTATATATTTAGATCAGGAATCATTGAAATTTGTGTTCTGCATATTTACAGTTTCTCCTAGTTCAAGTTTCAATAGCAACAGAGTCCTTCATTAGACTAAAATGTATTCTTAATTTTTTGTCGGTGTCAGAGTTATCGTTTTAGATTGCAGTCTTACAAAATACACATATGCGAATTCTAATATGCAATGTTCAATTTGTTTTGTTACATGTCAATTTCTTTGCAGGGAGGAGTCTCACAAGTTTTCAGGTTGAATTCCCAAACATTATGATTCTAATAACTATTTTATAGGAAGGAATTCATCATCATTTGAAACTATTAGTGGAATTCATTCATGATATCCCTTTTCCTATATCCCCTCAATTGAATAGAGAAGTTTTGGATATTAGTGGACAAGTATTTTACAACAGGATTTGTTTCTGAATTTAATCACTTGCTGTGATAATTGAAACGCCTAATCATATCATTACTCATATTCATCAAGCAATTTCGGTGGTCCTTGGACATCATGCTACCAGATCATATAGTTCGTATGAATCCAAAATCAACTGTTGTGAGTAATACATGTTTAAGGAATATGCCTGCTTGTGACAATCATTCCTTGTGCGCAGCTTAATTCATTGTAAAGATAATGAAGACCTTATTTTTAACATGATATAACCATGCATGGCATTTTACACATTAAACATTTAACATCTAGTTAACTTAAGCATGAAGAAATTTCTGTTAAATATTATGCCGTTGAACCTAAAATATATAGGAATTGCCTGTGTATGCAATGAGTTAGGAATTTCTTCAATCAGACCTTTTGTGTTCTATCTAAGAGCACTAGCTTTTCCATCAGAATAAATCTAAACAATAAACATAGTTCAAAATTTTATTCCATTGCATTACATGTTATTTAAATCTATTTCATTAATCTCATCTCATCTCTTTCAATCAATACAAACACAAACCAAAACCTAATTAGGGTGGTGTTATTAACTTATTATTCAAAACACATAAAAAGTAAAACAACTAAAACTCCTAAAAGCTTAAACCGATTGGTCAAACACGCATAAACCAGAGTTTACAACACTGAAACCCCCATCTACTACAAGGTCATATCCACTAACATACTTAGATTCATCACTCCCCAAATAAAGAGCAGCTTCAGCCACATCCTGAGGCTTAAACAGAACCCCTTTAAGATTTGAGTAAAGCGCAGAAAATCCCTCATCATCAATGTTAAGGTGAGTTCTACTCAAGGGGGTAGGAACCGCATAAGGAGAGACACAGTTCACTCGTATACCAAACGGTCCAAGTTCCACAGCAGTGTTTCGCACCAGTCCCACCACCCCATGCTTTGAACTCGTGTAACCATGCGGAGCAGCCCCACCAACGCGTCCACCCACACTAGATGTTGCAATAATGCTGCCACGTCGACAAGGAATCATCACCCTCGCCGCGTGCTTCATTCCCAAGAACACACCCACTAAGTTAATGTTTATCACTTTCTCGAAATCAGACTTGTCATTTTGCACTATGCTTGGGTTCCACGCACCCACTATTCCTGCATTGTTGTGCATGATGTCTAGTTTACCATACCTGCAGACCATAAGTCATTAGATGAGAATTGTGAATGATACACGGCCAATAGTAATACATCTAGTAATAATTAAATTTATTGAACATGAAGATAATTTAAATAGGTAGTCAAATATTAGTACAATGCTAGCTGATCAACGTCTATACAAATTTTGTACTATACCACTCTAATTCAATTTTATAAAATTAATTTTAGGATAAAATTTACTCTCTACCTACATACACGCAATAGAAAAGAATTTTTAAAAATACTTGTTCTCTTAACTTTTTAAAGCTATTTGGCTTGTGTTTATTGGGATCTAGAATTATTCTGTGATAAATTCATTCTCGAAAACTTTTCTTATATTTTAATTTTAATATTTACCATTTTATTATTTTTTATAATTTTTGTTTTAAAATTTTCATTTACATTTTTTTTATGTTTTTAAAATATTAATTTGAATGTATTCAAATTTTAAACTAACATTTTAAATTCCTTACCAAGATAAAATATATATATATATATATATATATATATACAAAATTCAACCTGTTATTCAAATATACCAAGATAATCTATGAGACATGCTTACAGAAAGATCGAGTTACCTAGAAACGGTAGTGTTGACGGCACGTTGAATGTGTTGCTCGTTAGTGACATCGCAGTGAACGTAAGAAGCAGAAGATGAGTCAATGTCTTTGCAAACAGAATGGCCTAACTCGTCTTGGATATCAGCGATCACCACTTTGGCTCCATGCTTGCAGAATAGTCTTGCGGTACACTCTCCTATTCCACTTGCACCTCCGGTTATCAACGCTACCTTCCCTTCTAGCCTGCTTAACCAATAATTGTTTATTATAAAACAAATGTTTCTTTAGTTTATATCTTTTCGGTAATGTGCAAGATCCATGCATTTTTATAGATTTAGTTATTGTACATACCGAGCTGGGTTGAAATTCGGCACTGTCTCATAGGACGAGCTCTTCCGAGTTCCAAGGGTAGTCTTATCAGGGTTTGAGATGTGACAACTTGACGTGACGTTTTTTCTCCCGGTAATTATGATTATCGGGACTTGTGGAGCTCCCTTTAGCCTTACGTGTGTGTCTCGAGTCCAACATATTGAGTATCCCGAGATTCTGGGATTTCCCTTCAACTACCAACTGTCAGGGCAAGGGTATAAATACCCTTGAGAGGTCAACGAAGAAGACTAAGTCATCTTTTACTCTAATCTTTTCGCTTGAGCCTCTCTCTAAACACCTTTTTAACTTAAGCTTCGGAGTGTCTTTTGCAGGTACCTCCCCTTCTTTGTTGTGAATGTGTCCTACTTGATCGGACTCGGCCGAGAAAGAGTGCGTTCTCGCATGCGCAAGTGGGAAAGCTCGGCAGGACCCAGAATTCGGCGGAACAGTTACTTTTAGATTTAGTTATTTTTTGCGGGAGAGTGTATTTAATTTGAGTGTTTCTTATTTTGGTTGAAATAGAAATGAAAATGTTTTCATTAAAAAAAATTTAAAATTGCATAAAAAACGAAATACTTAACTCTGAATTTGTAGTTTTCAAAAAATAAAAATAGAAAACAATCACTCAAACTAACTCGTTAATGACATCTGGTTTAAAGTAGAAAAATAAACATATATTTTCTTTCTTTTCAAAACTGAAATGTATGAATGGTAAAGAACTTTTCTATATTCTCAATGGAACAATATTTTGGTTTGGGTATGGTTTTACCTTCTGGCAACAGCAGTGGAGACCAATGGAACGCTTCCCATGAGTGTGTTCTGGTGAAGGTTGATGGATACGAAGGCATATAAGGCCCAGAACTGGGACAATAATTGACGTGGAACGAATGCCTATCATTTCATCTTCAATTTGCAGCATGTGTTATATGTCATATGTCTTAAGTGTATAAAGTCAAGATGAACAGCAGGGGATGGAATTTGGGTCACAGATTTCACTGATAATGGATAAGAAAAAGAATTACTTAATTAATTATATGATATAGTATCACATTACATGTTTACTTTCGTACTTAATTATATGATATAGTATTACATTACATATTTTTTATAGGTTGAGACAGAAAATTTTCAATTAATCTTTATTTATTTATTTAATTATATTAGTGTATGTTTTTTTAAGAATTATTATCCATATTTATATGAAATTTTAATAACTAAAATTTATTTTTATTTACTTATATTTAACGTATGTGGTTATCTTAAATTTTATTTGGAGAGTAGATTAACATGCTAAACTTTATATGTATGAAATGGATTGATATAAGAATAAATTATTTTAAAGATTGATTATTGTTAATAAATATATTGGACTAGATTAACATAAGAATAAGTTATTTTGAAGTTGTTAATAAATATATTGAACATGTGCAAATATTATCTATTATTTAATATATGACGTATTATTGTGATTGTTATTTTGTTAAATTTTACTTTGAGAAATAGATTATTTTTGAAGTCTTTAGAAAATTAATATATTTTATTAACAAAAAAAAACGATGATGTAATCGGGTTATTAATAATGGAATTAAAATATTTAGAATTTTTAGGATATATTAGAACAGAGTGTTACACACTCAGGTGCTTCCATTTTGATTGGTCTACATAGATTGATTAAGGTGTATTATTCGTAGAAAATAAATGTTAATGTAATAAAGAAATTAAAAATAAATTTAGAAATATCATAAATAAAATTTAGAAATATTAGAAATATTTAGAAATTATTTCATATTGTAAAAGAAAAGAAAACTAGTGTAGTAAGGATGAAATTTTTTTGATCCACTAATTATTTTTCCTACAATATCAAAATATTTCATCAATTAAAATAATTTTTAAATATTTCTAAATTTTATTTTTAACATTTTTAAATTTATTTCAATTTTTTTTACGTCCACCCTAAAAAAATCAAGTGATGCCATAGACCAATCAAAATGAAACAAAACTTGAAAAAGCAACCCACCTAATATGAACGGTATTTTACTGATTTACACCAAATTAAAAGCTGTAAATACGACTCCACCGACACCCAATTTCAAATGTTATAACGTTTAACATTATGCCGCTACAAATTATTGCTTCAACCAAAACAAATATATACAAAACAAAAATGAACCCATAATAATAATGTGCTAGCTTCATCACCATAACAATTTCCACCAATTCGAACCCACAATAAACCATCTCGGTTAATATATATATATATATATATATATATATATATATATATATATATATATAAGTTGGAAATATTATCTCAAATGAAAGGTTGGAAACAATTCTTATAACATAAAGCAATTTTTAGAATTAAATTAAGCTCAGATTCAAAATTAAGATCTAGTAAGCTAGTAACGAAAATTGAGTCTTGAAAAATGTTTTTCACGTGTTTAGTTAAGATATGAATCTCTCTTAAAAGAGGTGTAGACATTTAATATTATCATACTTTATCTTGGTTCTTGATTAAAGTGTTATCTTTGGCTCTTATCCAAAAGTGAGGTTTGTGAAGATAAAAATAGGCTCTTTGTTTAGAATATGAATCTTCAAATCTTATATACGTCGAATGAGTATGTTACGCAACTAATCAGCCTGTTAACATATAAAATGTACATGTTTGTATTTTTTTCATTATTTTTTTTATATTTTACATATAATTGTCTAATTATCTATATTAAAATTGTATACTAAATATTTATCATGTCCAATGAAGATAAAAGTTATAAAAGATACCATTTAGAATGACAAGAATGTCAATGTAGGACCCTATTTCACTTCTTAGCAAAGAGATAGGACATTGCTAAAGACAGTTTAGCATTAATAATAGCACCAAGTCAACAACAGTACTTTTCTTTCATACAAATATGCCATGCACACATTATAGAACCCGTTGGTCCATTCTCATGTGTGTTTCTCTCACATATATCAGACTCAGAGTAGCCAAAACTTGGAATTTTTACTTTTAATCACACCAAGGATATTTGACTTTCATTAGATGAAACCAATCCTGTCATACATTGTTTTAGCTTTGATAATTGTCTGGTTTCTACAGCAAAATTCAGCTCAGTAAAAGGGAAACCATATTTTTCGTAATAATGTATTAATTTTACTTCGCTAACGACTGCAATACGCCGTCAATGAACTAACTCATTCACAGAAAATATATAGAATATATATGTATTTCTCTCTCTTCACATTTTATATACATTCGTATCTCTTTCTTTATATTTTATAACTCATATTTTATAACTAATTATTTGATTATCTGCGTATTACAGTTTTCTAACCAATCATTTACATAATGCATATGATAGATAGAGAGATCAAGCATTATTCGTACTTATCCAAGCTGAAGGGCTTATTTGTCTATAATTTAGCATTTACGAGGTTCAATTGATAACTGCTTTCGTAGATTTTGGAAAAACATTTAGAGTTTAAAGGTTATGGACTCTCAGTATAAAATAATTTTATATGACCATCTAATCATAAATCAGAACTACATGATTTTTATAGATTTTCTTATTGAGGTCAATATATGATAATTTGTGATTGGATAATTTTGTAAAATGTTAAGAAACCTTTTTCTGAAACATGTATACACAATCTGTATTTTGTGTCCTGTTTCAGAGCTAAAGTGACTATGAATTTTTCGAATGCTTGCAAATAAACAGAGAAAAGATATGCTGGTAGCCTTCACCAAGTGTGTGATTTCTAACCTCTGTTGGAGTTATTTGAGAATTTTGTTATTTTTACTCCACCATATTCAGTGTACATTCTATATATTTAGATCAGGAATCATTGAAATGTGTGTTCTGCATATTTACAGTTTCTCCTAGTTCAAGTTTCAACAGCAACAAAGTCCTTCATTTGACTAAAATGTATTCTTAATTTTTTGTCGGTGTCAGAGTTATCGTTTTAGATTGTATTGAGACTGGTTGAAGATTTTGTGGAAGTTTATAAAGTTGTTTTAGTTTGAATATCTCAAGTTATTTTACTGAATATGTTATTAATTGTTAATAAGTTATCTATTCCCTAATTTATCGTTAAATTAGTAGTTATGGATGCTAGAATCATGAGATATGATCTTTTCATTAGCTATTTTTAGATGTATTTAAAATCAGATTTGCATTCAAATAAAATTATCATGCAGAATTATTTCTCTATCACCTAAACTCTATTTTCTTCCCAGTTTACTATTTCCTTCATTTCTTGAAACCTACAGTTGGCATCAGAGCTTTCTTCTTGAGGGACCTGTGTATTTTAAGTTTTCATGAATTCTGAAATAAGTTTTTCCCAAGCTATACTCTCAATTTTTGATGGAAAACTATGACCTCTGGACAATGAGAATGAAATCTTACTTAGAGGCATTTGATCTCTAGGAAGCTGTGGAAGAGGATTACGCAGTACTTCTGTTGCCAAATAATCCTACCATGACCAGATTAAAAGTCGCAAAGAGAGAAAAACAAGAAAGGCAAAGGCAAAGGCAAATGTGTGTCTATTTGCTGGTGTTTCTCAAATCATTTTTACAAGAATCATGACTCTCTAATCAGCCAAAACAATGTGAGATTACTTGAAGAAGGAATATGCTATAGACGAAAGAATACGGAGTATGAAAGTTCTTAATTTAATGATGTAATTTGAGTTACAAAAGATATGAAAGAGTATGACACGATCAAGGAATACTCAGATAAATTACTGGGTATTGCCAACAAGATAAGATTACTGGGTAGTGACTTTGGTGACTCTAGAATTGTTGAAAAATTTTTGGTTACAGTGCTTGAGAGATATGAAGCATCTATAGCCTCATTGGAGAACACAAAAGATTTGTCAATGATCTCTTTGGCAGAAGTGCTACATGTCTCACAAGCACAAGAGCATCAAAAGTTGATGAGAGAAGACCATGCTATTGAAGATGCACTTCTAACCCAGTATAGTAAGAATACAACAAACAACCAAAACAAAGGAAAAAGTAAAAGAAAAAAGTATCCACCTTGCCAACATTGTGGAAAAATGGGTCACCCACCGTTTAGATGTTGGAAAAGACCAAATGCGAAGTGCAGTAAGTGCAACCAATTTGGACACGAAGCTATAATTTGCGAAGAAAATGTCCAGCAAGTTGCAGCTAATGCAGAAAATGCACAAGAGGAGGATGAAGATTAACTCTTTGTTGCTACTTGTTTCTCCAACAACAGTTCAAGTGAATCTTGGTTGATAGATAGTGGTTGCACCAACCACATGACCTATGATAGAGAATTGTTCAAGCATCTAGACAACACTGAAGTCAAATGGGTCAGAATCGGAAATGGTGAACAAATTCCCGTAAATGGCAAAGGATCAGTAGCTATAACAAGCTACACAAGTACAAAGCCCCTCTCTAATGTGTTATATGTACCTGAAATTAATCAAAACTTGATTAGTGTTGGACAGTTACTTGAGAAAGGGTTCAAAATTATCTTTGAAGATAAAATTTGCACAATCAAAGATCCAACAGGCCTTGAAATGTTCAAGGTAAAAATGAGGAGCAAGAGTTTTTCACTTGATCCATTGAAGTTGGAGCATGCTGCATTTCCAGTTACAACAAGCTTAGTTGATATTTGACACAAAAGGTTAGGTCATTTTCATCATTCCAGAATGAATTACATGCTAAAAAATCAACTAGTTTGTGGAGTTTCTTCCTGGACAGATAAGTTGGCTGAATGTGAAGCTTGTAAATTTGGGAAGCAAATAAGGAAACCATTTCCTGAAAGCAGTTGGAGGGCAAGTAAAAAATTACAGCTTGTTCATACTGATGTTGTTGGACCACAAAGAACTCCATCACTAAAAGGAAGTCTTTATTATATTATTTTTTTTATTGATGATCTAATGAGAATGTGTTAGATTTATTTTCTTAAATACAAATCAGAAGTAACTACAGTGTTATGGAAATTCATAGCTTATGTTGAAAATCAAAACAAACATTGTATTCAAATTGTGCGGTTAGACAATGGAAAAGAATATGTATCGAGTCAATTTCAACAATTTTGTGATGAAGTTGGAATCGAGCATCAATTGACAGCGCCTTACACTCTTCAATAAAATGGAATGAGTGAAAGGAAAAATAGATCAATCATGGAGATGTCCAGGTGTATGCTTCATCAAAAGAAATCACCAAAGAAGTTTGGGCTGAAGCTGCAAATATAGTTGTGTTTATCCATAACAGAATTCCTATAAGAGTTGTACAAAACCAAACTCCTTTTGAAGCATGGTTTGGTTTTAAATCTTTTCTGGATTTTTTAAAATACTTGGCTGCTTGTGCTACTAATGTACCTCAAGTCAGACGTGATAAGCTCAACAAAAGAGCTGAACCTGGTGTGTTTATTGGCTACAACACTATTTCTAAAGCTTATAAGATTTTTTAGCCTCAAACGAAAAAAATCCTCATAAGGAGAGATATTCACTTCATGGAGGACAAAAATGGTGCTGGAGTGACTCAAAGAATAATCAAAATGTTGTATTAGAGCTTGGAGATACGGTAGATATCCACTTGTTCGGGGCACAAAGTTGTTGTCTGACATCTATCAAAGAAACAATGTAGTAGTATGCAACATAGCTGTGTGTCAACCAACCAGTTTTAAAGAAGCCGCTGTTGAGGAAAAATGGTTAGTTGTTGTATATTCACCAAGTCTTTTTCACATAGTAGGTTTGAATTTCTGAGGAAGAAGCTAAGAGTTTGCCGCCTCCAAGGCAAGGAGGAGTGTTGAGAATGTGTCTTTGGATGTTGTAGATTTTGTGGAAGTTTTTAAAGTTGTTTTAGTTGGAACAAGTCAAGTTATTTTATTATTAGTTGATAGTGAGTTATCTATTCCCTAATTCTTAGCTAAGCTAGTAGTTATGGATGCTAGAATCATGGGACATGATCTTTTCATTAGTTATTTCTAGATGTATTTAAAATCATATTTACATTTAAATAAAATTATCGTGCAGAATTGTTTCTCTATCACCTAAATTCTATTTTCTTCCTAACCGAAGCAATGTACCTTTTTGATGTGGCCCATTTCGTATCCGAGAAATCCATGAATGAACAAGATTTAATTTTACTTCCCCATTTAACTACTCTAGGTTGGGTGTAGGTCCTGGCAGGAAGTTATAGACATCTTTTCATATTTTGTGTCTAGAGTACTTCACTTAATTTCCTATGCAGAATTGGATTTTGGGGTGAAACATTGCAGTCTTACAAACTACACATGTGCCAATTATAATATGCAATGTTCAATTTATTTGGTTACATGTCAATTTCTTTACAGGGAGGAGTCTCACAAGACATCATTCAAGTCTACGAGGAGCTTGACAAAGAAATGTCTTTGGTCCAAACATTTAGAAGAGGTAAACCTGAATCTAATTCTAATTGTTATTTTATAGGAAGGAATAGATCATCATTTGAAACTATCAGTGGAATTCATTCATGATATCCCTTTTCCTATATCCCCTCAATTGAATAGAGGAGTTTTGGATATTAGTGGACAAGTATTTTACAACAGGATTTGTTTCTGAATTTAATCACTTGCTCTGATAGTTGAAACGCCTGTTGATATCATTACTCATATCCATCAAGCAATTTCGGTGGTCCTTGAACATCATGCTACCAGATCATACAGTTCGTGTGAATCCAAAATCAACTGTTGTGAGTGATACATGTTTAAGGAATATGCCTGCTTGTGACAATCATTCCTTGTGCGCAGCTTAATTCATTGTAAATATAATGAAGACCTTATTTTTAACATGCATGGCATTTTACACATGAAACATTTAACATTACTTTTGCTAGTTAGCTTAAGCATGAAGAAATTTCTGTTAAATATTATGCCATAGAACCTAAAATATATAGGAATTGCCTGTGTATGCAATGAGTTAGGAATTTCTTCAATCAGACCTTTTCTATTCTATATAAGAGCAATAGCTTTTCCATCAGAATAAATCTAAACAATAAACATAGCTCAAAATTTTATTCCATTGCATTACATGTTATTTAAATCTATTTCATTAATCTCATCTCATCTCTTTCAATCAATACAAACACAACCCAAACCTAATTAGGGTGGTGTTGTTAACTTATTATTCAAAACACAAAATGTAAAACAACTAAAACTCCTAAAGGCTTAAACCGATTGATCAAACACGCATAAACCAGAGTTTACAACACTGAAACCCCCGTCTACTACAAGGTCATGTCCACTAACATACTTAGATTCATCACTCCCCAAATAAAGAGCAGCTTCAGCCACATCCTGAGGCTTAAACAGAACCCCTTTAAGATTTGAGTAAAGCGCAGAAAATCCCTCATCATCAATGTTAAGGTGAGTTCTACTCAAGGGGGTAGGAACCGCATAAGGAGAGACACAGTTCACTCGTATACCAAACGGTCCAAGTTCCACAGCAGTGTTTCGCACCAGTCCCACCACCCCATGCTTTGAACTCGTGTAACCATGCGGAGCAGCCCCACCAACGCGTCCACCCACACTAGATGTTGCAATAATGCTGCCACGTCGACTAGGGATCATCACCCTCGCCGCGTGCTTCATTCCCAAGAACACACCCACTAAGTTAACGGCTATCACTTTCTCGAAATCAGACTTCTCACATTGCAGTATGCTTGGGTTCCACACACCCACTATTCCTGCATTGTTGTGCATGATGTCTAGTTTACCATACCTGCAGACCATAAGTCATTAGATGAGAATTGTGAATGATACACAGCCAATAGTAATACATCCAGTAATAATTAAATTTATTGAGTATGAAAATTATTTAAATAAATATTCCAAATATTAGTTTGATAATCAATTGTAGATTATAAGTCTAACTCAATTTTACAAAACTGATTTTTAAGATAAAATTTACTTCCATACATGCAATGAAAGGAATTTTCATAAATACTCTTGTCCTCTTAGCTTTTTTAACAACTATTTGGCATTGGGTTAATCTTCCTTAGATCTTAATTTTAATATTCACCATTTTATTATTTTTTATAATTTTTGTTTTAAAATTTTCATTTACATTTTTTTTATGTTTCTAAAATATTAATTTGAATGTATTCAAATTTTAAACTAACATTTTAAATTCCTTACCAAGATAAAAAAAAAATATATACAAAATTCAACCTGTTATTCAAAATTTAGCAAGATAATCTATGAGACAGATCGAGTTACCTAGAAACGGTAGTGTTGACGGCACGTTGAATGTGTTGCTCGTTAGTGACATCGCAGTGAACGTAAGAAGCAGAAGATGAGTCAATGTCTTTGCAAACAGAATGGCCTAACTCGTCTTGGATATCAGCGATCACCACTTTGGCTCCATGCTTGCAGAATAGTCTTGCGGTACACTCTCCTATTCCACTTGCACCTCCGGTTATCAACGCTACCTTCCCTTCTAGCCTGCTTAACCAATAATTGTTTATTATAAAACAAATGTTTCTTTAGTTTATATCTTTTCGGTAATGTGCAAGATCCATGCATTTTTATAGATTTAGTTATTTTTAGATTTAATTATTTTTTGCGGGAGAGTGTATTTATTTTGGTTGAAATAGAAATGAAAATGTTTCCATTAAAATAATTAAAAATTGCATAAAAAACGAAATACTTAACTCTGAATTTGTAGTTTTTAAAAAATAAAAATAAAAATAAAAATAGAAAACAATCACTCAAACTAACTCGTTAATGACATCTGGTTAAAAGTAGAAAAATAAACATATATTTTCTTTCTTTCTAAAACTAAAAATCAATGAATGGTAAAGAATTTTTCTATATTCTCAATGGAACAATTTTGTGGTTTGTGTTTGGTCTTACCTTCTGGCAACAGCTGTGGAGACCAATGAAACACTTCCCATGAGTATGTTCTGGTGAAGGTTGATGGATTCGAAGGCATATAAGGCACAGAACTGGGACAATAATTGCTTGATTGATTTTGGGTGATGTGGAACGAACGCCTATGATTTCATGTTCAATTTGCAGCATGTGTTACATGTTATATGGATAGTAGTGGATGGAATTTGGGCCACAGATTTCACTGATAATGGATAAGGAAAAACTGGTGTACTTAACTGTGTTTCTTACAGAACGGGTCCCCGTCCATTTTCATTTCAATACCTCTCAATTAGATTTTTCCTTGCACCTATTTCTTGCGGATAAGATTAAGTTCATCTTCTTTGTATTTAGAGTTGGAAAATGTCATTCTAAACTGAGAATGCATATTAACTTGAACTTAGAATCGTTTAACTTTAGTTTTCCCTTGTATACAAACCCAAAATTAAATACCAATGAAACTTCTTGGTACACAGCTGGAATACGGGTTAACTAAATCTCACCAGTGTCATAAGTATTGATTAAGTTCACTTAGATTTTTGTTCTTTTTAGTAATGATTAAGTTCACTTAGATTTTTGTTCTTTTTAATTTATGCTTTTTATTGGTAGATTTTGGCCTTTATATTTTTTAAGAAAGAGCAGGTGATTTATAAAGTTCATTAGATGTTATTTGACTATTGTGTGTAATTTATACACGACTAGCCAACATTTTCATTATAGACTCTGATGCTATGTAAAAATTTAGGTTGGGCCTAACTCAATCTCACAAAACCGGTTTGTGAAGTGAGGTTTGCCCCCCACTTATATATATGCAACATGTCCATCACTAGATGACGTGGGACTTCATATCCCTCCAGTATTGGACTTTCAACAATTAGATGTTAAAATATATTATTTTGATGTTTTGAATACTTTTTGTTGTTAAAAACATTAATTTCACATCAATATCTTTAATAATTTAAATTTTTAAAAATTTAATATAACATAATAACAATTTTTAATCAAAATTATGTATGTTAAAAAACAACAAAATAGTATTATAGAAATAAAAACGTAAATTTATGAAGTTCTTTTATTATCAGACAACTCTAAACTGGAAAAAGATGAATTTTATCTTATTGGCAAAGAAATACCTCAAAGGAAAAAACTAATTGACATCCAATTTTGAGGTGTATTGAAATTTTCTAAACGATTAAAAATCAATTTAACCTAAAATATTTGAGCAGTGGAAAGCCGTCCATCAAGGATATAAAAATCTGTTTATGACCACAATTTCAACCCTAACATGAAAGTTATTCAAAGTAATTCGTGGTTGCAATTGTAATCATCAATGCATTGATGCATTTAGTTACAGTTTTTCAGAATATCAAGAAATACGATGAAATTGCAACTGGAACCGCATTAAAACCTTGATGGCTTCAAAGAGACTAAGATATGAATGATACTTTGTGCAAGGTGAGACGTGCGTGGTTTCGGAGGATCGATGTTCAGCAGATTCAAGTGCAACAACTTATCCTTCAAAACCTCCATTCCCACACAAAAATTCGTTAACAATTCACCAAATCCCAATCTCATAGCCTTCTCAACTATTCTTTTTCTGCTCTTCACCACACCCAAATTGCTGAGGGCTACAAATAATCATCTTTCAATGTTGTCATTTGTCAAAGAAGTTGTTGGTTGACTTCTAGTCATACTTAGGAATGTTCTTGTAATAGAGTTATAATCTCAATTTAAATACTATTTTTTCCTATTCAGGCGTTATAATTTACTAATTCATTGTGCACGAACGATGAGATTCCAAAAATAATCCTTTTATATTGAATACTGGTCTTGTACTTGAGTCCCAATGGTTTGAATCAATAGTATATGAATTATTGAATGTAAATTTGGAGGTAAGAACATCTTATAGAGTAATGAGACTTCCTAAAGGTAAATAATTTCTTTTTTTAGTTTGGCCATTTGGTTTGATTAAATGAATTCCGTGTTTTCTGTTCTCATATCGAAGGGTTAGTCCAATAAAATTTATGTTTTAGGTTTATCAATAAAAAAAAATATTTTTTTAATGTAAATGGCCTCTAAGATATTCTTATACTTGACAAAAAGTCTTAAAAATTATAATATATAATTTTAACATTTAAAGTTAATTTAATTTCTTAAAATTTGCTTTGAGCCACACTGTTGGGTCGGCCCTTTTATCTCGTTTAGTCCAAGGCATCCCAAGTCAGAATAATGAATTGTACGAATTTGTCATTTTTCTTTCCTTATACTTTTAAGACGTTTGATAGTGTTATATATATATATATATATATATATATATATATATATATATATCATTTAGTCAACTAGTTAATTTATTTTAAATATATGTATATTTTTCTTTATTCATATTTTTTTTATTTCGATTATCTAATAAATATTTTTTCATATACTAGTAGTTTATATTTATATTGAGATGTGGATGAAGGCATATAAAACAAATTTCATAGCCATATTTTAGTATAGAAATGCCTAACGGCTAGCTTAGAGTGAGGCACATATCACCCTTTATTGCTTCTTTCTTCACATGTAATAAGTTTCTGAACACAGCCGCGAAGCCGAAACAAGCCGGATTACAAACACTACTCACACTACAGACACCAACAATTAATAATTCTTTATAGAAATACATAATTTTTACTCAGACCGCGACCAAACAGAAAATCCTACATTTACATTAGTGTACCCTCCATCTAACACAAGATTGTGACCAGTAACATACTTAGACTCATCACCTGCCAAGTAAAGAAAAGCTTCAGCCACATCGTTAGGCACAAGATGAGTCCCTTTTAGTTTAGAATAAATATCACGAATACTGTTTTCATCAATATTGTAATATTTCTCAGTCAAAGGTGTGGCAACTAGATAAGGGGACACACTATTTACCCGAATGCCAAATTGTCCAAGCTCCACCGCACTGTTTTTGGTGAGTCCCACAAGTGCGTGTTTTGAACTTGTGTAAGCATGTGTAGCTCCCCCACCAATGCATCCAGCAACACTAGCTGTGTTTATTATGCAACCCCTTTTAGAAGGGATCATGACCCTTGCAGCGTGTTTTGTTCCAAGGAAAGGACCTACCAAGTTCACACTTATCACTCTCTCAAAATCAGACTTGTCGTTATCGAGTATACTTGTTTTGAGATCATCAATTATGCCAGCGTTATTCAACATGATATCTAGTTTGCCATACTTGGAAACCGTAGTGTTCACCGCGTTTTCAATGTCCTCTTCCTTTGTAACGTCGCAATGGATGTAGGAGGCGGATTCCAAGTCTTTGGTAACAGAAAGTCCCGACTCGTCTTGAATATCAACAACCACAACGTGTGCACCATGCTTAGAAAAGAGTCTTGCAGTGGCCGCACCTAGACCGCTAGCACCACCAGTGATAATCGCCACTCTCCCCTCAAGCCTGCATGCCATGTCCGTTATGTTATGATAAAAGTTAAAACGAGGCCTATATTATCAACTTTAGTGTATACAAAGAAGAAAACTCTACACATTAAATCTATATAATAAGCGTGTTCAAATTTTAGGTAGTGTACATAAATACTGTGTATTTTTATTATTAAGTTTTAAATATAGTTTTTGTGAATTCTTTTATAAAAGTTTCTTGTTATATTCTTTGGTATTTCTATAGACTAGATCCCATGATCTTTTATTGAATTTTTTTTATTAAAATTGTTTGTATTCTTCTTGCTCTTTTATTTTATTTTCTTTATTTCATGAAATTTTATATTATTATATATCACCATTCTCTTATTTTTCCCAAGAAAAAAAAGGAAAACAATTTATTTTACGCATTTCTAATTTTTTGTGTAATTTTTCCGTTTCTCACCCGCTTCATTTTGATGAATTATTATAGAATTTGCAACGGTCACACTAAAATTAACTAAATATTATCCACCGACTTCTATCATGCCAGCACTTAAAAATTCAACCATTCTATATGCTATTTCGCATACCAATGACACAAGAAGGATACGCGCTTCGCATAAGTAAGGAGGATTATTATATAGACTTTCTATTGCATACGTAAAGAGGCTTGTTTTTTTATTTGAATCCATCACCAAGATGTTTAGAAAATTCGAAATTATATAAAACTTATATATTAATTAATTATTGGATAAAGAACAACACAGTAGGAGAGAAGTATGACCGCATAAACACGAGTGAGCTTCTTAGCACAATAAAGAAAAGACACACACACAAGGAGAGAAGTTAAACTTGCTTACCTTCTAACAGGGGCAGGGGCTGAGACCGCAGAAACACTTGCCATGAGTAACAAAGAAAAGATGTGTGGGAGTGTTAAACTAAAATGCTTAGTTATTTGATGGTAAAGAAGGTGGCTATAGCTGAAGTTTGTCTAGGCCTTTTATAGAGTTACCTTCGATAACGTTCAGACCTACCTGTGCGAGATTGAGTGGAATATTATTAGGCAGACGTGATAAGTATATCATAATTAGTTATTGTTCTCACGAGGATATCACAACAAATTGCGTTCAAAGTGTAATGTAACAATTAGTTATTGATTCCGCGAGGATAATTAGAATAAATTTTGTTCAAAGTGTAATGTAATTGTGTTCAAGTGTAATGTGAGTTGATTTTAGATTTGTTATTAAAGTAATCAAATTATAAAGTTGTAATTAAAATAAATTTACAAAAATGACTGAGATTTTGATTTTATTACTACGTAATTCTTATTCTTGCACTTGTCTATCTCAAGATTAAATATGTCTCCTAATGTTGACCTGATTAATCAATGTTTTAAAATCAAAATAAGTAAATTAGAGTTTAAGTTTGGTGAATCCTAGATATATAATTATAAGGCTATGATTTCACATAATATGCTATCCTTATCTTTAAGATATAACTAAGTGATAGATTAGTTTCCAGCAACACCTAAATTTTTTTTTCTCACAAAGTTCCTTTAAGATTATATTTAATTTGAGAAAAGAATAGATAAAAACACTTGCAATCATATTAATTGAATAATATCGAGATTTTTATTAAGATAAAACACTAGACATCATTCTTTCAATCAAATAGAGATTTAGTTCATAATGAGTAAAGAATTTATGATAAAAGAATTACACAAGAGAGAAGAATACATAAAAGATAGGCTTCCACAATGGGATCAACGATCAATGTTTTCTAACTTCTCTCTATAGGTTCTGTTTCCACCCTTTGTCCTCTCTCTGTATATATCTTTATTTTCAATCACCAAATGCATGAATGAAAATTTCTTTAGACTTTTCTTTTTATAATACGTGATTTTTGGCCTAAAATGACCTTGTCTCACATAGTTATACAGTATCTTGCACTAGGATAACAGAGAGTAAGACATCTTAATTGGAAACATATTTTGCACGAGATATATAATGTTTCGCACGAGAGATATATAATGTCTTGCATGAGATGAAGTGACAGAATTTTATTGATTTCTTTCGAGGGTCATCTTGCGTGAGATGAATAATGTCTTGCGCAAAGATGAAATAACAAAATCTTTTTATTGTCTTTAGAGTCTTACTCCACACGAAAGAGACTGCTATCTCGCTTAAAATACACTTGACTTCAATTTACTCTACTTAAGCACATGCATCAAATTACCTTAGAATAATAATATTATAATCCTCTCAAAATAATTTAATTTCTAGATAATTTATCCTAATTTAAATAACATTATAATCGGCTAAAAATAATTTAATCTATATCTAATACATCCTAATTCAAAGAAAACTTCTGCTTTTAAAAAAAATACATGCACTAATAACTCTAAAAGGAGAGTTCCTGACATTCATGAAATCATTTCCGAATTCTCTACTGTTAATTATCGGTCGTGGTTGTTCGTTTTTGGCATGCAAGAAGAGGAACCACTGGTGATCATTGTCCCAATGTGTGTATGTTTTTCGTTTTTGGCAAGCAAGAAGAGGAATCACTGATGATCGTTGTTCCAATGTGTGTATGTTGGTGGGCTGTATTCCCATAAATTTCGTGATTTTGTCTAATCTATTGAAAAAATAAGATCAAACAATCCAACTAAAAAATTTGATGTACTTTAGAATGGTTAATTATATCTATTATTATAATAATATTTTTTTATTAAATTCTTTAATTTCATTTTTATCTTGAACAAGTTAGAGAACCCGATTAAAAAAAATGCAATTAAAAATGACTATAGATTCCCACAAGAAGATGATAAATAGATGTGACTCATATGTAGTACAATTTGTCCTTTTGTATAAATAGGGTGCAGATGACATGTTACAGGTGCCCTACATATTGTACCTTAGTGCATCTTCATCAGTTACATTATTAACGCGTCACTGAATTAAACATATTATAATGAAATTAATTTAAATATAAAATAAATTATATCAAAAATATTATATTAAATATACTTAAGATTATAATGAAATTAATAATAATTTTTAATAATATTTATTTCGTATCAATTGTTAAAAATAAAAATGTGAAAAAAATTATGAAAATAGTTATAAATTATTATATTTATAAGGGTTAGTTTAGCATGAGAAGTGAAATAAAATAAAATAAAAATATTTAATTTCAAGCAGAATAATAAAAATATCATCACCATTGAAATTTTTAAAATTCTCTGATTTGTTCTTTTATGTCTTCTCTATTAAAGGAAATCGTAATGTACACCACTTTTTATAAATAAGTTATGTTTTATAAATAAATTATGCAAATGAGTCTATTTTAAGATATTATATGGAACGATCTATTTTTAGTAAGTGGGACCTGTACTTTAAGAGATTGTCCACGCGGGTTATCATTACATATGGAATATATATATGAAATCAGTTCTGAATTGCATAGCACTGTCCCCATTTTTTGTTGGTAGAAAATATTTTTTTGAAATTGTTTAGATAATAAAATAATTATACAAGATTAGTCTTACAAAGCCACGTTAAGAAATCAATTATGAACGAAAATATTTTTTTATCTAAATATTTTTTTAACTTGTTAATTAAAAAAATATATATTCTCTCTCGACTGATTTTGCCAAGAACAAGTCAAGAAAATGTTTAGACAAAATAAAATAATTATGTAAAATGGATTTTACACAGAAATATTTGGAAATATTTCTTTCATAAGTGATTTCACAAAAAAAAATATTTTTCCCAAAATAATGAGTGGTGTTACTTAATTTACAACTGATTTCATAAAAAAAAAAAAAAAAAATTCTCTAGAAGAGAGGGTTCGAACAAATAATATATATTTAGTGAAACAAACCACTTGGTTATTATTTCCACAATTCTTCTGCTTCATTTTTACAGTTACTGATTATAAGAAGAAGCTAACTCAAAGAAATGAGAAAGATAGAAAGAGCTTCTTTTTTTTTTTTTTTTCTTCTTTTTCACGAATTGCACGAAAACGGACTTGGCTTTCTTTAAAGTGTTAGCATAATTATTGATAAAAGTGTTATGCTTTACTAAAGTATTAGCATAATTATTGATAAAATGATTATATATCTTGATATAAACATTTACCCCTATTTGATAAATATAAGGTAATTTAGATATTATTTCACTTTTTAAGTAAAGTTTTGTTCATGAAAGATTTACACATTTATATTATACAAATTTATAATTTAAATGTCAAATAAATAAATATATTACAATTATAATTGAAATAAGATTATATTATATATATATATATATATATATATATATATTAATCTAGATGCCTAATCAGGTGCATATTGTTTATAAGTTTTTTTTTTCATATATCATAAGTTTCTTTCCATTTTTCTAAGCAGAGGTGACAAAGATAATTTCTCGCTTAAATTAAAGATAATTATGACAATTTCTTTCATAATTAATACATGTATATTTGATAAATAGAAATTATGCGCTTGTATTTATAATAATTCGTTAAATTAAAAAATATATATAGTATGGAGTAATAGAACTTTATGAAAGTATTTTAAGAGAAAAGTTTGTTTTATTTATGTAAAACTTAATATTAGATTGAAAAAAGATATCTAAAAAGTGGAAATTTAAGTGTGTGAAATCAACCTGATTTAACTAGATCATTTTTAATCTGTTGAGTCACAAACCCTTCAATTCTATTAAATCATATTGAGTCGGTGACCTTGGTTCGTTAGGGTCTAATTCTCTATCTATCACAGCTGCAACCGTTATTTTAAGTTAATGGTTCTAAAATTTGTATAGCAAGAAAACGTGGTCGGTATAATTTAATTCTATAAAATTGAATTTTAAGATAAAGTTTATTTTATTCATATAACATATTTTAGATGATTTCAAGTCCTTAAAATTTTGTTCAATATTAAATTTTTAGTTATTTAATTTTGGATATTCTTTTATTTTAATTTCTTAAGTTTAAAAAATTTATTTCAATTCTTTATTTTTTAAAATATATCATTTTAACTCTTTAAATAATTTTCTGTTGAAAAAAGTTAATTTTACATTGACATTATTACTTGTTATACTTTAAATTATAATCTTATTAATTTAAAATATGATAGCTCTTAGTCTATTATGTATTTTCAAGAGAAAAAAAATATATAATATTGTGGTGATGTACTGTCTTAGCTCTTAGTCTAGAATTCTTTAATTTACTGTGTTTAGAACACACAATAATTTCTAGCAAATTTTAAAATAATTATTTTTAAATTTAAGTCACAATAGCAGTATACAAGTGAAATTAATTTTTTAATTAGAAAATACTTAAAGAATTAAAATGATATATTTTAAAAATAAAAAGAACTGAAGTAGAACATTTTAAATTTGATATCTAACCTTCTATTAATATAAATTGTAAAACTTTATTGTATAAAAGATGATTATGATTTTTATTAAAAAGTAAACTATCATCACAAACGTGCTAATGTTATTGTTATTTTAGATTGATGAGAAAGCAACTAAAAGAAAAATCGTTATTAGTAAGAAAATGTAATACGTACAACGTGATTTCTGTCAAAAACAAATTTTATATTTTGTTAATTTGTAATTGATATTTCTTTACACAAACGATATATATCAACACACATATTGATTAGTGTGTGTTTTGTGGATTTTTTATTCGTACTAAAATAGCAATCTTCCGCATATAATTAAACCAATTTCATTGAACATACACATAAAAAGGAAAAGAAACCACGACCTAAAGTTTCTGCAACACATTCACCAAACCCGAAACAACTTAATAATACAGACACTCGACACACCAACCACTAGGGTCTCTATTGGTATGAATTTTCAATAATTTTGATGATGTTTTAAGTCCAAACTTCATCATGGCTTTTGTAAAAATAAATTAAAGACACACATCACACACTAATAACTATTTAAAGACACATAATTTTTACTCAGACTTCGACCAAATTGAAAATCCAGCATTGACAACAGTATTGCCTCCATCTAACACAAGATTGTGACCGCTAACATACCTAGACTCATCACCTGCCAAGTAAAGAAAAGCTTCCGCCACATCGTTCGGCACAAGATAAGCATCTTTTAGGTTGGAATAAACATCACGAATACTGTTTTCATCAATATTGTAATATTTCTTAGTCAAAGGTGTGGCAACCAGATAAGGGGACACACTATTTACCCGAATACCAAATTGTCCAAGCTCCACTGCACTGTTTTTGGTGAGTCCCACAAGTGCGTGTTTTGAACTTGTGTAAGCATGTGTAGCTCCCCCACCAATGCATCCAGCGACACTAGCTGTGTTAATTATGCAACCCTTTTTAGAAGGGATCATGACCCTTGCAGCGTGCTTTGTTCCAAGGAAAGGACCTACCAAGTTCACACTTATCACTCTCTCAAAATCAGACTTTTTGTTATCAAGTATGCTTGTCTTGATATCATCACTTATGCCAGCGTTATTCAACATGATATCTAGTTTCCCATACTTGGAAAACGTAGTGTTCACTGCGTTTTCAATGTCCTCTTCCTTTGTCACGTCGCCATGGATGTAGGAGGCGGATTCCAAGTCTTTTGTAACAGAAAGTCCCAACTCGTCTTGAATATCAACAATCACAACATGTGCACCATGCTTAGAAAAGAGTCTTGCAGTGGCAGCACCTAGACCGCTAGCACCTCCAGTGATAATCGCCACTTTCCCCTCAAGCCTGCATTCCATTTCCGTTAATAATACTTCTACTTGATTATCTTGAAATATATGATTAAGAAGTTTCCATGTGCAATCTCTAATAAGATTGTTTAATCTTATTTTTATTTTAATTAATTGAGATGAATTAGTCAAGCTCTTAGTTTTAACCAAAATCTTCAATGTTCAGATAACCACATGTATATATGAAAAAATGAGGTGAACTGAGAACTTGCTTACCTTTTAACAGGAGCTGAGACTGCAGAAACACTTGTCATGATGAAGCGAGCTTTTCAGGATTTCCAAGGAATGGTCGTTGTTTTAGAGTGTTCAATTAGTTATCTGATACGTGAATGATTTGCGTTCAGCTGAAGTTTGGTTAGGCCTTAAATAGAGTTACTTCGCTTCCATGCAATGATCATTTTTGAGTTAATCTATATGAATTGAAGGACCAATGCTTTTGCTTCACGTGTCTATCATCTATGCATCATGAATGGCACGCAAGAAGTCAACATGAGAAATCATCTGACATCTGTCACGTACGTAATTCCTTGTTGCATTACGTTTCCATGAAGAGTAGCTGTGATAAGAAGAAAAGTTCAATAAAACTGATGAGTTATTCGAATCGGCAGGCACTTTGCATAATTTGACAAAACAAAAATATTTGATAGAGATATGCAATAAATAGACAATATAAAATGTACGGGTGAGCTAATAAATGGACAATATAAAATGTATGGGTGACCTAAAAATCCAATTTGTTTAATTTTGTCTATATCTAATCCAAATTGGTTCAATTTAAATTCATTTGAGTGAATTGAGATTTTTATGATCTTTCTTTGCATTTAAACAAATCTTATCCAATTTTAAGAATAAGTAATTTCTAAATTGAAAAAATGGATATCCAAATCTAAATTTTTTTCTTGTCTTCATATTTTTACATCTTTATTTATTTCTTCATTTTTTTACAACAACTACAAGTCATGTTTTATATTTAAAAGAACATAAGATATTTTTCTCTTTAATTGAAAAAATAATCTATTTTATTATTAAAAAAATTAGACTTGATTTTGAAATTAAAATATCAAATTAGATTTTCTATTACTAGATAGATTAGTTTGAATTAAATAAACAAATAGAAGGATTATATTATGAATTGAGGTAATATTTTTATTTTTTAAAATAATACTTTTACTTATTTTTACTCATAAATAAAAAATAATACTTTAACATATAGTCTCAATATTAAATTAGTAAAAAAAAATAAATAAATTTGATAAGAAAATAAATAATTTTTTTAAAAAAATAAATGAATAAAAAATAAATCATGAATCAATTTTTAAATTTATTCTCAGAAACATGAAAGTTAAAAAATTAATATTTTTAAAAAAATAAGTTATTTTTTTATTTAAATTTAATTTAAAATTAAGTAAGCAATTAGTTTTAAACTAAAAAATAATTTTGAACCAAAAAATATTTTTAATTTAAAATTGGTTTTTAACCAAAAATTAATTTTAAAACTTAAACCAGTTTTTAAAATATTTAAATTTATTTTTTTATCTAAAATAGATTTAGATCTAAAATCTAATGTATTTATTTGGATTTAGATAGGATATGAAAAGGAATTTTAAAAATTCAATCTAAGTTCAGTCTTAGTTTCTTCCAAATTTTAACATAAACATCACGTACTTTTCAACTTCTAATTTTCATTCCCTCTAAAACTAAAGTATGGTGCGTTTTCTCAACAGATTAATTCTTAATTATATTTAATCATTTTATATTAAAATTGGTTTTAAAATTGATTTTAAAATAAATCTAGTTTAAAATTGGTTTTTCATTCAAAATTAAATTTAAATTTAAATTTATATTTAAAATTGGTTTTAAACTAAAATATATATTTAAAACTGGTTTTAAAAAATTCTAAATTAGTTTTTTTTAGAAAAATGAAATTAAATTTTAAATTCAATCCATTAATTTAGATTTAGATTGGATTTTTCAATGAAAAATAAGAGAAATATATATAAAATATGAAAAGATGAAAAGTAAAAGAAATATATATAAAATATGAAAAGAGAGAAATATTATAAATGAGTTCCTTGCATATAAAGTTTGTTAGAAAGTGAAGTTGTTTGATAAAATATCACGAAGAATTAGAATGGAATAAAAAGAAATAAAAACGAAAAAGAAAAATACCTGTATCAAGTAAAATCTAAAGGTGGTTAAATTGGGATATTTTACATCTATATTTTTAGTATTTGTTTTTGTCATATATATATATATATATATATATATATATATATATATATATATATATATATATATATATATTGGTTGTATGTTATTTGACAATGTCGTATTATTTTTGTTTATAATGGACAGTTTTTCAAATATAATTTTTAAATAATATTGAATATAGAAATTATACATATTTGTTAATATTTAATTAATTTAAATAATGATTACATTTTTTTTTTTCACATCACGTATATTTATTTATGATAAGTACAACACATGAACAAGTAACGGTGGATACTGAACCAATTTGAGAGTAAAAAACTAGCTGTTTTAATTGAGTGCGGGTTCAGACACAACTATTTTTCAGATTACTAAGTCGATCATCAATTCAGCTACGTTATCGTTATTTTATCCATCCCCATTCCATACTCATATATCTTACTACATATTAAAATTTATATATATATATATATATATATATATATATAAGATTTTATTTTTCATTTTTAAATTTATCAAAAATATAAATTAATTATTTTATATTTAAAAAATTTAAATTATAATGATAATTAAATAAAAAATTAAAACCATGTACATAACGTAAAATTTTATGCTTTTTTATTATTTATTATTTAAATTATAATATATTTTATAATTTAATATATAATTTATCAAAAATATTTCCATTTCGAGGATTTGTTGGGAATAGATATTTTTGGATATGACATTTAACACCTAGAAATTAGTGGTTAATTTAAGTAGCGGTAGACTAAGACCCATTAAATATATAGTCATGAATTTAAATCTGGATCGATATATTTTAAAAATTTGTGGTTGAGTGGGAACTTGACAGAAAAATAAAAGGAGAAAAATATAAATATTATAAGGAAATATAATATAATTAAAAGATAAAATGGAGAAAAATAAGAATCAAGTAAGTGTTTTTAATACAATGATATCCAAATATATATTAGGGGAATTAACTAACTCAATTATAATATTTTTCTCTTTATAATTTATACATATAAATATTTTTTCTCTATATATTTTTTCTCTATGACACATTTATAACTAGGTAACTACGCATTCAGGTATCCACCACATATTTTTATTTCAACCGTAACTCAAACTCTTCTTCATTAGATATCTCAACCTACCACTGAATTTTAAGTTGGAGCCTTAATACCATAATAGCTCCATCCCAGCTGGTCCTATCAATAACATTTTCCCACAATCTTAAGGGTTGACACGACATCACAATACAATCCTTGGAAACCACCCTTCACATTAATTTGTGAATAGAAAGTCAAATTAATGTTGCCCGCAAGGAAGCTAGAGGCCCAGAACAAAAAGTCTAATCTCATTAATGTTTTTGGTTTTGGACCATATGTGAATTATGGGTCGGTTACCTATAACAATCTATATACACTTAATATTATTAATATTACATTAATAGTATTAAGTACACATTAATGGCTAGGTTCAAGTCTATTTCCATTGATAGATAAATATATAAACCTGTCAAAATGTAACTTAAAATTAATTATATTTTATTGTTTAAAAATTTAGTTTAGTTATAAACAAAATCATCTAAAATAGAAAATAATAATATATGTTTACATAAAATATACAATTGAGAAATATATATAATTATTTTTATCTATAAATATTATTTAAAATTATTATTTAAAATAAATAAGTTATATGAAACTATTATTTTCATATTAAATTTTCTGAAATATATTTTTAAGTAACCGAATAAAAAATAAATTGGCATGTATATATAATAATAATAATAATGTTACATTTAAATAAATTATTATTCAAATTATACAATATCTATGGCGGTTAAAACAATTCTCCAGTTATGATAATTTTTATTTTTTTATTAGACAATTTTGTTCTTTTAAAATAATGAAATTATTTGTTACATTTTCATTTGATGAAATAATTCATCTCACAACTCATGAAAATTTATTATGATTTTTTTTAAAATTTTAAATTATTAAATATATTATCTCTACTAATTTTATTTTAAATTGGACATACATTTACTATTTACTTTTTTCACCATTTTTCTTCTTTAATATTTTTAATCATTATTTTCTTTCTTTTTCTAATATATTATCCTTTCAAATAAAATTTAATCACGTAAAAATCAAACACACAAATACTACAATATAAAAATGCAAACAGACAAACACGACCATCGGACCATGTCTGTATTTTTGCTGATATTTATAAAATCGTTACTTTTAATTATAATTTCTTATTAATAATATTTTAAATTAATCAACTTTAAAATTAAAAAAAAAAATTGAAAGCAGATGATTTTTTCATCAAAAAGTATTATTTATTAACTTTTAGTTTCTTGTTAGCAAAATGTTCAAAGATACCTTCTCCTCCTTTATCCTTCTCAACCATTAAATCACCACATTTGAAACTAAATATATTTGAATGAAAATTATTTTTAGTTATTATAATATATATATATATATATTTAAATCTCTCCCTGTCAAAAACAAATTTTATATTTTGATAATGTGTAATTAATATTTCTTTATGATATATATCAACAAATTTTTAATTCAATCTAAATAACATTTTTTATTATATAATTAATAACTTTTAATAAATTGTAATACACAATCAACAAATTTACATAATATATATATATATATATATATATATATATATTTTTTTTTTTCTTCATACTTTATACATATAAATAAATCAATTTTATTAAACATACATAGCTTTACGTTTACGTGACATACAAAGGCAAAAACAGCTACCTCGGAGTAAGGCATACACTACCCGGTAATACATTCACCAAATCCGAAACAACTTAATACAGACACTCGACACACCAACCACTAGGGTCTCTATTGGTATGAATTTTCAATAATTTTGATGATGTTTTAAGTCCAAACTTCACCATGGCTGTTGTAAAAATAAATTAACGACACACATCACACACTAATAACTATTTAAAGACACATAATTTTTACTCAGACTTTGACCAAATAGAAAATCCAGCATTGACAACAGTATTGCCTCCATCTAATACAAGATTGTGACCGCTAACATACTTAGACTCATCCCCTGCCAAGTAAAGAAAAGCTTCCGCCACATCGTTAGGCACAAGATAAGCATCTTTTAGGTTCGAATAAAGATCACGAATATTGTTTTCATCAATATTCAAAGCTTTCTTTGTCAATGGTGTGGCTACCGTATAAGGAGACAAACAATTCACCCGAATTCCAAATTGTCCTAGTTCCACCGCACTGTTTTTGGTGAGTCCCACAAGTGCGTGTTTTGAACTTGTGTAAGCATGTGTAGCTGCTCCACCAATGCATCCAGCAACACTAGCTGTGTTAATTATGCAGCCACTCTTAGATGGGATCATGACCCTTGCAGCGTGCTTAGTTCCAAGAAAAGGACCAACCAAGTTCACATTTATCACTCTCTCAAAATCAGACTTTTTGTTATCAAGTATGCTTGTTTTAATATCATCAATTATGCCAGCGTTATTCAACATGATATCTAGTTTGCCATACTTGGAAACCGTAGTGTTCACTGCGTTTTCAATGTCTTCTTCCTTTGTCACGTCGCCATGGATGTAGGAAGCGGATTCCAAGTCTTTGGTAACAGAAAGTCCCAACTCGTCTTGAATATCAACAACCACAACGTGTGCACCATGCTTAGAGAAGAGTCTTGCAGTGGCCGCACCTAGACCACTAGCGCCACCAGTGATAATCGCCACTTTTCCCTCAAGCCTGCACAGTATGTTTTGTTATAACTATAACTCTATGTAAGATACTGCGAATGTATTTGGTTTTACGTTTAAAAAATTGATTTTGATTCTTGAATTATTTTTGATTGAAATGATTTTGAAAAAATTTTATATTGAATATTCTTTTTTAATCGTAGCTTGTTTTTGTTTTCTTTAATGAAAAATATTTAAATATAAATTACATGGTTTCAATATTAATTTTACAGGTTGGCTAACTTATTTGAATAAAGTTGAATTACTCTATTTGTAATGATTGATGATATTAATGTTTGCCATATCATCTTAAAATATATAATTAAGAAGAATTCGCGGATAATTTTAATAGTCAAGCTCTTAGTTTTAACCAAAATCTTCAATGTTCACATTTATATATGTGTGTGAGAAAATGAGGTGAAGTGAGAACTCACTTACCTTCTAACAGGAGCTGAGACCGCAGAAACACTTGTCATGATGTAGTGAGCTTTTCAGGATTTCCAAGGAAAAATCGATGTTTTAGAGTGTTTAATTATCTGATATGTGAAGGATATGTGCGTTCGGCTGAAGTTTGGTTAGGTCTTATATAGAGTTTTGCTTCAGTATCTATTCATCGTTATTGATTACTCAGTCAAACCAGCTAATTTATTTATATTTTTCTCTTTACATATTATATATATAGATATTTTTTACTCTTTATATTTTAATTTTATAACTGGTTGTGATTTGATATTTCTTTATTCCTGTTGTCTATTCATTAATTAATGGCAAGAGACAAAATATGAACCCATGCAATAAACGTGCAAACGGGAAACAATTAATGCTGGTGAGCCCACGTTCACGAAATCATTTTCGATTTCTCCACTGATTGTGTGGTATGCAATGATCGTTTTTGAATTCTGCACAATTTATATATGAATTGAAGCACTAACGTATCATGATTAATTAATGGCAAGGCAGAAGAAAGGTATTTGTTACGATATGGTTATTTGAGACTATCATACTATTTTAGTTATATTTTTAAAAATTTTAAAATATAAAAGATCATAAATAACTATTAGTAATTAATAAATTTATATGATGAAAGACACGGTTGGTATTCGCTAAAATTTACTAAGTATGATAACTAGTTATGAATTCCTTATTGCATTGTTTACAAGAGGAAAAGTTCAATTAACAAGATAAATATTACATCAACAATTAGGATGCGACTTCAATCAGTCAATGTATTCTAAAACGTATTTCTAAAACGTATCATTCTTCTTGCATTGAATTTAAAATGGAATGAAATAAAAAAGAAGGGTTAGTCTTAAGCGGATACACACGTTTATTTCTTTAGTATTTTTTCTAGCATATTTTATCATGTATATATTTTTTTCTTTTTTCTTTTATTGTTACGTAAAATATTTTTGGGTATGATACGAAGAATATATGAAATAAGTCACCGTAGATTAATGAAAATAACTCAGACTTATGCGTTTGATCTTGCTTTTGACGTGGTTTTTAAAAGTAACATGGAATAGGTTGAAACAAACACAGAGCATGTTAAATTACTTTCCGAGCCTCCACCCAAACACAAAATTATTGTATTTGGCTTTTTAGCACGACATGTACTGTATAATCTATTGCCTACCACCTTAATTTAGACAGCGAATAACCTAGCATAAACTCACATGATGAAATGTATATATATATAGCTCGATCTAGACAAAACCTGTAAAAGTTCAATACGGCGCCGTAGGCTTTCGTTGGGACTGGGCCCCATGGATAGACACATAACATTTAACTAGAGCGCCCCAAAACACAAAAATCCTACATTTACATCACTAATTAATTCTCCATTAAATACAAGATTGTGACCACTAACGTACTTAGACTCATCACCCGCCAAGTAAAGATTAGCTTCAGCCACATCATTAGGTACATGATAAACACCTTTTAAGATTGAAATAAAACTCAGCAAGTCCTTCATCAAAATTGACATAAGTTTCTTAGCATAAGGAGACACACAATTAACCCGAATACCGAATTCTCAATCTCCACCGCACTTTTCTATATTAGGAAAAAGGTAGATAGTTAACTTCAATACGAGTCAATTAAGCAATTAATTCACAAAATAAAATGTATATGCATGTATATTTTTTTTATTAATTTTTTTCTTTCTCTTTTTTTATATTTTATAAAATAATTAACTAGTTAACTCATATTAAAATTAATTATTAAACATTTCTCTTTTCATTAGTTCCACGAGGGCATGCTTTGAACTTGTGTACGCATGAGAAAGCTAATTATATGTAGCCTTTTGCATATGACAAGAATATTTGAACCGTAGTCATCCAACTGATTCAAATTCATTTTTCGATTTCGATACTTACTTTCTTTACAAACTTATATATTCGAGTTAAAGTTTGGGTACCTCACCTTTGTTAAACATTAAATTCATAATCATTGGCGAAAATTTGAATGGTCAAGAATCACTACTTTTAATTTTGGTTTTGAATGTTATTTATACTGTAGTTGTTATTAGGAAACAAATGAATTTAAGAAGTTTACCGTGAGACAATATAGTGATACTGTATTCTCCATTTCAAAGTGGAGTAAAATAAACATATTCTTTGTTCTCAAATTGGTATTAAAGCGATGCCAAGTGTAATCAATAATTTGCAACTGGCCCCATTAATAAAGACAACAAACTACAAAAATTGGAGCATTTAAATGAAGGCCCTTCTTAGATCTGAAAGCCCTTCTTAGATCTTGGGAGGTAGTCCAAGAAGGTTTTGAAGTGGAAAAAACCACGGAATATTCCGTGACTCAAAACAAAACATTAAAAAAGATAAAATCAAAAGATAAGGCAATTTTGTGCATATTGTATCAAGATGTTAATGAGTCATTTTTTGAGAAAACTGTTGGTGCATCAACTTCAAAGGAAATGTGCGACATTTAGGAAAAGGTGTCCAAGGGTGCTAATTGAGTTAAACAATTGTGTCTTCAAACTCTACTAGGTGAGTTGGAGGTTATGAGAATGAAAGATTCAGAAGATGTATCTAGTTACATTACTCGTGTGCAAACAATAACCAATCAACTCAAATTCAATGAGAAACTCTCATAGATGCAAGTGTTGTGAAGATAACTCTCATAAAATTGTTTTATCAATGAGCAACAAACACAATAACTCGTGTCTCTTACAAAAGCTTCAAATCATCCATCAAGGGTGCAAAATACAAATCTTTGTCATTCTCTGGCTGATTTGGTCCTTATATCAACAAGATAACATAACATATTTTCTCTTTATACACAATCAGTGAGAGAGATTATAAATGATTAGTATTACTAGCCACGAATTGTGATTAGTGTTCATGTTTCCATAAGGATTTATTTCATATGTAGCAAGCTCAAATCTCAAGTTTTTTGGCTCACATGCTAAATCTGGGAACAACTCATCAACTTTCTTCCAATGTTAAGAATCATCGACATGACAAAGTTGTCCATCACATTTTCTGCCATCTCCATGCCATGTCATGTTCTTAGCATCATCTAGATTGACAAACAATCGCTTTAACCAAGTACCATAACACCTTAGTAGGGGCCTCGTGTTTAGAATCTCCATCACTAATATTTTCATCATGATTCATTTTGAAGCGTGAAACCCCACATTTAAGACAGACATTCAAGGTTGCATACTCATCTTTATATAATATATAACCATTAGGTCACACATGTATCTTCTTATACTCCACACCCGTTGGACATAAAATCTTTTTTGCCTTATAATTCCTAAAGGCAATGTGTTTCCCTCTGGAAGCATCTCCTTCAAAAACTCCAACAATTCAATAAAACTTTTATATATCAATTTCTCACTTTGACATTCAACAATCTTAAAACTGCTAAAAATCGAGTAAAATTGGTGCATCTTGGATATAATGACTATTCTGAATCACTCTTCAAAGGTTCATATACATGTGACCTCTAAGAATCTTCTTGAGGGTGACATACCATTTCATCCAATCGATCATCAAATCCAACATCTTCTTCATCATCGAATTATAACTAAGTTGGTGTATTATTCAATATTTCTTCATGTCATGTCCATAATGTGTAAGTTGTACAAATCTCATACACAATAAGGTACTCATATATGTCATTGGTATGTTGTTTGATCTGATTCAAATAACAAACACATAGACAAAAATATTCTCATTCACCGCATTAACATTTAGTTGAGAAAATGTTAGAAATTCCTCAAATACATTACTATACTCTTCACTAATACAGCTTTTATTCATCGAACTTTGATTCATGAATTATGAACTCCTATTTTAATTTGAAAAAATCGATAAATCAATTTACATGACAACGACAACAATCTAGAAGTAGCATTAGTGAAAGACTCTGACTTAACAGTTTTAATTAAAATTGGGCAAAATCTCCCTTATAATTTCGATAGTTAAAATAAAATATACTCAAATCAATCAATACAGTCTAGAATCACATGATCAATATATTCCACAACGAAATTTAAATCTATTCCAATTATTCAACCACCATAACACATTAAAAACCTAACATCATTATCATATATCTAAACAACATAATAATCCCTAACAAGAAGGTAATGTCATGTTGTTAACCTGATGTAAAAGACTTTTTAAGCAAAATGGAAGAACACCACGAGCACAAATTCAGATTGAAGGTGGAATCTTAAGCAACGGAGAATAATGCTACAAATAAAAAAGTGATTTGCATTTTATACCAAATATTATTTAATAATTGTTTCATAGTAGGGCTTTACACGAGACTAAGCATGACATCTTTGTCTACTAATATTTGATAAGAAGCTAAATAAAGTTAAAGTATCTAATAATAGGAGATTGGAAGATGACTACAACTAGCAAAATGAAAAAGGGCAACAAAAGGGAAGATGGCGATCAACTTATTTGGTATACTTCAAGTAACCAAAAATAGGCCAAATCATTAAGTTGAATTATAAACATAATAATTGCCTAAAGTACAACACATTTGGGGCAAATCCGATAGATGCAAAATGAATTTCGGGAAAAATCAAGACAATGTATTCACATTTGGGATTTGGGTGAGGCAATAGAGGGACGACCACAGCTATGGCAACAATGACAACAGTGATGGAGAGACGACAACAAGAACGGAGTAAACGAAAGGCAAGAGCACTAAATGTGAGGGAGAGAGAAAACGTGGCGGTGAGAGTTTGCTTTGAACTGTGGAACGTGACAGCAAGACTACGGCGGTGAGACGACAACAACAACGACGTTGGTGAGATGACGACGAGGGGTGAACGTAAGGCATGAGAGTCAAATGGCGCGAGGGAGAAAGAAAAAAAATAGGTAGGGCAAAAGTGAAAGAGAGAGCTGACACGAAAATAGATATTGACTTTTGACATTGGTTTTTATAAGAACCGATGAATAAAACATATTCCATGTTGATTCTTTTTAACTGCGTAAAAAATATATTTCACAAGAACCACCATTAAAACACAGCTGACGTCAGCTTGTGGAACCCAATATTATTTTGGTGATGTAATATTTGTAATTTGTACAAGTGAAATATAACTAAAATAGTATGATACTCTTGAGTAACCATATACTAACAAATAATTTTACTTCGCAGTCAACTGCAATACACAATTAATTAGTCAACTTACTCATAAAATATATATATATATATATATATATATATATATATACGTATACATATTTCTCTCTCTTTACATTTTTATAACTAATTGTTTGATTGTCTGCTTATCTATCAAATATTTTTCCATAACAAATACCTTTTTTCTAGCTTGCCATTAATTAATCATGATGCATAGATACGTGAAGCAAGAGCATTAGTGCTTCAATTCATATATAGATTGTGAAGAACTCAAAAACGATCATTGAATACCAAACAATCAGTTGAGAAATCGAAAATGATTTCGTGAACGTGGGTTCACCAGCACCCATTTGCAAGTCCATTTGCATGGGTTCCTATTTCGTCTTTTGGCTTGCCAATTAATTAATAATGATGCATAGATACGTGAAGCAAAGATATAACCAAACTCTATATAAGACCTAACCAAACTTCAACTTAACGCACAAATCTCTCACATATAATTGAACACACTAAAACATCGATTTTTCCTTGGAAATCCTGAAAAGCGCGCTCACTACATCATGACAAGTGTTTCTGCGGTCTCAACCCCAGTTAGAAGGTAAGCGAGTCCTCACTTCACCTTATTTTCTCACATAAATATACACGTGAACATTGAAGATTTTGGTTAAAACTAAGAGCTTGACTATTAAATTATCCGTGAATTCTTCTTAATTATATATTTTAAGATGACTCATGGCAAGCATTAATGTCATCAATCATCATAAATAGAGTAATCAACCTTATTCAAATAAGTTAGACAACCTGTAAACTTAATATTGAAACCATGAAATTTATATTTAAATGTTTTTTATTAAAGAAAAAAATTAAACTTCCATTTAAAAAAGAATATTCAATATAAAAATTATTCAAAATGATTTCAATTAAAAATAATTCAAGAATCAAAATCAATTGTTTAAACGTAAAACCAAACACATTCGCAGTATCTTACATAGAGTTGTAGTTATAACATAACATGCTATGCAGACTTGGGGAAAAGTGGCGATTATCACTGGTGGAGCTAGTGGTCTAGGCGCGGCCACTGCGAGACTCTTCTCTAAGCATGGTGCACACGTTGTGGTTGTTGATATTCAAGACCAGTTGGGACTTTCTGTTACCAAAGACTTGGAATCCGCTTCCTACATCCATGGCGACGTGACAAAGGAAGAAGACATTGAAAACGCGGTGAACACTACGGTTTCCAAGTATGGCAAACTAGATATCATGTTGAATAACGCTGGCATAAGTGATGATATTAAGACAAGCATACTTGATAACAACAAGTGTGATTTTGAGAGAGTGATAAGTGTGAACTTGGTTGGTCCTTTTCTTGGAACAAAGCACGCTGCAAGGGTCATGATCCCTTCTAAAAGTGGCTGCATAATTAACACAGCTAGTGTAGCTGGATGCATTGGTGGATTGGCTTCTCATGCCTACACAAGTTCAAAACACGCACTAGTGGGACTCACCAAAAACAGTGCGGTGGAACTAGGACAATTTGGAATTCGGGTGAATTGTCTGTCTCCTTATCTGGTAGCCACACCGTTGACAAAGAAAGTTTTGAATATTGATGAAGACAGTGTTCGTGAGGCTTATTCTACCTAAAAGATGCTTATCTTGTGCCGAACGATGTGGCGGAAGCTTTTCTTTACTTGGCAGGTGATGAGTCTAGGTATGTTAGCGGTCACAATCTTGTATTAGATGGAGGCAATACTGTTGTCAATGCTGGATTTTCTATTTGGTCGCAGTCTGAGTAAAAATTATGTGTCTTTAAATAGTTATTAGTGTGTGATGTGTGTCGTTAATTTTTTTTTACAAAAGCCATGATGAAGTTTGGGCTTAAAACATCATCAAAATTATCGAAAATTCATATCAATAGAGACCCTAGTGGTTGGTGTGTGGAGTGTCTGTATTAAGTTGTTTAGGGTTTGGTGTGTTACGATGGCCATGCAGTGCAGAAACTTTAGCTGGCAGCATATTATGTTGACAAAGAAGAATACGGGGTAGTGTGTGCCTTACTCCGAGGTAGCTGTTTTTGCCTTTGTATGCCACATGAAGCTATATATGTTCAATGAAATTGGTTTAATTATTTACGAAAGATTTCTACTTAGTTCGAATTAAAAATTGCTTGATATATATAGTTTGTGTAAAGAATATTAATTACAAATTAAAAAATATAAAATTTGATTTTAACGAGAATAAAAAATAAATTTATATATACATATATATATATATACACACTAATATTGCAATTAATTTTCTTTGAAATATATTTAGCCCTCAATCTCTATTTATAAGGTGATTTAATTGTTGGAAATGATAAAGAGGGGAAACTCACTAGTTTCACCATCTCGCTAATTAAAAATTAATAAATAATATTTTTATGAAAAAATTATTTATTTTCAAATTTATTGACTTTTAAAATTGATTAATCTATAATATATCAAACAAAAATTTATAACTAAAAGTAACGATTTTATAAATACTAACAAAAACACATATGTTTATATATTCATGTGATTAAATTTTATTTTAAAAAATAACATATTAGAGAAAGAAGAAAACATAGGAGAGAAGAGAAATTATGAGGAAATTCGATAGTGAATGTACGTTTAATTTAAAATAAAATTGTTAGAGATAATAAATTTAATAGTTTTAGTTTTTAAATAAATTAAAAAATCATAACAAATTTACATGTACAAATAATAAAATATTTCACAAAATGAAAATATAATAAATAATTTAAAAGAATAAAATTAACCTGTATGAAGATGTCCTTTATTAACCTGTATATTTTAGAAAATTTAATATACAAAAAATAATTTTATAGATACTTATTTATTTGAAATAATTATTTAAAATAATAATTATATATATATATTGCTCAATTGTATATATTATGTTAACATATATTATTATTTTCTATTTTAGATGATTTTTTTATAATTAAACTAAATTTTTAAATAATAAAATATAATAATGTTAATTTAAATTTATTTAAAGGCAAATTATATCCTTCAAATATTTGATAATTACAACTCATACAATAAATGAAATTTTCAAACACAAAGTCATGCTCCAACAGACGAATATAAGCATCAAGTAAAGTCTTAGTTATAATAATAATAAGACAGAAGCATTCCAAAATACAATATAAGTATCAGTTTTGTCTCTTATTGCTATATACTCATACTCTAATTTAGTGTCAATTCTTGTTGAGTTTACACGAACAAAGAATACTTATCTTCTGAACCAACATTTAAATTAGAGGAAGTCAACCATGTTTTCATCAAAAGATATGCCTAGCAAAGTTAAATAGGGTATCTTTAGACACAACAAATATTTTGTAAAAAGTAGAACTACCTTTTGCCGCTTTGAACTTCGAATAATAGGAACAACTTTCTTTTGTAACGCTGACAAGCCCACAATATAATAAATGTTGAAGAATTTTGAGCAAACTCGTGTCAATTTGGAGAGAATATTTGAAGTTGGTGAGTCTAACAACTATCTCAATTCTCCGTCTACATAAAAGCTGAAAATTGAAAGATTGAAGTTGGTGAGAATGTTACTTTTCAAAGAAGATTAAAGCACTGATAAACTTTCTCAACTCCTTATTCTTCTCTCTTTGTAAATATCCTTTAAGCTAAACTTATTGTAAATCCCTTCTGTGTAGAGGTTGGATCCTTTTAGCTAGTCACAATATTGAAATTCACTTTTAGTGGTAGTTAGCCTAAAGAGGATGAGAACAAATAATACTAGTTTAGCCTAAGGAGGCTGAGATCTAAAGAGATATTAACTTGAAGATGTAACGCCCCGTTATAATTACTTATGTTACTTGTATTTTAATTAGTAATTTGTAGTAAATAAAAGAGAAATTTAGGAAACAATACTTTTATTATATAATATTTAAAGTTCATTACCAATAGATTGCATAACTATGTCATATTATTATTTTACACAACTACCTTTCTACTACCTTAAAACATTTACCCAACCCTTCTACATAGCAAGCATCTTCACAACCAGATAGTAGTAACAACCAGAGCAAACAGTGACAATCTTCTCAATCCTGTCAATCTGCTCCCCCGGACATTATCCGAGATCATCACAGGTGTCAAACCACAGACACAAACACGCAAGGGTAAGTTCCAATATCTTAATAAAAATACATATCATATAAAAATATCAATATGATACACGTCATAATCAAATCAATAAAGGATGAATTATGACTTAAATGAAATTTCTATATGATGAATGCTCCAACCTCAACTCCAAAAATATGCAATGTGGTACCATAATAGATAATACGATTATCCGCTTTGTGAGCCCACTGTCCATCGGGTCACTCACGCACGTTTTAAGTTTATTATCTGTCCCTCTAACCGAGGCCACCTCTTTTGAGGCATGTATGCATGAATGAATATTTTACCTCCCTTTCTAGAATATCATTTATAATCATTAAATACCAAGAATACTAATAAACATTATGAAACCAGGAAATCAAGAAACACCAAGAAAACACCCATCAAAAGTACCGTATACATGAACAGATCAGTATCATGAACGATCATATATCGTGAAACGATCTACCGTATACGTGAATAGTACCGTATACGTGAATAGTAACGTATAAGTGACCGTAGTCCGTGAATAGTACACCCAGGTAAGTTCCCAGGAAAGAGAGGTGGGTCACTAATGGACACACTTAAGTACAAGTCTTTCCTTAGCCAACTTTCCTAGACATGCACTTCCACACTACCACCCTTTTCCTAACAACAAGAATAATTCTGTTCTGATGTGGAAGATCGGACAAAACCGCAACCACAGAGCATACTAAGAATTTTCTTAGCACCTTAGTATCAGATAAAATAAAGATAATAACAACAAAGAATAGTAAGATAAGGATAGCTCCCCTTACCAATTTCTCCTAGCTTCCTATCTTCCTCTACCTACTTACTTCTCTCTTGAAGAGATTTCTTCCTAAGAGATTTTGAGAGAATGAAAGAATGTTCTTAAATTTGTGATTATAATTGAAATTCTAGGCCCTATTTATAGAATTTCAAAAGTTACTATTTACACAGTAATTTTTACTATTTGCACAGTAATTTGAATATAAAAAAAACTCGTGTAACCCGTTAATTAATATTTTATTTTTTACTATTTGCACAGTAATTTACTATTCGAACAGTATTTTACTATTTGCACAGTATTTTACTATTTGCACAATAGTTTACTATTTGCACAGTAAATTACTATTTACACAGTAAATTACTATTTACACAGTAAATTACTATTTACACAGTAAATTACTATTTACACAGTAATTTACTATTTACTACAGTAATTTACTATTTACTACAGTAATTTACTATTTACTATAGTAATTTCAAAAATTCAGAATTTTTAATTATTTTTATATTTCTCTCTGTTATAAAAACCTCTCTTAAACTATATTTAAATTTTTGGGATGTTACAGAAGAGGCTGAGATCTAACAAGTTACTAGCCTGAAGAGATTGAGAACAAAGAATATTTAGGTTATTAACGTGAAGAGATTGTTTCCAGATAATACTTAGGTTAACTAGGCGTGCCTAACATCAAAAATTACTCTATTTTTTTTCTCCACCCAATAATAAAAGAATTTTCTTCATTTTTGTTGAAAAAATATAAATTCTTCTACGTCTTTTCTCTTATTATTCTTATATTTAACTAATTAGGGTTGAATTGAATCTTTTCTTTTAATTTTTAAATTATTTGAAAGAAATTTGTTTGTTTCCTATAATATTACATGTGTATGTGTTCTATTAAAAATTTAGTCTTAAAAAAGTAGAAATCAAAAGTTTGTGAAATACTTTAATACACAATTTTACTCGTGTGTTTGGTTTTACAATAAATTTTAAATTACATTTTAACACGTTTATATATCTATCTATTGAAATAGATTTGAACCTAACCATTAATGTGTACTTAATGCTATGAATGTAATATTAACAATATTAAGTCTATATAGATTGCTACAGGTAACTGACCCATAATTCACGTATGGTCCAAAACCAAAAACATTAATGGGATTAGACTTTTTGTTCTGGGCCTCTAGCTTCCTGCTTTCGTGTTTTAGTTACTATGATTTCGTGTCTTACTGGTTGGGCAACATTAATTTGACTTACTATATATGCACAAATAATGGGAAGGGTGGTTTCCAAGGATTTATTATGATTTCGTGTCAACCCTTAAGATTGTGGGAAAATGTTATTGATAGGACCAGCTGGGATGGAGCTATTAAGGTATCAAATGAAGAGTTTGAGGCAAAGAGGAAAAGCAAGTGTGACAATTTGGTTGAACACAAAGAGAAGCATGCAGAAACGTAAAAAACAAATGGTCTGAAGGAAATAAATGCTACAACAGGACACGACTTTGTGGACTGCAATCTCAAATGTTAGAAACAACAATAATATCACTTGGCAGTCTCTCTTAAGTTTTCATAATTTTTCTCCTAAATTACAATAACTATCTATTACTTTTATATTATTAATTTTTTACTGGGTTTTTTAATTAATTTTATTTATCTTTAAATTTTTTTTTATTATTTAAAAAATAGAGAACCACGGAATGCCTCTCTCCTAATACATATTTGGATATGATTGTATTAAAACACTTACTTGATTCTTATTTTTCTCCATCTTTCTCTTTCAATCATGTTATATTTCTTTATAATATTTATATTTTTCTCTTCTATTTTTCTCTCAAGTTCCTACTCAACCACAAAATTTTCAAATATATCGATCAAGATTCAAATTCATGATTATATATTTAATGGGTCCTAGTCTAATGCTACTTAAATTAACCACTTATTTCTAGGTGTTAAATGTTATATCCACAATATCTATTTCCAACAATGCAACTAAATTACGCTCTAGAATATAAATCCTCGGAATGACAATATTTTTAATAAATAATATATTAAATTATAAATTATATTATAATTTAAACAATAAATAATAAAAAAACATTAAAGTTTACGTTGAATATATGATTTTAAGTTTTTTATTTAATTATCATTATAATTTAAGTATTTTAAATATAAAATAATTAATTTATATTTTTGATAATTTTAAAAATGAAAAATAAAATCTTTCATATATAAATAATATTTAATATGTAGTAAGATATATATGAGTATGGAATGGGGATGGATAGAATAACGATAACTTACCCGAATTGATCGAGTTTACTTCAAATTGGTTCAGTATCCACCGGTACCGGTTCATGAGTTATACTTATCATAACTAAATATACGTTATGTGGAAAAAAAATGTAATTATTATTTAAATTAATTAAATATTAACAAATATGTATAATTTCTATATTTTAATATTATTTAAAAAATGTATTTAAAAAACTGCCCGTTAATACAGTTTTTTTTTTCATTTCATTTTATTCCATTCTAATCCGTAACATTTTGTCAAATTATGCAAAATAAGATTTACAATTAAGTTTTGGGAATGAAAAAATTTCACCTTCGGGGTTTGATACTAGAATCATTAAAAAACTTAACAATTTATTGAAGACTTTACAAAATATAAATATAAATATGGTTTAAAATTTTAAATAAATTGTTAAATGGCTTAGTAATAAAAGACATAATTTTTACCTAAATATCTTGGGATTGAATCCTTGCTTTAAAATTTTGTGATTTTGAAGCATTTTTAAAATTTTCAAAATGTAATACTATTATAAGATTTTAAATAAATTGTTAAATGGCTTACAGTAAATCACTCTAAATATCTTGAAATTGAATCCTTGCTTTAAAATTTCGTAAATCACTCTAAACACTTTCAAAAGCAACACTATATTCCAAATATGTTGTACATCTTTCCTAGTGCAGGATGGTGAGTATGAGTATCAGTGCAATTTTACTGTCACGCTCACTAACAACAACCACATTATTATTTAAAGACAAATATTAACGAGTAACAAGTTTCTTATTTAAAACAACTTTTTTTTTAGTCCCTATAATACTCAATTAATTCATTCATAATATATATATATATATATATATTTTCTTTTTTTATATTTTATAGTTAATTGTCTAATTGTTTATGAATTATTTTTCACTTTTAAAATTACATATAATTTTTACTAGACGGTCCAAACAGAAAAAATCTTATATTTACTTGTGTAAAGCCTCCATCTAACACAAGATTGTGACCACTAATATACTTAGACTCACCACTTGCCAAGTAAAGAACTGCTTCGGCAACATCATTAGGCACAAGATGAGCACCTTTTAGGTTCGAATAGAACCCACTATTTCCTTCTTCATCAAACTTGAAATAATTCTCAGTCATTGGTGTGAAAACTGCATAAGGAGACACGCAATTCACCCGAATACCAAATTGTCCAAGCTCCACCGCACTGTTTTTCATTAGTCCCACAAGAGCATGCTTTGAACTTGTGTAGGCATGAGAAGCCAATCCACCAAAGCATCCAGCAACACTAGCTGTGTTAATTATGCAGCCACTTCTAGAAGGGATCATGACCCTTGCAGCGTCCTTTGTTCCAAGAAAAGGACCAACCAAGTTCACACTAATCACTCTCTCAAAATCAGACTTGTTGCTATCAAGTATGCTTGTCTTGATATCATCAGCTATGCCAGCGTTGTTAAACATGATATCTAGTTTTCCATAGTTTGAAACCTCTGTGTTGACTGCGTTTTCAACATCCTTTTCGTTTGTGACACCACAATGAACATAGGTCGCGGATTCCAAGTCTTTGGTAACAGAGAGACCTAACTCGTCTTGAATATCAGCAATCACAACATGTGCTCCATGCTTTGAGAAGAGTCTTGCAGTGGCCTCACCTATGCCGCTAGCACCACCTGTGATTATCGCCACTTTCCCTTCAAGTCTACATTGCATTCTATGTTAGCAAACTGAAAGATTCCATTATATACAAGGTTCATGGCTAAATTTTTTAAAATTTTGTAAGATGTATATATTAAAACTTAAACTATAAAGGCAATAAATTTGTCCATTATTAGCAAAGAACAAAAATATATGTAAATTTCAATATGAAACAATAATAGACAATAGTTGTTAACTTAAATTTTCATAAAAATAAAAAATATATCATATGAATCAACATTTTATCAACTAAATAAAAGATACATGCTATATATAATTGAAAAAGATTGAGGTGAAGGAAGGGCTTAGTTACCTTCTGACTGGAGCCGCAGAAACACGTTCCATGAGTGAGCCTTGGTAAAGATGTTTTAAGGGACCACACACTAATCCTTTCAACCTAAGAATTTGTGTTTTCATTATTAGTAGTTTGGAATTCTTGATGTTTCGACGAGTTTAACCACCTTCACAAGTGCAGCAACATTCTATTTGTACCATAGGCATGTACAGGACTAGTCCTTTGCAAGTAAGTTCCAACATTTAATTCATTTTAGCTTTTCATATGTTAAAAGTGTCAGATTTAGTATTTAAGAGTCATAGGAGAAGTTGATTTTTGTGAAATTAACAACATTTTTTTATATATTGTCCTTGTCCAAGTCCAATAATGAATATGAAGTTAGATTTTGAAAATGGTATTTTTTATGATATTTTCTTTTATAAAATATAATCAACTTTTGAATTATATGTGGACCTTTCTGGCTTGAAATGTAGAATTTGAGCCGGTTAAATCAATCCTTGTGTTCTTGTTTATGTTTTGGCCTAAATGGAGTTGCAATTAGACTTACAAGCAAGTAACTATGTCTGGTAAGCTTGCTTGACAATAGGGTTCAGCTTCATGCAATTAGGTGTCAAGTATGTTATGAGAAGTAAAGGGTGACTTCCTACCATGTGGACTTAGTGTAATTGTTTTATTGATTGTGACTATGGTTGATTGTGATTTTCAATTAAATTCAAGAGTGTATATATGTATATTTTGATTAATGAAATTTGATTGCTATGAGACTTATGTGGTGCTCGTGGTTTTTCTGAAAATACAGGATTATTATATGTTCAACTTATGAGACGTGAACGAACATCATTTGATTATACTATTGAATTGTTGGTTATTGGATGTGATTTCTGGTCTAGATATTATGCAGGTCTAGTTGCAAAACATCAAAATTACAAGAGACACTCTACTCGATTTTCATCAAAATCTCTTAAGTAATGAGAAAAGTGTCTAAGTTATAACTCTCTGAGGCTGAGTTTTGTCCTATAAATTGGTTTTGTGATCCATGTTAGGATTCCTTAATAATTGGAAGTTAATGTTTAACCTTATAAATGTTAAGTTTCAATATATCATTTGAAATAACTGGATAATATTCTAGACTAAACATGTGATTATAAGTAATGATATTGAGATGGTTATTGTGTGGAGTGACATGCCCAAACTTATGTGAATGTGATGATGTTGGAGTGAGAACTCCAATGTTCAGATGAACTATTTAATGCAAAGATTAATCCAATTATGTGTTAGATCATAAGATTGATCGAAGTGAGGAAGAGAGTATATATTATCCTACGAACCTCAAACCAGGGAAGTGTTTGAGTTTTAAGACGTTGGATGCCAGTGGACACAGAATGCAGTATATTTGCATGTTAGGGGATTTGTGAGTTGTGACGCTACCATCATGTGGGATGTGCAAGCCATGGTGTTGCCATTATCTTGTGGGATGTGCATGTTAAATGTTGTCATTGTGTTGTGAGATGTGTGAGTTGTGATGTTGTCATCGTATTATGAGATGTTGTGTAGGTTTAACTTCTTAAAGGGGGCATGTCAATCCAACAAAAAATGGTCAAAACTCCAATGACTAACCCAATGGATTACAAACATCATTAGTTAATGAGTGGCCAAGTTCATGATATTTTCTTAGTCATTGGATTGTGCCATATGTGACTGGGTTGTGCGATATGTGGTCGAGTTTGTGTGACGATGTTATATGTTCTGGGTGATTGGATTGTGCCATGAGTGGTCAGGTTGTGTCATGTGTGACTGAGTTGTGTCATGATGTTTTATTGGTTTAGTCACCAAGTTATGCCATGAGATCGGGTGTTGTTGTGATGTTGTTGGAGTTGTTAGATGGTGTTATAAATAATTGGATGGAACCGTTGAGTGACTAATTAGTAAGTAATGAAAGCTAATAATCCATAAGAGTGATCGGCGGGTGACCATGTCCAATGGCCCCTATGTTGCAAATTAGCCTTTAGTCTACCAATATTTTGGTTTGTAAGACAAATTGATTCTGTGGGATGTTATAAGGCGTAAATTGGTTGTTGTCTTTTCTATATGGTGTATAAATATGAAAAATATTTGGTAGACAACTGCAATACGCAGACAACCAGACAACCAGTTATAAAATGTGGAAAGAGAGAAATACATATTCTTATAAAGTATGAAGAGAGAAAAATACGCACATATTCTATGAATGAGTTGGTGATTGAACTGCGTATTATAATTGTTAATATAGTAAAGTTGTACAAATATATGCATATGTACCATATAATACTTTATCCCATCCCATGGTGAGAGACTTACCTTTGTATTGTTGCGCTGGTGATCGGTGTCTATGATAATCCTAAACTTGTATTTGGGGAGTAGATTAGAAAGTGATGTTGAGAACGTGTAGTGAACAAGATGTAAGGCTAAGTCTATAGCAACCTCGCGAAAACTACAGGGTAGAGCTTGCATGAGTGGGGGGTTATGTTACATATGCCCTGGAACTAGTTTATCTTTCTTTTGATGTTCAATTTTGGTGGGCTTGAGTTTGACTAATCTAACCCTCCGTCGATATCTTTGTTAAGTATTCTTATAGCTTTTGGAAAATACATGACATGTACATGTACCTTTACAGATATATGTATATATCCATGTTACTTGTTATATATGTTCAATATTTTCGTTAAGCTAAAGTTACTAAAGTATTCCTAGTGCATTGAAGGAAAATTTTTAAGAAAACCAATAAGGTCTTAAAACTCATGTATTGTGTAGTCCAAATTCATAATTGATAAGTAATTGTGTATCCAAAGAAAAGAAAAAAAAATTATTTTATAAAAATTATTTAAAATATAAATTAAACTAGTTAGAATTTTGGTTACAAATCGATCGAGCTATAGAAAAAGAGCTTCAGCCTACACTTGAGGCTCCATATATGCTCAACTGACTATACGATATTGGTAAGTTTTTTTTTTCATTTCTATTTCTATTTGATTGATTTAAATTCAAATAATATAATTTATTGGATTATTAAAATTTTGAAATGTTTCGTAAAACAGACATAGATCAGGAAGGCACATCTATAAAAGGATCTTTTGCCTTTACCTCTACTTCTACCATTGAAAATGAAACTTATTTACATGATGGATTTAAGAATAAGAAATTTACCTCTACTTCTGCCATTGAAGATGAAAATTATTTACAACTTGATGAATTTAAGAATGAAAAAGGGAATATGTATAGTCTTGGTGGAATGAGTGAACTTCATTCGCTCAGGACATGGTCAAACCCCTAAGACTCAAGTGTCACGATCACTATAGAGGTCATAGAAGAGAGAGGTACGAGACTATAAAATAAAATAAAAAATAAAAAAAACTTAGTATTGAGATTCTTACAAAATCAAAGAAGGAAAAGACATTTGAGGATTAGGTAAAACAAATGAGGGAGGAAATGCAACATATGATACACTACCTCCAAATCCAAACTCTTAAGCCAACCTAATTTCACCTACACCCGCTTTTAATGACTCTGTACACCATATTAACGATGATTATATTGATGACATTGGAACCAATTAACCATTAATTATACTTATTTTTGTTTTACTTTTTGTGGAATCAATATTATATGTCTAAGTGGATTGGTATTATTTTTTGTCTTGTCTAAAGATGTTGGAATGTTTTTAGTGGTATTAGTATAGTTAGTGCTCCAAATAGTTTATTGCTATTTTTCTGTTTTGGTTCACATATTTTAGGTGTAATCCTTGGAAGCATTATGCTAGCTACATTTTGTTAGCGTATAATGTGGTTGTTGTTTCTTTAACATATTAATGTTTTTTTGTTTGAGTTTAATTAATTATTATATTGAATAAATTACAATTATAAACAAGTGGAAAATTGTAAATAACTATCGAGCAGAATTTCAAAGAACATATAGATAATCTCGTAGCTGAACTTTTATTGAATCAACATGAAATTTAATTTATAAATAATTTTAATAGTAACAATGTGAATTATACATGACTTTCTTAAAGTATTATATTTCAAAAATGTTTTTATCTTTCTCTTTCAAATAGGAATGTCAATAGATTAGGTTAGATTAGATTTAAGTAGTATCTGCTCCTTTATTCAATTACCAAACAGATATCTGTTTAAAAATTATTTACAGATCTTTTGGTACATATCAATATATAAATATCTATGGTTATTTCTTGAGAAAAATGAAAATTAAAAATAATTAACAAAATTATCTGATGAGCTTAAAACAAATAGCCGCTACAAATATCACAAATTAAAGAATAATATGAATTAGAATTAGAATTTCAACTCGATAATATACCTAGTCAAAATTATATTAAATAATTAAACATAATATAAAAAATATAACAAAAATTCTAATTAAAAAACGGTACATGCACCATCTAATAAACACTGTAACTAATTTTTTCATAAAGAAATTTTAATATAGATTAAAAAAAAGCTGTAAAACATCACCCACTTAAAAATATATAAAATAAGATAGCTATAATTCTTTAATAGCGGGAATAATATTCTATTACAAGCCAGAAGAAGCCTGACGCACAAGCACAGAAAACATCAACAATAATTATTCAATCATTCAAAATAAAACGAAAAAGTTAAAACTGATGAAAGACAAAAAATACAACATAATTTACTGAGATTGCTGCCCAAGGACACAAAATCCACTATTGACCACAGTGAAGCCTCCATCGACCACAAGATTGTGACCACTAACATAGTTGGAATCATCACTTGCCAAGTAAAGAGCAGCTTGAGCAACATCATTAGGCAAAAGATCAGCACCTTTAAGGTTGGAATAAACCCGATGACATCCCTCATCATCAAGCTTAAAGAAATCCTTAGCCAAGGGCGTGGCAACAACATAAGGTGACACGCAATTCACCCTAACACCATATTGTCCAAGTTCCACCGCAGTGTTTTTTGTGAGCCCCACTACGGCGTGTTTTGAACTGGTGTAAGCATGTGAGGCCACGCCACCTATGCTTCCACAAACACTAGCTGTGTTAACTATGCTGCCTCTTCTAGCAGGAATCATTACCCTTGCAGCGTGCTTTGTTCCCAGAAACACACCTACAAGGTTAACGTTTATCACTTCCTCAAATTCTGATTTTGTGTTGTCCAGTATGTTGCTTTTGTTCACCCCTGTTATGCCAGCGTTGTTGAACATGATATCTAGTTTTCCATAGTTTGAAACCGCTGTGTTGACTGCGTTTTCAACATCCTTTTCGTTTGTTACATCACAATGAACATAGGTAGCGGATTCCAAGTCTTTGGTAACAGAGAGACCTAACTCGTCTTGAATATCAGCAATCACAACATTTGCTCCATGCTTTGAGAAGAATCTTGCAGTGCCCTCACCTATGCCGCTAGCACCACCCGTGATTATCGCCACTTTCCCTTCAAGTCTACATGGCATCTCAGCTAGGTTATAATTTTGTAATCTTTTTATACTAATTGAATTATCATATAAAATATTAATTGTTTTAAATTATAATTAATTGATATTTACATTTTTAGTTTATTTTAATTAACATGTCCCGAAACCCTATCTTTACAATACGATACATTCAGACAAGCTACACAGTCAACAATAATCACTTATTTTTATTTTTAAAAAGTTGAAGATACTAAAACATAAAAAAATAAAAATACATGTATAATACAAGATCACTAGTTAATAATCAAAAATATTAGTGATCAACTAGAAAAACATTTTGAGTTGATTATTAAACATTTAACTATTTGACATGACATATTATCATTATAAAAAAAATTGAAAGTTAGAACTTGTTCACCTTCTAACAAGGGACGAGACAGCAGAAGCAGTTGCCATGGGTGAACTTCTTAGGAAAGCAAAGGAACTATGTTTTGAAGTGTTAAACTTAATAAACTTAAATTGCTTAATTATCTGATGGTGAAGGATGTGCCTTCCAACTGTGGTTTGCTTTGGTCTAATCTCTATATATATATAAAGTTAACTCCAAGCAACGGACCTACCTACCTATGAAGAAGAGCAGTAATAAGAAGATGAAAACTGCATCAAAAGTCACAAGAAAAGGAAATTTGAGCGACAATTAACCACAAGAAGAATGACGTAACTCGTCAATTTTCGTGCACTTTGCATAATTTAGCAAGCTGATAGGCAAAAGCAATGAAATCTAGATTAGTGAGACTCTTCCATAATTAAACCATCTTCAAATTAAACCTCAATCACAAATATATTTCCTCTTGAACATCTCTTAAACACTTTTCTTCTAATATTCGCTGAATCTTTGATTGAAATGTATTAGAAGTCACATATTAGCGTTAAAATGTAAACACGAAAGCAGAACAGATAACGTACTCGTCACTATTTTTGGAGAACAAATTTGGAGCTAGCTGAGCGTAAATAAAGTGGTGTTTTCTTTTTAACCATTACAAGTCACTAGTGAGCATAGTTAGCCAAAATTGCTAGTATTTTCCCCTTCCTGGGATACTCAAAAAAAACATGCATGATGACCCTGACGTTTTTGTCCCTATGTATGGAGTGAAACCTCGACGGTCGGTCGTATTTAAAAAAATGTTTGATGAATAACTTTAATAAATATTCAATTAGTTAATTATCTAAAAATATTTAATAAATAATTTCAATACATATTTAAATTTCAATACACATCTAACCAATTAACTAATTAGAAACATTTAATAAACAAGTTTAATACGCATTCAATAAATTAAATACCTTAAAGATATGAAGAAAAATGAAAAAAAAATAAAAAAAAATACACGTACTGTGAAAGTTAGTTGGTTAATTATTTACGTGTTAAAATTGTGTACCAGATATCTCTCGCATTTACATAAATAAATATTAGAAATAAGTATTTAACATATATAAAGACACGTATTCTCAAGTTGAATAAAATAACTAATTTATATATTTTAAAAATCAAAGACTGAAATGATGTCACTCCAAAAGTTAATAGAACTAGCTAGAACAAATAGTGGTAAAATATTTTTTATATGTAACTCATAATAAGTTATTTTAGTGACTTGTTTTGAAAAGGTTATTGAATTAATAGTTTATAGACAGTATTTCTATTTCATAAGATATTTACATGATATATATATATATAGTAAATACTTACTCAAACATATTTATCTTCTAAATAAATTACAAATTAAATATAGCAAACACAAGTACAGTGCATGCAGAAAGAGGTTAAATTGAAACTTCCTTTACCTTGTTCAGGCAGCTGAGACCAGAGAGACACCTGCCATGGCTGAGCTTTCAGTTAGCCAAATAAAGTATAGGATCGATATGCTCTTTCAATTTCGTGAGTGCTTCAGAAAGGTTACTACTGGTGGGTATGAAATATGCTTCCAGCTTCCCCTTTATATATAGTTGTTTGGGTGAAAAGAGTAATTTTATCATACAAATATTTTATTTTATTTGAAAAAAACAAAATTGTTTAATAATCGAGACAGAATTTCATTGAATTATTGTTAATTAATTTTTATCGATAAATCTAACTGTTCACTATTCTATCCAGGGTTTAAATTTAAAATATTAATATTTAAGCTCAAAATCACTTATAACCTCGTATTTATTTATTTTTCTTTTATTTGAAGGTAAAATAATCTTGATGGTACTATTTTAAAAATAAATTCGCAGGGTGTGATAAGTTTGAAAATATATTATAATTAGGAGTCACTTTTATCAAGGCGTTATATTAAAGTTAGGAGTTATTTTTAGTGAAGACACTACGGAGTTTGATGTCAGTGTTAGCCGTTGCGCTAAAATTTAGGTATCTTTACGGTACGAAAGTGACAGTGTCGAGGAGTCAGTGTTTTCAAACACGAAGAAAGATGATTTTATTGATAATGGCTCAACTGCCAATGCAACAAATAGGAGAAAACTGAGTTAGAAGAGGAGAAAAGTGCTTCTTTCATGTTCAAGTTATGCATCTTTCGGATCATCTCATTATGACTTTACCATGTCCAAAATAAATAATAGAAAATAGATTTGAACAATAACTTGAGGAGTTAATCCCATCTAACAAATAATGTAAAGGCTCATGGTTGGGAAAGGTATGATTAGGACAATCTTTTCATTTGAATGAATTAAGAGTAACATAATATATGATGATTTAAATTTTCAGAGAGTAAAAATAATGAAAATACAGAAACATTTTAAAGTAAAACAAAAATCATGAAACTTAAAAAAAAAACCAAAAAACTCTACTCAGTGAAAAAAATATTGATACTTTAAAACAAAATCTTAAAAATATTCTCTTTAATAAAAAAATTGAAAATTTATTCTCAAATAATAAGTTAAAAATAATTTGACGAGAAACTAACTCTCCCTCTAACTAAGAGAGAAAAAATGTTAATTTAATAATAAATTGAAAGAATTTTTATATATCAAAATTATTAACATTTATATAATTAATTTTATTTCACTAATAATAATAATATATAGTTAATTAATCAACTTATTCATAATATAATATAATATATATATATATATATATATATATATATATATATATTTATCTATTTTTATATTTTATAATTGATTATTTCATTTCATCCATCACTCAAGTCCATAAGGTACGGCGAAATCCTCCTGGTCGGAGGGAGAAGATGCACACTGACCCATTGCATGCAGCAGGTGCTGCCCTCTTCAAATTTCTTCTTATCCCTTTCTTTATGTAACTTATGGCGTCGGTTTCGTCGCAACTTTTATAAATTTGTCATACACTATTTAACACTACTACTTACCCTAGAGTAAAAATATCTGAACTTTGACGCAACATTTTGTATGCCCAAAAAAATTCCAGACTTTTAACATCAACACTGAGAATGACTCTAACTTTATAAAAGTGACCCTAATTACAACATTTTCAACTAACTCATCTACTTTGAAAATGTTCCTTTTGAGTCATTTACCATGTCTGTACTCTATGTTTTCATTACATTATTTAGTTTCATTGTAACCTGACGTGGGGTCTATTTACTTATACTGCCACCGTTTCTGTCTTCATTTCCAATTTAATCATTGTTTTACTATTTTCTCTTGCATTCCTAGTTTTGTTATATATATTTTAACATCGTTTTAATTGCGTTGTTAGTACATATACTGCCAGCTGTCTGGTTAACGTTCCTTTCTGGTTTGGTAACGCTTCTTTTCTGCCTCCTTTTATTTAATATTCAATGCTCCTTTCATCATGTCCCTCATATCTTATCTTCAAAAGATTCGGTGTTTTTATATTTTAGCATATAATATTTTAAAAATTTTGATCCGTCACTTTAATTTTGTATTTATCGTAACTATTTGCGTGTGACAAATATAAAATTTAAATATTAATTTAAAATACTATATGACAAGGAACAGTTTCTGACATAATTGAAGTCAGACTTTAAAATTAGAAAGAGCGAAAACTTTTTTTTATTTTAATTTCTTTTTTTTTCATTTTAATTTTACTTTTTAGGTACGGATTGGTTAGACACAAATCAATTAATCATACAATAATTTATTTGGATTAAAAAGCTAAAATATATTCAAGGGAAACTAAAATTTATTTTTACTAGGTTAGTATTCTTTATTTATTTCATGTAGTTCCGCCAGTAGATAATCATATGCTAGGAGTAAATCTATTATTATTATTACTATTATTATTATTATGAATGGAATAAAATTATGAGTGATTTATTATTATTATTATTATTATTATTATTATTATTATTATTATTATTATTATATAAAAATAAAAATAAAAAAGTTGGTGCGCCATTCTCCTCCCCGACCTCCCTCCGCCAATGGACATAACGTAAAATAGACATTTGACCTATTTTTAAAATATTATATGACAAACGTAAAATAGACATTTGACCTATTTCATATTAGTACATTCTATTATGTAGATGTTATATAATTTATATTTTGCATAAATTTTTTATTTTATTGAATAATTTCAAAACTCATTTTGTTATGACTATTTTAGTTTATGTGGAAATAGAAACTACTAATTTATTATTTCTACTAATGTTTATATGTTCAATTGAACAAATGTTTACTATTCATTTCTTTCATATTATTTCTTTTTTTATATTTTTTTAATTATTATTACTATTTATTAATTATCATTTTTTTCTTTTTCTATGTCTATTATTTTTTAAAATAAAATTTAATTTCGTAAAAATACACATAAATGTTGTATATAAATTATATTTTCAGAAATTGTATTTATAAATATATCATCATATTTCATAAATAAAATATACTCATTTTCTATAAAAAAAATAAAAAGTAAGACAAATATAAATAATTTGTATTTTCAAGAATCAGTTATTTTTATAATTTTCTTCAAAACTTAAGATAAACATTTTCCTGTGAAAATTTTACGTTACTTAAATTAAACATCCCACACTACTTTTGTATTTTATTTATATTGATTTAATTGGTATTTGAATTAATATTACTCAATCATTTTAATCACATATTATCATTGTTGACTTTAAAAAAAACACATTAAAATCATGCTAACTAACATTTTTTAACCGTTTGATAGTGTATAAATTTTTTCACTAATATTATATAATAATTAATCTTTATTTACTTTACATTTTATATACATATATTTCAAAAACAAACCTTAAACTGGAAAAAAAAAGTTTTTTTATTGTCATAATTTTATATTCATAAAACAGTTCCTTTTTCATGTTAACGAGAAAAATGTGCTATGTTAGCACAACTTTTTAAAAGCGCAATAATAATTTTATTGAACTTTATAATTAAAGCGTTTTCAACACGAATGGTGAGTTGCAAGTGATCGATTAGCCTGTATAAGGATTTACCTAATATTTTACACGATAAAATATATTTTATTCATTAATTAAGAATTAATAATTGATGTTATCATTAATTTTAATTTTTTTTCGCATTTATTTAATTATTATTATAAATCTTAATCATCAATTTATTAATGAATGAATAAGAATATTTTATTCTTTGTAATTTCTTTCATTTAGATAAACTAAATCATTTACACAAAAAGTATATTAATTAATTTACTATACATTTCTAATAATACTAAGAAGATGTTGAATTTGTTAAAGATTATTATACTGAACACGAGAATGAGAACAAAAAATGATAAATTGTTTTACAAATAAAATGATATAAAATCTATTAAAATATCTTTTTTAATATTAATTATTTTTATATAATTTATAATATTAAAAATATATTACGTAATTTCAAATTTAGAATAAATATAAATAAGCAAATTAATAAATAATAATAATTGAATATAAATTACATGATCAAGTTATTACAAAATAAGATTTTTATATTTAGTAGATATTTAAAATCTAAATAAAATTATTTAAAAAATATATATAGAAAAGTACAAATTTTTGTTTGATGATTTTTTATTAAAAAAATTGAATTTTTATCTTTGATTTGTGTCGTTTTCAAATCAAATGTAAAAATAAAAATATTTGTCAACCTTAATATTTTAACTCTTTATTTCTTTACGTGAAAAACAAATCTTTTTTATTTCTTCTCATTATATCATTTTATTTTATCTTATATTTCTCATTTCTATCTTAATTATATAACATAATTATAAAATATTATATGAATAATATTCAAACATAATCTATTTCTAACTGTTAGTCTAACATAAAATTTACACAAAATACTAATGTTTACATTTTTTTTTAAAAAGATCTTCACATTAGTTAAAAGGGCTGGAATCTCACAGTACAACAACTGTAACTTTCAAAATTATCAAAGGGAAAGTTTTGATAAATGTTAACTTTTTGAGGTCTTACACACAATCATAAGATATTAGTTTTAGAAAATTTTACCATTTAAACTATAGTGTATTTTATTTTTATGTCCTATTTCTTCTACAAATTTTCTTTTTATACCACTTTTCTTATTATATTATACATATTTCTTTTTAAACATATTTAATAATACTATTACTTTTTAAAATTATTCAAGACAATAAGAGAGAGTATTTTTAAATAAATTCATATTATAATTAATTTCAATAATTCATTGTTATATGAATAAAAATAATAATTCGTAGTATATAAAATTTAAACATTAATTCCAAATTTTTAAAATACTACATGACAAACGAAAAATATCCGGACATAAAAAATAGACATTTGACCTATTTTTAAAATACTATATGACAAACGTAAAATAGACATTTGACCTATTTCATATTAGTACATTCTATTAATTAGATGTTATATAATTAATATTTTGCATAAATTTGTATTTTATTGAATAATTTCAAAACTCATTTTGTTATGACTATTTTAGTTTACGTGGAAAAAAAAACTACTAATTTATTATCTCTACTAATTTTTATTTTCAATTGAAAAAATATCTACTATTCATTTCTTTCATATTATTTCTTTTTTATTTATATTTTTAATTATCACTACTATTTTTTAATTATCATTTTCTTTCTTTTTCTACATCTATTATTTTTTAAATAAAATTTAATCGCGTAAAAATACACATAGATGTTGTATATAAATTATATTTTCAGAAATTATATTTCTAAATATATCATATAACATAAATAAAATATACTCATTTTCCATAACAAAAATAAAAGTAAAACAAAATAAATGATTTGTATTTTCAAGAATCAATCATTTTTATAATTTTTTTCAAACTTATAATAAACATTTTCCTGTGAAATTTTTACATTACTTAAAGTAAACATCCCAACTACTTACGTATTTTATTTATATTGATTTAATTGGTATGTAAATTAATATTACTCAATCATTTTAGTCACAAATTATCATTGTTGACTTTACAAATAAAAATGCATTAAAATCATGTTAACGATCAATTTTTAACCGTTTGACAGTGTATAAATTTTTACACTAATATAATATAATAATAAATCTTTATTTACTTTACTTTTTATGTACATATATTTCAAAAACAAACCTTAAAGTGGAAAAAAAAATCTTATTGTCAAAATTTTATATTCATAAAACAGTTCCTTTTTCATGTTAACGAGAAAAATGTGCTACGCTCGCACAACTTTAATGATAATTTTTTGAATTTTATAATTAAAGCGTTTTCAACTAACACGAATGGTGAGTTTTGTTCTTTTAGCCTGTACAAGGATTTACCTAAGATTTTATACGATAAAATATATTTCATTCATTAATTAAAAATTAATGATTGATGTTATAATTAATTTAAAATTTTTTGTTTTTATTTAATTATTATTAATCTTAATCATTAATTTATTAATGAATGAATAAGAATACATTTTTATCTTTGATTTGTGTCGTTTTTCAAATCAAATGTAAAAATAAAAATATTTGTCAACCTTAATTTTTTAACTCTTTACTTCTTTACGTGAAAAACAAATCTTTTTTATTTCTTCTCATCATATCATTTTATTTTATCTTATATTCTTATTTCTATCTTAATTATAGAACATAATTATAAAATATTATATGAATAACATTCACATATAATCTCTCTCTAAATGCTAGTCCAACATAAAATTTACACAAAATACTAATGTTTACATTTTTTTTTTTAAGATCTTCACATTAATTAAAAGGGCTGGAATATATCTCACAGTACAACAACTGTAACTTTCAAAATTATTAAAGGGAAAGTTTTGATAAATGTTAACTTTTTGTGGTCTTACACACAGTTCAAACGATATAAATTTAAGAAAATTTTACCATTTAAACTATAGTGTATTTTTATTCATGTCCCATTTCTTCTACAAATTTTCATTTCATACCAATTTTCTTATTATATTATACATATTTCTTCTTACACATATTTAATAATCTATTGATTTTTAAAATTATTTAAGACAATGAGAGAGATTGTTTTTAAATAAATTCATATTGTAATTAATTTCAATAATTCATTGTTATATGAATAAACAAAATAATTCGTAGTATATAAATTTTAAGATTTTAAGGTGTGAACTTTTTAACCCGCACAGCCCGAAGTCACGCTCACAAGCCCATTCCCAAAACCTCCATGACTCGTGTGGCCTTAGGAGAGGAACAATATATAAATCATCTTTGGACCTCACACTTGGGTTTAGACCTCAACACCCCATTATATTACAAATTTTTGTATAAAAAAAAAATAGGATTCAAAATTAAATAAGATAAATAAATTAAAATAAGTACTTGTTTCTGAAAACGTGTTCACCTAAAATTTGATTTGCATACTTACAGTTTTGAGAATTCATCACAATGATTAGGAGATTTAACTTAGGTAAATGGTCCAGTGTTATAAAAAAAAAATTCATACATATTTTGGTAAATTCTGCTGAAGTTAAATTGTTAAAGCTTCCATAAAAGCCAGATTAAGCAATAAAGTACTCCGTATTTGGGTGGTTGGTGTAAGTTAAGTATGCTGGGGTGATTAACTTGTGTATATAAATTTAACAATAATTACTTTTAAATATTTATAAATAGAATTAAATTTAAATTTTATAAACATAATTTATTTTATTTCTCATGAATGAAAAAGTAATTAGATAAAACGAATTTTACTAAAAATAATTAGCTAAGTTTGATTTTAAAAAAAAAAACCTTAATAATTATTTAATATGTAAAATTGATAGATATACCGATATCTATCTATTAATATGTAAAATTTGATTTTAATAATCATATTTATTATTATATTTTATTAGGAATGGTATAACAAGATTGCAGTAAGAATATATAAAAGTTCAATTCGGTCTTAATTTTATAATTTTAATAGAAATTTTGATATATAACAGTAAAATATGAGAAATAACATCAAAGATTATATTGAGAAAAAATAAATAGGGGACAAAAGAATTTAGAAAAAGAAATACAGAATCAAGTAACTTTGAAATAAAAAGTAATGCGATGTTGCATTTGAAGGAGTCGTTGATTAATTAATCGAAATGGAACGATTATTAAAATAAGGAAATGAAAGTTTTTTTAATTAAGTCAACCATTTTATATTTAAATTCGTAAATTATCTTAATGTATTTAACTTAAACGTTCAATTATTCTGAAGCATTTAACTTAAATACGTCAACTATCCAATACAATTTATTAACTACGGCTTAGTCACATTCTGTCACCAAATCTATTGGACAGGATAGTCGTCTTTACCATTTTACTCTTAACATGAATTGATTTGAAATTAACACCTATCTTATCCTAATTATATTTTTTTTTGGGTACAGATAGCTTAATTATATTGGTCATATAGAAAGAATCTTTATCGAATTACTTTTAAAAATTCAGAAGAAAAAAATATCTTCGATACATATACATCCATTGGATAAAAACTAATATTGTACGTCTTGTTGGACAAGTTTTCAAACATAAATATTTTTATATGTGATTGAAGTTTTGTGTGTGTATATAAGAAGTTTTAATTTGCTATAGTGCTTTTTTTTTTTCTCAATGCAATCATTAAAGGATTTGTTTGTTTCCAGAAGTTTCAAAAAGGAATGAAACACCGTTTTTGTAACAAAAGCAATGTTGATAGAATCTACTAGAAATGATATATAATAAACTACCCAGATGAATAATTCTCCTACCCCAAGTTTTTATATATATAAACCCGTATATATATATATATATATATATATATATAATTTTTCATCATAGTTAATATTTTTAACATGCAATAGGATGAGTCTCGAAAATTACGAGTTTTTATTTTTTATTTAGTTAATTTCTCTTTTAATTTTATAATTTTAATAAAATTCAATTAATAATAGAGGAACTCTTCTCTTTTATATTTGATTTTTTAGACTACATTAGAGTTTTGTCAACTTTTAAATTATATAAAGTTATGTGATAATTTAAAGTCTTAAGAACTTTTAACCACAATTTTTGTAATTAATAAAAGTTCAATCTTTGATATTTTCACATGGGAAAGACAATAAGAGAGAAAATATAGCCGTTTATGTAATATTTTATCATAAATTAATCAATGTTCTTGTGATGTTGATTGATAAAATAAAAACATATTTTCTTAAAATATTTTGAGATAATAGATACTAATAATTATTTAATATTTATTTTAAAAAATTAAAAATATTTAAATAAACTGTTAAAACCAAAATACTATTTTCTTTACCAAACAATGCAATTATAAAAAATAAAAACTGTGAAAACAATACTATTATATTCACAAAGCAGATACACTGAACACTTCACAAAAAACAAACATACATATCGTGACTATACTTAGAAATGTTAAACTTTTTCGATTTCATAAAAGAAAAAGAAAAAAGAAAAAATTATAAACTTTCTAATAAATACTTCAGACCAAACGATGGTTAAAGATGTTTGAAAGAGAAACAACAGTGACAGATAGAGCTAAGTCACAAGTTGCAAAAGACATGGCACTTGTTGCAACAACAAACCCAACCATGAATGAAGGGCCTCTCTTCGCAGAGGTTGACATGGGTTCTGATTTCAACACTACCACTGTCCGAGCCACCGTTGTTCAAGCTTCCACAATCTTCTACGACACTCCAGCAACCCTAGGTTCTCCTCTCTCTCCAATTTTCTACCTTTGTCCTTTTTTCTGTTACCCTTTTTCCGTTTGGTGTTAAATTTCCCTTCTTTTTGTGGTTTTGTGTTGAAAGCCCCATCTGGGGTGCTTCAAATTGGTCCATGCAATGGTCATTTTGCTTGGGAAGTTATCAAAATTATTTTTTGACAGAGATGTTATCTAAATTGTTGCATGTAGAGATTCTCTTGTTATCGACTAGTTATAAGGCTTAGTTAGTATATATAATTGTAGAAAAGTTAAAATTTTAAGATGGGATCAGAATTTTTAATTTTTGACCACATGCAAGATTTCAAGTTTGATATGTTTGTCTTTGAAGTGAAAGGAGTGTGCTATGTATCTTATAACTACTAGTGAAAAAGCAACCAAATTCTAAGGTTTATTGGTTCTGAATTGGTTGTTGATTTTTGTTATGGTTTTTTTATGTGCAGATAAGGCTGAGAGGTTGTTGGCTGAAGCTGCTGGTTATGGTTCCCAGCTTGTGGTATTTCCAGAAGCATTTGTGGGTGGATACCCGCGTGGTTCGGGTTTTGGTGTTTCAATTGGAATGCGCACGGCTAAGGGTAGAGAAGAATTCAGAAGGTATCATTCAGCAGCCATTGATGTGCCTGGTGAGAGCTAAGATCAAATCAAATTCTCACATCAAACATGTTTAGTTGCTTAATGTTGGAAGAATATTATTGTAGAACTTTTTTTATGACTTAAAAGCATCACAATGTGAGTTTCAATAGGTAAGGTTTGTTGCATATAAGTTTGAAGTCCCATAATTAGATTGTGTCTGTATTAGTACTCTAATGGTTGTCAAAATGGGATCGTTAAGAGTTTGATGTTGTTGTGTAGGTAAGTTGCACAGGATTGTTGATGTCACAAGGTGATAGGGCTGGCTCTATCATTTGTGAGGCTTAAAGCAAACTATGAAAGAAACTTTCTTTTTGTTAATCTGTCAAAATATCACTTTTGATTCGTTATGTTTCAATAATATTTTTTAATTTTGATATATTGAATTTGAAAAGGTTCATTCTGATATTTTAAATTTATAAAGAGTTTATTTTAGTATATTAAGTTTTTTTAATGGGACATTAAGTTTACGAAGAGTTTCATTTGATACATTAAGTTTTTAGAAGACCCTGTTTTAATTTAGCCATAAAAATAATAATTATCATTTACGTAATAATAAACCCAATAACAGTCGTCTTCATCTATCATCTACTACAAATTAATTATTATGAGGTAGAGAAGAACAATTATAATCTTTTAAAACAATTTAATCCTAGTAGGTGATGTTTTATTAGGGAAAGGATGATTGTGATTCTTGTACTTAAATTGTAGTACAACTGAATTTTGTAAACTAAAATTGAATCATTTAAAATTAATGTACTAAATGAAACTCTCTAAAATCTTAATGTCCTACTTAATGTACTAAAATGGAACTCTTTAAAAGAATACCAAAATAAAACTTTTTAAATTTAATAAATGAAAGAAAAAAAAACATAGTAGACGAAAGTTACATGAAGCCTTTTAAACAAGACAGTTATATATTAGATATTTTTGGGGTCTTTCTATAAACTGATGAGGGCCATTCTGCCAACAGATGGGGGTAGTTTACATTATCGAAATTAATGATAGATAATGTTTTATTGTTAGGCCTAAAGCTTGAATTTTATTTGCTTTATTTTTAAATCAACCCTGTAGAGTGAGACTGAGCCTTTGCAGCATCTGTTGTGATGCCATTTGCCTCTTCTTTCTCTGGTGTGCCTGTGGTGGCTGGAGATATGAGAAAGGTTTATAGACATCCACCCCATGTCAGGGTACATGTTAGGGTGCAAGGAAGAAAGAAATAGAGAGAAAATAAATGAAAGAGAAAGAAAGTAATAGATGATATGATGAGAATACAGAGAAAAAATAAGAAGAAAAATTAGGTGAAAAAATAGGAAGAAACTCAACCTAGTAAAATAATAATTGGTGGATTACCTAGATTTTTAATCTGTTATAGGGTACACATAGGTTGATCTGCTGGCTCCCAACCATGTTTGTCTCCATATGCAAAACTCAAACTCAAACTCTGCTAAAGGAACCAGAGCCCATTTGACAACAAACTTAGTACCTAGAATATATTTTTCAGACATTAATTATGATTATGTTTTATTTAATATTTTTGTATGAAGTAATAGGGAAAATTATAAAAAATTTGCAGGCAAACATAACATTTGGTCCAAATTAGTTACTAATTAACTGTACTACTTGCAAATTAATATACTACGATTCAGGTTTAATAAGAAATGAAAAATAAGTGAAATATACTACCATAAAAATAAAGGTAAAATTTTGCATTGTTAACTCCCCTTGTTGAATTTTAAGGTAAGATTGACAAGTTTTCCTGCCTTTGAATATGTACATTGATTTTCTTAATCTGATTGTTTTTTTTTAATTATTTTTATAAACATAGAAAGCAATCAGTCCGATGTGTGCTGACATTATTTTATTCTGTCTGAGAATTATGACTAATGTCTGCTTGGTATGATGTAAAAATAGAGGTGAAAAATTTATGCATAAATCTTTAACATACTTCTATTAATAAAACCTATCTATTAGTTTTTTTAACCTTTATTTTTATTCTATACTGAACTGACCTGTGAATCATGGTGTTTTACATTAAAATTGGATGTGAGTAATCTGGGGGTTAGATTTTGGTATAAAAATTCTAACAGATCCAAGTAAGTGTTGGCACTAAGGCCCTTTCCATTAACAAATGTTGTATTGTTGTAGGTCCTGAAGTGGATAGATTGGCAGCAATGGCAGGGAAGTATAAAGTACATTTAGTGATGGGTGTGATAGAGAGGGATGGTTACACACTTTATTGCACCGTTCTCTTCTTTGATTCTCAAGGTCATTACCTTGGAAAGCACAGGAAAATCATGCCAACTGCATTGGAGAGGGTTATCTGGGGATTTGGTGATGGATCAACCATTCCAGTGTTTGAAACTCCCATTGGAAAAATAGGTGCTGCCATTTGCTGGGAGAACAGAATGCCACTATTAAGGACAGCAATGTATGCCAAAGGTTAGAGTTTTTCATGTTTGATTTTTACCTTCCAATTACACTGAGTTGTATGCCAAAAACATTAGAGAAGGGCATTAAAAGATGTTTTTTCTTGTACCAGGCATGGTTGTTTACGCCAGTGTAGTGTGCTGATATGTTTTTGAGTTTGATAGGCGTGTCAACCAATCAAAAATCTTTTTTGGTAGAATATTTAAGATAGTTATTATAAAAGTCAACAAACTTATTTTGTGATCAGATAACAGTTTAAAAGACCTTTACACTTTCAGTGCATATATCATTTATTCTCAAGTTTTTGCTGCACTGTTAGTGTAAAAATATGACTTGTAAGGGAACTGTTACAAAAGTAAAAAAATAAAAAATAAAATTATGTGACAATTCATCATTAGATGACATTGTTTAAATCATAAAATGTTGGTGTGTTCTAATTAATTCTTTGTTTAATAGGTGTGGAGATATATTGTGCTCCTACAGCTGATGCCAGGGATGTGTGGCAGGCATCAATGACCCATATTGCACTGGAAGGTGGGTGTTTTGTTTTATCAGCAAACCAATTCTGTAGGAGAAAGGATTACCCACCTCCTCCAGAATATGTTTTTGCTGGCACAGAAGAAGACCTGACACCAGATTCTGTTGTATGTGCTGGGGGTAGTGTCATTATATCACCAGCAGGGACTGTTCTGGCTGGGCCAAATTATGATGGGGAGGCACTAATCTCAGCAGACCTTGGTATGTCACATTTACTCTTACTGCTTCAATTGTCTTACAATGCTCAGAAAGAGTGTTACTTTCTCTGATGATGATATGTTAGGGACCAAGGGTGTTAAATGTATGTACCAAAAGGAACAGTGAAGTTGGTAAGATAGTTAGGAAGGCATACTATGATACTAATGTACATGGTAGTTAGGCAATATACAAATAACAATATCTATAACCTAACCATAATAAAGTGGATACCCCATTTTGGTCTGCATAATTTGTTTTATCTGTTTTACCCTTTTCACTGCTATAAATGTAACTGCATGTTCTCCCATTTTCTGTTCAACTTCCTTCATCTTTCTCTCTCTCTTTTTATTTTATGTTTTATTTTTAAACAAATATGGACAGACAAACATGTTTCCGCTAGTACAATGTTAAGGGAGTTGAGTAATTAGGAGGGCAGTGAGATTGATTTGTAACTACTCAATGATAAAAATTCATTCATTCTTGAACTTCCTCTCTAGTATTTCACTTTGTTTTCCTCTCTCCTTAACTCTTTATTCTAGATCTATCATGTTACTGCACAAGTAGTTACATGTATGTAAGTGGTCAGTAAAACCAATGGAACTGTGAGGTTGTTTTTGTTTAGCTCAGAAATTCTTTGTTGGATCACTTTCTCTGTCTTTGATTGTTTTAAGAAATTGTCTATCAAGACTGATTTGTGAAAATTTTGCACAGATATTGGAGAAATAGCAAGAGCTAAGTTTGATTTTGATGTGGTTGGACACTATTCAAGGCCAGAAGTGCTTAGCTTGGTTGTAAAGGACCATCCAACAAACCCCGTTACATTTGCATCAACATCAACAAAAACTGAAGACAAGACCAAGTAGTTTCTTCCTTTCATGCCACGAACTTCCAAACCTCAAGTTCTGGATGTCCATATAGCCTTATATTACCCCTTGTATATTAACACTTATGTCCATACATGAAACGTTATTTGGTTCAACCTTGCACAATAAGCCCTTGGATTTTGGTTTGGTATGGTTAATATGACTACATTATGAAAGTAAACCGACACCAAATTCAAGTGATAACTGTTCTTATGAACTATTTTTATAGTAACAAACCACTATTATAACCATTAGTGTCTTTGAGAAGCCCTGCTCAAATTAAAAATAAACATGAGTTGTTTAACCCAGCATAGAAAAACCTATGATTGCACCTAGTATTTTATAATTTTTTTTTATCTATAAAAATTGATTGAACACAGGCATTAGGGATTTACAACAATTTAGTGTATGTTTAGAAATCCGTTAGAACTATGTTCAAAGGAGATTTTGCATGTTCCTATGCACCAACAGAAACTATGCGGGTGAGTTTAACGTTGGTTTTATTCAATGGAACTCCAATCTAAACACACTATCATTCAACTTGTTAAATTAATTGATCTAGATTTCCTTGAAACTGAGTCTAAGTATTTTGTAATGTACTGGATTGAAGCAAGCATAAAAGCCTTTATCTTAGCCTACACAAAAACATAGATTTGTTCTCTAAATTACAATTGCCAAGTGAATTTTGTTCCTTGTTTTTATGACAAACTTTTTCCCCCTTCAACTCTCACCTACTAGTCTTTAGCATGTATAACTGGATGACCAAAAATTACGCGTGTGGAGGGAAAATTAGTTGGACTTTCAAGTATGCATAGTCTGAGGCTTGAGTATGTGTAATTGCAGCACCTAACTGCTGTTATTGTTAGCGAAGCACTGTTTACCGTAGTTGGCCACCAACTAGTTTTATGATTGATATTTCATATTGTTTGAAAAATGGGTTCGTTCTCCACTTTTTTTCACACTTATATTTCTTCAAGACGTCCATTTATAAAATTGAAATATTTTTTTAAAAAATCATAATATTTCAATTGGTAAATAAATAGGACAATTCTGAGACTTTTTATTTTGTACAATTTCTAGATATTTCAGAAGCTTTATATTCAATTCTTACAGGTAGAAGGGTAAAAATGATATGTCCAAAAATCTAGATATTTCAGAAGCTTTATATGCAATATCTATTAGAAATAAATCATCTTGGAGGGGAGTTAAAGTACAAAGCTAAAAACTTAGATATTTAGAGAACTCTACATGTGATGTTTGTTAGAAACAAATCATCTTCCAGGCAAGTCAAAGGAATAATCTCATCTTTTTCAGTTTGCAAGTAGAGGATCTCATGACTAAGGATTCAATTTGTTTTAGTTGCTATTTGAATGGATATAATCTCCTCCACAAGTATTTCATAAGTAATATACTAAATTTTTCAGATAAACCCCAACGAAAAAAAAACTTTTTTTGCTTTTTATACAACATAACAGTACCACCACCTACATTCCACAAAATAATGCAACACAGATAAAAACTAATAATGAGAATCCAGTTCCATAAAAACCCACCGGATCCTTTTGGAGTAAATGGAAAATAGAATATTATCCGGAACACATGGAAAATCTTGAATTTCCTCAAACAAAAATAAAAAAATTCATATCAAAGTAACTGAAACCAATAACCCATAACAAATATTAACAATCCTAATAACCTAAACGTAATGGATTAGATTTCGGGTATACATATATGAGTAGATATTCCAAGTGGATAACTCGATTTTCACGAGCCTCTACCTCTTTTGATTAAATATCAAAAACCACCCTTTTAAAGAAATAAAAAGAAATTCAATTTCATTAATTTTATTGTGACTTTGCTATCTAAATTTTTAGATGAATTTATCGAATGACTTCCCGATAAAAAAAAAAAAAAAGGATATGAGATTAGTTCATGTTAACCATATTTAAAAAATCTTCTTCTTTAACATAAACAAATAAAAAAATCATTACAATTGCTGAAAATAATAAAATCACTGTAAGAATAAAAATAGCAGAAAAGTTTATTGTAAAATATGTACATCTGTTTATAATTTGTACTTTATATATATATATATATATATATATATATATATATATATGATAATAGATCTTTGATTAATTTATTCTTTCATTACTTTGTTTCATTTTTAGTAAAAAAAGTTAATTTTTGAAATTGAAATAACACATAACAATTATTCAATTACTCTTTTACATGCACAGTATAAGTATTTGGTTTGGTAATAATAATGAAATAAATTTTTAACCGCTTGCCAACCTTCGGTGTTGCCTTATACCATTTTTATTCAATTACTCTTTTACGGTGAAATATAAGCATTTGGGCAGGTAATGATAATCCATTGTATTAAAATTAATTAGAAACTTACCTGTGTGATGAAATACATTAACTCATTCATAAAATATATATATACATATTTATTTTTTTTATATTATATATATATATATATATATTTATATATTTTATAATTAATTATTTTTATATTTTATAACTTATTATCTATTTACAGTTATCTATCAAATATTAAAATTTATTAATTTAAGAGAATTGAGTCATTTGCGTCAGGTTCAAACTTTTTTTTTTTTTTTTTTTTACATATGCACACACGAGGGTAAGGAGTAATCTATTGAATTCCATACTACCGAATAAACTGAAAATCCATATTTTCGATTATGCAGGAATGCAGGAGGAATATCATTCAGCTGATCGGTAAAAACCTCAATTAATCATATTCATAAGAATCAATATAATTTTTATAAGGTTTTTTTTAAATGAAATTCAATGGATTCATAGAAATCACGCCGTCATCCATAAGATTTTAAGTTGATCAATTGAAAGTTTGATTATGTTAAAATTGTTAATTTTCAAAAGATACATACGGTTCTTATAAATATTGCAATCATTCACGTATATTATTTTTTATCTTAAAAAGTTTTTATAATTTAAACTTATGATAATTTTCACATTCAGTCCCTAAATTTTTTAGTTTCATCATAATTTTAGAATTTTCTCCAACAGTCAGATTATGTTCATATGCATTATTAATGCTAATTATTATATTAAAACTTGAATTCTCACCTTCACGGGAATTTCTATCCATACAAAAAAAATGTAACTATAAAAATATTTATCATTGTATGTATCACTGTGATTTAAACCAAAATTCTTAAATCTTAATACATATTTAATAATAAAGATAATTATCAATACAATTACTATGGTTATCTCTCCAACTATATTTAGTACGTCTTTATACACTATTATTAGGCCAGATAAACGAGTCACATGCCTTATTTTTAAGATCGATTTGTGTAAACTTATATTTTAAGTTGATTAGACTAACACGTCATGTAATTATTTAGTTTGTATCTTAATGTATTGAGATAGAATTCTAGTTCTTATTTTATCATATTTTTATCCTATTTATATATAATGTATTATCCTATCCTATCTGTTCACCAAACAGCCTCTAAAAGTTTTAATTAACCTCACCCAACAAGATTTGTCAGCTAAAATATTTAGCCTCCAAATAATATTTTTTTTAAAAAATAAATGTTACCTCCTCAAATATAATATTAAGAGTCTTAAAAAATCTTAATATCTTAACAACGGTCTAAATGAAATATATAAAATAAACTCTTAAAACAAAATGACCAATAAAGTTTCAAACAAGGATTAAAAAGTCTGGATAACAATTTAAGGAAATTATCAACGAATAAAATTTTAACATCAAATACATTAATCCAAAAAAAAGATAACAATAAATATTTAAAAAATCAATAATAATCTAAATAAAGTTTTAATAAATGTACAAAATTATTAAATAATAGGATTAATAATAGGATTTCAAGTACATGGATGAATTGAAAGTTCAATTCTACCATAACGGTTCATTTTCGAATAATGTCTACACTGTTAACAAATATTTGAACTATTAACAAATATTTATTTTTTATTCATAAATGTTTTTATAATTTAACCTGAAACGGTTTTTAAATTCAATCCATAAATACTTAAATTTTTTAATTTCATCAAAATTACGACAACTTTCTCCTGTATTCAACCTGTATTCAGATTATGGTCATTTATATCAATAGAACTGGAATTCTCCGTAATTTTTGCCCTTACCAAAATTATAATTATAAAAATATTTGTCACTATCACCTAAGCCAAAACTCTCCATCCAAAGTTAATAATAAAGATAACTATTATGCAACTATTAATATTATTATTCTAACTATATTTAATACTAGCAGTGACTCATATTATTATTATTTAGACTGGATAAACAAGTCACTCACCACACTTAAGATATGTACATGTAAATTATTAGGTTAACCCGTCTCATAAATTATATAGATTAAAATTTTTAATCAATCCTCATCTAACGAGACATGTCGGTTAAAAGGTTTAGCTTGCGCACTAAACTTTTTTAAGAAAAAAATCTTAAATAAAAATAAATGTTACTGGTTCAGTTCAAAAAATTCATAATATCTTAACAAAAGTCTGAATAAAGTATAAAAAAATAAACTATTAAAACAAAATGAATAAATTCAAGTTTCAATAATAAAAATTAAAAAGTATCAACAAACAAAATTTTAACACTAAATACATTAATCCATAAAAGAATTTAATAATAAAAATGAAAAAATCAACAACAATTTAAATAAAATTTTAATAAATATATAAAAAAAATATTAAATAATATAATTTGCAATCCCGAACACGGATTGAATGGATAAGAGATAACTTAATCTCTTTAGGTTGTGCAATTCTATTGGAAAGTCTCTCTCGTTGTATCATTGAAGGTCTATTACCTAAAACAAATTAACTTACATTAAAGTTAAAATTAGTTTTTGATTTGATATCTTAAAGATACTAAATAAGAAAGCTTATTGGATAAGTTTCTTAAAGAATAAATTAATTTTAACTTTTAAGAAAAATTTATTTATTTTTCCTTTTTATCTTTTTCTTTTAAAAATCCTTCTAAAAAAGTTTACTAAACAGACATTATGTTGTTCTTCTATACTCCCAACATACCTTCAACATTTTTATCTACATAAATAAATCTCTAGGGATGAATGAATTCAACACTTATATACTTATGGAAAAATCAAAGATTTGTCTAACCTATTCCAAATATAAATGGGACTGAACAACCTAATCAAAATGAATGATCAATTCTCTTATATAATTCAAGATGATTGATTCATAGCCTCTATTAATTGAAACAATTATTTTTTTTATTAGAAAATTTTATCTCATTTTCACGCGGGGTAAAATGAATAATCCTTCAAGAAATTAATTCAACAATGAATATAAAGAGAAGGGTGGAGGAACACATACATTGTTACACGGTGGATGTTTGGAAACGTTTGTTTTTTTGAAAACATAAAGCCGTTGTTGTCAAATTATATGAAATATGACCCACCACACGATGGTTGATTCAAAGTTCCAAACGGACGCGTATAGATTACAGAATTCAAATATTTGAATTGTTGGAGTTGGAAGTATCCAATGATAATGTTATCCGTCACGCTGTCACGCCCTGTACTGTTTCTCTTAAAACACAACTATCCACCTCAAAACATATTATTGTGTCCCCATAATAGTTCTTAGTAGCAGACTCTTTGTTCTTATCTCATTTGTTTTCAGCTCATGCTTAAAAGCCTCCATTATTTCCTTTTGGAACTATAAGGAACATGCATGTCTGGCAATGACATTGTTAGCTAGCAATCTTCCTAACAACTTGTTCAAATAAGATTTTCTTTTTTTTGTTTAATAGATATGTCAGGTTGAGTGAATACTGAAAGAGGAGAGGAACATTTAATCATTGAATAATGCTGCGTGAGCAACTCCAATTAGCCAATAATCACAATATGTGAACAATCCATAGTTATATATATTCACAAAGCGTATACATCTAGTTGTCTGTGTATTAAAATTATCTATCAAACATTTCTCTTAACCAATAAACTCACAAAGCATATATGTCTGGTTGTGTATTAGAATTGTCTACCAAACATTTCTCTTAACCAATAAACTCCCAAAGCATATATGTCTGATTATCTGGGTATTAAAGTTGTCTATCAAACATTTCTCTTAATCTCTTGTCAGGTAAGTTCTAGCTCAATTAGTTGAACGAAGTTTGTGAGTTAAATTATAGAGTCGTGTTTGATTCTTGTGTACAAAAAAATGTCAGTTAAGCCGGAAGTAGCTAGCACAAAACTTGAGTATGAGACTCTATTCAATATTTACATGTTTCTTGCTATGGCTTTGACAATTACCACATATAACAATGATATAAGCCTTGAACATATGCAACTCATCAAAGACAGCATTTACAGTTTAAAACAGGAATAGTAGAAGCTATCTATGATAACAAGTTACTAACTACCACTATCAAAATTCTTAACATCTAAGATTTTTTCCCTGCAACTTCTTGCTTCAAATTGTCGTTGTCCATGGCAGGAGCACTTTCCTCAGCTTCTCCACCAGCACACTGCAATGTTAATACTAGACCATTTTTCTTGTCAGAATTGGCACATGACATAGACACTTGAAGTCCCTTAGGAGACCTATTGCTCTGAGCTTCATCCTTATCGTCTAGTATCCGAGCTTGTGAGAGAAACTCAATTGACCTATCAGGATCAAAATGATCAGAAACTTCCTGAATGTTTATAGCAAAATCTCTCTTCCTACCACTTGAAGTTCCCTTGTTGAAGCAAATACTCCCCCACTGAATTTTCTCAGAGAAAGACTTCCTCCCTATGCTTTCTTTGTCCATTGAAAATCTCTTATCTCTAGCAACATTTTCACAAGCATAACTCCAATTGTAGCCTTTACTGTCATTATCCATGTTTAATTCAATGGAATGAAGATCACTGTCATCAGAGTCATCATCCCCTTCTTCTACATCATTTTCAACATCTGAACCATTCTCTTTCTCAGTATTTTGCAACTCCCTACAGACATTGTTGAAATAATACTCAAGATCCTTGATCTTTTTACATTCTAGAGAAACATTTTCATTTTGTCCATCTTTAGTCCTCATACAGTCCTCAAGCTCATTTCTGAGTTGTTCAAGGAAAGCATTTTTCTCCTCAAACTGATACTTAGCCTCTGAGAGCTTCATCTGGACTCTTTCCTCGCGCAAAACATCAGCTAACTGAAGCATTTGCCTTTCCTGCTCTACCTCCTCGCGAACTTTAGCCGATTCTCTTTTCAGTTCCTCAACCTGTGCTCTATCTTCCCCAATTCCTTTGGCTAGTTCATCACAAATTTGCTCCAGAATCTCTTTCGCACGCTTCTCCCTTTCAAGCTCTTTGGATGCTTTCAAATGAGAAGCCTTTACACTAGCCATTTCTTTGGCAATCTTCTTGTTCAACCGTTCAGTTTGCCTTCTCAACTTTTTCTCCACAGCAAGCTCTTCTGCCACATGTTTTATGGCATCATGAATCCTTTCTCGTTCTCTTCGCTTCCAAGCAGCCTTCTCTTCTGCAAAATGCTTTGTAACATACTCAATATCATTATGGTTAGAGCGCTGTTCTTGGATCAGTTGATCAATTTGGTGGCACACCCTATCAAGCTCACTACCAAGAGCCAACACAAGTGGCATGCTTGATGCTTGCTGCTCTCTAAGGCACATTTGATTTAACACCTTTAGAAGCTTCTTTGATGTAGATAAGCCAGTTCTAGCTTCCTTCAGACGGTTCTTAACACCGCTAGTGCATTTGCCACGATTCTTTTCGCTTCTTAGCTGATTTTCAACCTCCTGCATTTCAACTTTTCAACATAGTTCAGTTTCTTCCTTCCCAACAGAACAAGATATCATTATATGCAAAGAAATTATAAATTATTTAGTTAATCATATTTATACATATTCTTTCCTTTTTCTGCTGATACTTCTTCAATTAAAATGTAAATCTGATACATCATACTGGTTCAGAGTGAAGAATAACAGTTTAATCTTTAAACTAGTGATTTCCAATTAAGAGCTATAAGGTCATGGTAGATACTTTAAAGTTCAAACCATTGTTGATATTTTAAGACAGATTCCTAGCACACAATTTAAAACATCTCATAGACACAACTTCTATCCAGTGGCATTTAGAGCATCTCCAATAGTGCTCCTAAAATGAAGGTTCCTAACTCTCACTTTTAGTGAGTCCTACCAAGCCACGTCACATTTAAGAACTTAACAACTTTCTCCAACGGTGCAATCATCTAAGAACTTATAATGAATTTCACATATTATCTCACAAAATATTTTTTTGATCATAAGAACTGGTTCTTAAACTTAAGAACCTCACAAGAACTATCATTGCAGATTTTGTATTCCATCTTCCTTTTCCTCCATTAAATTACCCCCCCCCCAAACAAAATAAAGAAAACAACTTGATGACCAATATTCTTAGCAGTTACTATATGTTTCTAATTGGCCTGAAATATTCACTCTTTATTACCTCAATAAAATTGGCACTGCTGTGAGCATCCAAATAGTAATCACCGGACAAAAGCTGATGAGAAAACCCTGACACTCTTCTCTTGCAACTATCCCCTTCAACCCCTTTCATTCTCTGCAAAAACAAAATCCAAACCAAAAATCATGCCACACCCAACAAACCAAAACAGAAAACCAAAAACACTACTATAACACAAATTTCAGAACTTTTAACACAAATTCACCTCAGAGGTAGGACTATGAGATGGATCTGACATCTGTGGTCTTAACAAGCCCGATCTAGACAACCCTCCATTTTTCTCTCTGCTTCTTCCCTTCTCAACCTCCTTCTTCACTCTCGAAGGAGGCAAATCATTGATTTCCCAGAGTGTAGCAGCGAGTTTCCTTGCCGAAACAGAAAGTTCCTTGTCCTTGGAGAGTGGTAACATGGAAGCAGCACCAGAAGAATGCAAAGGTTTTGTGGTGTGTTGAGTGAACAAAGAAGGAGAACTTGTCTTAGTCTTCCACATAGGAACTGGAGTGCTAGACCCTCCTTTCTTCCCAACCAAAATTGCTCTTTTGAAACGGTACCTTCTCACCAAAGAAGAAGAAGAGGAAGAAGAACAACCTCGTTTCCTTGTCTTGTTGTGGTTCTGTTTGACAACTTCGTTGAGGTTGCTGTTGTTGTTGTTGTGATGACACGAGGGCATGGTGATGAGAATTGTGTGAAGGATTTTGAGGTACCCGAAAATCCCGGGTGTGACTGATTCACATGAAGATTCGGACACGGGATAAGTGCAGTGTTAACTGTTAAGTTTGCAAAGTTCCTCAGAACAAGGTTATGCCAGTTGTAGTAGTCAGCATCATCATCTTCTCCTTTTTTTTCTTCTTTTTTTTTCAATGTTTTTTGGTAAGTAACACTATTAGGCCTTGAATTTAGCAAAGTGGGTCATCATCAAATCAAACATCTTTCTTTTTGCTTCTTCTAATTCTTCTTCTACTATTATTTTTGAATGGCTAAAGGGGGTTGAGTACCATAGAAAGTAAGAACATGTCAAAAAATAGAAAGAAAGACAGATTGATACGTTTAAGATGGAAATAAAAACCGAAGCTTTAAGTTGAGTTGTGTTAGAAGTGAGAGAGAGAGAGAGAAAGAAAGAAAAAGTGATGAGAGAAATCTTGTGAGAGGGAAGGGTGCACACAGTTTATTGGTTGGAAAAACCACTTAAAAAGACTCAAAGAGACAACGTGGCATGCACGTGAGGTGCATGTGCTTTCAATCAGGGAACTTGCATGTGTTGTGTTACTAAAAACTTCAAGGTTCAAGGAAACGTCCATGCTACCAAGAAGACTATATAATAGTATATTAATATAGGTGTATTAATTTATTTTTGTTCATAATTTATTGCTTTGATTTATTGGCTTGATTCTCTGTACTGCATTGATTCATTTCTGATTCTTAATTCTATAATGTATCGTGCATTTAGCTCTTTAATCCTGATCACACCTGGAATGTTCTTCTAATCTGTCCATTGCAGACTTTTCAGTTTCACGATATTCATGGCATCGTTTTCAAAACATTATTATTCTCTTTTCCTATTAATTAAGTCATATATTTTATTTCCTATTCTTGACTATATTTTTGTTGAATAAAACGATTTTGTTGTCCAAGAATAATTTTTCTTTTGCTTTTGTCATTAGTCCTTGAAGTTATAAACTTATTCTAATTAGATCAATCCCAATAATTTTCTTGACACGATATAAAAAGACTAATTATTGTCACGTCTCAGCATGTGGCAGATAGTATATTGATGCATTGAGTGCTGAATCATTAGCAGTCATATATACTCATATATCATTGATTAATTGTTTTCTTAAGATAGCAAAATTAACCAGCATATGGAGATAACCACAATATTACAACCAAATTAAGACACTTTTCCTTTGACAGAAGAAAAGAAACTAAGGAAGATGTACTACTTGGAAAAAGTTGGGTTGCACTTGCAGAGTTAGGCCAAAAAATTTACATGTACGGACTAATAATTGAGATGGTGTCTAATCCAACTTCAGTGTGTGCAAATGCATCTTAAACCTCACTATCAATCATGTCACCAAGTCACAGTGTTGGTTCTTCCATGCGCATGCTAACACCAGAAATTATTTGGCAGCAAATTAGTATACATGACATGTGTTTAATTTTGTTAATTTTTTCAAAGTCCAGCGCACATAGATAATTAGATTCTGTGAATATACTAAGTGAAAGTTGATTCTCCAGTTCATTCTGTACAAGATGTAAAATTTACTTTGATGATTATTACATGTATCTCAAAATTTATAATCAATCAAAATAAGATAAATAAAGCTAAAATTCAGTCCCAACAAAATTGTTATGTTAATATTTATACAAGAAAATGTCCTATTGTCAAAAAAAGGATTTTCAAACTCTAATATAACAGTTAGATAAACCTAATTGAAAAGAATTAGAGTTTGCTAGATGAGAATAAAATGAAATGAAATGAAATAAAATAAAAACATTTAAATAATAATGTAAAATTGTAGGATTTAAGTTAATTTTTAAAAATTTTCTTTTCACTCTTTCTTATTTTCTCTCATTCACCAAGAGTCTAGTATACATTTGAACAAATTTCTTTTAAAAAAAATTAAAAGAAGAATATAGGAAAAAAATATTTTTATAAAAAGAAAAATTAATTTCATATTAAGAATTTTTCCCATCTTTCAAAAAAATTAAATATAAGAGTTTCTATATATTCACTAATAAATAAATAAATTTTAATTTGTTTCCAGACACGTTGTTAATCTCCTATAAATTAGAAGATATTCTTATGAGAACTAAAAAAATGTCATATAAAAGTTGTAATCTTTATAATTAAATTGAATGATCTAATAACATATTTTGAAGGGAGACAGGGTGGGGGCCAAGAAACGGTTGAAGATGGGTTATAGGAAATCTAATGGTCGTAAAGGAAAGACAGAGAAATTGTTGTATGGAGGCCCCCCGAGGAAGGTTATTTTGCCTATTATTAGGATTCTTTCTTTTGGAATGGGAACATACAGTGTGCTTTCATTTGGACATTTGGCCGTTATGTCTGGAACTATGTAGGATCGATCTTCCACGCCACTCTCATTAATACCAACTTAATCTTCCATTCACCTTTTATCTCTTACTTTACTGCATTCTCTTAGATCCTTAGTATCTACTTCTCAGATATGCCCCTAAAATCGTAACTCTTGCTTTTTCTTTGTAGGGTAAGGAAAGTAGGTATATCCCTTTTGGGTTTTCAAATCAGAGGACTCTGTACTATTTATAATGTTATTTTTACAGGCTAGTTGCACAAGAGCGTTGCAGCAATGGCCTAAGTCATCCGCTGATAGGTCGAAATAGGGTGGAAATAGATTAAATCAAGTTTAATGTTTACCCCCTTAGATATATTCTTTTGTTTTGTATGTGTAAATTTGATTTCTGACGTGTAATAGATCTTTTTTTAGTCTTATTTATTCTGTTTAAAAAATTTAATTTGACATGTGACGGTTTATTTGTAAAATCTATTAGCAAATGTCGATTTATTTGTAAAGTTTATTAACAATGTTGGTTTATGTGTAAAGTCTATTAGCAATATTAAACTATTTGTAAAGTCTGGTAACAATATCATTTTTTTTTTAAATATGTTTATAAGACTTATTTATAAATATGTTTAAATTAATTTTATGATGATTTATAATGAAAGTATTCTGATGCATTGGTTAGTAATTTTTTACCTAAACATTAGTAGATGTATTTATATTTTATTTTTTCGTATTTTTAATATTAAACTCGTGTGACTCTTATTTACAACACATTACTTAATGGTTTATGAAATAAGCCTTTATCTTTGTACTTTTAATACTATTAATAAATATTTTATACTTTTAATATTATTAAAAAATTACTTTCTTCACATAGGACCTAATATTTTGATTTTGAATTTTAAAATACAAAAAATTATTGATCTTTAACTTTTTTTTTTGAGAAATCCTAATTCAATATATCATTATTTATGAGTTTATTATTAGCATGATTAATATATATTTATTTGATAACAATTAAAATAATAAATTGAGAATAAATATTTTTATCATTGAAAAAGAAAACTTATACAACAAATATCGAAGATGGGAAAACTGCACACAAAGTACATCATAGAAAGAAATAATGAAAAACATGAATTCAATATAATGCAATACTTCTTTAAAAAGTGCTCCACTAAAGGTGTTGACTATCGCAAAACAAGATTAAAATTTTATGGACAATTTTTAAAATGCTCCAATAATATATCATACAAACTCAAGCAATCTACTCAAAAGTTAGAAAGAATGATAAATCATCTTCTGAACTCACATCTTCAACTTGAGATACCTCTTCTCTTCACAAGAACTTCTAATAGTTGCAAAAGAACTTCTAAATGACCTCTTGATAAGCACAAATTAATTACAAAAACGGTTCATTTTCTACAAGCATTTTGAAGATTGGCTGTGTTTTGTTCTATACATTGACAATTCTTCATGAGGGAAACAATGATGTTGAGAAATTTTCAATTAAGATTGAATATTCCCTAGTTCTTAATTGCAATTTTCACGGTTCGTTATTTCTCTCAAAAAGAATTGTTGGAGCTTCATCGATTAGATAGAATATTGTCTTAAATGTACAAAAGCACGTTCAAAACTCACAAACAATGTGCAAAGAATATTAAATAATTACGGTGATACATTCCAAATATTAAATAATTAGTAGTTATGTCTTTCATTTTAAAAAATTACGGTGATACATTCCAAACATTAAATAATTTCAGTAATACATGCTATTTAAAAAAATTTATTTCATTTCACACTTTCATCACTTGATTTCAAACAAAGATTTGATGAATAGTCATGACCTTATTCTTTTGATCAATAATTATGATAATGATAGGTAGGTTACTGAAACTACTGGCAAGGCTTTGAAAATTTTGCAGGACTAGAAGTTGAGGCATTGATGAGGAGCAAGTACAACAATAATAATAATATACAACATTATGAAGAAGGTGATATTACGCAAACTTTTGCTAGTAAGAGTGGAAAAGGTGTCATAGAGTTATACATCATAGATTCCAAGGCACAAAAGGAAAGCAAAAACAGACCATAAGTTTTGAATTCAAAAGTAGTCTTCAGTCCTTCCCTTGAAACCAATTTGCCCTAAAGTCAGGACAATGAACAATCCCAGGTGCCACGTTACCAGCCATAACCTGCTCATCATGTTTTTCTCTTATTCATTATTATGTTATGCCAAAAATACTTTGAAAGTGATACAGTAATAAATTGTTATACTTTATTTGGCTTAATTATTATCAAGTGGTCCCATGGTCTAGTGGTCAGGACATTGGACTCTGAATCCAGTAACCCGAGTTCAAATCTCGGTGGGACCTTTATTTTAACACATTTGAGTGATTTTATGATATGTTTTTATTTCAAGTTTTTATTTTAAGTTCGGCCCACTAAATAAAATGGGCTTATAACTTTGAAGAATTCTACAACCTTAAGTCCACTCATCACATATTTTTGTCTTTAAAGTTTTTTTTTTTTTTTAAGAAAAAACTATTATTAATTTTCAATAGGCAAAATTAGTTTATCAAGCATTTTAATTATAAAAACTATCATATAAACATTTATAAATATTTGTATCATCATTATTTATTACCATCTTATTCTCTCATTGATTAGTATAAGTCATATAAATAAGTATTTGTTAATATTAGTAAATATACGTTTAGTTGGAATTTTTTTTGAATTTTTTTAAAAAAATATATTTCCTTAAAATTATAATTTAATCAGTGTAAAAATTATTTAAATTGCTTCAACCTGAAATTAATTCTTCAACATAAAAGAAATCATATGAATCACTGGCTAATCTTTTAATATAATTTTAAATTATCTAACATGAATCCAAACTCTTACCAAGTTCTCCCTGCATAAGTCCAGTAAATTCAGTGATTCATTTCAATTTAATTTTTCTTTTCATTCCTTATCATCTTGTTACACAATTAAGTATGAGATTTTACGAAATTACAACATTATTATTTTAATTTTTATACAAAATTCATTAATTCTTTTTAATAGATATACATGTATATTACACTAACACTCTTCCTTTCTTTGTACATTACACTGATACTTTCTTAATTTTAAAAGTATTACAATGAGACTTCCAAAGGAAGTGACAAAAGTAATGCAGTAATGCGAGAAGATCAAAGGTATATGATATAATTTTGTGAAATTTTAAGGGATGTTTAGAATTTACTAATATTAATATCATTGTTATTGTTGGTTCTGGTGTGAAATAAACAACCATTTAACAAGAACAAGGCTTGAAAAAATAATACAAAGGGTGAGAAGTGACTAACCAAAAGGAAGAAGTAAGAGCAGGAGGGGTAGGAAAGTGAGCAAGCTCAGTTCCAATGCTCTCAAAGAAGAGGCCAGTGAGACTTTTACCGTCGATAGCCGGTATGCTAGATGGTGCTATCCAACCAATCAACCCAAAACCGATCACACTGTAATCTGCCCGCAGCCAATTCCTCTCGAAGCTTCAACCATCATACAACAACATCATCATTCACAAATGTCACACTTTTTTCTTAATCATTTCTAAATCACACAAATTAACCTTGTACTAATCAAAATTACCATGTAACTCTCCCACCATTTCCCATTGCCACTCCTTGCCTCAAGGGATTCCTAACACTCACTGGTGCTTTCACAAACCCTACAAACAATTTACAAAACATGTCACAAAAGATCCTCAACTTCTTGAATTCTTGATCCTACATAATAGTCTACATATGAATTTAATTGGAATGCATAATCTTACTCAAGCAAGAAACCGTAATAGCAATAAACCGTTCATTTAAACATAATTAGTTTTCAAACACATATTACATATGTTTAGTTTCACATTGAGTCATCTTAAATCACATGAAAATGTTAGTTACAACTGAGTTTCTGTTATGCTATTTGTATTAACAATTACTCTAGGAGAATAGAAATGTTTTTATGCTATGTTATCAATTTAATAATTATCTTTACAGCTCTAAAAAGATGTAAGGTCCAATGAGAATACTATACAATATTTACTCATAGATAAAACAAACTCTTCTGTTCTATCTCACTGTTCATCTTGACTATACTGTTCATCCAGAGAGATTGAACTTTAAGAAATAGTATTTTCAACGCAGAAATGTATAATTCTCTAGGAATTTTAATTTCATCTAAATATTCACATATTTGATCACGTGTTAAAAAAATATTGAAAATGCATATTTGGATTCGGGTATTAAATTTTCTTACTAACCTGTATTTAAAAAAATGCTTAAACTTGTATTTAAAAAAATGCTTAAATATGAATTACTACACTTCAAAATAAATTCTAATCAAGATAAATTTTATAAATTTACTCCATTTAAAATCAATTTTGCAAATGCATGTTTGTACACATGTAGATGCATGTATAGCATACCGGAGGTGAGACGGGGCGAGGCGGATGACAGGGTTGCGCCACCGAGTCCTGCGACGGTTGTGAAGGTGGTTGTCATTTTGGATCTGCTCTTAGGATTCGGGTTTGAGAATGTGGAATGGCAAGAGTTTGTGAATCACAAGTGTGAGTAGTGGCTGTGGTTCATATTATTTTGATATTTTGTGCCACATGGATTCCCTTGAATTGGGATTGGATTGCGTTTTCGTGGCTGCGAGTGTTACTCAATAACGTTGTGCCATGTCGGAGTATACAAGATAAAGTGGGGTCTACATTAATCCCTTCATGATCCATATGGAACTAAAACCACCAATGGGGTAGCACCAACTCATGCTCCAACTTGAGATATTGGTAGCATTTAAATATGGAAAATTTTAGCTATTCTAATTTAGATTATTTTATCTATCTGATTATATAAAATATTGAAATGAAACTTTAATTTTGATTAAAGAATAAGCAAATAATGCATAAAAATTTTACAAGTTGAATCCAAACATGATGTTTTAATCAGAGGGAGAGTTCTTTTGAGAATAATTTTATATACTTATGTATAAAACTCGAAAATATCAAGATTCTATGTATACATTAGGAAGGGTATACGCTAAATGTAAATCATAGAATCGTATTAGAAAACATAAGCTATTTATAAAATTCACACACACATATATATTTTATATATAAGATAATACAAATAAAAAAAAATTATAAAATATAATAAATAATTAATATTTTGCGGTTATAGTCGTGGTGGAGAACAATTTGTCCAAGGAGATTGAGTGGTTGAACAAGAACATACTAGCAATAATAGTCTTTTGAAGTTGTATTAGTTTATTAAGGTTAAGTTGATTTTGAGATTAAGTTTCGTGAACTTGAGCTTAATGTCTTAGAAGTCTAAAATCAAAAACCAAAAAGTTATTAAACTTTTCTAAGTTTATAAGTGGACAAGTACATCTAGAAGGGATAGAATCGTAAAATCTTACTATTTCTACTTTTGAATTCGTTATTATGACTACCATTATAATAATGTAAAGAATTTTTATATTATTACTTTATCACAAATTATATTATATATACCCAATATAATTTTATTAATTTTTATAATAATTATTTTAGAAATTATATTTATTATAATATTTAATTAATTGAGATTGTATAGTCGTGATAAAATAAAAAATTATAACGGTAATTGAAAGGTATAAAAGAAAAATAAAATGTTTTTATTCTTTATTCCTTTTAAATAATAAGCAACCGTAATGGAACTTTAATTTTGATTAAAGAATAAGTAAATAATACATAAAAAAATTACAAGTTGAATCCAAACATGATTTTTAATTAGATGGAGAGTTCTTTTGAGAATAATTTTATAAACTTATATACGAAGCTAGCTAATATCAAGATTCTATGTAAACTTTAGGAAGGGTAAATGTAATTATAAATCATAGAATCGTATTAGAAAACATAAGATATTTATAAAATTCACATATATATATATAAGATACTATAATTAAGATAAAAAAAATGTTATAAAATATGTCAAATAATTAATATTTTGTGATAATAAATAATTGTTATAATTATGATGGAGAATAATTCTTTTGGGTGACATCAACGGGTTGAACCAGAATTTGAAACATACTAGCAATAATATTCTTTTCGAAGTTGTATTAAAGTTGTTCTAGAAAGTCGAAAACTTTTTTTTTAACATTTAAATTATAAAAAGTTAAACTATTATTGCGTGGTACAATTCTAAAAATTAACCTGTGACATTCCGAAAAGTTATTTAAAATGTTTACGAAGAAATTAAAAAGAAAAAAAAATCTCCTCTTCTAAAAGTTATCTGTTACTCCCCTTTATCCAAAAAATTAATTTTGTTCACCGTAAAATAAAAAAATTTATTGTATTACTGATTTTATTCTTGGTTCTCTCTTATGTTTCCCCTTTCTACGGGAATACTAGCCCCATCACCATTTTTATATAATGCTCCATGCTGCATGTCCATTTCAGTTTTTTTTTTTATCACTCTATTACTATATTTTCTTATTAAATTTGTACTTTACTTTATGTGTGATATCAAAGTTCCCCTTCCACTTTTTTCACATCATGTGATTTTGTCTTTATATAACTTTTGTTATATTTTTTTATGTATCTCTTCATATACCACATTCATATCTATTTGCTTTCTTTTCTTTTGTACTCAAATAATAATAATAAGCACTTTTAAAAGTCATTTATCTAAACAATGCAACTTTAAGATAAGCATGTATGTGACTAAAAATCAAACACAAAATAATTGACTTAGAAGCTACTTTTATGTTGTGAGCTATTTTTTCAGAAGAGTTTAATTAGGTTGTTTATCCAAACTAGCTCTAAGTTTTATGAGCTTAATGTTTTAGAAGTCCAAAACTAAAAATTAAAAAGCTATTAAACTTTTCTAAAGTTACATGTGGACAAACATGGATGGAAGAGACAGGATGTAACATATTACAATTGAATTTGTGATTCAAACTACTATTATATTATAATAATGTAAAGAGTTTTTATATTATATTTAATCACAAATTATTATATATATATATATATATATTACAATTTATGATTTTTATAATAATTGTTTTAGAAATTATATTTCTTATAATATTTAATTAATTGATATTATATAGTATCGTGATAAAATCTAAAATTATAATCTAAATAATATTTTTATTCTTTAAACAAGGAATAAGCAATTGAAACAATTAATATTATTAAATTTTATGTATTATTTGAATATATTCTTTAAAAATAAAATATTATTATTAAAAAATAATCAGATTTAAGTTAAAAAGTCTAAATTTTACATAGTACGAAGAGAATATTCTTCATAAATAAAAATTCTCTTTGATTCATATTTTTCACTTATGTATATACACGCTTCTAACTTAAGTTTCAAGGTGTTTTTGTATATATATCATCATCATCTAAGAAAGATGAATTGTATAATTATCAAGAAAGAACAGTATACATGGTCAAATATTGATATCGAGTATTGTTGAATCTAATAAGTATAATTGACGTGTACCATATAAGTTAATATTTCTTCGACTATCATTAACTTGGAGTCTGATAATCTTATCATTAGACAAATTCACTTTGATTAACTACTTGATCATTGTCAGGGCCTTGAAGCTAGGACCCTTTTTGAATAACCTATGCCTAAAACTGGCTGTTCCACGGATGAACTCCAAAATCGTGCAATCGGATATAAATTGATGGACAAGATGTTTTAATATGAGGAGAAAGTCCAAAGAGACCCAACATAGAAGAAACAAGATGAAGAGAAGAACAAACCCCACGTAGAAGTGTGACAATCCCTGTAATGGGAGGACTCTACCCGACCTAATTCTCAGATTTTAACGAATTTTTTTTTTTTTTTAAATTTCTTATCTACATATGAATATTATTCCAGACTTTTAAAACGCCTAATTGTCTAAATAATCACTCATACCCAAAATCGTTTAAATAAAAAAGTCAATTTTTAAATATCAAAATTCCAAGTTCTTAACTATTTTCCCCAATTTTCTCCAAGATTCTCGTACACTCGTGCACTCAAACAAACATACACTCGTCTGACCATATTACAACTAATTTGAATTATAGCGCATGTACCTATGGACTTAACATAATTACCACAATGGTGACAAAAAAACATTAAATCGTCTTATAGTAATTTCACTCAATTCAAGCCACCCAAAAACAACTAAAAAAACAACTATATATCATGATAATTCAGCACAACAACCAGAACAATTAACTGCTTCAATTCATCATGTCAATCATGTAATTATCCACAATTTAATAATAACAACGTACTCACTTAAGAAGACCTCATCAACATATATACATATATCATGAAATTGTAGTAACAACAAGAAATTCAACAGAATAATTATAAAAGAACATACTCATTATTATTAAATTCTTAAAACTACCTTAATTTGAAAAATATTGCAAACAACCATGGGAGAGAAAATTTGAAAAAGCTCTCGGAACCTCAAAAGAACCTCAAGGGTCTAGAAGGAGAAGCAACGTGTGTAGGAAAAAAGGGAAAATGTGACTCCCAATTGTTGATTTTCAGAATGTAAGCACCTGGGAAACTAGAAAAAAGAACGATTGTGCAGGACAAAATAAAAAAGATTGAGTAGAGGAGGGTTTACGTTGGTGAATGAATTTGCAATGTGAAATCGAATAAAAGAATGAAAGGATAGAAAAATAGTAACAGAAATTAATTAGAAATTGAATGAGTTGAATAAGAATTAAAAAAGAGAAGTAATTGTTTCTAAACGTGGCAACCAAAGGTTCTTAAACCAATAAAGGTGAAAGAGGAATAAAAAAAAAACGAGAACTTAGAAATATTGTGGTCAATTCCTAGTAAAATTTCTATTTTCTAGAATAAAAAAGAATTTAAATAAACCATTAAGAACTAAATTTCTAACTTAAAATTAACAAATTTAACTCTGAGAAAATAATTAATTAAAATAATTAATTAACTCTGCGAAAATAATTAATTAAAATAATAAATCACAAATTTAACTCTGAGAAAATAATTAATTAAAATTTCTTTAGTCACACTTCGCTCCCAAACACAATTATACACATCACAATAAATAAATTATGTAAACACATTATTAAATAATAAAATAAATTTCCAAAATGTTACATAGTGTGAGAACCATTGTGAATAGAAAATCGGTTAAATCTTGAATAAATAATGTTATTGATAATTCCATTTACATATTAGTTGAGTGAAAATTATTATAACCAGAAAATCAACTAAATTATGAATGGAAGAAGTTATTGATAACTCTCAGTTACGTTACGTAACGGTTGAGTGAAAAAATCGTCACAATTTTATAATTTTTATACATTTTAATCTTAGAAAAGTATGTTTATTACTGCTTTTGGTGTAAAAAAAATTATTAGAAGGTATATTATTAAAGCTTGTCTTTAAGAAATTCAATTGATAAAATTATTAAAATAAATTGAGTATTAATAACACGCTTATTCTAACACGTACTGTATTAAATTAAAATGTATTAAAAACTACAAAATTAAAAGAGAAATTAAATATAATAAATCAAGTATAAAACTTAGGAATTTATTTTTTAATAAATTTTAATCATCGGTAAAAAAATATTTAAAAGAGTGCCAAGGAATGTATTGTTACATTAATATACTAGTTTGATACTCTATAAAATTACGAAAATGAAAAAAAAAAAAAAAAAAAAAAAAAAAAAACTTTGGTCGTCATATGGAATACTTAGAGTTGAACTCGTGGAACACGAGGAGAAGACAAAAACCAAATAATAGTCAAATCACAAAGTGAGTCTTGGTTTAAGACAACTGTTAATTTTGACTAATAACCATCCATGTTTGACTTAGAAATAAAACAAGAAAATGGAGTCAAACACGCATAAACATTCTCGTTTCATTCAATAATTGCCCTCTAAAAACAGCAGTTATAACTAACGTTGCAGAGACTTTAACATTAGTCGGAGAGTCCTATGTGAACGTGCTTTATGAATTAAGTTAAACGCTATAACAGTCAATAGTGCATGTTTTGAACAAATTGCTACAAACTAATGAACTTCTATGTTTCGTAAACATTGTTAAAAAATGTACAGCAAATTCTTTACATTCAAAACAGTGACATTTCTCTGACTCTCACGACTTTGTGCAACGGATAAATCATCATTATTATTTAAATTGTATTAATAGGATAATTTAGTTTTTAAAAAATAAAATAATGAAATAATATATAAGAATATAATATATTAATTATTTTAATTCCTAAAAGATGTCTAATATTATTTAATTTAAAGAGTGAGCAAATGATTAAATATATAAACTAAAATGATAATAAATAATTAAATTTAATTATTAAAATAATGATATATTTTTTATTTATTTATCATATTTTATAAACTAAACTATCTTATCATTGTATTTCTTTATTTGACATAACACTAATTGTAGGAGGAGATATATATACCAACACATTCACACCAAATAATCAATCAATAATTAAAAACAATTAAATGAAATTGGACTTTGTTTAATCCAGTGAGATGATCAATTGTGAAAGAATGAACGTGGGGCAAATCTGGAAACATTAGTTCTTACACCACTCTTTTTGCTCTTTATACTGCTTGTCTTTTTATATATATTTTTTTATAAATATGGAAATTACAGAAAAATAAAAAATAATAAAAAGAGCTAGAAGACAATTGGATCAAACATTTAAAATGAGTAATGGATTGTAAAATAAACAACAATGATGTTAATTACAAGCTAAGGAGATAATTCTAGCACCCATTGAATGGAAAATACAAAAGAAAACAACATAGGACCAAAAATTATGATGTATGTATCAGCCAATTAGAAAAGTCAATATTGCAATATCTCTAGTTTCACGTGCCTCCAATGTAATGAACGATACTCATTCATATAATCCAGACGTTTTCCATATACACTAATTTACAACAAGTTTATTAGAAGAAAAAAAATAGTTAGTAATCAGCTAAATCTCCTTGCATGCTAAAGTATAGTATAATCAACTTAAATCTCTTATTTGTTATTAAAATTAAATTTTCTAGGATTATAAAATTTTCACAACTGAAATTTAGCTGGTTGAAAAAACTAATCAAGTGTACAAGTCAGCTTGCGTTATAAGTTCCAAACAGAGGAACCAAAATAGATAAACTCACAATAAATGAGTTAAGACAATTTCTAGTTTACTATTAAACGATCTATTTAATAGTAAATAGTTTATTTTAATCTATAATTAAAATTTTCAAAAATTTTGTTTTACAATAAAATCTTTAAATTGTTAGAAAATATATAAAATGATAAACAAAAGTTGGAGGTTACGGACCAACTGGTATTTAATTAAGGAACATGAGATTCCACATTTTGTGGAAAAGTCCAAAATAATCTACTTTTCTTTATCAAGTACATGTACTTATTATCAATTTAGTGAAGGAAAAAAGTGAGTGGCATTTAGATTGCCATCGTATATGAAATTTTAGCAAAAAAAAATGGAAACTCAGCTGGTGCAATTAAAGACTATGAAGAAAAATAAATAAAAAAGTCAACATCCAACCAAAATGACCTAAAATTGGACCAACAATCTGGTGGTAAATGAAACATTCTTAAAGCTGAAAACAAAGTTCCAAGAAAATGAAATTTCTCCAACAGGTAGTAGATAAGGATACACAACCAAATAGAAGCAAAATTCTTCCTATCATTAAAAGGAAATAATTAAATGAACGAAAATGAAGAAAAAAAGAGGAAAATTTTGATCATAAATGAATTTGAATTGGTGAATTATTTACATGTAAATGATGTATATTATGCATGGGGTCAAAAGTTAAAAGCTCAATATCCAGCAAGGAAGAAAAACAAGACAACAGCAACAAAAGCCAGCAACGTGGAAAAAACATCCTTAGCCTTCTCCCTTTTGAGTCTGCTATGTCTCCTCTCTTTAACCAAGCACGTGAACTTCTCGAACATCTCTTTATCCCTCACGTGATTCACTCTCTTCCTTTCTCCAAACTCCATTGCTCTCTGTAGAATGCCCAAACCCTCTTTCCCACTCACGTGCCCTCCTTCCGTGTCCTCCATCACCAGATTCACCTCCCTCACGTGCAGCTCTCCCCCAACTTTTCCACAGCACGTGACCTTCACCACACACTGCACCCGCTCCGTTGCGCGGTGTCTCTCCCCCGTCATCTCCGCCGCGTACACCACCTCCACCTCCCGTGTCAGCCAGTGCCGCCGCGCCGACACCGCCCTCCGACTCGACACGTTCGCCGCGCGACCACGTGTTGGGTCCACAACGATCCAACTCACTCTCATATTCTCTTCCAAGTCCCTCAGCCACTCCTCGTCCTTTCTCGCATACTTCACTGTCGTTGGAATCAACTGTCACAAAAAATAAAATAAAATTAAGAATGGTTATAAAAAAATAAAAAAATTGGTCGCTAAATTTGGCTAGTGAAAAATTAAAAAGTAATTTAGAAAAATTTAGTATATTTATTATTTTGATTCTGTTAATATATTTATCATTATTTTACGAATAAAATATTTAAAGATTATTTTAATATTTAGTTCATGAATTTAATTTTTTATTTTTATGAATTAAATTAATTGATGTAATTAATTTTAGGGACAAAATGTTATTTTACCTCGTTGGGTTCGAGCGCGTCTACCCACAGCGGCGAGGAGAGGAACCAGTTCTTCTGCGTTTGCGTGCGTATAACGCGCGACAAAACGGGTTTTCCCTGGTAGGAAATATCCACGGCGGAGATGAGCTCCGGTGGCGGTGGCGATGGGCGGTGAGGGAGGTGGGAGAAGTGGTGAAGTGAAGGAAAGGCGTCGGAGAAAATAGAACGGTGGCCTCCGGGGATGGTGCTGATGATGCGGCGAGCGGTGGGGTCTTGCAAGGAGGGCCACGTGGCGGTGCAGATTTCGCGCCAGAGATCGTCTTCGGTGCAGAGGCGGTTCATGAGGGACGATACGGACGCAGCGGATGCCAGCGTGGCACCGTCGAGACGCGTGAGGATGTGCGCGTGGATGATGTCGGGGTGTAGGGTGGTGAGGCTTGACATGTTTTCGGTTTTATTCGGTGGTGGTGAAGGAGTATGAGCCATCATGGTTGTGTTGTTCCAAAGTGTTGGTTTTGTTCTATGAATGTGAAGATTGAGAAGGAAAAGAAGATAGAAATGCGAAGTGGAGCAGTGTGATGTGTTTACTTTACAAAGTGGAAGGTGGGATTAGTTGAAGGAATTTGCGTTTTAAAAGGAAAAAAAACAGAGTAGAAGAAGGTGAAGACAAGTCAAAGGTGGCTGTCGAATTTACATCTCAAATTTGATTATTTTGGTTCGGAAATATATTCGAAGGTTCATATGTCACACTCTTTGTTATTTTACATCATTTTGAAAACAGTATAATACTTGTATATTCACCCTATTGTATTCTATGTGTAACATTCTTTACACCTTGGAAGATTAGGAATTATCTCTAGTGTAAAATAATTATTTAAAAATTAATTAATTTATTGTATATAATGAATGTCATATAAAATTATTTTGTATTGTTTGTACGTAGACTTTTTCACTTTTGAATTTATTAGAAGTAAATAAATCATCACTTCTCTTATGAGCAAATTATTAAATTTTTAAAAAATGATATGATTTTTCTTGTTTAGTTATAATAAGTGACTGATCATTTATTAGTACAACCCATCTAAAAAAAGTTGGAATTAAAGTTGAAAAAATATCTTTGAACTTTAAAAAGAATTGAAAAAAGCATATACATTCTAACCGACAATTATGAAACCGATTTAAACATATTTTCTAAGTTAATTCTGTATTCATCTGGAATATTTATTTTAATGGGGGAACGGACTTAAAATAAATATAAAAAATATTTTTTTCCACTTGTCAGTTTAATTTAAGAGATGATCAATGGAAACCACATTAATCTTTGAGAGCATTTAATAGACAAGAAATAGGAAAAATGTAGTTGTAATAATTATTTTAAAAGTAAATGTAGTTGATATTTAAAGACAAAGGCTCCACACATAAAAATTTAAACTAAAATGTAATTTATATATATATATATATATATATATATATATATATATATAATATCTCTGGTCCTAAATATGAAAAGTAAATAACTAATTCATCAATATTAATAAAAATAGTAAAATTAGCTCATTTTAATTCGTAATATCATATATTTTGTATCAATTTAAACTTTATTCTAGAATAATTATAAAATTAAATAGTATAAATGATGATAGTATTTAATGACATTAATCATAGTTTAAAAGATAATTTTTTCATCAATAAGTGTGATTTAAATTGTTAATAGGACAATGAATAAACATTCTTGCATGGAGAATGAGTAGGTGTGTTTTATTAATAAACTTCATAATAAATTAAGGTTAGAAACAGAATTAGAAAAAAAAAACATCTATTTTTTTTTATATAAAAGACAGTCGTCATCAATAATTTTAAATATATAACATTCTAGTTTTAGAAAAAATGATACATTGTATTCATGCATTATTATAAATTCATTTTGTAACATTCTATTTGTCGTAAAATAAAATGCGCAAACTAATACAATTGGAAGATTAAGAACTTTTCCTTCATAAAATAAAATAATATGACAAAGAAAGAACGTTACTAATTAAGTAAGTTGAGATAATATTTATTTCAGATGTATGATTAACACGTAGTCTAATCAACTTATAATAAACGAATCACGTTTCTGTCGCAGAAAACGTTTATAGTTTGTACGGTGGCTAATTAGCGATAATTAATATCGGGTCAAAATGGAGTTGCGCATTGACTACACTGCGTGTACTTTGCAATGGTGAGGTGTTATTTGTTCTTAAACACTAAATAATTATAGTAGGGAAATACAGTTAAAAATATAACTAATAAATAATGGAAAATGTACTGTCTCAAAAAGAGATGATGGAAAATGTAAATACTAATATTAATATAAACATATTGAAAGTTTAAACAAAAATATGATGAATTATATTAGTTGACATTTAATTTATTTGCAATATATATTAACATATTTATCTAACAGAATTGTTTTTTTGTTATTAATATAAATTCACGACGTTTATTGGTAGTAACAAAAATTTTTCCTGACAATACATATTTATATTATTTGGGTTTTGGTATACTTTTAATTTTTTCTGTGTGTGAAATATTAATGCTCATAATTTGAATACTAATATAGTTTTATGTAATTTCTTTTTCATTTTTTTTTTGCAGCGAATTTTATTCCTTTAAGCTACCTGTTAACATTTTTCGTGTAGGTTTCTAGACCTGAGATATAGAATTTTCCCCCTCGAGATTTTCATATTAATGCATTTTCATGTAAAATTATATATCTATGATGTAAATATTTAATTTTATGATTTATGTCAAAATATCATTCTCAATTTCTCATAATGTAAATATTTTCTCCAATAATATATATATATATATATATATATATATAAATGTATAAAAACTATTATTATATATATGCATAAACTAAATATTAATATTATATATTTATGTAAACTTTTTATCTCTTGACAATTAAATCTAGCAAATGATTCTCTCTGGATTAAAATTCAAATTTTCTCTGTGAGAAATGTCACGTGGAAGGGATCCTTGGGGATTTTTTTTATCATGTTATCTAAATACTTATAAGACATTTTAAATATTAGTATAAGGGATGTTTATAAAATTATATTTTAGAAATAATATTTTCAACATCACTTTGTTCAAATAAAAAATATGATATAGAAAAATAAAGTAAATATGAGTAAATTCTCATATAAATATTACATACCAGATATAATATTCCCATATTCACTTTTTCAAAAGTATTTTACATAATTTGAATTAAATAATTGTCCCTAAAAATTTAATATATATTTTAAGCGTGTTGTGTCATCAAACTAAATTTTTTCATTCATAATATATATGTTAATTAATATATTTTTAATTTTATATAAAATTATCATCATTATTGGACACAAATATTTATTTATATGATATGATTTTAATAGTAATATTTTTTTCGTATACTTATGTTCCTTTTTTTTAAGTGACATCAATCAACTGCTACATTTATAATTTAAATATTGAATGCGGACTTCTTCTAAAATTTTATGAGATTGCATGAATTAAATCTTCTCCATATTTTAATTGTTTGTATTATAATTGTTAAATTTGAAGATTGAATTAATGGTTAAACGAGCGATGATATTATAAAGACTATTGATTACATTATTTCATAATTAATATCCGAATTAAAAAGTATTAAAAATATTTAACAATTAGATTAAAATTACATTTTTTAAAATCACGAGACTAAAATTATGTAATTACAAATATTTACAGATACAAGGATTAAAAGTGTGTAATTTTAGAAAATGTGAGATTAAAATCTCAAAAGTGAAAATAAGTGAATAAAATTATAAATTGAGAATAATAAAAAAACAAAAAGTATTTTATTTTTCTAAAACTGTAATAATAAGTTTTCTGTCCAAAAAAAAATATAATGAGTTTTTGTGAAATATTGATAAAATGTTTTTATAAATTATATTTTTAATTAAGATTGTTCCTTACTTATCCATATAAGTTTATATATTTAGGTGATGTAAGATTCTCAATTAATAAGCAACTAACTAATCCTCGATAAAGTAATTTTCTCTTTTTATTTATTCTGAGTGTCAACACAACAAGAAAAGAATGAAGATTGGCCCTTTAAGATTAGGGATAGGGTTAGTGTTAAAGAAGTTATAATTTAGATCATTTAAAAACACTGGGTTCTAACATAAAAGAAATGATTTCTTAAACTTGTCTTACAGCCTAATCTTAATTCTCCCAATCGTATAACAAAGGCAGCCAACTTCAAGTCTTAATTGGTTTGTTTCAAAATCCCTGCGGATAAGCTACCAAAGCTTTTACCAACGATAAAGGGACGAGAAAGAAAGTATTTAAGATTTATTTCTTGTTTTTTCCTTTTGTTCCTCTGGAAGTGGAATAATAGAATATGTCTTCGCGGTGCTAATGAATGACCCGACACCTCCTGTAAACAATACTAAGATATCTACAAATAATACTAGAATAAATTTCAATAATTTTGTACTAAATATCCTAAGATAATAAATTGAAAGATAAAAAATATCTTAATTAAACTGGTAAATTCATGAAAGGTTTTGTTTAATAATCACTGATTACTAATGTTACTTTATTTTCGAAATGAATCCCTAGAATTTAACGAATTCAAATCATGACGATATCATTAATCTTTTTTAGGTCAACACAAACGCAACACATGATTTGTTCGCAATGGAAGTCACAGCAGCCATAGCGTTTAGGTCAATTGTATTCTATTATGGCGGCCATTTATTGGCACCACTCTTATCCACACAACTTTTACTATATATCACATGCATTATGCAGCCATGAATCATACATGCATTTTGCTAAATTAGCTAGGATTCCTTGTTCAGCTGAAATCACTCTTTAATTTAAAAATTTGAATTGTTTTCACCGACATTAATTTAAAATTGTACCTTAAATCACAAATCGATGATAATATTGTTGATTTTTGTCATGTTTTCTTTAAGATGTCTATGAATTAATTTGAAACATGTGGCTTTGTTGCCAAGAAAGTCAGCATGGATTGCTCCTCCATTTTTCACACACCTCACTAATAACCAAATAATGGATTTCTATCAAATAAGAATCAATTCTAACTTAGAATAAACCATTTATTTTGAATTTAGATTTTTTTTTAAAAAAAAATCGGTTAAAATTAAGAAAAGGATTTATACTTATGATTAAAAAATTTCCATTTACAGTGTCAGTAGGGGGGTTTATAATTGTATTGAATCACAAGAGAAATTAGTTATTAATTATAGGTTATATAAGAGAAAATGGGTCACTGAATATAAATCAGTTTACTAGCATGAATCAATAGTAAATAATCATGTATATTGGTTGGTAATTAACAGAAAAAAGTATAAGCGGGGAGAAATTGGTTGGTAATCAAGAAAAATACCAAGGAAGGAGAAATGAAAAAACTATAAACCTGTATACGGATAAATTATAAATTATTACGTAACATGTAATACACTAATTAAAATCTAATATATTTTTTATAAATATATATATAAATGAAAAAAACATATTATCCAATTTTATATATATTTTTTATTCATGTCTCATTTTAATATTTATCAATACAAGACTTAAATTAACACAACACAAAACAAATTTATTATTAATTTAAAATCCACAAACGCGATCCTATCTTATAACATAATTATTCCAATGAGTAACATTCTTCTAACAAGAAACTTAGATATAATACACAACTTTTTTAATAATAAATTAATAAATACTAAAAGTTATATTAATGATATGTTTTTATTGATAAAAGATATATGTTTTTTTATACTGATAATATTTAGCTATTAAACTCATTAAATAAAAAATTTGAAGTAAAATGAAAAATTATAACCAATATATTCAAATTCAAGTTTTTACAATATACATCATGGAACGTCGTTGTCGTGAAGCATTTGAGTTCCATCTCAATCACACCATCTTATCCATATGATATGAAAGTAGGGTTTAAGAGAGAGGGGGGAATCAAGGTGAGATTTGATGTTTTGGATCACAAGTCTTACTTGAGTAAAACAATATTTAAAACAATTTGTAAAGTTCTTCAGTAAAAAGTAGGAGGAAATTAATCACACGGTTAAATTTGTTTTTTTAAAAGATTTAATTATTATAACTAGAAATATATAAAAGAAATTATTAAGTCATCTAAATAGAAAGAATTATTTATGATTTTATGATATTTTATTGAATTTTAAAAAAATATTTCAAAAGTCAGACTAGTTCTAAATTATAATTAGATAATTATGAAAACTTTCCATCCAAAGAATTAAACTCAATTTAAAATAGAAGAACTTAATTGATGGAAAAAAATTTAAAAAATTATAATTGCACATAATTTAAATTATACTAATCAAAATTACACTTAAAATTTTTGAAATTTATAAAAAAACAAAAATCCCGACAATGCACACGTACGTGAAAAAACATTTTTGTTAAGAAATAGTGATTTTTGACATTTTCTTTAAAAGTTAAAAAATATCAGTGTTCTAAAACAAGTTAAATTAAAGACACAAAATGTGCGTAAATTAACATATTAAAACATTAACTAGAGGCATAAAAAGTAATGATTTTAATTATAAGCTATTTACTTAAATAGGTAAACTACCATGATTCAATTAATAAAAAAACATTTTAAAAGAATAACATACTCTTATAATTTATAAATAAAATATTATTTTAATTACTTAAAAAAGCGTACTCTTATAATTTTTTTAATCCCTCTAATTTAAACTTGTATTTTCTCTTATAAGTTTTTTTTTTTAAATAATCCTGATATTTTCAAATGTTCCGTCAACGACCCATCGTTAGAAAATTAAATATGTAAAGGCATAAATTGCCAAACCAATTGTCATGATAAAATATTATCAAATTTTGCCTCATATCTCTAGTTCACTTTATATATATATATATATATATATATATATATATATATATATATATATATCTGAAACTTCTTCCCATACTTTTCTTCAATTTTTTTTAATTCATTTATATTTGGTAGTTTAATTTTTCCTTTCTCAATTTTTTTTTTTTCACTTTTGTTTGACCTTTATTTATTTTTTTATTTTATTAATAACTAATTTTGAGATATAAATATCTTCTTAAAGAAAATAAATATCTAAAAAAAATTATAATAATTTATCATCAATTTAAATCAACCGAGTTATAAAAATGTTTCAATCAAAATTAATAATAAATAATTTTTTTATAATTTTAATGTTAATTTTTTAATAGATATTTTGTCTTCACTTTATTTATAATATTTAAGCAACATTCAACTTCATTGTTTCTTTTAGCATATTTTCTAATATTAGTGACATTTATTGTAAATTTTATTTTAATTATTTTTATTATTATTTGATTAAATAAATTTTCAGTAAAAAAATAATTTTCAATTTTTTCCCAAAAGTTAAGTTTATTAAAAAAACAAAAATATAAATTTTATACAGGTATTTTGTTATTGCTTATTTATTTTAATGGTTTTTATTACCGCATTGTTTTGTGTCTATTTATTATTTATTTTAATCACATAGTATAAATACTTTATATATTTTATAATAATATATTAAAATATAACTATAAATATTTAATTTGATTCATATAATACACAAGATAAAATACTAATCTAAACTAATAATTATGGTAGTTTATTCAAACTTTCAAACAATGATTTTACGAAAACTCATTGTTAAATAATTTATTTTTAAATAAATATTTTTAAGTTTCTTATATTAAAATAGTAAATTTTCATTATTAAAAAAATCTAAATATTTTTTCAATTTTTTTAATAAAATTACATTTTTTTAACAAAATAGTTATTTTTTAAAAATATTAAACAAACCGCCCTATATTGAATCCTTATTTCTGAAAAAAAGACTAAAAATAAAGACCAAAGTTCTATATACATAAAATTTAGAATCCAAAATCTCAATAATGATTAAATTTTGGTACGTTTTTGTTATTATAATCTATATTTTTTTCCAAAGGTGGTGCTGGTGTGGGTAAGGTTTCATTGCAGTGGTTCCATTTCTTCATCTATGCCATGGATACCCTTTCAAGGATTAGATTGTTCCCCACTTGTTACACCCTTCACTTCCCTAAAATTTCTGCATTATCTCGTTTCCCAAATGCTTTTTCCACAACCACTCCTCTCTTTTCAGTAAGAGCTGGTCCTCCTTCAGGTTACCCACTCTGTTTCTTTCGTCAAAATTTGACTACTTTCATTGGTTTTTTTCATCACTTTTGTGGAAAGTTAGCATTTTTTTAATGGGGAAAGGGGGTTTGTGGAAATGGGTATTTGACAATTGAAGATGCTGTATCAAGCTCAGAATGGAAACTGTGCACATGCATAGTTCTGTTGTTTGAACTCTGAAGATTGTTTCTCTTTGATGAAGAAACATCATCTTCAGTTAGAATTGGAGATATTGGTACCTTGTCTTACATTTTGTTAACTTAGAACTTGGATTATACTTTCTCTGTGGAAAAGTTAATTGAAAACACTATAAAGTTTTGCAATTTGGAAATTTTGGATTTTTTTGAATAATTATGGCTGGCTAGCTCTACATTATTGTTTCAACCGAATATTTAGTCTGAAAAAAAATTAAAATATAATATCAGGCTTGGGTTATTTAAAAAAATTGATTTTTTTTGTTTTTAAGATTAACATGGTAACTGGGTTTAAGGTTGACTAACTTCATTATCTCTTTTTAAGTACATGTATGTTATTTGGAGTTTGGGTAGCAAGAGAGTGTGGGGTTGGACCGCTAGAAAGAAGAGGAATTTTAAGTGTTAGTTTTCATGGATGAGTAGTTTGATGAAATATTCAATTTGAGGTGCATCAAAACCACTGTTGTCAAAAACTGGTTTTTGTTATTTGGGGATTCTAATGACTTTCTTTCTTGTGTTTCTTATTAGTGTTATTCATTTTCGTTCTCTGTTGTTTGTTATTCCGACCATGATTCTGTTAAAATATGTTTTGTATATTGTCGATTTATATGAGAGTTGCAATTTTATACCCCAGATTGTCTTAATTAAAAGCTAGTGCGGTTTGACATTCTCATCACTATTTTCTTTATTATTCTAAGGCCTTCTTTCCCATTGATGTGTTGTTAGATATCAAAACCATTTTTGAGCTTTAACCTAATAGCTTAAGATTTTGGTAGAACTGGTTATTGACATGGTATTAGAGTCTCTTGACCAAGTAAGCAAGAGTTAATCCCAGTTGTCTGTTGAATTTCAGCACAAGGTAGCTCTTACATGATGGGCTGTAAATAAAAATTGAATTTGAGCACAACCAAGAATGAACATTGTCTACTCTTCAAGAACCAATAAGGCTCTTGCATTAGGGGATGTGTGATGTTTAAAAAGTATTCATCAGTTATAGTTTAATTATATGTTTCATTTGCAAATACCTCCCCCATGAAGCTTATACTTTTATTGAAGAATATGTTTTGCTACCATTATTTCTATCCTTTTAGTCCCAACATAAGTGATACTTAATCCTTGGCACAGTATTTTTTTGATGTTGCTCTTAGTCCTTGTTTCTGCTGAAAGCTAATTGATTGACACTCATTTTTTAGTGAGTGACATGGATGAGGATGTCTTGCAAGTATTTTTTAAGGAGAGAGAGTTAACTGGGGATTTTATATCAAGAGCTTCTGATTTATTATGGAGAAGAAATTTCAGAAATTCTGGTGACTATGATATTAGCAAGCTCACTGACAACACTTCTCAACAATCAGAGCAGGTGCAGCAGATTCTTTGTATCTAATTTCAAGCCATTCTGATCCAATTCAATAAATTTTACAAATGTGTCAATTTTAGCAGTTTTTTGCCTTGTATTTATCCATTTCAAATGTATATTGATTCATTGGTCAACAATTTAATTTCTTTTCATTCTTCTAACATTTGTAGATCATAGAGACTGATAGTAACAGTGGTTTTTTGAAACTTACGAAAACCCAAGACTGGTTATCAGGAGACAATTCTCCTCCAATAAATAAGAAGATGACTGCTAAGGTATGCTTTAGAGTTGTTCTCATTTTTCATCCCAGCTTCCATTTTCTTTGTGCGTATCCCTGACAGGAAGTGGGAATTGGATATGAAATTGTATATTGCAATGCATATTTTATTCTGTCAAATGTTTTTCAAATTCAGTTTCTCTCAAGTAAAAATATAATAACTCAGTCATCCACTAATCTTGGATGCTTCACTTCATATATCAACAGGTGTTGCAGGACAGCAGCGAAAGACGCAAGAAACTGAACATGCTCCAATATGAATCTGTATAATACCTCCCTTGACCTTGCTATTGTTCTTTGTTAGCCCAAGTCAGTGGCATCAGTGTTTTCTTATCTCAAGGCATGTAGGTTTTGATCAATTATATTTCTTCAGATGTTGTGTAAGATGCTTATTCCATCACTTTTATTCTTAACTTGTAGCTTAAGAGGGAAATACTGCTTCTATCTGTGGGTATTGGATTGGCTTGTAGTGGATATTGCTTGGTAATTTTGTCAGTACAGGTAAACTTTACATTTGCACTGTCTTTTGAAAAAATAAAATTATAATTCAGAACCAGATCATTTTTGTGCTTCTTACAGCTCAATTGAACTATACCTGTGTTAACTAAACTATACCTGCCGCTTAAATGTGTAGGCCGCGGTAAGTTATGCAATTGGAGTCCTTTTCAGGTTTGTTATTGCATTTTTATCATATTGATAGTGTCTTATTGAAATAATTGTTTATGGGCCTGAGGATCACTAGTTAGACTGTTAGAACCTTCTAGTTGATATTTGTTCACCATTGTTTCTCATTGTGGATGAGAGAAAACAAATTATTTAGCTGTTTTTAACGTTGCTATTTATGGTACTTAACTGATATATCATTTCCAATGCAGTTGCTTGTACCTTCAGCTCTTGTATCAACATGCAGACAACCTATCCAGAGAAAATGTACCAGAAATATTCAAGAAAAAGAAGTCAAAGAAGTACAAATGAAAACTTGATCTTTGAATTTGATCTAATCGTGCTAGTTACTTAGCATTTTCTGTTATTGACATTCTCTTAACTCTTGTTTTGGTCAAACAATATTTCTTAACCAGAATTGGTATAAGAAGTGAGGACCTTGAAGATTTCTTGGAGAGAACAATCAAGGGTAGCAGTATATCACTTTCATCTCCCAGGCTTGTTATTCCAGCAACAATATATGGAATTTGGATTCTGTTTAATCAGTATTTTACCAATGACTTTTTTGATTTTCAGGTAATACTTGGAAGTATGTAAAAAAGAAGTTTTCTTGTGCCACTAGTAGCTCTGTTTGGACAAACTTTTCCATAAGCATTTATATGGAAAGAAAATAGAAAATAAACTGAATTGAACTTCTCTCACAAGCTAGAATCAACTTTTGCATTTAAAAGTTAAAAATTAAAATACTTAAGTTAATTTTAGCTTATGAGAGTTCATTTTAACTTCTTATTTTCTTCTCCTATAAGTATTCATGGAAAAATTTATCCAAACAAGACCTAAATTTTTTACTAATCAACTTTAGTCAAATACAATGGTTAATTATTTATTTGTTTCTTGTTCAACTAGATTGTGCCAGCTATGTTTGGGATGTTTGTCTACAAGGCTGCAGTTTTGGTGCAAGCTTATAGAGATAATGAAGACTTACAGTTGGTATTTCCAGATAATGAAGATATATCAAGCAGTTGAATTGAAATATTTATTTTGCTATGCTCAGCACTCACCAGTGTTGAAACATAGAACAATGATATTTCATTAAATAGTAGTAAAAGAGTGTATTAATATTGCCAATTGATGTTGAAAAAATCCACAAGCCAATTTGAAATGATAAAAAGTGGTGGTTAATATTCACCATATACGTGTAGTCCCAAACTATTTACTTCTTTGACCATGGCATTGACGACATCAAGTTAACTAATCTCACTCACTCAATGATTTATCTCACTTAGTACAAGTCAATGCGAGTACATGTTTCTTTTTATTTGCTGAACACAAGATATGATTTAGAAGGAAAGGATCATAAATTTTTAGCTTATGATTTGAACAATCAACAAATGTTTGCTTTTCATATAAATCATGTTTTAAATTTGATTGAGTCTGGAATTGATTATTAAGATATTTGATTCACGTAGTTTAAAATTAATTATAAATTGAAATAACTTTAGATAATTTTATATTGGATAAAAAATTTATACTAAATTTTATTATAAACTTAATTTTATGAGAAAAATTTAAATACAATTTATATTATTTTTAAATCAATTTTAATCAAAATCAATTTTATTAAATTAATTCCATTAAAAAAGTGGACATTAATTTTCTCTCTAACGTTTCTGGTTGATTTTGCAAGTAGTTTTACCAAATTTCTATTCTTCATTATTGTAAAATAAAAATAAAAATGAACATGTTGTGTAATAGTATTTTGTATTTCAACAAAGTATTAGTTTTTTACTCTAAAGCTATTTAATTATTATAAAATTATTTAAAAATTAAAAATCATTTTAAAATAAAATTCCATACTCTAAATCTCTAATCATTTTCTTTTATGGTTGAATATTAACTTACATATTTATTTATTTTAATACATTCACTCACATATTTAAAACTCAAAACTATATCTTTAACACGACTATATTTAATTCAAAGTTAAAAATATGAGCAAACCAAAGTAATTAATTACCTAATTACCCAAACCAAACACGTATGAGAAATTGAAAAATGTTATTGTGGCTGTAATTTTTCCCTTTCAGTTTCCAGTAAAAAGAAAAAGAAAATCCACAAGCACTCACTATAGTGTAGTAGGTACCACTAGTAGTGATTTCAGTGTAGTAGCTTTAACCTGGTTTTCTTTCTTCATCTTCACTTTCTCTTTCGGATCAGCGTCACTTTCTCTTGCATCGTTTTGTACCGACCTACTTGCAGCTAAAATGTTAAAACAAAACTAAACAACTATTATTATTATATTGAATTATTGATCGATACAAAACATAGACACATATTTAAGCTCAGATCGGCATCGTCGTGTTGTAACCACTTGTTCGGAAACCCTAATTCGCAGATCTGATCTCACTCAACTCCATGGTTATGGCGCCGAGAAAACATCGCGAGCGCCAAATGCTATTCGATTCCGTCATCGCGCTCGTTTTCATCCTCGTCGCCTGCGTCGACCTCTGCGACGGCGCCACCGTCGTCGACGTCTACCGCCTCATACAGTATGACATGTCCGGCGTTCCGTTCGGATCTCGCCTCGCGAGTCTCAACCACCACGCCGCTTCTCTTCACTTCTCTCCCCACGCCGATCTCTCTCGCACTGTTCTACTCATACCGCTTCGCGAACTCGACATGTCTTTTGTCAAAGGTTCTTCTTCGTTCTGCTCTTTTTTCTATTGTTGTTGAATTCTAATTTTAGGTTTTAGTATTGTTGTTGTTGTTTACCGTTATTGTTATTGCTATTATTATTTGGTTGTTTGTGCTGAGAGTTACTTGTTGCACGAGTTGTTGATGTGTAACTTAATTCAGAATTACGCGAGCTGCGAATGTTTGCGAAACGACTGAAGTGTTATAAATTAAGCAGAAAATTCGAGTTTGAATTGTGATATGCAACTGCGATAAATACTCTCATAAATACTCGGAGGAAGAGTTTTGGCTGCCCTCAGTATTCCGATCGGCCACGAATTCCGGTGGAGGATACCAGCCTTTACCATTTGCTTGTGGAAAAGATGGAGTTGCATAGTTCTTAGTAGAGTTCATCGTTTTATTATTTGAAAGGATTTTATATACTTGTCCGAGAAGTTATGTTACACATAGTAGTATTATGGGAAGTTACTTTACGTGTATACGTGTAAAAACAACCTAGCCAGGGGTTTGGGTAAAGAGCTTAATCAATCGCTTACTAAATAAGTTTTTAACTTGTTTATTTAATTGAAGAGAAAATAGGGTTAAACTCTTCTCATTTAAGCTATGAGTTTTCTTGGAGAGTTTATGGAAATAAGCTGAAAACAAAATTTGAAGATATCATCAGCTTTCGTAAATTCTCCTAAACACTGAGACAGGTATTTGTGTTATAAGATAAGCCCAAATAAGCTCTTTCAAATGTATCTGTAGTAGCTTATAGTTTTAGGTATTAAGTTTGAAGAGGCTCTTGTTCACTGGGTGTGCAGGAGAAGTTATATTTTTATTTTGTTAATAAAATTGACAAATTGGTTGCTGTGTTTGCCCCAACCCGGTTTATCCATTTTATTCAAAATTTGAACCATGTTCTATATTGTTGTAGTTCAATGCTTAACATTTCTTGTTGCTGTCTTTTATTGATCATTATTTGAAGAATGTCATTTTATATCACGTATTATTTAACAAGATCAAAATCTTGTGACTGCAATATGGCAGAATATATTGCTGGAAGCAAGCCTCTTGGGGGTTTAATATTTTTGCTTCCCCGGATGTTCAGTTTCGAAAACAAAGATGGTTTGGAAAGTAATCATGAAGATGGAAATAAAGAACTGCTGAAGAATGCTTTGGATGAACTTGAGCAAATACTTATACACACCAACTTACCTGTGAGTAAATGTTTCCCAACTGTAAATGAGGGAAGCAATAGTTAATTGATTTGTTCATAAATTATGAATTCCTTTACATTATAATTCTGGTGATTGACCAAGTAAGCTGTATTCTCCAATCACCTAAGTGATTTTATAAATAAATTTATTGTATTCTATCATTCAGTGATTTGTTTGCTAAGGAAAAATTGTCCTTTTAAGTGGCTCAACAATCTGATAATGGTTGAAGACTTTGGACGGCCTCATTATGTCCAACTTGTTTGAGTTTGAGTTACAAATGTCATTTTCTGCATGCAGTTTATTGAGTTTAATTTTCATATACTGACAGTGTAATGTCGACCAATTAGAAATCACCATGAGTATAACTTCTAAAGTAATCATTACAAAAGTTGGCAATCTTACCAAACATAATCTATGATTGGATGACATTGTAAAATACCTTTACAATATCTGTATTTTAGTCGAATTCTTATTTAATTTATTTTAAGTTGTGGACTTGTGGTAAATGATTTATGAACTTACTATCAATGTTTTTGCCATGGCTATACTTCTTTAGTTGTTCTATGTTTGCAAACATATTATAGGTCCTTGACTGAACAGTTAGTGATTTTGCTTTAGTGTGTGTGACTTGGCATCTTTCTACATGTAATAGGAGGAAACATGTTTCGTGCATTTTTTTTTGTCCCTCTGTTACATTATCATGTACCTATATCATTTTATTTTTGTCATGTTGAGGGAAGTGTAACTTTTATGGTGCTGCATCTTGTTGCAGTATCCTGTTTATTTTGCGTTTGAGGATGAGAACATTGATGCTGTGTTAACTGATATCAAGAAGAATGATGTCAGTGGTCAGCCTGCTACTGCAACAACTGGCGGGTGAGTTCAAATAATTGAATGAAGCTTTTATTTCTTTAACTAAATTTTGTGAAATTCTACAGATGGTCAAATTAAGTGATGTGGAATTTTATGGCTTGATTCATTGGATCTTATATATGAGATTAGCTTGCATATTTCCAACTTCTGGGTATTTAGATCTTGTGTTATTGAATACCTTTTGTTCTATTTGTTTGGATTATGTTTCAATTATCTATTCATTTCACAGTTGCTGCTTTCTTATATTATTAATTCTTTCTTGGATTTTCTTTCTGTAGTAAATTAATGTGGATGAATGTTGAGTATTGTATTACCACTTTTATTTTTCTTTTGGAAGTGACATTTTCATCAATTTCTTCCCCTTTTTTGAGATGTTGCAGATACAAATTTGTTGTTTCAGCGGCAGAACCAAAGAAAGTCGTATCTCCTCCCGTTACAAATATTCAGGTGTTTGTTCAGCCTTCCTATTAGAAAACTACATTGTGGTTGAAATGCTAAATAAAACTAATGTTGTATCAATATATGCCATTGTTAATTTGTTTCCTTCTCTTGTTTTGCTGATTCAATGTAAGTCTTAGTTAGCAAACACCCCAATTTACTCCTGTAATCACTCTAGGAAAACCTATGGGAAGATCTAGAAAATTTGGAAGAGCCTCGGACTTGATCATGATTCAGTGATCCAGATGAGCCTCACTGTGCAAGGTTATTTTTAAAGACCATAGTGCACTAGGAAGATTTCACAGGAGACCATGTTACTTCCTATGCAGTTCTTGTCTCAACCCCTCAAGTAGACTGGATACTACTTTGCTTAATGATTGTTCCTTGGAGATCACCTATCTTGCACGTTCCCTGCTTACCCTAAGCTGTACTTTCCACCCTGACATGTCCCGACCATGTCCATCCCATCAAAGTACAATCTTCTGTTCATGTTACATTGCATCCTGTAGTTCTTTTGTCCTTCAGGCATTTGCCCATTGTTTGTTTCTAGAGTATTCTTTCCTCCCCCAGTATCTCCTTTAGTTTTTTCCTCTTCAACCAAACAATAGAATTTTTCAAATTTCTAAAATTTTCTTTCCTCCCTTTTTAACAAAAGAGTTCGAGACATGTTTCAGTTTGACACACATCATGGTAATCACAATTTGTGATATTTATGTAATAGTGATTTTACTTCTACATATGCTTCTGTATTATACAAAATATGTTCAATCTGACTTCAATCTCTCAAGTCTTTTGAAATTGTTGTGCTTTGAATAGAACTTGTGTGGATGTTGGATGTATCTTTTATATGGTTGCAGGGATGGTTGGCAGGACTGAAGACAGATGATGATGCTCATCAATTACCAACCATTGCAATAGTGGCATCATATGACACCTTTGGGGCTGCTCCTGTATGTTATCTATGAATTCCACCTATAAAACCAAACTGTATGAAATGTCTGATCATTTTAAAATATCTGTAATTGCAGGCTTTATCAGTGGGAAGCGATAGTAATGGAAGTGGCATTGTGGCCCTTCTTGAAGTAGCTAGGTTGTTTTCTCTCTTATATTCTAATCCAAAGACTAGAGGCCAATACAACCTCTTGTTTGGGCTAACGTCTGGAGGGCCTTACAACTACAATGGAACTCGTAAGGTGAAATATTTTGTTTGGAAGTTCATTCATCTGCTGATAGGTCTGTAACCTGTTGTCAGCCTTCCCTATTTGTTATGGTTTTTATTACATATTATTCTGCATTTTCCAGTGGCTTCGGAGCTTTGATCAACGTCTGCGTGAGAGCATTGACTATGCTATTTGCTTAGATAGTATTGGCTCCTGGGAAAATGAATTGTGGATTCATGTGTCTAAGCCTCCGGAAAATGCCTTTATTAAGAAAATTTTGGAAGTAAGTGAGTAGTTACAGTGGCACAGACTTTACTAAAATGGATTGACTTGCAGTTTTATCTTCATGACCTCTAATGGAAAATATTGCTGTAGGATTTTTCAAGTGTTGCAGAAGAATTAGGCTTTACAGTGAATCTGAAGCATAAGAAAATAAACATTTCCAATCCTCGAGTAAGTGATAAATTCTCAATGTTCTGTTTCACTTGACTGGCACTTCTGTAATTTATTCTTAAGTCCTGTCGTGGTGGTTGTGAGTGTCCTGTTTTTGGTTTGAAATTCAATTTTGAAAACTAAACAGGTTCAGATAAAATTGGGCTGAGTTGGTTTTTAACTTAATTTCAAAGCACTTTTCATTCAAGTTCCAAAACTATAAAATAGGTTTTGTGATTTTGATTCTATTTCATACTGTGATTATAAAATATCTCTTTTACTATTTTTATTATTTATTTTTAATTTTTATTGAAAAAATTGAAACTAGATTTGATATTTGAAATTTTCAAAACTTAAAATCGATATCCACCCCGAATGGGGCCTTAGCTTTTACTCAAGCTCAATGTGGTTGTATTTTCAGACAATTGCTCAATTTCAATTGAGACATTGTCCGATTATTTTATTACCTTGTACAAACACCTTATATGTGGTCTACATGTTTATAAAATATGTTTGGAAACTATGATGTATCCATTCTTCTAATTTTCATTTTAATTGGATGTCAAAGCATACTTTTGGTTTCCGCCTCCTGCTCCTAGTCATATCAGTTTGTGCTTTATGTCTTATTGAAATATTTCCTGAAGTGAAGCACATACTTCTTCATTTTGTTTAAATTCTATTTCTAATAGTTATTAAAGATGGTCATCTGCTGTAGGTAGCTTGGGAGCATGAACAATTTTCAAGGCTGAGAGTTACTGCTGCCACCCTCTCTGAACTCTCTACAGCGCCTGAATTGCTAGAAAAGACTGGTGGTTTGGTTGACGGCAGGTTCATCTCTGGACCTAAATGCCTGAGTTTATTATTGCTGTACCTTTTTGCTGAGAGTTTCATTCTGCAGGCATTTTGTTAATGAAGAAGCTATTATCAGAAGTGTGAAATTAATTGCAGAGAGTCTTGCGGTAAGATAAGATTAATTTTACCTCAAAAAGTAGATGTCAATGCAGAAAAAAAAAACAGATTAGGAAATGTCCGTGAATTTGTTGTTTGTTTGTTTGTTTATGCATGGAAATCTAGCATCATTCACTATATTTTGTTGTTTTGAGTGTGCATTTTTGAAAAATCTTTTTTTTATTATTTTTTTTATTTTGTTTATAATATTTAATGTGAGGTTGTTCAGTAGATACCTTTTTATATATGCACTAGACTGCTTGCATCTTTCTGATTCTTCTACCATGGGCATTTAACTGCATACATTGTGGCATTAGTTTGCTCCATTATGGTTAAGAAAAATGCTACTGGGCCAGAACAAGTTTGTCTGAAAGGAAGCAGCATAACTTGACTTGATTATTTATCCTTATGAATCTGTAGCCCTTTCACTATGTCTTATCCCCGTAAACACCCTTGAATGATGCTACATTTTAGCTAATTAGTAATTACTGGTGTCCATGTAGCAATGTGCATAAGGACGATACTGATTCATTAATGACATACTGTTTATTATATATAATAGCAACGTGTTAAGGGTTGTTGATGAGATTTTGCTAAGATGACTCCTTGAATTTGCAATGTTTCCACTCTGAAGTTTGATTCATTCAAACTTACACAACAGTTTACTCATGGCACAGATTTGCTTCTTTTCTCCTTCCATCCTGGATCCATGTGTTCTACCTTATCTTCCATTAGCCATCTTTGTAAAAGCACGATGTTTGCAAAAAAAAAAAAAAAAAAAAAAAAAAAAACTGTGTTGCTTCCCTTTTTCTTTATAAAAACTACATTGCTTAAACTTTTAATAGCTTTTCAGAAAACTACATTTTAATAGAGATATATATTGGATTCATTGTTTTAAACAGTCTTCTGATCTACTTTCTGCAGAGACATATTTATGGACATCAAGGAAAGAACATTCAGATCTTTGCAGACAACAGTAACTTGGCTGTCAATCCTTCTTATGTTCGATCATGGTTAGATGTTTTGTCCCAAACACCTCGAGTAGCTCCATTTTTCTCAAAAGATGATCCTTTTGTCATGGCACTGAAGAAGGTATTATTTTATGCTTATTTGGTTATTGTGTAAAGTTTTATCACAGATATGGAGAATTTATAAATCACAGACATAAATTAAGGAAAAATCTCCAACCACAAGAAATAATTCATGTTTTAGAAGTATGATCCATTTTTAAAATTAGAAAATGTCAAAGTTTATTTAATTATTATGGCATTTCAATTTGTATTGATATAAAAGTTTTAAAAATACAGCTAAAGTTATTCTTAACATCCATGCTGTGTTCAACATGAAGGTGTACACAGTTACATCACGACGTGACACAGCTACTATTTAGAATTTAGAAGTGTTTGTGACTCTGTGAATCTTAATTTGTCACAATATTTAAATGTAAACAGTTTTCTTTGTTTTTATTTTTTGGTTGATTAGGGAGGCTATTTGTAGAAATAGTGTAACGTTTCTGGAGTAAAGGCTAAATTATACTGCTTGTCCTATTTTACTAGAAAATCATGAAGAAACTAGATCAGGGTTTACATTATTGCAATTCTTGATACCACTGTTTCACTCGCGTACTTATCCAAGTGTTTTACATGTATGTAGGAATTAGAAGATCACACGGATGAGGTTAATCTGCATAGAGATGTGCTAGATGGGATGTTCACTTTCTATGATTCAACTAGGGCAAAGCTGAACATTTATCAGGTATTTGAAATCATTTTCTTTGAACCTCGTTCTATATACAAAGGTTTCTCATTTTGAATGGCCAAATCAACTTAGTAGAGGATCTTTGATAGAGTCTTATTACACGATCTCCAGTCCTGGGTCCTGACCATTTTGTAATTTAGTGTTTTGTCAATTTCTTGATAGCACAACATATTTTTGGTTATTTGACTGGCCTGTCTTCCCTCGTCTTCTTTTTAAGGACATCTTTTCTTGATTAGGAGGGAATTTTCAAAATAAAGAAAATCTGTATTATTTTTCAAATAAATGCACGTTTGGTTGGGCTATTCTTAGTAATTTTTTAAGCTTCAAGGTTAAATGTTGCCTTGAAAGTAACTGTTTTTGGTTTTACAGGTTGCCAGTGTCACATTTGACTTGCTGTTGCTTCTAGTATTGGGATCATACTTAATCGTGCTCTTCAGTTTCTTGGTCATCACCACTAGGGTATGTCTATTCATTAACTGACATCCTCGACAATCCTTTAGATCTCCATTTTTGCATGTACTCAATCTTAATGATGCTGTTTGACAGGGTCTTGATGATCTGATCAGTCTATTTCGACGACCTCCCTCTCGGAAATTGAAAACGGCATAGTGGCTGCGGGATAGTAACTTTTCCCTACATAGTTCTCAAGTTTTAATTAGTATCTTAGGATGCAAGCTTCTAGTGAAAAGTTCTGTAGCGGATTTGTATTTGTCATTTGCTGAAGTTGGTTGCTTTAGTGGTTAAAAACAGCAAGATGTTTAATTTTTGGCTGTGCGAAATTAACGACGCCCAAATTTTGACATTTTTTTTGCCCGTTTCATTTGGGCATTTTTGTAGTTGGAGAAATTGTCACTAATTCATGCCTTGTGAACACAAGGCTTACCCTGGTTGTTATAGGTAAGGGTTGTTCACTTAGTTTCGGCTCAATAAAGGATTGATTTGGGTAATTCATCAAATCTAAATTTACTGCTTGCTTAAGTTGACATTGCATAATCTGCAATTGGAAAGACCTACCTTAAACACTATAATTTGTTCGGATCGGGTTACCTACCTGTGTTCACCCTGTTAAACTGTGCACAAGTTTTACTCATTAAAGTTATGATTTGTATTTAGAAAGTTCAATCCAAAATTCCAAACTCTTGTTGATTAGACAGGTGGATTTAGTACAATTTTATTGTAGTAAACTTGGGTGATGGACTTAAATGATTTATATCTCCTTTTTTTTTTAAATGTGATTAATAACTTTTTACGTTGTATAAGTTGTCTTCGCTGAAAAGTTATCAAAATAAACTTGTGCACAGAGCAATGTTAACTTGTACGTACGTGACAATCTTTTTCTCGTTTAAAAGAATTTATCAAAAAAATTCACAATTTCATATAAATTTTAATTTTATATTAATGCAAGGTAAAAGTATTTCTTAATCTTAGATGAGTAATTATTTATTCTATTTAAAACTTTACATCTCATTAATTCCTTTGCTCAAAATACACTAGAAACAAATTAAAAAAATGACCAAATTAAGATATTTGGCAACACAATTTAGCACATTAAAACTTAAAAATTGTGGATTGCTTATTTACATGTATAAATATTTAATATTGTTATAATATAAAATTAAAAATATTTTAATTCCAAAAAAATAAATAGAAAAAGTGGCGTGTTTTAAGCACGAATGACAAAGTAATTTTATCAATGAATTGTAAACACAAGGAAATAAATAATGATAAAATGGGATAACTATTTGTAAATTATAGTGACTGCAGCAAAAAGAAATAGTCCCCTTTATTAACAGTTACTTAAATTGCTAGACGACCACCTCAGAATGGTATGGTATTGTTTCCAACCTATGCAATTTATAATTTACTGCACAATTTATCGGGAAAGAAGAGTTTCATTGAACAGCAGTTGCCAAGTTCGAATTTGGACACCTAATTGTATTTTAAAGAGAATCTAGTTTTTCTAAATATCCATACGCTATCAACATTGCATTAAAACTTGAGAAAAGTAAATTAGATGATCAACACGAGCAGGTATCATTAGCCAAATAAAACTATATCATTGCTCAATGTTTTCTTACAATAGCCTTCATCAAGAATATGCCAAATTACCAAATTGAACTAAAGAGCAAGTAGCTTGATACAAGGGTAGGGTATTTATTTTAACTAATATTGTAGCAATTAAAAAACTAGAGTTATTTATTATTTCACTAGATAGCATGTCATTCAGTGGCCTTGCCTTTACGTCTGCTGTTACTGCCAGTTTCTAACAGGTAACAGATCATTGAATCAACATCGTCCCCAAATATGCTGTAAGCCTCGATCGCTTGGATGTAACTGAATCCCATCGATAGTAACATCTGCATACTGCTACTCAGATCAGAACCATGCTCTTTCCCATGTTCCATTTTGCCCGATGATCCTGCTGCTCTCACCAACACATAAATAGTTTTAGTTAGCTATATATATGAAAATGAGAATGAGCAATTTGTATGAGAATGAAACTCACTCGCTCCAGAAGAGGATGGTTCTGCGTTTGAGGTAGATGATTCTCTATCGCCAAGCTGTTGCTTAAATGTACTATCTGCAAGGTACTCAGCTCGAGAAACTTCCATCACCATGCGTTCAATTTCCTTTTCTGTGAGCTCTAGATCCGAGAAAAACTGACCCTCAGCTAAGAGTGCCTGTTGAAGGAAAGGTTAAAATTTATTGTTGTCATCAAGTTAAAAAAGAACTTGTCATTCTCTCTAATACAAATTTAAAGTACTTACATTATTGATCTGTAGGTCTTGATGAGCTTTAATAGCAGCCTTGACTTGATCTTTGTCAACATTTGTCTGCATCATAATCACAAATTGCCCCATCAACTATTAGCAAACCAATTTATTAATGTGATGTGATAACTCCCATGTTGCTTTTAGTCCTAAAATACTAAATTTACTATAAACATTTATCGTAGAGTACAGTATGAATTTTGATTTTTTAGTGGGCAGATTAACCTAAAATCTCGATGTTACATTGAAGTATTGAATATTAACATAATAAAGGACTTGTAGTGATTTACATTACTGGAATAACAGCAATTTATGCAACAATAGGCATGGCACTTACTCCTCGAAGACTGCTGAACCCAAGTCCAGCACCAATTGTCAAGCGCCGAGGGTCAACAAGGGAGTTGTAGTGATTCCCATGGTGATAACTCAGTCGAATTGGTGGTGTATCAGCGCTATAGGTTCCTTGAAAGATATTGATAGGTTCTGCATCAATATTTGATGTTATTGAGTAGTACATAACACATTAACAACCAGTCATAACAAATTTAGGTAGAGGCTGCACCTGTACTGTAGGAGTATATGTGAATTGGGCGATTATACATTTCATACATGGCTTGGATCTCAACATTGTTTCCATAGACCTGCCAAGAAGGATGGACAGATTATTAGCCTAAATTGTGAAGTTAAAAAATAGCTATAAACACATTCAAACTGACTAAGACAACATTTTCTAATAATGTTAAAAAGGAAAATAAAGGTTTGCATGAATATCTAGGGGAATAAAATAATGATAGTTTTTACACAATCTAATGGAGAAAAAGTATAAATTCCAGCTAAAAGCATAATTTTTTATATCCAAATATTGATGAAGTAAACAACTTCCCCAACATAGAATGTTTTAATGATGACAACACAAATACTTCCATGTCACTCAAATATTGACAGCACTCATTTATTTCGTAGTCAATAGCGCATCACTATAGTCTAATAAAGGGGGTTAACTCTCTTAAAACTAAAATCAACAGATCTTATTGTAGATATGAGGAATTCAGAAAGAAAATTATAACAAATCTAATCAAATAGATAGCTCTTCAAAACCATTGTGGAACATAAAAGGTAAAAAGGCCAAAGTGAGTGAACAACCAACATGTGATTAACAGATATGCATTTTCAACCACGCATTACACAACTTGTTCATCTCACATTTATATATAAATAAAAAATTGTCCATCTCACATACAGGCATACAGCTTTGATAGTAGAACATTCAGAACTGTCATTCAAAAAACTGATTTGCTAAAAATATATAAACAAGAAAAACAGCTATTAATCAAAGTTCCACACAATCCATGGCAAATGAAAATGAAGAGGAATAAAGCAATCATATTCGAACACAAAAACCTAAAACCCCAACAACTGTTGGCTTTCCCTTGTACCAAGCAACATATGCCAACTCTACTGTCACATACCTTATCTCTTCTTTTTCTCTTACAGTACAATGTGAAGCCTTCAGTTATAAACTGGGAAAAATGATCTCTCTCCTGCTCCTGAAGACATAAAACCAGAAATACTTAATCCTCCAAAGTTCAACCAAACCATCAATGTATGTGCATGCCAAACATCCAGGAAGTATCACTATGCAGTTAAATGCCTAAATGCACAGATTACAAACTTTCACCAGGCAGAGTCACAAATTACTAATGAACCACCATCAGATTTACAAATGCCATACCATAATAAGAAGTTGATTAAAACTGCCAACAATATGTCAATTGATTTAGAGACGATTTATGTATTTGAATGAAAAGAAAAACAAGAAAAAAATGTCCAACCAAAATAAAGGCAAGAAAAAGGATGTGGAACAATAACTCAAGGATGATCTACCAGTATGAGAAAATATCTGGTAGTTTTTTTTTTTATTATTATTATTTTAAATTGCACTTGATACCCCTCCATTTTTCAGCACTACTTTTATGCCCTTACAAGGGATCTCACGGTAATGTTTACAAAAATTAAAGGGAGGTTAGTGTAATAAGTAAAGGAGCATGAGTGTACGCTTCAAACAAGTAGGGGTGTTTGTGAAATCTTGAAAATCCCCAAGGGGTGTAAGTATAATTTTCTTTTATTTGAATAAGCAAGTAGGGTTTTATGCAGGGGTGTTTGTGAAATCTTGAGAAACCGCACAGGGTGTCAATGTAATTTGCTTTTAATTGAATAAATTACACTAAGATACCTTAGCTACTTAGCAATGCAGTTGTCAATATTCTAAGTTTCTAACCAGTTAGAATAAGAAAATTAAAAGGGTAGTATAAGGCCTATTTTATATAGATTAAAAAGTAGTTTTTAAGGACAGAACATAGCGAGATAGAAAAGGTCACACGTCAAGGTGGCTCCTGTGTTATTGTTGCCCAATTTCTTTCACAACCATATGGCAGTCCTCCCACACATTCATACATCCAAAGGATAAAAAAGAGAAAAAAGTTCAACCTCTCATATTCATTCCTAATACCTTCAAATTTTCTTGATTTTCCTCCAAATAAATCCCCAAACTATCAGTCACTACTGTCCAGGGACTCTAGCATGAACACACTAAAGTCCAGACAACTTGAAACCCTTTTCTATCCCACCATTGGTTCATAGACCCTAAATAAGCAACCTAAAATCCAATATTCTAAAACTTTGAAATTTAAAGCCTTCAAAATATTTGGTTGGAGCTTACTAAAAATGAAAAGATTACATATACATGCAAAGAGAACTAATCCTCCAAAAATCAACACTATTTTTCTTAAGATCAATGAAACCCATAGAAATCATATCAGCTAATGATAAAATGAATAATCACAAAGCTAATGAGAGATTTACTTCCAGTTTTGGTAAGCAGAAGCAGATACAGTACGGATATTTGCCATAAATAAAAAATTAATACAAAAGTACTGTACCATATAATCTATGCACATCTGTCTGACCACATCATAGCATTCAGAATCCCCATAGACCTGATCTGCAACAGCTCGGAAGAGACAATTTCCATCCTCCATCATTTTTTTTACTTCAAAGCCTTTTACCCTTCTGATATCAATTTCAAACTGCCGCTCCCTTTCCTGGAGTAGAAGCCAATATCAGTTTGACCTTCTCAATGTATAAGATGACATAAAGAATCTCAGTAAATCAGACAACAGAATTGTGTTATTAAGGTGGACCTTCATATGGAGAAATTCAACAAACTAATCAAACTAGAATACATCATAATATCCCTATGAAAGCATCAAGATACAACCCAACATGGGGTTTCCAGCATACGATATGTAATGCATGAATGATCAAAATATTGACACAACTAGACACATTCCCCGAGTCTCTGTGTAACTTAATAAATTAACTACAAGAAACTAGTATATCTACCTTCCAAAAAGATAAAACCTAGTTGACAATTATGCGGCCATGATACCTCAATTACTTCGTATACATAACCAGGAAAAAATGCTCAAGGGATAATTAAATAGTTGCTTAGTTAACTAACATGGTTATTCTCTTAATACAGTGGCCCAATCACCTATTGCTTACTAACCTCTAGAAACAACTCACATTATGGCCTAAAAGGGAATTATATATACCAAGATTCACAGAAACATTGAAATTCAAAACACAGGCAGTATCTATTTAGTCATTAAGATAAATGCGATCATCAATTTACGAAATCACAGTAACATTCATTTCCTCACTAAGACAAGCAGAATCATCAACTTACAAAATCATCATAAGATGAAACCATGCAAGGCTTCTGTTCATCAGCACTATTGTACCCCTCACTTTCATTATGTGACCTTGGAGAAGACGGCCTAGACCCAACCGGTGAAGTCCTAGCCGAAACACCAGGCCAGGCAGCCATCGACCTCCTCGTCGACGATCCAACAGAGCCAGAATTCAAACTCCCAGCCACACTCCTCCTCGAATTCAAATTCCCCACAACAGACGGCTTTGGAGGCGGCACCGGAGGAGGCGGCGGACACGAACTACCACCACCAACACCACCAACTACAACAGGAATGAGAGAAGAACTATCCTCACTCACACCCTCACTTTCACCATCTCTCAACCCACTCAAGCCCTTCACAATCTCCTCTCTCACATCATTCTCAACAACACCAGAAACCGCCACATCATCATCACACACCAAACCATCACCACCACCACCACCACCACCTTGCTCAATCAAAACCTCCTCACTCTTCCCCTTATCACCACTCTCCAAAACCTCATCCGAACCACCACCACCAACAACAACCTCGTCCCCATTCTCCAGAGAAACCACAACCTGCGGCGCCTCAGCCCGAGAATTCGAAGAAGACCCACCTCCACCACCACCGCCACCACCACCACCACCACCACTCCGGTTGGGGTTCGACGAAGAACCACCACCAGATGAGCCCCTCTGAACCAAGACTCGAGTCATTGTAAATTGCAACCGTAATCTTCAACTTAACACAACAAAACCCTAACCGAAACGGTGCGTTTCGGTTTCTTCGTCTTTTACTTTGTTTCTTTGTTCAGAGGGTTTGGATGATGGGTTTGTCGCGGGTTCTGGCTTTGGGTGCAGTGATGCCAATTCCTTGAGAGAACGAGTTGTTGTTGAACAAATAGAAGTCCTCGCAAAGCGATCTCTGCATTCCCCTAACAATTCTCATCAGACCCAACCCTTTAATTCTTTAAACCAACAAAACCTTTCTGTTTCTAAATTTTTCTTTTTTTATATTTTTTGGTTAAGAAGACGAATTTTACCAAGATTTTTTTTCCGGCGCCGAAAAATCAAAACCCTTGTTCGCGACCGCGACCTGCACCATGCATATTCAAAATCAGGCACCGAAATAATAATAATGAAAAATCTTGGATCGGTGAAAAGAAGAAGGGAAATTATGATAATTGTGAAATTGAAAATTGAAAGAAAGAAAATGAAAAGAAGAAGTGGTTGAGTGAGTGACCTGAGAGAGAGGAATGGATTGATTAGGGTTTTTGGAAAGGGAAATAGAAAATAGAGAATAGAGAATAGAGAAAGGAGAAAAGTGTGTGTCGAGGCGTTTTAACGGTGAGTGAGAGAGAGAGAGAACGGAGAGGAGAAGGACGGCACGTGCCGTTGAGTTTCGACACCAATGGCTTGGCCCTCCCTCGCCACCTTACACCTGGCCACAGACTCGCACTTGATCGCACGTGCCAAATGTATTTCCCACGTGTGTAAGTAAATATTTTTCTTTTTTTTTTTGTACAGAAACAGTAATAATAAATAAATAAAGTAGAGTAAAGTATAATGGTATTTATTATTTGAGAATAGTATGGTTACCAAAAAAAGAATAGTGGTATTTTAAGAAATGACTTGTATGTGTGGGAAATATATGTATAGTAATAGTTTAATAATTAAATGAGATGATATGTTGGGTGATGTTTGAACAAAGTGACAAGATTCTAGGGAGGGAAAATATGATGAAATGATACATTTGTTTGATGATGAGATGTATTATTTCATAGAAAAGTTATAAGGTTAACTGTGTTTTTATTTTTTTTTTGAGAGTTTGTAGAGGGGGAGTTTTCATTAGAATATTTTGTTGTTTGATTTTGGTTTTTATGGTTTCTTTGTTTTATTATTTGTATTATAAGTAAAATTGTTTAATATTCCTTGTAGAAGAGAAAAAAGATATTTTATACATTCTTATAAAAAAATATAAAGGAAGTGTAAATATTATTAAGAAAGAATATAAAAAAAATTAATTTTAAATATATATATATATATATATATATTATTATTATTATCCATCCATTTTTTAACTTATTTTTATCCGCTAAATGTCCGTGTAATTTGACCGCATTTCACTTCTAATTTTGTTATATAAAATTTTATGTAACAAATGGTATTCTAGGCTCATCTGGCTGAGTATTCACTTGAGCTATTTGAGATGTTCATGTGTTTTTATTGATTTTTAATTTTTGTCTCTAACTTCTATTTTTTATTTTATTTTTGTTCATATACTCTTATAACAATTTGTTTTTGGTCTTTAATTAATATGTTAAGGCATAATTTTATGATGATGGTCAATTTTTATATGATATTAAATGGGTATAATAATAGCATGAAAATAATTATAAAATTTATATACTCGTCTGAATTTCAGAAATTTCATGATATTGTTGAAATACAACCTATTAATTGAATGCTAAGTTATTTACAAAATGATAAGTAAACAATAAGAGTGAAGTGCAAGTGCAAGTATAAATATGAATTTAAAATACTTGTATCTAAGATGGTGGCTAGCTCATAAGACATTCCTTTGTCATATTGAAGATAAAATGGGTAGTAAGGTTTTGGCGGCAATCGATAAAAAAAAAACATAAATAATTAGTATTTCTTTATCTTTTAATATTATTGAGATAAAAATCAAAGAGTCATGCAAGTGGTTCGTTAATTTATTACTCATAATGTTAGACATGACTATTGTTATACTATTTTTGTATTGTGTGTAAATTGATTATTATTGTAATGTCATGCTCGAATCTAAAATAAAATTAGATAAAGATCAAAAATGAAAAATATGGTAAAATATATTGAAATCAAAGGCAAAAAAGAAAAAAAAACAAAGGTTAGGGAAAAAAAGTAAAATCCTAATAAAATCATAAAGAGAATTTTTTTTTAAATAAATTATAAGTGAACTCTAATAAACTTATAACGAAGTGAATATGGATTATTAGTGAACTTTAACAAGTGAATATGTCTAATAAACCTGTGATTAAGTGAATATGGATTATTATTCGCCAAGGAAACTTTAACAAGGAATATGAATTACTGTTTGTCATATATTTTTTTAATAGAGTTAGATGCTAAGGATTAAAAAAACAAAAATGATAAAAGTATAAAAATTAAAATTTTAAAAAATTGAGAATAAAAAATAAAACTCAATATAAATATACAAATAAAAACATATTTCAAGCGCATAAATATTATGTCTTAAGGTCATCAGGTAATAACCAATAAAAATAAGCAAGTACCATAAATCAAAATTAGAAAAAATAAATACTAGTTTCAATTTTGTGTATCTTTGAAATAATAAAAAAAATATCATCTCAACTTTCTAATCAAAAATAGAAAGATTAAAATCACTTCGCAGGTCATTAAAACTTAAATGTAACTAAATTTTATTATCAATAAATTTTACTTTTATATTTATAAATTATTGTTACTGTAAATCGTAAAGAAAAGTTAGTCTTGAGAATGTATCCAAACTATTCCTAATTTTATTAAATAAAACTACTTATCTTTCTTAAAATAAAAAATAAATATATAGATGAATAATTTATATTTATGAATTATTATTTAAAATCTTATAATAATATTTTTAATAATAAAAGTAAAAGTATTGAGATACCTCGTTAGTCATATCAACTTTTCTGTCTAAATTAGGTGTATTAAAATCATTTTATAATTCATGTATAAATTAGGTGTATTAAAATCATTTTATAATTAATAAAATCTTTCGTATAAATGAATTTTATCATTCATAAGTTTAATTTTATATTTATATATTATTTTTTAGATGCTCAAGTAAATTGTTTAAAAATAGTTAATTTTAATAATGCATCTAAATTCTTCTTAACATTATAAAACATTACTTATTCTTCTTAAATTAAAAAAAAGTATTTAAATAATTTTTTTTATATTTACAAACTATTATTTTAGATTTCTTTTAGTAATTTTTACTTTATAATAATAAAAGTAGAAATGGTTATATAAATAAATCATTTTATTCCATCTAATAATTGTATTTTTCCATGATATTAAAAAATTAACTATGATATTATTCTAATATGTTTTTTATTAAAAAATTAATGCATTAGTTTATAATAATATAAATCACTTAAAGTATATATATATATATATATATATATATATATATATATATATATATATATCACACGAGAAAGTATAAAACTTATATCTTGTAATTAATATTTAAACTAAGTACAAAATATATTGGATAAATAAAAGTCTCTTAGATATGGAATGTATGAGATGTTAGATGATTGTATGTATATTTAGCGTGTAAATATAGTAAATATTTAAATATTTTTATTATAATATTTATGTTATTTTTTGTCTATTTTACATAAAATATATTTAATTACAGTTACTTTATTTTTATTATCATAAAAATTTTAATCCATTAAAAGATTGAGGAGTTAAATCTTTGACGTTTTAGGTTCTAATAAGTTTAGTAGATCATCTTCGAGCATATTACAAAGTTCTTGTATGATGTCAAACTTTGTTGGTCTTGCAAGATGACCTACATGAAGATAGACGGTAACTTGATGGAGGGTTTCATACAAAAATAGAGGTCAGAGACACATGTTTTCTACATGAGATAATTTACCTATAGATGGAAACCTTGTTATCGACCCTATAAGCATAGACTGAGTCAAGTTTTGTCACCAACTATTGGGTATAAGACTCGATAATGAAGCACTACAAGAATCATTGTTAAATTTTCTTGATTTACCCATCATTTTAGATATGTAAGATATTATCTCAACAACCGTACATAAGAGTGATTGGAAAGGTTCACTCGTGCATGGATCTTAAGATTCATCGGAGGAATTTTATTTGTTGACAAGAATAATGTAAGAGTTTTGTTGAAGTACCTGTAATTGTTGGAAACCTTAGGGGTGCAAAAATTATTCACGGGGTAATGTTGTTTTTAAGATTTTTGTACTTGAGCTATGTAAAGCAACCAATCCCAACACATCATCTATTAGAGATATGTGTATCTTAATTTAGTTACGGGCTTGGTAAAGGTTTACATGTTTAGCTCCACTGATCATTCTTAAAATACTTGATCAATCATTGGCACACTAGTAATAATATTTTAGTTGTTAAATTTTATATATAATTTTATTTATTTTAATACATGCTTGTAACAAATAATTTTTGTATTATTTTTGCAATGTCTCGATGGTTATAGCAATGTGATATCCGATAATGAAATTCTTAAGATTTTCTCTATACATTAAACATTCTTAAAAAGAGATGACGTGAGAAATAATTTAAAATTAAATTTAATTGATAATACTTGTCATATTTAGCTGTAACTTAATAAAAACTTATTCTTGTATGATTGTAGTTTGTATGACATTTATAGACATTAGAAATTATCTCTAAATTACATGTTTGTGTGGAGATATATGGTGCCATTTATTTATTTCTAAATTATTGAGTGACATTAACTAAACTAAGGGATGAAGCAATATGGTCCGGGGCAACATATCCCCTTTGATCCTAGTCAACCACAATATCTATATCAACTAACATTAAAATGGATAAATGAAAAAAAAAATTAACTTAATTTAGTGACGTTGGTGCTCAGAGAACTTGGGAGAGTTGCTTGTAATATGAAGTTTTTAAGTATCCACGTCAAGTTTAAGTTACAATGATAAATATATAGTGTGGTACAACAAAAGAAATGGACATGACCAATCAAAACTACTTTTTGAACAACTAACATATATTTAGTTGATTTGGATTTAGATATTCTCATTATTTGATGCATAACATATTGTTTAAAAGCATTTTGCATTTTTTTTAAATTTCAAATCAACATATAATTCTTGTCCAATAGTCTAATTTGAAATAAGATTTACACCCTAGAGTTGTTCTTTATCAAGGTAATTCTAATTTATATTTGTATAGTGAGATGTGTCTTCCCAAAGTATGTCGACTCGCTCCTACAATAAAAAAATATTACAATTTTAACATTCTTTTAAATAAATATTTTTTAATTAATATTAACGTTCCTTTTTTTTTTTTCACCGGACCATACCTTAATAGGAGTCTTTTTCTTAATAACAATCGAAGGAGACAGATTTATGAGAAAACAAAATATTGAAGCTACTTCAACTCAAAAAGATTTTGACAAACAAGCACAAGAAAATATGTAATGAACTTTCTCCATTATAGTTCTATTCAACTATTCAACAACACCATTTTGCTAAGGAGTGTAAGATATAATGTCTAACAATTACTATTATCTTCCAAAAAAACATCAAACTCTCTTTAACAAAACTCTAAACTATTTTCAGTCCACAAATGTTTTATTTGCTTTCGTGTTTGCTTCTCAATAATCATCTTCCACTCTTTGAGAATGACAAAAACATCGTTCTTTTGCTTTAAGGAAAATGCACAGACCCTTTGAAAAAATCATTGATGATGGTCAACATCTAGATAACACCTTCATTAAGCGCAATTTTAGATGGTTCTTAGAGATCAGGTTGTGAATAATCAAGTATTCCCTTAACATTGTGAACCTTTTTTGTGAATCTAACTTGTTTTTCCTTTCCAAAAATGCAATGCTCATTGTTAAGTTAATAACTTAGCATCTTAATTTTAATAGTTACAAGACAGACGGATGTGCCACTGCCACTAGACGCAGAGGAAAGAATGATTAAGAGTATAGACGAAAGATGCACCCTCAAACATAAGACACACAATGAAGTGTTCAAGTCACCAAGCTTCAAAGCAACCACATCAGATGAAGAACATTCAACGTTCAAGACGAAAAGCTCATCTCAACTTCAAGTCAAGCGCTCAATTGTGAAGATATAAAAACTAAAGTTAAAGACGAAGAAAGAAGACAGACGAATGAGTTCAACACACAACTCGTCTTTATTCATTCGTCTATCAAGCTTAATGAAATTTTGACGTTGAGTAACACGTGGATCATCTCAAATCAAGTTGTTACTCAGAAGCTTCTAAAGGTGGAAAGAGATTTGGATTAAACATATGCAACACGAAAAGTAAGTGGTACTTTTCGATGAAATCTCTGAGCAAACCAGTCAAAGCACGCTGACATCCGCTGACTTTGCATTAATTGTTCTGATTGCTCACTCTGTCAGATGTTGGAGTACCTTAGACAAATGACAAACGTTCAAATCTTCAGTCTAACATGTACTTCAAGAAGTTGCCTATAAAAGGACTTCACTGCAACGACTTGAAGTTGGTGAACTACATTACAAAGACTATATTCAACTCTCGCTCAAAGCTACCAAAAGAAGTTCACTCGCCTTGGACTTAGAATAACTCACATTGTAAAACCCTCTCTACGTAGAGTATATTTTATTTGATTTTAATTATAAACCACTATTGTGGCGTTTGTAGCCTGAAGAGGATAAATGTTTAAAGAATACCTTGAGTTTAGCCTGAGGAGGTTGAGGTCCAAAAAATACCTGTTTTAGCCTGAATAGGTTTAGCCTATGGAGTGTAGAAATTTGGGTTGGGCCTAACTCAACCCCACAAAACCGGCTTGTAAAGTGAGGTTTGCCCCCCATTTATATATATGCAACAGGTCCTATCACTAGGTGATGTGAGACTTCACACCCCTCCAATATTAGACTTTCAACACACCCCTCTCGCGCTGAGGACTGAACTTTTTGAGCGTAAAAACTATCCCACGCCGAGGACTGAACTTCTCGAGCGTGGAAACTATTCAAATTGGGTGTTTCAATACGACCGATATTCAAACGGGTAGTCCAATATTGGTCCAACGGGTGGCCCAACATCTTCATCGACATCTAGGATAGGCTCTGATACCATGTAGAAATTTGGGTTGGGCCTAACTCAACCCCACAAAATCAGCTTGTGAAGTGAGGTTTGCCCCCCACTTATATGTATGCAACAGTTTCAACACACCCCTGGTTTTTCTCACATCCAACCCAAATTTCTACATGGTATCAGAGCCTATCCTAGATGTCAATGAAGATGTTGGGCTACCCGTTGGACCAATATTGGACTACCCGTAGAATATCGGGTCGTATTAAAGCACCCCATTTGAATAGTTTCTTCGCTCGAGAAGTTCAGTCCTTGGCGTCGGATAGTTTCCACGCTCGAGAAGTCCAGTCCTCGGCGTGGGAGGGGTGTGTTGAAAGTCCAATATTGGAGGGGTGTGAATTCTCACATCATCTAGTGATGAGACTTGTTGCATATATATAAGTGGGGGGCAAACCTCACTTCACAAGCCGGTTTTGTGGGGTTGAGTTAGGCCCAACCCAAATTTCTACATGGAGGTTGTGTTCAAAGAATATTGTTTAGCCCGTGGAGGCTGTGTTCAAAGAATACCTTATTTAGCCTGCGGAGACTGAGTTCAAAGAATACCGGTTTAGCATGAGAAGACTGTGTTTAAAGAATATTTGTATTGTTAGCTAGGAGTAGCTGGGTTCAAAGAATACTCTTAGTGAAAACTTAACAAGTTGCTAAGTAACTGGACGTAGTCTTAACAAATAAACAAGTATAAAAATATTATTGCATTATTTATTCTTCTGTTGACTAATGTAAAGTACAAAAACACACAAGAAGGGGGGTTGAATTGTGTTTAAAAAAAAATTACTCCCTTTCGTCTGTGGGTTTAAATCTGGTCAGACGAAACAAGATTTATCTTGAACTGTTGATTTTAAATGACAGACGTTAAACTTATTATCTCCAGTTAGTTATCAGACGAAACAATAAACACAGATATTTTTATACTAGTTCGTCTATCCAAGACTACGTCCAGTTACCCAGCAACCACTGAGTTTTCACTACCAACCGTGAACAAGTTACAAGTATTCTTTGAACCCAGCCACTTCTGGCTATTACAAGGTATTCTTTGGAACGCAGCCTCCTCAGACTAAACAGGTATTCTTTGAACCCAGCCTCCACAGGCTATACAGGTATTCTTTGAACCCAACCTCCACAGGCTATACAGGTATTCTTTGAACCCAGCCTCCACAGGCTATAATGTCACACAAGTGGACTTTTACAAATATTATGAATCAACAAAGATTTCCTCTACACAGAGAGGTATTTTTCAATACATTACAGAGCTTATCAGATTTGGGCGAATAATCAGAGTAGATGAAGGATAAGCGTATTCGCCAACTTGTTCTTGTTGCAATGAAGTCCTTTTAAAAGCTACTTCTTCAAATAGCCGTTAGACTAATTTGAATGCCGTTGAGAGTCGTTGAGACATCTTCTTGAGAACTTTCCAAAAGGTTGTCAGTTGTCCTTAATTGATAGATGAGAGTTGCAGCGGATATCTCGGACTGGATTGCGTGCGCAATACCTTTTTCTGACTTGTACAGAGATGTGACAAAAAGGTGAATGTCTTTTTGACTTTGGAGTGTAAGCACAAATCCCCATACTGATCTTGGATTCTTCTCATGATGACTTCTTTAGATTTTGAATCTTGGCGCGAGACTTCAACTTGACTTCACTTTTGGATAGACGATATGAATCTTCAATGATGTTGTTTCGTCTTATCTTTTCGTCTTAAGCTTCTCTTGGACAGACGAAGGTCTTCAACTTGAGTAGTCCTTCTATCGTCTGTGTCACTATCGTCTGATGGCTTGGTTCCGTCTGACGACTTAGTTTCGTCTGACTCTCTTCCGTCTGATGCTTCATGTTGAGTTCTTCCGTCTGATACTTGTTTCGTCTGAGCCTTCAGTCTGATGCTTCCGTCTGTAAACACAACAGACTGTTCTGTAATTATCAAAACTGAGATGCTAAATCATCTTGACTTAACAACTAACCGAGGATAATAACTTAAACGAAAGTTTTCTTTAAAATTAACCTTAAAAGTGAAAACTCACTTTGTGTCTGCTTAAAGTTTTATATAACAGACGCAAAACACATTGTCTGAAAAGATTTTAATTATTTAACACAATTCAACCTCTCTTCTTGTGTATTTGTATTTTACACTCACAAAACTCTAATTTACTAATACCTTAACCATTAAGAAGTCTTTTTTTGCTTAATTTATCCATGTCATTTTCACTCCTATGCCTAAGATGCACGTGCCACAACTCAGTAATATCATTATCTAACAAAGCATTTGAAATAATAATTGTATATGTAGTTATTATAATGCCTCCAAGAACATGCAAATTTGCAGGATTTTTTTATTCTTTCATCATCAGAAGAGATCCTTTGTTCACCTTCAAAACTCTACCTTTACCTGTATACTTGTACTATTTAAAATCAATATACATAATGAGATGGGATTTCTCTTCAAATTTGGAACATTCCTCACATTCCTAAGTATTTTGATAACACTATCAAACATCTTAATCTTGATTGGACCAACACTAGTAATTTTATAAGAAGTATCATTGTCCATTCAAAACAGTACCATTAGATATATTTTCATATGTTGAAAACCAACCTCGATTAGAACATATATGAAATGTGCAACTAGAATCAAGAATTCATTCCTTGTTTGGTTTAGAGTGTTTGCTAGAAACTATAAGAAGTTCTCCATCACTACAACTATCTTTTACAATGTCCAGAGTTTGTTGGTTGTTTGCCTTTCTTATTTGTAATTTCTTTATTCTTGTTCTACAACTTATAACAATCAACGATGAACGTTTAATATTTCTCCTCAATATCCATGATGGAGGCATCTTTTCAAAACCTCGTAAAGCCTCACCCAAATCCACATATGCATGAACAACATGCATTGTGACCTACCATAGCCAAAATCTGGTGTTGTAATCCAACAATAAAAGATTGTACTTCACATTTATCATTACGTTCGTGAAAACAAAAATGAATTGGTAAATAGATGCAATGAAACAAGGAAAAGAGATTGTTGGTTTTTTGGAGTGTAAAGGAAAATAAAGGGAGAAGTTTAAACATATAAGACACTCATTTTATTCATGTAAAACATATATTTATAAAACATATATGGAAATAGAATTGCTAAAATATAAAAACCACTAATAATCGTTCCTAACAAACAAGACTGAAAAACAAATTCATCTTATTATTTAGTATATTTTTATTTTAAATAAAAATCTAATATTTTGTATTGGTTAGCTGTTCCAATAGTCACATCATCAACACTACTCCTTGACTTTGGAACTGCAAACTCCAAGATTTTGTCTCAAGTATTAGATTTCCCGTATTTACTCTTCAAAAATTGATTCTCCTTATTGAGTTCCTTGATTGATTTTGCTATCTTCTCAATTTCTTATTTGAATGTTTCAAAAATCTCACTGCTCTTTGACAATGCCTCCTGTGACTGTTCCTAAACCAATTTTTCCTTATGTTGCTTAATTTTTAAATCGGCAAGCTGTTTTAACTTGTTTCTTAACATGTCATTCTCCTTTAGCTGAGAAAGACACACGTCTTTTTGCTATTCAAGCTTATTACTGACATCCTTGATTGCATCTTGAAACTTAGCTAACAATTCCAGTCTTAAGTTTTAGTTGATAAATGTTTGCATTCTTCCATCATCATTTTATTTTGGTGTTGTAACTCTTTACAAAGTGACCGAAGCTTATTTTGGACAGTAAGAGCTGTATCTTTTTCTGTCAATACTTGTTGATACTTCAGTGTAAATTCTAAAAGCTTCTCCTCCATTGAATTTAAAGCATAGCTTGTAGCTTTCATCTTCACCTTGAATATGTCTTCGCCTTTTGCATATTTGATTAAGCACCAATTGTCTTCAAATATGACTTTGAAGCCCTTCTCTATAAGTTGTGCAACACTAAGCAAATTTTGGTGGTCAATATAGGCACGTGTAAAACGTCAGAAATATATTTTAGACCTATCAAACTTTTAATAGCAACAGTCCATTTTCTTTTGACCGAGATAAAATTACCATTTCCAATTTTAACTTTGGAAGCGATGTTTTTATCCAACTCTTTTGTGGTCAATTTTGATTGTTGGTCATATGATTTGTGCAACCGCTGTCTATTAATTATGAATCATTAGAACTGTGGTCTGTAGCAAAGCATGTTGCAACAAAGAGTTCCTCTTCTTCTTGTTCCTCCATAGTCACCTTTGCCTCCACTTGTTTGGACTTACAAATTCGCTCTATATGTCCCATAAACCACATTTTCTTGCACTTAACATCTGGCCTCCACCAACATTTTCGTTGAGGATGGTTTGTCTTTTTACAATAGGGACAAGGGGGAAAAGTCTCACCTTGTTGCTTACTGAAGCTTTCTGGCTTTTTGTTCTTCATAGAATTTTGTGCTTTCGTATAAAAAACACTTTCTATAGCCTCCTTCTACCTCATCATTCTTCTATGCTCTTGTGTTTGTAAAACATTTATCCGTTCTCCACAGGTGATGGTTGATAGGCCTTTTGACTCCTCCAAGACTGATATCTTCAATTCATATTTTTCAGTACAATAACCAGAATTTTTTACACTATTCTTTAATTAGAAAACTTCTTCCCAAGAAGACGCACTTTATTTGTTATGCTTAACAGCCTGTCAACATAGCCTTTAATTGTTTCTGTCTCTTTCATGCTTTGCATCTCGAATTCTCTACCCAAGTTGAGCACTTTCATGCCTTTGGTTCTTTCACAATTAGCATATTTTGATTTAAGGTAATCCCAAATCTCTTGTGTAGGCTTGAAATTCATGATTCTTGTAAAAATAATTTTTGACCCAGCGGAAAAAAGACAATTTTTGGCTTTGACCTTTTTTATCTTCCTTTCTTTGTGATACTTCATGTGAGCCAATGTTGGATTTGTAGGTAACTCAGGCATATCATAGTTTTCTTCTACTGTCTCCCAGAGAGATCCAATGCTTCAAGATGATTGATCATTCTTCTAGCTCATAACTCATACTCCTCACCATCAAAAATTGGTAGTGGACATGTTGTGTAATGTGTTTCTCCTCCATTAGTGTTTCTCTCAACTCACATATCACTCAAAGATACAAGAGCTTTGATGTCAATTTATTGATTTTTGGAGTGTAAAGGAAAATAATGGGAGAAGTCTAAGCATAGAAGACACTCATTTTATTTAGATATAAATCATATATTTATAAAACATTTATGGAAACACAGAATTGTTAAAATATAAAAACTACTAACAACCATTCCTACCAAACAAGACAAAAATAATTTCATCCTATTAATTAATATATTATTTTTATTTTAAAAAAATCTAATATTTTAGATTATTTAATTATTTCAATAGACACGTCATTAACAAAGATGAACGCAACTGCACAATCATGTAAATTTTTTTAGTAAAAGAGAAGTGATTTTCTTATTGTTATGAAAACTATACAAGTAAATAAATACACAACCAGAAAAATTACTACATGTAACTAACAATATCAAAATAATAAAAGAAAATAAAACAAATAACAGTAACAAATCATCATTAATTAATTAACCGTATATCAAAACAAAACACAAAAACCTAACATTAATCTCTACCACAAAAACCTAACATTAATCTCTACCACTGAAATCACTACATGATCTTTGTTATGCTTAGTCATAGTCAATCCTTAACCTGACTCATCTTGATCTTCCAAATCAAACACCTTACAAAATTACATACAACAACTTAATTCGTAACCGAAAAGAAACCTAAAGCTGGCTATATTTATGAAAATTGAATTCCACTCTTTAAAATTAAACACCTTACAAATTGCATTCAACAACTTGACCCATCATCATACTTCTGCTGCTTCTTCACAAGCAAGCTTTGAAATTTTGAGGGAGCTTTGTTTTGGTTCTTCTTTAATTGCAAAAATTACATTGGCCATTTTACTTTTCTTGTGCTTTGCTATTTTCGTTGAATTGCAAAATCTGTCACAATTTCTATGGATTCTTTCAAATTGATTCTTTCACATTGTTTCATTTTAGTTGAATTAGGACAGTGAGACATTGAATTCATTTGATGAATAAGATAAAATAATTCTCATTATTTTATACTTATAATTTTTTTAATATTTTTAATTATCACAAAATATCGTGTAACATTAGGAAATAATGTTAAAAATTAACTATCATGACAAAAATATTCAGGAAAGATTAATACTCTGAAATCCTTTTACTGAGAACTAAAATTTAAAATACATGAAAAAATGAGAGACTTAAAATTTATTTAACTCAATAATCATATAATATAAAAGTGTACAAAAATGTGCATGTTGTTGATGTTAATAAGATTTATTAAAGATTAAAATTTAAAATATATAAAAGTTGATACATGATGTCTTATATGACTCAACAAAATCATGTTTTCTCAATTAAATAAAATAAAAACATGTAAACATATAGTTAAGAAAGTTTAGTATTGAAAAAATATAATCTTCTTTCATTTTCTCCAGTTTTATCAATAATAAATTATTATGAAAATTTGACTGTTAACAATGGTTAAGTTTTCTTTAATAATCATCGCACTGATAAAAACTATCTTCTATTTTGATAAATTTTCCACTCTCACAAGATAAACATCTCTCAACAACTCAACCCATTACTCTTCTATTGCTTTCTCAGTAGTAAGCTTGTAATTTCCATGACTTTATTTTCTGTTCTTCTTCAATTGCAAAACACATCAACAATTTTGCTTTTCTTGTCCAACGATTGTACAGCCATTTCTTTAATTAGAGAATAAATCTGCTAATATTAACTATAGCTAAGAAAGTATAATATTCGAAAGCCCCTACTTTTTTTTTCTACATTTTATTAACAATAAATTTTTTAGTACGAAAATTTGGTTATTAATACATGTTAATTTTTTTTATCATAATATTGATAAAAGTATCTATTTTTACACCAAGCCACTAAAAATCAAGATTCTATAGTAATGAAAATTTAATTTCACTACCAAAAGATAAACACCTTCCAATTTACTCTAACAACTCAGCCCATTACATATATGTTGTTTTTTCAAAACTAAGTTTCAGAATTTACAGGGGATTTGTTTTGGTTCTTCTTCAATTGTTAAACACATCATCGATCTTACTTTTCTTGTTCCATGATTTGTGAGACCCATCACCACTTCCATGCATTCATTCAAAAAATTGTTTCATTTCAATGGAAACCTTTTATGTTTGGAGAAGGTGAGATGTTGAAATATTAGAGCATTGACTGTTTGATAAATAGTAATACATATATAATGACCTTTTACCTTCCATAGAAAATCTTATTTTAGTTGTCACAGTGATAGAAAATCTTATTTTAATTGTCACAGTGATGGCATAACACCAGGATTTGATGGTAAGAATTATCATGACAAAAATATAAATAAAAGATCAATAGTTATTCAAAATATTTATTAAAGATTAAAATTTAAAATATAAAAATTTACGTAAATTTTTAATACAACATGTTCACACGTGTGCATAATGCATATTTGTTTTGTAACATATACTATGTTTAGCTTCTATTTATGACCTATTACTATTTACATTTTCATATATTCTTTTAAATTGTTTTGCGGAAAACTTTTATACTTTTATGCATATTTAATAATTTTGACAATTTTTCATTATTAGAAAATTTTAATCTTTTTAATTATTACAAAGAACTAATTATCATGATAAAAATATTAATAAAAAATCAATAATCATAACAATTTAAAATCTAACTAAAACATATTTAACTCTTTCATTACATTATATATATATATATATATATATGTGTGTGTTTTTACATGTATACACATGGTATATGTGTGTTTGCACATGTTATTACTATAAAATCATTAGTAACAGACGTTTATATGTTGTTCCTATCAATTAAGGACACTCAATGACCCACTGCAACTAAGAATTTCTGGTTTAACAACATTGGTTTAAAGGCATTGATATACTTAGTTCATGTTGGGCACTGGCCAGACAACAATAGACATACTGCACAGTCCTCGTATGTTACCACATTTACATAGTCCTCGTATGTTACCACATTTACATTGATTTGTTTGTGAGTCGCATTAATGTTAGGTCATCCATGTTCACAGAAAAACAGGACTAGAAATTAACATTTCAAGAAGGAAAACAAAACTATGCTATTGACAATTTAATTCAAACATAGTCACATTACATTCCTTCAACAACTTATTATCAAGCTAGTTTAGTAACACTATATAATGAAGTTATTTCCTGCCTTAGAGAGAACGAGTCTCAAAATCTACAGTTTAAACACCATATCGTAGAATAATATTGGCGGAATTTCATCGTCAAAGATAATATCAAATTAAAACACAGATGATGAATAGAGGAGAAACTTTTAATACATTTTTTTTATTTGCCTCATTCTTTAAAATGACTCAAATAGACGTTTGCTTTACATTACACATTCAAAATTGCTATTGTGACAATGAATACAAGCATACCACCTGTGTTTCCTATTCATGGTATGAATAAAATATTATGTATTGGCAATATATTCATCCCAACTAATGGTCACCTCCACTTAGACAAACAAACAATGCATTCTATACCTTAAGTTTCCACCCTCGAGCAGCAAGCATTTCATGAACCTTATTAGCAGCTTCGACAGTATCAGTAAGGGGTGGATAACTCCAACTCTCTGATATCTGAAAATTTAAGAAAAACAGATCCATCACAAAATAAAAATATACATATTCAACAATATAAGTATTTCAGAACAGAAATTCTTCCACAATAATCTTCAATCATTATATTTGATGTAAAAAATCATTGTGTTCTGACTTACATCCTCAGAACCAGTAAAAGGCCGAACAACTCCCAGCTCTCTCAGTGATCTGTGGAATTCACTGAACTTCCATCTGCATCGCTCGGCTCCCAAAACATAAACAGGTTTCCTGGGAGTAGAACAAAATAATTTAATAATCTAATATTAAATATTTGTTATCAAGAGCAATTAAATAAATTTATTCTTTAATAGAAATTCTTCTATACACACATACCCAGTACTGCAAGCTTCACTTATCATGCTAACTGAATCTGCTGTGACAATAAATGCATCAGCCCATGCTAGATGACCCATGTGCAGGTTATGTCCTGAGAGTTGTGTTATTGTCAACAAATTTTATCCGCTGAAACAAATTTTAAATATCTGAATCGAACTTAGAAACAAATATTTACCCTGTCCATCCCAAATATAAATTTTTGGATTATTCTCAAGTTCTTTCACTATAATATTGGATACCTGTTTAAAAGACCAAGAGAAGAAAAAGTGTGTAAGAGATGGACAAGTTGGTCAGCAAAATTAATTTAGAAAAACGTAAAGGAATGAATGACTTTACTTTCCGTGGAGTCCTCTCTGAAAAGGATATCCTAATACTCCCACAGCTAGAAAGAACACTGAGCAAGGAAGCTACTATCTGCTTGGCAAGGTCTACACCATATCGACAGTTTCCTAAATCAATTATGTACATCAGTTAAATTATGCAATTACTTTGATTATTGAAATTATTAAATGTAATCCTCTTTCTCTAAGCTTTATTGATATTTCAAATAATTAAATTAACAGAAAAAATTACTTGTTGGTCCTCCAACATTGACAACGAGCAAAGGCCTAGGAACATGTGCAAACTCATCATGCCAGGTAACAGCAACACTACGTATTGAAGTGAAATCTATTTGATGTAGTGCCCCGGTGGTGAGAACCTGATTATAAATTTCCACATTGTCCTCAGCAATTGACAGAATAAAGTAAAATCACAGTTTCTTCGGGAAAGCAGAGAGATATTTCCTCCCATACCATATGCACATTATACATACCACATGACTATCTGGAGGATCGCGTGGAGTTATCCAACTCCGAAGAAGCCGAGGAACCTGTTTCTGTCCTTCTGGAGTCGAAGGATAATAATCATGCTTAGGTGTAATCACCATGTCAAACCTATTCAAATGCAATCTTGGATGTTGTATCTGGTCATGGGACAAAAGAAAATCAAAGAGATCAAGATCAGAAATCAGAGAAGATGTTTTTATGTAGCAAATTAACATCAGAGCAAAATACAAGTGCAAAGACAGAATCATTCTAACAAAACCAACTAAATTGTAGAGATCATAGCTTATACATATACACGAAGACATGGACTTGTATAGTATTATAGGCACTGAAATAATAATTATTATCTCCATAAATGATTGTAACAAAAATCCCAATGAAAGCAGTATACTGTTCTTCCCAAATTTCATGTACGCACTCCAAAATTACATAATTTAAAGATATCATAGCAAAATTAAATTAAAGAATAATATGCATGAAGTCTGCAGACCTGAACAACAAAAACATTCTCAGATGCTAAACGTTTTATGGAACTTGCAGCAGAAATGGTATCTCTTCCGCATGCAACCACCAACAAAGGTCCCTCCCTGGATAAAATATCATTCATATCATTTCTTTGTAATTGGCCAAACAATCAATTGCAGATGAAGATACATTAAAGAGGCTAAAGAATGCGGGAAGGTGTAAAAATATGAAATGAGAGGAATATTACATCGATGTGAGAATCAAAATACAGATTGGATTTGTAAGTAACTCATTAACAAGTCATAATATTAAGTTTTAGGCCAGAGCATCAAAACGGGCACCCACAAGCATGTCTAACATTAACGCACTAGAAATCTTGTAAGTTTCAGTAAATGTCTTCATTGCATCAAATAATCATAACAATTTACAAGAAAATAAATTGTCAAATAATTTATATCAAGCATCATAATAGCTATACTGGAAATGCTCAAAGGAAGTTCATTAATGGCAAGGCCACTCAGACATTTGAATCAGCTCCATCAGGAAATGAGTAAAAAAGTTACTCAGACAAGCTATAGCTATACACATCAATGGCATCATTTTACAGAGAAAAGAGTAGGAATGAAATTTACTTCTCATAAGTTTCACGAGCAAAACTAACTATCTGCTTTATATCAGCTTCTAAGACAGTTAACAAGCCTGCACTGACACCATTTACTGAAGGTGAAGGCAGAAGCTTCTTTTCTTGAGATTTCAACATAAGCTGAGAATATCTGTGAATCATTCTTACTATATAATCAATTTTTTTATGGAGAGAGACTGGAAGCCACTGAAGCCACTCATTGATTCCCCCCTTTGGCCTGGTAACACGCTGCAATAACAGTCACAAAAGGATGAGTGAACTCATTCAGCTGTTAAGAGGTGTTTTCAATTTCAACATGACAAAATATAATAATGCAGTTCTCTATAAAGAAGGAAAATTAGGACCCTAAAAATTATTAAGGAATGGCCTCAGTATGAAGCAAATAACTTGCATTGTTTGCCGATAGCATATATACTCATGACAGTGCATCAGCATGACTCTTTAAATGATGCTTATTGCAATGATAATATCTCATTCAATTCCGTTTATTTGAAAAAATTCTCAAATAAGAGAATATTTACATAAAATGGGACATTCAACCTTCTTTCCATTTCCCCAAAACAAAACCTAAAAGGAAAAACGGTAAACAGTGATATGGGGCAAGTGAGGATGATAAGAATCAGATGCTACACCAATGAAGGTATACAACTACATATTTTACTTAAATAAAACTGGAGGAAGTCTCATGGCTTATGATGAAATGACATAGCAGGTTTTTTGCAAACTGCCATAATCAATTTGAGAAGGGAGGCCTGTTATGGCGGCGCCATAGGCCACAATGGCATGTTTATATGGCAGAATTTCAGCCTTCTGCCATATTCCACTATCTGCCATCCATAACACTTCTTATTATCCAATACCACTTGCATAAATCCATATATGGATGTTGTTTTCCTTCAATTGTTTACTTGCTTTTTTTAAGTTAGTTACCAAGCATGCAGAATGGGTGCAGCTATGCTATTTGTATAGATGTGATTCCTTCATTTCTTACATATTACGCCTACTCGGCATGTGGTACAATATGCAATACCTAGGTTATTGTGAGACCCAGATAACTATCCTTCTAACTGCACATTTTATATTTCAACATTGTACAAAATTCTTTCACCACTCATGAACACCGCTCTATCCTCCACGCCTGAATGGTTTGTACATCCAATTTACCGTCTTCTGGTTTTGCACATTCCACTATACCTATGGCCAACCTTACCCTAACAATTTTAAGAAGAATAACCAAACCTTCATATGAGTCTTTCCTCAGTCAAACTAGTCCCTAACAGTCAATAACTCAACCCTAAACTCACCAACCGTAATGCATAATTGCATATATCAGGGTAATTTCATCTTTTAGATCTCAACACAACTAATGCTACAGTTATTTTCAGCCAAATATTTGACCACTTATGCTTCTAAAATCATAATAACACCATCCACAGACATTCTATTTCTCATTCAAGTCAAATGAAAATTTCAAAACTAGACTAGTAACTACTTTTACTTAGTTGCTATGTTACTAGTAGTGAAAAAATAACAACAACAACAAATAATTTTACTTAGTTGCTATGTTACATATTCTTACTTACGTATAAGACGTGGTTATCAGAGAGGCCAAGAGCGCGAACCAATCCGATGCTCTGATTCTCCGACGCGGCGGAACCGTTGCCGATTACGACGGCGCGTCGGACGAACGTGTGAACGCCGGATTCGAAGATGTCCGGAGTGCCTCTCCGTGCAGTAGGGCTCGGCGGCTCCGGAAGCTGAATTGGTCTCATCGATTGGACTCTAACACAAATTATTCAAACCGGTTTCAGTTCAAAAATACAGAGCATGAGTTTTGCGATGAAAGTTAAACAAAAATTTGATTCCTCAAGTGGCAGGGTCGTAATAATGGAACTCTGCAAGTTTTGCCTATAAAAATTTCCCGGCAAAAGAAAAAACTGAACGGCCAAGGCCCATGGGCTTGGAGCCCAGTGTGTCTATTTTTTTCACGCGGTCCATGCTACACCTCGTTACGGTTTAGTTTCTTCTTTATTTAATTCAAGAGTTTAATTGAAAAATCACTGTTTTAAAAATAAATAAATTCTATCCATTAAAAAATTATATGTAGGTTAAGGAATTAAGGATATTTTTTGATGTTTTATTTAAGTTTTTAATAATAAATTATATACTTAAAATTGAATGATAACAAATTAAATATGTATTATATATATATATATATTGTTTTATTCATGTTATTATATGCTTATTTGAAATTATGAAATATCTTGATTAAGTGTGTTTATGATAAATTTTAACTATTAAATAATTATTTTATAGAGTAATATTGACATTGTGTGATAAATTAAAAATAAAACCGTCAAATTGAACTAAATTAAATCATAAAAAAGTTAATTTGGTTGTGTTCAAATTTAATGTTGCATTTAAATCGAAGCAAATCAAATTACATGTTTACTTTTTATTTAATTTGGATGACCCTATTTTTTTTAAAAAAAAAACTAAAGTAAACCGCATCATACACTCGTATGTCTAAATCAGATAATATGAATAAATTTATGTAATTATTATGATCCGAAAAAGTTTTCAAAAGTGAAGATTAGAAATGATTTTACTTTAAAACTTAATTTAAATACATTGATTATATAAATTTTATTATATTATCATATAATTATAAATCATTATATATGACAAAATTATTCATTTTTATAATAATTATTTAAGAGTTTAATTATTATACATTATCAACATAAAACTTTTCATGAATCACAGTTAATATGTATTTTAAGCTTTTTATAATAAAATCAACAAATAACATACATAATGATTTTGTAATTAGTGAATAGATTATTTTCTCATTATTTAAAATTTAAATCTAGAACGATTTCTAATTAGTTTATATAGTATAAAGATATTTAAACAAACAGCGCAAGAAAATTAAATCTTAAATTTTTTATCCGTCACTTCTTACTATGGTTACTATAGTTGTGTATCCCAAATTTAAGATTTTTTTTTTAATTATTGTGCTAAAATTTAAGTATAATACCTCACATATTTTTAAAATCATTCCCCAATTAAAATTAAGTTTCACTTTAATAACTAAACAAAACTTCAATTTTGACGATAAAATCAATTTGACTTGAAATATGCAGGCAAAACTTGACAAGAAATTCTGTTTTAATCACTAATGGTTGGAGGTTGGCATGACCACAATTTAATTAGATTTCCTCATTTAGCAATCATGAATTCATCATTCATAAAAAAGAAAGGAAATACATATATACCACAAATAGATGACACCCAAAACATCACCCGAATCTTGAACTAATAATAACTCTAGAAATAAAGAGGCTTATTTAAGATTTATAACGTTACATGCAGTTATCAATTTATTTAACTATTATTGGAAATCTTTGATCTTATAAATGTTTAAAACTAAGTAAAAATCTGGTTGTTGTCCATGTACTATAGTTAATGGAATACATGACAACGGATATATCCTCTCCTCTGCACAACATATCATGTTCAACTTTTATGTTTATCTCTCTCATGTAAATATTAAATGTTCATCTATTTATTGACTATTAAAAAAGAAACATAAAAAATTATCACAGCCTTATTATTTTTAAAAACTAACATAAAAGTATTCTTTCCTAGTTGTACATAATAAAATTCACTAAATGTCATATGATTTCGGATATTACCCACGTGATGTGTATTATTTTCAGTCACTGAGTTATTCCTACCTCCCACTTTAATTGCACTTTCAACACTACAATTGATGTTGTGCAAATTGGATATAACACAATGTAAAGATATAGTATTCCATTAACATCCAGGCAATGTCGCCATATACAGCCCATGACAAAGACGTATATGATTAGTAGATCCTATGATGCATGCCAATTGTTTCCACAGTGCAAAACAGATGCTTAATTTCCAGCCATGAACGTGAGTGGCATGTGTAGTTTACAAAATAACATGGTAGGACATAATTTAATATCTTAAATGTATTATAAAAAAAATAAAGTTTAATGTGTATATATTAACAAATCAACTTTACTTTGCAGTCAACTACAATACACAATTAATTAGATAACTTATTCATTGAACATATATATATATATATATATATATATATATATATATATATATATATTTTTTCTCTTTATATTTTATAACTAATTGTCTAATGTTTAGTTACGCATTATAGTTGTCTATTAAATATTTTTTTTTAAAAGACTCATTTTAAAAACATGAGGCAGGAAGAAAATCCACATGGTTGAGAGCATGGACTTATGTTTGACACATGTTGTGACCGCCAATGCATGAATCCGCCACCAAAGTAGTATTGATCCATAAATATATGCAGTGTTAAACGTTGAAGCAAGATATGAATTCCACCCACCTTGCCGCAACTTAAGCTGACATCACACCTCTCCCATACAGTGCAAACTATATTTCCCTACTTTTGCTGCATTTATAATAATACTAAATGCACAACTTGAATCCTCATCATCCTCTACCTTCTCATTTATATGTACCACTATCACTTCAACCATGGTCATGGCGTCAGTGTCCCCACCGTTTTATCCACTCCACCGCATCACGGTGGTGCTCCGCCATCTCCGCCAGTCCACATGGTTGACTCACCTCCATCGCTACCACCCTCATCCCCAGAGCCGCTACCAGGTGGACAGGCTCTTCCGCCACATTGATCAGCTTCAAGATTATATCAGCCGCCACAGGCTCCTCCCCACCATGGTGAACCATCGTTCTCGCCCTCCTCGTGGTGGTGGTGCTAACAACCACAACAATCAGGAGCATGTTCTTCAATTTCACCACCAGTTCATGGAACTGAGAAGAATGCACCAGCAGCAGCTACGTGAGTCACTCACCAGAATCCGACACTGCATAAGACCCCTTCGACAGTACCTTGTTTTTTACCAACCAGACCAACTCATACGCTACCACCAGAGCATGAATATCCTTGACATTTTCACCACCCACCTGTAAAACCTGTCTTTACTTTCTACTTGTCTGTTTTGAGCTACAATATAATTTCACACCAATCGATTCTTCGGCATGACTATTATTCAAGGTTTAACTCCAGGCAACCCCATTAGGCTCGTCTCTAATGTATGGAAATAATAACTATAGATACTGTTCTGTCACTGCACCTGCAGAACTGGTGTTTAGATTGACATTTGTATTGTACCACATGATATGGTTGGTTTTTTATACTGTGATATGTCTCTTCGTTTGTGGCTTTCTGTCGTTACGTCCTAGGACGTGCCCATATTGTGCTTCGCCACCAGTACGTTGCCATGATTACACTAAATTATTTCCTCGTCGCTAGTTAAAAAACTACTATTATGATTTATGAAAAGGGAAACTGAAAAGAATCAACGTAAAACATAGGTCTATAACAGGGGCAACAGACAGAATCAGGCTATACTATATTATTTTTTACTAGGATTGGATGTTTATTCTAGTTCAACTGACATTTCTTGAAGCATTACTGTTGACAAATTATAATCCTACTGATGCAAGTTCAGCAGTGAAAAAAAAATGCACATGTAATTCACAACTTCCAATCTAGCCATCATCCAACAGTTTCCAAAGCAAGATTGTTCTTCGTTCTAGCATATTACAGAATATTGACAATTGACAAATATCAAACCTGGAAAGATTCGTGGCATGTCTATAGAGTGAAATGCGCAACTAAGCAACCCCTTTAAAATCACCCTTCTTTCTATTTAACTCCTTGTAAATCAAGGTAGACGGGTAAAAAAGTTTCTTTAAGAAATATTGGATAGGAATTAAAAAGGCATTTATTTATATTTTATACGAGTAGGAAACCAGGAATTGCCAAATAAGCTTCGAGGGCTTACTTCCAAATGGGAGTGCGTACAAATCAAAAGGGTGATTATCTACTTCGGGCAAAATACCAAAAACAAATCCATTGACAAAAAAAAGTTACACATTCATTCAACTCATTGCACAGAATTGAAAGCTCGATCTGCCACACCTTTGCCTTTTTAAAATCTAACTCAATTTGCCACATCATTAATTCTGTTTGTGTGTTGCAGTTTATTCCTGCAAAGAAGCTGGTCAAAATTTAGCACATTATACATACTGGTTAAGTGGATATGAGAGACATTCCCTTGTTAATCTGGCCAAACAAATCCCAGTACCATACCAAGTAATTGTCATGCCACATGCCTTTGTTTTTGAAACTAGAAGGCTGCTTTTTTCAAACTATATGCAGTAACTTTGGCTCTTTTACCATCATTGATCACTAATAAGCTAATTTAGATTATATCTGTCTCCTAGGCAATAATAAAAACGTAGAACCGTCCATCTTAAACAAACAGGTAAAGAATCATTCTTAACTCTAATTATTTTAAGAAAAATAAACTTAAATTAAGAAAGATGATGAAAATCTGCATTTACAGAAGGATGGCCAATAATCATAGAATAGTACATTATCAGGCTGCAGCATGAACTTCTATATAATACAGAACCAAGAACGACATAAACAAGAAAATAATGTAACTGTTTCTGGATCCTTTATCAAATTTACCCACTCAACTCATAAATTTGAATCTGGAATATTTAAGTGTCCTCCAATGTACATATTGACAGGAACAATCTTGATAACTGCAGAGCTCAGAAGATATATAAACCAGAAGGAGTGACAATTAGGATCTGCAGGAGGGTAGAGAGATGCCTCCACAACAAGCGGCAATTATTAAATAAAGAACGATAAGAATCAAGCCTGTCAACAAGGCCCTGTTGAAGACCAAAAAACATACAGTCAAGACGAGGAAACAAAAAGGGCTAAAAACTCGGCTATCTGAAGTTTAAATCCAAACAAATTTTGGGATCTTAAATCCAAAATGCATACTTTCAAAAATGCATTTTCTTTATGTTAAGCAAATGAAAGAAACTTTACTCACAAGAGTTTAAAATTTTTCATCCAAAGAGCTCTTCGAAGGCGCTTTGACTGTTTCCTGAAGTGGAATGCACTGTCTTGCATCGTTGCTGTCTTATCAACAAGAAGCTCAATCCGGTCACCTCTCTCCAATATTTTCTCAATATTGTCAACCATGATAGTGCGTATCTGTATGATAGAGCAGAGGTTCTAAGGTCACCAACTATGCGAAACTAAGTGAAGGGACTAAAAGATGCTTGATGTGAAACATCAGAAGAGTAACAACATCAAAAGAATAGAGAATACCATTCAGAAACATGCTTGCAAAGCTATCAAAACAAAATGGTTTCCAGAAAAAAAGGTGGATAATTTCTCTACTAAGGATTCTTGCTTATCACTCCTTGGGATGAGCCAAGGTACTAATAGACATTGGAACATATTACCAACTTTCTATATTGATAAATCTTCTCCACAAGATCTTATAGGAGAAGAAAAGGAAGAAAAAATGAGTAAAAAATTACCTAAAATTAGCTTTATGCATGAGTCAAAAATTATTTTATATCTCTCATCTTAGCTTCTTTAAAAAACAAATTTTTGACTCGTGCAAGCCAAAGAACAAAAAAATTTATCGACATAAAAATGGTTTTATATAAACCTGAGAACAACTTCTACCATATTCAAACACTTGATTTCTCACTTCTCAATTTGTGCTAAATTAATAAATTAGAGGATAAACTGAGAACAACTTCTACCATATTCAAACACTTGATTTCTCACTTCTCACTTTGTGCTAAATTAATAAAATAGAGGATAAACGAGAAAGACAAGAATAGGAAGGGACCAAAGTTTTCTTTGAAATGTACTTGCCTCCCCAACTTCACCCCTCACGCGATTGAGGGTATCAGCACTGGTATTACTGGAAAAAAATTCCATTTGTTGATGCAAAACCCTTGAGAACTCATCATTCATTGCATAAGCTGGTGCATAATTGGCAACTCTACTGTAGTTCTTCATAAACCTCATTTGGATATCTTCCAAGTACGAGAAAGGGATTCTCCCTGGATGAAGAAAAAAAAGAAATGAAGATTTCACAGCACAGTAGTAGTTGGACTAAAATTTTGTTAAAGATTGCTAGTTATTGTTCAAGAGATAATATACTAATCCTCTATGAGTTTTTACATTTAATGGTTTAGACAAGAAAAAGAAATCATCAGCAGCTTGGACCAGTAAAGATTAAACTGAGGAACTATGTCTGTGATGAATATTGAGAAGAAAACATTAGCAAAATCTATTTTCTTTGGCAGAAGTTTCTGGATATTTGTAGCCTTGAATAGAGGCATAGATTTATTAATACTTGTCTTAAAGGTTTTTAGGTGTGTGATTGGTACAGCTAGTTTGGAGGAATAATCACTTATTTCTGTCAGCCTCATGACAGATCTTTTCGAAAAATAAGTAACTACTTTCTCAAAAACAATCTATGGCAATTACCAAACATGCACAAAAATAAGTAACTACTTTCTCAAAAACAATCTATGGCAATTACCAAACATGCACATAAAAGCATTACAATGTGTTCCACCCGGATCCCGGAAAGATCATCTGAGGTTCTCATATGTTCACAATGGTCTAGGTGTGCATTAGTACATACAAATTAGAAAACCTCAATCAGGAGGAAGCTAAAAAAGAGGCAAACTATTAAACTTAACACAATGGGTAGCCCTTGGTGTTTCAAAAAGCTCATTTGATACAGTAAAAGACTTGTACATGGGAGATGGCACTTTGTCTCTGGCTGAATCTGGTAGCCTAGTTGGAGTTCATTATTTGTGTGTATGATTATCCAGCAACAGGACTTCCTCTAATTTAAGAGGATAAAACTATGCAGTCTCACATTTGGGAGCTCGGTGGTATCATGAAACAATCATTGGACAATCTTCTTATTCAGTTTCTTAGCCATAAAAAACAGTTTAGATCATGTCTAGGTGGTACACCACAACATTTACTCAAAATAGGGATGGTCTGTTTTGGATCACGTTTGAAAATTCACATGGTTCCTATAGCTACTGGTAGTAAATACATTGTAGAATCCGTTCCTTGTAGAAAAGCATCTTTCAGAATCTTAGTTGTCAACTCAACATATCACTGCCATGTCAGTAACATGAAATACTTAACAACAGGTGTACTCATACTAAAAAACGACTCTCAAGAACAGCACACTGCACAACAGTTGAATTTCCTAGTCCATGATCAACTGACACAAAAACAAGCTTGCAGACTTCAGAATCGCGGATGATTTTTACTTTTTTTTCTCAATATTTTAATACACAAAAGCGATTAAATCCAAACATTCCCCCTTCTAAAGAACAATTATCTATTCTTAAAGCTATCAACCTCACCCTTGCCAATTTACTTTCTGGTCAAACCCTAGGGTTTTTAATTTTCCTTTCCTTCTCTCTTCAGAATTCACTGAAAACACGTTCTCAATTTAGGTTACGTTTTCGTTAAACCAAAAAAAGAGGTTACACAGGATTTTTCGCCCGAGCAACACTATGCATCCTCAATCACAAGAAGTTCAGTTAAAATTTAGTATATAACACACACACGACACAGCTCTTCACTAGATCCTAAGTCTTAACTGAAAGTAAATTGGATCCTGTAACGATTCTAAATTAAGATTACGATTAAGAAGGAAAAAGCGTAAACGGCGAGAAAAACTCACTTCCGAAGGTGTCGTTGGCCATACAAACGTAGGTGATGCCATCGGATCGGAGTATGTGAAAGATGTAGCGATCCTGAGAGAAGCAGAGCCTGGAGTCAGACTCCGCCGGAAGCTTCTCGAGGATGCGGCGGGCGACGGCGCCGGTGTTTCCAGTGACGGCGCTGAACTCCGCCAGCACCACCGTGCCTCTCGCCACCAGAGCGTAGAAAATCGCCATCGGCGAAAAACTTTCCAGAAAATCGCTCTTTCTAGCTAGATATTCGACTTCGCATTGGAAACCACAAGGAACGAGATTAACGGAACAAAACGTGGTTAATTTTCGAAAATTCTTATGTATTATTATTTTGTTTTATTTAATAAATTTATATTTTGATTTTTACGGAATGTGGTTAAAATTTTTAACTGACTGAATAATAACAAATGAACACGGTGCCATGGTGGGGCCACTGTCATTTTCATTCTGTCAGACGATAAGTATGAACAAATTGTCAAATACAATCAATTATTTGTTACTGAAAATATAAATTTATCCGTAATCAACTGAATCAAAAAAATTATACAATCTACTTGACTAACTGAATTAGATTCATATTTTATAAATATCTTTCTAAATTCTTAGATAAATTACTTCAAATTTTGTTTTTTAAAAAATATATTAGTATTGTATTTTATAGTATATTTTAATGTATTTTATTGTTATAAAGTTTATGTAAATATTTCTAATGTGTTAAAATCTATATAAATTTTACATAAAAAATTGTCAAAGTATGGAAAATTTTAAAGAATAATAATTTTACAAATATAATATTCATGACAATAAGAGCTAATGATTCAGAAAAAAAACAGTAATATTATAAGAGTTTGTGCAAAAATACGTGGAATGATATTTTTAATTTTTATAAAAGTAATATATAAGAAAGAAAAATATTTGATACACAAAGACAAATAATCAGATAATTATTAATAATAAAATGTCAAGAGACAAATACATATATATTATATTAAATAAGTGAGTTAACTAATTAATCGTATATATATAATTAGTTACAAAATAAAGTAAAATTGTATAAGAGAAAAATAAAGTTTTTAAAAAAAAGGTGTTGTAATTTTTCCTTTTAATTGTTGGGTGCTAACATTAGGAAAACTTTAGAACATTTTTCATCAAGAAATTTAAAAAAATTTAATCCTCACGATAAGGCTCGTCCTATTAATACAAAATTATGTATCCCTAGTTAAGGTTTGTTAAAGGGTAAATGTAATATTGAATCTGATTTTGGAGTGAATTAAGGTAGAAAGAAGGGAATAATAGGGACAACAAAGGAAAAATAAAATAAATAAATATAGGTTGTGAAACGTTCTTGGTTGGTTGTTAAATCACCAAATAGTAAATACTCACTCACTGTGTATACAACTTAAAGGAAAAGTTCGTGCGACTGATGAACCCATATTTAATTATTGTCAGTTTTATCAACATATTTTACAAAGGTTGATGTTGGTGTGGAAAACATATGGACTTGATTGATATTCTAAGTGAACAAACATACAGTGAAATGTCGTCTAAGGTATTTTCAAACTAATTGGGCTTAAGTAACAAAATTCTTGTTCATATGTTCTTCTACGCTTAACCTTATTCTAAACAAATAAAGTATAATGATTAATTACTATAGTCTAGTCTATAGTATGTTTCCTATGGTTGATGTTACGTTTTTAATGAGTCATTGGTTGAGGTCTAAGCATTGCTTTGGTTAATTAGAGGCAATTAAATTGTTCCCATTCTAATTCCCAAAGCTGCTCTTGAAGTTGAACCTCGTTATAATTATTACTTAAATTCCAATTTGTGTTACTTGAGTCTCCACCATATTGTAGTTGATTAGAATCATGTAATCCCCTGAAGTGGGAAACTTCAGATGAAGTTGATCCATTCACTTGTGCAGTTTGCTGAGCACGTGCCACACCAAATCTATCTGCTTTTTCCTTCTCTAATGGACGTCGATCAAATGCTCGAAAGCTTCCAGATATCACATACACCCGACACAAGCTGAATTCCCATCTCAACTACACACCAAAACATTATCATAAATTCATTAACAAAAGAGAAATGTTTGGTACAAATTCGTAAAAGTATGATACAGAGGTAACAACATACTTGAGGGTTGGGAGAGGTGGATTGGGTAGAAACTTGGATGGCTTTATACTCATTCATCTTCCATTTGGTTTTTCTTCCCATAGGAGCTTTTCCTTTGTAGAATACCATGGATTTCTTGACTCCAATCACTTTATTGTCAGAAGAGTAAACATAGCCAGGAGAACCTGTGGCCTTCCAATACCCAGAAGCTGTGGTTCTGCTTGGTCTTCCTCCCCTAGTTTCCCTCTCTTGCCCACGCGAAAAGAAAAACCATTGCTCCGTGTCTCCACGACAAAGCTCCCCCGCAAGACCTACAATGAATCAAACTAATCACCTTTAGTTTGCATCAAATTGCAACATGTAACCAACCTGTAAACTCTCTCAACATAATATATAAGTATATTTTTAGGAGTTATTTATCAACTATTTTTCTTTGAAAATAAAAATGTTATTTACACAACAATTTATACGAGATAAATAATATGATTATGGTAAAGAAATATAAGATGTAATAAAAGAAATATTGTTATACAAAATGTTTTAATTAAGGTTGAAACTTGAAACAATATTTATATGATGAATAATTGCAAATGCATGAGAATTCAAATGGGCAAAATTAAGATGGGAGAATTTGTAGTTTTGATAGTACAATACTTGTAATCTCACTCAATTATGGTACAAACCTAGATATGAACTTAATTAAGGTTGTCACATGCTAGCATATTTAGTACCAAAGATGGAAAAAATATAAGGGTAGGTCACACTTTTTGTTTTTTTTTTTGGCTTCAAACTTGCACTTACTTGGAAGGTTCCATGGCTCAACGCCATTGATGTCAATAACTGGGATAACTCTATCCATGGCATTTTTTTGGCCTTGTAGCTTATTGTGTAGGTAGAACCCAACTAGTTCTTCTTCTGTTGGGAAGAAACGGAACCCAGGTGGATGATCTTCCATAAGGTTTTCTTCTTCTTCTTCTTTTGATGTATGAAGCTATGGTGGTAGTACTCTTATGTGGATTTTATTTTGTGCAAAATTCGAATGAGTTGAATATATACACACACGTTAATGCTCAAGGGTCCAATAAAAGGAGAGGGTGGTGGGACAGAGATATTGTCCGTGTAAATTTAGAAAAATTGCATAGTTTTTGATGGAAACTTTTCACGCGGTTATGGGAGGGAGAAAACGTCTATGCAATCCATATTGGGGACCCTAGCTTATATTATCCAACAAAATATCATTTTGAATTGGTCATCGTCTCCCACAAACCATATACTATATGAGGAAGAAAATGAAATATTAAAATAATAATAAACTCTACCCCTTTCTCAGTTAGTTGGTATATGCAATCATTTAATGTTAAGTCAGAAGGGTTTTGTGTGACCAAACCTAATTGTTGAACCTTAATTTCCAAATTCCAGGGGGCATATTATGTGTCAACATGTCAATCCATCTTCCTTTGGCTTATCAACCAAGCAAGGGAATCTCAGAGGTGGAACAAGTCAGATATGTGTTCCCCTCCCACAAAGTAATATGGTTTAATTCCATTTTCATGTAGTAATCAAATTGAACTCTTGATAGTTTTTTATTATATATTTGTTTTAAGAAACAATTTTATTTTCTGTAGTTCAAGTTTTCCTTTTTGCATTTTTACAATACTCTTTAAGGCACTAATTATTTTTTTATTTTTTATTGTAATTATATATATATATATATAGTCTTAAAATAATTAGATAAATATAACTTTTATTCCTTTAAATTTGAAATCTTTTCATTTAATCCTTTAAATTTGAAAAGTCTAAATTTAATCTTTACGTGGTTTAAATCCAGAATATACAAAATTAGAAATCAAGTCATATACCACTGTGCTGCTTAGCAATCTATTTAAAAGATTACACAATAATATATATATATATATATATAAACATAAATGTATATTTATTTACATTTATGCAAATATTATATATAACATGTATTTTTATGTTATATAAATATTATATATTTATATTTATATAAATAAACATATTATATTTATATTTTTATATTTGTGTGTATATATATATATATATATATATATATATTTGTGTGAATAAATATATTTATATATTTATATATATTGTGTAATCAATGGCATAATAGTTCATGACTTGATTTTTAATTTATATATCCTGGGTTCAAACACCTAGGCTTTCAAATTTAAAGGACTAAAGTTTTTAGTTTTTATTCTTTAACATTGAATTTTTTTCTCTTTAAGCTTATATACTCTCAAATTACTTTTTAAAAATATTCATACATTAATATGTTATTTAATTACTAAGTTTTGAGGTTTTTTTATATATTTAATGATTAAATTAAAAGATATGGTTTTAAAATTGACTATTATTTTTGCTTTTGTCTCTTTAAGTCTTTCTTGTTTTTCTTTTATAAAAATAACTGTAAATATGGATTTTTTAAAATTAACTATTTGTATACTTATAATCTTAATTTTTATTTCTTATGTAATTGATTTTTTAATGAAGTATGATAATATCTATTAAAATTATAATTTCTTTGGGCTTCTTTTGAAACAAATATTTAAACGTAATAATATTAAAAAAACAATAAATAAACTAAATTGAATATTAATTAAAACAAAAGTATATACTAAATAAATTAAGTAAATTAAATCTTAAAATATTAATTAAAATAAATAAATAATATCAAATAAGTTTTACTTTAATAAAAATAAACTTAAATAAAATTTTCAAAATTAAAAATAAGTAAAAACAAATAATAAAATCAATAAATAACTATTATAATATAATGCATACCAAATAAATTTTATATAATATATAAAAGTTAAGAGACTGTATAATTTGAAAAAGTTGTTTTCTAATTATAAAAGTATCACGTTATATATGTATATTGTTTTTTCTATTTTCAGATTCTCACGAGAATAAATGAAAATCATAATATAAATTTAACTAATTTAATCATAGAACAAATAAATATTATCTGTAAGATAATGTACATGAAATTTAATTTTTTCTATATACATCTTGTAGCAAAATAAAAAGATAATATTTATTAACTCTATTATTGAATTAGTTAACATGAGAATTAAATTTAAGATGTCTATTTTTAATTATGTTTTTTCATTTTTTTCCTTACTATAACAGCAAGGGGTGAGTCACATGTTATAAATAAATGAATAAAAAAAATAAAAATAAATAACTAAAAAATTTGCATAAATATTAAATCTGTTAAATTTATCAAACTAACTATCTCTCTATCTAATAAGAAAAAATAAAAAGTTAAGATAAAGAATAAATGTTTTAAATTTAATCAAAACTCTTTCATATGTGATTAAATATTATTATATAAAGTCAAATCATCATATAAGTTAATTTGTTTTATACAGCTGTAAAGTTACTCAAATGCGGTAAGTTAATAATTTTTATGTGTAACTATATAAAATAATGTATTATTAATAAAAAATTTATAAATATTTGAAATTTGAATTAGCATGTCATTACCTATATTCTCATTTTTGTTTGACTTTTGTTCTTAAGTGATGATGTAAGAATCTATTATTTTCCATCAAATGCTCAGTTGACATTTTACTCAGTTGACAATTTAGTAGGTACTTTCGCGTCTTTTGAATTTTGGTTTGTTTTCGCGAGTGGTTGGATACTTGGAATCCTTCAGATTTGAGAATCAAACACACTTGTATCAAAACTCGTGTGAAAACATGACTCGTGTATTCATCAAAACATTGACAAACGTTAAAATCCTACTTTTTCCGTCTATTTTATTTATATATTCTTTTAGATGAATTTTGTGTTTTTGCTGCATTTCTTAATTGTAAGTAATATTATAAGCTTAAATGTTAATAAATAATAAAGAACCGATAGTAATTATTAACAACAAAGGCGTTTTGCACTTAAACAAGAGACAATATAAAGGTTATATAAGGGTTATAAACATGCAACTTAATGGGTACATGTATAAAAGACATGAATGTATGGCTAAAATTAAATGTGTAAGAATGTCCTAATCTAATAAATAGAATGAAGATGGATCGATAATACCAAAAGTCTCAAATGAAAATTTCAGCCTAATTTAACTCTGGTCAACTATAATACATGAGTCAATTGAATCTTATTTATAAATTGGTGAGTTTTTTTTTGTAAATTAATGATCCATAAATCATTAAACTTAATTAAAAAATTAAAAATATATTAAAAGATTTAATTAATTTTTAAAATTTATTTAATTAATCATACGTACTTGTTATATTAAAAATTTATTTTAAATTAAATATAATTTTAACAATGAGATGAATAATGAATTATTAATTTAAAGTTTTATATGAATGGGTAATGTATTGATTAACTGGCCCACCACGAATTTAATTGTTGAGTGAAAATAAGTGGGACCAATTTTTTAAAATTAATTATAAAATATAAAAGAGATTTTTTCCAACTTGATTTAAATGAATGGTGAACCAAATTAATAAATCGATTAACCATCTAAATAGTAGTATTTTCTTGAAGATAGTATTTTATGTAATGTTGGTATACCATGTGTTATATGATACACATAAGTCATATTGAGCATAAATTACTATTTAACACTAATAATTTTTATATCTAAAAATATGATTATGTTAAATTAATCTCTCGTTAAATTTTTTTATTCCTTCTATTAAAATTAAAATAGTCCCTTTCCAACATGCAGATTAAAATCAAGGATTTAATTTTATATATATATATATATATATATATATATATATATATATATTACAATATCAATCAATTATAAAATAATAGCTTTAAAAAAATTAGAAACCTAGTTTTTAAAAGTCATATATTTTGACTAATAACTAATTGACTATATAGGATATATCTAATGAGACATTTTAGTTAATTTCTAAATTTTTTATCTAAAAAAACTTATTTGACCATTTAATAAATAATTTTTGAACAATTATTTTAATAATATACAACATTAATTTTCTAAAAAACATTTTTTTAATAAGCTTGAAACACGTAGTGTTTTCTTGAAATACTAACTTGTAATTTTTTATATTTTATTTTTTCTTTATCCTTAAAATATTTATTAAACTTCCCTATTCGATGTTCACGTAAGCGGATGCGAAACTACACGTATTTGCATACGTCATCACGATGAACCATTCTTCGTATTTCTTTTGAAATAATTTTTCGGACCTATTTTTCTCTCTCTATGTATAATTAATTAATTCGTGGTTCATGGTAAGTAACTCAGAGATATAGACGTGATATCACACTTACGTATCAGCAATCAAATTTTATTTCAAAAGATAATAGATATAGAAAAAAATATATTAAAAAATGTAGGAGAAAAAGGAAATAGTACAGGGAAAATAAGTTACAAAGAAATATATGAGAAGGGAAATATTTAATTTAAACTAAATTTTAAAAAATAATTACAAGTTATAAGGAATAAAATATTCTATAAAAATAAATATGAAACTAAATTAATTTTAAATTTTATTAAAGATAACATGGAAATAAGAAAAATAATAATTAAAACATCAAAATATAGCAAATAAATTCATAAAATTAAAAGGGTTAAAAATACTTTGGTTTAAGAATAACTTCTAAAAACACATTTATTTTAAAAAATTAAATTAATATCATAAGAATAAATTTAAAATTAATTTTACATTATCAATCTAATAAAGTCAATTTTAGTTTTTTTAAATATTATATATATATATATATTCAAATAAAAAATTATTTTTATAATATATATATATATATATATATATATATATATATAAATTACAGTAATATTGAAGTTTTACTAAATTATACAGATAGTAATTATTTTTTAATAGTGTGAAAAACATCACTTATACATCGCACTAACCTCTATTAGTTATTTAAAAAATAATGTATTGATATTTCATATAAGAAAAGGCTACTATAAATATTGAAAAATAAAAAGTGTCTGTGAAATGTTGTGAAACTTAGAAGAGTGAGTGTAATTTACCCTAAATAAATTTATTTAAATTGAGTCTTTAAAAATGAATTCATCTAAAATTAATTATAATAAAATTTAAAACAAAACGTACAAAAAATGTTACCAATAATTGTTTCTTGTTTTTGTTTCAACCAAACGGACTTTGGGGGTTAATCAGATACTCACCGCCACAACCAGCTGGCACTGTTTGTTTCCGCGTTAGGGAAGCACTTTGGGTCCCCTCTCTTTACCATATACATTACGTAATCATGTATCTATGACTTGGTAGTTGGTAGTCACTTCATGCTAGAAAATGATACAAATACCTAGTTTATGGTAATGAGTAATGAGAAAATTTTACAGCTTTGAAAAGAGTGATTATTTGTATAAACAATCAAATGCAAAAGATTGGATAATTGATTTGTTTAGTATAGTTTTTTGGACTTTTGTTTCTTTTCTTTCATATGCCCCCCTTAAGTTTCCTTCTTAATTCTTATTTTATAAGTAGAACATAATTTAAAATAATGAGATGAAGTATTAACTATGAATTCATGTATATACGTGTCGTTTTTGGCACAAAACAATTTATGATACTTCATCTATAAATTGACGGGTTGATATCAAAATTGAATAGCAATTGAAAAACATTGATGGATGAGAGATTTTAAAATGAGGTTGATTAAGTTTTGAATTTCTTTAATTTCTAGGGTCATGATTTTTAGTTTCTTTTTTTTTAATTTGAATAATAAATATTTCTATTTAGTTTCCTGTTAATAAAAATAGTTATTAATATCTAATTAATCATTAAATATTTACGTAGAAGTTATGTTATATTTTTTGTGCGACTATGTCAATATTTAACCGTTCTAATTATGTTATAAAATTGCTTGGAAAACAAAAAATTAACTAAAAGTTATTTGTAATACTTCCCATTTATTTTTTACTATTTTAATTAATCAATGAAAATGAATGATGACGAGAGACTATAATAAAATCTTTATTTTATAGTATTCAAAAGTTATTAAGTATTATCCGGTATGCAAATGATATTATATTATATTCCTTTTATAAATATGTAAAGATGAGTGTCTTAGAAGAAGGATGTAACTAATAAATTTAAAGCATAAACATCACATATATGTAAAGTTAAATTTAAAATTTAAAGCATAAACACATAATAAAAGAAGTATGAATTATGTATTTAAAATTTTTGTAATTTTTTAATTAATAAAGAAAAACCTTAATCTGATTAAGTCAAATTCAAATGAAATAAAAGAATGTTTAATAAATGAAATAAAAATTCTTCTTTTTAAAAAAATTAATTTCAGTTGGTTGCGGTAAGAATAAAAAAGTGAAGAAAAATATATGAAATTTATATTGATTTATTTATATAAAATTATGTCTAATTTTTATTAATAAAAGTTAAAGTTTTATTATTATTATTATTGAGTAAATAATATAATATTGTTTGGTCTCAACTATTTCTGACTAATTTAAGTAATATTACTATAAAAGGTATATTTTTATAAAAATTTTGTCTAACAAAAAATTTACATTTATGGAAAAGGAAATTAAATAGAAAAACATAATATTGGAAGAAATTTAGGAAAAAAATAGAGTCATGAGTTATTGAAATATGATGTTAGGGATACAGTGTCATTAGCTTGTCAGGCTTAAATGCTAAACCCATGAGCTTATAGTTCGAATAAATCTTAAATAATAAAAAATATATTACTAAATTAGGTTTTTCTGACCAGTCCGAATAAATTTTACAACTCTTAACTTTTCTTATGTTCTGTCTTTCCTAATTAATCAATTATATAATATAATTTAATTTAATCTTATTAAAATTTTAAGGTGTTATATTATAAAAAGAATTATAGGAATTAAAAATTAGAACCCTAAAAACCAACCAAAGGATCATAAATTTTACTTACCCTTTAAAATTTGATGAGCATCCTAATTTAAAGTTTAGTCTTGAAAAATATTAGTCGGGTGTTACAGTGAAAAAGTTTGGTACGAGCGTCAACTAGCTTTTTTAATTTTTTTATATTTTTCAAAGAATTCAACATTAAATAGTAAATTGGAAAAACTTATCTTAAAAGACTTCTAGATGAAAAAAATATTAGATAAAACAAATTAATCAAATATTTTTAAAGTGAGTGAAAATTAGATAAAACAAATTAATCAATTATTTTTAAATTGTTTTACAAAATTATGGAATTGTTGTTTTGGTTGGGATTAGGTTAATTCAATTTGATTATTTATTTTTATTTATATAAGTTAATTTGTCAAAAAATCGCATCTTACTCAACTAAATTTTATTAAAAGTGGTAAGGTTAATTGAATAAGTTTTAAATACAGTTGAATTAGATATTTCTCTAAAACAGTTGTAATGGATTTTGAATTGTTACGTTGGAAGAGAATTTTTCACACCAGTCGAATTTGATTGTACAAACCCTAAAAAAATTCCATGGATAGTGGTCCCATTTTCTCAACTCATATACAAATATACTTGTATTTACAGGCTAATTGACCATGTAGGTTATTTTTAAAAAAAAAATTAAATTAATAAATTTGTTTCAAAAGTATTTATTATAGGGATTTTGTTTTGAGTCAAAAGTATTGGGAAAGAAAACACCTTTAGGTTGGAAGACCAAACATCTCCTTCTGTAAGCTGTACACGTCTGTACACGTGACCATCCTTCTGTGAGCTGTACACATGACTATTTGTGATTCGTGAATTTTTGAAATTAGTTGTACACGTAACCATTTAAAGACGTTTATAATCTAAATGTCTCCTTATTTTAAATTAATATATTTTTTTTATTCTTTAGATAACTGTATTTTTTTAAAATTTATGTATATATTCTTTTATTATTGCGAAGTCAGTAATTTGTTATTAATTGTTTCAACAATTCACATAATATTTTATTGTTTATTTTAATAATATTTTTTTACGTGAATTATTGAAATAAACAATGTTATTTACTGATTTCATAAAAACAAAAATAATATACATAAATTTTTTAAAAAAATAGTTAAAAAATAAAAAAATATATTAATTTAAAATAAAGAAGCATCGTCATTTAGTGTTTAAACGCTTCCTTATAAATATTAAAAATTCCCCAATTACAATAACTACATGTACAGCTCAAAAACGCCTTCCTTAAAAATGTTTTCTTCTCAACACATTTGCCTCAAAATAGACCCTCCTTAATAAATATTTTTAAAAGAAATCTATTAACATAATATTTTTTTTTTTAAAATGACCTCAAATGGTCAATTAGCCGTATTTACATTTAAGATACTATACTTTTATCTTATGGTCTGACCTTGCTGGATGTGTCAGAAGCCAGAGTAGGCATGGACTTCATGTTTTGGTCCCATTTCTCTCTTTCTGTCCTTGCAAACATAACTTCAACATATTCTCTTTAATTTTATAAACTTCATAAAAATTTGATTATACTACAGGTCCCTTTAAAATATCAATTTCATTTCATTATTTTTAAAAAATAATTACTTTTGGTTCATTTCATTATCACAAATTCATTAAATATTAGATATCACTTGTACATAGATATTACACATCACTTGGTTAATTAAAAAAAACCTGTTAAGAGGGTTGGTTTGTATAAATTTCGGAAAATAGATTTGTTTAAAACCACAATTTAATTACCACTTAACATCTGGATTTAAAATTCCTTCGAAAACATTAGATATTTCATGTCACATTAAGGTGATAAATAATTTTAACTCCTATAAAAGTTATTGAAAACATTAGATTTCTCATGTCACATCAAGATTAAAAATGAATTTTTTTTCTTAAGATTGATTTTTATAAGAAAAATAATTTAAATAAACATATCAAAAGTGAAAAAAATAATTATTAAAAATTAATTTTCTTAATAAATAAGTTTAAACAAATTCACTCATCGTCGATATTAATAACGGATAAATAAGAATATAGAATGGAAAAAAAATTATTTAAAATAACTAAAAAATATGTATTGATTAATGCTTTTGGTGCTCTTTCATATATACTCAAATCAAATAAGTGAAGGGGTAAGAGAGTGAAAGAAAAATTTCAAAACAGTTCCATGATTACCAAATATCTTAATATCATATATAACAAGGTAACATAAGTTGACAAACCAGTACAGTATTCATCTGTTTTCAAGCTAGGAAATTAACTTGTTCACAAACTATATCATACACTACATGCCACAACTATAAGTGACATTTTTTCACACTTCATATGACACACCTATAATCATATGTAACAAACAAGACTAACATAACAATATTCTACAAGTATTATTACTCAAGTGATTTACAAATCACTTGAACAGATGATATGATCAAGGTATTCCAATGATAGGGAAAAAAGGAACATAATAGCTACTAGGTGCCAAACCCCACTCTCGAGGCAGAGGAAGATCCACGGTTTTGGATGAACCAACCTGTTTACCACTCTTGCAATTTGTGTTTAGAGGGCATGATGTCCTGAAACTAAGAGGAGTGGAGATGGTGTAGGTGTTCTGCTCTTTGTCCTTGATGATTTGGGATACTTGGTTTTCCCTTGAGACATAAAGTTGAACTGGCCCACCAAGAAGTTTTGCAAGGCAATTCATTGAAGGTTTTGTGTAATCTGAGGGAATCTCAACCTTGAATAAACCATCATTCTCTGTAGTTGCCACAGCCAGGTTTTTCATACCATCACACTTCACTGAAACCTTAATATCTGAAAACAGAAAAAATATATATCGAATCAAGGTACATATGTATATAATGCTTAGACACACACAAGATCGGTCTAATAATGTGAAGGTAAAAGGATGGATTTGGAATCAGATTCAAACTCTTCAACTAATAAAGTTAACCATTCAAAACTAGTATTTGTCAATAAAGATAAAGTAAATACACAAATCCACTGGACTCTTGCTGTTTGAATAACAACTTTACTTTACCTCGTAATCATCCACAATAATCCACAATACACAGTCAATCACTCAATTCACTAACAGAATATATATATATATATATATATATATATATATATATATATATTTCTCTCTATTTATATTTTATAACTAATTGTCTGCGTTTGCAGTTGTTTATTAAATATTTTTTTTGTGAAATATCAAGAAGTTAAACTTAGTTGATTGACCAGTGTATATTGTTGTTATGAACTCTTTAGCACTACAATTCGACAACTTCCTTTTAATAAAGGAAAGTCCTAAGTTCAAATCTCATGTCATTATAAAAAAAAGAACATTTATTTACACGTGCAATTTGGCTAAGAAATAGACTAATGGATAAAATGAACATTTTTTAAAATTTAATTAAAGCTAGTAGAAAATGCATGAGAGTTGGCACAAACCAGATAAATCATAGTTGTGAGTGCAGTCAACGCAGGAGACTTTGCCCTGAACCGTTTGGCAAGTTGAGGGGTCAATTTTAGCTAGAGCTAATGCAAAGAGAAGAACTGTGATAACTTGAACACTAGCCATGAACTATGGAAGCAAGAAAAAGCTGGCAAACATGAAATGCAAAGAAAAATTGAAGAGAAGGTGGTAAGTGTGAAGCTTATAAATACAAGAAGCACATTAAATGTGGGGGGGCCTTGGCTGATATTAGTAGTTGGTGTCAACAGATTGCAGTTAAGATGCCTTTGGTAAAGCTAATCAAAATAGTACAAGAAGTATATTGTGGAATCCACTCATATATTTCCATGTTGATATTTGTAATACTATTTCTTGTAGTTGACATCATGTTTGAAAATTGAAAGCACTCATGTCTATTAGGTAGAAACTTTGAATGCTTACTCATTAGGGGAAATCTCTAAGGAGATCGATTACACATATCTAAAGTAAGCAAATGGGAGTGTATGATCTCTTAAATATTGATGGGTTAAGATCAATGAGGTAGGTACAGGAGTCACGGAACACAAATTAGTCTATATAATTCAAACTATGAACCTTGGACTAGACACTGTTTGTTTAGATAACTGTTGGACACATCCAAAATCCACATCAAAGTTTCAATGCTCATAAAGTTTTAGCCTATTTAATTGAATTCATTGAACTTCTAAAAAATATTTTTTAAAAAGATTACTTTTAAAATAATTCTCTTTTATTTTTAGCGAGAAGATTCAAACTCACAACTTTTCTTTCTTTGTTTCCTTAAATCTCTTTCTCCCACTTGAAAGATAGAGCAGATTGTCAAGTCCCTTAACCCAGTCCCTTAACCCTTATCTCTTCTTAATTTCAACTGCCGTCACTTGATGTCTCTGCTCATTGTTTCTTTGTTAATTTTGTTTGTTGTTTCTAAATCTTCATCTCTATGTCATCGTTTCTATATTATCTCTGCATTGTCTTTACATCTCTACTCATTGTCTTTGACTAGACATTGTCTTTTGCTATATGCCGTCTTTATTTTTACAACGTTATCAACGTTATCTTTATCTTTAATAGTTTCTTATATATATTTTAAAGTTGAGCTAGAAATGCAAGAACTCATAGGAATAAGAATAGGAAAGAAAAATTCTCCACCAAAAGAATCAAGGCAAGGACATAGAAAGAGTTAAAAGGGTGAGAAAAAGAGCATGTGAGTACTCCCCTTCCCTGCCCCTCATCCCCACCCTCTATCCCCCCACTCCACTGACATCCCTAATTATATATGTTTAATTTATAGGAAGTGAGAACTAACATATTTTGGAAATAATTATATCTACAACACTGATGAACATTAAATTCAAATATAGATACATTATGTTATAAGTGCTTTAAAACTTAATCCATGATTTCACCTACACACTCTCCTTACATGTAATTTTTGAATGAGAAAACTACAAACTTTTTCTGTAACGTTTGTCGTACATTACCTAAAATCTAATAAATCCATTTATTATATTTAAATATATGATGCAAGTAAATAAACCTTATTAATTTCACTCCTCCCTCTCATTATTATTCACAAATATGAAACTTTAAATAGACAACCATAAGGACTAACCTTGTCTACTATATACGTTCATCATCATCATAGTTTTTGTTCCACCGTAAAGTGCACAAGATTGTAGAAACTATGAATCAATTAAGTCAGCACTCAAGTCAATGATAGCGTTGAAACCACTAGTTTATAGCCAAGCAATCACGTAACATAGTTCTGGTGAAAACTTCATACGTCATAGATGTTTCTAGGTTAAAATTTTTTGAAACATAAGGCGAGGAAAAAAGTCACAACAGATAAGGAAATTGGTAACGTCTATTACGTATTACATCAATTCTTGCTCTTTCATTAAGCTCATTTACTAAGTCGGAGAAATTTCTTTACTTAACAATTAGTGTTTGTATAGTGGAAAAAAATCGTATGAGCCAGTCACATACAATTTCAACAACGAAGTCAGAAACGATTTCAATGTTGGTTTGAATATTTGATGTGATCATGGACAACAACTGACATCAATTGGATATGAACATTAAAGAACCGTAAGTGGTAGGTCATGCCACCATCCCCTCTCGTGGCAAGTAGATATTCCAACTAATGACAAAGATTGTTCAAATTAAAGCATAGCGTGTTTATAAGATAGATAATACCATAATATTTTTATTTTTTTTAGCTTAGTCTCACATGTATCAAAAAAATTATTTTAGTATTTTCAATGTTTATAGTAGTTAAAGTTGATAAGTAATTGATTAATTTGCTGATAAGTAGTAAAATATAATGAATGTATTTTTGAAAAGTAATGGTAAAAGAGAAAAAAATAATAAGAAAAAATAAAATTTATTTTTGAAAAATTAAAATGAACTTATAGTTAATTAAATTGTAGAAAGTTTTACGTCTTTTAAAAAAGTTAAAAAAATGAATTTTAACAAATAATAAATAAAAAACCAATTTTAATTTTTAAAGAAGAAAATTTTATTTTTTTCCTTTTTATTTTCTCTTAAAAAATCCTTTTAAAAAAAACTCTTACAAACAGGTATTATATTAAATATTTATTTGCCACATCAACTACAATTGATATTAATGCAAAAACCTTAACTAGAGAAACCAATTTTATGTAATAAAGACATTTAAAGATACCAAACCAAAACTTCCTAAACTTAGTACATAAACTAAACAAAATAATGAAAAAAGAGATCCACAGACTAGTTTATTATAAAATTATTTATTTATTTAAGATTCTTATTTTTTTCTGAAAGTGTGGTGGATGTAGGGTGTTTATTGGTGTTCATCAGCTTTATTCCTACTTCTGACATGTCATTCAATTCACTTCAATGCGATTTTAAATATGTGGATGTGCTTGAATCTTCAACTCAATGAAAACTTAGTGAATGCATGGCAAGATCATAGACATAGGAGAAGAGATTTGTTAAAGCAACTATCAAGAAAATCTTCTGTGCTATTGCCCAATGAACCTGCTGCAAAATTTAATGCATGCAGGGTTTTTATTTTAATTGAATATTTTCACATTTATGGTTTTGAGAAAAAATATCTCCCATAACTTCTTACTTTCAGATATGTATCTCTTCGATTTTAAACATCAGCAAAGTATACCATAAGTTCTCTAATAAATTAATTATTCATTAATAAATATATATAGTTTTTTATATTTTAAAAATATTCAAAGTTTTAAAAAATAATAATTAAAAAATAAAGCTTTTGTGGAACTATTTTAATTTATTTTATTTTTTATTGATCATGCTTGATAAATATGAGCTCACGTTCACCATAAATAAATTAATAAATATTTGCTCAAAAAAGAATTTCAGTTTCATTAACCTTTTCCTTTTTCATGGTCAAGTGCAAAAGAATAGAAAAAATGAAGTGGATGCACGTAAAAATCCTCCATTTATTTGAATGCAGAGAAAATTAAAAGAAAGAGTCATTTGTTAATTTTAATTTGGAGAAGAAAAAGATAAAAGAAAGTGTTGAATTTTTTTTCTTCAATCAAATAAAACGAAGACTTTCCGTATTTTTCCTCTCTTTAGCCAAAGAAAGTGTGAAAGTTTCATCAAAAAGTGTACACATGAACTTGAATTTTCTTGGATACCGGCGAAAAGTTTTCATAGAAATGAAATGATACTTTCGCACTACAAAACGCAAATTCACTTTAACGATTGCAAAGAACATAAACCGAATTAATACCAAACTTTATACACTTCTTTTGGATGATACATAAATAATAATAATAATAAATATGAATAATTTTTTTGTATTTTAATATTATTTTTAAAAAAATACATTTATAAAATAATTTATAACCGCACCGAGAAAATACTATCATACAAAAATAACACCGCAATATTATTGAATATTGAATGAAATGTTACTTGAAGTGAAGCATATATATATGATGTGGCACAAGTTGTGATAGGGTTAGTTTCTAACCTGTAAGTGTCCAAGCATCTACCACATGCACTGCCCTCAAAGTTCATAGAGGGATAACACTTTCGATTAATATTCAGAAACAATTTTGTAGTTGGTTGATTTTGAAAACAATTAATTTTAAATTGATATAATTTATGTTTGAATATTTTAGTTATAGGAGTAAGGTTGTTGTAAAATTTAGGATAAAATATTTTATCTAATGGAAAATATATATAAAGTGATATCAACTTAAAATTGATTTTAAATTCTTTTCAATGTAAAACTATGCACAGCAAAATTTATTTAGAAGTAACTCTAAACGGAGTGTAATTCTGCAACTTAAAATTAAACACGCATTATCTATTCACAATCATAATTATTTTTTTATTGAAACACGGTCTAGTTTTCCAATTTAGGAGAAAAGTTTAATAATAATCATGTATTTTCGGTTAATATAGACTATAATAGTCTTGTACCATCTAATAATTTCTCCCAAATTAATATGGTCCAGAAAGAAAAATAAAAAAAATGCTAGAAACATGTTTTCTTGTCACTTAGATTTATTCAAAATTATAAAATGACGTAGGTATTGATTTTTTTTTTCAGAAATTTATAATATGAGTGAACATTATATATATATATATATATATATATATATATATATATTAGAAAATGTAATAAAATATAACTTGAAAGTATGTGTGGAGTTATGAAAATGAGTTATCATGTCCACAAACTAGTCAGCTTATCATGGTTTTTTTCCGAGTTGGACAAAAGAAAATTGCAGTCATAAATAACTAAAAATTTGACCTCAGCACACTTTGACTCAGCCAACTAAAGCTAAATATATGGTGGGTCAACGAATATCCACGAATAAAAATTCTAAAGTTAAAAAAAAAGAAGGAAAAAGAACAACTTACTTGCGTTCACAATTTTTAAATTTAATGTTTCACATTATCTTTAATGCATAGTCTTACTGTCACCGACGATGCAACATCCTTACCAACACAACCCTTCTTTCACGTACTAAAACAAATCAGAGATTATAAAATATGTTAAAGCATCTGAGGCAAGGAAAGTTGCATTTAAACAACGTGTTCTTTAAGTTAGGGTCGGGTACTAAGGTAAGTTTTAAGTTAGGAGTATGGTACTAAAGTAGGTATGAGAATAGATGTTGTTATTAGGTGGAATTATACCTGTTAAATTCGAGTGATGAAGTCTAACTCAACCTTACAAGACTGGTTTGTAAGGTGAGGGCGGTTCCTCACTAGATTTCCAACATTTCTAACACACCCCCTTACGCGCCAAACGTGACAGCAGGACACGATAAATCACACAACTACAAAGAATCCCCTACAATGAGGTGTAAACAGAGGGAAGAATCCCCTACAATGGGGTGCAAAGGGCCCAACAACGGGGTACAGAAAGAAGAATCCCCTACAACAGGGTGCAAATGGTCCTAGGATAGACTTTGATGTTTTGTTAAATTCGAGTGATGAAACCTAACTCAACCCTACAAGATCGATTTGTAAGGTGAGGACTGTTCCTCACTTATATACATACAATAGGCTCTATGTGAGATTTTCAACATTTCCAACAATACCTATATTATTCTTGAAAGTACAAATCTTTGGTTGTTTACCTTTTCGTAATAGACATTATGATTAGCATTGTCCTTCTAATGTTGAATAGAATATAACTATAAAGATATATGAATTTAAGTCATTTTATGTGATAACCAATTTGATTTCAAACACATTATATTCCAATTGTTACTTTATGCACGTATGGAAAATTGAATATTTATTGAGAGAAAAAAACTTAAAGTAATGATCCATTAATTCAAGAAATGATATTAAACATGATGAACTAATTTAATAAATATTGGCATGATTATAGTGACAATTTTTTTATTTGGGCTATTCTTATCAAGAATCAAGATTAAAGTCATTTGATTTTATTATTTAAAGCTTGAGACTTCTACTTGTAAGTAGAAAATTAATGAGTTAAAAGAGAAAATATGCAAATTGTTTGAAAAATATGTAAAAATACATTTATATGAATCAATTGGTTCAACTAAGTTCTCATGTTTCTCCTCCACGGTAACAATTTTCTGATGATGAGCACGTGATGGGTGGTTTTGACGTAATATATTTGTTTCAAAATACTTCTTATTCAATTCCATCAATATTTAATTTAATACTTACTTCTGATTTTTTAATATAATTTATTAGAAATTTGTAGATTATTTGACCCAAAATGTCAGTGACATTACAAGTTCTGAAATGGATTTTTATTTAGAGGAAGCTAATCTTGATCCAATGTTTTTATGGATGTTGGAAGTGTGGTGTTATAAGAGAAAACGCCACGATCGTGAACGTTATCCAAACCTTTCTAAGATAGCTTGTGATGTGCTAATCATATCCAATAACTACAGTTACCACTGAATATGTTTTTGGTCTAGGTTCTCACTTGGTAACTAAACATCGTTCTAGCATCCTTCATCACAGTATTGAAGTACTCATTTTGACCCATAATTAGATCAAAATTGGATGCATGGCTTTGTTGAAACGGATAATTTTTATGACTTATTATTACTCACTTTGTTATTAATTTATTTTATTACTTACTTCTTTTAAGAAAATTATAGTACATTAGTTAATAGTTTACCATTTTTTTTATATATAGATGGAGATAAAGATATTAGAAGTGAAGGTGTTGGTGAAATATCTGCTGAAGCTCCTAATGTTGTTGTAAGAGTTGATGGACAAAATCAACAAGAAGAATGAATTAATAATATTTTTAAAAATTTATGTTTTGTTAGTTTATGAGTTATAATTTCACGATAATATTAGTCTTATTAATGCATTGGCTCAAGAGCAACATTGATTATTGTACGTGGTTGATCACTTATCAGATATTATTTTGTTGACTAAAATGTTAGCTAAATTTTATAAAAATAAATAATTAATTAACTAAATATCTTTTTATTAACTAAATATTAACTATGTTCAATTATCTATCTTACAAACTTTTAACCTTTCGAATCCTCACTCATAATCTATAAGTTTCAGCTAACTTTTAGACTAATTTTACTGAATACACTTACTATCATCTTGCAATTATGAAACAATATGTTGATGTTGATGTTACATAGAGTTAAAAGGTAAATAACATAAAGTGATAAATCAACGTCTTATCTCGTTCGTTCAGTGACAAAAAGGGGCGTTGAACACCTTGCCTTCTGAAGAAACCCATGACTCTCTGTGACTCATTCACCCAACAATTCCCAATCTGGTGGGCAAATTTCAGAATTTAGAAATCGTCGTTGAGTATCCTAAGATGTTGCTGAGCATCCATAACCTTATAAAATTACCTTACATTGTGGCTTACTTGCTTAATCATTGGCTTATTTGTTGAGGGAATTTCTAAATCTAGAAATCATGCTAAACACCCTAAGACATCACTCAACATCCGGCAGTTTGACCCATATGGGTTAATTTTTTCCTTTTTTTAAGAAATTGGGGCAGTTCACAAACTATTTACGCCTTTGGGTCGTTACATCCAATCCTTATACCTAACCAACATGGATTAGGTTACGTCCAGTTCATGGACAGATCCGTCCAACCGAATCCGTTTAGGTTAAGTTACGTCCAGGGCTTGGGCGTAACCGATTGCATCCGGCTCATGAGCGGAACCCACTAAGTGAAGTCATCGTGTCACACTCCAGTAGTAGCACAGAACTCACTAGGTGAAGCACGTGTCACACTCCAGTGGTAGCATTCTATTTAAAAAATATCAGTATTTAATATTATAAATTTATGTAATTTAGTGGTAGAAAGTCCTAGATTCTGGTTTGAATTTACTTCCATTAAATTAAAATTATTTTGGTGTAACTGATGTCAACATTTTAATATAATAATTTTATGAAGAAAATAGAATCACAAAAACTTATGTGGCGTAATGGAAAAATTGTTAGTCATGACAAGTAAAAGTCTTAAGTTTGAATCCCTACCTAATCCTAAACACCCTAATGTTTGAATCCCTACCTAATCCTCAACACCCTAATTTAACTTACCTATTCAGTGGGTCTTATCAACTCTGCGTGTGTATATATATATATATATATATATATATATGATTTTTCAAATTTAAAAATTCTATTCATCACGTGATTATCTTTTGAGATGAATTTAATCTGTTGGATGCATGGAATGTTGCCCATAATCTTTTGAGTTGGGTTATCTCACCTAGACGAGCTTTTGTCCTAGAGAACCTAACAACTTGGCTCAATTCCATATTTTCTAATAGTGATTTCGCTGAAAATCATAGATGAATGCTGAAATGTTGGTTGTACTGAACTGATTTAGATATCAGACAAAACATTATTTAAATTTCTTTAAAACTCAGAATGATTAACTTATTTGAAAAGCAGATGATTATTAAGTTATTTTTAAAATTTAGGAATAAAATGACACTATCTTAAAAAGCTTATAAATTTGCACTAAACATTAAATATTTTACTGAACATACTGCTCTAACAAATAATAAAACCTAAAAAGAAGGACTGCCAGATGTTTCTCGTTTTTTGGCCTCCTTTTTCCAAAAGTATAGATCAAAGAACAATTCTTACAAAAATCAATACAGCACCAATAATCGAAACCAATCATAATATATTAAAATAATGACAAGTTCACCACAATTTAATCCTGAAAAAATATTATTTTAGTTCACTACTCTTATCGAACAAATTAGTTTATTACTTTTCATTTCATTTTTTATCTTGACCCATAATGATTTAGCCAACGACCAGTTATAGTTATAAGATGCTATCTATTTCATTTCGAGAATTAAATTAAATAATAAATTTAAGAATTTATTTATTTATTAAAAAAAAATATTAACGTCACTTTCAAAAATCATGGGCTAAAATATATAATCATCGAAGATATGTTAATTTTGTTTTGGTATCTTGTGCTTCTAATGAATTAACTTATATACACTATACTCAAGCATGAGTTGTTAAAAAATAGACGATAATCCCTTTTACAGTTACATGCTTTTTACGGACTACGAGAAGAGAGACGAGATACCCATAACTCTCCTCACAGTTACCGGGGCCTTTTTCTTCGCCCACCGGTTTCTTGTTCATCAAAGGAAAAAGAGTTACAAAGAGTTATATATTGTATTAATCTCACTATTTATGCAAAATTTATTAACTTAAATAATAAAATTCTAAAAATCTTATAAGCCTACTTTATAATTGAAAAACCGAAGTGCTAGAAACCAAATAGTTTTTGCTACTTATTCAAAGTAAATAGTTTTTTCTAATCATTCGAAGTAAATACTTTTTTTTTTTTTCTAATTGTGTTATAGCTTGGATAGAGCCAGTTGTTTCGGTCTGAAATAACTAATAATTGAGTTTCCAAGCTGGAACCATTTTGAAAATATAAGGATCTGTACTACTACTTATTACTCATCAACCATAACCTCCTCCATACCATCATGAGCTGAGAAAAACTTTTTTCTTTTCGTTCTAAATTATCCCCACATTATATATGTAGATTGGGAGTAGAACTGTTAGAAGATAAGCTTACTAGATTACAAAGAACAGACAATGAATGCATTAGCAATATAACACACTCAAAGGCTTTAGAGAAACAGAAACATATGAAACAAGACAGAAAAATATAATATATCCTAGCATACCCTAATACACTGCTTCGTACAAATCCATAATGAAAAACCATCAAAAAACATTAATTCAAGTATATAACTTAATAACGTAATGGAAAAAATATTCAATGATAATTCAATTTCTAATTATAAAATATTCCAAACAATAGTATTTTAAAGTAATCAAAATGTATTTAAAGATTTTTTTCAATTCTAATTATAAAGTATAATAAATGTTAAATACATTGTGTGGGTATGGATAAGATATAATACCCATATTGTACCCATACTTGCAAAATATTTTAGGTAAACATCTATCTTTACTGGACCAGACCCATTGTTTTTATTCAACAATTTTTTTAATCCAAACTGGACCAGACCCATTTGATTCGGTAAACACCTTACCCATTGCAAGTAACTTTCATGAATACGCATTAAATTTGGGTCAGATGGCCATCCCTATTTCAATTCCACTCTTTCCTTAAAAAAGCACAAATTAGGTTTCGTTGCAAGTTGCTAGCGTACACAATGAGAGTAACAATAACTCCACATCTACTTCTTTCTACTCTCTAAAATTATAGAGCAAAATAATAATAATAATAAAACTATTAGTATGATCAATTGTGGGGGCAAAAAACAAGACCCAGCAGAACCACCATATCCCAAATTCACTAGATACCTTCACTGTTCATTGTGGGGCAAAACTACAGCAGGTAATCAAGGCCCTGACAAATCTGTTCTATGATTGCTGACCGAAAATGAAACTCAAACTACAAGTTGAAGGAGTAATTATCCTTATATCATTGACCCAGAGAAAAGAAGCTAGCTAGAGCAAAACTGAGCATGACAGACAGATTACAGCACATAAACAACAATCATTAGATCCAGTTGGAGCTTCCAATTTCATGGCAATGTGTTTTAAGCATGGAAACAAATCCAACTTTATTTCACTAATTAACTGTCATATACAACCCAACACACTAACCGATACATGTATATATACATATATATATATATATATAATCGGATCGATACATGTATATATACATATATATATATATATATAATCGGATCGATACATGTATATATACATATATATATATATAATCGGTTGTCTGCATATTTTTATTGTCTACGAAATATTTTTTGAAACAAACCATCCTCAACCTTAAGAAGATAGATGCATTGACTAACTCATACTCAAATTCATAGTCAGTGATCAGATAGTTCATTAATTCATCAGCATTTAGGAACAACATCTTAATACTCAATCTTACAAAACTCATTCTACAAAATAGATGTCAATATACAATCATTTGCTAATCTTCACTTAATTGCTTAAACAATCACTATGAAATCACAACTACGAATGCAACTGCAGTTCAAAAAAATCCTTATCCCTCATGTTCTTCCAATAAAAAATTGTCTATAAATCTCCAATTCACTTCAGTCTAAAAGGAATCTTCCATTGCTAAAATAAATCTCCAACTCTAACCACATTCTCGTTCATCGAGAAACTAAAATTCATTATCTCTTTATATTTCACCATTATTAGTTATTCCTTGACGTAAGCGCATATTTTAAATTTTCTCAGGCAAAGAAAGAAAAATAAAACGAGAAAGCGAGTGAACCCTAGGAATTACGATAGATAGCAAAATCCACGAGTTCGGACAAATTCAGATTCACTAGAATTCAATCATTTAATCTATGAGTTAAAATTAAACCCTAACCGAATAATTTGAATCGAATCAATGAATCAACCGAGAAAACCTGTTTGGCGCCAAACCGCATTTCGAACCTGACGCAGGTCCCTCCCTTTTAGCGTTCTCCCTAATCCTTCCAGAACCGAATAAGCGAGCATCGGCGATTGTGCCGAATTCCTCGCCACGATTTCGTGCGGAGGCACCATCTCCTCTTCTTCATCCTCGTCACCGTCGTCGTCGTCGAACTCGCCGCGTCTCCGGCGCGCTTTCGCCGACATGATCGGCACGTTCACCGGCGCGGACTGATGGAACTTGAAGGAAGACGGTTGCGCAGGCGGCGGAGGCCGCCGCGGAATGGCGGGAATCACGCGCGATGAGGAAGAAGAGGATGCGGACGAGATTGACGAGATCGATGCCTTGTGGAAGTGCTGTGAAACGTTTCGGAGGTTGCGCGAGGTTTCGTTACCGGGGAGCGCAGCGAGAATGCCGAAGTGGTGGTGGTGATTCGGTGCGGCGGAGGAAGGGGAGGAGGTTGAAGAGGAAAGAGGAGAAGTGTTGTGGTGATTGTGTTCGGTGGAGTAGTCGCTGCTGAAGAAAACGACGTCGTCTTCGTTGAGTTCGTCGCTAGAAACGGTGGCGTTTTGGAAGTGATGTGGCGCGTGAGATGAGACGCCGAGGAAACGCTCCGAGGCGGAGGGTTTCCGGTTCGGACCGAATGGATCCATGCCGGTTCGGTTCGGTTCGGAACGGGAAAGCGGTTGTTATTGTAAGTTAAACAATGAACAGAGCAGTGAGTGGTGAACGGTGACGACACTGAATCTGTTGATGGCTACGCTTTTTCTTTCCCTTTTAATAATAAAAGAAATAATTGTCTGATGTATTAAAAAAATTTTGGTAACTGAAATGGACGGTTAGAACTTTTTCCTTTTTTCTTATTAAAAATGGAGTTATTGTGAATTATTTAATTGGGTACACATAAATTGGTCAACAACATGAGTAAAGTGTGTTAGGATTGTAAGCAAACAGGACATGCAAAAAAATCCTTTACACTAAGCAGATTTTTGATTGGTTGTGTATGATCTCAAACAAAATAGTTAGATGCAAAATCTTTTGGTATAATAAATGAAAGATTAAAGTACAGTGAAAAAAAATAACTAAGCTTAAATTTTATAAATAAAATAATTTAAAAATTATATTTACCATATATTTTATTAGATGATAATATAAAAAAAATATTCTTCACTTTAAACTTAATTCTAACTTTTTTGTTTTCATAAAAGAATCACTTACAAAAGAGTTTCATATTTTTATATTTTCAAAATATATTTTAAATATGAATTTTAAAATAATAGTTCAACATATATATGAAAAATTTTACACTATTAATTAATAATAAATTTGTAAAGATAAAAAAACATAATAAAACAAACACAATAAAGAAGAAACGAATTGTATATAAAATAATTTTTATAAGCTATTTGAAAATAAAAAACTTAATTACTTTGTTAAGTTAAACTAATGGAGATATAAGACAATAAATTAACAACAATAAGTGAAGATAATTAGAAAGAAAAAAATAACATAGTTGATTTTTAAATTGGTTTAGCCAGATAGACTGTACTTAATTTCTTAACAATATTAAAACTTTACTATTATCGAATAAAAATATAATGAGAATTCATTGAACTTAATCGTTCTTGGTTAATATAAGTATACTTTGAATTCAATCACTTTTTTCTAACATAAATATTTTTTGAACTTAGTCATTCCTGATTAAAACAAGTATTTTTGTTATTTCAGTTTCTCTTGACGAAAATGAATATTATTTTTTATTCCAATCTTTCCAAACGGAATTGAGTATTATTTGATATCAGTCTTTCCAAACTAAACACTTCTAAGGGTGTAGAACATGTTTAATTTATTTCTTTTTTAGATAACCAAGAGATTTTTAAATTTAACTCTTTCTCAAAATTCAACCTCTACACAAAGGGATTTACACGTTATGCTCCCAAGAATATATTACAAGAAAATTTATTTTTCTAAGAAGTAAAAGTTGTTAGATCAAGATGATGAACTCATCAAAGGTTTTGATTTTTACAAGACAGACGAAACTTTCTCAGACGGAAGTTCAGCAAGCAAGTCAGACGGAAAGAGCACAGACGGAAGATGACTCCTCAGACGGAAGTCATTCGTCTGTCCCAAGTTGAAGTCATCAGATGATAGGATAAGACGAAACAGCTTAAAAACTGAAGACATATATCGTCTGTCCAAAAGTGAAGCAAAGTTGAGTCACTCGCGCCAAGATTCAAATCTAAGGAAGTACTCATTAGAAGCATCCAAGATCAGTATAGAGATTCGCGCTTTCACATGCAAGTCAAAAAGGTCTTCACCTTTTCGTCAAAGTCTCTGTACAAGTCAGAAAAAGTACTACGCACGTAATCTAAGTCCGCTACATCCGCTGCGTACTACATCAATCAATCAAGTACAACTGACAACTTTTGGAAAGCTCTCTAGAAACTATCCAACGACATTCATCTGAGTCTAACGGTCATTTGAAGAGGATGTTTATATAAAGACTTCACTTTATCAGAATTCAATTGGCGAAAACGCTTCAATCATTCTATCTTCTGAGATTTCGCTCATATATTCTGAATATACCTTATTGTAAAAACCCTATCTGCGTAGAGGAATCTTTTTGTTTTTAACCTCTGTTTAAAATCCACTTGTGTGGTATTTTAGCCTGAGGAGGCTGTGTTCCAAAGAATACCTCTGTTTTAGCCTGAGGAGGCTGGTTGTCCAAAGAATACCTCTGTTTTAGCCTGAGGAGGCTGGTTGTCCAAAGAATACCTTTGTTGTTTAGCCTGCGAAGGCTGGGATCAAAGAATATCGTGTAATAGCCAGAAGTGACTGGGTTCAAACAATACTTGTAACCTTTTTACGGTTGGTAGTGAAAACTCAGTAGTTTCTGAGTAACTGGACGTAGTCTTGAAGAGACGAACCAGTATAAAAATATATGTGTTATATATCTATATTGTTGAACTAACGGGGATAACTTAAAGTATAACGTCTGTCCACTAAAATCAACTTTTGAAGAAAAACTTTGTTTCGTCTGTACCCCTTTTCAAAACCACAGACGAAAGGATTTAAATTTTAAATTAACACAATTCAATCCCCCTTCTTGTGTTTTGTATTTTACAGAAGTTTTCCTTAGATGCAGCGTGTTCGGTAGCTTATAATTTGTTAGATCAAGAATGATTAACGTCTCAAGATTTTGATTAATTACAAGACAGACGAAACCAAGCTACCCAAGACTTGCTAAGACGAAACCAGCACAGACGGAACGAGACCCTTCAAAGTGAAGATCTGCGTCTATCCAAAAGCCAAGTCATCAGACGATACATGCACAGACGGAAGAGGACTACTCAAGCTTAAGTCCTTCGTCTGTTCAAAGAGCGAAGTCTAAGACGATAGGATGAGACGAAACAACAACAACTGAAGACTGAAGAATCATATCGTCTATCCAAAAGCTGAAGTCAGGATGAGTCTTTCGTGCCAAGATTTGAGAAGCATCCAAGATCAGTATAGGGATTCGAGCTTACACACCCAAGTCAAAAAGGTCTTTACCTTTTGTCACATCTCTGTACAAAGTCAGAAAATAGTATCTTTGCATGCGCACAACCTAGTCCGCTATATCCGCTGTGACTCAACATCAATCAATCAAGTACAACTGACAACCTTTTTGGAAAGCTCTCTAGAAGATCTCTCAACGACTCTCAACGGCATTCAAATGAGTCTAACGGTTATTTGAAGAAGATGCCTATAAAAGGACTTCACACCTTCAAGAATCAGTTGACGAATACGCTTATCTTCTTCTATCTCTTAAGGATTCGGTCAAACTTTCTGATTGTGCTATATTGTAAACACCTCTCTGCGTAGAGGAAAACTTTGTTTTTCATAACATCTTTCAAAGTCCACTTGTGTGGCATTTTAGCCTGAGGAGGCTGCGTTCCAAAGAATACCTCTTGTATTAGCCTGTGGAGGCTGGGTCCAAAGAATACCTTGTTTGTTTAGCCTGAGAAGGCTGTGTTCAAAGAATATCTGTGTATAGCCAGAAGTGGCTGGGTTCAAACAATACTTGTAACCTTTTCACGGTTTGTAGTGAAAACTCAGTGGTTGCTGAGTAACTGGACGTAGTCTTGAATAGACGAACCAGTATAAAAATAACTGTATTTATTTTTGTTTCGTCTGATCAACTAACAGGGGATAATCACATCATAACGTCTGTTCATTAAAATCAATCTTTCAACATAAACTTTGTTTCGTCTGAACAGCTTTGTAACCCACAGACGAAAGGAATAAAATTTTTAATTAACACAATTCAACCCCCCTTCTTGTGTTTATCTTTTACAGTTTGGTATCAGAGCTCAGCCTCTAAGGGTTGAGCGCCTAACAACTGCTAGAGGAAAAGATCCAGCATGGACTCACAAGGACCGTCATTCTTATCCGAAGGAGCCTCCATGAACAAACCTCCAGCGTTCTCTGGAGATGATTATCCCTACTAGGCTGACAGGATGGAGATGTACATCAAGTCAACCCAATACAAATTATGGAACATAATCACCACAAGAGATATCCCCATTGTAAAGCCTGAAGGAGAATGGGGAAATGAAGAATACTCTATGATGGAGCTGAACAACAAAGCAAGATATGCTCTTATGTGTGCTCTGTCCAGAAATGAGTACAACATATTCTGTGCCTATAAAACCGCTAAAGAACTATGGGATGCTCTCAAAATCTCATATGAAGGCACTGAAGATGTTAGAATGAGGAAGGCCGCCACTCTTCAAAGAGAATATGAAATGTTCTCTATGAAGAAAGGATAATCAATAGATATGATGTTTGGAAGATTCCAAACCATATTGAATGGACTCACTGCTCTGGGAATCACATTCACAAAGGCCTAGAACAACATGAAGATCTTGGACAGTCTCCCACATCCTTGGGAAGCTATGTCCACAGCTATCTCTGTTGGAAGAGATATGAAGACATTAACTCTAGATGAATTAATAGGAGCTCTAAGGGTACATGAGGTACTCTTATGTAAAAGGGAGAAGATCAAGGTTCAAGAACCTATAGCTCTTCCGTCTGTCAACAACACTCCTAAAGAAGAATCTGTCAAGAAGGACAGCAAAAAGAAAGCAAAGATTTTGAAGGCAGATTCAACTGAATCTGAATCGTCCGATGATTCGTCTGAAGACGAAGTCTCTCTCATGGTCGACGTTTTTAAAAGGATGATGATGAAGAAAGGCAGAGGCCGACGCTTCTTCAAGAAAAAGGAGAAGAAGTTCCCTGAGAAGTCTTCAAGTAAAGAAGAAAGCTCTGAGATCGTCTGCTATGAGTGTAGAAAACCTGGGCACATGAGATCTGAATGCCCTAAGCTCAAAAAGAGGTGGAGTTCTAGAAGATATAAAGGGAAGAAGAGCTTACTAACTTGGGAAGACCTTGATAGTGAAAGCTCAGAGGAATCCTCTGAAGGAGAAGAAACAGCAAACATATGCCTCATGGCTGGAGACCATGTCTCAACAGAGATATCCTCAATGGGAAGAGACAAGACTTCAAGCTGGTACTTGGACAGTGGATGCTCACGACACATGACGGGAGACCTGTCTATGTTCCAAGATCTCAGACCAAGTAAAGGGTTTGTCTCATACGGTTCTGGAAAAGGTAAAATTCTTGGCATTGGGACTGTTGGTAAGACACCCAATACTTTTATCCAGAACGTATCATATGTTAAAGGTCTTAACTTCAATCTACTTAGCATAAGCCAATTTTGTGACAGTGGATATGAAGTAGCTTTTAACTCTGATGAGTATATAGTGAAGAACAAAGATAAATCCATTCTTTTTATTGGAAAAAGAAAGAATAACCTTTATGAGGTTTGTCTTTCTGACCTGAGTGATCAAAATGTAACATGTTTGATTTCAGCAGACGATGAACGAGATATTTGGCACAAAAATCTTGGACATTTAAGTCTCAAGTATATTTCAAAAATTTCTAAGAAAGATCTCGTAAAAGGTTTGCCAAAAATATCTTGGAAAACCAATCGTCTGTGTGAATCTTGTCAGCATGGGAAACAACTCAAAGCTTCTTTCAAATTAAAAAATGTTGTTTCCACACGACAAGACCATTAGAACTGTTACACATTGATCTCTTTGGACCCACTCAGACTGAAAGTCTTGGAGGGAAGAGATATGGATTTGTCATTGTAGATGACTATACTAGATTCACATGGGTATACTTCCTAGCCCATAAACATGAGTCATTCAAGGTCTTTGAAATATTCTGCAAATGTGTTCAAAAAGAAAAAGGAATATGTATTGCGTCTGTAAGGAGTGATCATGGAACAGAATTTGAAAATTCTGAGTTCAAAACCTTTTGTTTTGAAAATGGTATATTTCACAATTTTTCGTCTCCAAGAACTCCTCAACAAAATGGAGTTGTGGAAAGGAAAAATCGTACCTTACAAGAAATGGCTAGAATCATGTTGCATGAAAGCTCTCTCCCTAAATATTATTGGGCGATAAAGCGAAAAATACTTCTGTTATATTCAAAACGAATATTGATAAGATCAATATTGAATAAGACTCCATATGAACTATGGAAAGGAAGAAGACCTAACATTTCTTATTTTCATCCTTTTGGATGTGAATGTTTTATCCTAAACACCAAAGATCAACTTGAAAAGTTTGATTCAAAGGTGGTTAAAGGAATCTTTCTTGGATATTCCAATACATCTAAGGCCTATAGAGTATTTAACTCTAAGACGCAAGTTGTAGAAGAATCAATCCATGTAAAGTTCCAAGATAACTCAAAGGTGATAAAGAAATATCGGACCTAGAAAATTTGTTTGATAATTTGCATTAACCCTTCTGTCAAAATTCAAGACAAGATGATAAACAAGGGTCGAGACGATACAAGGACGAGATAATAAATGCACGATTTAACCCTCTTCGTCTCGATACTCATCAACAGGGAGATCAAGTCCCCAAAAAACATGGAAGTTTGCATCAAACCATACAAAGATCTCATCATTGGAGATAGATCCCAAGGTGTTCAAACAAGATCAAGAGTGAAGTATATCTCAAGCTATGCTCTTGTATCAGATATGGAGCCAAATAATATTGAAGATGCTCTTCAAGACAATGATTGGATTTTGGCTATGGAAGAAGAACTTAATCAGTTCACAAGGAATGATGTATGGACTCTTGTTAAAAGACCAAAAAACAAAAGCATCATCGGAACCAGATGGATGTTCATAAACAAGCTTGATGAAGCTGGAAAAGTGGTAAGAAACAAAGCAAGGTTAGTAGCACAAGGGTACAATCAACAAGAAGGTATTGATTTTACTGAAACCTTTGCACCTGTAACTAGATTAGAAGCTATTAGGATATTACTTGCTTTTGCTGCTCACAAAAATATCGTCCTATATCAAATGGATGTAAAAAGTGCTTTTCTAAATGGTTTTATTGAAGAAGAAGTGTATGTAAAACAACCTCCTGGTTTTGAAAGTTTGTCTCAACCAGATCACGTTTTTAAACTCAAGAAAGCACTGTATGGTCTCAAACAAACTCCTAGAGCTTGGTATGATAGACTCAGTTCTTTCCTTCTTAAAAATGATTTTTCAAGAGGAAAGGTTGATACAACTCTCTTCAAGAAAAGCATTTCGAAGGACTTTATTATAGTCCAGATTTATGTAGACGATATAGTCTTTGGAGCTATTAACAACTCTCTTTGCAAGGATTTTTCAAAGCTAATGCAGGATGAGTTCGAAATGAGTATGATGGGAGAATTGAAGTTCTTTCTAGGACTTCAAATCAAGCAGATGAAAGAAGGAATCTACATCCATCAACAGAAATACACAAAGGAACTTATTAAGAAGTTCAAGATGGAAAATGCCAAGCCTATGAAGACCTCAATGCATTCGTCTGGAGCAAATCTCAACAAGGATGAGTCAGGTAAGTCTGTTGATCAGACGATATACAGAGGTATGATTGGCTCACTCCTTTATTTAACTGCAAGTAGACCTGACATTATGTTCGTGTCCTCCGTCTATGTCTTGCGTTTTCAATCGATCCCAAAGAATCTCATTTGCAAGTCAAAGAGAATTCTTAGATATCTTGTTGGAACAACTAATCTCTCTCTGTTTTATAAGAAAAATAGTGATTTCAGTTTAAGAGGCTTTTGTGATGCTGATTATGCTGGAGATAAAGTGGAGAGAAAAAGCACAAGTGGTGGATGCCAATATCTTGGATCATCACTAATATCTTGGTCAAGCAAGAAACAAAACTTCATTGCACTTTCAACAACTGAAGCAGAGTACATTGCTGCGGCAGGGTGTTGCTCACAATTACTATGGATTAAACATCAACTTGAGGATTATTCCAGGTTTGAGAATCATATTCCAGTGTTTTGTGATAACACAAGTGCAATCAATCTCAGCAAAAATCCTATTCAACATTCTAAAGCCAAACATATTGAAATTCGTTTTCATTTTATAAGAGATTATGTCCGAAAAGGTATTTTCGATATACAGTTTGTGCAAACTGATTTTCAATGGGCAGATATATTTACAAAAGCTTTAGATGAAACACGATTCAATTTCATTAAAGAAAATCTTAGAATTATTTCTTTAACAGATTGAAAATTGTTTCGTTTGAGTTATTGATTGGATTTGTTCCGTCTGTACATTATTTCGTGTTAAGACGAAACATTGCGTCTGATCAAGTTGAATAGTTACTGTGGTAAAATTCAACAGACGCAACTGTTACTTTTTAACAAGTTTATCTCAAGTGTGCAGGGACAAATTAAAGGGAGCAATAAATGTGTCTGTCATTTATTGCACTATTCTAGGACAATGATAAGCACGCGCCGTGAATTGCAGAGGTCAAATCAATCATTAAAAGGGCAATGATGTGGACACGTCAAATCAGGGGCGGTTTTCGAAATCTTTCGTCTGATGAATTACAACCGTTTCATTCTTTATCTATAAATACTCTTGAAAGTTCACTCTTTTACTCTTTACTGCAATCTACAATCTTTTGAACTTTCCAAAACCTAATACTCACTAAGCTTTCATTCTCTCTATTTTCAAGTTTTCAACAATGGCCGCCAAGAACACCAAAGCTACCAAAACCGCTAAAGCCACCTTTTTCGCCCAAGATTTATTCTTGCCAAGCAAGTGGATCTCAAGAGAGACCCTGGAGAATGTCTCTGAAAGGGTATTGAAGATGATTGACCACATCGGAAGGATGGGGTTTGCTGAGTTGAAAGGGCCATGGCTGATGGAGGCATACGCCGAGTTCTGGAGCGATGCCAAGGAATTTGATGATGGTATTGTGGGTACCATAGACAACAAAGAGTACATCATTACGGTGGACTCTATTGCTGAGGCTGGGAACTGCAAGGCCGAAGGGCGTTTCTACAGCCCCAACTGGATGAAGAATGAATCAGAGGAGCATGTTGACAAACTCATGTATGTGAAGAAACGCGACCCTGAAGACTCCAAGTTCTATAGGTCAGGGAACCTCTCTCCAACCGCTAGAATCATCCACAACCTCCTCTTCAACATCTTCACACCAAGGATTGGCTCAAGGGATAATGTCAGTACTCGAGACAGATTCTGCATTTTCTATTATCTGAGAAAAGCAAGGATGAGCCTCCCTCACCTTATTCTTGACCATTGGATAAGCGCTTTAAAGAACCGCAACATCCGAAGGAAGAGTAACATTCCCTACGCCACCCTCTTCTCTAGAATCATTATCAATCAGGAGTTTGACACCACTGATATTGTTTGGCACCCTGAGGGAAAGGAAGTTAAAGCCAGCACCTTTGCAAAGATGCATCTAGCACCAGGCTTTCTTCACTCACAAAAAGAAGACATACCTCTCTCACCCATCACCAAAGAACCTTCACACAGAGCTCGCATCAAGCGTGCAAAGCCACAAACACAAGCCCAAACACCGTCTGAAACACAACCTCAAACACCAAACCAACCTCAACCTCCTCCTTCTGTGATAATATCTGAAGTTCCTTTTGAGGATGTTCTTGAGGAACCCCTCAAGAAAAAGAAAAGGACTGATACGAGGTCGCACTCGCACAAATTAATACAATTAAATATGTAGTACTAGGAAGTGACTCCTAGATCGTCTCTCAAGGACCATCATTGGTTTTTCTATCAAAGACAAGACACGAAGTGGGGGGTTTGTGTTTGTGAAAACAGAATTATAAAACAAAGAAATTAACAAGAATTAAAATGGGATTAGCCTCTTGATTAGATTGCAATTTCACTTATCCTTGGTTACATGATTAATTAACTAAGCGAAAATTAATCAAAACACTTGCTCAATTTACTCAACTCTCAATCCAACCCGAGTTAATTAACTAAGCGAAAACTAACTCTAGGTTTTCCTTATGCGAATTAAGCATCCACACACATCAATCATTCCATTTCCAGCAAATTATGAATCAAATCATTAAGCATGAAAAGAGAAACAATTTGCATATTGGCTGAAATATTAAGCATGGACAGCAATTGGAGCATTTAGCATTGGACTAATTGATGAAGAATCAAGCACTAAGAGAGCATAACAATACAAAACAGAAACCTCAAAGCTTCATTATAACCCAATTCAAGATGATAACCCTAACTAAATTAAAGACCCATTAAAAAGAAATTGAAATTGAAATTGAAATTGCAGTACAACGAAATTGAAGAAGATGAAACAGCAATGCAGCAATAATAAAAGTAAAACGTAATAACAGCAAAATGAAATTGGAATTGAATTAGAATAAGGAAGAAGAAGACAAACCCAAATTGATTGATGAACTGAAATTAAAACACAAGTGCTGGAACAATTGATTGATGGCTGGAACAAAAAAAATGCAAAGGAAACAAACTGGAGAAGAAAGGAGAAGAAAACCTAAACCTAAAACTAACCTAAGAATGTAAAACGTGAAAATGGAGTGTGCAGAATGTGTCTCCCGAATTGCCTCTGTCCAGCCCCTTTTAATTACAATTGGGCAGCCCTCATGTGCAGGGCACATGCCAATTTAAGTGCAAAAGGGTCTCATGTTCGATTCCCACATTCAGCAAAACAAGAAAAAGAATTAATTGCATGATTTACATAGCCTAATTGCTGAAATTCCCGTCCAGACTTCGTGGTCCAACTTCAAGGCCATATTCACCCAAGATGCAATCCGAATTGGCTCTTCATGTCTTCATGACTTTTGTAGCTCTGTCAATTCTTTTTAATTCGATATAAAGTGGAGCTCAAACGGAGATCTGTAGAGGGAGTTATGCCTATTTTACCGAGACTTGTCAAATCCTTAAATGCTGGAATTTTCATAACAGTTCATATGCTGCATTCAAAGACATTTTTACACCAGATACACTCCGAATGGGAACTTTATGTCTTCATAAATGTTGTAGATCTTTGAGTCCTCTTTAATTTGATATAAAATTAAGCTCAATCAGAGGTCTGTGGTGAAAGTTATGCTCAGTTTGGTAAACCTTGTCAAATCTGAATAACAATAACGAATTAGACCAAATTTATCATTTAAAGCCAAAATGAGTCTAAACTCATAAATACATTAAATCATACTAATTGATTCTTAATCGTGCTGTATTAGGATATAATAAATGCAGAGAAAATGATCAAAATAATGACTCATCAAGGACCATCAGAATCAAGCACATAGGTGCTAAGTCAAAAGAACAGACGGTATCCCCAAGTGAAGACGAAGGGGTCACCATTCCGTCTGAGAAAGTTCCTTCTGTGAAGATACTCACAGACGAAGAAAACCAAAGAAAAGCAGCTGAAGAGAAAGCTGAAGCAAGAAGAATTGCTCTTCAAAAGGCTGCTAAAGGCAAGGAGAAAATGAAGCAAAAGCTTGCGTCTGTTATAGTTGGTGAGATAGACGAATAAAGTATGCTGAAAGAGGCCAAGAGAGTCTCTATTTTGCTTCATGCTGAAAGAGAAAGGATCTTTCTCGAGAGCGTTCAAGGCATTGGATCGTCTGAGGGAGCATCTGCTCAAGCAACCTCAGAGGGCATGAACAGTGAAGAGACAACCCAGATCCAGAAAGACAATGCCCAACTTGCGGAGGAGTTGGAAACCATGCTAAGTGAGGAAGTCTCCACAATGGAAGTCTCTCCTTCACCATCACTCCAAGATGAACTTAGGGTAAGCCCTATTGTTGTGTCTCCGCTGAACGCATCCCTTGCACAGACGTTACCTGCTGCGTCTGAGGAGGCATCACATCAACAGATGATGAAGATTCCGTCTGAAGACCTCGTGCTAATTGAAGATGTTGATTCTTCGTCTGATGAAGATCAACTTGAAGTTATAAAGGTCTATGCCTCTTGGGAGACACCACATGTTGAGGTGGTCAATCCAGAAGATTTACCTCCAAAGTACAAGGTGGACTATTCATTTTTAAATGAATTAGTCATGAGAAGATATGCTGAGAGCACCTGTGCAGAGAAACCAATCAAACCTGATTGGATCATTGGAGAGAAGGATGAAGAATTCTCCAATGAGGCTGAATCGTCTGAGTCTGTTGCAGCCTTGGCAGACGATGAAGACCCATACATAAGGGGAACTCCTTATATTGAGTTGAAAAGCCCATACGTGTACAGAGGAAAGAAGGGTTTTCACCTAAGGAGATCAGAAAACCCCATTCTTTACGATAAATCCCTAAAGCCAGCCAACTTTGATGAAGATTTCGTCTATTCACCAGAAGAGCAACGCAATTGATTGAAGCGTCTGCCTTGGAACGAACTGGCAACTCTAAATATTAAGGGACTAGAGAAAATAAAAGAATACAAGGATCATCTTGCTGCGTCTGAAATTGAAGGACCAGCACTTGGCTATGAACCTCACATTCCACTCAAACAAAATCCAAGATGGAAGGTTCGGCATGAGATCAACACTCCAGTATTACACCATTGTAAATTTGGAGACGCTGATTCTCATAGGTATGAGCCAAAAGAGTGCACTCATTGGCGCCTTGATGCTTTCACCAACCATGATCCTTTAAAGTTCACAATTCCTCTCAACCAAACAGAGTATGTCGGCTTAGGCTACTCTCTGGGAATTGTGCTCCCATGGACAAGACCACATTGCTCCGGAATTCATCCAAGATACTCCCTGCTCATTGATGAAAAAGAAGACCCTGAGGAGTTGGCTCACTCCCTACCTGAAGATTACAATATCCCTTTCCAGTTGATGGCCGATGCCTATAGGAGAGAAGTTAAAGAAAGAAACATCTCTTTTCTTCATATAGAGCGTCAAGCTGAAAAAGACTACAGAGATCATCCTCTTTTGATTGGATCTCAGTTTTCTTCTTTGGTGACTGAAGAAACCAAATACTTCATCATCTTAGACAGAAAGAGGCCATGCTTAGTAAAATACTTGGCTAAAGGAAAGGAGAAGAAGCATCCATCTGAAGCCGCATTCCAACACTGTTCTGGAACCACTTATGATGAGAGTGATTCTTCAGTCTGTGGCAGAGTGTTTCCTGAGAGTGCATTTGTCTACTCTCAGGAACAGCCACTTCTTGAAGTGTCCATTCCAACAAAGTGGTACACTTACCAATGGGAACGGAACTTCACTACCTACCTAGTTCTTCCACTATTTACATTACGTCTGAAGAAGACCACACCAGTGATCATTATTAATGACACTGAACCCATTGTGGAGTATCCTCAAACACCACCGATGACTGAAAATGTGGTTGAGGCTGTGGAAAGAACTGAGGTTGATGAACCAACTGCAAAGGCTGATATTACAGACGCTGAAGAGTATAAGTCTCTGAAGCGGAAATGTGATGCCTTGGAGCTTAAAAATAGGGAGCTTGAAGAAAATCAAGCGTCTCTCACATCTGAGTTGGGGCAGTTAACGAAGATTGTGATGGGTCTGCTGCAAGAGAAAAAGCAGAAGCCTTCTTCTTGATCAAAGTTTTGATGATCACAGCCCAAGGGGGAGAGAATAGAATGCCTAACCCAAGGGAAAGAAGAGCAAAGTCTGAGGGGGAGCAAGGAAGAAAAGCTTCGTCTGAGGGGGAGAAACAAAAACAAGGAGTATCGTCCTAGGGAGTTATACTGTTGCATTATTGTAAAGTTCTTTCTATACAATTTTTTTGTTTTGCTCTGATACACATTGTAATTCTTTAGTGTTTTCTGCTTTGTAATACCATTGTAATATTCGACTCTGATTACATCACATTGATGTAACAATCTTTATAAAGAGGTATTATTCAGAAAACATCGTCTTGATGTCAATCGCTTTTAAGATCGTTTTTGTTTTTGTCTAACCATGTCTTGTGCAGATTTTCGTGGTATGGTCTGTAATCATCAAAAAGGGGGAGATTGTTAGATCAAGAATGATTAACGTCTCAAGATTTTGATTAATTACAAGACAGACGAAACTAAGCTACCCAAGACTTGCTAAGACGAAACCAGCACAGACGGAACGAGACCCTTCAAAGTGAAGATCTGTGTCTGTCCAAAAGCCAAGTCATCAGACGATACATGCACAGACGGAAGAGGACTACTCAAGCTTAAGTCCTTCGTCTGTCCAAAGAGCGAAGTCTAAGACGATAGGATGAGACGAAACAACAACAACTCGAAGATCAAGAATCATATCGTCTATCCAAAAGTCGAAGTCAGGATGAGTCTTTCGTGCCAAGATTTGAGAAGCATCCAAGATCAGTATAGGGATTCGAGCTTACACACCCAAGTCAAAAAGGTCTTTACCTTTTGTCACATCTCTGTACAAAGTCGAAAAATATCATCACGCACAACCTAGTCCGCTATATCCGCTGCGACTCAACATCAATCAATCAAGTACAACTGACAACCTTTTTGGAAAGCTCTCTAGAAGATCTCTCAACGACTCTCAACGGCATTCAAATGAGTCTAACGGTTATTTGAAGAAGATGCCTATAAAAGGACTTCACACCTTTAAGAATTAGTTGGCGAATACGCTTATCTTCTTCTATCTCTTAAGGATTCGGTCAAACTTTCTGATTGTGCTATATTGTAAACACCTCTCTGCGTAGAGGAAAACTTTATTTTTCATAACATCTTTCAAAGTCCACTTGTGTGGCATTTTAGCCTGAGGAGGCTGCGTTCCAAAGAATACCTCTTGTATTAGCCTGTGGAGGCTGGGTCCAAAGAATACCTTGTTTGTTTAGCCTGAGAAGGCTGTGTTCAAAGAATATCTGTGTATAGCCAGAAGTGGCTGGGTTCAAACAATACTTGTAACCTTTTCACAGTTTGTAGTAAAAACTCAGTGGTTGCTGAGTAACTGGACGTAGTCTTGAATAGACGAACCAGTATAAAAATAACTGTATTTATTTTTGTTTCGTCTGATCAACTAACAGGGGATAATCACATCATAACGTCTGTTCATTAAAATCAATCTTTCAACATAAACTTTTTTTCGTCTGAACAGCTTTGTAACCCACAGACGAAAGGAATAAAATTTTTAATTAACATAATTCAACCCCCCTTCTTGTGTTTATCTTTTACATAATCTTCAAGCTTGAGTCCTTCTGTAGAAGAAGATTTTTTATGTAGTCGTTAGATAGAGCATGACACAAATCTTCATTCAACGAATATTTTGAGCACATAGCGTTCATTTGCAATTAATGCAAGCATGGACATATCAACATCAATGCACAAAAGCTGTTTTGATACTATGTTTAGAGATTTTTGAAAGTCGATCTTCTTTCTGCTATAAATCTCTGTGTCATAATCATCTCTTTTACTAGATTGACTTCTAATTTAAAATGAGCTCTTATAAGAACTTCTTAGTTTGTACATAAAATAGTAAAATAAACAGATTCAATTAATAGAACTGGTATATAACTTTCATCTTAACACGAGTTTGATGATTTATTAGTCTATTTTTCAGTTCATCTATTCATATACACTTTAACATTTATCATGCTTAACCTACATTTACACTTAATAAGCCTAAAAACTTATTCGTCTACTAAGTTTAAACTTTTATCTTAATACTGAAATGATCAAAATCTTTATATATGAATCGTCTTTAAGCAATCTTAATCAAATAAAATTATCTTTAAGTTTTCTTTTAAAATAATTATTATGAAATTTAATAAAATTATTGTACATAATGACTTGTGATTAAATGATAATATAAATTTCTAGATGATTAATGTATAATATTTATTTTTAAAATAATTATTACAAAATTTAATAATTTTACCCCGCAGAACAAATTCTTATCTTTATTAAAAAATACTATTTCGTTATAGATTTGTGTTTGAATGGTAACTTCTAATGAGTGTTTAGATTTGTGTTAAACTGAATCTACAATCGACCTGCACCATTACCAATACTAGGTTAATTATTATAAGGTGGAACCTAAATTATGCAGTGGAACCTTCTTATCTCAGTCTATATTTAAATTAGGTTAGCTACTAAAATTTTTGACATGATTCGCGTCTAATTAATCACCGATTAACATACATAGGAATGTACACCGCATGAATAATGCTTCCAAGTAAATTATATAGAAGGAAACATATAGAGTTTGACTAATACTCTAGTATTGTGTTTGGACAAAGGAATTTTATACAAAGGAAATTTAATTGCATCATTTTAAAATTCTTGGTTTGGATAAATTTTATAGGCTATACAAGTACGTATTAATGAGTTTAATTTAGTTTTAAATAATATATTTCTAGTAAAAAATTCTAATATAGACAATAATGATGACGACGTCCATGTAACTATTCATTAGTGATAATATTATTAATGAAATAGATGACTGATATAAATGATAATAATGTTGATAATAATAACGAAAGAGAAATTAAGAATACAAACAAGATGAAAATGTGTTAAAAAATACATTTGATTGGTTTATATTTACTTTTCCAAATCTAAATTTGAAATGCATGGCACGTTGAAGTTAATTCAAAGAATTTTGGCTAGATGGTCGAACTTGGAGACAGGTTGGAGATTGAAATTGAATAAATCAAAAGATTGTAACTCATAGTAGATTGAAATTAAAGGACTCAAAAAGATGGAAAATTGGAGAGAAAATTTTAATGAAAATGGGTTATTATTGAAGTGTTTCTCTGTATAATTATGATATATATCATTTGATGGTTTCAGATAATATAGGTTATCAAAGGAAGGGGTGTCATTCCTTACTCATTTTACCCAACAATTATTAATAATTGTCTTTAACACTGCAACAGAGAAGTTAATAGTTAATTTTAACACTTAAACAGACATAGGTGTCAAAGTCTTAAAGATTATCAACAAATGTCTATATGGTTTACTTCAAGTGTGAGGATTGAAAATCTATAAATGAAACCTTTTGTATTTCATTGGTTTTTGTTAAAATACTTACATTAAAAACCTTGTAACACCTATCACGCCTTACACATCAATGATTACTAGTTCGATATTTAATCACTTCTTTCAATTTCATTTCTTTAACTTGTATTGTTTTTTATTTACTTTCTTACAATTTATTTTTCTTCATGTTATTACTTCTTTGATGAAATTTTTTTCTAATAACCCTTTTACAATGTTTTTAGGGTGAGTAATGAGCTGAAACAATTCGAATATTTTTCATGACACGATTCGACAATTAATTAATTCGTTGAGTTTAGTTCACAATTAGATAAGTTAAATTTGAGTTAAAAATTAAGTTTATTAAATAAATGGATTTAAACTAGAATTATGTATAATTTAACTAATTTTATTATATTAATAATTATAATATGCAGCCAACCAGCTAACTCACTCACACAATATTATACGTATATATTTTTCTCTCATCTCAATTTTATAACTAATTATTTACGTATTATAATTATTTATCAAATATTTTGCTAATTTGATTGATCCACCAAGTAGTCCAATAATATTAGATAAAGATGAAAAAGAAACACTTATTCAACAATCAAATAAAGAAAGGAAAAAAATATATAAAAACAGGGCAAGTACAAACGTGGAAAAATTGAACCCCATGATGATCGAAATTTCGGCCTAAGAAGCAAATCCTTTCTTCAAATTCTGAATGGTGGCAACGTCAGTCTTGAAGGACAAAGCCAAGACAGTATCATCAATAGAAGTGTTGAAAAGTGTATTGGGTAGCGAAACAGTGCCAGGACTAGCACTACCAAAGGCCGAAATAGCAAGAGCAGGGATCTTAGCATCAGCATTATGTTGAAAGTGAACAAGACCCTTTGGGAAAACAAACATGTCCCCAGTTTGAAGGTTCTGCGTGAAGAGTTTGTTGGTAGTGTCAACAAACCCAACTTGAAGAGCACCTTGTGCAACGAATAGAAGCTCAGAAGCACGAGGGTGAGTGTGTGGTGGGTTAACACTCCCAGCTGGGAACTGAAGCACAGCATAAGACACACTCTGTCCATTCAGTGCTGGAAACTCTGCCAAACCCGCTTTCAATACTTTGAAAGTTGGTGGTGGTGTGTTTTGTCCAACTAGGACACGCATGCCTGTAAAGGTGAAAAATTTACCATCTGGGATTCCACTTGATGGGGGTATGAAGTCAGTTAGAATATCTGGGTCACCTGCTTTTGTCATTTGCATGATCGCAAATGTGGATATGATTAGTGAGAGGATTCTCATGGTAGAGGAACTAGACATGGTTTTTTGGTTGGTTTGGTTTGTTGCAAGTATGATTAGTATCTATGACCTAGGAAAAAAGTGTGATAGTGTTGAAATAAATGCTTGGGGTCGATTTATATGTATATGGGTTTTGAAGTTGTGTGATTTGTATGTATCTACCTGCAGGCCATTTGGATGGTTTCCACAATTGTTGGAGAATACAAGGTAACATTGGCTGGAGATTGGTTGTAACATAAGCAAGTAGAAGAGATGAACTAACAAGAATGTTAGAAAATGATGTTTACATTGAACCTACTTTCAATGTTTTCAAAAGATTAGTTACTTTTAGAATCTTTTTAACAATGATTATAATTAGGACCTTTTTAATTTGTGGAAAAATCTTTAAATATTTTTTTTATAAATATAACTAAAACGATACAGTTTCATGAAATAATAAACAACTCTGCAGCAAACACTTTTAAATTAACAATTAAATGGTAAGCAGATTTAATATCGATTTGATATTGAATAAAACACTCTCCTTATGAATTATAATTTATCATAATTTTTTTTAAAAATTAGATACTTTTAAAAAATTAGATTTTAAAATATCTGGAAAAAAACATATATATTGATAAATTCGAATATTCCATAATTTAAAATATATTAAATATAAAAATTTAAATGTAGGCCCAATTCAATTAATTTTGAGTTGAACGAAGTTTTTAGATTTGCTTAGGTTCTAGCTAATATATGTTGAATGTGTAGTACATATATATTTTCTAAATTATTGTTTTAATCTCTATAAAGAACGTTTTTCCACCTCAAATTTAAAATTGATTCTTCTAGTCTCTATTTTTTTCAGGAAATTTTTTTAATCTGTACCATACAAAACACACTTACTATATTTTTAATAAAATATCTCATAAAATTTAGTTAATATTGTACGATTAATTGACTCAATCTACTCTTACCAATTGCAGGTGGTCGTGATGGATTAAAATAAACTTTTTATATATAATATATAGTGATAAAAATCAATTTTAAATTTGAAATATTAAAAATAAATATACTATGAATTGAAGGAACTAAATATTTATATTTAAGTCCTTCAATCAATTAACGTTTTTGCGCTATCAATTTGATAATATTTCACTTTAATCAGTTGTAAAAAAGAATAAGTTATAAACTTGAATACAGTGCATTAAAAGAGAAATAACTTAAGAGAGGTTGTACTTACTTTAATAATTTTGAAGATTTAATCTCATTATCAACTCACTTCAAAACACATATATTTCATTGTATTGACTAAAAAAATACTTCTAATGCACACACCAATACTAAATGATGTCCGAAAGTTGATAGAACTTAAGTGAGGATTGTAATTGACAATTTAATCTTTGTTTAGACACATACAATGTTGCAAGTATTGATTAAATTAACTAATTTCAATAAGAAGTGTGATTATACATATAAAACCGATAATGTATGAAGACCTAATAATGTCTATATTCTCAGCCTTTAAATATTTTCCCATTAAAATTTCCTTATATCTCCATTCTTTGTTATAATATCATTAAAAAAGCAAAACTCACAAAATGTACATGTGATGGATTGGAATTGAAGCACCCTAGTTATTTTCCAGCATAATATTCTACTTGGTTTCAACGTTCTCTCTGTTCTTAATTTTGCGTATTAGCCAAAATTACATGACAAATGCTTTGCAAATATCAGACCAGTTGGATTTTATTACATGTTATCTCTCTTATTTGAAACGTAATTGTGACAAATTATCGGAATCAATTGTCCGGAGGATTGTTTGTTTCATGACAATGTTAATTTTCTTACGCTATATTATCGTATTAGAGGTTTCTAAGTTGGGTGTAGCTTCTTTTGTAGATAATAATAGTGTCACATTACCATAAAGAAATAATAAATATAGTAAGGCTAGAGGATTTAATCGGTATAAATACGAAAAAGAATTTGTTAGGTGTCCAATTTTAATATCTAGTCAGTTGCATGTGAATTATGTATCTGTACATTTATAGTGTTAGGTCGTTGTAGTTGGAGATTCCACGTCATTAAAGATAAAATAGTAAAATATGTTGTATGTATATAAATAAGGAATAATCTTCATCTTATAAATTAATTATTTAAAATTGAATTAACATGTAGAATAGGACTCTATCTTTGTTCTCGTCTGATTGATCAGTTCTTCAAAGGATCTATCAGACTTATAACTCACCATTATAATATGATATTAGATAAGTTTAATCTAAAATTATTTAAGATATGTTTTCGATAAAATTTATTTTTATTGGGTTTATCATATAAAAAAATATTTAAAAAATAATTATTACAACACATTAATATTTTATATTCGAGGCTATCTACAATTTCAGAAAGAATATGTCTATAGCGTGTTTAGTTCACTTCGTTAATCCAGAATAATAAATGAATAAATAAATAAGAAATAAATATAATCAACAGTTGAAAAAAAAATTATGAAATCTTTATGACGCAGATCAATAAAAGTGATAGTGTCAATATTAAGTCATTAATCATTATCATTGTATAAAATCAATTAACTGTACAACTCGAGTCTATTAATGTTAAATGAGTAAGGATTCTATTATTGATAGCCACTTATTACTTTTATGTATATATACTGAAAAATATGGATGGGTTAATCTTCAAAATAATTAGTGTGTGATAAAGAAGTTAATTAGTTTGCAAGAGGAGGGTATAATTTGGAACATGGTATAAAGAAGAACTTATAGACATTGGAACATGGTATAAAGAAGCACTTATAGACAAATCAATATATAGAAATAGTAAACACTATGATAAGGAGAAGGATCAACTTTACCAGCCAACAAGAAATCAGATAAGTAGAAAAAAGACTATGGAATTAGACACCTTATGTTTTAAGTTATGGCAAAGGAATGAAGAGAGATATTGGGTCGGTTTGTTTAAATTTATTTTATTATAAAAAATATTTTTAATTTTTTAATATATTTATTTAAATTATTTATAAAATTATATATTTCTACTTTTTTTTAAAAAAAAATTATGATAAGCTTTTCTTAATAAATAAATTTAAATAAATGGACTCGTTATTTATGTATATTTTATATTTTATTTGGTTATCAAGTTTTGTTAACTTATTCTTACTTGTTTTTTTTAAGAAATAGATTAAAAATTTATAATTATAATTTTCTTATACGAGACCTAAGACGTAAGTTGTTAACTTATATATTTTAAAATTTAAACGAGGGTAAGTCGGCAAAAGTTTATAAGACTCAGTCATTAAAAAATAAAAAAAGTTATCTTAGGACGTTATTTAGTATTGGCATGAATAACCATTATCTTTCAGTCAAATGTGTCGAAAATTTTCATTTAAGTCAATAATGAAATTAAATATTTAAAATTATTGAAGTAAATAAAACCTCTCTTACTTCTTTTAAAAAAGTAAATGGAGTTAATAAACAAACTCAGTTATTTAACCTGGTATTTGATACTATACAATATATCATAAAATATATCACGTTTTTATATATTTCACTATTATTCAATTATTATATTCTAGATTATGAAATTTTGACTAATTTTAATATAAAATAATTATTATTGTTCAATTACATCAAATTTTAAGATAAAGGATATCTAATTCTCAACGCGATGGATAATAAGTAAGAGTGGGTAAATAAGTTACTTATGACACTTAAATTTCGTCTATTTTAATTGATTAAACCTAGTTTATTCCATACATTATTCGAACAGAAAATTTTAGTTCGTCTTATTCCGCAAAATCTATGAGTCAAATGGTTCATTAGGATCAACTAATTTAAAAAAATGTTAGAAAAAAAAAATTATCCCTATAAATAAAAATTAAAAAGTTTAAAAAATCTTAATATCTTAATAATAATCCAAATAAAATATAAAAAATAAAATCATAATATTAAATAGATAAATCTACATAAAAAATTCCAATAGTAAAAATTAAAAAATTATAATATCAATGTAAACAAAGTTTCAGCAAATCAAATCATTCAAATAAAAATTTCATAAAAAATAAAATTCAAAGAAATAATAACAATCTAAATAAAATATTAATAAATACATAAAAATATTAAATAATATAAAATATCAATAAACCTCAAATATCACACCGCTTATTAATATAACCAAGCTAAGGACATGGTTACCCTACAATTAATCCACCAAATCTAAATGTACAATTTTTTGACTTAAAAATATATATATTTTAAGTATTAAAATAAAATAAAATTCAAGAAAAGAAAAAGGGTTTTAGTTGTTTTAGAAGTGTTACAATTAAGTTGCTTTGGTTACAAGCAAAGAATTTGTAATGGAAGATAAACACGCGCTGTGAAGTATATAAATTCTCGTGAAGTTGATATTGACCGTTAAAACCCCTTGAATTGAAAGGAGCTCGCAGCTGGTAACTATGGAACATATGTGGAAGCATGTTATGTTATTCTACGTTGTGCTCTTGTTTCTGTTTCATCATCTTCTTCTTCCAGTCCATTCAGAACACCATAGAAACTCTACGCATGCAGGTATTGCTCATCCTCTTATCTAAACTTAAATATAACTATTGCAGTCTATTTAGTGGTGGGTATGTTGAGATAATATGTATGAATCATAACGTTTTATGTTCAATCTTTGGTATCATTGTTATATTAAAAATTATAATAAACACTAATAAGTAGTACTTATTTTATTTATTATAAAGTATGTAATTAGGACTTTATCAATCTTTATATCATAATCATTTATAATAATTGAAATTCTCGATAAATATTAAAAATTTCAATGAAATAATTCTCACTTTATAATTAAAAGTCTCACCTCTAATATTACATGTATATAAGTAAAAAGTAATTTATAAACTCATATCGATTAAATATTATATATTACCTAAAAATATAACATATTATCTATATATATAAATATATATATATATATAAAAAAAAATAAATGTAGAACTCATCTTATCACTTTTTTAATAAATGGTATTAGAGATATTTTACAAGCTTTCTCTTTGTTTTTGTTTTTAGCTGGATAAAACTTATTTCATTATTTTAATAGAAATAGATAGAGCAAACGGTATCAAAATTAGGTTTTTTTTTTACCAATTTTTTCTATGATATTTTAACATATTTATATTAATTGTAATTTTTAAAGTAACGAATAATTACTTTTGCCTTAATTGATTTTTTAATATGAATCCAAACATGCTGATATTCATTAGTTTTGAAGTCACTTGATTTTTGTGCCCGAAGAAATTAAAGGGAATATTATGAAAGATTTGTATTATGTTAGTGGGATAGTAGATATTTTCTAAACTCAAAAATGAAATAAGTAAGGTTCACGTTTTAGGTTCATTAATAGAAAAAAAATTATTATTAATTTTTTAAAAATAAAAGGCCCTAAAAATATTCTCATACTTGAGAAAAGACTCCAAAAATATAATATATAAGTCGTCCCCTTTTTTTTCTGTGCAAGCAACATATAATTCTTAACTTTTTTTCCTTTGAGTGTGGATGTTTTGTTTCTCTTGAGTGTGCAGTGTGACACAAATTATTCTCAACTTAAAAACAAAGCAACCATTTTTATGTTATGCTCATTAATTTGATATTTAATAGCTATTTCCAAGGGTGTCTTCTTCTTCTTATAAGATGAGTAAAGTATTAGAGTTAGTTGATCTACAGGTGTAAAATTTTGAATTACTTTCAGTTATTAACCTTATTAATCCTTTCAAAAAAAATTATTAATATAATAATTTTATGCTTTGTTTAACGAGTAACTAAGATAATTGTTCATGCTTATATAGTTTTATAAATCATTTTTAAAGTGGTGATTTAAATTTACTATATTTATTCATAGGTTTCGTAAAAATTATTTTAAGTTCTTTATTTTTCTTATTTAATTTTATAAAACACTTTTACCTGAAATGATAAATCAGATTGAATAAAATTTAAAAATATTTTATTGAAAAAGTCAAGAAAACTACAATTTTAATGAGGAATTTTGATTGATTAATCATATTAAATATTTTATATTAATAATGTATATATCACTCATTTTCTCATAATGTTATTATTTAAAAATCAAATTCACATAAACATAGTTAAATGATACTGTATGAAAATTAATGAAATATAACTTCAAATTAATTACATTATCATTTTGCAGAAAGGGTAGAGACAATGGCTACAACAAGTTCAACAAAAACTATAATATCAGTTAATAGACGTGGCGGCGGTGGTGGCGGTCATGGTAGTAGTGGCGGCGGTCATGGTGGTGGTGGTGGCCACAGCATGGATAGTAACGCGGGTGAGCACAGCAATTCAGCACATCCGGTAGAAGGTGGTAGCACAGTCCCTTTAATTGTAGCAGGTTCAGCTCATAACAAAAACAATGGTCACCATGGCAAAAGTAATAGCACATTAAATTACATGTGCTTTTATAATTATCTTCTCTTATTTGTTTCTCTTGTTATTGAAATTTCTCTAATGTAACTAACCAGGGTCCCCTTTTATATACAGTAGCACAAATTTAATATTTGATATATATTTTTTCATTATATCATATAGTTTATTATATTTATATTTGTTTTTCTTACCTAGAAATTAAATTTGATTTGATGTTTACCAATAACTTTTAAAAGGAAATTACTTGTTGCATACTTTTTTTCTTAAAGTAATTGTATATTTCTTTTATTGAATTTTATACAACAGCATAACACACTGTAAAGATATACAAATATATAATTAATGGGGTGTACAACCATAAGGTTGGCCACAGAGTAATTTCCGTTATAAAATATACTTTTCATTGTACGAAATATCCAAAATTCAAAAGCTTCCTAAATTAATTAGGTTGATTATTGAAGTGGAGTAAAATTGAAAATAAATTATTGAAATTGAATTATTTTAAAATATCTTGTGAATTGAGTAACAGAAAGTTTTTTTTATGGATTATTTTTATTGTTGTTAACCCGTTTTTTTTTTATCCAAGTATTGAGTATCAATTTTTTTTTAGTGAATTAAATAAATAGCATTTCATTAAAAAAATCATTTGATGTTCATTTTGGTTAATTTTTGTAAAATATATTTTTCTTTAAAAAATATGCAAAAGGCAAATAAATCCAATTGTTTAGGTTGATTATTAAAGTGGAGTACAATTAAAAACAATTTATTGAAATATAATTATTTAAAATCATGTTTGTCTAGGACTGGACAGTGAACGGGTTCGGCCCAAATAGCCCAAACCTAAAAAAAAAAAAGGAAAAATTAAGCCACAGCCTACGTAACAAATATATTTTAAAATACAATTAACTCATGCAGTATATTATATATGGTATGAAATGATAATAATAATAACAGTAAAGTCAATTAAAAAAAGTAAGAGGCCCCATTTATTTATTTAATTTAATTTTGTTTCTAAAATCGTTGGACCAGTGAATATAATTTTTCTATTTAACCCAAAAAGTGAAGAAAACAATAACATATAGGAAAAACAACAACATGCTACAAAAAATCAGAGGTGCAAGGACTATATCATTGTTTGGCATGTTTATTTGATAGCTACTTCCAGGGGTGTGTCTTCTTATATAGGATGCCATGGCTAGCTCTGATTCACAAGTGATTTTTGTAATTCTTTTAAGTTATTATCTTTAGAGAAAAAAGTTATGCCTTTGATATATTTTTTTTTGTAGAATCTTTTTCTCACAATTTATACATATAATAAATTTAAATATTTTTCATAATAACCATCTAAAAAATTCTACTAAATTTAATTTCTAATAAATTAACAGTATAAAATCTTTTAAACTATTAAACTCTTACCTTTATTAATATGAGACTTGTTTATTCAAATTTATAACAAAATAAGCAATTTTGTACTCTTTTTTAATGTGTTTGTTTAGACTAAAAAGGTATTTTTCTATTTTTTAAGAAATAAATTTTCAACTTCTTAAATAATCATTTTTTTAAAAAAGTACTTTTTATAAATAGTTTTCTTAATTTTTTTTTACCAAATTGACCCATAATCCTCCTACATATGTTAGATTAGAATAACTTTCTTAAATGAAAACGTTCTAGCAATTGTACTTCAACTTTCAGAACTTGTTTACAATGATAATATTTCTTTTTTAATGTTTTTAACCTCTTTATCTTTTATAATTTATCATTTTCAGATTTATTTTTAAACTATTTTAATATTTTTTAAAGAAATTATCAATATTTAAAAATAATTTTATATCACAATATAAACTACTTCTTATACAGCTAAAATATAATTTATACGTTAAAAAAAATTTTTATTACACATTTTAATTATAAATAATTTATCTAATAAAAATATTTACTTATCATGAATTTTAATTTCATAAAATAAATAAATTTCATGTGCAATACATAAATTAGATACTATTTATTTTATATTTTGTTGACTGAAACTCTTGTTTAATATTACAAAATTTTGCTGTATGGACAAATTTTAACATTGTTTGAATAGATTGTAAATATCTAATGCAAATCAAGAACATTTTAAAATTATCAAATATATATTTGAATTACTTAATCTAAAATAACCTGAAAAACCAAACCCAAATTTTAATTAATCCATTTAAAATAAGTACTTTTTACAATTTGAATATTTGAAAAAGTAATTAACTTTCGGAAAATTTGTATTTGTTTACAGAAAAGTAAAACTTCTAGCAAATAAAACTTTATTAAAGTGAGAATATTATTTTATAATAAAAATTTTAATTGTGATTCTGAAAGCATCCAAACACTTCTACGAATACAAGGGCAGAATAACACAGTCCACAGAAGAGAGTAGTTCCAATTCGAAACGGTGTCGTATTTAAACCCTCAACTAAGAACTTAAGCGCATCAACAACAAGAAGCACAACTCACTCACATTTCTTCGTCTTCGCACGAACCCTCTCTTGCGCTCTCCTCTGAACCGAGTTCGGTAATTTTTCCTATTCTTTTTTTTTTTTTTTTTTTTAATTTTAGTTATTATTATTATTTTCAATCTCAAATAAATTTTGGATCGGATTTCGTAGAACTTTCTAAGAAATTCAATGATTAAAGCTAGCTAGAATTACGTTTTCGCATTGAAACAATCTATGGAAACGAGAGATTCTTTGCGAAGCTCCATGAGATTTGTATATACACTATCTGAAATTGTTGAGATTTTGGTGAAATGTTTGGAATATGTGAAACTGAGCTCTGATGTTAACGTGTTTTTGTTCTGAATTGGTATAAAATTAACCTTGCGATTCGTTGTAATATATATTTCTAGAAGAGAAGAAAATAAGAGTGGTTGCAATGGCTACACGGTTGGCTGCAAGGTTCGGATCTAGAAGGCTATTTAGCAGTGGTTCTGGGAAAATACTAAGCGAGGAGGAAAAGGCTGCAGAGAATGCTTACTTTAAGGTAATATCGATAGGTTGGATTTATTGTGCCATGAATTGAGTGTTTTAGTGTAATGTGTTGCTACCAGGGCATGTTCGTGAGTTCAGAAGTTTTTCCTTGGTATTTTACTAGTTATGTTTGAGGTATTTCTTTATGTTTAGGGATATGAGTGTTGTTGTTGTATAATTAGGATTTTTTTTTTTTTGGTGTTTTAGGGTTCAGATGTTCTGTATGAAGTATGAATTGAGCTATGTTGGCTTTGGTATTGTTAGATACGAAGTAATTTCTGTGTTTATGCCCAACACATTAACATTTGTGGAATAGTTGGTTCATGATATGGAATCAGAGCCTTTTTCAGTAAGTGTTAGTGGTTAAATCTCCGCACAAAGTGGGGAGTACCTGTGTGTTGCCTATGCTTCAGGCACAACGGGCTTTCTGTGCGAGGGGTTATGTGATCTGAGACTATTTATGTGCTTTCACTCAACGGCATAAGCTTTTGGGAATTGAAATAGTTTCTGCATAGCAAGTATGATGGGTTTTTATGCAGGCACAATATACTTCTGAGACATGCTTAGGATCTATGTTGAAACCACTTGGGAAAAAATTTCTTTTACCTTGCATTGTTAACAATGAAACGTGATGTTCAGTTATGTTAGTATTTTCTTAAATGGATTGAAATATTTAATTTGTTTAAAATGATTTTGTTTTGGCTTTGACTAATATATTGAAGTTTTATGTATAGTCTTATCCAGTGTGGTATGGCCATTCTTATTGCCTTAGATTGTAACATCTAAGTTCTAACAGAAGGAAACAATTATTTGTTCACTTTAGAGAAAGGTGTTTCTTGTTGTTTTTTGCGCTTGTCTACATCAGTAGAGTTCTGTGGTTGATGATAGCACATATATATATTATGCGATTTACTTATTTTTCATATTGCAGAAAGCTGAGCAAGAGAAGTTGGAGAAGCTTGCTCGCAAGGTATGCCCTTGAATTATAACCCTCCTCTTATTCTTTTTTGTCTTCTATGAATTATGATTTCAGAACAATATTTGATGAACTTCATGAACGTACTTGATCTTTGGACCATAAAACCACTGTTCTGCATTTATTTTCTGATTGAGGATTTATACCAGTTTTATGTGGTGGCAAACAGATGGAATGGATGCATTTTGGGTTTCATTTGTTCCATGATCTAGGACTGACTTGTGTACACATTTAAAAGCAATCAACATATATGCGCACCTATTTATTATTTTATTTTTAAATTCAAATGTTTAGCTGCTATTTGTTGTGAGTAAACATGTAAATAGGTCTAGAACTCGTTTTGGCACAACAACAAAAATTCACCACCCCTTCATTCAGAAATTTCAATTTTGTCTTATAACAGTTTGAGCATAATTTGTCTCATCTTAGCATGAAGAGTTTCGTGTATACATGATTATGATATGCTTGGCTGCACATTAAACACTCATACAGAAATACTGTGAACATATTGAGTTAATTAGCCCATCAGAATGACATTCCATGTAGAGTTTGATAATATAACAAGTTTACCATTCACCATCTCATTTTCACGTGGTATACCATTTCTCAAAAGATATGATAGTATGAATGTTGGTTGGCTACTGAGTATCTTGCAACATTTTAGAATGAAGTCCATAATTTATTGTTTTTATCTTTAGACGCATGCTTAGAACTCCTGACACATCTTTCGATGGTTATGAAACTTGATCACTACTTGTCCGTGCCAAAGTATGCTTTCATCAAGTATGCAAATTTCATGAATCAATGAAATGCGTGGTAAGATGGGAACATGAAAAATTGGCTAGTAGACGTTAGTTTCCTGGAAGTAGAAATCAACAGAAAAATAAAACGAACTAAAAACTTGATTTATTTCCTCTAGGTGAGGGTGGTTCCTCTTAAGTACTATCATTATTCATTTACATTACCCTTCTGCTTTATTATTGATCTTGCAGTTCCACTTAACATTTCTTTTTCAACCAACTTTTGGTTTAGATACTTTTTAAGGTTAAAATGAAAATCCATTGAATCGTTTATCCCACCCATGACTCTTAACTTAAAGACAAAAAAACTACAATTTTGATTTGACTTGATAAGCTGTCACTTCCCCGTGTTAGTGTGTGGAAATTGTTCTGTCTCTGTAAGTTACTATTTGCAAGAAATTGTTCTCCCGTTGTATATGCAATTTTTTGTCTATCAATATCGTCTTCGTACTAAATAATAACTGTATACTCTAATTTAGGGTCCTCAGCCAGATGCAGGCTCGAGTGGTTCAGTAACTGATGCGAAACCAAGTGGCTCAGGCCATACTGGAACATCAGCTGAGAGAGTTTCGACTGACAAGTACAGGAATTATGCGGTTGTAGCTGGTACTGTAACAATTCTTGGGGCTTTGGGGTGGTACTACAAAGGCACTGCAAAGAAGCCAGAAGTGCAGGATTGAGCATTTCAGCAGTGCGTGTTCTCATTTTGGTATTGGATGCAGCAGTTGCACAGAAATAATTGACCACACCAACTCTGTTTTTAATCCATCGTACTACTATTATCTTGAATTACACCTTTAACGTTTCATGTTTTACGTGTCACCCATGTATTATTCTTGATGTTACTTGGCATAACGAGCACAAAAATTTGCTTTTACTAATCACTGGTGGTTCAAAATTTGCTTTTGCCCTTCATCAGCAGGGTGAGATGGTGATGAAAAGAAGTGAGATTGTATGTTGCCGGAACTGGAATTAGCGTACGTTGAATGTAATGTCAAGAGAGAAGGAAATTTGGAATAGGCCTTCAAGTCTTGATTGCCTCGTTGGTGGTTTCTTTTCATTCTTCAGCTAAACTGTGCCGTCTGATAGCGGCCAAAACATAAATTTTCTGATTTATAATGATTAATGGAAAACATTAAACTATAAAATAGAGATTTATAATGATTAATGAAGGCAGATGTAATGGTTGCTGGTTAGATAACAAATTAACAATTGTAGGAATTTGAGACTAATTTGAAAAGAAGTTCTTTTTAAGGATCATGAAGTTGAGAATAATCATTCTCTTATCACAACATTAGTTATTTATTGTTACCCCTATCTTAAATTCTTTACTTCTATTTTGAGTTAATTAGGCAAGTTCTATTGGTTAACTGATTTGAATTTATTAGTGGTCTAATATTTTATTTATTATATAAATAAATAAATTTATATTTTAACGACATTAATTATTATTTTTTCTTGTGGATTGTGCGATTTTTACTTTGGAGAAAAGTCATTTTTCAAGAAACTTATTTACACACACACAAACACGTTTTCTACGGGTACAGAGTACACCTTTTCTGCGCCTTTAAATTTGCTTGAAAAATCCTAAGATTATGCAGAAGTGCCATGAGAATCAATTTAAATTTGCATGGATTCAAAATATTGAATATCTCTAGTTTGCATTATCACGCTCTGTTCTCCAAATATCGTGAGATCGGTAAGAGTAAAAGAGCAGCATTTTTGGTATACAGCAAAATCACAACATTTGTGAAGGGCGTTATCGTAAAATCATAGGTCTCTTTGGGTCCACTACTAATCCTGATCCTTGCTAATGTTTTCTCCATTCCCAAAGGAAAGACAGGTAGTGGAGTAGGTATGGGGAAAAAGGTAAAATGGAGTTGGAGTTCAGCAATAATCGGAGCAGCATCAGCGGTGGCAACAACAGCACTAATCTCAGCAAAACCAAAAGACCCAACATTCCACCTCATATCCATAAACCTAACATCCCTAAAACTGAACTTCCCTCTCATAGACGCAGAAGTTCTTCTGACAGTCCACGTCACCAACCCAAACATCGCACCAATCCACTACTCATCCACATCCATGTCCATCTTCTACCAAGGCTCCCTTCTCGGCTCAGCTCAGGTCCAAGCCGGCTCCCAGCCTCCACGCTCCTGCCAGCTCCTCCGTCTCCCCGCTCGCCTCCACGCGCTCCAACTCGCTCACCACGCCACGCGCTTCGTCCAAGACGTCGCGCACCGCGAAATGGTTCTTGATGCGACCGTTGACATTGCTGGCACCGCTAAGGTCATCTGGTGGGACCATAAGTTCAAGGTACACGTGGATAGCCATGTCACCGTTGATCCTGTTTTTCTTGATGTTATTGATCAGGAAAGTACCTCCGAACTTGAAGTCTTTACCGCACAACCGGCGTAGGGACCAAAGGTATAATTAAATTTTATTATTAATTAAAATTACTTTACCGTTAGTATTTCAGGATCAAACTTTCATGTATCTTTATGGCTAAGGTTGATTAAATTTCTCCATAGCTATGAACAGAAAAAGAAAATGAAATAAGTTTTTCCTGGAAGCTAAAATCAACTCGTCTCACCTTTTGGTGAAGTTAAATCAGAAAGCTTCTATAAAATAGAAGTTAAGTACATTGATTTTAGCTTATAAAAGTTCAACTCATTTAATGTTCCTATTTTTTTCTTCTCCAAAGTGTTTAGTGTTTATAAGGAAGTTTATTTGAACAAACTCCAACAAAAGCTAGAAGCAAAGTGACTTAAGCTAAATTCGACTATTCGAGTAGGAGATGATGAAAGGTTCATAGGGCAAAAGTTAGAAGTTTGAGATGAAGGGTACGGTAGTACGATGAATTTTTACGCCGACACAATATGTAAAATATTCCGTAGAATACTGAAATTCGTACAGAGAGAAATAAGTATATATTTGGAAGTGAGAGTAGTCTTGTCAAGTAAAGTTGATAATTTACAAGTAAAGGAAGTAAATGAAGGACTTTTAAGAGAGTAAAATAAGAAAAATATTAAAATAAATTTTTCATTAGCTAATTTATAAAAGACCCGTATTTTTTTAAAAAAACTAAGGAATAAAACATCTATGAATTAGTTATTTTAAAAAATTAAGGAATAAAACATCTATGAATTAGTTATTTTAAAAAATTAAGGAATAAAACTTCTACGAATTAGTTAGTGAAAATTAATTTTAACTACTATGTTCATTGTGGGGAAAAAATATCAACTTTTTTCTCTCTATTTTTTCCATTGCCATATTTTTGGAAAAAATAAATGATAGTGTAACACATTTCTGCTTTATTTATATCTCCAAAACTATAGTAATTGAAGAAATGGAGAGAAAGAGAAACAAAAAGTATCTTGACCCATTCGAAAAAGCTCCAATTCTCCTAGGCCTGACATACCAACCTGTTGGTAGGACAAAAAATTTGCAGAAAGGAATAGGATGGGATGAACATATAAGCGTAAGAGAAGAAATTCAATCTCAATGCATGAGGTGAACATAGAATACTAGTTGCACGATAGTCATAGTATTTATACAGGTATTAATCCTGCATATGCAACAGCCATTTGATGTCACGATCCGGGACAAAAATAACATAAACTCTTCAAAGTTTGAAGTAGTTACTATCAAAGAATGGCACTCTAACACTTTTCACCTAACTTGTTCCATACAATTCTCATGTAAAAGATTGATGAAGCTTAGATTTCTAGATTTTCTTTCTTCATTTGCAATGCCCAATCAGTGCAAAAAGACTTACCCTACAGACACTCTAGGCCTTCCATATTTGTAAAAACCACTAATCATATCAGATTAACATTGTCATTTTCTTGCTATACAAGATAGTAACAGCTTCCCCTTCTACTAGAGTATGAGTTTGGAGATAAGCTGCCCAAATTGCTTATTATGCACTACACAGCAATACATATGTAAAGCTGCTATGGAAAATTCAATAGCATGGAAGAAAGTTCCATGTTTAACTTTAAGATATTAAGTTTAATAACATCAAGTTAGATAAAATGGTTTATATCAGAAAACAAGGACGCAAAAGGTACCGTCACAGTAATTCGCTTTAATTGGTCATCATATGTTTGCTTCATTTGCTTTTCAAACTCCAGTATCTTTCCTCCTGGACATCCTTTTAAGGAATCAACCTTTCTTTGCCGGTTTTTCAGCTCCATTGCTCCCTTCTGCAGCCAAATGAATGAAATGAATTTATTGATATCATATAATGTTTTTTCAAGATTTGAAGATTGCAAAACCCCTACCTTCAGTTCCGTAAATAACTCATCTGTATAAGGTAGTCCACCATTCCGATGTTAACAAAATATAGAAGTCGTTGAACTTGATCAAAGCGCTTCTTTTCATTCTTAGTCTTGTTATCAAATCATCTTCTTCCAGCTCATCTCCTCCAGTGAAGACAACAATCATGTAATCAACAATTTTGCTTCCAAATAATGTCTGCAAGCTACGCAATGCAGTTTCTTCTTCCTCTGTGAAACGTGTTCGGACAGAAAACACTGCAAGGACTGCATGGATCCCATCTTTGGCCAAATCAATGCATTTGACAATTTCCTTTCCAATAAACTCGGATCCAGCAGAAAAATCAAATAATCCTGTGAAACTTTGTAGGTTAGATTGACGAGAGTAAAGTTCTGGGAAACAAAAGAAATAGGTAAATAATAACACACATAATTTTACTTGGCAGTCAACTACAAGTGTCAATTCACTCATGTAATGAGTTTTTCTCTCATATATATTTCTCTTTCTTCACATTTTTTATGTATAAGTATTTCTCTATTGTAATTGTCTATCACATATTTTTCATCACAAACTCCTCAGTGTCAATAACATTAACAATAATCAAATATTGTTACTAAGCACTGCATCTACCTGGAGTGTCAATAACATTAACAATTTGTCCATCATTCAGTTCTGTTGTCTGCAATTCACATGAGCTGGTTACGGCAGAGGAGCTACTCTTTGACTCGAAGACCTTTTTTCCAATAATGGTGTTGCCTGCTGCACTCTTGCCATTGCCAGCACGCCCAACTAAAACCACTGTCCGAACCTCTTTAGATGAGGAAGTGAGGTCCCAATCGTGATCAATAGAACTTCCACCCATCTTAAATTCAGGTTACTGAAACAATAATAGATACCCTGAACAGTGTGCTTGACTCAAAAAAAATGAGTGTTAAGAAGTTTTCTTGTTTAGTCAAAGGAATGAGAGGTAAGATTTCAAAGTAATTTTAATCAGTACAGATCAAAAACTGAATCAATATCTCTTTTCCTCAAATCCTCTCAAATTAAAAATGGGACAGAGGACAGGAACTTAAATCCATTCTCAATTTTACTTTCAGCTAATATCTTAAAATATATGTCTCCTCACATATTATTAATATCTATGTTTCTTTCTTCATATTTTATAAATAGTTGTATGAGTATTTAATATGAGTATTTCATATGGCTATCAAATATTTTTCATCCATTTTAAATTTTTAAACAAAGAGAAGAAAAAAATCATCCTAGTCCCTTCAGTTACATTATTAGGAAAAAACGATGTTGGGTTAAGAACAGACAAGCCAAACCGTGGGAGGAGTTATATTCCATGGCTAGTCTAGTTTAATAGTAATATATTATAAAAACAAAACAAAAAACCCTCTCAGAGACAACAGTTAAGACGTTCATCAGATATTGACAGTTAAAACCAAATTAAAAGGTAAAAAACATGATCTACTAATGAAGAAAAACAATAACAAAATACAAGAGTGATCATCATTGATATCCATAACACAAGGTAGAATTCAATTTTCTAACCTGTAGGGAGAGCCTTTCCTAAGCCAACTTCACTTTGCATGCAGCTAATTTTTCTCTCTTCACACTAGTCATAGTAATTATTATTGTAGTGTGCAGTTGTCTAGAAATATTTTGGTTCATGAGGGAAAGTAACCGCAACACAAAACCCAATTATAATATAATATGGCTGCAATATTTTCAAACTCTATCGTTTCACATTTACCTGGGAAACCCAAACACCTCGGAAACCCAAACACATTTACCTGTTGTCTCGGATAAATATATTTTTTACATTTTTTTTCAACTTCTCATCTTTATTTCTAACCTCCTATTATTTTTATTTACAGACATAGTGTATCATTTATTTTTTGATTCAAAAAATCTGATAGACAAATAAAATAATCAGTTATAAAATATAAAATAAAAATAAAAATTAATGTATATATAAAATATGAAAAAATTAAAAAGAGAAATTTATATATATATATGTATAAAATATGAAAAAATTAGAGAAGCAATATGAGGAGAATCATAACATGAATATATAATACTGGTCGTCGGCTCGAATTAAAGTTGGTCATTTTCTCAATCATTCATGTTGCCTCTCCCTCTCAACTGTTTTTATTTTTTTTCCAGATTTTTTATTTTAGCCACAAAACTGCTTTTGTTGACATGTTTGAATTCCAATGAATTTACAATATTATTAATTTTTAATTATTAATATCCTAACTTTTGTATACTATCGAGGATAAATATTTATCTTTATGTTATTAAATAATTAAAATTTAATAAATATTTTTTAATATTAAAATTACACTTTTATTTATGATAGGTAATTTGCATTATGATTTAATGTATCTTTTAATTATTAATGATTTATTTTGAAATAATATTAAAATTTATTTTAAAAATGAAAATAAATACATATTATTGTAATTGGTGTAAAATCTATTGTTTTATATACATTCAGTCCCGTGATATGAGTTATTTTGATTTTAGGTAAAACGAGACTGTGGTACTCGAGTTAATTTGTTTTTAAGTAAAAAGAATTGTACCTTGAATAAATATTCTAGTTTTACTCGAGTTATTTTGTTCTTCAAAATTTTGCAAAGGTTGCTTTGTTCAAGACTCTAATGTGCACCAATATTAACGTGGAAGTAGAAAAATCATAATAAATAATAACAACATTTGGTTGATAAATATACGTTAGCTTATTTAAAAATTTTGAATTCAGAATTCAAACCTATGCTTAATAATAACAACCTTTGAACTGCTTTGTTTAATTCAAGTTCAACCTATCTACATCTATGTTATTTCACTACTGCTGTGAAGCCAATAAAAACATCTAAGTTCAACCTATACGGTGGGTCAGTCTGGGCAGTGTTGGTGTGAGATCCTGGTTGGTGCTCCATGCAGTCCTGGTGTGGTGGCTGATACAAGGTTTGCAGCTATGACATGGTGCTGGATGTGCAATGCTATGGCTTTGATCAATGTTGGTTGATAGTGTGTTGCAAGAGACAAGATGAGGGTTCATAGGGGGCTGAAATTTGGAGTGTTTGTGAAGGGAGGATCAAGATCTTTCCCCAGTGAGAGAGGATACTAATTCTGTTTAATTGGGTGTTTGAGAGTGTGAAAATGGGAGTGTGAGTTTCGATTTGGATTTGATGGATAGTCTTATCCAGTGTGTTTGGGCCATATATGTGTATTGCATTAGGTTCTGTATGTCAACAGAAGGAAACAATTATATGTTCACTTTTGTGTCATGTTAGTCTTCATTTTTAATATACTTAGCTAGAACATAGATTGCTGTTCAACATCTTCATGTACATGTTGGTAAAAATATAAATCCAAACATCCATATCTTTTACCAATTCTCTCAATTACTGTAGAGAGAGATGCTAGCTTTTGTTGGTAGTGTTTATCTACGTATATCAGTAGAGGTTTGTGCTTGATGATAGCATATATGTTGTGTATGTACTTAAATTCTTCTCTACATGATTTCAGTACAATATATGATGAAGTTCTTGAAAGTACTTAATCGTTGGGTCATCAAATCATTGTTCTGCATTTAATTTCTGATAGAGGATTTTTAACTATTAATGCGGTGGCTAATTGGTTGATTGGATGTTTGTTCAATGATCCAGGACTGACTTGTTTATCATTTATAAGCCATTACACACACACACACACACTCAAAAAGAACTCAATGAAACAGTGTAAATGCCCAACCTATTTATTCATAAAAATTGCAATAATCTGTTATGGAAAAAAATTATAAAAGGGTATGAAAGAAAAATTCACCACGCCTTTATCTATAAGATAAAAGACACAAAAATATAAATTTCCAATTTACTTCATCAACAAGGCTTAGAAATCAATCTATGTTCTTCATTCACTCCATCTCTATTAACTTACACTCTCAAGTCTCATCATTTACTTTTCTATATCTTCTTCTCCCTCATCTACACTTTCAACTTCACTATAATCCTCTTCTTCTCCATAACCATCATCATCACCTTCTTCTTCAACCTCATTATACAGCCAACACTGAAGCTTGAGCCTGCCATCTTCTCTAACAGCATGCAAAAGCTCATGCACGGGTATCCTTATTTCCGTAAGCACAAACCTCCCATTGTCCTTACAAGCCACGAAACTAACCCTAGGTTTCCCATTCCTCCCTATGCATGAAATCGGAGGAGGGTATAATTGGTATTCCACCTTCGACAACCTTAATAACCCATCATAACAACAACAACCTTCTAATTCCAAACCTAAACTCTTTTCAAAGTTTTCATCTTGTTCCTTCTCATCACTTTTCCAGCACTCATGAGCATTCTTTGAGTCTGAGCTTTCAATGCCAAGACCATCAGTGATCATATGCGGGCTTTCAGGACTCAAGGAGGAAAAAGTTTCACTGTTTTTTTTGTGGGGTGTTGTTGTTGTAAAGTTTGAAGCATATAGGGTTTGGTTAAGGTTTTCTGGCAATGATGGATTTTGAAACATGTGTTGTAACGTTCCACTTTCACACACTGATGACATGGTTTAATTGGAATATGATGTTATTCTTCTAGGGAAAAAAAAAAAAAACGAATGCAGAAGATAAAGGGTTATTGAGGTTTTGGTTGTTGAGAATGAAACTGGAAGGTTTATGATAGCAAAATCAAAAATCATGTCAATCCTAAATGATAGATTTGGTTATCTTAATAATAAAAATCTTAACAATCTTATAACATCATAAGGATAAGGACAAGTTAGTTTATTTTGAAAATAAATTTCTTAAAATTTTATAAAATCTAATTTATGATTGATTGATTAATTAAGATTTATTAAAATCTTATATAATTTAATTTATGATTGATTGGTTAAATAAAATCCATCAATCTTAATAATAAATTTTTTAAAGATTTATTTTAAAATGTAATTTATAATTATATATATAGTCTTTAAACTCTTATAGTAACTCATCCACATTATTGAATTAATTAATTTAGATGCGTCGATACATGCTAAGATGGAGAATGTGATGATGTGGCCAAATATATGAATTCATGTTATCTTTCTCGATAGTAATATTATTACAGAAGGTAAAGTGTTTTTCTAGAAAAATTTCTAAATAATTTTGAATAATTATAACTTTTATTAATTTTTCCACAAAAAATTAGAGTTTAAACCGTGTGAAACTTATTTACATATTATCTAGTTATAAATAAGATTTTTAATGATTTTTTAAAGATTTTACTAACAAATCTAATGAACCGATCGTACATAATAGATTTTGATGAGTTATAACATAAAATATTTTAGATATTATTAGATGATTTTTTTTGAAATATTAACCATTATTATTTAGAGTAAAAAGTTCTTGATTTTAAAAATGTATAGTGTTGTTATGCGCAGTCAACTAATCACATTGTATAATGAGATTTGGTTGATTTTAATAATAAAATCTTTATAATATATAAGAGATTTGGTTGATTTTATAATAAAATCCTTATAAAATTTAATGTGTAATTGGATAATTACGTAAAAATATTACTAAAACTATTTTTATATTGTAACGGAATATGTAAAATTATGCATTTTTTTATACATGGCAGCATATTAAATACTTTTTCTTTTTTTTTCTTTAATCATTGTCCTCAAGACATTAGAGAACAGCACCCTTAATTTTTTTTTATCAATTGTAAAATTAATGTATTATGTAAACATTACTTAAAATTATGAACACTTAATAATCTTAAACTACATGATAATTTCTTGTGCCTTTTGTTTTGGTGAACAGGTGATCTAAATCTATTGGTAGTTATTATTTTAAGCTATGACTTCTTGGTATTTGTTCTTGCCTTAGTTCACTTTTTCTATATTCTACAAAAATCCCTTTTATGCAGATTAAATTTCACAATATTTATGATTTGATTACAAATAGTCTATCATAAACTTTTGTTTCATCCTAAATTTGTCACCTTAATAAATGTGAAGTGTGACTCTTACGTATATCAATAAATGTAGCTTTTTTTCCTAAATTTTGTCGACTCTCAAATTTATGTGAGTCTCACGTCCCATCAAATTTTATATTGGTCAAGCTCTATAGCTGTCTAGGAAAAAGTTCAAAACTAAGTATCAAACTTGGTGTTTGTCCTTTTATAATAGTACACACTTATGGGAGCAGATAAAACCTAAAAAACATTAAGAATTGTTGATGACCCTTTTTGCGATCCAGCTGGAGCAATTATAATTGCATCTTGGTTGACTTCATACGTTAGAAGGTATGACTTGATGGATATATTTATGGTGTCTACTTTTAGAAGTATATAACACTTAATAAATTATTAGTAGTTAATTTCATACGTCGAGTCATCAACTATCTCACCAACTTGTTACTTATGAATGATAGAATTTCATTAATACAGAATCGCTTAATTTTTTTTTCCTGACAGATGATCAGAATTTTATCTGGTTCGAATTCTACTGAAAATTTATTAAAAATTAGAATTTGTTAAAGAAAAAACATAAGTTTTCTCTATCTTCTTGTTTCTTTATATTTGCATATGTTTACTTTTATTTTCCTTTGTGGAGTCTAGGCATTAGTTAGCATACCAAATTATTATCTTAGCATTAGCGAATTGGAAGAGTAATGATCCACAAGTGATTACTTTATGCATTGCAACACTGACAAAGTGACACCAGTGAATGGCCAGCCCCATTCAGGAATAATTATGAGAACACACATAAGAAATGTTACTTCATTACAATATTAGTGTTGATCATAGTGCCATTCTAGAAATCAGACAAGTTAAACAAACCAAGAAAATAAAAATAGAAAAAGCTGAACCACTCAACAAACTTGTCCTTGAAACAAACTTAGAATTACAGTGTCAGAATCAAATCACACTCCATCACAGTGATGCTTCTTTCACCGCCAAGTTTCTATCCGCTGTGACCTTGAATCTATGCGGCTCAGATTGCTGATACCCTTTATCTCACCAGCCACTGTTGCATGGATCACAGGTTCCAGGCCTCTGGTTTTCTCGGACCCCTTTCTAGCACTTGAATTACTTGATTGGCCACTCTTACTCTTTCCAATGTTTCCTATGGTTGGAAACTCACAATACAAGTCTTCCTCACAAACCAGATTCTCAGAAGTGCTTATCAAACTGCCACATTCTCCTTCAGTTGAACTTCTGTCTTGGAGGGATTCAGAGGAACAATCTAATATAGTATTCTCAGAAACAAAAGTTTTCCCATCATCTTCCTCATTTTCAGTGGCAACATCATCTTGCAGACAGGACTCCAAAAGACTGTGGTCTCCATTCTCATCAGAAGGCTCTAAACAAAATCCAGGGGACGATTGTACCACACAATCCTTTCTTTCTTGCAGCGTCCTTAATACAAGTGTCTTAAGGAAGTTCATCACTTGAACTGCATACATCAATGCAGTCAAAGGGTCTGCCATCTGCAACCAGAAAGACTAAATCATGTAACTGAAACTTAACAATAGATAGATCAACTATATCACATTGGCATCTTTACCACTACTTTATGGACAAAATTGACACTATCAGAACTTCACCAGAGGTAAAAGTATTGTCACAATGACCATGTAATAAGTTGAAGGTTAAAAAATAATTGGGACTCACATGAGTCATGTTTGGTGCAAAAACCATGGCAATGTTACGCGCATTCATCTTATTCAGGTGTTCCTCTTGGACAACATCAGCCATGAGATTGATAGCCCAGTCCAAGAGGGAAGCTTCGGTGTGTGGTAGCTGCCTTGCTAGTTCAGCACAATCCTCTTCAGTCTGGCATTGCATTACACGCTCTGGTGATAAAGAATCCAGAACACCACTAGGAAGTTCCCTAAACCAAGCCTTGAAAAGCACAAATATATCATAATCAAATTATCATATGCAGTGGATACACCAATCCTAACAACAAAACAAAATAGATAGTAGTAAGCAGCAATCAAGGTATTTCTTAGCATGTACCGTGTTTCTTTTCATTGTTATACCTTAATTTGTCCTGCCAAACAATGTATATCAATATCTTCTGGGACCAATCCCCTATTTAATTGATCCCTAACATACTCCTCTTGACTATTGTCTGCATTAATTCTGAAAATCCCCTCTGCCTGCATGGATAAATTCAACTGTTTAAAACCAAGCAGGAGCATACAAATAGTCATTTTGTAAATTGAGGTAATGATTAAATCTGTGTAGAATGGTGAATTTTGGCTTATCTTAAATTGTGTTCAGTTATTCAATTCAACACCATGAAAAAATGTGTAAAGAAGCAAAGTTGAGAAAGATCTAGGAGACCAACCTGCAATCCTCCGAGAGCATACAAGTGCCTTTGCATTAGTAGCAGTATGGTTGGCACACTGTTCCCTCTCGTGTCATATGACAACTGCATGGATTCTGTTGAAACTCCAAAAACAGTTGCACTACAAGTGAAAATCAAAACCAAAGAAAGAAAAGATACACCAAAAATCAAACATCAGAATAGTTATTTTCATCATGAATCACGCATGATAAAGACAAAAAATATCTTTTTATTCATGCCAACTGCAACTAACAACAAATGCAAAATGTTGAAACTAGAAAGAGCATTCAAAATTTCAAAGAAAACTACTTATACTTCGTCATATAACATTTGCAAGTAATATAGGCAGAACTCATCAATAAAAGAGGCAATTCTTAGAAATACACCACCAGAATTTGGCTCGTGAAAACCTGAGAAGATTCCTTTCGAAACATTGCTTTCAAATATTCCACTTTCGTGGACTAGTATTGAACAAATGGAGAAATTATCAAGTAATTCAGGATCATCACCTCAACCATGATTTCAACCACCATCTACATGACATATATTAAAGTTTTTCAATTTATGAGAAAAAATTAATTATACTTGAACACATATATCATATAAAAATCGTTAAGACCATATCACCTAATAATTTATCAAACAAATGCTCTTGGCTTGAAAATTTTCAGAGTCAGCTCAACCAGTTTGCTAGAAATTTAGAAATTAACCTAGTATATGTTTGGTTTCACGTTAGAAAATTGATTATAGATAAATTTTAACATGTTAGATTTCACATTAGAAGATAGTTCACAATTAATTCTAACCTCAAAATTGATTTAGAGTTAAATAACTTTGAGTGACTTCTGCATTGGATAAAAAATTTTACACTTAGCTTTACTAGAAAGTTGGATTTTACAATATAAACATTTGAACATGAATCATATCAATTTAAAATTAATTTTCATAATCAATTTTACCAAGCTGGTCCAAACATAAACACACAAACAGAGAGTACAAGCAAATTGCAAGCTCATATAATTGAATATACAAAGAAACATTTTTGGAAACTCAATAGAAAACAAAGAACCACACCAATTTAGTCCAGAAAAAAAGAGAAAACTAAAACTTTTAACTGTTGATTACGAACCTAGCACTGGGAGGCCTAGTGGAAACTTCAGGCTCAAACTCAACGGGCAAGCCCAAGAAACCATTAAACCTGTCAAAGGTGACATGCGCAACATGGCGCACGTTAGTAGGCCAACCAATCTCCATGAGTTCCGTGCGCCGTCCCCCTTGCGCACTCTTGCAAGCAACCAACGATTTCCTGAAAAGGGTAACAAGAATAGCCAGAAGTGACAGCTGGTGCTGCGTGGTGGTGTCTGTGACGGCGCGTGCGTCACAGTCGGTGACTGCAGAAGAAGGTGGTGCAACTTCGGAGGAAGAAGGAGAAGAAGATGAAAAGTGAAGCACTTCTGTCATGGCTGAAAATGGGAAAAGAAGAAGAAGAAGAAAAAAACGGTTTTTTATTTCTTGGAATGTGAAAGAAGAAAAAAACAAAAATGTTATTTTTTTGTTGTGTTGGATCCAAGAAAAGGGTCCCCAACAATGTGGAACGTGAGAATCATTAACTGCGTTTTTTAATGTTTTTGTTGGTGGAAGTGGTGAATGTGTGTGTGAGGAAGAAGAAGACGAAGAAAAAGGAGAAAAAGTGGTGGGAAAGAAGTGGAATTGAAGAGGGTGAAATTTTACAGCGCGATGGTAGTTAAGAACAATTATAGTGTTTGGTGGATATATATATATATATATATATATATATATATATATATATATATATATATATATATATAGAGAGAGAGAGAGAGAGAGAGAGAGAGAGATGTGTGTGTTGTGTTTGAATTTATATAACTATTGTTTCATTAGAATCCAAAGCTATTATGTTACTGATGTAAAATCTAGTTTCTGCAATTTATTTGATTTTATGTTTATATGCTGTTGTTCTTCAAATATGTTTATATTTTTTTTCCTCAAATTACATGTTTCTGGTGATTCATTGAGTTGAAGATTAATCATGTTTAGTTTATTGTGATTGTTATTGATCTGAAGAATTTTTTTATATATAATTGGTATTAAATATTGGACTTTTTGGTAAATAAACTGTCCCTGTAATTTATCAGTGTAGAATATTTAATCACCGTATCATATGAGGTTAATAAATAATTTTGTATATGGTAATGAATTTAGTATAAATTTCTTTTATTTATTATAAAAATTACATCAAATTAATTCAATCCAAAAACAATTTTAATTTCAAGATTAATTTCTCTGCATAAAATCAAGTTATTTCAAGCTATTTTGTTTGTTTTCGAACATGCATAATTTTATTTTATTTTTTTTGCAGAAATGGGTAGTTTATTTTTAAAGTGGGGAATAAGAAGTTCATCCTTATTAACTTATACTCTTTTTAGACTCATAATATATAAGGAAAAAATGAAAATAAGTTGAACTCAACTATAATTATAAATAAAATATAACTAATTCAATTCTATTTATTATACTTATTTTAAAATTAATTTAATTTGTTAATATAAACACTATTCTCAATAAATATAAATTATAAATAATTTATAAAATGTTGTTTTTAACTATGTCTCTAAGTTTATCTGAAATATAAATATTTCTATTTATATATGAATTAAGAACAAGTACATTAAGATGAAATCATACTAGAGTCATTAATTTTGCAATGTATAACAAAATATGTCATTTATTCTTATCTTATTTCCGTAAGTCCAATAATACTATATAAATTTAAAACTTTTTCAAAATTTTACTTTAGTGTTAAAGTTTCTAAAATGATTTTTTTTGTGCATTCTAATAAAAGAAATACCAATTAAGCATTTAGATTTTGCGTGCTATTTTCCTATGTATAGGACATTTGTTAATTTATCCATTAATTTATAATTATCTTCTTGTTTGTTCTTTTGAAAAAAAAATAAAAATGAATCATGATACTTCCCAGTTCCCATATATGTTTTTTTCTTCTCAGGTCATAGTATTTTGTATTGAGATTCATGAGTTTATAAAATACTATTACGAGTTATTACATTGTCTTCAAAATATATTAAAACTCATTTGAAACTCGAATACATCTAAATCAGATTAAATTAATTCAAAGCATAACTTGAATTTGTCTTAAAAATATATTAAACCTAGTTTTAACCTAGAATTTGTTTAAATTAGCTAGAGATTAGATGGGAGACATATTGGTTTGGATCATGTCCACCTTTATTCTTACACTTCTTTTATTTTAATTTATAGATTTATAAATAAAAAATATTCTTTCAAAAATAATTATTATGATTTTAATTTCTTAATTTTATTATTTTTTATCTTTTTAAGAATTAAATTGTTCAATTATCACATTTTCAATGATAAAATGGTGATTTATGTTGAAATAAAATTAACATGAAAAAAAATTATAAAGAAAAATTAGTAAATCTTGAGTAAATAATAATAACTCTTATTATTATAACATAACTAAAATTAATATAAATTTATAAATTTAATAGTAGAGAAAGAACGTACTCTCGAGTGAGTCAAGTGCGGAAACGAGTCTAACTCGGTCTTCAACCCACACAACACACTGATCTCAGAGTGAGGAAGGAAGAAACAGAAGCATGGCGGTGCGGGCAACGGTGTCGCGTTTCCCGATGGACACGGACGCGCGCGAGGGCTCCGGCCTCCTCTGGGGAGTAACGGTGGCGCCGTTCGCCGCCGTCGACGAGGACAACCGCGCTCCGTCGTACGGCTCCGGCGGCGATCTTTTGCCCCGATGTGAGAACTGCTGGGCGTACTTCAACACGTACTGTGAGCTTGAGCAGTGGTCGTGGTCGTGCTCTCTCTGCGGCAACCTCAACGGCCTCTCCTCCGACGCCATCGACCGTTACTCGCGCCCTCAGTCTTGCGCCGAGATGATGTCATCCTTCGTAGATCTCGAATTGCCGTCGCGTGAGTGTTGAATTTTTTAATCGGTTTAGGTTTTTGAGTTGAATTGCGTAATTGACACGGTTTTCACATTTGACTGTTTCGGATTTGGATTTTGTTGCAGCGGAGGATGCGGCATTGCAGGCGTGTCCGGTTTACGTCGCGGCGGTTGACTTGTCATGTAAGGTTCCTTGAATTTTGTGTGATATTGTGGCTTGTTGATGTGCTAATTGTGATAATTGGAACTGGATTTTGACGATTGAATTGTTCAGTGAGGTTAATTGGTTAGGAATTTTGTTAGAATTCATGATTCAGAGGCGAGAAAAGGGGGGAAATAATAGACTCAAAGCATATGTATACTGGAAATGTAGAAAATGAGCATACATGAGTGTATTGTGGCTTGTATTGCCAATCCTAATAGTATAAGTATCCTATATCTCTAGTAGCCATCCACAAGCTTGAAGTAAACACTTTCCACCTACGGATGAACAATACAAGTATATCAAACTAAAGTGTGAACTTAATTGGTTAGGGATTTCGTGGTTTGAATGCTGGTTATAGGTTTTGCTTTTTCATTTGTTTGTTTGTTGTTTCTGACTGGGATGTTTTGATGAAAGCTTTTGTGTGTGAGAGCAGTACTGGCATTTCAATTGTAATTCTGTAGCTTATGTTGCTTATGATGATTTGGAGTTTTATTTGGCTGGTTTGTGGTTTAGTTCAGATATCAATTTTTTGCATTGTTTAGGAGGTGAGACCATGGATTCGGACACATGACATCTTGTGTCTGGATGTGAATTGATATTTAGACAAAAAATACAATGATTATTAGATTATGTGGCCATGCTTTTTCAGTTGTACAAATTGTGATTGCTGCAAGTTAGACTGTTATAGGATTTGGAACTGTTATGGACTAGAGACTGTGTTTGCTGGCCACTTGTGTTGAATGAGAAGGCTGTGATTGCAAACATGACCTTGATTTTGATACTTTTCCCATATCAAATCTTTCTATCCCTTTTTTTAATCTGCATAGAAGGATGCAATGGAATGATCAAGGTGAAGATAATTGTGTTTGTGCCTCGTTTTCCATTCTTGCATTGTGTTTTTATTCACTTGTGTTCTTTATAGCCTTGATTCATTTCCTAAATTTGTGAACATATCTTTTTTATAATTGTGGTTTTATGTCTTAGAAAAATGCTTTTGGTTACACTGCAGCTTCAGAGGAGTTTCTAGAACTTACCAAAAGTGCATTGCTGGCAGCTCTGGAAGGTATTATGTTGATCATGCTATATATTTATTTCCTGCATAAGTGGATCTCACATTGTTCTTATTATCATTTTTTTTTGGTTCTATTGTAGCTCTTGCTCCTGGTTCACTTTTTGGGCTTGCTACTTTCAGCCACAAACTAGGATTGTATGATGTTCAAGGTCCAATACCTGTTGTGAAAAATGTTTTCATCCCTCCTGATGCAGAGGGAACCTTACCTATTGAGCTTGAAGATGTCATGCCTTTGTTACAGTTTCTGGCTCCTGTATGTTAATTTTATGAAATGCTTTTAATATTTAGTAAGTGTGTTTTCATGTTGAAGAAAGAACAAAAATGATATTATGTGGAAAAAATGTGTCAGATCTAAATTCTATATATTTTATTGCAGGTGGAAACTTGTAAGGACCGTATTGCATCTGCACTCGAAACACTTAGACCAACAACCTCATGGGAGAGAACCACGGCAGCAGGTCAAGGACTGGATGGTGTTCTGATCGGTGGGCGTGGTTTTGGGATGGCAATGGAAGCCCTCTGCAATTACCTTGGATCTGAATATGGGAACACCTTTGCTTTAGGTTTGAATGATCAAATGCAAAACTCTACATTTATGACTTTTGTTACTGTGTTTCTTTAATGTTCAATATTCCATTTAAGATTCGAGCTGATATTTTTTCTATTGAGAACTGCAGCTAGAGTCTTTGCCTTCTTGTCTGGTCCCCCTGATTATGGAGCTGGACAATTGGACACAAGACGATATGGTGAGCAATATGCAAGCAAAGGAGAGGATGCAGATCGTGCTTTACTCCCAGAGCAGACACCCTTTTATAAAGAACTGGTATTTAACTTATCTTGTTGTTATTCCTGTCTCCCATTTCTCAGAAGTTGAAGAATTGACATGTGTATTACAGGCTGCTGTTGCTGTTCAAGCAGGTGTATGTGTTGACATATTTGCTGTAACAAATGAATACACTGATTTAGCATCCCTAAAATTTTTGAGTATTGAAAGTGGGGGTTCCTTATTTTTGTACACAAACACTGAGGATTCAACTTTGCCTCAGGACATGTAAGTCTCATTTGCTTACTTAATATCCTTAGCCCGGCTTTACTGATCAAATCATTTTAGTTGTTTGATGATATAGATCAATAAGAGATAGTTGTTCGGTTTTTTGCTGATTGGCTGTGTGACTGTGTATTCGATACATTCTCAACTTGAGGTGGTATTGTATATCACTTCCCCCCTTAATCACAGTCTTTAAATTAAAACAATATATTTTTTATGTTAACCATATCAATGTAATTCTTATTATTTTGTTCAGCTATTTATTACTTGAAATAATCAAGTGCAGTTGAATTGACCACATATTCTTTATTAATCACTTAATGATAAACATTAACCTTACCAATAGCACCTTACCTATATCAATGATATTTGTGTACGCAATTTCATGTATAACACTTTAGGGTTATGATCTGTTCTCTATGCAGGTATCGCATGTTGAGTCGACCATATGCTTTTGGTTGTGTCCTGCGGTTAAGAACCTCAACTGAATTTAAACCTGGAAATTCTGTAAGTGTTGTATGGGATTTGTAGTTCACAATTTTGCATCTACTTATAGTCAATAGAATAACTTACTTTTTGTTTCAGTATGGTCACTTCTTTCCAGATCCACAGTACGAAAATGTTCAACACATAATATGTTGTGATTCTTATGCTACATATGCTTACGACTTTGTGTTTGAGAACAACGTTGGATTTTCAAGGTATAAAACACTTCAGGTTACAACCATGTCTCACAAGCTTTAATGCTTATGCATTTTTTTATTTGTTTATTTAGTGAGGTGAATTAAGAAGTTGTAAATGTCATGTTAAGCCTTGTACAGTTGTAAATGTGTTATTTAGACTTATTATGAGGCAATTCACATAGTAAACTCATAGTTCATTAGTTTCTCACATTCTCCATCAAACCAGGAAAATGAGTGGAAGGTCAAAGGTGTATACCAGGAGAAAGAAATATCCGAAACTATCTTATCTTAACTTAGATTATCCTGTAGGATTAATTTATCTATTTCCTCATTATCTCTTAATTCCTTTATCTTAGTATGATTTGTTTATATTTCCAAGTAATTATAATTGTTATTAGTATAAATAAGGTTTGCTACATTAGGTTTTATGAACATCTCAACACATAGTAATACATCTCAGTTAATATCAATTCAGTATTTCATTGTCTTTTGTCTCTCTTTCTCTCTCTATACCTAAAACTCCATAATTTCAACAATCTCAGAATCAGAATGACAAAACTGTTAATAAGATGATTTATTTTAGGTTTCTCATGAACAAGGAAATCCTAGAGTTCATTAGGCATGCAAGAGCCAGAAGAGAGAGGGGGGGTGGGGTAGAGATTAAACAACCGGATATTTTGCCCAGAACTACAGTGAATTTCCTCAGATATTAAAATGACGTTCCTATACTTATAAAATAATTTTTTCTTTGAGACTATGCGGCTGAGATAATATAATTAAAATACTCTTGTTAGCGTGTGAATTGCATGCAAAACAAAATTTTTTAAACTAAGAGTAGCTGAATAAAATTTGATCTTAAATAACTTAACTTCCCTTCTATAAATTGGTGTAATTTTTATCACTAGATAGCTGTGCTTCTTGTATAATACATTCCTGCTCTGATTATCTGATTATGGTATACTGTTACTTCTCTTTTTTGGCAGCACTAAATCAGATCTTCCTACAATTCAGATTGCATTTCAGTATGCAGTTGTAGTTCCTCCTAAGGAACTTTCTAAGTCAGAAGGGGTTTCTACAAACAGGTATGGTAATAAGCTAAGAACAAACATTGGATTGCTTGTATTTGTGTTCTCCTGTTGTTGGTGTATGAATGTTTTCGATATTGTCTATGGTAGGTGAAATCCAATTCATTCATTAGAACAGGTTAATTAAATTTTGTTTTATTGACTTCTACCTATTTTTCAATCAATGGGCACAAACTATGTCCCTTCAAAAGTTGGTAGCTTGTTGCTTGACCTTGGCTTTTCTTGTGCAACTGAAGTTTTTTGACTTTTCTGTATTTTTCACTCATGCTTTTTCTGTGGGTTTGATTATCATCCAAGACATTAGTGCATGCAAGATGGGACCTGATTTCTAGCAGCTCTATCTAACAACTTAAGCCGAAATCAGATGTTAATTTGAGAACAATATGCAATCATGATTTTAATTGCTAATGCTCAATTTTGTAATAATTAATATTTACACTTGTTTTTGCATTCTAAATTTTGGTATGGGATTGTTTTGTTCTGTAACAACCGCTTTTTGGAATATCAATTGAATATAATTGTTGGTGTTTTGTTTGGCTATAATCCTGAGTTCCTAGTTTTTCCTGATAATTATGTTTAACACTTTAACTATATTATTTTCTTTCGGCATCCAAAAATTATTTAATGATGGAGTGAAGGATTTTGTGGCTCAGTTTGCTATGCTGATTATTGATACAGAACCAAGCATTCCCTTCAGCGCCGGCTAAGGATCCGAACATTGCAGTTTGGTGTTGCTCAGAACATGAATGAACTTTATGATAGCTGTGATCCTGAAGTTGTTCTATCTTTGCTTGTTCACAAGGTGAATTAGAAAATCAGCCTAACTTCTATGCCATTTGGATTGATGTTTGTTTATGGTCCCATTTTTCAAACTTAATTCTGTATGTGGTATACTTCACTTTTATTTTGTTTTGGTTTTTAACAACTGCCTACTATTTTTACTGACATAAATTACCACAATAACATTATTCTCTCTCCTTTTCTTTTTCTTTTTTAATTTATGAGTTCTTTGTGTTTCTTCAACTTAATTTTCTGATTAATTTACTCATTGTATTTTGCCTACTAATTTTACTGATATAAATTATTGCAATAACATTATTATCTTGCCTTTTTTCTTTTTTAATTTGTGAGTTCTCTATCATGTTTCTTCAGCTTAATTTTCTGATTAATTTACTCATATTGTATTCTGCAGGTTATATTGGCCTCTTTGGAGGAAGGAGTTCGGGAGGGTAGAATTTTGCTTCAGGAATGGCTAGTGATCCTCACAGCTCAGTACAATGATGCATATAAGCTTATTCAATATAATAATGGAAGTTCCGTAAGATCTCAGATTGATGTTGCATTCTCTCAATGTCCTCAATTGCAGCCACTACCACGCCTAATTTTTGCCCTCCTTCGAAATCCTCTGCTCCGCTTTCATGAAGAAGGTGTCCATCCTGACTATCGCATCTATCTTCAATGCCTTTTCAGGTAATTGGTGCTCCCAGGTTTATTTGTGCAATTCAGTTTGCATAATAATTCCATAAGGATGTGGTGAAAGAATGCACAACAAAGCTGAATGAGCTGAGTCCATGATATTCACTTGCATCAATAATGGGCAATATATTTATGATTTTTGTTAACATTGCCACACGTTAGCATTAAATGAAAAACAGTAGCATTTGATAAAGAAAAATAGTATGACTAATCTTTTACCCTGTATAACTTGTTACAAGAAATGAAGAAAGTAAATTGGACTTTGAATGTATTACAAAATTATATTCATCATGGATTTAGAAGCAAGTGCGTGTGTATTTGATGTAGGAATAAAAGTTATCTTGGACTTTATTTTCCCTGTTTGTAATGTTTGGAGCCCTATATACATACACACACACACACACACACACACACACACACACACACACACACACACACACATATATATATATATATATATATATGTATGTATGTAGGAATTAAAATTTGTTTCCCTTCTCTAGGTTAAGAACTTAGGATGACTAGATGAGCAAAATTAGAGTCCTTTACACAAGAATTGACTGCAAAACTGAGTAGCTTCAATGAAAGATTAGGGTGTGGGAATTGGGATATTAGTTGGGTAACTAATTAATAAAATTGCTAAGTTTCAGCTACCTGATTTGCAGTTTTGTATTTCTAGCATTGAATTTATATATTCAAGAATTGACTGTGAAGTTCATTTTCATATTTTTGTAGCATGTTGGAACCCAGCTCCCTTCATCGTGCTGTGTATCCTGTGTTGACATCGTATGCTACTCCAGATCAACAAGCATATCCTCGCCATTCATTAAGTCGTGCTGCACTGATTACCAGTGGCAGTCCAATATTTTTCCTTGATGCATTCACAATTCTGATTGTGTTCTATTCATCAACTGCAGACCCGACACTTCCTTTTCCTCCACCCCATGATTGTAAGCCTTCATTTTTCACCTTCTGTCCGCACTGCATTAAATATAATTTTTTTCTGCCTAAATTTTATGTAAAATTCCTTGTCAGGTTTGTTAAGGACTACAATCAACAAATTGAAGCAAGAGAGATGCATCACTCCCAAACTCATTTTTATTCAAGGAGGGCAGGATGATGCCTCAATTTTTGAGAACTTCCTGATTGAAGAGCAGGATGTTGATGGAAGTGGTCTAACAAGTGTGATGGGTTTTGTTTCCTTCCTTGAAGATATTACACAGAAAGTTTTAGAGTTCATGAAATAGGGTTCCCTTTGGGGTACAATGTCTACTTACAGATACAGGAATTATATACATTATAGATGCTTCCATTTTGTAAGGATGGGTTCTAGTTCGTTTAGAATCAACCATAGAGTCAAGCTGGTGGTTGGCTGCCTTTGTTGTACCTGTTTATTTACCCTTTTTGAAGTGCTAGTCAATATCATTATAATACTATCTTTTTTTTTTCACCTTTGTAAAACCATTCCTTCTTTGTTTATACCGACTAATTCTCTAGACATAGTTGCTGATAATTCTATTTCGGTTAATGCAGAATTGGATTATGTTAATGACCTAACATGTCGGAATTTGGATGATTAAGTGATGTGTTGAGAATTCAATCTTCTTCCAAGTTGATTTTTTCTTTTTGAGGTTCGTTGAGGATAGATAACTGTCAATAGTCTTTCTTTTGCAACTTACATGCTATTGACGATTATTTTTATCCACGTAGTCCATGGCAGATTTCATCTTGGCTTAACAAAAGATGGGCATTTGCGACTATGAACCATGCATGTCTATATTATGATCAATTTCTTAGACAAATCTCTAGACACTCGCAGCGGGTATGTTTCTCCGAACTGGCTACGGGAGTTTGAGGTAGTGGATACTAAAGCTGACAAAATTTTTGTGTATAATTAGTGTGTAATGGTGTTTGTCTAGGAATGTTTCATCATAAAACACACGAATGTTTCGCAAATGAACCAGGGGATATCTTAATGATGGATTATCCAAGTCAAGATGATTCGATGAGTGACATATGAGTTTTTAGGATCAAATCTTGTGAAAGTAACGGGTGTGACGTGATGATGTACATCGATATTTGAAATTCAATTTGGACTCTTGCATGAGTAATCAAATAGTCTTTTGAACCAAGGCAACTTGATCAACATTGCTCTGAAAATATCTTTATGAATTGATTGAGCTATTTTAATTTCTTTTATAAAAAAAATGTTAATTTTTAATAATTATTATAATTTTATAAATGGAAAGGTTTGAATCTATAATCTATCTCTTGCTCCTTTTCATTTCACTGTTTAATACATGTTCTTGAAGTCAGAAATGAAGTAATTAATCAAAAGGCGAATAAGAATAATCATTTTGTTTTGGAAAACACTCTGACAATGTCACTTTTTAATGGATTCGTAATTGATTTGATTAGTGTCCTGTATCTTTACCAATTATAAATCATATTAAACCTTAACCTCGAGTTCACACTCCTTATTCGTTGCCTCTAAAGCTTCGAGTTGTAAATCTACTATTTTCAGAGAGTTTCATTCTTGCTACCTTGTTGATTGAGAGTTGCTACAGTGAAAAATATCTTAATAGAAGTTTTTTTATATTCAAAACATTCAAATACATTATAAATAGATATTGTAGCCTAACAAAATTTGGCCTGACCTGACCATTTTTATCTTTAATCACCGAGTTGGATTAAGTCTTGCTTGTGCCTACATAAAATGATAGTTGGATTTGTGAAAGTTATGTCTTGAATTCAATTTCTAATTCTATGTCAACAATGTAAATATATAAAAGAAAAAGAGAGCAAGAGAAAGAAGAAAAAGAAGAGAACACAAGTGGGTGATAAGAATATTCAACTCTCTTCATCACAATAATATATTAAAGAATCATGTTTTTTTTTTTTTGGTAATTTTTAATTATCACTTCGAGAAAATAAAATACAGATAATATTCAACTACAATATTAAATGCTTCACTTTTATTTTCTTTGTCATATTCAATTGATATTTTAAATTGAACTCTTTCAAAAAGATGAGATTTTTGTTTTTACTTTAATTAAGTATAATATGAACCAAATCAATGAAATTTGATGATGATTGATTCAAATATCAAACTAATACTTTTCAAATCTAAAAAAAATTAAACCAAATCAAATATTATACATAATTTTATTGAAATAATTTTATAATTATTTGTAAGAATTTTTAATGTGGGTGAGATATTTTATTCCTTCTATGTATTTTTCAATTTTCTCTAACTCCATAATTTAGCTTTGTTCCAATATTTAAAAATTATAATTTTGGCTAACTTAACAACTCTTTCACAATTTTATGACTACATAACCTTTTCCATAGTTTATAAATGTTCGGGTCACGTTGTCATGTCTTTCTCGCATATTATTCTATTTTTTTTTATATTTATTGTTTAAGAGGAATTTCATTGTAGGATTAAATTTTTATTTACGAGCATTATATATTTAAATATTTTCATAGATTTATTAATTTAGTATTTGATTTATTATTAATGTTACTTATATATATATATATATATATTACTGGATTATATTGGAATAATTACTACATGTTGCTAAATTAATTAATTTGAATAATAGAATTAAAAATATTGATAAAATGAATTTTTTATATATTATTTTAACCATAATTTAAATGATTCAGGCTGTAATATTTTTTTTTATTAATTTTAAATTTTAATTTACTCCAAATACCAACGACATCCCAAACACCCACTGATACTTTCTTTACATTGGTCTCTTTTCTTTTTGAAAATGGAAACATTCCATTTACCATAATACCCTCCCACCTTTGAAACAAACAAAAATAATAAATCAAAAGCTTTAATATTATCAGTGACACACAATTTGCTGAAACACCAATCTAGGGTTTGTTATTCGTGTCCAATTTAAAATCTCTCTTTCGCTCAAATTTTGCTTCTTCGCACCATAAATTTTCTATCCATAACCTTGTGCTCCCTCCTTCTTCGGTTTTCCCCAATTTACATTGCGCTTACCTTAAGGTACTTTCCTTTCTCACTGGTGTTTAAATTCTGCACAAACGCAAATTGATTATTGTGTAAATATATCGTTATTATGTATTTGATTTTTATTTAATTTTTTTTTTTTTGTGAAATTTGATGCGTTGTGGTTAAGGTTGCATTAGAAGTGTGTAATGAACCCTATCTTAGTACGTATGTGTGTAAATTTGTGGCAGGAAGGTGCACAGATTGATACGTTTTGTTTGGAAACTGCTATTGTTTTTCTGAGATTGGACACTTGATGATTCTGCCTTCTCATTCCTTTCATGCCTAATTACTTGTTCACCTTGCATTTGACTTGAAAATTTTCATGTTTACATTTCATGTTCCTGTAAATCTGAATTTTCATTGCCCCTCATTTGGCTTTGTGTTATATAAGAGCTTGTGCTCAGATCCCTTTCACCACCTTCTTTAATCGTTTTATTGATTTTTGTGACTTGCATGTCAATGCTGCTAATTGTTTTATCAGTTATCATTGTCCCTTTAAATAAAAATTGTCTCTATGCGGCCATGTAAGTCGTATCTATCTCATTGCACGGCTTCTGCTGTGATTCGTTCACCACGACCCCTTGTTTGGCCTTTCTTTTTTTTCCTCCTTTCGATATGTGCATACTTCTTCCCAGGAATTCTTCTGGCCTCTGTGCCTTCTTCACAGTTGCCTCACAAGCTTCTTTCATTAGTTTCATAAGATGCCTCTGGGAAAAGGAAATTCTTCACCAGCTGCTAAGGCATCTGAGCCTGAAAAGCCAGTTGAATCTGATGAGAAGGTTGATCTTGAGGAGGCAAATGATCCCGAGGAAGCGATGGAAGAAGAGATTGAGTATGAAGAAGTAGAAGAAGAAGAGGAAGTTGAAGAGATAGAAGAGGAGGTGGAAGAAGAGGAGGAGGTAGAGGTAGAAGAGGAGGAAGAAGAAGAGGAAGAGGAGGTTGAAGAAGTGGAAGAAGATGATGCCATGCAAAACTATAGCAGTGATGAACCAAAGGCAGAAGATGAGGATGAGAAAAAAAAACATGCTGAACTACTTTCTCTTCCTCCTCATGGGTCTGAAGTATATGTTGGTGGCATTCCTCATGATGTCTCAAATGAGGAATTAAAATCTTTTTGTGAGCGTATTGGAGAAGTTAGAGAGGTATGTCTGTGTCATTGTTATTGCATTGTACTTGTTCTTTTATACAATGACATTCATTAACTTGAATTTTGAGGAAATCAGGTTCGAGTAATGAAGGGAAAGGATTCTTCTGAAAACAAGGGCTTTGGTTTTGTGACCTTTAGAAGTGTGGAATTAGCTTCTAAAGCCATTGAAGAGCTTAATAATACAGAATTTAAGGTAATATGATAATCTTAGTCATTTTGCATTCATAACTAAACTGATTCTCCTTCTAAGTTGGTAGCTTTATTATTGCTACTCTAGTATTACAAACATTGCAGAAATTCCTAGTGTAATTTGGTATACATTTGATGCCTGACTGTGTCAATGATCATTTCTCTAAGGGTAAAAAAATAAAATGCTCAACATCTCAAGCCAAGCACCGTCTTTTTATTGGCAATGTTCCTAGAAGCTGGGGTGAGAAAGATCTAAGGAAGGTTGTAACTAAGGTTGGACCTGGAGTTACTGGTGTGGAACTAGTCAAGGTATTTACAAGCTTTCTTATTTTGCTTTTGTATTATGCCTAACTATATGCACACATGACTCAACATTGTGGTTTTCTTATTTGACTTCTCTCAATGTTTATGTTCAATCCTTTGTTTCAGGATATGAAGAATACCAACAATAACCGTGGCTTTGCTTTTATTGACTATTATAATCATGCATGTGCTGAGTATTCAAGGCAAAAGATGATGAGCCCAACATTTAAGCTAGACAACAATGCTCCAACAGTGAGCTGGGCTGATCCTAAAAATGCTGATTCCTCTGCTGCATCTCAGGTTTTCACTAATATATCTTCCTTCCTTTAAGTTGAGTTGATAATTGGTGGTTATGTTTTAATGTAATAAGAAGCTCTTATCTAATACACAAGTTAGCCTTTTGTGCTCTGGTACATTAGGTGTAAAAAGACAAGGATAAGATAAAAAAAATTTAAAACAAATCTTCTCCATCCACAATCGCCATGGTCTTGTCTTGAGTATACCCATACAGTATTATGATCCCAGGTAGACAAAACAAGTTAACTTGGTGTCAAAAACTTTTATGGATAAACTTCTACTATTCTATGTTCCTAGATAGGCAAAACGAGTTACACCCTTTTCTTGAGTTTATGAGTCACATTCAAGAGTGGAGTCTTCCTTTGTTTTTTCCACTTTGTTCTTTTCCCCTCCCCTTTCCATTTCTGTTCTCTCTCTTCCACTTTGTTTTGTCCTATGAATATAAAATTTAGCATGCGTATTTGTAACAGTGTACACTGTGTTTAACAGATAAATTCATGTTATGAGACATTATCTTCTTCTCTGTTCTTGGCAGAAATCCTTTTCTTTTTTCATAAATATATCAATATTCAAAGTTCTGAAGAACACTGCAATTCAGAGATCTGGTTCTCTTGAAACTGTTCCTCTAATACTTTGTTTTGTGAGTCAACTTGAACTCTAAAGACTGAAATTCTGTTCTCCTCACCATAGTCTGTGGACTGTTCTGTGAGTCCAAAACTTAAGAAAATGCTGCATAAGTATGTCTAGAAGCTAAAAGTCAATCTTGTGGATGAAGATGTTACTCAACAAAAGAACAAAATGCCACACTCAACCAAGAGGGAAACGGAGTACTAAGGGTAGCAGTTGTGAGTGTGGTGGTGATTGTTGCAACCATAAACCATCTGAGGCAGAAAACAATTATAAAGAGTAAGGTTCAATGACTCAGACCCTTGTAGGGGTGAAGAAACAAGAAATGAAGAAGCAAATCTGTGACTGTGAGAAACAGATACTGAAATAGTTATGGTTCAGGAAGATGTTGATCACGTGAGCTAACTATGCTAATGGATGTTCAAACAATGTCTTTAGCTAACAGGAGCTCCGTCTATTATATTGAGTGCAAAAGCTAGTTAGAAGTTATTAAGTATAAATACATTACTAAGGTCATTTTTATAACTTGTATGTGACTAATGTTCTTTTCATATATCATATGCTAATGCTACTAAATTTATTATGCTGTTGAATATAGACTATATTTTAACAGTTTCTCTCCTGCATGCATTGCTCTGTAAACAAAACATTGAATATAGTGAATTGTGGTGCTTGCATGAACAGGTGAAGGCTGTATATGTTAAGAACTTGCCAAAGAATGTAACTCAAGAGCAGTTGAAGAAGCTTTTTGAACGCCATGGGAAGATCACAAAGGTGGTTCTTCCGCCAGCAAAGTCTGGACAGGAAAAGAATAGAATTGGCTTTGTACATTTTGCAGAGAGGTCAAATGCTATGAAAGCGCTGAAAAACACTGAAAGATATGAATTGGACGGTAACATATTAGTCTAGCCTCTTTTTGATTGTTTTATGCGAATGTTGGTCCAATATTGATTTGGTTTGTTCTATGTTCTAGGTCAAGTTTTAGAGTGCTCTCTTGCAAAGCCTCAGGCTGATCAAAAGTCTGGAGGATCAAACATACAGAAGCCAGGACCAGGATTGCTTCCAAGCTATCCACCACATCTCGGTTATGGCTTGGTTGGGGGTGCCTATGGTGCACTTGGTGCAGGATATGCTGCTCCAGGTCTTCCACAGGTGACTTGTTTGCATTTCTGTTTCTGTTAGATATCTGTAGTTCTTTTCTTTTTCTAGACCCAAAATTATTCTCGTATGATCTTCATTGTGTTAACAGAGTTACAGAAATCATTATGTTGATGCTAAATAATGACATCATAGTGATTCTAACTTTTATAGAATTTAAATCCTTAGCATTGCATTTAAACATGTTTAGTATATTTTAAATTTCATTAAAAATCATGCATACTAGACTAATCGGCATATCCTACAGGATGTGTAATTATGTAGAAGGTGATCCTTACCACATTCACTATCTTTTAATCTGAGATTCTGATGGTTGGAGTTGTACCTTTTGCAGCCCATGCTATATGGAGGAGGTCAAGCTCCCGCTGGAATGGCCATGATGCCTATGCTTTTGGCTGATGGACGGATTGGATATGTCTTGTAAGTAGAACTGTTACTCTAAATGTGTAGCTTGTTATATCATGTCATTTGTTAGATTGGAAGATGTTGCAATGATGTTCTCCATAAAACCTCATTCATTTGTCCTTATTTTCTTTTGCAGGCAACAACCGGGAATGCAACCACAAACCCCACCACCCTCTCATCATAGAGGTGGCAGGAGTGGTGGTGGTGGTGGAGGAAGTGGCCACAGGAATGCCGGCAGCTCAAGTAAGGGAAGGCACCACAATGATGGTGGCCAAGGGCGCAGATACCGTCCATATTAGCTGGTCTTGATATAGATAATAGCACCCCCTTCTCTCTAATGTGTACCCAGGTCTATACAATCTCATTCAATGCACCAAAATGTGCTGTTTGTTTTTTTTTTAACAAAAAAATTTATTCTGTAGATTCAGTTTTAATTAAATACATGAGGACAGGGTGTTTAATGTGTAAGGTGAATTCATCACTGTTCCATATTTGAGACCTTTTTTCCGAACAGGAGAACACCTCGTGCAGTTCTTTGTCTGTACCATGACAGAGACTATGAACGGAACTCACCCAATGGTATCCCATTGGTACTTAAATCGCTGACATGACTATGACTAGCCCAATAACCCTACTCATGCAATTTTCTATTGATTTATACTTTTAATATGTACATGTAAGTTTTAAATTACTAAATTATTACATTTAATATGATACACAGCTTGTTGATTGGTGTTACCTTAAAAAAATTATGACTTTCAACTCACTAACCAATGATTATTCTAGTTTGTGTAATCTGTGGATGGTAGGGAAAAATGTTTAATGTCATACCGGACATACAATCATAACTCATCGACCCTTGTTATTAGAGTCTCACTAATATTATAAGAGCATGAAGGCGCACAGTTAAGATAAATAAAATAAGTAATAGTGTAGAAATCAGGACAAATGCAGATGTATTAACTAATTAGATTATGTTTGGATTTCTATTGAGTTTTTCTTCTCATATATAATTTCTTTCTACCTTAACATTTTTTAAGAAATCCAAAAATAACATCTCTTATTCCATTTGAATTCTTTTCAGGACAACATTACATGATTATCTTTTTGCATTCCAGAATTGTCATTTTATTCTAGAATAGAAAAAAGCATTTCTGAAATGCTATCCAGAATGTAAAAAGAAAAAAAGGTATTTTAATGGAGGAAATTGTGCACCCATAAAAGAAGGTGTGTGCGCCTGTGTGCAAGTTTTAACTTTTTTTTTTTGTCAAACTCGGTTTACAAAATAAAAATTATTCTAAATATAAGTTTGCAAACAATTATTCAATGTCAACATTAAAAAAGTTCCCTCTTTAAGATGTTCCAACGAATTCTGGAAGTTAACCCACTCATAACTCTACCATTCAAATACATTAGGTCTAATAATAGTGCCTAAAAAAATCTAGATCAAGATTAAAAACATTGTAAAAGTGACAGTTTCAATGATGATTCTAGTTAGAAGTACAGTTGACCAATTCTAACCTTTAATGTAAACTTTTATAGTACTTATTACTGAAATGACAATTTTAATTCCAATTAAGAAACAATGCCAAAACACCAAATAATTCTGTGGATGTTTCTGCAAAATTGTCTAGAGCTTCCGTAACCATTCATCTATAGCCAGGAACAGTTCAAATTGAATTCCTCTCGTTAATCAATTTATCTGTTGCTTAGAGTTTGTTTCTCCTTTTTCTAATCACTTGACACCAATAATAAAGTGGGTGATCAATCACTAATAGTAAAGTCATTTGATGTAACAACTTGATAGTTAAAATCATGCAAGTGGTAGCTCATACTACAATCCAAGCATTCATGACCTTGTGCAGTAAAACTGCTAGCATCTGACACATAGTATGGACACATTTCATCTAAAAGGTAAGCTTGTTGTGTACAAGTTTCTCTGTTCAGCCTCTATTTACTCTCCCCAGACCAGTCATGAAAGATTGCAACTCATCATTATTTAAGATGGAATGGGAAAATCAAAAAGCTTTTGTGACATTAAGAATTGAATACTGTGTTTGTAGCATCTAAGTAACAAGGAGTCATGCACATATCACATGATACAAAATATAACTCTGGCTCAGTCATAACTAATGCAACTGCTGCTATCCTTTGAATCATTGGTCGTCACCATCATCACCTTTTTCAGAACCGTCACCTTTATCTGATGATTGACCTTCCAACTTTCTTTTCTTTTTCGTCTGATCTTCCTTTCCCTTTGACACTGCTGCTTTCTTTTCTGCATTCTTCTTCCTAAACTCTGTAAGGCAATGAAGGAAGTGTCAAGTTAGGCTAGAAACTAAGCAGACACAGGATACAAATTCTTCCAAGACAAACTGTCTGCCAAGTGCAATCCTTAGACCAACCAAAACAATAACATATATCTTCTTTTTCCAATATGAAAAAGTAATTACATAATAACTCTTATTAGACCGATTACTAATTTACTAATAGTCTGATACAAAACATGACAAAGTAATGTCTTGTATCCTCCAGGAATATACTACCTCTCCCTATCTCTCAGACTCCCACTGTATATATGTAGCTTAAATCCTTTATATAAAGACATGACTTTTTTAAATGATGATGTGATTATTAAACAACTTTTGATCCTTACAATCCATGAATGATTGTGTTCGGAAACACGTTCCATCCACATTCAAAGGTGAAATCTTGCTTTCCAAAGCAACCTGGGTGTTGCTTTCCCGTTGTGTTGCATGTAAACAGCACTATATGTCTAAGTTTTCTCCTCTCACCCTCATAATGCCACAATGTTTTAGTGACTTTAAGGAGGGAAGTCATGGTGTCTTTCCCTCATTTTAAGCCATTAGATCCGTCTTACTGTTCAGAGTTAGCTAGCCACATGTTGTGAAAGAAATTTTTTTTGGCAGTGTAAAACAACCTAAAAATTCTGATGATTTTGTAGCAGAAAGTTTGATAACCACCCAAAAGATTCTGACCATTTTAAAATGCATATAAAAACATACAAAGCACATTAACAATTAAACTGAAAAATCTTTTAAAACAAGAGGCAAATTTTGAGCTGTGTTAGACTAATCTAACAGACTAATACAAGCAAAGTCTTTCCCCCTTAAACTCACTGAATCCACACAAACATTCAGAACAAGGTGACTTCACAAGAACTTAACAAGTTACTAAAGATAAATCAGAGCTAGTAGGCTCTACTATTTGGCATGAACTGAACATTGTAAGTAAAAGTGACAAACCTTCAAGTGAAGCTTTTAGAGGGCGAACAAACTCAGGGAACTCAGTTTCTTCAAGAGCCTTGAACACATCCTCAGCACTTATAATCTGTCTCTTTGACTCCTTACATATGTCATTAGCCCTGCATAACACCATCAATCACATTATGTCACGCGCACACACGTACACAAATATACATATACACATGCATACATGCTGCGTATATACATACAAATACAAATACCAATCACTGCTATGCTTCTTCAGTCTCAAAAAGTTTCCGCTTTTACTTTATTCCACCGTTTAATTTCATCATTTATTAATCAATCATCCAACCCGAATCCTACTTTCATCAAATTAGGGTTCAGACTTAAAAATTGAAAATTTGATGTGAAAAATTCATTGGAGGATTTGATGGCTTACGTAGCGGAAATGTAGTGGATGAAGATTCTGGCGCTTTCGGAGAATGCGAGAAGACCGTCTTTGCTGATGGAAATCTCACCGTCTTCAGAGCAACGGGAAAGCTTATCCTTCACCACGCGGCGCACGATAGCCCGTGGCAGCTCTTCCGACTCCGACATTGTCTTCTTCGGTTCCAATTCCGAGTTGGAATTTGAATGGATCTAGGGTTAGGGTTTTGTAGTTATGTTTATTTTCCCGCCATTATCAAATGTCACAATCTTTTTCCTTTTCAATTCCCAAAGCATTGAAAATAAATATAAAAAATTTGTTGTAAAAGAAATGTACGAAATTCAAGTCAATTTAATTTAATATATTTGTCAATTATTTTATTTGTTTAAAAACCTATGTACAAAAATTATAAATGGAATTCAAATATTTTTTTAAAATTATATTTTAAATATTTATTAATATAATTTTTTGTGATAATAGTTAAAATGACCTATTACTTCATTTTAATTTTTTAAAAAATATAAAAATTGGATAATTTAATTTTAAAATATAGAATAATAAAATGATTTTTAAGAGTTGAATCTATTCATTAATTTTAATCATAATAAATTTTTGAGTTTAAAAATAAAAATATTAATAAATATTTATTTCATGAAACGATGTTATTTAATAAAATAATAATAAATATTTTGATAAATTAATTGATTAAAAATATTTTTATTATTTTTATCTTTTAAAATTATACATCTGACTTTTTTAATTTTAAGGATTGAAATTATGATCATAATCAATCAAAATTAAATTTTAAGTAAAATGGGATTATTTTAAATTACATTATAGATGATTTTTTAATAATTTGATAAATAAAAAGTTCAGATCTTAAAAGATACACACTTGTTTTTTCAATATCAGAGAAAATTAATAACCTGAGAAAGGATTTAGAATAAGATTTATATATTATTAACTAATATGAAGAATATAAAAAGTCTAAACCACTTCATTAGCTGCTACCTTTTTCCTTAAGCCAAACAACGTGGTTCCACCATTTTTGCATTACTTGAAAAACACATCATAATTTACTTGCAAGACAAACCATGCCAAGGAATAAAAAAAGTATATATTTTTATTGAAATATATAAAATTAGGCTGTTCATATTTTTTTTTCTTTTTACATTTACTCTAATTTATATATTAAATAATCTCTCATCTTAATTTCTTAATTAGTATCCTTATGATAATGGTTGACAAAATCCTTACTTTTTTTCTTCCTATTTGTATTTAAGACATATGGTGGCATTATAGATCCCCACGGATTAAATCAAGCACTCTGAAAGGATAAACATCTTTCATTTACGGGGTAAAGATTCTTGCAAAATTAGTCTTTTTATTTAATGTTGAATATTTTGCATAAATATTACCGTAAAAAAATATCTCTCATTTATTATTTTTATTTTTTTAAATTTTTATGGTGATGTTTAATTTAAGTGTTTCTTATTTTTATTTTAACTGAAAATAAGGATGAACGTATTTGGTTAATATTTTTAAAAATATTTTCATGAAAATACTTTTAAAATTGGGTAAAATTAAAAAAAAATACTGTAATGGTGTTTTCAAAAATTTCAAAAAGTTATTTTTAAAAAATAAAAATAGAAAATAATTTATGGACGAAATAACATGAAAGCCTGCCTTTTTCTAAATTATAAAACTAATTGACACAACAAGTTAGAAAAAAAAAATAAGAAGAAGAAGATGGCTATCTCAAAATCCAACATTTTCTTTATGGATCCAATCTTTAGGGGAACCATTCTTTTATACATTACAGTTCTCATAATTCTGAAAATAAAAACTAAGCTATTTTTCATATTTTAAAAAAATGTTATGCACCTCCAATTTTTGGGATTAATTTGTTTATTGCTAAAATTGTGAAAATCAATACAAGTGTATGAATAATTTTAACCATGAAAACCACCGACTCTGCGTAAAATGTGGGATTTTTCTTAGACAAATGAAAACAAAGTTGTGCCCTTTAGTTTCCTTCGTCCTGCAACCATACATTAACACACTATCAAAGATTGTTCATAAAATACAAGTGTATTACATTAGAATCATTGTATATAATAACCATTAGGGTCTACTAGTATGAGTTAGATTAATATACATTGAAGCCATTTGATGAAAATTTAATGGTTTAGTTTCAATCTTAACTAATCAAATTAGATACATAAATTCAAAATCTGAACATTCTCATCTTAATTATCAAATTATTTCGATTCATCCACTACATTACATGTACAAATTTATTCACCCCAGACAAAAAGTACCAATATTTTTTATTTTATTTTATGAATTCGGGTCCTAGATCTAGATTCACGTCTTTCCCACTCATGTTCTTCAGAGAGAGAGCACCGTTTGAAAGATCTCTAAAAATTCACATTATTATACCAAGTGGGAATCATGGCCCCCAAAAACATTAAAATTTTCTCATTTTTTAAAATTTAATAGCAAATAATTGAAGATACATAAAAATCTTAAAAAAGACATGTAGAATATTATTAAGAAAAAATAAAGCTACTAAGACAAAATATTGCAAGGGAAAAAAATAAGTAATTTTACTAATAAGAATTAAACAATAAGTTTTAAAGAATTTATAATAATAACTAGATAACAAACAATCCTCGATCTTATAAACTAGATTTAGTAGAGTTAAATTAGACTAATAATTCACCTTTATAACATAATACGGGATAATCCTTTCTCTTTAATTCATTTAAATCTCCTTAACGAATAACACATTAAAAACACGTTCTTGTAGGTTTTTGATTTTGAGTTCATTCACTAAAACATTGATACTTTTACTTGTCAATTATCTTATCCCTTTTAGAGCTAATGGCTATGTATACATGCATACAACAGTTCACTTTCAAGGGTCTGGATCATGTCATAATCATGTCTAAGTAAAAGCTATTACCAACTCGTGTTGTAGAATATTTCACGTGGTTCTTTCTCCAAGAAGAAGCATGAATAATTCTAATTCAGGTTCCTTGATCAAAAGTATTAGCCACTTATATACCATACGCAAGCACATAATAATTATCTAACACTTTTTCTGATAATCAATTCATGCAAAGATACATGTATATATATTCCTATTGCAAAGTAATTTTTTATTCCACACTAAGTTAATTAGATGTTTTGATTTGAACATTGTACATCAATGAAGATTTCAAAAGATGCATGGCATGGAAGCATGACAAATCACAACCATGGACAAAACTTGTGGGGTTTGAATAGGTTTTTCTTTTAAGTCCGATGCAACATATTTGTACTTTTGTATAGATGAAGACAAGAAGAATTTCATTCACAGCAAGATTCATATGCATGATTGGAAATGAGAGATAAAGAGATTGAGACTCATAACCATATTTTAATATTCAAAAGAGTAATGAAGGTTTTCTTGGGGTGGTTAAGTCGGCACAAAAGTCCACTTGGGGCATGCATGAATTGGACAGCATTTGACAAGTTCTGATTTAGTAGTTGATATTTAGGCAGAACCTTTCTACAGTGTGGTTCCAAAACTTTCACATTAAATTATTTTCACACTGTTCTAAATTGTATAATACTATTTAGGATTAAAGCGGTGACACCAAAAAAGATTTTCCCTTTTGAGCCTTGCACTGAACTTTCTCACACAACCATTTTTATTTTTTATGACATGGTAGATAAATCCATAAAATGTTCAGTAATTAATTACCTTCTTATCTAGCATGTCACCTATAAGACTAGAAAAAAGAAAAAAAAAAAATCAGCAGCCCTATACTTGTGTGTTATTATCATTTTAACTTCTTTATAGTTTCAGTATTCATGTATCCCATGAATACTGAAACAGTAATTAGAGAAAATGCCAATTACCTTGCAAATAAAATACAAGGAATATTTTAAAAACAAGAAAGTAAGAAAAATACTTGGACAAGTTAAGTTTTTCCTCACCTTGAATAACTTTCTATTGGGTTGGGAGGGAATAAAATATGGGAATTCCTCTGTTTTCTTGAGTACTTCCTTCTTCTAATCACCATCTTGAAAGCTCCAAAGCAAAGATCAAGCATGTAATTATGCATGCAAGACAACTGACAGACAAATTCTGCAGATTGATGGAAGCATTAGATACATTTAACAGTACTCAGTTAAAATATATAATCTACAAGCCTAATATTAAAAAAAGATTATAGTATATGAAATTTCCATCGTGTGTCCACTTACATTAGATTTAGCTGCCATAGGCATTTGTGGGAGATAACCCTTCAATCCAATGTTATAAACTGGGGTACCATCAGGATAGAAAAGGCCATAGTTTCTCTCTGATGCTGGACCAGGCTTCAAATCCTCATTAAAAAGTGCAAAAACATAAATATCAACTGGAACTGATGGATTTGCAGGAGTGCCTTGTTTCTGCTCTATTCTTTTGAGTAAGTTACCATTATACAATGCTGCATTCTGTGGTGTGGCTCCAACTTCTTCAGGATCACCATTTGAAGGCCAACCAGTCTCTGAAATCCTCACTTGAATATCGGTATGCCCCATTGCTTTGATGGCAGCATAGACAGCATCAATTTGAGCATACAACATGTTGTCATAATACAAATTAGTATTTGGATCAACCGAACCTTGATTTGGCTCAAAAAGCACATAGTTTAAGGGTACCTCATTAGGATTGTCTTTGTATGCAAAGAAAGGGTATGCATTGATGAGGAAAGGTGAGTTGATTTGAGCATGAAAATCAAGAAGGGGTTGGATATATTGCACAAGATCTTCTCTAAAAGCACCAGATGAAGGAGGGTAGGAATTGGATAATATGTTGAAAGAATGAGCACTGGTGACAGTAACTTGTTGGTCTAGTCCAAAATTAACAAGTGCATCATGCACAGTTTTCATTGCTGGGAGAAGGTTCAACATTAGTTGAGTAACATTGCTATTGAAGACTTCATTTCCAACAGTGATGCAAGTGATTTTGGTTTGTGAAAGGTAAGGTTGAACATGTTGTTGAATCCATGTTTGAGCTTTGGTTGGATTTGTCATGTTTTCTAGGTACTCATTTCCAAGTCCTACAACAAATTCCACGTTGGTTTGGGAGAAGGCTACTAGAACATTTGGATCAGCATCATAGAGTTTGATCCTACTCACGTTCATGGATTTTATAAGAACAGCAACTCGAGAAGGAGAAGGTAAATCATTAGCTATTTGACCGTAGTTGATTCCAAAACCATGGCCATGGATTTGCACAAAAAAATCTGAAAACACACAAGAAAAAAAAGTATATCAGCTTAAAATGCTTAAGCCGTTTAACTTGCACAAATGATCAATCATTGAATGAAGATGACCCTTTAAGTCAGATTAGATAGAAATTGAACCAACACTGACTAGTGAATAATACATATCATGAGGAGAATAGATACTAGTTCAAGTTGAGAGAATGAGAAAGCTAAAAATGGTTGAAGCTATTGTGATCACAACTCAATAAGGGGTAGATAGAATGTTCCATTTCCAAGGTAAGTATGAATAGAATAAGACTCAATCTTAGATAACATATATATAAATTGTTCCTTTCCTTTTCTTATTCATCTACTTTCTATAGAATCAAATGGAATCAAACAGAAGTAGACAAAGTAGATAACGAACCCGAAATGGTGAGAAGAAACAAAAGCATTGATATGAAGAAGGAACAACTCGTCATTGCTGATCTGATAATGGAGCACCACACTTCTTGGCACAGAAACTTAGAGGATGCAAGGTTGGCAAAGAAATTCAACTTTTCATAATGCAAGAGAATCCGCATATATATATATGTATATATATATATATATATATATATAAATATATATAGCATTAATCATTGTTGAATGAGAATCAGAGCAACTCTGTTTTCAAGAGCAATGCTATTATTGCTATGTCATTTTCATTTACATCATTCTTAAAGTATTGTTACTGATATATAATAGTAATAAGAAGAAAAGTATATGCATTTTAATACACAACCTCTTTATTTTTTCTTATCTTTCCTAAATAAGTATGACGTAAAATAATGTAAAATAAATGTACAGATGATTCTCCTTTCGTTAGTAAAAAGAATGTAATTAACAATAAAAAATTATTATTGAAGTAATTGATTAGTTTATAAGTAATTAATTGACACTATATTTACTTAAAATAGTATATTTTATTCATTTAATTTTTTATTTTTCAATATATTCATTTATTTATAATAACCTGATCATTCCATATATAAGGAATTTCTACAATATTCCATGTATGTTAATACTACCTAAACTTTGCTTCTTCTTTTTTTATTCTCTCCCTAACATTGGTGTAGATTTTCTTTTTTTAGTGAATCATAACTTAGGAGTAGATAGCAACACAATCTAGATGCTATATTATTATTTTATCTTATTTTTTTAGGGTTTGATTGTAACTTGTGAGTATAGATTTTTTTTTTTAAAAAAAATTATCAAACAATAGAATATGGGATCAACTGTGCTTAACTTAATCGAGAATTTGACAATGACTGTTTTATTAACTCAAACTTGGGTCAAATTTTTTTTGGTTAATGATTTGTTTTAAGTTTTAAGGTTGAATCCTTAGAGTTTTTGTAGTGAAAACATAAACCATGAAGAGACGTAAAGTGAAAAAACATTGAATGGAAAATCAGCCTCTAAAATGGTAAAAAATAAATGAAATTAATATGATGAAATAAATTATGATAATGATTTTTAATTTTTAATAAAAAAAAGGCTAGTTGGATGTGAAGCGCACGTGTTGAGCAACAAGAGCTCCATTAAAGGCGGCTGATATACCTCCAGCATGGCACGTGTTTGCTGTTTTCTGAAAAAACAAATTATAGATCTAGTTATAGGTACTATAGTCATCTTATTCCATATAATTTAAGAAATTATGTTCATAAATGAAGATTGAACTTGAATATGTTGCCAAATTAGCTCATTGTTCCTTGTATTGAATTGTGATGATAGAAGGATGTGTTTAGAAAAATTGACTTAATTTAGATTAATTCCACGTTTAGGCATATCTACCTCATTATTATAAATATATAGGTGGATGTCTAATACAAGTACTTATCAAAAAAACACTTGCTTAGGTATTCTGTTTAATTTGCTCTCAGAAAACCGAAAATGGTAAACAATGTAATTAATAATTAGCTCATCTCCACGTTGAAAAATTAAATAAAATTTAGCTCATCTCTAAAAATAAAATAAAATATAAATTTTTGATGAAATATGCTAATGAATAATATTTTATATAATCAATTAATCAATTATTTTATTTATTAATTTTAATAATAAATTAAAAATCTTGCAAAGTCTAATTTATAATTTATCCAAATCCATAACTTTTAAACTCTTTATGAGGAAAAGAATGGTATACTGTAAATGTAATTTATTTTTTTTTTACATTTTTACATCATCGTATCTAATCATTTAGAATAAATTTGTTGATTTTGATAATAAGATATTTTTAAATTATTACAAAATTTAATTTATAATTTAAAAAACTAGCAATTGATCTTTTTGCGTTTGAAAGGTTGAAAAATAACAAAAAATCCACTTGAGTTTGCACTTTTCACTTAAAAGGCATTCAAAAGCAAGAAGGGATGGTATAAAAGGTCCTCTCCCTCTCCAAGGTTACGTGAAATGTTATGTTATACTGTGACACTTTTCATTAGGAACGGTTGGTGGGTACGAACAACTACCTCCATCACCTTGCACCCTAGTTCTACAAAACTCTCTAGAGAAAAAAAAAAAAACCACCAAAAATATTTAATGTAACTGAAACAGCTTTATAAACTCTCAACTTGACTTCACCTAATTAGACTATATTGATAATAGAAACCAGCCTAAGCTTAAACAATATTTGAATTTGGGCTCTAAGAACCCATATGGATATACATTGATCCATTACTTAACAACGAAGCAATTATATATCTTGATGAACATTATGGAATTTGAGTAAAGTTGATGAACTAAAGTTGTTTTAAATACTGAAATTTGAGGAGAACTTCTATCTTTTCAGATGAATAACACTTCATTCATTGTTAGTTCATAAAAGTAGAACTTGATATAAGGAAACTTTTTAGTACTGTGGAGGATATGCATCCTTTCCTTTAATCAAGATATCTGAAATGTTCTTTTTTTCCCCCTAATTCGTCTTTTTAAAAATTAGATTAAATCAGAGCTGATAAAAGAAAAAAATAATTACAAGAGTAAGTACAATGGGAGTTTCAATAACTTGTTCCCTCTTTCTTAACCAATGTCTCACGGAAACACATTAAAAGAACAGGATAAAGACACATCAACTAGCACATTTAAAAGCCAAACTTAGTTGCTAATCGTCTTAATATCACAGTGCTTGCTTGCAAACACAAAAATTCCAAAAGAAATTTTGATTCTAAAGCAGAAGAAGCAAACTATTACAATGTCTAGCTTAAAAATTCCCACTTCCCAATTTGAGGCCAGCATTGCTCAGTAGAGATCTGCTTCCTTGTGTGTTTCAATTACACAGTCTGCAGTTGGATAGGACACACAGGTAAGCACAAAGCCTTGCTCCAGTTGTTTGTCATCTAAGAATGAGCCATCAGACTGATCCACTGATCCGGCTATAATTTTCCCAGCACAGGTAGAGCATGCTCCAGCTCGGCACGAGTATGGAAGTTCAACTCCGGCATTCTCTGCTGCATCTAAGATGTAAGTATCATCAGGTGCTTCAAACTCGGTCTCTTCTCCCTCTGGATTGATCAGCTTAACCTTGTAAGCAGCCATGGCAGTGACTCTAAATGAAGAGGATGACTTCAAGCCGAATGATCGGGAAACACCCTTCACGGACCCAAGGGAAGAAGGGCACTTCACTGTGGTGGCAATGGAGGATTGATTTTTGCTGGGGGTTTGAAACATGCAATGGGGGGAAACCCTCACAGTCGACAAGGTTGCCATGATCAGCCTGAAAATGAATCAACACTGCAAAATTAACATTTTGCAGAATAAATGGCTATCTATTACAAAGGGAAGTGGCAGTTAAGATAGGTTATACATACTAATGAAAAAATAAATTAAGACTTAAAATACAATTGAATTAAATTCAAGTTCTATGAGCCTGACATTGCTTTGCAAATACATTGATCCAAAGCGAATAAGCACCATTCTGAAGAAAATAAACGAGTCAAATTACCTTGACAATAATTGAATGCAGGCTAGAGATTGTACAAGATTGAGCAGTGATATTTCACCTAGAGAATAAACGGCATACACAGTATCTATCACTGCTGATCTATGTTGCACAGATACAGAAATTGGAAATTGGGTATGATATCAGTATGTCGTAATTTAAACACTGTTATTTAAGTTCTTTAGGTACCCAGTGCAATGCGGGGAAGATTCGGTATGCATCAATTTTGAAGTATCGATGCATTACTATGCAAGTGTCAAAAAATGAATGTGCAATAAACTCTGTCTCTCACAAATTCAACTTACAATACTCAATCGACAAAACAGTGGAAGACACAAGACAACATTTTGTAGAAAAATCTGATAGTTAATTCACAGCATTTCATGTCACGCAATTATGTCATTCAATCACAGTTCAGTAGCCCACATATCCAAAACAAAAAAAAAAATATTCGAATGAAGAGTAACTCCAACACTTCTATTTGCTTAGTTCTAATTTCAAAGTGTTTTAATGCGCCCTTTACTAATGAACATTCAACCATCCTCTGCTAGGCCAGCATATCAAAGTTGTCAATTTCACATCACAAAACCAGAGAAGGGAACCACAGAACTATCATTAACTATACATATCAAGGGTAGGCAGGTAAAAGTAAGCAAGATTTTTAGGTCCTGGTTGTATAAATTTATCCAGAAGAACTTCTTACAGAAGAAATAAGAAGAAAAAATAAAATGTACTTCTCCACAAGTTAAAATAACTTTTTCATCAGTTAATTTGTGGTAAGTCTCACACCTTTAAAGCTAAAGGAGAGAACTTCTACAAAGCAAAAACCAATTTTAACTTTTGCAGAAGTAAATTTCTTTTTTTATACTCATTTTCTTCTCCAGAAAGTCCTACTGGAGAAGCTTACCTAAACTGGCCCTTAAAAAAATTGTAAAAGTGACTTTCACCACAACATTGAATGAATTTACGCCATAACAATTTACAAAGAATGGAACCTATTCCATTCCAGTTCTATAAAAGGTTAAAGGCTCTTGATTTATGGAGCAATATGAGAAGAAGCAGGATGGTGGCTCTCTACTCTTCACTCGAGGCTCCAATTTTCAACAAAATCAACCAACAAAATGACCTAATTCTTTCTCAAAGCCAATATTCTCAAAAAATTTATTGCACATAAAGCAAAAAAACAATCATAACAAGTCAAAACACATACCCTGAAAACTCAACAAGCAACACTCAACTACATCACCAAAACAATCAAAGAACTAAAGTCAAAATACAACAAAAAGTTTCTTCCTCTGCATTAAAAACCTCCAAATTAGATTACAATCCTAATCCCTAACAAAGCAACAGTGCAAGACACTAAATCAAAACATGCATAAATAAAACATTCCACCCCAATTTGGTCACACAAAACCCCATCAAAGGGGTTTAAGAAAAAAGACATTTTTTTCTCATTCTCTTACAAAACGAACAAGACCCATGTTCCGTAAGGATCCAATAAACAGTAGAAGTTGATGTTTAACACAAAAAAATCATAGTAAAAAACATGGGTGCAGTTGATAAGATAAAAAAATTAAAAAAAAAAACCCTGATCAAGACGCAATACCAGCTGACAAAGTTTTCATTTTTTTTTTTTTTGCAGAGTGTAATAATAATAATCAAATATAGTACAGAGAAGAAATGAATAAGAATAAGAAAAGTGACGAAGAAGTCTTACAGAGAAGATGGTGGGTGTTGAAAGCGGAGAAAACGAAGAGTTTCAGAGAGAGAGAGAGAGAGAAAGCGATGGAATAATTATAAAGGGAGACGAGAATCTGTTGAAAGTAAAGTGCATAGATCCCTCTAGTAGCCGCCCACAGTTTCATACTCACCAACTTCTGTTATTTTTTTATTTTTTTAATTGAAATTTTCTATTTTTTTTTAATTCATGATGAATATTAATTCATATAAATGAATGTATTTATATAGTTTTTATCAACATTCTTTTAAAGGCTTGATTAATTATTTGTTTCTATATTTTATTTCTTTCATTTAATTTATTTGATTTCTCCTTGTTGTTATTACTTACATTAATTTAATTTTTAATTTTAAATTGATTCAAACTAATTCTTATGTTAATTTTCATGTTGAAATTTGTGTTTTTGAAATTTTATATTTTATAAAAAAAATTTCATTTCAAATTATGTTTAGAAAAATGTAAAATTGTATGTGATTTTGATTGGATGAAATTTGACTACATTAATCTAATTTCATAAAACTTGGAATTTAGTTGAAATATAAAATAACCGAAAGTAAAATGGAATGAAATAAGTGAATAATAGGATTAAATAAATATTTAAAAATTATTAAGTTATAGAAAAATATGTAAAGATAAAATTCAACCGTAGTTAAACTGATTTTAGTAAATTAATATTTAATGAATTTTAATATAATATAAAAATAATATTAAATAAACATTAAAAAATAAAATTATTATATACACTCAATTAAAAGTTAACAGAAAAATTTATTAATAAAAAGAAAGTTATTTATAATTAAATTATTGATACAATTCAATATCGGATAATTAATATGGTGAATCAGATGAAATAAGTTATTGATCTAAAATTTATTGAATAGATTGATTTTAATACTCGTAATTCTATATATTTTTTAATTTTTTATATTAAATATATATTTCTGGTAATTTTAAGATCTTATAATTCTTTTTAGTTAAAGATGAATTATTTTAATTATATTTTTATTATAATTATTATATTCTTTTTCCAAATCCTGCATTACAATACCACCGGAGCTCAAGAATAACTAATTAAAAATATAGAATATATATATATATATATATATATATATATATATATATATTTTGTAGGGATTCAAGTATTAAAAAATCGTACTTTCAAATATTATATTTATCAAGTTATATATAATATAGTTTTTATTCATATACTAAATTAATACTTGGGCCTAATAATAATTATTGGTGGTGTTGGAGCATAGGGATGAGGTGTGAATGTGAGGTTTGAATATTCATTTCAAAATAACTTTATTATGTTAATAATTATAATATATAATTAATTAATTTATTTATTTATAAAATATTTATATATTTTTTTCTTTATATTTTATATGTATATGTATTTTTTTTTTCTTTAAATTTTAAATTTTATAATTAGTTATCTGTGGTGGTGGTTGTCTGCTGTCTATTAAATATTTTTCTTATCAAAATTGTCAATTTGTTTATAATTTTTATTTATGTGTTAAACTAAAACTTTGATTAACAATAATGGTAATATTGTTGAAGAATCAAAATCAAAAGTAGGCATAAAGTATTACATGTTTAAAGCATGTGATTTTAAATTGATATTTTATGTCCAAAATCAATATTAACATGCAAGTACTGTTATAAGGTCATATTTATGGTGTCTTGGAATTAAAATTTTAGATTATGTTAAAAAAGAAATTCAACTTTTAATGAAAAAAGAGTGTAAAAAGTTTTACACCGAATACATGACAATTAAACTCGTATTATAAAGATACAATAATTGTTTTACTTTTTTTTATGAAATACTTTTTAAGAAAATTAATATCATAACACTTATTAAAATTTATTTCTCATGTTATTTATAATAAGAGACTCAATTCTTCTATGAAAATCATGTGCTTTATAAGATGACAACTTTACAAACTTTATGGAATATTGATAACATCATTTTTAACTCAGAAGATCTCATTATATTAATATTGATAACATCATTTTTGTCACGAATGTCTTAGATATAAGTCTCCATTTTTTTTAATTACAATATTAATATGAAGTATGTATGGTTAAAAATAATAATATTTTTTTAAAAAAAAATTCAAGTGTATATAATATGAATATATATTTTTTAAAATAATTTATTACATATCTAGATTAATGAAGAATCAATTCCTATAATATTTAATTGAATATTACGTGTGACTGCTTATCCAATATATACAAAGATCATTACTATTTTTTTTTAAAGTGATATCATGGAGTCGTAATGATATCATCATTAATATTTTTTAACAAAAATTGATGATAAGAAAAAATTAAAAAAACATTACAAGAGTTAAAACTGAAAAATGAAAAAAAAAAATTGATTGAAGACTAAAAATAAAATACACCCAATTACATGAATATATAAGATAAAAAAGAAGAAAAAAATCTTAAAAGTGGATGTGACATATGTCAAACATATATAATATGATTGCATGTCTTAATTAAACTTTGAATACGCTTATATATAAGAAAAAGAAACGATACTCTATCCATTATAATTACTGCTTACAAATTTATCATTGATCTTTGTTCATTGCAAGTTTGCATTAATTCTACTAAAATTAACTCCTATCTGGCCAGTGAGTAGTGACCACTTCAGCTGAAAGAAACAACACCAGTTTACAGAACCATTCACAGTAAATACATTGTTTCTGCAAGAAATTGAAGTAGCATTGTTTTCTGCACTTTCATTGTTCATTTTCTTCTCAGTTCCAGCTGAATCCATTCAAGTCTAGTTGTTTGCAACTCCTATTAGTGTCATTATTCTCAGTGTTTAGCTCCAGTTTTGCTGATGCAAAGTAAGAAGGTAATCCATAATCATGAGAAACTTTCTCAGCAACAGGTTTCACTGATTCTGTTCTAACACTGTTTCGTTGTTGGAATTCACCAATGCTTGTATTCTCAGGAAACATGTTGTTTCCATTATTCTCAGTTTCTGCTTCAAGTCCAATGCTCATAGACAAGCTATTGCTTGGAGTAGTTCTTTCTGCATGCTTGCTCAAAGGGGTAAGGAAGGTGTTCTTCTTCACTGGCTCACACCACTTGATGTCGGTGTTTGGAAGGTTATTAAGATTTGGACCCTCTATTTTTTGTTCAATGAATGTGTGCACATTGAATGGTCTTAAGTTCATCCCTCCATTTTGAATCTCTTGCTCTTTTTGTGATCCCTCACAGGATGTGAGGCAACTGTCCATAGAACAATCATTTGGCTGGTTATTGGTTTGTGTTTGGTGAGGGCCTAATCCTTGTAACTCCTTCAGCTCTGAAAATGCTGAGTTCAGACACTGAGATGACACTTTGGACACTAGCTCTGAGAGTTGAAGTTTTGCAGCTTCAAGTCCTACTACTCCCAAATTTTGTCTACCAAGTGTTTCCTGAGCCTTCTCTAGCACAGCTTGAAGGTATTTTCCTTGAGCCTCTATCCTTAGCTGCAGGAGTCTTTGCACCTAGATGGGGTCAGATGATGAATTTGTTACAATTTATGAGACTAATTAATAGAGGTGGTGTCAAAAAGAAAAAAAAAATTGAAGTCAAATGAAAAAAAAACTTTGATCAAGTTCTATAGGTGTTTTTAATGTTGTTATTCAATTAGAATTGAAATTACACCCTGATAATTTGCGTAATTAAAGTTGCATTAGTTAAAGGCTAAAATAAATTATTAAGATTAAATTTCAATTCCGATTAAAGAACACTAATAATACCACATAAAGAACTATATTTATTTTTTGTCGAATCTGAAAGCCTTATGTTATGTCAACTGTTTTTCCTAAGTGGGTAAATTTTGATAGGGTGAAAATGCATGCATGGTAATGATAAGTTGGTGTTACGCACTTCAAGTTGCTCATTTAGTCTTCTCTGCACCTCTATTTGCATCTGTAGTGCCTCACCTATGTGTAAATCTCTGCCACAAGGACAATTAGTTAATATTAGTATAAACCTTTTGTTATAGAAATTAGAATGTATGAAAAATGTAAAGTTTCTTACTTGTTGTTAGACTGGGGAGCAAGGTTTAAATTGTTCACATGCGTTCCGTTGTTTTCTCTGAGTCTTTCATCTGTTGGTGTACCTGGATTTATGGCTGAGAAACCAGTTTGTTGTTCAGAAACTAAGCTTTGCAGTTCATTATAGATTAGACATAATGGAAGAAATTGTTCTCTTACTGATCTTGTGTGTTGTGTTGTTAGTTTGTCCATGCATACTCTTGCTCAATCTGTACTTCTGGTAGCAAAAAGGAAAGGAAGTAATTGAGTTTATATCAAATCTCTTTGTGTTTATTTATATATTATATTAAAATATGTTTGCATCAATATGATGAATCAGAAACGAAAATTTAACATCTATATGAAATATAATTTAGCAAAAGCATGCTATTTACAAGGCCTGCAAAGCTGGAGACGATAGTTATTAATTTCATGATTACAATGAAGTAATTTTTGAAATGTAATCGATTATGGTGAAGGAGAATAAGATCATGTTTTGCATGTAACTTTCATGATGTGAAACACGTTAAGATTTATATGGTATGGAAGTCTTAGAAAGAAAGTATTTCCGACATTATTGAGACAAAAATTCATGTATTCTATTGGTAGGTTTTATATGTTTCCAGTAAACTTATTTAAATCATGGGTGGATCCAACCTTACTTTCTAATCAAACCCTTTTCTTTCAGCTAAAACCTATTGTTATATATTTTGAATGGCAAAAACTAGATTAGGTTTCTATAAACATAATAGAGAAAACAAATGATTTTTACCTGAAGGTGGCTCTTCAGATGATATAAGGTAAGCCCTGGAATTCCCATGAGTTTCATAACCGTTTTTGGAGTAGCCTCTGCAGTATTAAGTATGAATTGGTCAGTCAAATTTTTTTTTTATCATCCTTAAGATTTGATGATCAACAAATAATGGATGTATATATCATTATGTAGTACTCACTGTCAGCTCCACCTAACTGGTGCACAGCTTCTATAAACCTGGCATGGAGATCAGGTGTCCATTTCAATCTAGGCTTAGCATCAGTTGAGAGAACAAGTCCAGAATCACTTGATCCATTTCCTGTTTGAAGGAACATGTGCCTCTCAGAAGGGATTGGCATTTTGGAAGAAGAATGAATATTCTTTCCTTGATGTTGTTGGTGATGATGAGTGTACATTCAGCCTGAAAAGCAACATATAATTAAGTAACATTTTACCATGACATTTGAAAATCAAATTAACAAACAACATATATATAATCACTTGATTGTGTCTTTACCTGGTGGCTTCTATTCTCTGAATCACTTTGCTACCTATGAAAGGTGAAACTAGATACAATAGTATTATTATAAGACTTTATGGTAATATATAAGTGAAACTCTTTCAACTTGTGTTGTTTGCCTTGTTATCTCTCCACTGCACGTTTCTCTTCAGTGCAAAAGCCTGCTTAGATAGGTAGTTATATATGAGAGCTGGAGGGGAATTGAACTAGTAACACATGGAATCTTTAGTACAACCAATGGAAAACAGAACTTAATCCTTTATGCACCGTGACCTGACAAATAGACTGTTCCTACTTTTCTCCTCACTTGTGTTATGCTTGTGGACCCCTTTTCTTAGTTCCACTTTCTATTCTAAGGCTGTGCTAAACATTTTTCATTTTAGTCTCTTTTTTATAACATAATATATATAATTTTGAGATTATATGAAAGAAAAATATTTGATAGACAACTACAATACACAGACAATTAATTATAAAATGTGAAGAGTGAGAAAAACGTATATGTATATGCATGTGTTCACATGTGAGTAAGTTGACTGATTAATTGCATATTGCAGTTGGCTATAAAGTAAAGTTACATATGATATAGAAAAATATTTATAGTGGGAGCAAATAAAATGAGAAATGAGATAGGGGAACCAATTTTAATTGTGTAATTAGAATAAATTATAAGAATAAAATTAAGTAAAACAATTTTAACATCTTCATATAATTGATTGTATGGCTAAGTTTTATTCTTTTCACCTCTTACAACTGTCTTGGAGATTGGAATCAGACCAATGTCTGTATATAGACTAAAATGTTGTAAAATTTATAACCCCAAAAAATTTAATATGCAAATATCCAGTTCCTAACTGCATTAGGTTCGGGAATTGATCCTTCAAATTTTAACCAAATGTGCATTCTTATTCGCTTCCCTGGCAAAAGTGGGAATCATATTCTCAAATTTGAAATAGGATTTTGTTTTTGTTTTATTTTTCCCTGACTTGTTGGTTCAGGGGAATCTTATATTCCTCTCTACTTAGAACTGCCAAAGCTCATCCATTATATCTTTGCTCTAGTGGAAGATTCTTATAACAGTTTGATCTTGTGATTGTTATTATATCAGTGCAACAATATTTTTAGCATGATGGATATGATTTTGTTGCATTGATGTTATGTATGTTAAATTATCCTAACACATATAAAAGCTAAGGAACTTGTTAATTATATAGTTGTATATGAAGAACTTGTTAGAAAGACTAATTCCATATTGACTAGAGCACCTTGAAATACAAGAAAAGGGTTTATAAAAAAAAAAAAAACAGTTAAGATGCTTGCATGGGACTGTTTGGAGGGTTAAGAATAGAATAAGAATACGTTCTGTTTTGTCTCCATCCATAAGTTTGGAACTTATTCAGCCCCCACAGTGTGAAAAATTGAAATAGGAGGAAGGTGGACCCTGAAATTTTCATTCTTTCTTTGGCACAAAAAATGCAAGTTCCCATCCTCTAGAATCATGAGCCTGTAAGAGGGACCTGATTAAAAGAGAAAGCAAGAATTGTACTTGCTTTTATACTTGCATTTAGTTAAATGCAGCATATAATAAAAGGACCACTTACCATGCCCTTGACTTGTACCTTGGTTAATGAAGCAGATTCTTGTGCCAGCTTTTTTAATTTTCTGGATGGTTATATAATTCTTGTCCGTGTAGAACTTTCACTGTGCATGTTCCTCTGAAGATATATAGAATCATGTATTTAGACCTAAATGATGTACTATCAAATTCTGTGGCAGAATAGTTGGCTAGTGAAGAGATTTAGAGGTGTACTGAACCACATGCATGAAGTTCATGTTTATCATGACACATGTTAAATGTATTTATCTTATGGGAATTATTAATTAGCTAGCGTGCATTTGACTTGGTATTATATATTTTTCTAATCTTGTATGTGAATCTTTGAAATAACATAGGTTATATGATTAACTTATTTATGCTATAAGACTGATAAATGAAATGATAGTTATTCACTTTATCTTAACTATATTTGATAGAGATCTCATGTCGCATAGAGGTAGGGCTTCTGTTACATGTACATAAGTGAGTAACAGTCTTCACCTTATAAACCAGTTTTGTAGAGTTGAATAAGGCTAATTGTTCGTGGATATTGGAACATCATCTCTATACTTGGCGCGAGAGGAGTGTAATAGAGATCTCACATTGTCTAAAGATAGAATCTTTTGTATGTATATAAGTGAAGAGTAGTCATCTTACAGACCGATTTTATAAAGATGAGTTAGACCCATTACTCATATTTCTAACAATAATACAAACCAATTAGATTAGAGATCTTTAACATTATCATATCTCATTTTTTTTTTAATTTATCCTTTAATTTTCTTAATTAGAAGTTTATTTATATACCAAAAACAAAATATATAGTTCTCACTTCCTTAGGCTTGTAGATCGTATCATGCATATGCATGAAAAGTGTGTATAGGCACTATTGTTATTAGTGTCATTCCACTGAAGCTATTCTATTCTATCTCTCTCATTAATGTCCATAGGGTGCATGATTGATTTGGTTATATAGGAACTCTAACTGCGTGACATATACAATGCTAATCCACTAAAAAAAACAACATTAAAGAATGCGTTAGAATCTGATTCAGTTTTAATTAAAACCAGCCATTTCACAGGCAAAATGTGTGTCAACTGCATGCATGCATGCAAACCTTCATATTAAATATTAATTGGAAATTAATGCCAAATATGTAATTGTACAATAAGAATAATAAAACCAAGTGTATATAGTACTAGTTATTAAATTAGAAAATTAAACATATCATAGATTAAAGCTAATGTGGAATATATTTTATGCGTCATCAATTTAAGACCGAATTGTCACTAATAAACCACTTGTCATGAGACACAAATAGCATAGGATATGATTATTTATATTTAAACCGTATCAAATATGCTGATACCCATTCATCATGCAAAATTAGACAAACATTTCATAGACAAGTTATAGAAACCATAAAAATAAATAGACCAAAGATTCCTTGAACAGTATCTTCACATCACTTCTTCCCCTTGTTCAATTGTTCTTGATTCTGATTTTTGAGAATATTTAATGCAGCCAAGGGAATCTATTTATAAGAGACTTTGTATAAAGTTAAAGGTGAGTTCCTAAGTGGTTTGAAGCATGTGGATTGGAATAAATTTGGCATGAGGACTGATACCGAATCAATTGCTCCCTTAGATGGACTTAATATTACCACCTGGAAAATTCTCCAAATCATGATATATATGACAAACTTATCATTACATTTTACAGCTAAAAGAATTGATTTTCTTACATTTGGTTGCATTAAAAAATTGGAAAAATAAACTTGGATCCAATTCTTGTATAACTATATAACTAAGTTTTCAAATTGCAAGATACATAACATGTGATTATTTTTTTTAAGAATTAATTCTATCAGCAATAGGCTATTAACTGGTATGAGAAAGAATATATGCACACGTTATCTCTTAATTTGAGAATTTGATCAATGATAATAACATGTAAAAACTATTGTTTTGAATTTTGTCATTAACAAAAACTTTAGTGAGTTTGGCAATTGGCAAATAGCTATAGTAATCCAAGTATATGTTTTCCCTGGCAAATGAGAACCTAGTTAAATATATATATATATATATATATATATAAACTTAGATTGCAACATGTAGTTAATCTGCAGTAGCTAATCAGTCATTTCATTTATATATATTTTATTTTATTTTATATTAATTATTTGATTATCTGCAGTTGCTTATTAAATATTTTTCTATATATATAATGGTATATATTTTTACATATAATTTAATATTAATTTTCATCTTAATATATATATATATATATATATATATAAATAAATAAATAAAAGATGGTTGAAATAACATAGTTGCATGTTACATCATCCTTAGGTAATAATAAAAAAGAAAAGCACACACACACACATATATATATATATATATATATATATATATATATATATATATATATATATATATATATATATATATATGCATTATCGTGAAAACAACGCAAACTTTGTTATTGCTTTCACTGTATATAGAACAACTACAAAAGTTTTACATAAAAGAGAGAGAAATAGAAGAAAAAATATAAAGAAGTGTGGAATATATGAATAATCTGACAAAAAGAATCGGATAGATCGAAAAAATGAGTATGTAAAAATTATTAAGTTGTTTTTTTCTTTGTTTAGATGTCAATTTATATTCACAAATAATAATTTTGTTGACAAACATGGAAAACTTTAAAGCATGGCCATTGATTGATTTGAGAATAAGGAACGAATCGATAATGAAAATATATTTGTGGGATATGCATATCAATTTTGTCAGTGTAAAAATATCAAATATTTTTGTGATAAAATTAAGATTTACATAGTTAGCAGCAATAATATTACAGTTTTGATGGCTATCACAATCGAACGAAAATAAGACTTTCTTGTAAATTTTTTATTTATTTTGTTTCTTTATTTATTATATAAAAGTTTTAATATTCTTAAATGTCAAAGATAATATATTTTTATTAATAAACAATTAATTTATATGAAAACGATAAAGCACAGTCTATTCAAGGACGAAAAATTACTTAACTTAAATCTAAATGTTATATAATTATTCCATCATAACTCATTATATATAAAATAAGTATATTTATTTTATAATAAATTTATATAAATTATATAAAAATTAATTTATTTATAATTAAATAATTATATAAAACTGTTTTATAATATTTTAATTAAACATTTACTTGGTTTGACCAAGAAAAAAAAACAATCTTACGATCTTAATATTTAAGAAACTATTTGATATAATTTTTCAAAGTTTATGCTTATTTTTATTTATAATTTTCAAGTATTGGGCACGACCATTTTAATTAAACTATTGAGTGCTGTGCATATTTAGTTGAAAGGTGGATGTTGGGTCTGTAAAATTTGCATAAATTTAACTTTTTGAATGGATATTTATCATTTATCTATCAGTAAATGTTTGTCAGAAAATTTATGTTTAAAAATTTCGTGGAATTTTTTTAATATTTAATATATGTGGATAAATATCATGTTTTTTTTATGGAGTCTATATAACTTTATATAAAAATCATGGGAAATTATCAATAGAGGGCTTTTCATAATTTTTTCTAAGATGCATATGACATCACTATTCTCTTGGAAAAAGGGTGGAGCACAAGTTTCTTCACAAATCTATGCAATTAACTTTCTTCCTTTTGCTTTTCTTTGCTATTTCCATATATAGTTACATGCCCTTTAATAAAGTTGTGTGCATTTCTGTAAATTTTGTGAATCTTTAATTTGGTTTAGATTATTTAATAATTTGGTTCATATTTCTTTAATTTTGCAATAAAACCTAGCTTCCTTAATCTTCGTGTTCAAAATTTCTATGATCTTTATACTCTAATAACTAATCAATCTTGGGATAATATTTTTTTTTTGTATATTTAATGAAAACTTGATGTATGAATGTACCCTGAAATTCTGAACCTAGCTAGTATTCTCTAAATCAAGAATAGTCATTGAATGATATTGCAATCTCTCTAGGATTATTGTTCATGTTTATCGCATATTTCAAGTGGTGTTGCAATTATTTAGGAAATCAAATTGAACTATTCAATTCAGAATTCATCCATGGCAATAACCAAACCTATTCTAAATGTTTCAATTAATCAATTGCATTAAATCATTTTTAGTGCTTTATATTTTCTTGAATTTTGAAAATTTCCAAAAAATAAATTCCCATTCTCTTGCTTTTAATTATTATTTTTCAACAAATCTAATCCATATCCCTTTCTATGGTTCTTATTAGCTATTAGCCGTTGTCTTTGTAAATGGTTAATTAACCTTAAGTTCATCCCTGAAAATAGCATGTGATTTTACCATTTTTTTTAAAAGCAATTTATAAATAAAAGTTAGGACAAACACTTTAGCCCTTTACAGTAGAAATCCTTAGAAAAAGTTACTTATTTTTAAAGATTAACATAATAAAAAAATTACTTTTGAAAAGTCAATGTCTATGATTTATATACTTGTTAAATTTATCCGAAATGCTTTAATTTGTTAGGTCGGTAACTGAATTTATCCTTGAATAGGAATTTAGTCAGATTTAAAATTCTTTAACCCCATATTTTTATCTTAACTATTGGGAAAATCCAAAATGAAAAATAATCAAGTAAAAAAAATTAACAAAAAAATCTACGTTGCTTTGGATATAGATGTGAAACAAGAAAGTAGAAATTTGTATTAATATTTAACAAACAAATTGTAATAATCATTCTTGCTAAAACAATCCTAAACACAAAAGCATCCAACACTTGCCATTTATTTTCAGTTTTCTATAATTATATTTTTATTGATTTTATTTCACAGTCAATTTAAATATGCAGTCAACCAGTCAACTCACTTACAAAACATAAATATATATTTTTTATTATTTTTTTTTTTTTTTACACATTTTATAATTAATTATCTGATTATCAGCATATTACAGTTATTTACTATTTTTTTTATTATTCATAATATAATGAAAAGAATTTTAAAGATTGAAATTTGTACGTAAAAAACAAGTTGCATGCAGCCCCCAAATGTGACATGGGGACATACATATTCCTCATTGTACTTACATTTCCTTTTTTAAAACATTTTTTACAGATGTTATATTAACATAGATAGGATGATATATAGAACCAACTTTTTAATTAGTGCAGTAAGAACTTTTAAATGAGAACTGCAACACACACATATGGAATCAACTACAATAGACTAGTGGTCAATCTTATTATAAGCAAATAAATAGAGATGAACAAAAATGAAATCATCCATTCATTAAGATGGTTATTGATTGTGATTTGGTTGATCAAAAACATGATGGTGTTGGTTGAAATGCAAAGTGAGAAATGACCACGGAATGTTATTCCTCACAGGGAAAAGAAAAAAGTGAGAAAGAAAAAAGAAAAAAAAAAAAAGAAAGAAGAAGAAGAAGAAAGTTTCAAAGATTCTTTGCAATTGGAACATGAGAATCTTAACTCAAACTAATGCCCATAAATCATATTCTCAAGCAAAGAATTTGGTCGGAAAGCCACCAAAAATGGATTCTCATTCCCCACCTACATATCTTTTTAGTTAATCTAATAAGATGCCTTTCAATTTCATCACAAATATTTTTATTATCATCTTCTTAATGGCATAGCTATCATTTTCATGGAATTGCTATGTTTAGTTTTTGTTTATGTTTTAATGAGATAGAGCCTCCCTTCAACTTTTCTCCTATCATTCTTTCTCAAAGTACATGGTTGACATTAGCACTTGATTCATATTTCAATGGTGTTTAGTTGTCCCTTCATTTGGATAACTCCTTTATCTTTTGCATTTTATAATATTCCACACTATTTTTTCCCTCCAAGGAAGTAATTTATATCCTTAAACATAAAACGGGTAAAATTGTCATGAAATATAATTATTGTAATTTTTATCTCAAATTTAATTATTTATTCTTATTTTAATTCTTCAATTTGATCTCTAATTCTGATTTTTTCTTCTGAATTACAAATTAAAATAATAATAAATTATTTAATTGGAGAATTAAAATGATAGAAGATATTTTTAAAAAATTAAAATAATAAATATATTGTTTTTTTTAATGACTATTTTATTATTTTTATTTTTGAAAACTAATCACTCAACCTACACACTTTTTATATTCACTGCTTCATGAATATTTATATTGATATTTTTTTTATTAGAAAAAAATTATGCTAAAAATATTCAATTTCAATACTTAACTTTTTTTTTATTAATAGTTGACATTTTTTTTCATAGTGATGATCGGTCTTATATAAGTAATTTTTTGATCAATTTAAATAATATGATTCCATTTTTTTTTTATCTGAATTTGCTATTATTTGATCATATTAGTTTGTATAACCTATATATGTTGGATTTATTGGATAATTAATTTATGAAATAATTGTTTAAAATGTGCAGATATATGTTCCCGTTGAAAAATTATAATTCCGAATTGGATAGAAAAAAAGTGAGTTATATAAAAGGAGTAAAGTTGTCCAACAAAGTAAAAGGTGGTTAAGAAAAGGAATTTTTTTTATTAGTAACTATAAATCAATAAGAATAAGTATGAGTTGGACTAGTCAGATTTCAAAAATATAAAAATATAAATCAATTCATTAATTAATATGAGTTCTTCAATTTTTTTTTCCAACTCAAATTCAACCAACTTATTTATATTCTTATGGTATTATGCTATCTATAAATAATTATAGAATCTGTAAATGAAATAATAAAAATAAAAACATAAAAAATTAAGGAAACAAATAGAGGTCATAATAAAATGAAAAAAAATGTATATATATTTTTTTAAAAAATATTACTATTATGTATATTAATTAATCTTTGTTTTATATATATATATATATATATTATTTTTATTTTATGAGACTAATTTTTTTTTATTAATTTCATGTTTATTTTATTTTATTTTTAAATATGATTATAATTGAGGAGTAATTATTTTTCATTCTATTATATCATATTTATTAATGTAATATTTCCTGTGTATATATAATTATTGAAAACATTTAGAAGAATATTAAAGTATATAAAAGTATGACTTATTACTTTTAATAACATTTTATTAAATGTTGTATCAAAATCATGTAGCAAAGTGTTATTAATAATATTTTTTATAATAAATACTATTAAAATTAATCTATAATAGTATCTTTTAAGTGTTATTAGTAAATAAGTGTTATTAAATATCCACAATCTAGTAGTGTTTGACAGGTAAATAAAATAAAATGGAAGATATATTTCTTTTTTAAGGGTAGATTAGGGGAATTTTTAGGTTGAGAATTAAGAAGAAAATTTCTTAAAATAATGATATTCGTTTAAGAAGATATTATTTCGATGATATTTTTCATAATCATATGAGATCAAATTTACATCAATTACACGTCATGCTCTTTTTAAAATACACCATAAAGAAAGTAGAACTGACACATTAATTTGTTTTTTTCTAATGTGTAAAAATTGTCATTTTTTTATTAAAAAAAGGGAATGAAATGGTGCTGCCCATGCTTTAATTACTTTGAATAATATGCATCTAGTGGCTTGAGAAAGTTCTATACCAATGAATTGCTAAGGATGTTATTGACTCTTCTTTGGTTGAATAATTGCTACTATTTACTTTATAAAAAGTATCTTCAAATGGTCAAATGTTATTCAAGTTGTTTCCTATGTATAAGGTTAAAGATAATACTACCATTATTTCATTTTTTAACTTTTTAGTTTCTCAGATTATGTTACATCCTATTCTTTTTATACCTTATCTACGAATAAAATTACTTTTGGCATATATCTAAATACATATATTATGTGTTATGAAATAAACAAAATTATTATATAAATAAAATATATGATTGAATGAATAGAAAACTAGGTTATAAATACATCTTAATTAAATTCTTAAATAAAATTAATTTATATTATTTACATAAGTAAGAAAAACAAAATTTATAATTGTTAACATGCAATTCAATTTAAACTTCCCTTGATAAAAATTTAATGAATAAATCATCTATTTATTCTTTGAATTATTTTTTACATTTAAATAAATCTTTAAAATAATATATATATAAATAATTCCATAAGTGTTAGAATTTTAAAATATTAATTTCTTAATTAATAAATTGATAAATATTAGTAATTTAAAAACTTTTTTTATAATCATATAATTTTATTATTTTTAAGACTATTAAAAAGATAAACATCAATACATAATTCATGCAAATTTAATTAAGAAAAAAAAAACATACATGCACTTATTTTGAATATAAAGCACAACCAAAGGCAAATGATAAGGAATTAAGGATTATGAAAATTGAAATCTAAATAAGTTTTGGATAATCCTAATCCTAATTTAGTTTAATTTAGTAAACTATAAACAATGATTAGCTAAACCGAATCCAATTTGAGATAACTATTTTGTATCAAAAAACCAAAACCGAACCATTGAGGTGGCAGAGCAGAGAAACATGGCTGCCACAAACCTCAGTGACGGTTCCACTAAAAACATTCGATGCCCTCACTGCGCAGGACCCCTTTCAAAAGACATGGTTTTTTCCAATTTCTAACATCAACAATGTCCAAAAATTTAATTTTTATTTAATTTTTGTGGTGTTAGATTCTTACTATTTTTTTTTTCATCTAATTTTGCGCAGGAAACTAGTAATTGGACTGTTCCCCCCCTTGTGAGGGACAGTTTTTCTATGGTCAGTTCTTCACACCCCACTTCGTTTTTATTCTCAAAATTCAATTTTTTTTGCGCATTTTTATATTTATTGTTGTGTTTTTGGACCTAATCTTGTGATGGGCAATGCATTTGTTTGATTTTTTTTTTTATAGGGTTTATGAGGTCTTAATGTTAGTCTGGGGATTTTAATTTTATGCAGATTGGTTCTGCCATTGGTGGCACTACAAGTGCATTTTATGGATTCAACCATGGTAATGCATTGTTTTTTTTTTTTTTCCTTCAAATTTTGTTTATGCATTTATATTATGATACACTGCATTCAAATTTAGTTGGGGTTCTAGTGTATTTAGTAATAAGGTGAACGAGACTGTGTAAGATTTATGATTCGTTAATCGTAATTGCAGAGATAGTTCATGTTCCAAATTGAAAGAATGAAGTTTAAATGTTTGATATTAATAATCAAGACTATTATTCAAAGGTTTTTATTTATTTTTATCCATTTGTAATACAGTTATGCCTACTGTTCGGAGATATGTAAAAGGACCTATGTGGTTACATTTCCTCATTGGTGTAAGTTTCTTGTGCCACTTGAATCACTTTTTTTATAATTCATTTTGTTAGCTTCTGCGGTTCTTCTGCTTGATTATGGATCTGTTTAGGTAAACTTTCTCATAAAGACTTTAAGAGAAGAAAATAAGAAGGAAAAAAATAGGTTCTGCATGATTAATTTGTAAAAGTTCTCTCATCTTCTAGAGAAGCTAAACAAGAAAGCTTCTAATATTGTTTACTTTCGATGTATTGCTCATTTTTAATTTTCCTCATGTTTATCGGTTTTTGGAGGATGTATATTCGACTAGTTTTAATTGTTACATTAAGAGTTCTATACAGCTTGTGGTATTCTGCTGTAACATTTAACTATTTGTGATCTAGGAAATTTACTTGTTTAAATAAAATCTCATGGATATAATTTTTTACTAGGAGTCTGAACTTCTTTCTTGTTTTCCTCCAAATAAATGGAAAAATATGATGCAATCTTTTTTGCTGACAAATTAAGTGTAAATCTTTGAGTGTGCGAAGGAAACCATTCATCACCGAATAATTCTTATCAGGTAGTGAAGGGGGCACTATGGTCATTTCTATTATGTCAAGAGAACTGCCCCCACGACCTAGGTACCTTTGCTTCTTCCATTTATGTATGAAGTCAGTTAGCTTCTTTAACCCATGAACTGAAGTAACCTGACTTATATCTCATTCTATAATCTGTTAAGAGAATCATGATGCTACAATAGAACTTTACATGCGTCATCATGACTAAACATCAAAAGTAGATACTTTGATTTCCACTTGGCAAAAGCAGACATATCTTTCTTTTTTGTTGAGTAAATTACACTTAGATGCCCTATGTTTTTTCAAGATTGCACTCAGTACCCGTGTTAAGGAGGGTCAGTGTAATGCATAAAGGGGTTCAAACAATTAAAGGGTTTTGTATAGGGATAAAAGAAGCAGGTGGTATGTGTGAAATCTAGCAAAAACACAAGGGGAGTCAATGTAATTTACTCCTTTTGTTTTTTATAGACTGTGGCATGGGTTTGGCATTTGTTACATTCCTGAAGCAGTTTTCTATCATCTGCATTTATCACTAGCTTTGAAATTTTTTTCCTTGAGGAAATTCGAATCACATTTTATAAAACACTAAAGATGCTGTCTCCACCATTTTCAACTACCATATTTGCTTCCTCTTGAATCAGTCTTTTTTTAACACATAAATCTATGGTTGACCTCCTGGTGAAATATTCATGCTTTACCACAACCTGTGAAATTTTGAATTAGGGCCATCTCTAAATTTATCCTTCTGCTCTACTCATCACTTGGTTTATTGTGGAATATGTACTTGAAGTTCCAGTCTTTGTATATTTTTACTGTATAGTTTGGACTATCGCGTCTCTTCTATACTTTTTTCCCCAAAATTTGTTATGACCTTGTTCATGTTGGTTTATATCAGACATACTATTCATATTGAAGTATCTGAAATTGAATTCATGGGTATTCAAGTATTATAGAACTCTCTCATAATATGCCAGCAGAAACACTCCTAGTGCAAAACTTTGTGCCTTCTTATTTAAGTGAAAACTTGTTAGTTGTTAACATCATACTGACTGAAATTGCTTTCTGATTTCAGACACCACCTGTAATAGTATTCTCTTCATTCTTTGCAGGACTGGCAGGTGAATTTCTGATTGTTTTATTTCTTATTTTGCTTGGCTTATGTACTACTACAAGTATAAAATTGTATATGGTCTTTAGTTTAAGCTTGAGCTATGCATAACTGTTTAACCTGGTACAGCAATAAGTTCCACAAACACATGCAGTACTGAATTTTTCTAATTTCTGGTGTTCACAAAAATGTATTAGAGTTTAATTGTTATGTATAGCGTAGAACTTTTTACGCAGACATCCAATTGGAATTCAAGATTAGTATGATTTTTAAGATATTTATGTGAAAGTCAACTAACATATAGTACATGGTGAATTATGATTGAATGATTTGAGTAAAACTCTTATACATTGTCAGTAGAAAAATATTTGGTAGACAACTGCAATACGCAGACAACTAGTTATAAAATGTGAAGAAAAAGAAATACATACATGTAAATGTATATGTTCTATAAGTGAGTTAGCTGGTTGGCTGCAAAATAAAGTTGTCAGTGCATATCAGTTAAATCCAATGTATTATGTTCAAATGTTAAAATTTTCACGGTCAAGTAGTGTACTTATCTTCATGATGTTTTCATTGTCGCTCTAATGGTTTTATCCTTGTGATGTATATTTACTGTGTTACTTAGCTGATAATGATAACAATGTCATTGTAATAACTACAGGAGGGGCTGTTCCTGCTCTTGCACAACTTGCTTCATCATCTTACAACGCAGCACTATCATCTCCTCCTTCAGAGGATGATAAGATTTAGAAGTCAAGAACTTCCTCCTCTCATTAAAATTCACACACATACATAATATAATGTTTTTGTTTCACTAAATCATGCATTAATACTACATACGTAGTTGTATCAAAAGAAAATATTACATATGTGGTGAGAGTTTTGATTTTCTCATGTAAATGATGCTCTTATGCTTTAGTGATCCACTGTAAATTTAGCTTTGGGGAGATACATCAACCATTATTGTATCGTTTAGTTCATAATGCTTTGTTTCGCTAATCAATGGGATTATTAATGTTTGACAAATTTTATTTTCCCTCTATGAATACTACACATTAAAAATATGTTTGTATAAAAAATTACATTAAAAATATGTTTTTATCAATTAAAACATAAATTGATTGATTTAATTTCAATTAAATTTTCGGTACTTTTACTGGTTATCAAATCAATCTGTAGAATTTTACTTTATTCTTGTTTTAATGTGATGCTAATTTAATATTTCATAAATATTGGGGGGGGGGGGGGTGTAGAATTATGTTTCTGTATAGTGATTATGGTAATTATTCTTTTTTCCAATTTGCATTGATATTTAAAGAGCAAATCAACAATTTAGAAATCAATCTTCCCCATTACTGTTAAATGCGTAGCTAAAATTAATTGACACATCTTAATTGTGTCTTTTGGTTGAAAATCAATTTTAACCAACTTTAAAATAAACAGATAGTTGTCTTTTCTTTTTCTTTTTTTCTTTTTTTTTACAGAAAGAGAATCATATCATTAATAATCAAAGATTTAATACAAAGTGGAATATACAATCAGATACCTAGTGTATATTTGGATTGTGGATAGAAATGTTATTCCACATTCTAATATAAATCCAATAAATAAAAATAAAATGAAGTTAAAAATAAGGGTTCTAATCCGTTGACAAAAGTATTTTTGTCCCAGATGTGTTTTTGAAACAGTAACCCAAATAAGCATTTAATCCTTCTTAGAAATTCATTCCATTCATCTCTTTTCCTCAAGTTAAAATGTGCCGCCAGGAAGCTCCTTTCAAAATGTGCAGTCATGGGGTGTTAATCAACAAGGGTATCCCTTACATCAAACCTTACATTATAACCAATATTGGTTTTTGCCTCCGTGATGTGTCTCACTCTCTTTTAACATCATGGTATATAAAGCGAACAAATAGCAATGAAACTCTGAAACTAATGGTAGCAAATATTAAGAAGAAAGCATAGCATAGGCATGCATTATAGCCAATGAAGAAAGATAGCTGCAAGAATCCACTCATGTTTGATCTCTCATAGAAGTAGATACAAGATCCAAACATGAAAAAGGCTGTTGAGCCACCAGATAGCACCGATCTGCACCCACCAAAAATGAAACATTAGTGATAGCCTCCCAAATTTCTTATGATAACATCATCCCAAACCAACATTATTATTTTTACCCTGTAGTGTTAACACGATTATAATATGAATCAAAACAATTTTTTTTCAATGAAAGAAAACAAGTGTTATTGAAAATAGAGAAGAAAGTAAAATAGGGGACAGAGGTGAGTAACGATAAGGTACTCTTAAGTCTTAACACTAGAAAGGAAGAAAAGAACTACATCAAAACAGCAGTAAATAAGAAAACCATGAATGCAACATGGCAGCCAGCATTATTCCTATTTCCTTTTGTTTTAGAGCCTTTGAAACAATGAAATATATTTGAATTGATCCTAACATAAACATTTCATCTAATCCCTCATGGCTGCCTAATACGACCATTTCATCTAGTCCCCTCATCTCCTATGCACAAGCTTTGATATTAACAAAATTACTATATATCTATCATTCATTTCGGAAGATGGATAATAGTTGTGATATCAGAGAGAATCTTAAACAATGAGGATCAATTATAGATTTCACTTTTCAGTTAGAATATCATGGTTATAACTTATAAATGATGAACTAAAAGAGGGGGAAGGGCATGGGAGAAGAAAAAACATTAAATGGAAGCAAGCTGCACGCATTGAAGTCAACAACACAACATACCTCCACCACCATTCATGGTCTTCAGCAGATAGTTGAATGTATGTCAAGCCAATACTGACAAGTGCAATGATCACAGTGACAGGGATGAATGTGGCAAGCAAAATGCTAGGAAGAGTGTATATTTTGTATCCCCACATACTAGCATACACCTGATGAAGTTGAAGGACAATTGCACTAAAAGGCACAAGACCCCCAATAAACGTTAGAAACGGTGTCCTTCTGTACCAGACAAGCTGTTGAATTTCTCTCGGATGTCTCATTGTTGTAGCAGAGGGGCTTTGAAATTTAGATCTCAAGCGGTATCCAATCACTCCACCAAATGCAAGCAATGGGATGGCGAGAAATATGATTAAAACAAGAATCACAATAATGGAACCCAATGGGAGTCCAATTGTAGCTCTGTAAGATATTGCCACAATATTGAGGATAGAGGCTGCAACAAACACCGGTCCAGTGAATAGAATCCCCGCTAGACTAACACTCCTTTCCTGGAATTATAGCCAAGTCACATAATTGTTATAGGTAGTAAAAATTGATATCAAAAGTGAAACATTTTCTTTCATGCTTGTGAAACTACAGAAAGAAATTACCCATCCATTCTCAGCAAACTGGCCATGGAAGGATGCTGTGGTGTATCCAGAAAAAACAGATGTAAGAGCATATAGCAAGACAAGCCAATTTAACAGTCCTCCACGGTTGTAGGGATAGAGGGTTCCAATAAGTGCAAGAAACAGCAAGACACAAAGCCTGAAAGGAAAGGGCACATTATTTTATATCAAAAGAGGAACAAAGTTTCAATTTTTTAAAGGAAACAGGAACAAAATTAAAAGGTCAACTAGATGTCATTGTTTTTTCCTAGCATTACACACATGAAGAGTGATGATGATTAATGACTTGGCTGTCTGATAAGCTAGATATCTAAACCATACTGATTGCTATTTCAGGAAGTCAGGAACTAATTTTGACATATTCTATGTGCTTAACCAGAGGAGAGATCTAGAGTGAGAATAGAAAAGATATAGCCTTTCACAAGACAAATTCAAACTCATGAAATAAAAATGATTTTGAATTTTGATTGAGTCATGATTCACAATTATTAAAAAGAAACAATGTCCTTTCCTAATATGCATTTAGTTGGAACATAGGTTGCAAGAACAAAGATAGAAAACTATCTATGAAAGGTTGCATAACTAAAGCACCCAGATAATCTCCACAGCCTCAGCTTAGTTTAAAGACTTCTGTACAAAGAATCATAAGGAAGTGAGATCCACACCATCCATGTAAGCATAAATGAGATCAAACCAGGATAAGTAGAAACCAAGTGGAAAGAGAATGCAATTGATCTTCTCTATCACTTGATAATCTCAGTTCAGATTGCTATAGGATAAGATTAAAAACCTAGGTTGGCTGATGCATAGATGAGGCTAAACATATCACACCTCATATGTTATAGTCATGACATTGCCATGTAAAGACTAGAGACTGAATACATTGCTTTTGGGGTGAGGATCAGGGAATATGCATTTTGGCCACACAAAAAGTAGCTTACAAGATTAGCAATTGGGTACCAGTTCCCACAACAGCAAAAAGTAAGGATGAGTTCGGAGGAGGTCTGAATACATCGCCGTGGAGGAACTTCCAACCAACTTCCTTATCTTCTTCATTTCCATTAGAATACCTAAATTGTAAATAAAAAACCATCAGGCTCACAAATAAAGAAATCCTAAACATATTCTTCTCTTATACAATCATGAATAAAGAAGAAAGTTACTTTTTCAAATCACTCCTCAAATGCCGCATATAAAGCAATGCAAGCAGACCAATCAAAAGTAAAATGATGGCAATTGAGTTAACAAATGAGAACCAATGAACTTTCCGATGAACAGGCATCAACGAAGCTCTTGAGTATCTGTCCATCCTGTTCTCAAAACGAACTTTAGTGGCATTCCAGATAACAGAATAAGTGAACTTGACATCAAGACTAACATCTTTAGTGATATCCACAGCACGATTTGGATCACCAATTGCATTTACTTGTATGATTTGGTTCCCATTGTAAAGAACATCAAACTGAACATGAGTAAAAAGGTAATAGTTTGGTCCATTCTCTTCAAGTTTCCCAATGAACCCCCAGAATGGAAGATCATCCAGGTAAAACTGAAAATAAAAATCACGGTCTATAGCTCGCTTAAAAACCGCAACTTGATCAATTGTAATCTTCTTTTGGCACAAAATCTCATCAATCTTGTTCTTCATGAATTTGAACTGATACAAACCATTGCTTAAACGGTCACCATTGAGAACTTCCCCAAGGGACTCTTTCTTTTTGACAATTGGGTCTGTGAAAAACACAATCTTTTTACAACCCAATGATCATTTGATCTCAATTTTCAACATCAAGAGATTAATTAAACCTTAAACCTAAAACCAAGAAAAGAGTGACTAACCTGGGGTGCAGAATGGCAAATCATAGTATTCATAAGTCTCACTGCCACAATAAAATTGTGTAAACAGAAATTGAATGAAGATGAAGATGAGAAAAAGCAATGAGAAAAGAGATGGAACCTGGGGTTGTTGAAGGGTCCTACTTTGTTGACAAAGAATGAGACATCATCTCCGACATCGTAGAAACGATCCAAGGATGAAACTGAAGAAAATTGTAGAATGGCACAGAGAAGAAGAAGAAGGAGAATGAAGTAATGGGGTTTAGCCATAGATGCAGCTGGTGAAGACTGATGAAGAAGAAGAAGATGAAGAAGAAAGTGAAGCCAGATGCGGTTAGTCAAATGTCTTACAAATGACACACAAATTGTTAACATACTAAGAATTAAGATCAAACAAAATTAATAAAAAAATTTCTAATTAACTTTGCAAGAATCAATATCATATAAGTAATAAAAAAAAGAAAATCATAAATAGAATAATAGTAACAAATATTTTTTTTAAAAAAAAATTATATGAAAATTTTTCCTTTTATAAAATAACAAAAAAATATTTTGTAATTCATCAACGTCAAACTTAAGCTGAAAAGTTATACCTATAAATTATAATTCATAAAAATTCATAATTCATACCTATGACAATTTTTTAAGTGGTATAGTGGCAGACATCTTAGTTTGAATATGTCTGCATTTTCTTGAGATTAATAATCACCGTGAATATAATCAAATAATAATTAAAATTATCACCCTTTAATGATTGAGTTATTTTATGTATTGAAAAAATTGTCACCTTTTAATCATTGTATTGTTTTACATATTCAAGATACATCATTATATATGATTGATTATGAACAACGAAAATTAACAATTTTAAGATAAATGATGGAAGTTCATGGTTTACCTCTTAATATACAAGAGTTTTTGAATGTTTTGATTTTTGTTTTTGATATGGGATATTTTTTCAATAAATTGTTAGATTTTAAAATGTTTGAAAATAGATAGTTGAAATGTGAATTTTTATAATTTTTCTTTTATCATCATGTAAATTAAAGATATTTTTATTGTTTTTGAGATCATAAATTATGAGATGTTTTATGAGAATTCTCTTTTCTTTATTTTTTTAAAAATATTCTTCATGGAAATGTGTGAATTCTATATGTTGTGATTACCAAAATGTTGATAACAAGAATACATCTTCTGTAACTATTTGAAACTAGTAAGATTACTTGAAGATCAACAAATTAGATTATTATTATTAAGTAAACTATATGTAATTTATTCAACAATAAAAATGTCAGTACCAAAGAAAATATAAAAAAGACTCAAATATCTTTCTGATTTATTAAATTTAGGTTAAATATAATTTCATTCTTTCAAACTAAAAATTATTTGTTTATTTAAATTAATAAAAAATATACAATTGAAATTTATTTTTCAACTTTATAATTACTACTACTACATGTACATTAGTAATCAATAATTATAATTATAACTAAATTAATATTTTCATCCATCCATTTAATGAGAAGGATACAATTACACTCTATAACTGGAACACACCTGGACCAAATAAATATTAAATACATATATTAGTAGCATTTACTTTTTTTGAGTAGCATTTATTTTTTTTGAGTAGCATTTATTTTTTAAAATTCATAATTAATAGTATAATAACTTAATATTGTATATATCCATTGAATCACAGGGATACAATTGCCAGAACTCTACACTCTGACTCAAACTCTCATGAATCAAATAAATATACTTTCACTTTAAATGTTATTCGCTGTAAATATTTACACAGTTAGGATATATACTTGAAAAATTACCTAAATTTACCTAAAATTTTTAAACTTTGGAATAAGAAAAAAATTGTATCTTTAAACTAAGGTTAACCAGTATCTTTAGATATTAATTAAAAAATTAAAAGGAATTTTTTTAATTAAAATACTTAAAATTATATTACTTAATAATTTTTTCTTACACATTCATGTTGATCTTTTTAACTATACTAGTTTGCTAGATCTTTAAACTAATTCAACCATTTTTAATATATAGACACTTTCTTTGAGAAAAAGTTTGTACATAATATAAAATAAAAACTATTTGTGTGTGTGTATACATGATTGATTTGTTAAATTTAATAATAAATTATTTATCTATCATATAAAAATTGATTTATGATGAGATGATATTGTAAATAGTTTATTAGTACAAAAATATATTTAATAAATATAATTCAATTTTTATATAAAAGTAAGAAAATTAAATATTTTTACCTGCCATTTTATTAAATTATATATTGTGTAACAAGAAAATAAAAACATTTAACCAAGAGTGAATTATATTTTGTAATGTTAGTGTATAGTAATTAAATTAGGTTTTAGATTATTTTAATTGAGTAGCGTTGAAAATTGTTTATGAATAGCATTTAATATTTCAACTATATAATTAGTATTTGATGAATTGATTGGATTAGGATGTAATTGGGAGAAGAGAAGTGTAGTAACTGAAACACGCTGTAATGAAATGAGATGGCAAATCTTACATCAAACTCAAACCAACGATTTTTGGTTTCGTTTTGCTTTCGATTTTGAGATTTCTTATTCACATAGTTCTTTCTCTTCTCCGAATAAATTTGGTACCTGATCTCTTCTCTTTTCTCTGTTTTAATAAATTGTTATTATTATTTTATTATTGTTGTTGTTGTTATTGTTGTTAATTTGGATTTTGATCCTAAATTGTAATTACCCGATTCCCAATTTTACATTTTTCATTAACTGGTAATTGATTTCTTTATTTTTCGTGTGGTTTATGTTGCAAATTGATCCAGTGAGAAGAGAAATTGATGAGAGATGATGATGTTGGGCATTTGCATCTGGTGAAATTCATTCAAGATTCTGGTGTTGATTTTTTAGGGTAGTATTGAAATTGCTCTTGAATTGAATTGAGGGATTTTAAAAAAAAAAAGTGTTTTGTTGTTGTTGTTGTTGGTGTTGTTGTGGGTGTTGTTGTTATGTGTTTTTGTTTTTGTTTTTGTTTTGTTGTTTTTTGTTGTCAACACAACACACAAAACAAAGGTTGTTGATACTTGATTGATATAGCGTTGTGAGGGGTTTGGAAGTTGCGAATTGGGGACATCATGGACCAGCTTCCTGTTGAAGTGGTTGTGAACATTTTGTCACATTTGAGGGCTGCACGAGATGTGGTGCTAGCCTCAGCAACATGCAAGAAATGGAGACAATTGTGCCGCAAGCACCATCATACTATCTCCTTCAGCTCCAAGGATTGGCCTATTTATCGAGATTTGACTCCAACTCGCATTGAGATTTTGATCACTCAAACCATTTTTCAGACCTCAGGGTTGCAGGGTCTCTCCATTTTGATGGAAGATGTGGATGAGTTCTCAGCTTCTACCGTTACCGCTTGGCTCTTGTACACCAGGGAAACTCTTAGACAACTACAGTATAATGTCAAGACTACACCGAATGTTAACATTCTAGAGATATGTGGCAGGCACAAGCTGGAAATATTAGATCTGGCTCATAACTCCATTGTGGGGGTTGAGCCTAATTTTCAGCGGTTCCCTTGTTTGAAATCTCTTTCGTTGAGTTATGTCAGTATATCCGCGTTGGATCTGAATCTTTTGGTGTCTGCGTGTCCAAAGATTGAAACTTTGAAACTTGTCAATCCTGAGATTGCAATGTCTGATGCACAGGTGACCGTTGAATTGAGTAGCACAACACTGAAGAGTGTTTATGTGGAAGCAATCAGTTTGGACAAGTTTATATTGGAGGCTGATGGGCTTGAGTGCTTGCACTTGAAGGATTGTGCACTTGAGTTTTTTGAACTCATTGGCAAGGGGACCTTGAAGAATTTTAAGATCGATGATGTTAGTGTGATACATCTTGATATTGGTGAGACTGTTGAGAATCTTGAGACTGTGGATATCAGCAACTTCACAATTATATGGCCAAAGTTTTACCAGATGATTTCAAGATCATCGAATTTAAAGAGGCTTCGGCTTTGGGATGTAATGTTTGACGATGAGGATGAGGTTGTGGATTTGGAAACAATTGCTACTTGCTTTCCCTACCTGAGCCATTTATCTCTGAGTTATGATGTGAGAGATGGCGTGCTTCACTACGGTTTACAAGGCTCTTCATACCTGGAGAATGTTGTTGTCTTAGAGCTTGGTTGGACTGTGATCAATGATCTTTTCTCTCACTGGGTTGAGGGGCTGCTTAAGCGATGCCCCAATCTCAAGAAGTTGATCATTCATGGGATTGTTTCTGAGGCCAAGTCTCATGAAGAATGCCAGATGCTAGCCAATTTCACCACATCCATGATTGATCTGATGAGGAGATACACACATGTAGAACCACATTTTAAGTATGAATAGGATTTTGTTAAATACCTTGTTATAGCCCATGCTTTCTTTTAAGTCCAATTGTGTAGTCACATTTGCATGCAACTTATTTGATTCAAGAGTTTATGCACAACTTTTAACTTTTTGTTTGGAATCTCCGTCCAGAATTTTTTGTGACTGGCCAACGATGATAACTCATAGAAGACATTGAGAACTTTGATGCCTTTTTAGCAATCTCGAAATTTTAGTGTCATATGTGTTCTGGGAATTTTAATCTTATAAATAAGCCATAGAAATTGCTTCAATTTTTTGGGAGGAGAGATGTTATGACGAGTGGCGACATTCCAGTGGCCTTCAAAGGTACACCATTACAAATATTTTGCTCAAGGGTTTCAGTTTTATTTGTTCTTTTATATTTAAATCTACTTTAAAACGTGAATCGATCAAACTATGCATATTTGGATAACCCATAATGGTACAAACTTACTTTTGGCTTCTCAAAATATAAAACGGCATGCTATTGAGAAGTATCCATTCATGTCCTTGACCAGTGTTTTGACGCTTAGTGACCTATTAATCTCACATGTTACTGTTTATTGTCTCTCTCTTTGGGTGGGGGAGGCAGTGGATTTAAGTTCTTGATTTGAGGAGTGCAAGTTTACCCTTTTATTTGCTGAACATGTTATGGTTATGATGTCTTTCCTTCTTTTGTGTGCCATTGCGCCTTGTGCTTTTTTCCATTCCTCATGGGAAAATATGTTCTTTCATTATTTCAGCTTCTAAGTTTGTGGGAAAGGCCAAAGCCCTTGAGATGATGATAAATTGTTGTGATGCAGCAGAACTTTAGGTGCAATCATTTGTTCAAAGAATAGACTAGTGATTCTGAAACTGATATTGTATCTGATTCTTCAGCAGTGTGATCTATGTTGCGAATGGAAAACAATTTTTGTTAGATATAGAAGCTGCGATAGGGAACATGTTTATTATCGTGATGTATTCTTAATGTCTATGCTCTCGATCTTCCATTTCTGTATCTGTTGGTTACTTGGTCTGTTTATGAATGCATGCACTTGTCTGCACTTCCTGAGACAGCAACATAATCATTCATACCTTGTAAAACTTGCTAGAGTCTTTGTTTGGCATGATTTACACTGAGTGGAGGGATGCATAACACTTTACTGAGATGAATATAGTCTTTGGCTAATGTAACTTCAAGATAATGAAGTGGTGATAACATGAAACTATAAAAAGCTTGTTTCAGAATGCTACTCTACTACTGTTACGTAGAGGAATGTAAAAACATGTTTTTATGTAGATTTTTCTGAGTAAGTAGCGTTACTCCTTTTCAAATACTCTCTGGGTTAAAATACCAGAAAGCTTACAGTTTAACAGAAGTATCAACTCAAATCTGAAGTTTATATAGCTTCAGAGCAATAGCATGTGGGACTTTTATGTTTTTTAACACAAAGGATGTTTTCAAATCAGATTTTTCATTAACTACTGATCCATCCTTCGCTGATCTCAGGGACACATTGATGTCAGCTTGGTGCAAGTACCAAGTTTGAACCTGAGTAACCAAGTCAAAACAGAAAGTAGCTCTTCAATTGAAGAATTACTCAATTACATAATATCAACATGAAGAATGGCATACCTTTTTGCACATTTTTTAAGACATTTTATCATGGAGTCAGAGAGCTAATGGATTGAGAATAATTGGTGGGTACTTTTGAAATATAAAATGTCAAAAGAAATGAACAAGTGTGGTGAAAAAAGGGTGTATGTAGTGAATTTGGGCAAGTAGTCTAGGGTGTTTAATAGTCCATATATTCGCCTAATTGCAATGCAAAATGAAATTCTGTGACAGATTCTGTAAATATTTGTTCTTGGAGTTTTCCTCTCGTCAATTAATGAATTATTAAAATATTGATAACCTAACTTACCTAAGAACCAAAATAATAATAGTAACAGCAACAGGGTCCCTCGTCTCTCTTATGTATAATTCCACTTATATGCTTTACTTCTTAAGTTCTTGTTATTATTATTGGATGGAAGTTATTAGGTTCATCTTCAATTTGATCTGGTCAAACTATTTGAGATGCCAACAAATCAAAACCAAAATAAAAAGAAATGATAGAATTTTATTTTTTTTAAGAAAAACTAACAAATTTATATATTAAAATAAATAAAAAATTGTAAATGATTTCATTAATAATGATTATTTTATCATATTAAATAAAAATAAATTAAAACAAATCATCTTTAATGATACATGGTATCCTAAAAATGTGGGTCAAGGTCTGACTCAACCTAATGAAACTTGTTTGTAAAGTGAGGGTTATTTCTGATTTATATATATTTAACAAGTTATATATATAAATTTGAGATATCCAGTTTGTAAAGTGAGAGTTATTTCTGATTTATATATATTTAATAAGTTGTATATAAAGACTAGACATATAAATAATGGATGATTCGATAATAACTTAATAATAGGTAACATAATAGATTTAAAAACAACGGCAAACAAAATTATGATAGATTTTAATATCAAAAGACCTATACTAACTTCATAAAATAAAGGTAAGAGATACCCTTATTTATATACACTTAACAAATTATATCTTCAGGCGATACGAATTTAACATAGTGTATTAATATTTAAAATTTAAGAGAAATAAAAAATATAAATAAAATATAAAATATAAAAAAAGTCTCTTAGTCATAAAAATGTTTATATTCAAGACCAAAGATATAACATATATTATATGTTAATACAAAAGGGAGACATTATTTTAAATTAAAACATGTCATAAACTTAATTATCTTAAACCATCTATAAATATACTTTGAATTTTTTTACTTAGAGGCATATGTAATGTGTTGGTGTGGGGGTCATTTTCCCACACGCGACATATCATATGGTCACACAAACTGCACAGTGTCAATATCAATGCAAATAATCTAGCAAAGGGATAAAAAGAAGAGAAAGTTATAAAGAAACAATGTTCTTTTAGTCCCTTGCTTAGACGACAAGTAAATGACTTAACATATCAATAGTTAACACAATAATCAACAAAATGAATAATTAATTGTAGGATTAATTTGATCAGATCAATTACGTCTCTATAGAGACAGGAAACTGTGGATCTCAAAGAATTACGGCTCAAGGTAATGCCATGTTTGTTGAACAAACTTCCCTCTAGAACCTTCACAAAAACATTTCCATGTAAAGAACATGGTTGTAAGGTACATTGGGAACAAGGTGCACATACATACTTAAAAATAAATTTTGACCTAATCTTCTTGAGAATTTATATTTTGAGCAAAACCACTTTTTTAATGACCAATCATTGACATCATAAAGGAATAATTGGTAGGAAGCTATAAAAGGGTATTAGATGAGCACACAATTTAATATTTGATTTTTCCTCTTTATTGGGTACATTGCCTAAATGTTCCCCACATTCCTTTTTTTCTCTCTCTCTATTGTTAATCACCACATATATTTTTATAATATTTTATAATAAGTAAACTATACCTGAAATTATAGAAAGTTGTTATGATAACTTTTGAAATTAAAAAAATGTTACATATTATGAAGTATTTTTCAAATTCATTTAAGCGGTTAAATTTAATCATGTATTATATTTTGGTGTATACATGACTTACATAATGATATTAACAAATGTTAAAGGGACAAACTTCCATAAAACAAATAAAATTTCAAAGATTATATTATAATATTTCACAATTTTAAAAGCTAAAATATAACTTACTCTTTTCATAATATATACTGATGTTTAATTTATATGTCAATCAATGTTAATAGTTTACAGTATTAATGATTTGGAAATTTGTGATAAATATGATTGATAAAATAAATTAATTTATCATATATTGTTATTAGAATACAGTGTAGTGTAATATATTTATTCCTAAATAATGTTGATCTTGGAATTATATTAACAAAAACAGAAATATGGTTGAAATATAATGCTCAAGACACAGTTTGAGAGCTAGAAGCCAAAACATAAACTACATTTAATGATGGATTTTGATGATACTAATTAATTAACAACAACAAAAATTGAAAATAAGTTGCAAGCTAGTAATAATTTCATGATTGTCTTGGGTACCATATTGCTCCTGCATATACATATATGTCTATGAGTGGAAAAGAATCTTAACATGGCATGGTTTTAGGTGATGACAGGGAATGGATGTTGACCTGTCAACGAAAGGGAAAATACCAAACAAATCCATCTCAGCTAGGATTAAATACACAAAGTGGGTGTGTTTGTGGAATATTAATAATAATTATTCTAATGTTTTGGTTGAAATGGCATGAGCACAAGCTTAGTGATATGATGTGTAAATTAAAAGAACTAAGTTTGTTATGGCTCTTGGTTGTAAAAAAAATTGAAATCCATCACCCCTTTGGTATAAAAGGATCAAGAAAATCACCTTTAGAGCTTTCTCTTTTCGTCCTCTTTAGAGAAAGGAAAAGGGAAAAAAAGAAAGAAAAACTTGTCTCATATTGATATTGTAGTAACTAGTAAGTACTGAATATTTTGTGTTTGTACATAAATGAATACATGACTTTTATCTTGTTAAGTACATGCAGCACTGTAGAAGTTCACATCAGAGAACCAATAAGAAAACACAGGCGGTTATAAGAGAGAGTGTGTGTGTGTGGAGTAGCAGAGTAGGAGTCACTGATGGCACTGTTTTTATTTTTCTTTTGTTCATATGACCCCACCTCTCTAATTTTAATTGATATGATTTGCTTTTGTTCAATTTTTAATTTTATTTTACCACAAACTTGTATGTTTAGTTGTTGAAGTGTTTTTAGTATTGTTTTATAATCAAAATTAAAATTTTATTTGGATAATTTGGCTTAGTTTTGAAGCAAATCATTGTTATATAGATTATTAAGTGTATGTTTATATCACATGTGGAATTCATATTTAAAAGTAAAATCATGTTAAATATAATGCAAAATTATGCTATAGCTTAGTTAATAGTATATGTTTAAGTTTGTGAGAATTAATTTAAATTCACATAAAATATATTCTCAGAGAAGAATAGGATGACTTAAAATTAATAAAAATTACTTTCATTCTATGGTAACTCAAGGTAGCTGAGAAGTTAAAGTGCCTAAAATGCTTTTGTAAGTTATTTTATTGAAAAATTGTTATATGATATGAGATTATCATATATTCATAATTTTATCAATTTTTAAATAATATATCATTGAAAATTTAAATTTATTAAAAGTAAAAACTTTATTATATATAAATTGAAAAATAATCAGAAGCATAATAATCTTAAATGATATTATACAATAATTTCTCTTATTTTATTCCTCTTCCAAACCCCACAACCTTAGGAAGAGTGACACAAGTTGGTAATTTGCTGGCACAAGATTTGGGGTACCACAAAATCCATGAGTTACTCAATTTTAACTAAAATTAAAAAATATTTAATAAATAATTACAATATGTAATAATCAGATAATTAAATTATAACGAAAGAAATATATATATATATATATATATATATATATTTTGTGAAAGAATGAATTGATTGACTACAGTCAGCTGCAAACTAAAATTGTTTGAAATGATTTGTTGTGAAATAAAGTTTTTAAGAATTTAGGACAGTGAGAAAGCAAAGCCAAACACAGCGGTTTCTTCCCAGAGAAGGAGAAATGAAAATTAATTAAGATAGAGACACCCCATGAGAGATAAAAATGTTGCAAAGAGGAGCATACATGTGAAAAAGACCCTCTTGTTGTGGCAACTTATATATTACTTTGACAAGAAATCTTTGATCTTTCGTTATTGTTTGAACTTGTCCATATAGTATTCTTTTCTCTAAACAATTCCAAAGAAAACAGAGGTAATTAATTAAAAGTCATACATGACTTCCCGGTTTTCTTACACAAAGAATTCTCTATACACATGTGTGTATAATAATATATATATTTATGGACACATGCACACACTTCATTTTTTATATTCTTTATCTTTGGTTGTCAAGTTTTGTTCTTGTGAAATTGAGTTTCTAGTGAAGATTGAGAATTTTTCACTTTCAGCTTCAGAGAAGGTGAGAATGATCTAAGAAGCCTTGCATGCATGGCGAGTCAAAGAATAGGAGAAACTGGTTTGTCTGAGTCAGGACCATCAAGTCACCATGTTCCTTATGGAGTTCTTCATGGGATTAATACCTCATCACCAGGCCTAATGTATTCTTCAATGATTTCTCCATCTTAGTGTTATCAATACTTGGAAAATTGGAAAATTTTCTATCAGACATATAATAATTCAATTCCTTGCAAGGAAATTTTACTATATGGTGTTTCTTCTTTTTCATAAATTTGCCTTGTTTTAATTAGTTTTGATGTATTTTGTTTTTTTTTTTCTTCCTTTGTTTCTTAGCAATCAAGGGTCAGCCTTTGATTTTGGAGAATGGGAAGAAGCTATTGCTCTGCAAGGAATTAAGATAAGAAATGATGAAGCCAAAGCATGTATGTTTGTTTCCCTTTCCATGGTTCTCCTTTTGATGATGTTAGATAAGCATAAGAGGCAACTCTTTCCAAAACCATAGAGAAGAAAGAAGTGGAAAGAGGAAAGAATTTTGAATATGCCCAAAGTATTGAGTAGGAGGAATCACTTATCATTTCCAATACCATAATGATTATAAACTTGGATAGCATGGAGTTACAAATTACAATCTTAGAAACTTGCATGATTTTCTGACTCCATGACAATTGAAAAGGAGGATTAAGTTTCTCCACCTTTTGATATTCATGAAGTTGATGTTCATATATAATAAAAAGCCTTTTATTTTTGGTGATCCTCTGAGATTTTCCTTTTGTGATTGTAGCAGCTTTATTCGCAGGCAAACCTTCAGCCACACTGGAAATGTTCCCTTCATGGCCAATGAGATTCCACCAAACACCAAGAGTACTATTCTCTCTCTCTCTCTCTCTCACTCACTTCTCCATCTTTGACCAATCCAAAGATGCTTTCAAGTTACAAGTTTCAACCAACACAAATTCAATAATATCCCTCTCTTTTTGTTAACTTTCTTTCAATTGTGAAGTATATGGTTCAATACTTCAATTCAAAAGTCTAATATTCTTACACAAATTGGTTTTATTAAGCACTAACAAGTAACACAAAGAAATGAATATTATTATATTATTGCTGTTGTTGGTTTTGGATATTTCAATCTAAATTTTTGGTGAACTTTTTAACACAGGGAGGTTCAAAGTCAGGAGGGGAAAGCACTGATTCAGGATCAGGAGTGAACACTCCTCTTTCAAGCAACAAAACTGAGTTCCAATTTGAAACAGAATCTCCAATAAGCATAAAGGCATCTTCTTCAGCTTTTGATCAGCAGCACCAACAACAACAACAACAGGAGACAGCAACTGATGCTTCAAGAACAGGCACATCACAGAATCAATCAGCAGCCAAAGAAAAGGTTCTTCAAAGTTTTGTTTTTTAAGAAAATAAAATAAACAACTACTGTTTCTACTATTGATCTCTCAGTTTCTCTCTTTCTATGTCCCCAAAACACTGGGAAAGTTGACATCTTTTATGCAATTATTATTACTGTGTTGGTTGGTCTTTCTCTCTCACACACATCTTCACACCACAGATCCCAACAACCCTCAAAAAATCAAACGAACACAGAGTTTCTCTGATTCCTGAACGATTTTCTGACATGTAATATGAGAGAGAGGGGGGAAAGATAAACGTGACAAACAAAAAAACAAAGTGAGAATCTTTTCAGTACTTATCAATCAATGTTTTTCTCTTTTAACAGTGACTCACTCACACTTAACTGAACCCTTCTTAGTCCTTAGACAAAACTTCTGCTTTCTCACAAAGTTAAATTTGTGGTGTTAGAAATTTGAAATCCAAAGTAAAACACAGTATTCACCAAAACAATGGCAGATAAAGATCCTTTTTGCTTCTCACAACATGTTGGTGATTGCACATCACTTCAAGAAAGATGGCCTAATAAAGTGCCTTTGCATTCAGAAATGCTTCCCAAAAATTCTGTGAGCAAATCACATTCTTTTTATTTTTCATTATTTGTTAAAAGCATTGCATGTATATGAGCTTTGCTTTTGCCAAAAACTTTAGTAATGTTGAAATTTTTTTCATGTTTTCCTCACTGATTTATTTAGGCTCTAGAAAGCTACAAGTTTTTTCTTGTTTTTGATTCCCTTTAAGCTGAGTGATTTAAATGAGTTTTTACCTCTATAATTTCTCACCTTTCATATCTCTTAATTCTTTCTATTTTTGGGTTCCTTTTATTCAGAAAAAAGGAGTTGCAGGTTCCACATCAGATAAGCAGCTTGATGCAAAGGTTGTGAATATGATATGAAACACACACCCTTTATTTATAATTTATGATATTAATCAAAATATTAATATAAATTGTATTTAAAATATGTTTCTTTTTTAATTTTTAACATGAGTGGTGAGTTAAGATTTTCTTCTTTGGTTTGGATTCAGTCACTGAGACGTTTAGCTCAAAACAGAGAAGCTGCAAGGAAAAGCCGTCTCAGGAAAAAGGTGTGTCCCATAACATATTCTTCCATTATATATATATACACTTTCTAAAAACAAAAAAGAAGCATATATTGTAATAAATAAAAAAATGTAAACTCAAAAATACTGTGTAAATGTGTTTCTGCTATGCAACAGGCTTATGTGCAGCAATTAGAGTCAAGTAGATTAAAGCTCACTCACCTTGAGCAAGACCTTTCAAGAGCTCGTTCTCAGGTTCTTTTCTCATTAATCAAAAAATACCATGATATGCATAATATATTTTTTTAAGGCAAAAATATGTTTTTGATGTATGTGAAATTTGAAATAGTTAATTTTGATTCTTCTAAAATATTTTATCCTGTTTCTAAAACCAATTGTTTTGAGTTTCAGAAGTAATAAAAGCATTTTACTTCTTTTAGTTATTTGCTTGACTTCTTCTAATGGCTATTATGTGTTGTTTAATTTATCAGGGACTGTTCATGGGTTGTGGTGCTGGTGGTAATATAAGTTCTGGTGAGTTTGGTTGTTCCTTTTGTTGGTTTTTCTAAATGCAATTTCATTTTCTAATACCATAATGTTCTGAAAGATTTTGTTGGGGTGGTTTTTGACTCTTTTTTATACTTTGAAAAAAGCAACATGAGACAAAGAATTTATTAGAGACTTCATACGGAGCAATTGCTGTTGTTTACACGTAACTTGTTTTCTTTCCATCCTTCGAATCTTTTACAGCAAAAAATATTAGTCAAATTTAAATTTTGAAATGGACCTTCAAGATCTAGAACAAGTTGGACAAGGTCGAATTTGACCAAAATCATTAGCCTATTTCATGTTTGAATGCACATTATTAAATAGTCTAATCAAATAATAAGTTATTTCTTCTTCTTTTTTTTAAAAAAAAAGTGGACCATTATTCTGAAAAAGACCGTACATGATAACATATTAAAAATTTGATGAAGATATAAAACTTTACGATCCTTTCTAAACATGTACATAAAGGCTTGATTAACTTTTCAGCGAATTATTGATCCATGATAACTGCTTTTTCCACTTTTAGTAAAAGAACACTGTGTTACTGATTAAAAGAAAAAAAAGTTTTAAACAGAGAATAATATCCCTAGGTAATGCTCTTAGGGATGAACTGAAAATCCATTGTTTTATTTTATTCATAAGATAAATTAAATAAAATGTTCTAAGTCTGCTTCATTATCTGCACTTGTATCCAAATTAGACAACCTACAACTTAATTTTGACTAAAAAACTATCATTTCTTACACGATATTAAAAGTCACAGTCAAAATTAATTTGTTAAGAAGAATAATTTGGTTCAGAAACTAATTTTGATACATTTTAATTCCAATATCATATGAAAAATAATTTGTTAAGAAAGACTTTATCCTCCATTTCTCGTCATGAGTACTACTGAGTCTGAAACTAGTTTGTGGTTGGCTCGGAAAGTTTTTAGATAAGGTGGGAATATAATAGCAATATTATTAGAATAAATTATATTATCACCATTTGATATTTCTTGAAATTGCCCTTATAGTGTTTTTCAGAACTAGAAGACAGTATAATTCATAAATGACGTGTCTTTCTGTCGTTTACAAATATATATAATATATAAGCGTATATAAAGTTGAAAAGAACTCTCTCCCATCGATCGATTTATGAGCTACCGATTTTATAAGAGTGAAGGAGTTTTATAACTCAATTTTTTAATATGTTATTAAAAATCTAGCTTAAGATTATTTATCGTTGTTGTTAGACATATCACGTATCATTTTATGTGAGACCGATATCGAACTATTTATCTTATTACGTTGTTTTAATACTGAATATGTTCGATCTTTGACACGAGAAGAGTGTAATGTAGATTCCAGGTTGTTTAGATACACTGCATGTTAAGTGTATATTGATTTTATATGATTGGGTTAGACTCAAAATATAATATAATCTTAATTTTGTCTCATATAATCTTGCAAAATTTGCTATTTAATTAGGAATATAAAAAGATATTGTAAAGTGTAGCATATAATATTAATTGTTGTGGTGTGGCAGTAGGTGCAATGTTTGACATGGAGTATGGAAGATGGTTAGAAGATGACCAGCGTCACATGGCGGAGCTTCGGACGGGGCTGCAGGCACCACTGTCGGACAGTGAACTGAGAGTGATTGTGGATGGATATTTGTCTCATTATGATGAGGTTTTCAGGCTCAAAGGTGTGGCTGCCAAAACAGATGTTTTTCACCTTATCAATGGTATCTGGACTTCCCCAGCTGAGAGATGCTTCCTCTGGATAGGTGGCTTTAAACCATCAGACCTCATTGCTGTATGTATCATCTATTAACTATTTTCAGCTTCCTAGGTTAAAAGAAATTGTTTTATTAAAAATATGTATAGTAAACGTGGTGTTATGAATTTATGTATAGAAAATATTTGATAAATAATTATAATAAATAGACAATTAGATGATTATAAACAGTAAGAATTATAAAATATATAAAAAAAATAAATAAAAGAAATATATATATTTTTTGAATAAATTAATTGATTAACTGTGTATTAGAGTTATTTACGAATTAAAGTTGTTTATGTATATATTGTTTTGTTCAGATGTTAATGCAACAGTTAGAACCCCTGGCGGAGCAGCAAATTATGGCCATATGTGGACTCCGGCATTCATCAGTGCAAGCAGAAGAAGCTCTTAGTCAAGGTCTTGAACAGCTTCAGCAGTCTCTAGTTGACACCATTGCCGGTGGCCCCGTCGTCGATGGCATGCAACAGATGGTAGCCGCCATGGGCAAGCTTGCCAACCTTGAAGGATTTCTTAGTCAGGTAAAGATAACAAACTTTTATATATATATATATATATATATATATATATATGATAATTTGTGACTGAATATTCATCATATATAAAAATGGGTAAAATATTTTTTTGTTCTTTTGAAATTGAAAAGGTTTGTTTTTAATTTTTCTAAAATTGTTTGTCTTGTTGTAGTCACTCTAATTTAAATAGAGGATAAAAAAATTTAGAAAAAAGTTAACAAAATTATATAATAATGGATTGTGTGTGGTGTATATATCTTTTCAAATATATAATTATATGCCATGTAATGTGATATATTTAGATAAATAAAAAGAAAGGGCATTACTTTTTTAAGAAAAAATGTCAAATTATGGAATTGATTGATCACATTATCTTATAGTTAGGGCAATATTTTTCTTATGTCGTAGTGCTAAAGTAATACTTTTTTGTGCACTCAATTTGGTGGGGAGGTTGACGTAAAGCCACAGGTGATATCTGTGTGTCAATTATTTGTAATGCAATTTCTACTAATTTGACTGATGATGATAGGAGAGAGAGCATGTTCATACATTTATTTCAAAGTTAAATTTGAATTTATAAGTAACTTGTCCATCCCTGGATTTCTAGCTTTCAAATAGCAATTGGTTTAAGAAACTTAGCGTGTTTGAAATTGGATTAATTAGAAGAAGCTATTCAATTCAATTCTCGAGAGTTTAGTTTAAGGTTTATTGTTTTTGACTTAAGGTCATATGCCATTAATTAATGACACATTAATTCCAGATTTCAAATATGGATAATGATATATATATATGAAGTACTATTAATTAGTAATAGTTGAAATGTTACTTTCTGCTTCTTTTGTTCATTAATTCATCTTCTCTTTGCATGTTTTGCGCCGCAATTCAGCCTTGACTTATACAAGAAAATTGAGTTACCTCAACTTGATTTAACATGACCATAATTCACCTTCTTTTTTTTTAACTTTTTCAAATAAGACTCACTATACAAAAATCCAAACCTTGAAAAATACTTAATTTTTTTTTAGTAGTTAATTAATTCTTACACACTTGTCAATTGATAGGATTAACTTTAGTTCTTTGGTAAGCATCATGGCCTTGTAGACTCTATTGTCTCAAGCTACAAACCTACTTCTTTCAATATGATTAAACAACTTAATAATTTCTCGTAAATAATTGGGTTGACTTAGATCACCTACTACATGTTTGACACATCTGCATTACTATATATCATTTCATTGTTTTGGGGTACTTTAGTTTATTACTTGATGAACTTGTTAGTAATATCTAAGGTGCATGTATGTTGATGTAGTATTTTTATCTCAAAATGTTTCTATCAAAAGTTGGTTTTAGATAGTGATGGATGAATGTTTATACATAAACCCTAGGCAAACTTATAATCACAATATTTTAAAAATCAAATTGACAAGTGATCCCTATAATTGATTAAATTCCAGTGTCATTAAATAAAAAGAAAACATATATAATTTTGTAGTGTATTAGAATTAGTCTAATTAAATTCATAGATAAGACAAGCTTATCAATATCAACCCCTTTGAAAAGCATAGGGCTCTTGTCCATATATGCGCCATGGATTATCAAGGGACCCATCTCATGTGGTAGTTGGGTTTGATTTTATACTTTAAAGTTTAAATATATATTTAATTAATGAATTTTTTTTATTCTTTAATTAGTTAACTTTATCGCTTAGCTTATAGGTATTACTAATTTAATTTTCACCCATTAATGATAAATTGTTTGTGAATTGAAGGCTGATAATTTGAGGAGACAAACCCTTCACCAATTATGTAGATTACTGACAGTTCGTCAAGCAGCAAGGTGTTTTCTTGTGATTGGAGAGTATTATGGCCGTCTTAGAGCCCTTAGTTCCCTCTGGGCATCAAGACCACGAGAGTATGTTCTAACTCCTTATCTTAGTCACTTTTAATTAAATCTTTGATGTTAAGTTATGAAAAATATTCGGCAGCGAAAGTTAATACGAATCAATCAATTAACTAATAATTTATGTATATATATACATATTTTTTTATTAATTTTTATTTTTTTTTATTTTATATGATAGTTAATTGATTAGTTTATATTAGAGTTGGTTATCAAATATTTCTCTTAAATTATTTTCATCAATTTTTTATTAATTAAACTTTAAACCTTTTTTAAGAAAAAATTGTTCTTCATTTCTTAAATCAAATTTATTATTTGAATTAATTTCCCCTTATTATTCCTGTCAAATATGAATGTCAAGTTAACATATATTAATTCCCTCTTTCTCATTTAATGAAAGTTAACAAAGTGGTACATATTTGAAAAAATTTAGTTTATATTATTTATTTTTATTGATTTTAATTGTCAATAAATTTTTTCTTGAATATTTTTTCATTGAAGCTTATAGTAAGCATACTTTTTTTTTGAAAATAGAACGTTAATTAGAGGTGTTATGAGAATATTATTATTAAATAGGATAAAGTTAGTAATATAATTCTACTAACAGGATTAGTCAAAAGGAACTTTGTATGTATGGATGGTATTGATTTTATATTCTTAGTTTTAAGTTAAAACAACAACACCTACATATCTGAAACTTCTAAATCTGCTCTATTGAGTTAAAATATCAATTAAAAGATCAGAAAAGAAAAAAAATAATCCTTTTCCTCAATTTTGTTCAATAGGTCATTGATCAGCGATGATAACTCATGCCAAACAGCGACGGAATTGCAAATGGTTCAACCTTCTCAGAATCATTTCTCAAATTTCTGAAATATATTAATTGGAATTGAATCCTTCATGGAAAGGGTTGTCACCATCATCAAGAATATATTAGTATATATAAATTTTTTTTTTTTCTTTTCAATCTTACACTCTTGTGTCTGATCTTATGCTTTATTGTAATTAAATTGAATTTGAGTTATATGTGAATGACGAGGATGCATCTACTTTAGCTAATTGAAAAGGGTAAAGAAATTTAATTATATAGTAAAGTTTATGAAAGTATGACACGATGGATGTAGATAAGTTTATATAAAATTTTTGTTATCTCTTATACATAGTTACCTAGTTGCTTCTTTTAATTTTCTTTTGCACACATCAACACTTGCAATATTTTTAATTAGTCAATAATTAATGGCTTAGAAGTATTATAAGGTGGCACAATATTGAAAGAAAGAGTTGCATATGTGGTAGTGGTTTTGGTTACAAGTGGAGTATGTTATATATAATGAAGAAAAATTAAATATGAATTAATTAAGAAAAGGTTGTGTTGTGATGTGTCTCTTCGTTTATTTGAAGTGGTTAATTACATACAAATAGGATTCATTAATTTATTCGAAAAAGAAAATGAATGAGAGAATTGCGCATTTTTGTCTTTGCTAGCATGTGCCTACGTTTATGTGCGTTGAAAATGAGATTAATGGTCCATTTTTGTTTTCTTTTGTTCGCATTTTAGATATCTTTAACATGAAATCATTAAAATAAAAAGTATGATTAGTTTTTTTTCTTAGTTTTTATTGGTATACACTATTTGTTAATGCATTTTGATTGAAAAAGAGTTGTGTGTAATAATACACATGTAGATATTGCTTTCAAAATTATTTTAATTAACTTAATAATTGATTACGAGTTCAATATTCTTAAATAGAATTATGTTAATGTTTAGTGGGATGTTGATTACTTGTAAAAGACATGTAACCTTGTAAATATTGCATTTTAATGTAATGAAACTGTTAATTATATATATGGGCATGAAGTTTAGCTGAGTATTAATTAAATCTTTACATATTTATCGGTCTCTTCTATGGCGAATCTTAATTATTATGTACTCAACTAGTAAATAAGTAATCATATTTAATTTATATAGATTAAATAATGCACTTATTTTTACATAAGAGTTGAATAATATTTCTTAAACCATTCTTAATTAAATTTATTAGAGATAATTTCTATACTTTAAAATATTTTTAAAATAAAAATATTAAATAAAATTGAGATAATTAGGTGGTATTTGGTTTAAATAATTGTTTCCTATTTTTATTTTTTATTTTTCATGGTCTGAAAACTGTGAAAACATAATCATGATATTTTCTTATTTTTAATCCATTTAAAAATATTTTTATAACAAAATTTAAAAAGAATTAATTAAATAAAAAAATACTCAAATTAAAAACCACTTTATTTCACCTTAATTTTGTTATGCTACTTATAATAACATATGTAAAATATTGTTAGGACACACTATTCATGAGAGAAAGACTCAAGTTAAGGTTAAGATAAAAATTAAGAAATGTGAATTAGTTATATATGTTGTGGTGGTGGTAAATAGGGCACCTTGGTACATATTCTACAAGCTATGATTAAAAGCTATGTGTAGACTATAGACATATTGTTAGTCTGTCACTATGTTTCTGTAATTAAATGCTTTTGCTATTCTTCATGCATGATTCCACATGCATGCATTTTAATTATACTACCTTTTAATTCTCAATGGTAATTGATTCTGATGAATGGTGTAGGTGTATGGAAAGGGACTATACACAACACATTAATTAAATTGCATGTATGTCAAGTACTTTATGCACTACTACTGTTGGTTCACATGCATTGGAGAATGAATTACCAACTTATTACGTTTGCAATAAAATTCATCATCATTTCAATCGTACGAAAATAGGCTTCCTCGTATTCAATTTGGATCCATTCCATTATTATTCATTCAATTTGATGCATATTATCTATGAACTCTTATTTTGAAAGTAAAATTTAATAAATTTAGTAAGATGACACCGACAATAATTTGAAACTAGCATGGGAAATGGAATGGAATAGGATATAAATATGGGAGGGATAATTTTATTTTTATTTTTTCAATTTTAATTTTAATTTTTAATAAATTTTTATTTTTTATTAGTATATTATATTTTTCTTTTTATTTAGAGAATAATTTATTTTTATTTGGTCATTCTTTCTAATAATTACTTAAAAAATAAAATTAATTTATTATAAGGAAACATAGTATTTTTTTAAAAAACAATTATTATTATGTTTTAATTTTTTTAAAATCATTAAATGTATTATTTTTATTGTTTATTATTTAATAAAAGGCCAAAATTATATAGAATTATAATTGGGAAGGAGTCAAACCCTTGTGCGATTAAAAAACAAGTTAAATATCGTATTGATGAGTCTTAAAATTAAAATTTATTATTATTATTATTAAAAATTTATTATTATTATTGTTATTATAAATTTATTACTATTATTATTACTATTATTATTATAACTTTATTATTATTAAAACTTTATTATTATTATTATTATTATATATAAAAAAATAAAAATAAAAAGTTTTGGGGTCACAACCCTCCTTTATACAGAACGTGACGCCACCCCTAATTATTAGAATAGTGAAATATTCTAATTCAACAATTTTAAAAAAATATTGAGCAAAACCTTCCTTATAATTTAGATACTTCCCAAAAATAAAAACAAACTCAAATGTAAGATTCGAAACTATATAATCAATATATTCAGTAACAAAATTCTAATACATTTCAATTATTTAATTATCATAACACATTAAAAACTTAACATACTTCTCCTATATATAAACAACATAATAAACACTAACCGAGAAGAAAATATAATTATAGTCATGTAACTAATCTTCAGATATTTACTCAGAGTTAATAATAATAAAATAACCAAAGTTAAATATCCAAACAACACCAATTACCAAAGATGATATAAAAAATTTATTCAAGCAATTTTATATTATCAATTTTAACGAAAATTGGGTAACATCTTCCCTACACTATGAATATTTCCTAAAAAAAAATAAAAGAATCAAAATCAATCCAATACAATTAAAACATAATTTTCATCTTATTACCTTAGCTTTATCAATTTATATATCTATTTATCGTACTAGTTTCTTCCTGATAATGTGCAAGCCTTGATATGTACTAAAAATTGGTTGCTAAGATTTGATGTGCAAGGTATATCAATAAATTATATCATTAAATTTTGTTTTAATTACTTAACTACTTGACTTGATTCTAATATTTGTTGTTATTTTTAGAAAAGGAAGACGAAGATGTGGTGATGGAAAATGATCAAGCTTCAGAATCATTTGTTGTTGGAGATAATTAAAAGTTTATGTTGTTGACTTATTTAGAATTTAAATTTGTTATTGTAGATAATAGAAGATTTATGTTGTTGACTTATTTTATTAAGAATTTAAGAGGTAAAATATAGCATTTTTTTAGCATTTTTTTTTAAAATTTTTTTAACTAGGTTCGCGGCTTGGCCCATTTGGCCCGCGAGTTGGGGGCGAACCACCAAGTTAGATCCGTTTACCATTGCGGGGCGGGGCGGACCAAGCTCTTCGTGGGCTTACACGGGCGGGCCTTATAACGAGCGGGTTGACCCGCTTACCCACCCTTACTTAAGTCTCGTACAAAATTTACATGATAAATAAATATCGAGTAATTAACATAACTGTTTCTTTTCAATTTATTTTTTCTTAGTTTCTTGTAATATATTTATGAGCTTCTTATGTATAGGAAAATTTTCAATTTAAACAAATACTTTTTAATATATTTTTATTATTAACCATCAAGGCTCGTAAAGTTATAAGAAATTAGTATTCTTTTACTTTCAGTAACTAATAATAGTACAAAAAATTATAATGAGACTCAACATTAATTTGTGTACTGTGTAGGGTCCATCAAACTTGTTTTTGTATCTTTCTCTTCCTCACATAGTGGTCTCGTTAGTTACAAACATGAAATAATATATATCTAATAATCAGTGAAATGTAGTTATTTTTGTAAAATTCTCATATATAATCGATAATAAAGAGTAGTTTAAGAAAAGTGTTATTATTTTGTTTAATTTAATAAAGTATGGATAGTAGCTAGCTAGATAGTTAATACTTTAACGGTGTGTTTGGTTACGAGGAAGAAAATGGAGAGAAGAAAGGAATACAAAAGAAAAAAGAAGAAGAAGAAATTAAAGAATAGATTAAAAATAAAAATTGTTTAATTGAAGAGAAAATAATAAAAGTGAGTGGTTTGATTTTAAAGAAAAAAAGAGATATATTAATAAAAATACCATTATATCCATTATCCAAAAATTATTTGCGTTTTTCTTTTAATTCCTCATTTTGGGTTTCATTTCCAGAGTCATAAAGACCTTGTTAACACTTGCTTAAATTTTTTTAACTTTTATTTCCTTCTTAATACGATATTAATTAACTAGTTTTTTTTCCCCATTTAAGTGGTATAATAGAGAAACATCTATACTCTACAAAACTAAATAAAGTGCCAATGATAAGTTGAGACTACTAAACACCACATAGAAGACTAATTAGCATTTTATTATTTATAACATTGTATTGTGTAGTTTTTTAATCTTTTGTAAGCCATATTATGGAATTAGCATTTAAGTAGCCTCTCATATTCAATCATTAAGAATTTGGAGCAACCTCCAATTGAACGTAGGAACAAAAATTAGTTGACATACTATAGAAAAATATTGGTTAATCTAATTCTTTTTCTAGGAATGCTTGATCCTTCATGATAATTTATTTTTATTTCTATAGTTCTATTAGTTTGTCCCTGGGAATTTGTCTACTTTTGATGAATCAATTATGAGCAATAGGGATTAAACTATTAATTAAGATAGCAAAATAGGTCATTATCGGCGTGCATATATATTATTAACCGTTCAATCTTGATGAGATTTTGGAGTTAAAATTTTATTTTATTTTTTCTATTAGTTTAATGCATACGTCTCTTTGGATTAGGTATCATTTTATTATAACAAAGTAATGTTGCTTTTGTCATTACGTATAGTGTATTTGATTGAGAGTGGGGCCTGCATTAACGTATTCAAACCAAAGAAAATAGTCAGAAATGAAATAAAATAAATGTTTTTTGTGTTTTGAGTCTTAAATGGCCATACTTTATGTTACCAGGTTATCCGATTCTTGTTGTTTTGAAAGCTACAAATGAAAATTAAATTATAAGTGTATCATTTTGTTTCTATTGTCGTAGATATGATATTATATAATAATAAACTTTGATTAGGAATTTAATATTATATAGCCAAGTGGGAATAGGTTTGGTTAACCGTTAGTTTAGTCAAATGCGAGATTTAATTAAGTTGGTAATTAAAGTCATCAACCGCAATCTATTATTTTAGGTTTGTAGATTTATGTAGGTATAAGTGAAGGGGGAAGGCAAAGAAGGAAATAGTCATTTTAATATAATTCAATATGAATTTTTATTATTATTATTTTTTTTTTATATATATTTCTGATTTGTGTTACTCTTAATTTTTTCTTTTTAGTTTATATGATAAAAATTAAAAGGAAAAAATTATTTATGTATGATATGTTTGATATCAACGTGATCGATTTAAGGGTAAAGCAACTATAATCCTTGGTATAATAGATCTCAAAAAACTTATTTAATGTCAATGAAGGCTATATTTTCTTGTAAGATTTATAAAAGTTATTAAAGAAATAATTTTATTTTTTATTAGGCCATAATTCACTCTAAGCATACAAATATGCTCAAAAAAATATTATTATGTTTGAAAAAATAGATCTACAGATATATATTGGACTAGTCTTGACCATGCATTGAGATTTCTGACAAATTAGTCACTACATCTAGCAATAAATACTCCATACTAGTATCATGATCAATAAAAAAAACAATACTGAAAATGAACTCAATCAACAATGGGGAAAAGATAGTAGAAGATTAAGTAAAGATAACTCATTCTCACATCATTAATTGGGATTAATTAGTACGTTCAATCCCAGAAAAACTTAATTAAAATCTGATTCTCCATTGATGAGTAGAAAACAATCAACTGAAAACATTTTACATTGTATGGTAGCTGATTCTGACGTTACAGCTTGAGAAATGAAGCGACCCTGAGGATCCTCTGATTAAATGAATGGCATAGCTTCAATCTCGAGATTGTAAAGTATCTCCTATAGAAAGTCATTTCTGAGACCATGACTTAATGAAGCAAGAACAGTTAGATTTACGAGGGAAGGGATCAAAAAGCAATTTCCTGAAACCCATAATAGTTCCTTCCTCTGTACAACTTTCTACAAAAAATTATCGAATTGCAATAAGTCTTCCCCTCTGCATTTACCCTATAGATGTGTCAAAATTCGTAAAATCCCAATCACAAAAAGTTTCCCTCCAGAGAAACCCAAGTACCATCAAGATCTTGATACCCACACTCCTTCAGTGTCATTATAATGCGTGTAACCGGTAGAGTCTAAGTTACATCCCTTTATATCATCATATTTAAACCTGATAGGTCATCCATTGGTATCTCAAGGCCAATAGAATCATGATCTTGCAGATCATCCTCATCAAAGTTCAACCAAGAACTAAGATCTTGCCCCCCACCAAATTCTTCTATTGAACTTAAATCAGGTAGTGGCAAATTCGCAAAGTCATTGGATTCCTTCATTTGAGAAGTGTCATTGGATTCTTTGTTATCATCATTGATTGTATCAGCCACAGAAAGACTAGAACCATGATTTGGTAAACGAGCAGATTCTTTTGATTCCATAAACCTGTCGTTTCCACTAGCAGTAATCTTTTGCTTCTTAGGTTTTGGTTTGTTCTCATTTTGGCTACCGTCCAGTGACATGCGTCCAGCTCTGCCCATAGAATTTTGTCTGCTTTGATTCCTCTCTCTCTCACTTCTCTTTCCCTTCACTCCACCATGAACAGCACCATCAAGATTTGATGCTCTTGAGGAAGAACCATTGACCAGCATTTCCCTCTTCTTTTCCTTGATAAACACAGACCCATTCTTGGACGATGCTTGTTCTGATGACTGAATTGAACCTTGAAAAGAATCAACCAATCCCCTGTCTGCATAATCTCTATGGCAATCATATTTCTCAGAAGCACTAGAAACTGCACCTATAGCAGTAGACACAACAAAAATTAAAGGGAAAAATGAGCCAACACAGACAAATCTCTTTACAGCAAAGATGCAGTCAATGAAACAGTACTTGCATAAAGGAAGACAGGGAGATTACTTATTAATTAATGAATTCTAATACCTAACCTGTTAAAAGATTGACAACACATCCACTGACATTGATATAAAACTAAACAAAGCAGAATTTTGAAATACCTGATTTTCTGGCTTCAATTGCTTTGTTACATGTATTGCTGGCTGTCCCAGAGACCATACAATCAGCAGGTTGTGCATCATTCTCACGAGAAGGTGGGGCAAACATGATATTTTGTAAGGCAGGTTCACTAAAGCAGTTAATGCCAGCTTCTTCATATTTTTTACATCTTCCAATGGTACGTTTGAGAAAAGCCAAAGCAACTTGTTTAGACACCTTGAGAACTGCACCTTTCGAATATTTGCTTCCACGGCATGCCTGCAAATATTTTGAATTGATAAAGAACACATGAAATGACTTGACTCATTCATTAAAATAATATTAGCAATTGCCAGCGACCTCAGAATTTTAACCTACATTACCCACAACTCAACTAACTGATTATCCAGAAAAGGTTACATTAAATGTAGAGAATTGTCTATTTGTGAGCACTTGCCAGTTGTCACGCAGAAGATAGCATGTCATCACCAACATCAGAGAAACTAGTAAAAAATTATGAAGGCAGCAATGGCACAGGAAAGAGAGGACTAGGCGGAATGTAAATATTTCAAAATCAACCATGAGAATAAGATAAAGACTATAATTCCAATGACTACAGAAATTATTTACAAACCTGTGTGGACTACTCACATGTGTGGCTCAAAATAAAAACCAACAATACAAACTAAAGGACACCTATCTAAAGAGGCAGAAACCCAAAGTCCCAACACAAGCAAGAAAAACATCTATCATAGTTGTGACTAGGTTAATTCCAAAGTACACAGTATTTTACATATTGATTGATAATACGGACAAATTATACTACAGAACAATATGAGACAACCAGAAAAAAAGAGGCAATGAAAGCCAACACCATTAGAAGTGCAATCTTTTGAAATCTACTGTAAGTTCTAAATAAGATGTGTCTGGTAAGGAAATTTGAATCTTAATAAAATATAGTAAAAGGTTGATAGAGGAATGTTTATTACCAATCTCTTTCTGTAAGCCATTTCAACAAGATGGTCAAATGCAGCTTGCTCAGTCTTCCTGCACAATGAGCACATCATCATAATAAGAATCAATAATATCTTAAGGACAAACTCTCAAAATGGAAAATCACGACTCATGAGTAATGGTAAGTGAAAAAAGAAAATTAGGACATAAGCTATAGCACTAGTAAAATTGAAGATACAAAGGGCAATCAAATGCAAAACATGCAAAGCATAATTAGCACTTACTGCTTTTCCACTTCCCTCCCCTCTTGAATAGCTCTATCAATTTTGTCCAAGTTATTTTTCTTCCTCCCATTCTGTTAGTCAATCAAAGTAAGGGATAGTGATATAAGAAAGGACCAAAAATGAGGTCAATGAGATAGATGCAATCAGAACTATCACTGGAGAATTCTTTCAATACACACCTGTTCGTACAGCGCTTTCTCAAGTTTCACAATGTCTTCATCTATAGCTTCATCTTCATCGGCTAAATCAGGCTGCACCAAGCAAAGCAAGTTTAAGGAGTATAGCCATGAATCTAGTAAGTTTCAAGTAACTGTGATTTGTAATTCCACATATGACATAAAAGCCTACCAATATTTCAGGATATAAGCCAATGCTCTGCAACTCAAGCAGCAGTCTGTCATCCAGTGACATCAGCTGATACTGGCCATCAGGAGATGGAAAGCTAGGAACACTTAAGTCAGCAGGTTGCAGTTGATCAAGATCATTTGAACATATTTCACCAGTGTGTGTGATGTCTGAAAGAGAAAATTCTTCATCTCCCTGCCAAACTCCAGTGCTTTGTAAAGAACTGGATGTGTTTGGGTATCTAAATGTATTGGATGTGGTGCTCTTATCACTAGATAGTCTATCCAAAATGCAATTCTTCGGAATTTGAAGATCTACCTCTGATTCAACTTCAGAATCCATTCTATCTCGATCTTTGGGTTCGAAATCAATTTGATTACAAGAACCACAATGAGAATCATCACTGGCACATTGTCGAGATATATTCTTTGCATCACTTTGGTGATATGATTCTTCACTTTCATCTTCTTCAATTAGAGCACAAAGAAGTCTTTGGAATAGTGGTGTAACCTTGTCTAGTCTTTCCATGTCATTCTTTCCACCTAAAGCATCAAACTTAATTGATTCTTCATCACAGTTACTTCTCTTTCTTTCCTCTGAGCCTTGAGTGGTCTTGTTTATAACAACACCCTGAGGAAATAAAAATTTACTAGTTACCACATTCCTCTAAAGGTTTAGCTCATATTTAAGTAGCTGCATCTCCTTTTTAAAATTTTCTTTTCCAGATGTAGTTAGTGGTGTAACTGTGAAGATCTTTAATTTACAGATGGGGATCTACAGAGAAGTTCTTCATTATTGATAAGTAAGATGATAGATGAGATATTATAATGTCAAACACTTACCAATAGATCATGATCAATTCCAAACATATGAGATAAACTTTTATCACATTCCTCAGCAATATTGAGCTGATTCAGCAGCCAAAAAACAAAAAAAAAAAAAAAGTAAGAATCTATTCAACATATTGAGAGTTAAATGGTAAACTTCACATTACAGAAAAACATAACAAGTTCAAAACCCAATTGCTACCTGTTGCTTCAAATAAGATGCATCATCCAAGCTGATAGAAGCAAAAATATACTCCATTTTATTCCAAAACGGACTTGAACAAGCAAGTTCTGCATAAAATAAGCCACCCAACAAGTGAAATATAAAACTGAATAAAAAAGAGAGTAACATTTCAAAGGAGGTAAAATGGTTCAAGAAGCATACTGCTAGCTTTACATGCAGCATTTGCAGCTTTATGTAATTCCTCGTGATCATCATCAGATTCACCTGGACAGTCACATTTCAGTATAGTGTGTGAAAAATGAAAACATAACGAAAAGCAAATATAGATAAAATATTTAACAGACTATATATTAACCTGAAAACAAAATTATACCACAAATAAAGAAAAATAAATTCAATGATAGAACAGGTTAAATGTAGAATAATAGAAGTATAACTTTTGAAAATTATTTGATATGCTAGCCTCTACGTGCCTGGACAATTCAAAGTGCTATGACATATAAACTCATGAAAACATTCCAGTTGGGTTGAATATAACATGCTAATATCACTACCATATGTTAGCATAGTGAAGGAATTTAGCCATCCTACCATAAAACTAAAACTCCCAAATAAACAAAGCCTAGCTTCTAAATATTAGCACTACCTCCAAAATCAGAAGAACCACTGTTCAGTTGCTTCCCTACACGAGTCAAAATTTTGCGTTCTTTCTGCTTTTTTGAAGGAGGGCGTCCATATTTGCTGCATTCAACAAAAAGGGTATGAATACAGTTTTTTGGCAATTAGAAGGAGAAAGAATGAGCTAGATCTAAAAATAAATCAACATACGTTTTACTCTTATCATTAGGCTTCGAATACTGTACTGGCTTCATTATTGGTACATTCTCTGACTTCTCCCTTCCAGAAGGGATGCCTGGCCTTATTAATAAATTCCTTCCACTTCTTCCTTGTCTCTGCACACCATCTCCAGATTCATCTGTTGATACCTTATTCTTCTTCATCTGAAACATAGAAGCCCCAGCCTTATCTGCACCTATAGTGAAGTCACTGCCATTCACTCCTTTCTCTTTTTTGCTTTCCCCAGCTCCAGATTCTTCACTTTCAGATAATCCAAAGGGAGAAGGAATATCATCAGGTGGTCTCTTATATTTTGGAGTGCTGTTGTCTACACTGCTTGCCAGTTGAAATCCATTGTTGCCAGCAGAAGAAGCTTTAACATTGAAATCAGAAGTTAGACAGCCTTCAGATGAGGCCTGAACTTCAAGATTTCGTGTGGCAGGAGAAACTACTTTCACTCTACGTGAGCGTGAATTTTTAGGTGGCCTCTGACCAACCCACTGGGTCATTGGATGTATAGAAGAACCTATAAATGTAAAAAACTTTTAATTAATTTCCATACCAACCAGAGACTTCATATTAGAATTTGAAGGCAGTTACCAACCTGGAAAAGTTGTAGATGAAGAATGAATGTTAGATGATTCTAGTGCACTAACAGAACCTGTTCTTGGTGCCCGAGATACTTTGTTCTTTATTTGCATGCTAGGGCTGCTTGCTGGGTCCTCCTGAGTGTTTCCCCTATTTACAAAAACAAAAAGAATTAATAAATCTGTAAGTAGCTATCAACACATGTAAATGTAAACAAGGAGCAGGCTAAAACCTTGTTGTGTTAAAAAAAAGTTTGGCTAGGATTTCACAAAATTGACTGATAAAACAACTAGGCTGTAGAAATATATTAAGACCATGGCAATATCAAGATATGTTCAAACCTGTTGTTTCCTTTTGGCACAACTCTCTGCTCAGCTATGTGTTCCCTATGAAGAGAAACACCTTGCTCACCTGTAAGCATCATTCGCCCACCTGTATTAGTAAGCTCTGAAGAGCCCTCAGACTTGATTCCACCAGATCCAGGAAGTGGCTTCAATCTGCACCCCAAAAAACCTTATTAATTCAAAAGATTTTGTTCTGCTTTTTTGTTCTCCAATAACAAAAGTTACAATGAACCATTTGACAATGATGTGACTTCCTAAGATTTGAAGAGTTACCCAAGTAAAGCAAATAACATTCCAAAGAGGAAAATTACTGGAGGAACAGATTAACAGGAGAAAAAGACCAAGCAATATAATGCCGACAAGCTTCTACCTAATGCTGGCTGTGATAGGTTAGTCAATTGGAGAATATAAACAAACAATAAACATGCAATTCAAACCTAAGGGAATGGAATTTTTTCAATTAAGTCTATCCCATAGCAGTGAAGCTAATTCAACATAATTAAGCTTGATGAATTCATTTACAGAGAGACATACAAAACATTTGTTTTGACTAACAAGTTCCCTCTTAGATGTATTCCTGTGATCCATTCATAAAATAATTTCACCACAAAACACATAGAAAGCAAGACACTGAATCTTCCCGGCATTCTGAGGATTAAAACTGAAAGTTATACAAGAATTATTCAGTATGGCAAAGTTTAGTATAAGTACTTTATTAAAAAAAAAAAAAAAAATCTTTTGTTGAACAGAAATGGTGCTTATCAGAAGTGTCTGCATTAACTATCAATTACTTTTTCAACTACAAAAAATTACACCATGCAAAAATTGCATGTTCAAGGGACCACTCAAACCATGTAGATTACAAGTGACTCTGAACAATCACCAAACAGAAATAAAAAAAAAGTGTACAGAAACAAAGGTTGTGCATCAAAGCTTTATCTTCAAGACCCCAAAATGAAAGCTCTACTTTTACCAAACAAAACAAAAATGCCTACAGAGGCACAGATTCAACTTCTGTTTAACAGCCAATGAATAGAATGCAAGTTAGAAAGTTGTTTTTCCATCTAAACAAGTAAACAGGAATGCTTTGAAAAAAGAGCAAGAGCACCAGATTGCTGAAAGAACCAGATATAAGTATACTGATCAGTGATCACTGACGATATTATGTTATTAACAGCACATGTATAGATGTTGTGGCATATATGATGGTTCCTTTGAATACTATACTTCACACTCAAACATTAAGAGTGAAATAACCATATGATGTACAGAAAGACCTAAAAGAGCCTCCAACAGACTGAAAAGAAAAAATATATTGCAATTTAAAAGAAAGAAAAAATAAAACTAAATAACTACCTGAAACCTTGAGCATCATAAGATCGCATCTTCAAGTCGGCATTCGCCTTTGGAAGAGAAGGTCGTTTTATGTCCCTTTCACCAGACATAACTCTGTTTCCTACAGTTCCAACAGATCTCTTCTTCTTTGTTTTTTGATCCAACCCTTCACCTCCAGCAAGTAATCTGCGAGTTTTTTCTTCATTTCGAACAGAGCTCCCACCAGGCGTCTGAATCAGATTTCCATCCTTCTCTGTGACCATTCTTGGCCTTCCAATGGCAGAAGACCTACCTTCCTCCTGGAAGCATTGCAGAGTGAGAAAAATCATGAAGAAAGAATGAAAGTAAACACAAACAGATTATTGTCCAAAATTAATAAATTATTCCATCCAAAAAATAGTGAAACTCACACTCACCCGCACATCTGCCACTGGTGTACGAATTCGCTTGTTCAGCATAGAATTTGAGGCCTTTGCTTCTGATCTCTGAGTTAGATTATCATTAGGGGTTTTGTGAATCTGGCTACCCATCTTTGTCAAGCTTACTCCACCTCCCCTGTCACTTGATAAATCATTCCGTTGTCGCTTCTTTATGTTTAAAGCCTCGTACTTCTCCAATTTAGACAAAGATTCCCCCAACATTTTTGATCTATCCCTGATCAAAATTTGACACATCGATTAGGACATCAATATGAATATACTGTGTCATAAAATGATTAGGTAAACACTTTACATTTGAAACTAGCACTTCTACAGTAGACAAAATATCACAAGTATTTTATAGATCTTAAGGCTGTCTAGAATAAGAAAATGCCAAGCATACTGATATAGTCATCACTCACCAATTACAACCTCAAAAAATGTAGAAACTATGAGTGAATGACAACATTCATTTCACAGTTGACCTAGCCATACTAAATTTTGTTTATCACTCAACCTTACAAATAGAAGTTTTCACTTTTCAGATCTGAAAAATATGTTACAGAGGAATTGGGTATAGTAACAATCATATACCTAGCCTTTCTGGAGGCATCTTGCACACTTTCTTTGAAGTGCTTTAGTTCCCCAGAGGATCCAGGAGCCATCAGTTTAGAATGTGAACCTCCAAAAGAATGGTCTTCAGATGTGTTCCCACCAGAAACACCAAGAACCCTCCTTAGCTCTCCTGTATATTTTCTATTGCCTACAGTAATTGAATCTAGCGGCAAACACTGAGGCAAGGGTGGCATATCCGAAGAAGTTATCCCGCTACTGTTGCTACTGTTCAAGTTGTTCCCAGAACTCAACATTAAGCCGTGAACCTCACTAAAGCTTATAAGAAAGGTCAAAAGAAAGTATCTTTCTTTTGCACCCCAAGATCAAATTCAGTCTCTGAATTCTTGCCTGCAACCTAATGACGTATCACATAAGCATTCATTAATAACAGCAATAGCTACACAAAGTACATAACATACAAACAAAATTAATAACCAATCCATATAGAGGAAAGGAAAGTGGAAACAAACTACTTAAAAATACTACTTCACTGAATGATGCTGAATAAGAGAAATGCACAAGTTTCTCATGCTTCCAGAATCAACACTAACCGGCTTAAACTCAGAATCCCGTGTTACCGAAAATTGACACTCCCTCCCTAACGTACATTACCAATTCCACGAATTCTCAATCACAAAATTCCACAAAGCGAATAATACTAAATGCAGAACATCGCAAGTCTCAGAAAAGACAAGCAGAACCAAAAAACGAATTTCCCCTTTTTGATCAAAATAATAAAAAACGAAATTGAACCGAAATTTCGCCGGAAAACCTAAAAAGGCGACGAATAACGAGAAAACGAACTCAACAAAAGCAACCTTACATAAGGGTGTAATAAATTTTCCGAAAGATCGGAATTGGGGATAAGAGACAATTAAAAAAATTAAAAAAAAAAAAAAAAAAAACCTAGGTTGAATTTGGGGAATTTGGGAAAGGGGTTTGTGGATGTATTGAGAGCGTAAATTGATGAAAAAGGGGAAATCGAAGCGAAGAATAGTACCTTGAAGTTTAATCGAAGAAAGTCAAGGATAGATCAAAGTCGGAGAATTGAGTCCCAAAAAGGTAAACATATACCATATATTATATACAGACATATTATTATATTATATTATGTAGACATAAAAACTTTATATTATAGCAACAAGTAAGAACCAAAAATACAGGAAATAAAATTAAAAAGTATAAAGAATAAAGAACCCAAGTAACACGGGAGAGTATGTACAGCCTCTTGTATTTGTACCTTCTACTCCCTCTCTACAGCCTCCCAATAACTTTGATATACCTATTATTTATTATTATTAGGAGGGTTTGTACACAGAGTTAAATTTGATTCTATTAATAAGAGGGTTTGAATCTCTCACCTTTGTTCAATTATTAATAAATTTTAGTTATTCTTAAATTTTTTTTGTAGTCCTAATCTAAAAAAAATATTGCATAATTGTTGAGTTTACAATTAATCGACCTTCACCTCAAAAACAAAAGAAAAATAAGATTGTAATTAAAAATAAAAATGTTATCCCCTCATTCTTAGAGTCTAGTTTTGCCTTTGTATATCACAACAATTCAAGATGAACAGATGAAAATTTTGAAATAGAAGAAAGATTTGAAGAATACCTCAAAGTATAGTTGAACAAATCTATGATTTAGGTTGAAAAATTGATTATCCGAAGGACTAAGACATCCTAATAAAGATGTTATATAGGAAACAATCAAGATAAAGTGAAAAACTAAGGCGGTAGTTTCCAAATAGAGAATAGAGGGAAAAATATGTTTGATTGAAATTTTTTTAAAATGTTATCATGGAAATATTTTTATAATTAAGTGAAAATAATATTTTATTTTTATTTTTTTAAGCTTTTGAAAAATTTGAAAGAAATTATTAATGGATTTATATATACCGGTAGTCTTATTCAAATGTAATATTTAATCGATGTACATAAAAAATAAATTATATATCTAATCTAATTATCTTAAATTAATAACCTTCTGTTTAAATGAAGAATTTAAAAATATTTTAGAAATTTAAATATATCGTATTTTAATTATTTTTATTTAAATTTCTTTTATTTTATAAATATTTTATTTTAATGAAATAATTTAATTTCTTATATTTTAATTTCTTTGTTTATATAAAATAATTTAATTTTTAAGAAATTCATAGTTTTATTTTTATATATTTATTTAAAAATTAAATTTTTAATAATACATAAAAAATATTAATTATTAAAATGTGAAGCGTGAAGTGACAAAAAATTGTAAAGAAGAATGAGAAATTATGAAAAAAAATTAAAATTCTTATATTTTAAGTTAAATTTTAAATTTTTTAATTATATACAATTGAATTTTTTTTAAGATACATGATTTCAAATTCACTTTAGTACTTTATTCAAATGAATTAATTAAAAAGATAATAATTTAAATTCATAAAATAAATAAATTGTTTCGTAAAATAACTGATATAAACAAAAGGTTAAGCTTTTAGAATGAAAATTAATTTTTGAGAACACTACAATGACTTTTATAAATTTATTATCTCATTGTTATTATATTCCCCTCCTTCATTTTATACGATGAATTTAAATTTTTATTCTATTTAATTTTTATGATATCTACTATATATATACTTTTTCTCATAATTATAATCAAGACAGAAACACAAATAAAAACAAATAAAAAGTTAATAGAATAATAATACATAATGTAAATCTAAATAATTTATAAAAAAATATTCAAGTTTTAAAATAACAAAGGAAACAAAATCATTAACAAAAAATACACAAATTTCTAATTCCTAAGTGAAATTTTCCCAACAAAATTGAAGCCCACCAAGTAAATAATAAATATCTATTTCTTGTATAACTTGATTGTATGTCATGTTTGTGATGAAAGTTTTATCAATTTAAGAGTAAATCCAACAAGAGAGGTTAGTGAATATGTTTTAGAAAAAGCTACTTATGGGTCATATTTGTTGGTAATAAAAGTAAAAATATCAATTAGTTAATTAAATCATAATTTGTTTATTATTTAAAAGAAAAATTAATTATAAAAGATTCAAACTATGTTTCGTCCTGACCTATTTATTGTTATTTTTGGAAGAGGTTTCATCCAAAACGAGAAAATTAAAAAACATCAAGCTCTAATAGTATATTTAATTTATAAAAAAATTGAATATATTTGTGAACATTCCTTTACATAAAGCTCAATTAACTGATTTCTATTAAATATATTAAATTATCTAGTTATTAATTAATTTAGATGACTCATTGTTAAAAAAACTAATTAGATGACTTAAATGCAAAATAAGATACAATTATATTAAAAACCAATAGTCTAGTTAATTGATTAATACTTACGAACTTATAATGTAATTTTCTTTACATTGTTAATTAATCAGAAATAAAGTTTGATATAAAAGAAAACATCTCGACCAAGCTTTGTTCTGGGCTGCACATTCTCGGTCTAGAAAAAAAAAATATAACGTTTTAAAACATAATATGTTTAACTGGAGGTTTAAATACATTTTTTTCTCAGTAATTTAACATTTTTTTTTATTTTCTGTAAATTATTTTCTCTAATCCTTGTAAATTAATATATTCCATTTTAAGTTTTATAAAAATTTTATTTCATTTTTCATTCCTGTAATCATTGTTTGCTTTATACTTGTCTTTATAATTATTATTCCTGTAATTATTATTACTATTATAAATAAATTACAAAGAAAAAAATAAAACAAAATTTTTACTAAAATTAAATATGAAAGTACATTAATAGAAGGACAAAAAAAAAATTGCAAAGACTAAAAAAAAAAAAACATTAAATTACGTGACAAAAGCATATTTAAACCTTAATTATATAAACGAAATTCTAATGTTCCATCTTATCTCTGAACACAAACATTTTAGTTAGTTATCATAATCACCTTCATGATTCAGTTATATATTTACTTGAAAAAGAAACTATAACAAAACACATAAACAAAAAATGTAAAAAGTAAATCCTCAAGAAAGGATTATCATTAACCCAAACAAAGATGTTAGGAAGAAAATAAGAAGAAAAATAGCAAGAGAAAGGAAAGACATTAGGACTCACTCACAAAGAATGTCCAAATAGTTGAATGTGGTGAAGACTAACCAACACAAAATGCTTCAACATGCCAAATGAATCAGAATAAATTATAACAACAGGGTTTGATTGTTGAAACATGAGAAGTTCCTCTCACTCACTAGTCACTATTTGGTGAACATACACACCCTCAGCTGAATAAGAAGAAAGGGAAAGAGAAAAGGAAGAGATGAAAACAAAATAATCTTGAAAGCACATACAAACTTTCACATTCTTAGTAACTGACTAACTGAATAATCACAAAATTAATTTATAACAATTGGGATGCAAACAATGTCTCACGTAAGAAGAATTAACAGATAACATGTGAATTTATAAATAAACATAATATACTAGTTGACAAGAAACAAGGAAATCTAAAAATAAAACTGTGAGCAAATATACCAAAGTGCTAATGAAATTAATCATCATTTAAAATCTGATATCTCAATTTGCCAGGAAAAAATAAAAGTAAAGAGATATTTACACCTCCTAAAAACTGATGTGATTTACATATTTGTCATTCTCCAAAGAAAAAAAAAAGTAATTAATAAACATATTGTTGTACATGAGATCATTGCAAATCAAGATACAACTACTTGTCTAGATGTATATGAAAGAGTTTCTTCTCCAAGTAAAAGTGCCTTTAGAATGGCCTCACATACACCACTATAGTGCACAATCAAATGGCCACCATCTGGAACTTCATGATACTGTATCCAAGGCAGCTTCTGTGTGACAAACCTTTGGATTTGAGAGGACACTATTTTATCTTCATAGCCCTGCCAAATATGAGCTGAACTTGTATTCTCAGGGAATGGATTATTCAGCTTCAAAGGGTCAAATTCCCAGTTGCCAAAGGCCACCATCCAATCACCCCTTAGAGTGTCAAAAACAACCTGTTCCCTTAATTTTTCCTGTAAGTGGGAACATACCATTTTCACAATGACCTTAAAAAAGAGATTTTACTATGGTCCTGGTTGAATAAATTTTTCAATAAACTACAAGAAAAGGAAATAAAAAGTAAAAGAAAACAAGTTTCTTTTACAAGTTAAAATTGACTTGAAAAATAAGCTAATTTATAGAAACTTGCATTTACCTTTTTCAAAAGTTAATTTTAACTTATGCTAAGTTGATTTTGGCAGTTTGGTAAAAGTTGAAAAAATGCTATTGGGAATTCCAATTATGGGACACCATAATGTATTTCACCTTCTGATTTATGGACAAATTGATCCAAACAAAATCCATGCATATTCACATGATAGAACAGGTGAAGGAAACATGTAACTTGCCTTGGTAAGCATACGGAACCCAGGAATTGTGCCTAAAATATCTATATCCCTTTTGTTGAAGAATGCTGGATCTTTTTCTAAGACAGAATTTGAAGGAAACCACTTCTGAGTCACCCACCAGTGAAGCAGTGTAGGAATATATTTTGCAATCCACATGCTCAACTTGATAAGTTTCCTCTTACAGTCATCTTTTATCAGACTCTCAGGAAAGGAAGGCCATTCATAGTTTATCACTGGGGCTATCATAGCTACACCTGCTAGCCTGCAATGCACAAATTTTGACCCTGTGGTGAAATTAACATTCCATTTTCAACATCAAAAGGGAATATATTTTACCAGTTGAGAAAATGTTTGCTGTTTTCAATTTTCATTTACACAAATAATACAAAAATGACATTGTGTTTTTCTTTTCTTAAACCAAACGTATGGTTAGAAATGTAATACCATTTTTATGAATTATTTGTGAAAATGAAAGAATGAGAGTAGAAAACATTTTCTAGGAAAAAGAATGGTGTCTAGAAAATGTATATTTTGAGGCATGTAATTTGCCTGTTGGGGATGTAGTTCAAACAGCCCCAGGTAGCATATGATCCCATTGAGACTCCAATCACATAAAATTTTGCTCCAATCTGTAACTGATCAGCAAGCTCTTCGATGTCAAGTGCTTCACTTTTCAGTGAGCGTTTGGGGTTTGGATCACTTTCTCCATAACCAGCCCGATCATATTGCAGAATATATATACCAAGTTCATCTATTAGTTCCTGCAGAATCAGTGTCAAACTGCAAATGTTATCTTAGTTGACATATTTCAATAGGTACATTCCAACTTCTACGCTTATCCATGCAGAAAAAGATGCTTCAAAACTTGCAATTCATAACATTTTACAACAGTGGGAAAAAAGAAAGAAAAAAAAGTGCTCAACATGCACCTTTTCTTTGCATCCAAGTATCTATTCCGAAAGAATGTGTCTAATAATTTGTTCATAGTATCTTGAATTATCGATTCATTGACAGACATGACTTAGAACCACTAGCTCATTATTTAATTGATCATTCCACTATAATCAATATTTATCAAATTGTTTTTATCTAAAATACAAATACATTGTTCAGAAAAAATTGACTTTTCCCTAATTAGATGGTTGTTGCTATCATAACCACTATGTCTAATGATTGGTGTATAGTATTTCCAATTGTTGATTCATTGCTTAAGTTGGCTTAGAACCAATATTTCATCATCCAATGGAATTTTTTATTCTAGTACTCCTTTACCTGACAGTTATTAATATTTATCAAATTTATCCTTATTCAATGAAATGTTACTAGATCAAATGACAAAGACATTGTTGATAAAAAACCTGCTAGATATCTGCTCCAATAACTATGAGTGGCACGGAAAATGAGTCAATTACCGTTTTTTTTAATCAAACAGGTTTTTTAATCAGCTACTGTGCTAGATCTAAATCCACTGAATAACATGTCAACTATTTAGTTCAACAAAACAAAGTTTTGTAATTAGAGATCGAGGGTAGGTAGAATATATACTTGTGGTGCCAGAAAATTCATGTCTTTGGTGCTTCCAAAGCCATGAACAATGATGATGCAGTGTTTTGCTTGGTCCTTGGGAGCACCCTTTTCTCTATAAGCCAGGTACCTTCCATCACTGAGTTTGACTCTTGTTGAAACTGGAACAACAACACCATCTGGTGAATCACTGTTGTTTTGAGTAGTGGCCTGGTAGAACATTCCCAAAAGACCTATGAGTGACACTATTGCTCCTCTTGAATTTGATACCATACATGAGGGAATAGAAGGTAGATCTAGCTAGGACACATTTTTTTAGTACAATGATCACGTTGTGTGCTGGAACAAGAAAAAGAAAGGTAAAAATGGATAACATGCTTACCTGTCATTGACTCTATATTCTGCTGCAGATGTTGTCTGTAACAAATGGATTGGTTTCAGTCTATGGTATATGGATACTTGTGTTAGTTTTCTTCAGCTTTTGACTAATAGATCTTGAGATGATGAATTTGACTGCTTGAAATTGCAGTTCGAACATTTCACGTTGGTGTTGCAGACTGGGACATAGGGGTCTCATCTAATTGGCTTTTTCCTTGGAAACATTGTCATACTTTTCAAAATGTTATTTTTCTTTTACATAATAAAAAATTCGCTTTTATTCCTTTCCTTTTTAAGTTTTCTTCTTTTGAAGAATTTGCTTTAAAGACAGCAGAATCTGAATCAGTGATCATACTTAGAAAGATACGTTACAGCTAAGGATTTTGTATATACGAGAAATTTTCCATGTGCAGTAGCAGCCACCTGTCTATCATGATCCTATGGAAATGATCAAATAATTTATTTGTTTTACTGATATGATTTTTATAATATTTTTTCTGTCACTTAGATACTGGGAATGTCTAATTGCCATACTAGTTCAAATCAATTCAAGATTCATGGATCAAATATCTTCTCAAAGAAATAATAAGTTTTAAATCGTTTTAATCAATATTATGAATATCTATTTAATTAGTAAATAAAAAATTAATTCATTTTATTTAACCTTAAATATTAAAAGTAATTTTTTTTATAATATATAAAGTTTTGAAATTGTGAAATAATTAATCTAATATAATTTAATAAAGGGAAGAGAGTATATCAGACTAGATCAGACTCAATGCTTAACATACTAAACTCAATGCTTAATAGATTAAATTTATTTTATGTTTTGTAGATTTGAGTTTAACATGTGACATACGGAGATGTCAACTTTTTTTTTTATATAAATATAATTTTTTATAATGTTTATAATAAAAGAGTATTAGGATGTTAATTAATGTTTTAATCTAAATCTTGATAAATAAGTTTAAATCTTACCTATTTAATATTTTCAATATAAGCTCGTCAGATTGGCTTGGAGGCTACTAAATTGACCAAAATATATTTCCCATGTCTAAACTCTGTAGCTCTTTTTGTTGTTATTGACATTTTTGTTGGCTTAACTTCATATCCTTCCAAAGTTCAAATTGTACCCAAGGGTCAAGCATGCTCCAAACTTCAAACTCACCTTAGTACGAGAAAACAACTAGAAATGTTCCTTAATTGGATATTTGACTCTAAGATTTGTCGGTAGATGGTGGACTAAAGAAACATTTGAAATAAGTTATTTTGGTTTTTTACATAATTTACTCAAGAGAAAATTGATCATGCGCCTATTTAATGTATAATTCATATTTTATTTATTACAACATATCATTTACACTCAGTTTATCAACTTTAATAAAAAAAATTACTAAACTCCCTAAATTCTTTATTAAAATAACTTTTCGAAACATTTTAACAAATTTCATAATTATGATATATATATATATATATATTATAATTATATAAAAAAATATATTAAAATATTAAAACATAAATAATTATGTAGAAAATTATATAATTACTAACAACTATCATTTACATGTTTTTTATTAATAAAAAAAAAAAAAAGAGGAAGTGTAGTTGTTACATGTGGAGCTTAAAAAATGAATGAGAAGAACCATGGGCCAACCTCTGCTTCAGGTCCAGCCTAACCTAAAAATAAAGCGAAACACGTAAATTAATTAAATGTTGTTGGGCCTGGTAATGTGTATTGTTGGGCCTTATCAGCAATTCATGTGAAGATAGCCCAGGTTATTTAGAAGAACAAGTAAGCTTCACCTAGTATGAAAAACACTAATATAGATTACGTTGATTACTATAATACAACTAATTTTTTATAGACATGGAAAGCAACAAATTTTTAATATCAGTGTTTGATTGAATAATAAAAATACTATCTTATCTTAACAATAAGATTCTTAAGAATTGGTTTTTTAGGAATATTTTACAAATTATATTTTATTATTGTTCTACACTTCTGCTTTCTTTAAAAAATAAGGTATTTACTTTCAATTACGTGACAAAGTTTAGTGTCTTTTTAGTTAATTAATATATAAAATCTTGATTTTCATTTATGAAGATGAAAAATGATTTCCTAAATTAAAAATTCCAAGAATTTTTAATGCTTGACAAATATTTTTATTCTCTTCTATCAAATATACACGAAAATTTTGTACTCTCATGTTATTGTTATATGAATGTTAAAATTCTCTGTATTAAGTAAAATTGGGGATTTAATTATATATATGTTTTTATCCCTATAGTATAAACTTTTTATATATAAAAAGTCCTTTTAAAATATTTTGTTTTGTTCCATTCTTAATTTCTTATACTTTACTTGTTTTTTATTTCTGTATAATATTTGGTTATTTTGAATTAGTCTCTGCACAAAATTGTTAAGAGTCTTCAAATAGATAACTTTTCACTTCTCGTGCTAATTAAGAACCCCAAGTTTTGTGAACAACTTTACGTAAGGACTTTATTTTTGACCCAACGTGTCTCGTTTTCATGTGCTTTCCTCCTTTTTTTTTTTTGGTGGAAATAAATTCTTGTAAATTTTAGTTTCCATAACCACAAAGAATTAAAGTCGTTTAACCTAATTTACAAATATTCTCTCATCAAAGTCTATTGGTCAAGCTATCCAAGGGTTTGGTCACATACCATTTGACAAACTTCGCACCCCATTGTTGTCTTGAACATTTTACAAGTTCAATGAAGTGTCCCAAAATTAAAATATGAAGAGCCAAAAATAATAACCCTCGTTCTTCAATAAATTATTAATTTCCCTTAAATTTACTAGAGAATATAATTATTGTATAGTGCATTAATTTAAAGTCTAGCATAGACGAACATAAAAAAAAATGAGTAATATATATATATATATATATATATATATATATAATAGTGTTATAAGGTTTTTTTTACTTATACCACAACTTTAATAAATATTTAGATTTTAAGTAATATGGGTATTTGTAATTTTATATATATAGTAAGAATTTGTAATTTTTCTGTTCATAAATTATAGATGGAAAGGGTTTGCAATTTTTCTATTTAAAGATTACAAACAGTAAATTTTGTGGCAATGGAATCATAAAATAAATATCAAGGCAATCAACGAAGATAATTTTCTCACGTGTCTCTTCTCTTAAGGTTGAGTTTCCAACAATAATTAACCCGACACTTTGAGAAATCAAACTATAAAAAATATTGTAGTATGGGGTTATTACTCACTTTTGTACTTGCTGTTTTATTTTCAAATTATTTTTTCAATTAAATTAATAGAAGAAATGGGAATAATAAATAATATATATATATATATATATATATATATATATATATATTAGGAATTCTTTTATTCCATTTGGAAGGATATCATTTCATAATTATCTATGACGGTTTATGTCTTTAGCATGACTGACTACTTGATTAAATGTGGAGGAAAGTGGGATAAATGACCGATTATACTGGAAGAATTCCTCTGATGTGATACGTGTGAATAAAATTTTTACTCTCCGATTATATATTAAATTATATACAAAATTTGATGCTATTTTTTAAGTGCGAATAAAAATGATGAATTAGAAATAATCCAGATCAATTACTTTCAAAAGTTCATAAAAAAAAAAACTATTATAAAATGAAAACAACGACTTTTATATGGGATGACTAGGAAGATTTACGCGTAAACACTAGATTGGGTTGGTGACGCAGTTAAAGAGAGTTCCCAATTCACACTAACTGAAGAATGAACCACTTCATCATTTGAACTTTTCTTTTCTTCTAATTTTTTTCTGCCAAGCCGGTAGTTACTTGAAAGGTTGATAGTAATGATGAAGATTTTGAAGTCATCAAGTTTTGTAATTTGGAAATAGACCAAAATGTGGAATGCATCAAATTTTTCAATGAAGTGCCAACATAAGTCTAGATACTAAAACCCAATTAAGCCCTTTAATTTCCAAAGCATGTGGTCTTCCCATTGAAATTATTCAATTCTCTGGTTGGTATTCTCCCATTCACTATCTCAACGGCTTAAAACTGCCATATACTAATTAACATGATAATGAGAGTTAAGTCAAGGTCATTAACGTCATTAATTAAGTGAATAATTAAGTTCAACCTTTCAATCTTATTATAATTTTGGAATGTGTTAGAAGTATGCTACACTAATTAATTTAAGTCCTTGACCTACCCCCCATGATGTAAGATTGTGATGTCAACTTCCACTACCATCCAACATTTGAACTTTTGCCATTACTCACCATAGATTTACAACGGAGAAAATTTTTTACCCAAGCTTTTCATTAGTACTTAAAAAATGAAATAATTGTTAAAAATATGTTTTTAGAGGATTAATATGAGAAAATTTCTACAAATTAATTCATATATAAACTAATTTTAGATTATAAATTGTCTTTTCTTATTTTATTTTCTTATAGATTTTCTGAAAAACTTATGTAAAAAAAATCCTTAAATATGTTCATGTGGACTTCTAATAAAAATGATAAAAAAATTTATTTATATATATATTATATCATTGGATTACAAACTGTCGTATTTGATAATTATCATAATTATCTTCAAAATCATAATAAAAATATTTTTAATTGATTAATATATTAAAAAATTTACATTAACAATACATTCTTATTAAATTCATATTAATTTCAATGCTTGTGATATGGAAAATTTTGTCAAATAATTTTCCTGTAAATGATACACTTTCCTTCTATGTAGATCAGGTGGGGCGGGTGGTGGCCATGGCCACTCAATGATTTTCAATTTTTAAAAAAAATTATATTTATTAAATATTTTGAGGTTTTTATTTTAAATTTTGTATATATTATATCATACTTCTTTTACATCTTTTTAAGTTATATATATATATATATATATATATATTCATAAATTTATCTGTATATAATTTATTACATATATAACTTTATAATTATTATATACTATTATTTTTTACATTATAAAATTTGATAAAATATGAAAAATTAATTTGAAAGCAATTATTAATAATAGATAAAAATAAACTATATTTTGGTATAATTTATATTATAAAATCAATGATAGATTTTTATTATTGTATATTTTTACTCGCTTCCTTTATTTAATTTTTGTTGTCAATGATTGAAATTATCAAATACAAAATATTCTTATTTCCAAATTTAATTGAAATTTATTATTATCTACTTTTATATTATTTTTATCTTTATATATATCTTTTTGAGGTTGAAAAACATTTAAAAAGAATTTATTATTTATTTTTCAAATAAAAAGAAAAGAGACTAATAAAATTTAATTATTAACTATATTACTAGTTAACGTATAATCTCTAACACATTGGAGATTAAATATCCCAAGCGTGATAGAATATTGATATAATATTCATGAGGTTTTAAGTTTGATTTTTAATATTGTCTTCATATTAAAAAAATTAATAAAAATATACTACCACTTAACTTTCATGGTAACATTAACTTTTCTACGTAAAAAATCTAACTCTTTTCTTTTTTTACTGAGAAGATAAAGAATTGTGTTGGATAGATATCACATGTATCTTTATTAGAGATAATCTTAGAAAGTAAATTCTCTTTTAAGTAATATAATTAGATATTTGAGTCAAGCTAATATAAATCCATGTAAATTAATTTACATTTTTATAATATTTAAAGAATTTTGTTGGATATAAAAAATTTAACTTTCTTAAAAGTAAAATGCATATTAAAATAAAATATTTTTCACAGACTTGTAATAAATATTTCTACAATAATATTCTAGAAAATAACATGAAACAAACGTCCTGGGAAGAATGATTCAAAGGCAAAAATTCTTGAGGTATACTAATGGGTATGACTTTAGGGTTTACTTTAGTTAGCTCAACCAAGATAGTTTTAATTCGACTAATTAATGTGAGTAATCACACTAGACTTGGTACATTATATATTTGAAAACTATTCATACATATAATCATTACGTACTTGAACAAGATATATCTTTCAACATTTTTTAGTCTAGGCAACACACTAATTAATTGGTCTCTTTCCCTCCATCAACTCCACCAATCCTTTAATTGCGGTCAACTATTTTGAATAAGCCAAAAATAGGTTACACACTTACACCTTATAACACTTATAACAAGTTTAACCAAAAATAAAAAATAAAAAGAAATTGTTCATGTGGGGAAGCTTCGTCTTGGATTTCTAGAAATATATGTGTGCAAAGTGCAATTCAAATATTTGGAATTCAATATTTTCGGCCTAACAATTAGGGACCATATGAGAATTTATATTTATGTAAATGAATAATGTTAATCATTAGCTTAGTGACTCTTGAAGGACATTCAGAGAAGAAAACGTTTAGGGATAATTAGACGTGTGGACTGAGTTGCATTTCAACACAGGACTGTATATAGCATAAAAAGCACCTTGAATAGGTGAAAAATTATTTTATATATATATGAATGATGAAAAATTTTAAAAGAAAATCATCATAAATTTGTTAAAACAAGTAATAAGATGAAAACAAAAAAAAGATCAATACAGGGAGAAGCAACGAAAATCGAAATAAAAAAGCTGGGTAAAAGGAAAACTAATATTATATGAGTAAATAAGAAAAAATAAAATTTGAAAATAAAGGAAATAAAAAGGATCATTAAATTTTTAAGGAAATTACCATACATTTATAAATAAATATTAAAACAAGAATATAAGAAGATGAAAATTAAAATAAAAAGATTTTTCGAAGAACAAAAAAAAATAGGAAATAAAAAACAGGAGAAAAATTATTATTACATGAATAAACAAAGAAAAAAAATATATGAAAAAAATAAATGAAAAGAACATTCAAATATTTTGAAAAGAATTCGATGCTTAACATCTACATAAATTCTTATTTATAAGTTACTTTCCACAATTATAAAATAAACTATATAATAATCCCAGGAATCACCCTGAAAATATTTTTTTAAGCTATTCAGAACATTGCAATTGTATTTTCGCACGGTTTTATCTGACCCTATTCACGAGTATTATTATTAAGATTAAGAAGTTATTGTGACGGTTACATTTAAATTTTTATTTGACATATTTTTGTTATAATTAGAGAAAATAGATAAATAAAATAATTAATGACAAAAAAAATTAAAAAGATTCTTAATAAGACGACAGAAATACAATTTATTTATAGATTTAACATCGTATTTCAAAGATAATTCAGGACCAGTGTAAAATTAAAAATGTCTCATAAGAGATATATTGTCAATTATATATGTACCCTAGCATATTTTTGTTCTAAGGGAGATATATAAATTTTGGAAAGAAATCGATAGCATCTTTAATTTTATTATTTAATTTGTAATTACTCATAAAAATACAACTTTAATATAATAAGATTATTGTTAAATTGAAAAGATCATGTGAAATTATGATTCATTTTAAATTTCTAGATGCATGTTGTTATTATTATTAAGAAAAAATACATAAATTTAAAAAAGAGATAATAAACAAAATTAAAAAAACTTTCAATTAGAACTTTATTTATACATTTCATATTCTACTCAATTTCTATGCCTCTAATTTGTAACTATATTTATAAAATAGGTTTTTAAGTCAAGTAAATTTTTTTAAAAAAACTTATTATGGATGAACAAATTAAGACAAATTTCATATTTTTAATTAAGAAAGTTCAGGCTAAGCAAAAATTGACATAATCTCACTCATTTTCATCCTACTACGATTGTAGAAACATGTTGTAAAATTTCTATTTTCCACCTTTGCATATGGATATTATTATGACTTTATAGTTTTTATTAATTAACTAACTTATGTTTGCAAAAATATGAGTAAAATATGATTTTCAAAATATTATGCACATAAACTGAAAGTTGATCTCCCATCTCTTCATTATCAATTAGTATTAGCCATAGTAGAGATTAGGTAATTACTTTTTTTTTTTTTTTTATTTTGGCATTAGTGGAAGAGTTAGGTAAATAAAGTTGAAATCACCATGCTGCACACACTTCATTACTTTATTAATGTCACTTGCTAACCCAAACTCTTTTCATCATGGCTAAGCTCAAGAATGAAAAAGCAACATATTTTGTCACTTATTTTTGTTTCTCTTGTCAAGAGTGGCAAAATTGCAAATTCTCAAGTGCACCACACACCCTCATATATGAGGGTTATCTTTTAAAAAAGGAAAGGTGCATGAGCTTCTTCAATATCCAAGTTGCTAAATAATCATCCACAAAACCAAGGATGATAAGAAGAAGATGAAAAAGAGAACAAAAAGCTTCATTTGGTAATATCATAATCTACAAAAGCTTGTCCTCCACTATCACTACCCTTCAAATAAACTAAAATTCCAAAAGGTGACAAATGATTCAAAAGGTGTTGTCACGGGAGTGTGTCACTAGAAAAAACATGTCCACAAAAACAAAAAGAGGATCAAAAAAGAAAAGAGAGAATTAAAAGAGGTCTCAAGGTAACCTATTTCCGTGCCTAGTATGCGTATAGATCGAACACTTCATTGTCAGAATCTTCAACAGTAACAATCCCAAATTATTAGATGACAAATTACGTATATGAACACCAATTTTTTTTAGCTTATGTACTTACATTATCAATTAGTCTTATTTGGTTCATTATAATTAGTCTTAATTATACTTTTTTTCCCTTTAAATTTTATAAACTTACAACTTTTGTCATCATTTTTTGTTTTTTAAATTTTGCTCTTAAAATTTCATAATCTCACAACTTTTTTTGTATGTAAAAAAATCGACTCAATTAAAAAAATATATACCACAACATTGTCTTGATTTTGACGATTTAAAAGAAAAAATATAAAAAAATATTAAAATTGTGACATTTTTTAATGTAAGAGAAAAATCACAAGATTATAAAACTTTAATTAGAAGAAAATTTTTGAGGACAAAAACATGTGAAGTTATCCTTTTTGAAAAAAAAATATATAATTAAGCCTTATGATTAATATTGATTTTTATTCTTTATGATTATAAAGAAATATTATCAAATACATGCTCCAAGTTTATATTTGGGCATTTAGTACCCTCTGGTCTAAAACTAGTATTAATACTATAAATATTTTGCAAAATTAAAAATAATTAATTTTTCCTCTTAATTACTCTACGTATATATATATATATATATATATATATATATGTATGTATATAATAGTTATATCCTAGAATTTAAAACAAGGGGGGCCTTTGTTTTAGAGAATGTAAAATGACTTTTAGGAAAGTGATTTCAATATTATGATAGAAAATGGGTATGTTATATTTCTATGACATGATATTCCTAAAACATGATTGATATCTGAAAATACAATTTTATGTCCTAAAAATATCCATAAAATTTTAAAAGGAAAATATTAAAACAAATATTAAGAACAGATTGAAGAGAGTAATTGTTACAGAAAACTACAGACGTACGATTGACAATGAGCAAATTAAATGGTAAAGATTTTGTCTATTTTTTATCCAAAAGATTTTATGTTTATTGATAGCTTCTTTCTTGGACAGAATATGATTTTTTCAGAAAATATGCCAAGTATCTCCATAATTACATATGGATATATGCATGGTCATGGGAATGTATGTCATATATCAACTTGAGGGTTCAAATGTGATATCACTGTTGAGCTCCATGTTTTATTTTATGTCTTGCATATTTATATATATATTTTTTTCCAAGAATTGAAATATGCATGCTCCATGCATATACACATCGATCCATGTCTAGTAGACAAAATCAACGAGTGAAAATTTTAATTAATCAAAATTAATGTTGACGTTTATGACTGATAACATAATACGTACACATAAATAAGTTCATATACTAATAATAAAAGTTTTACATTAAAATTGCTTCAGTTGATATAACTTTCGTTTTAAAAAAATCAAATTAGTAATGTAGAAATTATATATATATATATATATATATTATCAGCATTATTACTTTTTTTAGAAAAAAAGTATCGTGTTGCATTACACTGTTAACATTATGTAGAAGAGACGCGGAGTAATTAATTACCACCGACATTTATTCATCAAAAAATCAAATTTAATTTACATATTTATTAATATTTTTTTAATTATATTGAGAATTATTTAGTAATTGTCCAAACGAAAAGGGTAAGATTTTTATGTTTGTTTTTTATTTATTTATTGAGGACGAGTATATAGGAGCTATATATTAATTAACACAACCTAGTAGGTATATAATTTGTGAATATTATTTTCTCAATTCGTGAATTGTAAACAAATAATACTTTCCATAACGATAAACGTAGAACTTTATTGAGACAAAGCGTACACCTCACAATATTAAAATGTGAAAAAAGTTGGAATTAAAGATTGAAAATAGTGGGAAAGAAAAAGAGAAGTGATGATATTGATAGAAAATCACATAGTGACGATATGCTTTGATCATAAACAAAGAGTTAAAAAAAAATAGAAAAGAGTTTAGCATGTTGAGTATTTTGTTAATTCAAAGTCCCACATCGATAAATATCAGAAAGAGAGAGGAGTAGAACGTCTATATAAGATGAGTGATATGTTTTATTCACTAACACCATACTGATATGTTTTATTCACTTACACCATATCTTAGAGTGTGTGTCCACCGGTGTGTTTTTCCACATATGGTCTCGAGTATAGCGTTTTTGTTAGCCCTCTTGAAGGAGTTATTTTGTTGTTGTACTCTTTGATATAGTGGATATTTTTCTGGACTAGGTCCCGTGGTTTTTGTCCCTCTCATTGGTGGAGGTTTCCACGTTAAAATTTTGGTGTTTCTAGACTAGGTCCCACGTTAAAATTTTAGTGTTTCTCTTGCTCCTATATTTTGTTATACTGTTGTATTTTACAGTTCTCTTATATCCCCCTCAAGGGAAATGTTTTATTTTGCACGCAGACTTTCAGGTTTTATGTGTAAGTTTTTCCGCTGCGCCTTTCCCAACAAGTGGTTGTTAAGAACAAAGCAATAATAATACAAGAAGAGTACAAGGAAGAGAGAAAAAGAGAATTCAAGAAATTTAACGTGGTTTGACAAATTGCCTACATCCACGGACACACAATATGCATTTTCTTTTATGTTGTGCTATGTGCTGCATTTAAAAGCTTTACAAGAAGTTATTTATATAGACATATAAGAGCAATCTCCCTCATCGTTTACTCGATGTGAGACTATATAATTATGTATTGACTAAAATCAAACTATATTCCTAACAAAGCATATGCATGTGTGAGCATTTTGTCTAGCTAACAAAGATGCCCTTAAAAATCTTGTCGGTAAAAATCATTCAATTGGCTCCACTCATAACCTAATCACCCTTGAGAGTTATGTTTATCTCTAAAATACAAAACATGTACTATACAATTTGGCAGCTTCTGGCGTGGCTTCATTTTTGTAGGTTTCTTTGTTATATAGCTATAGATTTCAAACATGTAATAGGGAATATATGCCAAGTGTCTTCATACATAGGTATACGCAATCTATATATATGATCATGGGGTGTATATGTCACCTAGAGGGTTCATTCAAACTTTATAAGTATGAAATCATTAAATGTTGTAGACTATAGTATGAAAATGTTGAATGTCATAGGTTAAACAGCTGTTTAATTTCCCTTTAGAGAATTGGTTAATTATAAGTTTAAAATTGATTTTAAATAAATTTTTAGGGTTTGATTTTATGTTTTAAAAGAAGTTTGAAATTGATTTTTGTATATTGAAATAACTTTAGGTAATTTTATGGCGGATAAAAAAAGTTATACTAACTTTTAGTACAACTTAAGTTTATGGTAAAAGTATATAAACATAAATTGTTTTACTTTAAAATAATTTTATAATTAAAAATAATTTTATTTAAAATCAATTTTATCAATGTGAATTCAAATATAAACTAAATTATTTATTTGATCTTTATAATTACATAAACTTTACATTTTAATTTCTAATCTTAAAAAATTATCTTTTGATTTTTATATAATTTCATTTAATGTTATTTTGATTGCGTTTGTTGAAAATAGAAACTAAAATGAAATTAAAAAAATATATAAAAACTTAAATGAAATTAAATATTATTTATATAGAAACTAAACTATATGATTTTTAAACATATAGATTAAAAGATAAAATTTGTATGATATAGAGATCAAATAAATAATTAAACCAATGTTATATCATTCTTGTTTTCCATGCTTTACTATTATTTTAATTTTTAAAAATAAGAGTAGCCTCTTTTCGTTTCTTTTTTTAATTTGATGAACAAAGATGAATTAACTTAAATCAGTGAATACGCATTTAATAGAATTCAAAGTTAATTTACTTCCAAATATAAATCACATCCAAACATCAATTGCAATATGGTTGTGAGAATGAAGTCAAAGTTTACTTCCAAATATAAATCATATCCAAACGTCACTTGCAATATGGTTGTGAGAATGAAGTGCACATTCAATGTCCTAGTATCGTGTATATGCAGTTTTATTAGAAAAAATATATATATATTTACACATCCATTACAAAATTGAATGATTATATCCTGTTAATTTTTCAGGGCTATGAATGATCTGTTGTTTCTAAGAAAAATCGTTTCTCAGAAAAATCGTTTCTCGTGTATAAATATTAAATCGAAAAAAAAGCTTTTCAGTTATATTTCTTTTTAGAAGGTGATTGAATTGTTACCTGAAAAAACATTTTACATAATAAAAAATCACAACTATTATGTATGGATGGTGAATATATTGGCTAGATGATTAAGTAAAACTATTGTATATTCATATATAAATTTTAAACTCACTTAATAATTACAAGAAAAATATATTAGTAATTATACATACAAAAATATTTCATTGAAGCATTTACATTGATACACAAAATTATGCAGTCATCATGAACCAACGAATAGGCATAATTTTCTTCCTTAAATTATTGACCTAAGGAAGTTAATTAGAAGATGGTGCACATATTATAAGCACTAGATAACACTATGTCAAGGTCCTTGTTGCCTTTTGTTCGTCACTTATTGTATTTTTCTTCGTTTAGGTATTGACCAAGTTAATGGCGTCTTCGTGTTTATTCTCATATTGGAGATCACTTTCTTAATGTCAATATTTAAGAAACTGTGTGCATATATATGGGTCATATTCCACGATATATAGAGTTTGCATATCAGAATCTATATGAACACTATTAAGTATGAGTTTTTTTTTTTTTTTTTTTATTTGCTTGGTGTTGATTAACAAGAGTTAAATGCACGGTAGAGGACTCTTCAAGAAAGAATCAAATTTCAAAGTTTGAATAATAGAAGTGTTGTTAGAAAGAAACCTGGCATCATAACGCCCAAGAAATCAAATATGAACTTAGAGAAATGTTAGACAAAGCCTGAACTTCATTAAATTTGTTATATAGACTACTGCTTGAAAAATGAATCAATATCCCAAGCTTTTCACATAACAATTGACTATAAATATATTAAACATTTTTATTGTAATGAATTTTAACTTGTAAGTATATTATTATTAATTTCAAAAAAAATTAAGTATTAAAATATTTTTTACAATTGTATTTAGTAATTATATATTTAGCTGAAAATGAAGTATGAAAAGTAATAAGAAATTAAAAGTGATAAGTTTTTATTAGAAACTGTATAAAATGAATTATTTTATAATTTTTAATGCAATTCCAAGATAACTTTTAATAAAAGTTTATCATTTTTATTCTTTAACACGTACCCTTACAAGCGATAAGAAGGAATACTTCTAACTATAGCATAATTCATTTACTCTTGTTTTTAGCTTTTTCATGGAACTATTTTTCATAAAAAAAGGTGATGAATGTTCCTTAATCTTACAAAAAAACTGGGAGTTTGAGTTTTCATAAACAGATCATCTAAATTCGGTAACATATATACTTTAAAATAATTAGTCTTAATTATTGATAAAATAATTATCAAATAATATTACGTATACATGTATAATAAATCATAAATACATTAAAATATCAACAGTTAATTTAGTCATCTCATTAAAATTGAAATCACTTTCCTTATTTCTATTCACTTTAGTGAAGCTAATTTTCTAGATGTAATTATACAGTCAAATAATAATTTGAAAGTAAATTTAATTGCAGGAATTATATTAATTAACATTATTGAAATAATTTAATTCCATGCTCTACACTTATCCAAAAACTAATTATGTCTCTCAAATTATGACCAATATGAATCTTTCCTAATCTGATGACTAGCATTGATTAGAATTCAAAGTTGAGACTATTAATTCTAGGATTCTTTAATAAATGGTTGAGTCCTATTTTTGCATGTCATTTTCAATCATGTCCAATTAGTCTCTCCCTAAAATAAACAAAAAAAAAAAAATTAAAGGACAAAAAGGGGAAAAAATAAAAAAGTAAGGGCTAAAAAATAAAGAAAAAAGAAAAGGTACATAAGGACAAAGAAAGCCTCCATTTCATTAATGAACCATATTATAAGTGCAAGCTTTCTATCATAAAGTTTGAACATACATACCATAGCCCTTTTCTTAGGAGAGACTTTCACTAAATCAAGAGACTCTCTCTTGAAGAATATGGGTTTGATGGAGTGCAATGTAGAGAACAACAACAAGAATCTATACCTTCATGCTCCAACTTTCATTGAGTGGCTCAAACCATGTTCTTCTTCTTCTCCTAATAATTCATGTCTAAATTCCAACACAATTATATCATCATCATCAACATCTTCTTCTCCTTCATATAATTCTTCTTTTACTACTCAAAATAATGAGTTTGTTCATCAAACCATCCAATTCTTGCCAATTTTGAGTGAGAAAGCCTCAAAAAATGATGATCATGGAGTGATACAAAGTTTTGAGGTGAAAGAGGAAAAGGTTGAACAAGTGACTGTGGCTTTGCACATTGGATTGCCTGAGAGTACTAAAGGGCATCATCATGATCATGATGAGAAGATTGTTTTTCATGTTAAGGAAGAAGAAGACCAATCCTCAAAGACAAGCTTCCATGGTTGCTCTTTCAACCAAGAGAGAAGGTTTTGGATTCCAACTCCTGCACAGATCCTTGTTGGGCCTATGCAGTTTGCTTGCTCCATATGTAGCAAGACCTTCAATAGGTATAACAACATGCAGGTTAGTTAAATTGGTTCTTAACTTCTTCTCATATCATAATATTAATTACTCTAGATTTTTCTCTAATTAATTTGTGCACAAATAATGAACTTCATGTATATAGAAAATTTAGTAGAAAAAAGGGACTATGGGTAGAAGGATTAAGGTTAAAGAATGAAGAGGAAAAGTTGCAAGTGTGAATTAAGTTTATAATTATTACTACGTTTTTAAAAGAAATTTGCAACAAAGATCATAATAATGTCTAACTAGGTAAAGTTCGTAAAAAAAAAGTCAAATAAAAAGGCTTTTAAAAAAGTATACAAATAATTTGATTTTACATTGTTTTGAAATGGAACTAGTGGAAGTTAAGATCTGTATTTCTAGGCTGTAAAGTAATTAACAAGATCATTTCCACACCTTAAGGGAAGACATAGTTGTACGTGTCTCATAATCTACCTGTAATTTTCTTTCAGGGGAACATGGTCATAATAGCTAGCTATAAGATTTGGTTCAATTACTGAAGATACTAATTAGCTTACGTGATTACCCCCAGAAATGAGGTTTCAAGATTGTTGTGTGGAGGAATTAATGTAAACTTAGTACTATCAAGTATACCAAACTTGATTGTAGATTTGATATCATTCACCTAAAAAAGGCTTCATCAATTTTACTTCAGCAAAAAGTATTTTTGAATAATAAATTTTTACGTATTTTGATACGTATATTCGTAAAAGACAAGTTTAATATTAATTAATAATTAATAAAAAATTGTAATTATAATAATAATTGATAGTTATATATCGTGGGGATAATTATCACCCAGCATTGCAGTTTTATTCACATATTTCAGCAACCATAGTACTGGGCACCCCCTAGTGAACGATTTAGCTAGCTAGAGACTAGGTATTCAGGTTAAAAACAAACTATGATGAAAGAATTCTTTCTGTTCTATAATTCCTGAAACTATCATGTTATTTTGTTTCATTCGGTTCGCCGAATAGTACTTGATATTTGTTCTTAGTATCACTGTCACTTCAAATAAATAAATTAAAGTTTTTAATCATAATATTTCAATATTAACATTATTTGACGGTAAATATGTATTTATAATTATCTCATTTTTTCATATTTTAAAATTAATTATCCAATTATATGCATATTACAGTTGTGAGAATATTTCTTTGACAGTCTATATCAAACGTATGAACAGAGTCAATGATTGTTTTATTTTTCAACAACTGCTCCTTAATTTTGTCTGCATTCCATAGTTTGTGAGCATACCTAATGAATTTGAATTACCCTTAATTCTATCCACACCAAAAGGAAGTATATATGTAGATGCTTTACATGATAATGACAAAGTTGATAATTCAACTTTAGTCACAACATTCTATATATACATGATCATTTGACATGATCGATATCTTTTTCTTTTTCCTCTTTCTTCACCAATCACTTTAATAAAATTGTGTTCTCCCTCTAGCATTCCCTTCCCCTTTAAATGAAAGTCTTCTTTTTCATCCCATAAATTTCAAAGGGAAATTGTAATAATCTTCATGCATGCCTTTTGGTTTCTCTTAAAATTGAAGCTATTATATATGTGGGAAAGGTGCAATAGTTTATCACAATAGTCATGAGTATAGGAAACATAGGTCTAACATATAATTATAAGATATTTATGGAAATACTAATAATTATTAATCATTAACATTGGTGGATAAAAGAAAGAAAAAAACTAGCTGGGCCTGAGCTAAGATTAAAAAAAAAAAAACTATTCCAAACTTTGGATTTTCATTTTACTAATTATATTGTATATTCTAATACTTAATTTGATTCTAATTAAACAGATAGATACTGAGAGAGATGCACGTTTCACCATTTTTGGGACTAGCTGTTGCTTTTTGACGTGAATTTGACATGATAGACCCAACACTAGCTATAAAGATTAACAATTATTTGCAACAATGGTCACTGCTAGGCCATATAAAGAACTAAAGGACGATATCATTTGGTTGGTCAAATATAGCTGGCTTGATATTTCCTAAAATAGGAAAAATAAAAATGAAATTAAGGTATTAATAATATTTCTGTTATTATTTGTACAAATAAGAAATGCAAATAACAAACGTTTTCCCAAACTAAATGAAATTTTTAAATGAACTCACACTATATGTGTAACTTCTGAACACTCACAACCAAAGATCAATTAGAAATGTACATTCATGTAATGCTTATTATTTTTTTATCTTTGTAATAATTAGTGCTTGTTAATTATTGGTCTCTATAACTTTTTTAGAATATAGTTTATAATATCTTTAAATGTTTTATTTATTCTTTTTGTAATCAATATTATTACAAAAATGATAATGATGATGTTTTGTTGATACATATGAATCAACTTAACTGATTCAAATTAAAGTAGAATTAACATTTTGAATTTGCAGATGCATATGTGGGGGCATGGATCAGAATTTAGGAAAGGACCAGACTCACTGAAAGGAACGCAACCAGCTGCAATGTTAAGGTTACCATGTTATTGCTGTGCACAGGGTTGCAAGAACAACATTAACCATCCAAGGGCCAAGCCATTGAAGGATTTTAGAACCCTGCAAACACATTACAAGAGAAAGCATGGAACAAAGCCATTTATGTGTAGAAAATGTGGGAAAACATTTGCAGTGAAAGGGGATTGGAGGACTCATGAGAAGAACTGTGGCAAGTTGTGGTATTGCACTTGTGGCTCAGACTTCAAGCACAAGAGATCCCTAAAGGATCATATTAGATCCTTTGGAAAGGGTCATAACCCTCATCCTCCCTTTGAAGCCTTTGAGGATGAGAAAGAATGCATTACTGCCTCTGATGAAGATGAAGTTCATGCTCATCATGCATAATCTAACATTCCATAGCTTTTCTATATTATCAAAATAGTAATAGCAAGGTTTTAAACTGTGATCTTACAGTTGCAATTTCATGCAATATTAACTTGTCGCAGGATTTATTAATATTGCATGAAATTGTATACTGATACGACCACAATTAAAATCGTGAGTAATAGTAATTGTAGTAGAGTTTGGTTACCACCCTTATGCTCAATAACAAAAAATTCTCAATAACTGCTGAGGTATGAACACTCAGGGAAAGGTTTGTTACCGAGCATATACAGGATGGTGATGAGCTATATCAATAGAGGTTTGGACTAGTTAATTTGCTTTTGGTTAATTTAATAAGGTGGTTGCCTCGAGTGATGAAGTAGATGAATTTTCTTCTCATTGTAACACAGAGAGAGAGAGAGTAGTGTTAAGTCATGTTCAGTTTTTTTGTAAGCTCTTCAATGGAGGAAATTTTTCCACTTCATTACTAAATGGTAACCCTCATTCAAGGACTTTAGAGTATGTAAAGTCTTGTGTTAATTAAATCTTTGTGACCCTTTGATGTGAATTTGCTGCTATTTATAATCTTTAGCTATATAATCATCTTTTGGTATACAATTTTTTTTGAAAAAAAAGAATAATAATTTTAGGTGGAGACATTTATCTTTTTTTTTTCACTTCATTTTTATTAGAAATTATCATATAAAATTATTATAAGAATAATATTATTCCTTTATTACATATCATGTCATGATAACCATTTTATATTATACAAACGTAATTCTGATAACTATGCAGATGTTAAAGATGTTAAACATTATAAAACAGATGTGAAAGCAACCATTTTCGCTGGAAAGAACCATTCAAATTTTTTTGCAGAAGGTAAAATGCATCATCCTAATCCATAAAGGTTTTATACAATGTTTGCAAGTGGAGTTATTGACTGCCACTCATTTAAGGAACACTAAAAGTGCTTATCTATAATGCACGATCTCTATTTCTCATAATCACACCTTCTTTACCCTAAAATATTTCACGAGAAGGGAAAATTTAAAACCATAAAACACTTATGAATTTGAGGGTAAGACAATACATATACAACTTGTTTCAAATCAATTAGATAACAACAATAATTAAGAAATTAAAAAACTATTTAATGTGTAGGTCATGGAGAATAAAATAAAACTGAGCAATGTCATTTTACACATTTTAATCAAAATATTTTTGTTTTAATCTTGTTTAACGAGGAGAAAAATGAAGAAAAATAAGAAACACTTTCTAATTTTATTTCATTTTTCTATGCTTACCTTGTTCTAATATTAATTAACATTAACTGAGCACCAGATTCAATGTGGACGTTAAGTGGTGTACGTTGAGATTACAATTTTTTTCATTCAAAGTAATATACCTGCTCTACATTTTGGTCACTAGAAAGTGAGAGTCCATTTTGGGGGGCTTTGGCTACCAAATCATCCACCAATACAAATCTATAGATCAATTACACAATAAAAAATCAGAATTAGATATAACTAATTAGTGTGATTAATTCCATGTTTCATTCTTAGTTACATTATTATCATATATTTGCCTAGAAAAGTTCCAAAAATTGTGATTATAAATATGTGTGTTTGACAAAAGAGATGATGAGTTAGAGTTAGAAGAACCCCTTTTGTTCTTTATACAATATAAAAAAATTCCTTGAACACGTGAGGGAGATAATTAAAGGGAGAGAAAATAGAGTTTGAAAATTGAGTTATTTTGAGGTAGGCTTGACCAAAGCAAATAAAGTATAGTAAAAACAAAATGGAGTGTGTATTTGGTCTTGAAAATAAGGGACCTCCACTAAGTTTTGTCGGGGTAAGAAAAAACGTTGGAGAGGGGAAAGATCACAATCACTATCCTAAACATTATTATTATTATTACTATTATTATTATTATTATTATTATTTAATTCTCTAATTAATAAGTAGCTATTATATGCTTTCATATTTAAAAGTTAAACTTTTTATCAAACGACTCTTGCTAGTTAGGTTAAGTTAATCTGAATGTGTGATCTTTGCCAATATCTTGCGCAATTAAAGTATCTATCCCATCCAATGTTGTCTCACAAGTCACTATCAAAAGTAGGTTTAAAGTTTATATATATATATATGACCTTTTAATTTGATTTATTAAACCCAATAGCGATCACGAGTGGGTTTTAATCAAAAGCTTGATAATGTTTTCAAGATTGAATTAGTTAGACATTGTTTTTGCTAATTTTTTAACTGATGCTCGAGAAAGAAATTAAAAAAAAAAGGAAGTATTTAATGTGTAAATTAGTTGGGGTGTATAATTTTCTATGTCCTACTAAAAGAAATTTCTTTTTAATTCTTTGTGAGAATACTGATAAGCATATATATTTTTTAATTTTATAAAAATCTTTGATTTAGTTTTTTTTTTTATGATTTAGTATAAAGTAATTAATATGAGTACACTTTAGTAAAATGAAAGAAACTGATCAAGTAAGACCAAAATACGCCGTCTGTGGGGATCGAACCCACGACCACGTGGTTAAAAGCCACGCGCTCTACCACTGAGCTAAGACGGCACTGTTGATTATATAAGTTATATAAAAATTAAAAAACACATTTTAATGAAAAAACATAGTTAACTTGTATACAATTTATACTTGATTAGATATTTTGTTTTTCTCTTATAAAATGGTTGGCTCTTTGCAAGTTGGGTCGATCACTCAGAAACTTTTTAAAGACAAAAATCTTGATAAAATCATGTGGGTGTCAAAATAAATAATATCCTAAATGCTGATTTATTTATTTATTTATTTTGGTAGAGTACATTTTTCTTTTTATTTTATTTTTTTTTGGAGTAAATGTGATGAATTTAAAAATATAAGGAATTTGAGGTTGAAATATTAACACTATTAAAAGGGAGCTTAGGCCACACACGTATTGTTACGTCATGTGAATGAATATAACTTAATGGTATGAGATTAATTAATTTAATTGTCATTGTTAGTAGCTTAGGGAGTTATTAAATGGTTAGTCAATTTGATACCATATTAAAGGATTGTGTACTAAAGATAGATAGATGAATAAAGAAACTCTTCTTTTTTATTTGCGTTATTCAATCCGGGTGGTTTATGCTTTATGTCTTATTGTTTATAGGTTACTTTGAGCATTTTTTAAATAAAAGGACTTGTAGGAAAAACAATTAAAAAATATATATAAAATTTACTTTTTAAAAGTTAAAATTAATGTAGGAAAACTAAAGTAAAAAATAAGCTTTTATCATTTTCAAAAATAAATTTCATTTTTTCTATTTACTTTTTGTCCTTAAAATTCATCCTAGGTTATAAGGATCTTCTTCTTAGACGTTCATTCGTGTGTATCATATGAGAAAACCATGTACTAGGTATATCAATATCTATATTGAAAAGAGAAAACGGGAGAAATATCCGTTAAGTTTTGTAAAATTTTATGAATTGTGATAGATGTGATATTTATAGTTTTTATTAAAAATTTCAAAAAATTTATTAATTTATCAAAATTTATCTGTAAATAGATATTAAATATTTTGTAGTTATACAAATTTTAATTAACTACTAACAAATCTTAAGATTGTGTTTAAAATATTTAAAAGTATTAATTAAATATTAGAAACTTTATTTATACTATTTAAACATATAATCAAATACCAAAAGACTTTTATAAAAGAACTTTGAAAGTTCTAATTTAATATATTTCCGTACTCTTGTATGTTACTCGTCCACGGAATGCTCTGTTTAACACAAAACAAAATTGTCTCTCAAATTCACACTTTGTCAATTTCGAAACAAAATGTAAGATTTTCAGTGGTGTTTGATTTGAATATTTTATATTTTTATTTTATTAAAAATTAAAAATAGAGGTAAAAATGTGTTTAGTAATTTATTTTGAAAAATATTTTCAAAAAACTATTTTAAAATTGGATATAGAAAAAAATAAAAATAAACACATAACATGTGTACGCAAATGATTTTTAGGGAGGGTACGTAGATACGTTTTCACACCGTTTAGCTGTTATCTAGAATTGCATCAATTAATGATGAAAATAATTTTTATTTAAGAGATTTTAAATACATTGGTGATAATAATTTATAGCTCGTGACTAATTTATATGTTGAGAAGAGATATATGGGTGAATTATTATGAATACATTTATTTAATTTCTTATAAATCGAAAAACTATTTTAGTTATGAAGAATAAACTAATAAATCGAATTAATTTGCCGTTGATATGTAAAATTAACTTTATTTAATATTTTTACTTTAAAAATACTGTTAAATTAATTCAACTTTTAATATGGATATTATTTTTCATAAATATAGTAGAAAATAAATTAAAAAGTGCAGTTAGATTTTATAAAAAAAAGAAATTAAATATATTAACTACCATATTTAATTTATAAAATTAAGTATATTCTTGTAGATATGAGTTAAGAGAAATTATTTCTTTACCATACAAATTAAAATGTTTCAAGTCCAGTTTTGCTAGAAGACAGATAATGCCAAAAAATCTAATCTCAGCTACGTGCTTGACTTGAATTTGTCTGCATGTTAGCTTAACTTTTTCAATGCATGAAGTAAATATGAAGTGCTTTATCTTTTGGGAAAAGAAAAATTGTTTATCTTCTTTTTTCTGGAGTAGAATGCACCGTTTTTCTGACACTAATCCAACCGAATGGTGCATGCAGGGAAAGAATAATTGATGATGAATGGAACAAGAAACATAATAGCATGGTATTCCCACATGTCACCATTCTAGGCCTTATAATGCACATAGTTTGCCACGTGTCATGAACTAGCATACGTGGCATGTTGTGGTGATGACAATGAGATTTGGTTTTCTTGTGAGAACTGTGAACTCAATGTACGTGGCAGTTCAAGGGTGTTGTTGTTGTCTCAGTTGTTCAGAGGATCAAAGCTTATTTAGTGCACATCATATCCAAGTCCTAAGATTCTAACCTAAATGTTTGGCTTTTGTTCAACCAGGTTGTAGAAACTAGAAAGGTCTTTCATTCGGTTTGATCGAGTAGCACCAAGATGAAGGTTTGTTCTTGTTTTCAGTGTGATTGACATTTACCTCAAAAGGGTTATTTGTTTTGTTAGTGGTGTAGTTCTTTGTTGGTTCAACTAGTTAAGGTGCTTGGTTTTGGAAATTTTGAAGGTTCAACATGCACCTGGGGAGGAAGAGAAGGTGATAATGACGAGGAAGCAGAAGGCTGAGTCCAAAGCACATGAAGTGGAGCATTCTCCTAAGAAAGCCAAGGTGGAAACTGATGATGGCCATGCCAACGGAAAATCTGCAACTGATGTTACACAAGAATATGATGACTTTTGCAAAGCAACAAGCGAGCACCTTCCTTTGGAACAGATGAAAGAGATTCTGGAGGCTAATGGCCTTGATTCTTCTGGGTCTGATCTTGAAATTACACGAAGATGGTTGGTTTTGGTTTTGGTTTAGATTAGAGCATTGTTTGAAAGTGGATTTTTGTTTTTCATGACTCAATTATGATTGCCACCTTCTTGAACAGCCAAGACTTGCTGTTTTATGGGCCATTGGACAAATGCTCGGTTTGCAATGGGAGTTTGGAGTTTGATGGCAGACGTTATGTTTGCAGAGGGTTCTACAGTGAGTGGGCTAGTTGCACTTTCAACACCAGAAATCCTTCGAGGAAACAGGAACCTATTAAGTTACCTGATTCTGTTCAGAACACCCTGGTTTCAGATGTGATCTTCTCTATTTTTTATTTTGTTTTTTCCTTTGTTGTTTATGGCATTGTTGTTACTTATTACCTAATAATTTGTTGTCTTTCTTATCTTTTTGTTGGCTTGTTTTACTATGTCTTTGCCATAGTTGCTAAAGAAATATCAGGACCCGAGTAACAGGGCTAAGAGGGATCTCGGCTTAGCCGAAAAACCTTTTACTGGAATGATGATATCTCTGATGGGTCGTCTTACTCGGACACATGTATGCACCGTTGTTACTGTTGTTGATGTTGCATTAATACCTTCATCTCTTTTAGCATCTACTGAACTTTATTGATTGGCTTTTGTTGTTGGCTACTTAGCATTATTGGAAAACAACTATTGAAAAGCATGGAGGGAAGGTGGCAAACTCTATAATTGGTAATATGATAGTTGTTTTCAAATGTGATAGTTGGTTTTGTCATCCTTTTGTTGCTTGGAAATGGGAGAAATGGGAGTTACCAAAACATGGTTGGTTAAATTTTGCAGGGGCAACTTGCTTGGTGGCTTCACCTGCTGAACGTGAACGAGGTGGCACATCCAAACTTGCAGAAGCCATGTAAGCATTTTTCTTTTTGTAACGTTATTGCTTTGTGTTGATCATAATGAGTGTGATAAGCTAGCTATCTCTCTCTCGTTTGGTTTTCCATGTCATGAACATTATAAGCAGCAGTACATCTTTAGGCATTTTCTGTGCAACATGACACACTTATATTGCCATTGAAAAAATGATCACCTAAATAAAATGAATATAATCACTAGGCTTGTAATCTGGTTGGTGTGCCACATTAATTATAACTTAGGCATTCCTAGTTAACTATTTAAGATATCTCCTAACTGTAGGGAGAGGAGCATACCGGTGGTTAGGGAAGCTTGGTTAATTGAAAGCATTGAAAAGCAAGAACCACAACCTCTGGAAGCTTATGATCTTGTCTCTGATCTTTCTGTGGATGGCAAGGGAATTCCCTGGGACAAGCAAGATCCTGGGGAGGAGGCTATTGAATCACTCTCGACAGAAGTATATAATTTACTCTTTGATGCTTTTCTGTTTTTATTAAGACTAATAACGCATGCAGCTCCATTTTATTTCATTATATTTGGTCTATGTGGTAACAGCTCAAGCTTTACGGGAAGAGAGGAGTCTACAAAGATACCAAGTTGCAGGAGCAAGGTGGAGAGATATTTGAAAGAGAGGGAATATTGTACAATTGCGCCTTCTCCCTTTGTGACCAAGGGCGAGGACTGAATGAGTAATGTTATGAAGCCCAATTTCACTTTTAGTCTATATTGACATTTATGAGACAAACTATATCTAATTACTGGTGTTAATTTGGAGCAGCTACTGTGTCATGCAACTGATTGTTGTCCCAGAGAATCGTCTGCATCTGTACTTTAAGAAAGGGAAAGTTGGCGATGATCCAAATGCAGAGGAGCGATTAGACGAGTGGGACAATGCGGACGGTGCTCTGAAAGAGTTTGTGAGGCTCTTTGAGGAAATAACAGGAAATGAGTTCGAACCATGGGAAAGAGACAAGAAGTTTCAGAAGAAGCCATTGAAGTTTTACCCCATTGACATGGTACATTACATATGTAATCCATCTTATAAATGATTTATCCATGCCCCCTCTTTCAGCTAACACATTACTATGAAATTGCTTAGGATGATGGAGTTGAAGTTAGACATGGGGCACTGGGTCTTCGGCAGCTGGGGATAGCAGCAACACATTGTAAACTTGAGCCTTTGGTTGCAAATTTTATGAAGGTTTTGTGCAGCCAGGAGATATATAAGTACAATATCTGAACACTATCATACATTGATGCATATGATTTTACTTTTGAGTTTCAAAATAACCTGCACTGTATTCAGGTATGCATTGATGGAGATGGGTTATGACTCTCCAGACCTTCCAATAGGAATGGTTACAAATCTTCATCTGAAAAGATGTATGTACACACAGGCAACACTTTTTTGTCCTATTTCTCTAATGTCTTCCAGAAACACTGACAATAGAACCTTCTCAGGTGAGGACATTCTCTTGGAATTCATAGACAAAGTGAAATCATTGAAAGAGTGTGGGCCAAAAGCTGAGGCTATTTGGACTGATTTTAGCCAGAGGTGGTTCACTCTGATGCACTCCACAAGGCCTTTCAATTTTAGAGATTATCAAGAGATTGCAGATCATGTAAGTAACATTAGCAACCACCTATAAAGGTGCAGTTCAATCACTTACTAAAGTGAGTCTTTTTTTCCTAGGCTGCTGCTGCTTTGGAGGGGGTGAGAGACATAACTCAAGCTTCCCACCTCATAGGAGATATGACTGGCTCAACCATTGATGACCCATTATCAGAAACATACAAGAAATTGGGTTGCTCAATTTCTCCCTTGGACAAAAGTTCAGATGATTACGCGATGATTGTGAAATACCTTGAAAGAACTTATGAGCCAGTCAAAGTTGGTGACATTGTAAGATTGGAACCTTTTTCTTTGTGTTTTATGTAAACTATGAGCATATCTTCTTTGGTGTTTACTTCCTATGAACTTCAGGATTATGGGGTGTCAGTGGAAAACATTTTTGCGGTGCAAACAGGTGGTTGCCCTTCCTATGAAGAGATAGTAAAACTGCCAAATAAGGTCCTTCTATGGTGTGGTAAGACGCCAGCATATTATTCAAATTCACTAAAAGAGAAAAAAAAATCTCTTATGTGCTTTAGCTTGTTTCGTCTTAATGACTGCACAAATTCTATGATGCAAGGATCACGAAGCTCAAACCTTTTGAGGCACTTGCAAAAGGGATTCTTGCCAGCAATATGCTCACTACCAGTTCCGGGTTATATGGTATACAAATAGAATTAGTTATTGAATTTTAATATTCGTGAGCTTTTACTCAACTCTTGTTATGTCCATTCGGCAACAGTTTGGCAAAGCTATTGTCTGTTCAGACTCTGCAGCAGAGGCTGCAAAATATGGTTTTACTGCCGTGGACAGGCCAGAAGGGTTCTTGGTTTTGGCCATTGCTTCACTAGGAGATGAGATTACCGAATTGAAAAGTCCCCCTGAGGTATCCACAATGGACTTATAGTCACCTTTTGACTTTCACTCACATAATAGTATTCATTTGTATTAAAAATGACGCAGGATACATCATCTTTGGAGAAAAAGAAGGTTGGAGTGAAGGGGCTGGGGAAGAAGAAAACAGATGAATCAGAGCATTTTGTTTGGAAAGATGATATAAAAGTTCCTTGCGGTAAACTGGTTGCCTCAGATCATCAAGATAGCCCCCTGGAATACAACGAGTATGCTGTCTATGATCCTAAGCAGGTATTACCCGTTTTTCTTATCTATGAGGCAGCTTTTCAATTCAGAAAAAAACATTTTTTTACTATACTCGAATTTGTGCACTTTTGGCTCCCAGGCACGCATAAGCTACTTGGTGGGAGTGAAGTATGAAGAGAAAGGTGCGGTGATGGACACAGCTGAGTGATGGGACAATAAAGAATGGAAGGAAAGCTTTTTTGTTATGGAGTAGTTCAGAGCTATGAACACCTTGAAGCAGTACTAGTGGTTTCTCTAGTTGGTGGAAGATCTTTGTCATTTTGATGTAAATTTACATGTGACAATGGTGTATGAGATGTCACATTTTGATGTATGTAAGGGTCAATGGTCAGTAACTTAGGGAGAGTAAAATATTTTGTCCTACTCATGACACCTAGACTAACACTATGTCGTTAAGTTTCTGTTGACTGCTCTTCAATTTGTATGGATGAAATGATGGGCAGGAGAAATGGTATATCATATCCTTTGTATATAACTTGATGTTATCTTCAATGACAATCATAATTAAGAAAAGGGTCCAATCTTAAGCCATAACAAGTCATTAAATCCTTGATGTTAATAACTTTAAATAGAATTTGGCAAAAGAGGAAGTAACTATGGAGAAACGCCCCGAAATGACCAAAAGTCCTGCATATTTAAATAAGAGAAGTGTGTTATATGCTGTCAATAAGAGCATGTATAAGCCAAAAAAAACAAGCACACCACACCTCGGGCCTTAAAACGTGCATGGAAATAAAAATCATTTAGTATCATTCACCCGACTTTGTAAAGTTGTTAAATTGTCGTAGTCAGCATCCAACAAAGTGCTTCTTTTCCGTTCCCGGTGCAAAGGACGGGGCAATTATAGCCTAAAAGTCAAGGATAAAACAGGCAGAAGGTGACGTATATTACTTAAGATGCCCGCATCTTTTACCAAATCATTTGGTTTAGTTTAAAGGCCATGACCATGATATAAGATACCACTAGCAAATCATTTTGGTTCAAACTTAACATTGAAGACATGCACAACAGAATATCGTTAGCGTGTCATCAAAGCCGGTGAAATAAAATTACCCAATCAAATTGACGTGTGAATGCTGTATTGATCTAACCAAAATTTACACTTGGGATTGCCTTGAGGCTTCATGTAGTTGGACAGTACAACACAAAAACGAATCTTGATCACTATTTTCCTTTCCACTATCTGTGCATTTCACAAGTATTACAATAATAGAACAAACAATTCGTAGACACCCTCCACCACTTGCAGCAGAATTTCAGCATCCATCTATCCATCAATGATACATGACAACAGGAGGGACTTTAAACTTTTCCTCAAGAAAGGGTATAAGCCTATTCCCATCCACAAGGTCCCTATAAAATGCATACTCAGCCTCATAATCATGCAAATGAAGCTCAGCCTTCTGGTTCGTGTGGTAATGATGCTTAGCAGAAGTAGATTTCCCAAACCCATAAATACTAACCCTCTCACAAATTCCCAAAGCCAACATCACAGCCTGCATCCCTGAAGAGTAATGAAACAGAGCACCATCATGAGCCTCACCCCACTTCTCCAAACTCTTCCCACTCTCTTCCACAAACCTCTTCATCGAATAGTACTTCACAATCCTACCACACAATAAATCAAACCTGGGATCAGTCACCAACAATGGAGCCTTGTGAGAACCATTGCACAAAGTGTAGTCCAAGAAATGCACTGCTTGACAAATGTACATAACAATCGGAACATGATCACCATAAGGGTGGCAATAACACCCTGTTCTTCTAGCACACAAATGCAAAATGTTACTATTCATAAATGAAATGCTAGTTTTCTTCCCAACCTTGGTTTCAAAGTGATCAATCCTAGCATTGTTCAATCTTATCACAAACTCATGTGAATCAATTTCACTACCATAGTCTGAATTCAGCAAAATTCCACTGTTTCCAACCACAGCACAAGATGAGTATTTATTGCTACTGGTAACTACTTTATTATGTGAATCAATTGGAAGCTTAATTAACCGAGTCAACTCGGACATGATACCGGGTTGGAATCGTCTCTTCCGGAACCATTCTTGAAGAACCTTCCGAACGTCGAGCCAGTACCGGTAGAAGAGAGGCGACCGTATCGTCGCCGGGAGGTTGGCGCCACCGCCGCTGCGATCGTGGTGGATGAAACGGCGCCACGAGACAAAGGTATGGTGGCGCGCCTGGCCGCCGAAGTTTCCATCGAGAAGCGTCTGAATCTCATGTTTGAACTTCTGTTCGCCGATTTCGAAGGCGGCATGGCGGAGGAGCGTGGCGTTGAGCGGCGGCGGCGCGTGACCACGGATCCGGATGCGCGATTCGAGCTCGATGGAGAGGATGCCGCGGCGGAGGATGGCGCGTGAGGTGAGCGTGGCAGCGAAGACGAGGAGAAGAAGAAGCGCGAATAACGGTCGAACGGTGCGTTTCATTGGGAGAAGGTTCTTCAAATTTGGTTTGGCGGTTGTTGTAGGTAAATTTGAAAAGGAAAAAGAATCGATGATTGGTTTGAGGGTTTCGGTTTCAGATCCATTTTTTTCTTCGGTTAAAGTTAGCTTAGGCATGACTCATGAGTGTAGGAGAAGAATGTGAAACGTTATTATTATAATTTCATAGGGAATGTGGGAAGGTTAAAAAGTGATTGTTTCCATCATTGATGAGTTGAAGTTAAAGGCATTGAGAGGGTCAAGTTGTGAAATAGCTGAGAAGAGTGTATAGGAGAAGGGTGAAGAATTTGGTGTAGTTGTAGATGCTAAACATTGTGAGAGAGAGAGAGAGTGAGTGCATGTGAGTGAGATCAAAACCCTAATAGGAATCTAGATTGTGAAAGGAATAACAATAAAAAATTAAAATGTGTGTGAGTGAGTGAGTGTGTGTGGTGAATGTTATAATGCATTAGAAAAGCATGTTTCTGGGTTGTGACTAGTGGATGTAAAGGTGTGTGTGTGGTGGTGGTGGGGTGGGGTAGAGGCTAAATTATGAATGATAGTGGGACCATGTGTTGGGTTAGTTTATACTTTATAGTTACATTCATTGGTTTTATCTCTAACATTCTTGTAAGAATTGGTAGAAAATAGAAATAGGAGAAGATGGTACATGAGTAGATTCTAGACAAGGGTCAATTCAATGTTTATGTAATTTGGATATAGGAGAGGGGATCACGTTTGGTTTAGACATGATTTCAAGTTTTGCAGATCTTGTTAAAGATAAGCATCTTTGTTTTCATTTTTTTTTGGTTAAGTGGCTATGATGACATTTAGTGTCTCACTACGTGCATAGGTTAATTTTTGGGACTAAGAAAATTATTAGATTTTAGAAAGAGGTTAACGGTAGTGGTACGCTTAGATGAAAGCGATGCTTTTTTTGAAGGGGATTGAAAGCAACCTTCTTTTGAAGGTTTTATCAAAATAGAAAAATGTTAGTTGAAGGTACCGATGTAGATCTAAGATTTCCGCATTTATTTCTTTACATGTGTGTTTTTTATGTAAATTTTTGGAAGCTATATGCTGTAGATGAGGATCATGTTTCTATTTTCTCTTGTTTATTTGATAAAATTTCCAACCGACACTTCTTAGGTAAATATAATAAAAGATGGGCTTAACTGTTCGTTTGCTCTTTCTTATTTTTTTTTTTTTAATTTCATATCATTATTAATATTTAGTTTAGTTCCTCATTTTTAAAATTGATTTGATGTGATTCTAATGTCATTTTCAGTAGTTGAATTTTTTTAAAAAATTAATGATTCTAAAAGTTTTATGTTTTATGAATTTTTTTATTTAATTTAGATTTTCTATTGCAAATATGAGCGACGTCCCTTTAATTGGACAGAATAGAATACATTAATTTAATTTTGTAAATTTAAAACATAATTAAAATATAAAATAATAATAAAATAAATAAATTATAAAACAAAATAATGACAAAGATATAGTTAATTTCATTTAAGAATGAATTAAATTTTTCTAAATCAATTTATTTCACTTAATTTGAGTTATTAGATTTATTAAACAATGGAGATTATAATCCCAATTAGAAGTTATAAAATGTAAACATAAAATAATGATTTTATTTTGAAGAACTTCTTACTTTTTCAATTACATTAGATAGGACCTGAATTTATATAGTTTGAAATTACTTTATTTTTATTTAATATTTTAAATAATACATATCATTCTTAAACTTTAAATTTATATCCAATATTTTATTTCTAACATTTTTATAACATGTTTGTAAATACAAAAATACAACAAAGGTTTGGATTATATTAACTAAAAAAATGTTGCAATCATTTTATTTCATGGCGTTGTGTTTGTATCAACAAACAAGACTCTTCTTAGTATATTTATAAAAAAAAACAAAAAAATAATACTTTTGTTGATGGATCTGAAAGAAAAAAAAATTAGGTAATGATATTAACGTCACATTTAAGATATAAATGAGAAGATGAGTCATGAGTTATGAGATTAAAAAAAAAAATGAAAGATTCAAATTTTTTTCGAGAATTAAATAAAACATTTAAATTCAACCTATCTCTTAAAATAGGGTGTCTATTTATAGGACGAATAGAATAGAAGATATCTTAAATTCAACCTAAATATCTACAGAGTAATACAAAATTTATTAAAAACACGTTAAATCCAGCCTAAAAATTTGTATGAAAATAATAGAGTAATTAAGGATTTATTGAATACACATTAAATTACCTATTAAAAACACATCAATTACAACCTAAAAAATTTACACTAAAATAATGTATTCGAAGAGAATTCGTCTTCGAATCGATTCACTTCCCTCCATATCAAATATAAGTTGTACAAATCCTAATGTTGTGAATACCATGAACATTGAAGATGATTTCTTTTCTTTCTTATAAAAATACATCAAAACAAGAAGACGATTGATGTATGCAAATTATGTTAACCACAATAATATTCATGTAAGAAAGAGATAACTTCTGAGGTTTATCGTATTGTGCTTTTTTTCCTACGATAGTTAACAAGGTTAACAATGGGATACTAGAAATGATATCAATAGCTTTCCTTGTTAGACATGACAACTCAAGTTATCAACAAGGATATTGGAACTTAAAATTTCCTTGTTTTCTTTTTCACATTGTTGTTCTTGTCTATTTTCTCTATTTTTTATTGTTCTTCCTTCTTTGTTTTATCTCTTTCTCTTAACCTCTTTTTAGCGTTTTTTCATTCAGTATAATTGAAGATTTTCATGTGATCTTTCCTTTGTTGGATTGTTTCTCTTCTCAAAGAAGCATATTCTTCTATCCAATGACTCTAGTTGCTCTATGAAAAACTTGTTAAACAAGCTTTCCAAATGCATCTTTGCATTAGTGAATATTTCATTTTCATTATGAATAACGACACATTCATGACCACTTGTTCCACTCGTATGAAAATCAAGAGCCGAAACTCTAATACCAAATGATGAGTTCGTGAAGGGGATTGTCATGATTTTTTCATTTCGAGGAAGGATATTGACACTACACTCAGGAAATAGACGAGAAAGTGAGTAATAAGTTATGAGTTTGATCACTACACAATCAAAGATTGGTACTATCATAGCCTAAACCCTAAACCGACTAAAAGTCCCTGCTGACATTGATTTGATGTGTATTTATAATCTTCATGAAGTGGACTTGGGCTTTTCGCGAACCTAACTCGCGCGAGCTTATTAGCAATTCGCGCGAGTTAAGGTTCCAGAGGCAAAACATGGTCTTCAATTCAATCCAACTCGCGCAAGCTGAGTAGCAAGTCACGCGAGTTAAGGTTACAAAGAACAATGGTTCTTCACTGGACCTCTAAGTCACGTGAGTTAAATCCCAACTCGCATGAGCTGTATTCCTTAACACATTTTCTTTTGTTTTTGGTTATTTTTAATCCCTAAAACACTTAAACAAACAATTAACAAGTCCTAACACAAAGTATTATAAATTAACGCATTTAGTGGTTGTTTTAGCTTGCTTAAGTCATTAAAAAGTGCTTGTAAATAAGTCACTTTTGTGAGTTATCACATATCCTAATCCACTTATGTCAAAAGACAATCTTCCATATTTTAAAAGCATTCTCAATTTGGAAGACTCAGAAGCAAATTTAGATATGTCTTCCTTTAAACTTTCATTTCTTTTCCTAAATTTTTCAATTTTAGAGAGAAATATTGTCTTTTCAGACTCAAGTATATAATATATCTCCTTCAGAAAGTATTTCTCCATAATGGCCATGAACAGTTGCTCCCGCAGTCGCCAAATAAGGGTTAGCCAATCTTATTCCTACAGAATCCATTTGAACTGTTAGAACTTGACCTAATTTTAGGTGTGGTGCATTTTTTCGTTTGAACTAGACACACATTTTCACAAATAAATTGCCCAAGATTGATTATTGTTAACGATTTCTTACAATAATTATGATGGAGAAAATACCAATTCAAATAAAATGGATTTAAAACGGTGTTACTACATTGATCAAGATCAGATGATCTCTTTTGAGATAATTCTTTATTTATAGTTGTTAGCTGGGTAATTTTAGTCGTTGTTGCTTTCAGCTTGTTTTTGCATTTATTTATACTGATTAGTTATGAATTGAGAATTAGTTAGAAGACATCATCATTTGATTCTGATTCTAAATCTAAAGAAGAAGAAGAACGGAACGTTATCAGATACATAAAATTTTACCTTAAACAATTTATTTGTCTTTAGACAAATGTTTGTTGTTTCTTCGTCTATGGATTCACTATTGTCATTGTCATGAACTTTTCAAATGAGTAGAATTTTTTTCTTCTTGTCCTTTTTAGGATTTCATCTTCTTTTAAGTTCGGGACAATTAGATATGATGTGACTTGCTCTTCTGCACTCGTAGCAGACAACCTTAGTGCTTTTCTCCTTTAATGACTTCTTCTCAAAAAGTTTTCATTCTTTTTACTTGAAGAAATGATTGTCTCTTCCCTTCTTCATCATCATCTTCTTGAACTTTTTTGCCATAAGAAATATCTTATTCTTACATGAGTGTTATGAACTCTTAGTAGACGATGTTTCAACTTCAACTTTGAGGATTTTGTTTTAGAGCCTCGAATTTTGAATATTCCTCTTCAACTTGAAATGCTTCGGGACCTTGCACCTTGATTTTGTATCTTTTACATAGATGGACTTTATGAACTCTCAGAGCTCCAATAAGTTCATCTAGAGTCAAAGTCTTCATATATCTTCCCATGTAGATAGTTGTTAACATAACTTTCCAAACAACAAGGAGACTATCTAAGATCTTCATGTTATTCCAGGCCTTGGTGAAGGTTGTACTCTGAGTAGTCAATCCATTTAAGATAGTTTGGAAGTTTCTAAACGTGTATTCAATGAATTCATCTTTTTTCATTAAGAACATTTCATCTTCTCATTTAAGTTATAGTAGCCCTTTTCAATCTAAGATCTTCGATACCTTCATGAGAAATCTCTAGAGCATCCCATAGTTCTTTTGTTGTCTTGTAGAATTGAGATTTGTTGTATTCTGTTATAGATAATGTGTTAAGTCAAAATGACTTAGCATCTTAATTTTGATAATTACAAGACAGACGGATGCATCAACAGACGTAGAGGGAACAATGATCAGACAGATCATTATTCGCATAGATAAAAGATGCACCCTCAAAACATAAGAAGTTCCAGACGTAAATTTCAAGTCGTCATGCTTCAAAACATTCTCATCAGAAGAAGAACTTTCAAAGATCAGATGGAGAGCACGTCTCAACTTCAAGTCATGTGCTCAAGTGTGAAGATTTGAAGACTAGAGTTGAAGAAGAAGATTGAAGACAAATGAATGAATTCAACACACAACTCCTTATAATTATTCATTCGTCTAGCCTTTTATGAAGTTCAAGACTCTGAGTAACACGTGCACTCATTTCAAATCAACCGTTACTCAGAATGTTCTATAGGTGGAAATGAACCTCTGCAACACGAAAAGCAGTTGTACGTTTTAGTGAAATCTCTGAGTGAATCAAGTCAAAGGCAGATCTCACGCTGACAACCGCTGACTTTTCATTAAATGTTCTGATTACTCACTCTGTCAGATGTGAAAGTACCCAAGACAAGGACTAACGTTAACATCTACAGTCTAACAGTTACTTCACGCAAAAACCTATAAAAGGACTTCATCTCTACGAGTTCAACTTGGCGAACTACTCTGATCAAGATTATATACATACTCGTTCAAGCTCTCAAGAAAACAAGTTTGCTCGCCACAAACTTAGAATATAATTCTCATTGTAAAATCTCTCTCTACTTAGAGAATATTTTCTATTTGAACTTAATTGTAAGCCACTGTTGTGGTAATCTTGTAGCCTGAGGAGGATAAGTGTTTAAAGAATACCTTGAATTTAGCCTGCGGAGGTTGAGGTCCAAATAATACCGTGAGTCTAGCTTGTGGAAGCTGAAGTCCAAATAATACATGTTTTAGCCTGAGGAGGCTAAGTGTTGAAAGAATACCTTGGTTAACCTGTGGAGGCTATGTTCAAAGAATACATGGGTTTAGCCTGCGGAGGCTGGGGTCAAAGAATACCACTTTAGCCTGAGAAGACTGTGTTCAAAGAATATCTGTATTGTTAGCTAGGAGTGGCTGGGTTCAAAGAATACTCTTAGTGGAACCTCAGCATGTTACTGGGTAACTGGACGTAGTCTTTCATAAGACGAACAAGTATAAAAATATTACTGTTTTGATTATATTTTATCTGCTGGGGATAATAATAACTGAAACTGTTTTTATTAAAATCAATCTTTAAAGATAAGTTTAAGTTTGCGTCTTACCTGACGATTTTATACAGACGCAAAACGCATCGTTTGAAATAGTTTTTGAAAAACACAATTCAACCCCCCTTCTTGTGTGTTTATATTTTACATAATGCATAAGTTATGATATATTTAGTTTTGTTGTTTAGGTCCAAGATAGCAAATTCTTCAATGCCCCACTCATGTTCAGGTTTTGTGAGTGACATATCCCTTTCTATGATAATCTTCCAAAGACAATACTAAGTAGACCTCGATGTACATGTCCGTCTTGTCAGCTGGTAGAAATAATAATCACCTCTAGACAATTTGTTTATGGAAGAGCCTTCTGTTATAAACATGGTAAAGGATCTAACTATCAATATTTTCATGTAGGAGTTGCAAGACACTCAACCCTTAGAGGATAACTTTGATACCAAATTGTAAGTACTAAAGCACAATAATGGCAGATGAATTGTGCTAACTAAAAATTTTTTGCAATCAATTTTCTTTAAAGACTAATGTTATGTCTGTATCAATAAACAAAACTTTTGTTAATAGATTTATAAAAAAACTAAAAAACTTTTTGTAAAGAATTCTTTTGGTTAGTATAAATAGAAGAGATACATAAACACAAAATTTTATACTAGTTTATCTTATTGTAAGACCAAATTCAGTTCTTTAGGAAATATTAAGGTTCCACCATTTTTTACAAAGATACAAGTATTTTTTAGTCACAACCTTCTCAGACTAATATAAGTATTATTTAGACAAAGTCTCTTCAAGCAAAAATACCAAGTATTTTTTGCACTATAACATTTTTATGCTAACACTTCAAGTACTCTTTGATACTTAGCCTCTTTAGGTTATACCTAATCACTATGTTTTGAATTTACAAAGATTTATCTAACTTTGAGAAGATAACCTCTATCAGATAGATTTACAGTTTAGAACAAAACAAAGACGATTATGGAGAGTTTTGAAATTTCAAACTTCACGAGTTTTAGCTTATTCAATGTATTCTCTACTTCTAGACTTCAATTTTTAGCTTTTATATAGATGAAGAATTTGAAGTAGTTTTTAAACTCTACTCAAACTTCGTTCGTCTGGTGGGAATATGTTGAGGATTATCCATGAACATTTAATATCTCTATATGAGATGTCTTATTAGAAATGATAACAATAAATCTTCAAGTTAGAGACGTTCATCTTAATTTTGATTTACGTATCTTTTTTATGTGAAAAGTAGATAAATATCTCGTACTTAATTTTATCAAAGCAAGTATTTGTCAATATCTACAAAATGAACAAAATTTGATAAATAACTTAACATCTAAAAACAATTTATTACAAGAAATCCTTATCTTTTTGAAGATACATCAACAAATTTTGTTGTGTTTTCTCTAAATAACTTAACATCTAAGAATAATTTGTTACAAAAAATACTTATCTTTTTAAAATACATTAACAAATTTTGTTGTGTCCTGTCTAATGTGTTCCTTAATCTGTCTCACATATTAATTTTTCATTTGGTGCATCTGATTTGTAGCACTCGTGTATTTATCAGTAAATTCAGATACATACAAAAATAATCACTTATAAGATATTTGTATATGATAAATTTTAATTATTAAAATTTAAGAATTTTGATTTGTTTTTAATTATTTTAAACTTAAAAATGTTAAATTAATGATATCCACATATAAATAATTGTATTGAAATAAGTTATCTATCTTTTTACTTAATTTTTTTTTACTTAATTTTTTTTAATAAAATGTTTGTTTTATTAGTGTTTTTATAAATTTATTTTGGACTCTAAGAAAAATATGTTATGAAAAAGAATTATAATTATATCACTAATTAAACACAAGTAATTATCTTCTATTATATTTTATTATGGTATAAATTTTTTATTTCATAAATTTAATTTAATTTTAATTTATTTTCAATAATATAATAATCTAATAAATTTATTAATATACTTTTATATACATAAAAAAATATTTTCTCTATTATTCTTATGTGCATATGCACGCCACTCTAGTCAATATCTATAAAATATAATAACGCAAATTATCAATAAATTATTATAAAATAATATATTATTACAAAATTAATTATAAATAAAATGTGTGGCATCTACTATGAAACTAATTTTCTGATAAAATAAAAAAGAAAAATGTTATATTTTCTTTGGGAGTTTTACATGTAGAAAAATTAAATTCTTTTATAAATTTAATTTTTTATTTAAGATAAAATGTGTCTAAATATTTCTTTTACTCATTTAAATAACTATAATTGATCAAACAGTATAAAGATATTATAATAAGTTAAAATTTTTTTAAAAAATTATAATTATATGTATGGAATAAAATTCTTTTTAGAAAGTTATTTTGGTAAGATAAAAATTTACTTAAGTAATATAAATATAAAAAAAAATATTTTTTCTTAAAAAATAATCTAACAAGATAAGAATTTATTTGTTATTTTATTATTAATTTTGAAGAATGTTGAGTAAAATAAAACAAATAAATATTAAAAATAATTGAGAAAAAAATATGAAAGATAAAAATTATATAAAATAAAAATAATTTTCAAAATACAAAATAAAGTTAATAAAAAAGTATAATTTCAAGATTTTATATTTCACTTAAAAAATATTTAAATGAAAATGAAGAGTTAAGAAGAAACCTTACAAGCAGAGATAACTTCAATTTATATTTAATATTGAATTTGTATCATTATTTTCATATTCCAACTAAACTGACAACATATAAAACACCAAAATCAGTATCTATCACAACTCAGATTTTGACATACTTATGCCAGTTACTAGCCTTAGGATATGACCTAATAAATATATACACACACAAAGTACTAACACTCTCACACATTAACCCACATTTTGTCCACATTCTTCTTCTTCACTCTTCATCCATGCAAGCCTAAGCCTAAGCTTCACCTTCATCCCTCACCAACAAACATGAACCTCAAATTCAAGCTTTCAAGTTCAATCAAAGATACCTTTCGTCCTCTCTTTCTCCTCATCGTCATTCTCCTCCTCTTTTCTACCATGGCACTCACCTCACGCGCCACTCCAGTCACTCCATCAAATCCCGCGTCCAAATCCTTCACCTTCCTCCGCTGCTCAACACCACGCACTCCTCCACCATGCTGCTGTTGAAATCAACAAGAAACAATTCAAGCAAGAGATCCATAACCTCCTCCACATGGACTTGTCCAACTTCCGCAAACTCCTCCACCACTAGTTCCAAAACCGCCGATTCCAACCTAGTATCATGTCGGAGTTAACTCACTTGATTAAACTACCGGTAAAACCAGTAACCGGTAAAATCAAATACTCATCTTGTGCTGTTGTAGGAAACAATGGAGTTTTACTTAACAGAAACTACAGTGGTGAAATTGATTCACATGAGGTTGTGATAAGATTGAACAATGCTAGGGTTGATAACTTTGAAGCAAAAGTTGGGAAGAAAACTAGTATTTCATTTATGAATAGTCACACTCTGCATTTGTGTGCTAAAAATGTAAGGTGTTTTTGTCACCCTTATGGTTAAAATGTTCCAATTGTTACTTACATCGATTTCCCAGTATAAGACTCGTTGTTTATTATGTGACCCAAGTTATCATTTATCTAATTAATTGATCATTGATCTTATGAATACCCACGTATTTAATTGATAATTATTTGATGGACATAATTATCCTCATGACCTAATTAGGGTTTCCCCTTGGGTGTATATATAAAGAGATTATTAGGCAGAGGTAAAGAGAGACACACCAATCTTATCCTCTCCTCTGTCACCTCAACTCTACCATCATAACAATACACCCTAAACAGGAACTCGATCATCATCGAGATAATGGCCTCATCTCTCACTACATTCACGGGACTATCAGGTACACGATCTAATCCTTGACTTATATTACATGTTAAAGAATTGTTCAACATCTGGTATTAGAGCATTATGTTGATTAATCAATTCTGTTTTATTCTCTAAATACTGGAATTCAGATCTGAAACATGTTTTAGCCCTAACTAAAATTGATTTTGTGTTTCTCCACTCTGTTTCCGATTTGTTCGAGTATTATGGGTTTTAACAAAAAGGATATGTTTCAGATCAAAACATTATGGTTTTACTGATTCTAGAAAAATATATATTCATATTATTCATCCTTATTTTGATGAAATCTTTGATTTATTCTTCTTGACTTGAATAATACTCTAGAGTACATTTCTGCCCAAAGGTGATGTGTTACATTTGTAAAAACTTATTCAAGTTTGATTAAGCATTTTCACTTAGTGCATATCCTTAAACAGATATTTGCATGACGTTCGCCTTAAATACATGATTTTTCACTTCTGTCCAAAGATGATGTGCTATGATTGTGTATTGTGAACTAAGTATATATATGCATATGTGTGCATTAAAATTTGGATATCTCATTTCTGCCCAAAGGTGATGTGTTACATTCAAATTACACGTTATAATTTTATTATTCATAATACTTAAATAATTGGTCATAACCAAAGTGAAAGCCATTTGTTTAAGTAGAATTTAATTTAGTCCATTGTTTTGGTGTTATAATAGACTCTTATCACAGCTTCATTAGAATATAATGGTCCTTATCTTCGTTTGTCTTAATTCATTACCCCTCAGATCACCATAAGTTCTTGTCTAATTAAATGTCTTATTTCTCTCATCTAAATTCACTATCAGCCCCAAGTATGGGAATTGAAACTTTGAATGGTGCGAACTTTTCTTCATGGAAGGATTCACTGATGCTAACTCTTGGCATGTTGGATTTTAATTATGCACTGAGAGAGGATGCCCCTCCTGCTCTCACTGATGAAAGTACTACTGAAGATAAAATAGTACATGAGAGATGGAAGAGATGCAACCGAATGGCTCTTATGCTCATTAAAAATTTCATTAGCATAATCATCAGGGGAGCTATTCCAGATTCAACTAATGCTAAAACTTTTCTGGCTTTTGTTGAGGAACAATTCAAAGCAACTTCTAAGGCACATGCCAGTACTCTTATATTTTGAAGATGGTGACTACGAAATATGACGGGAATAGCGGCATTCGTGAGCACATCATGGTGATGAACGACATGGCCCGCAAGCTTAAGGGATTAGACATGGAGATCAGTGAGGGTTTCTTAGTGCACTTCATCATGACTTCTTGAAGCTTTCAAGGTCAACTACAACACCCAACAGGTTAAGTGGTCGATGAATGAGTTGATTGCTATGTGCGTACAAGAAGAAAAGCGTCTGAAGCTGGACAAACCGGATGTGGCTTATCTCATGACTGCTAATTCAAAAAAGAGGAAGGGAAATGTCGATAAGAAAGAAGTTTCTAAGGTCCAGAAACATGATGCAAGTGCTGCTTCCAGCTCTAAGAACTCCAAAGGGAAGTCTTACTGCAAATTCTGTCGTAAGGAAGAACATAGACAGAAAGACTGCCAAGACTTTAAGGAGTGGCTGACTAAGAAAGGTAATCATCTTTACATGATACTTGAGTCCTTTAATTTAAATGTTCCAACTAATACATGGTGGTTTGACTCTGGTTCTATGGTTCATGTAACCAACTCACTTCAGGGATTCCTTACAATCCAGAAGCTGGAAAGAAACCGAAGAATGCTTAAATTGGGGAATGGAAATGAACTAGTCATTGTCGGCCGAAACCTTAGAATTAATAATGAAAACTGGTTTGTGTATTAAACTTTATGATACCTTATATATTCCTGAGATTACTCGGAATTTAGTATCAGGGCTAAAGTTAGACATAGACGGTTTTGATGTTTCTCATGGTCATGGCAGACTTAGTATTAGTTTAAATTCTCAAGTGTTTGGTGGTTATCTGGATGGTGGTCTCTATAAATTAGAACTAGATGATGATTTTTCCAAATCTTTGTTGTTGTATAATATCAACCAGACATTATCAAAGAGAAAACGAAAGCGAAACTTAGAAACTTCGTCCATGTTGTGACGTCAACGTTTAGGCCACATTTCACGAGAACGTTTGTCTAGACTCGTGAAGGATGAAGTGTTACCTTTTCTCGATTTCAATGATTTTGGAACATATGTCAAATGCCTCAAAGGTAAAATGACGTCAGTAAATAAAAAGGGTACCACCAAGAGTTCAAATTTATTGGAGCTCATCCACACTGACATTAGTGGTCTTTACTCTATCACTAGCATAACTGGACATAATTCATTTATCACTTATATTGATGATTATTCTCGTTATATGTACTTGTATCTTATTAAGGAAAAATCTGAGTCACTTACAACTTTCAAAGATTATAAAATTGAAGTTGAAAAAACAACTTGATCGTCAAATAAAAGTTGTGAGATCAGATAGAGGAGGTGAATACTATGGTAGACATACTGATGTGGGTCAAGCTCCTGGTCCATTTTATGAGTTTTGTAAGGGTCAGGGGATCATGAACCAATATATTGTGTCTGGTACTCCTCAGCAGAACGGTGTTGCTGAGAGAAGAAATAGGACCCTAATGGACATGGTACGCAGTATGTTAGCCAACTCAGGTTTACCCCTATTCCTCTAGACCGAGGCCTTAAAAGCAGTCGTTCATATACTCAATAGGGTTCCTTCTAAAGCTGTCCCTAAAACTCCTTATGAACTCGGACCGGGAAGGAAACCGAGTCTAAAATATAAGAAAGTATGGGGTTGTCTCGCCGAAGCTAAACTTTATAATCCTTTCTTAAAGAAACTCGACATGAAAACTGTAACTTGTTACTTCATTGGTTATCCCTCTCACTCAAAGGGTTACGGATTTTATTGTCCTTCCCACGTCACTCGTATCGTAGAAACCAAAGATGCTCATTTTCTTGAGGACTTTAAGGTCAGTGGGAGCAGTGAAGACCCTTATGATGAATTGCAAGAAGTACAAGATGCAAGGGGGAGAGACTTGTCGATTATTTTACCTCCAATTACTCCTCTTGTACTCGACACCACTCCGCAGGACACTGCACCATCTTTTACTCCGAATGTACTTAGAAATGAAAGCACCTCAAATGACCATCATCAAGACAATGCTGACAATGCTCAACCCGATAATCTACTCAGGAGGTCATCTAGGTCCAAAAGGCCTACTAACTTTGATGATTATATTACCTACCTGACTGAAGAAGAAATGGATGCTGGAAAGTTTACTGATCCTACCTCTTATAATGAAGCCATTAACAGTGATCAGTCTCCTGAATGGAATAAAGCCATGATTAACGAGCTTGACTCCATGAAGAAAAATGGTGTTTGGGATTTGGTTGAATTACCCAATGGCGTAAAACCCATAGGATGTAAATGGGTCTTCAAAATAAAACTGGATCCAAATGGAAACATTGAACGATACAAAGCGAGATTGGTTGCAAAGGGCTACACTCAGAAAGAGAGAATTGACTATCAAGAGACCTTTTCTCTTGTCTCTCGTAAAGATTCCTTAAGGATCGTTATGACCCTAGTAGCTCACTTTGACTTAGAACTACATCAGATGGATGTCAAAACAGCTTTCCTAAATGGCGATTTGGATGAGGAAGTGTTCATGAAACAGCCTGAAGGTTTCAAATCTAAAGGTCAAGAACATCTAGTCTGTAAGCTGAAGAAATCCATATACGGGTTGAAGCAGACATCACGTCAATGGTACCTAAAGTTGCATCAAGTCTTGAAGTCAGAATGTTTCGTAAAAAACCAAGTGGATCAATGTACCTACCTCAAGATGAGTGGGAGCAACTTTACTATACTTGTCCTTTACGTAGATGACATTCTATTGGCAAGTAATAGTTTAGACATGTTGCATGAGTCTAAGCGTTTACTCTCACGTAATTTCGACATGAAAGATCTTAGAGAGGCTTCTTATATTATTGGCATCGAAATACACCGAGATAGAGTCAATGGGGTTTTAGGATTATCTCAAAAGACTTACATTGAGCGTGTTCTTACACGTTATAACATGCAACATTGCTCTCCTTCTGTAGCTCCAGTAGTTAAGGGAGATGTTTTCGGTTTATTTCAATGTCCGAAAACAGAGGTTGAAAAAGAATAGATGAGAATGATACCTTATGCTTCAGTGGTTGGAAGCCTTATGTATGCACAAGTCTGCACTCGTCCAGATATCACTTATATTGCTGGAATGTTAGGCCGTTATCAGACTAATCCTGGTCTTGATCACTGGAAAGCGGCTAAGAAAGTTCTTCGATATCTACAAGGGACAAAAGACTATAAACTGACTTACAAAAGAAGTGATAATTTAGAAGTGGTTGGTTATTCTGATTCTGATTTTGCCAAATGCAAAGATGACAAGAAATCCACTTCGGGGTATATCTTTATGTTAGCAGGCAGATCTATCTCATGGAAGAGTCATAAGCAAGGGTTGACTGCAACTTCCACAATGATGGCAGAATATATTGCGTTGTACAACGCAACCTGTCATGGGATGTTACTTAGAAATCTCATCACTGGACTCAAATTAGTTAATTCCATATCTCGACCATTGAAGCTTTACTGTGATAATTCAGCTGCCGTTAGTTTCTCGAATAGTAACAGTTCGACTGGCGCTGCTTTATATCTTGATACAAAATATTTGTTCGTACGTGAACGAATTGAGGAAAATAAACTTTGTATTGAGCATATAAGTACTAAAAGTATGCTTGCGGATCCGATGACTAAAGGTCTCCCACCTAAAGTTTTCGAAGAACATGTTTTGAAGATGAGCTTTTCTAAAGACCTTATTTAATTGCATATTGTACTTGCTTACGTTTAATAGTAAAATTTCCTCATTATTTTGTTTTGTCTGTCTCTAAATATGTCTATGCATGCCTAAATACATATAGACAACAATTATACACAAATTATTGTTGAGGGCTTATTTGTCAATTTGATCCTTAGTCTACTTAAGTTTTAAATTTGGTATTGTAGTATGATTAATGAGGGTCTTGAATTGAATATCGATTCAATGACTGTATTTCTCTGCTATAGTTTCAGTTTAAAACTAAAATGAGTATTAAAATCTTATCAGACTTACCTAATGCTCATCATAAATGATTAGTCGGGTCAAGTGGGAGAATGTAAGACTCCTTGTTTATTATGTGGCCCAAGTTATCATTTATCTAATTAATTGATCATTGACCTTATGAATATCCACGTATTTAATTGATAATTATTTGATGGACATAATTATCCTCATGACCTAATCAGGGTTTCTCCTTGGGTATATATATAAAGAGATTATTAGGCAGAGGTAAAGAGAGACACACCAATCTTATCCTCTCCTCTGTCACCTCAACTCTACCATCATAACAATACACCCTAAACGGGAACTCGATCATCATCGAGATCATGACCTCATCTCTCACTACATTCACGGGACTATCAGGTACACGTGATCTAATCCCTGACTTATATTACATGTTAAAGAATTGTTCAACATTCAGTGCATTTTTTGGACTATGTAGTGTGCAATGGTTCTCACAAGGCTCCATTGTTGGTGACTGATCCCAAGTTTGATTTATTGTGTGGGAGGATTGTGAAGTATTATTCATTGAAGAGGTTTGTGGAAGAGAGTGGGAAGAGTTTGGAGAAGTGGGGTGAGGTTCATGATGGTGCTCGTTTTCATTACTCTTCAGGGATGCAGGCTGTGATGTTGGCTTTGGGGATTTGTGAGAGGGTTAGTATTTTTGGGTTTGGGAAATCTGCTTCTGCTAAGCATCATTATCATACTAACCAGAAGAATGAGTTTCATTTGCATGATTATGAAGCTGAGTATGAGTTTTACAGGGACCTTGTAGATGGGAATAAGACCATACCCTTTCTTGAGGACATATTTAAGGTTCCTCCTGTTGTCTTGTATCATTGATGGGTGCATTGATGGATGCTGTAGCAAGTGGTGGAGAATATTTATGATCAGTGTAAACACCATTAATTTTGTTTAATAAATAAAGTATTTAATGAAAATGTCAAAAATAAAGAAGTATAAAAATATAAAAATGACCAAAAAAACATTAAATTGAAATAATAAACAAGTGAAAATAATAGAACACTAATAGGTGAATAAATTATAATATCCAACACATTAGTAGAAATACTGCAACTCTGTTAGAATGGCCAGAAATTTTTCTTTACCCTCACAATATTAAATAAAAAAATGAAGTAATTTATAATAAATTAACTTATAAAAAAATAAAATATCTACAATTTTTAAATTTTATTAATGAAGTAAATTTAAATTTTTAAAGGATATTATAAAAATGAGAAAAAAAAGTAGTACAGAAATGTATATTTAAAAAGAAATGATGTAACGTCCATAACTGAAAACGAGGATGAATTTACAAGACTGCCACCGGTTTCTTCGTTCCTTTTCATTTGCTTGTCCAATAACGAGTTATAACTGCCACACACAGAGAATCGTTCTTTGTGTTGTTTCTCTTTTTGTTTTCTCATTCCCTCTGAAATCTCTGATTCGAGCAATGGCGCGAGTGAACTTGGACGGAAACCCCATTCAGATGCAGTCCATATGCATGATCGGAGGCGGTGGCTTCATTGGATCGCACCTCTGTGAGAAGCTCATGGCGGAAACCAACCACAAGGCCGTCCTCATCGACGTCTCCTCCGAAAAAATCAACCACCTCCTCGACATTACCCTCCCATGGGCTCACCGCATCGAGTTTCACCAAATGAACATCAAGACCGATTCCCGCCTCGAAACTCTCATCAAATCTTCCGATCTCGTAATCTTCCATTTTCTTTTCTATGCTTTTATTCGCATCTTAAATTGCACCGTTTCTATTAAGGATTTTAAAATAACATGAAAATCCAATACAGCGATACTTCAGGGATTAGGATACGTGGAGCAAATTGAAGTATCGGTTTTATAAGTTGCTATCGAAGTTTTCAATTGAAATCACATTCGTTTCGTGATTCTTGTCACGACCTTTGATATTATAGGAATTGCAGATAAATGCATTCAATGTGCATCGTTGTGGCTGAAATTGTGGTGATGAAGGTAGACTATTGTTATTAGAGTGGTTAAATATTAAAGAGATCAATCATAGTTAGAAAATGTGATTAAATTAATCTTTGAAAAAATGTTACCTGGGAAATTGAAAATTTGTTGGAGATCTATGGTTCCTATAGGAAAACATAGCTTGCTACTAAATACTACTTATTATTATGGAGGTTTTAAATTGAAGTTTTTCGATGTCATCCTTGAAAATATAGAAATCACGAGATTGTGGGTTGCAATTTCATGGCAATTCATTAGATTGTGGTAAACTACTTACAAATGTGGCTAATGTGATTGCAATTAAGTGGCAGAAACTCTGAACCTTGACTTTGCAACTGTAGTTGTGGTTACATATATTTTGTTTTGAAGCTTGATCACAAATTTTGTTGTGTTGAAGTTCCTGATATTATAAACAGAAATGATTTTATTTTTTTTGTAATTATGGTTGCCGTTCACAATTTACGAGAAAATTGTAAAATTTATGAACAGATGTATGTGTAGCTATAATAGCAGTGGCAGTGTGGTAGCAATTGACGGCTATTTAAAGATTGATCATTTTGATGATTGCGTTTCTTAATTTTTTTTTTGAAATTGAGTTGTTGTTTGATGCAGACGATTAATCTTGCTGCCATTTGCACGCCGGCGGATTACAACACTCGCCCGTTGGACACCATCTTTAGTAACTTCATTGATGCGATTCCGGTGGTGGGTTTTGAAGATTGAGTCGTTTTTTGAATTGGGTGCTCTTCAGGTTCGTGTTTTTAAGTGGTGTTTATGTATCTGTAATTGGGTTGTTTCTGATGCAGATTAAATATTGCACTGAGAACAACAAGCGTTTGATCCATTTTTCTACATGCGAGGTTTATGGGAAGACTATAGGTAGCTTTCTCCCAGAGGAATATCGAAAGGTAGTTTATCTTTATAATATGCAAATTCATGTATGTTACGTTTTCTTGATGAAAATGAACATCATCATCCTCTTTTGGATGAATGTGTAGTCCTCGCAGCATAGCAAGGTGTAAAATTAGGACTTAATCATTGTCATATGATATTGTTGATAATAGAAAAGTGTGTTATACTGTCTTAAGAATTTACAAACAAAATGATGAGATTAATAGTCGTTTTTTCACTGTTTCCTTATTAGAAACAAGAAATAATGTGACTTTTTGGTCTCATTAGTTTTGGATTTAACATGAATTTGCATGATGCAGGACCCCAAATATTTCATGCTTAAGGAAGATGTCAGTCCTTGTATTTTTGGTCCGGTTGAGAAACAGAGATGGTCTTATGCTTGTGCAAAGCAAATGACTGACAGGCTAATATATGGTACACAATGACGTGAATTTTTCTTTTGTTTATCATAGTTTTGATTAAATTTTCTTTCTCTTCTTAACTTACTCTTCAGTACTAACCTGTAGCCGAGCACGCGGAGAATGGCCTCAAGTTCACCATTGTAAGACCATATAACTGGATTGGCCCAAGAATGGACTTCATTCCTGGTGTGGATGGTCCAAGTGATGGTGTCCCAAGGGTCTTAGCTTGCTTCAGTAATGTAATATCATGCAACTAGCTGGTTTTGTTTCATTTTCATGTCTTCATGAATCGTGATCTTAAAAAAGTATTGCGTTTCATCAAACTTCTTGTTACAGAATCTCCTGCGTGGCGAGCCCCTCAAACTTGTTGATGGTGGAGGATCACAGAGAACCTTCCTCTACATAAAGGATGCAATTGATGCTGTCGTGTTAATGATTGTAAGTTCAGAAGTGAACTTCCATTTTCCATCTTGCTATATGAGCTTGGATTAATGTACATCCAAAAATATATGACAGGACAACCCTGAGAGAGCAAATGGACAGATCTTTAATGTGGGGAACCCACACAATGAAGTATCTGTGAAGGAACTAGCTGAGCATATGATTAAGGTAGAACCCCAAAACTTGGTCTGTAGAAAGGCTATTTCCCTTTATTTTTCATAGAAAAGTAAACTGGTTTGGCTCATATTCTCTTTTACATTAAGGCTTATGCAAAGGTGTCTGGTGTACCTGCTTCTAGTCTATCAACTCTAAATGTGAGTGCAGAGGATTTTTATGGTAAAGGCTATGATGACAGTGATAGGCGCATCCCTGACATGACAACTATTACCAGGCAGCTTGGTATTCAATTATTTTCTTTTAAACTATGTATTGTTCACTACATTTTTAACATTTTTCTTAATGTTTATTCTTCTGGGCTTCAGCTTGGAAGCCAAAGACACCTCTTGATGAACTGTTGGATGTTACCCTCCAATATCAACACCAGACATATTCTCGTGCTATCGAGAAACAGCTCTCAAAACCTTCAAATTGACTGCAAGTGTTCTTGGAGATTCAGCTTATTTTTTTTTAATGTAAACACGGCAAGAGGCAGACAAAATGTACATGCTGCACTAATTGTGGGGGTTATAGATCACAAATCAAGTGTATATCTATAGTCATATCTTCTCTTAATTCTTTCTTTGTAGCTATAGAGCTTTTTGAACGGAAACTCTTCCCTTTCTCCACACTTTTACTCCCTTTTCTTGAGCTATACGACACCTTTTCTGTTTGCTTCTCATAGATCTCTTTCTTTGGAGACAATTTTGTTCAAAATATGATTAGACACTAAATATATAGACTCCTCTTCTACTTTATTTACAGTTATTTTAAAATTTACATTAAAGTGCATACACAACTTCTGTCTCAATTGTTCCACTTTTGCATACATTCTAATTTACATTAAACTGTCCATGAATTAGTGTTCAGTTTTCACTCAGCATTGATCAATGAAATCTCATACCAACTAGTATCCTGAAGGTAAGGAATCCCTTGATAAAATTTCATACCAAAATTGAGACGAATGTACCTTCAATTTTTTTTATTTTTTATTTTTTGAAGTTTCATAATCTCAAGCCAATTTAATTCTAATTATAAAAGAAAGGAAATCCAAGCAATGAAACTGATTAAAAGTGATACTTGACTAGTCATGACAAAATCAATGTCACAGAAACTACATTTTCTAAGATGAAGCTATGCAACACCAACTATGTAAGCATTCCAAGAATCTTGTTGCTGAAAACTTGTTGCCTCTTCATATTTTACATTCTTTGCCGAACCAAATCCCTCTGTTCTCATAATTTCTGAGGTGTCTGGCATCTCTCGAATCCAAAAGTGAACAGACTGAAAACCAGCCTCTTCTAGGCAATCCCTAATCTCAGGCAATGTCCACCTGAATCACACCCCGTATGATGTTAATTATTACCAGAAATACATAATAAAACCAATGGATACAATGGAAGATCAAGAAATATTGAGCACAATTTTCACCTAAAAAATGCTAAATCTTTTATAAATTGGTGGAAAAAGAACAATAAATACAAGAACTTACAACCGCCAACTGTATGAAAATGCATGGCGAAGTTTTCTCTGTTCCTTCTTCATATGAAAATGGAGACTAATCCTTGTCTTCCGTTGAATAATATCAAATTCAGCTTGCTCCCATACATACTACAGATTTAATTACAAAGTTCACATTATAAAATATATCCAGAAGAATATTCACAACTAAATATTTGATAGTCAGAGTATTATAATAATATATGATGCCATTGTGTTGGAAAAACTTAATATCCTTGTCCCACAGGTTAAAAGTTTGTGGCTCCTTAAATCTGGTGTCATGTTATATATCATAAGCATGTAAAAAAAACAATTAAGATTCAAAGTTCACGGAAAAAGCAACAAGCAGTGGCAGAAGAGAAAAGAAAAGGCTAAAAGGGAACTGGAGTTTGAAAATTAACAGGAAACTCTGACATACCTGTGAATGCAATAGGTCAATGAGTCAATCATAAAAGCTTATAATGAGGGGAAAAATAACATGAAGGGGAACATGTGGAAAAATTGAGATTCACGTGCAACAAAATTGAATAGAGAGTGGAACAGTTTTAGTAAAGAATGCTAGAGTGTTTATACTCTATGAATCAACTATTTATCCGTCCTGAGTTCCCCATGCAGGTGAGTTCAAAATTTCTTTAACTGAAAGACAATTCCACATAGATTGTAGCAAAATCTTCATGTTAATCTAATTAATTGTTACAAAATTAATATGAAGAGATTTATACCGTAAAATTGGGAAATCTTCTCTGAAGCCTCAACTTGTGCTCTGAAGAAGTACCACCATATAAATCCATTACAAAAATTCCACCTTCAGTTGACAAGGCATCACGAGCATGCTTGAAATACAAAACAAGATCTGCTCGTTTATGTAGGCAACAACAGCTGTAGTTAAAAGCACACACAATATCTCTTCCTGGCAGTGTTATGTTTCTCTTAGTAAACTTGTCATCTTGAGCAACAGAACCTGTCGAAACATCAGATTCTGACACACCTGTCTGCAGATTTTCTCCATTCGGTGACAGTGAAATGTTGCTTACCAGCTCTTGAGGATCCATTTTCACAAGTTTAGACTGAAGAGGTTGAAGGACATTCCCATGAAAGAGGGATATTCTTGAAAAACCATCTGCCCCAACTTTAGGTATGTTGTTTTTCATGCACCAATCCAGTGCCTCAAGATCCAAATCTAATCCTATTGCTGTCTTTCTTGGATCACTGCGGAGCCATTCTGTGCTGTTAAACATAAATCACTTCCATGTGAGTAAATTGGGACTTAAAAAAATAATCAAGAGGCATCATAAAGAGAGAAAAGGATTAACAGTGTTAGGGATCACATTACAGAACCACATTAGGGTGCCATGACACGGAAGCTTCAATATATAGTAGTGTACAATTGGATGTGTGTCTCTCTGTCTCTAAACACGGTCCCAAACTTCCACTAAAGGAATTTAAACCCCACTTTGAAATTTGAAAGATATTTTACTAATCTGGCATTTAGAGCCATAAATGAATCGGCAATAATAAATTTTAGGGGAAAAAAAATCTGCTTAATAGGATTCCATCTAGGATAGAAAGCAACCATATCTTTCACAACCAAATCAGAATTTTATATGCACATTAAAATGAAAGAGCATAATTTACACAAACATACTCATGGTAATATATGGCATGTGATAATTAACCCATAGAACTTGCTTGTAATATTAGTGATAACACTTTCTTTCCCTAAATATGATAATATCTAAATGACAACTTCAAGTCTTCAACTTAGAGTAAACCCTTATTCAAATCCTTAAGATTGTGAGCCTTGATCACTTTAGGCCTGACTTCATAAAATTCATACTCTAGTTCTTGAATTTGCAAAACATCATTATTATTGCACTAGTCTTTTTTAGCAAAAAATGAAGTTGAAAAGGACTAAAGTGAAGGACTATTTGCTAAGTAGAATCTTGGAATGGATCACATGTTTACTCCTTCAAATTATCAAAAATATATAACCTTCAGCATGTTAGAAAAGGGAATATTAATAATTAAAAGAGGCATGAATAGAAGAAAACAAAAAACATAAATTGAAGGATGCACCTAAGAAATGCAGTGCCACAGAAATCTTCTTGAAGATGGAGAGGCATCCTTCCACCCACGTACATGAGAAAGAATTTTTGCATATAACTAATGTCTCCTTTGGGAGACTGCACAAACAACAAACACAATTCACCAAATCACATTATGAACATTTCCATCAGCACAAAAAATCAAAAGAACCATCTATTAAGCTTCACATACAAAAAAGTTTAAATATTGCACATTCCATCTAATATCATAATAACCAACAAAACCAAGCATGCCCCATTGACAAAGATACAATCTTTTTAAGATGGGGACACAAACCTGCACAGATTGTTGGTAAAGGTGAAACTTGGAAGGCATATCATGTGATTGGTTTTCTGCTTTATCTTCTTCATCATTGCTGTCATCAACAACTTCATCTTCATCACCATCTTCTTCTTCTTTTTCTTCTTCATTTATTGAAGAAGAAGAGAAAGGAGCAGTGTCATCAATTTCATGCTCCTCTTGAAGATAGTTGAAAGACCCTCTTCTTCCACGGTGACCCTTATCATGCTTCTGCTTCTGCTTCTCTCTTTTTCCCATTTCGCCGCCGAAAAATGAAACCTTTCCTCTGTAACTAACGTCAACTCTACGCACACAAATTTACATCCATGTATGTATATATTAGTTTTCTTACAATCATTTCCACTTGTTAAATTTTTCTTCATCCTTACAAAAATTTAAAAAATCATCAAAGATTTTTATTTCTTTTTTAATTTTTGTAAATATAATTTTATTAAAATTTACTATTTTAAACTACCTTTATATTTATAAACAGCTTGCATGAATCATTATAAATTTGATATCATGTTTAATTTTTATGCATTAAAAGAATAAAAAAAATATTTATGAAGACTAAAAGTATAAGTTAAATATATAATAAAAAAGCACTTCGTTTAACTTTATTAAAATAAGATTCACAATTAAGTATTAACCCTTTCATTTTATACTAATTTATTTGTTGGTTACTAATATTAGTTAAATATCAATACTTCTAAATTTAAATAGTAACTTTTTTTTTTCAAAATGATAGTTCTTATTCTTATTCAATCATCAAAATTAATGTTTATTAATTAAGATGCGAATTTATAAGCTATCACATTTTATATTTTTATGTTACTTTTTGAATTCGATCACAGTAAATTTTCAAAATGATAGTTCTTTCTTCCACTCTCATTTTTCTCTCTACGCTTCAAATTCCAAAATACCTTTCTTTATTTCTTCGTATTTTTTCCGTATCAACATCTTAGTTTTTCTTTTCTAAAGTATTCAAGAATATTATTTTAGAATGCAAAAATAAAAATCAAAATGTTATTCTAGAATTATTTTGGAATAGCTATATTAGATCAAGATTCCGAAATTAATTATTTTACATTTCAGAATCAAATTTTGAAATACTTTAACAATTCTGAAATATTGTTTTAGAATATATATATATAAACTATTTCGAAATGTTACCAAAAGAAAAAAGGACGTAAGTTTAATGAAGGGCACTTATATAAATTTACATGATTGACAGGTGTAGAAAGAAAAATGATAGGTACATTGAGAAAATCACTAAATTAAATCAATTTAAGTCGATAAAAGAGTGGGACTAAATTATTTCATTCAAACTTGCTGTACACCAAAAGATAAAAAAAAAAAAAAAAAAAAAAATTATCGTTAGTTTACTCTTACATCTTTTGAGGTTTTAAGTTTAAGTAAAAATTTGTAATTGAATAGAAAGACCCACTTAAAAGTAGTTAATTATGTTCTGTAATAAAAATTAATTATTGACAAAGGCATTGAGTGCTCAACAAAAATATCATAATTCATTTATTTTTTACTTAATTTATTATTATCCCAATCCAAGCTCTTTTGAAGTTATTTGGTTAAATTAAATTAGCATATTTTAACATAACACAGAAAACACATTAGTTATTAAATAAATGGTCTAAATTTATTGCTTATATCAAACATTGAACCTTCATATTATATTAGTTCATCAAAAATAACTTCTCTCACATCACACAATTTCTTCAGTCAAACAACTATTCATGAACTTGGAAGGAATCCATGACTGTAATGACAGAAGTCAGGGATGGAAACTATATATTAAAATTGTAAAAGTTATTCATTCACTACAAAATTCAATAATTTCCAAATCTCATCAACATAGAGGGGCTACTACATGCTAAGCTGCTCATAAAGCAAGATCCAGAAACTAGTAGTGCATGAGTACATTGACTAGAATAAGAATGTAGATGACCTTGCGAGTACAGTAGTAGAAACATTCTTCTTACAAGTAGCAAACATTCTCGTCAGTTGTGTCAAAACGAAGAAACTCTTTCTATTATCTTTACTTTCACTAACCCTAAACTTCAATAAAGTAAGTATATTATAAGATTGATGTAAAATCTGCCATGAAAATAATTCCCCTCCAGTGATTCCCTATACTCAATTTCATCAACCTGGTTTATAGCCTGTTCTCACAGGAAAGCCGGCAGCAGATTCCAAGCACTACTCCCTGGTACAAAACAAATTAATAAAATCGGAAATTTAAAAGGAATTGAGAAAAATCTGCAATCAATCTTATTTCTTCTATCTATTATAAACTTGGTCAAGGAAAATGCAAGTTTTATGCAAGTGTGAGAAGTTTATGATAGAAAACATTATAAACATTGGTTTATTGATTAAAAACTAGCACATCAGTAAATAATATATACATTTTCAAGGATGGTGAGCACATCATTGTATGAAGTTAATTTGAGGCATGGTAACTCATTCATCAATTCACTCAAAGACTAAACACCGCATAATAGAAATTCAACATCGGCAATTTTATTACGAAGTGAAGACAGATGACCTCAAATGCAAGACAGAACAATAGTGTCGAACAAATTGTTATGCACCAACTTAGGCAACACTTGGTGATTTATTGCATAAATAATAACAAAGTACTTGCTCAATAATATGGATGGAGAGAGTGAAGGTGAGTTTGATTTCTATGTTCACAAACTGTTTTTAGTTTTCAAAATGTAATTAGACAAGGTTGCTAGAGGGTGGAGTTTGTAATTGAGAGAGAGGTTGAGCAAGATGAAAATAAGAGATGAGAAGATATCTCCCAGCTGCTTCAATTGTTTTGGAGACAATTTTTATAGATTTTGGACAAGAAATTGTTTTGAGTAGTGTGGAAGTGCTTTAGATAATAGTTTTCAAAACCCAAAAATGAAAAGGGAATCAGACAGGCTCTGATTTTTCTTTCAAACTGTTTTGGCAAAGTAAAAGAGTTTTAAGAACAAAACAGGGTGCTGGGGAGAGTTTAAACGATTTTTTTAATAAGCATACCCGTGTTTCTTTTGCATTTTTCAAATTCAGGTAAATTTATTACTATAAAATTTATCCAAAGCATAACCCAATTGACAGCAAATGCATGCTCAAATAGTAATGTCTGCTGCCAACTAATTGACAAACATGATTTATCGACATAAGCAACAATAAAGGCAGACAAAGTCCTCCACAAGGAGAAGCAGATTAATTGATTTCATCATATAAATTAACCCATAAAAATTACTTTTTCACGAACATAATACAAGTTCATGCACTATAATTTCTCATAAATGATAAAGCACAAACATATAAAGACTCAATGTCTCATGATCTAGCCAACAGTTCAGTACAAAATTCAAGATTGTTTCTCTCAGTTAAAATCACATCCATATTGACATGCGGACACACGTAGGGATTCCAAATTTATTAACTCATCTAATTACCATGGACTAGCTCCATAAATTGTAAATTCTGGGCGGCGTCATTGCCCCCAGAAATGACCCATGATCATAAATCTTACTTAGAGAATCTGTGAGACTGAAATTGGATTGTGATAGACAATACCCAACTGTTCACATTCATAATCAGGAACAAACCCAGTAATTATTACTTTTGAAATTCCTTTCTTTCATCATTGAATGTGAGTTTGGAAACACATTTCATGAGGATAAATGCACATCAATTTACCGTTTGATGCAACAGCTACTGTGGGGAGCATTAACAAGGACACATGTATCTGGAGTCACAGTTCTAAACTATGAATTCATTTTTCTTTATTTTTTTTATCAACAAATGATAATTTTTTGCCAAAGGGGGTTGAAATCACGACCTTCTCTCCCTCCGCTTCACCCCACTGCCCCTCCCAAATCCCAACCACCAGACTAACCTAATAACTCCCTATTTATCTATAGGCTAATGGTTTCATCTCAATATATACTATAACAAACAAGATCCACACTCCATGGTACAATCAACAAGTGAATAACCTCATGGTACAATACAACAACAATAGAGAATGCATAGAGAGAATCAAACATCAAATCATATGCAAGCAACAGCAACAAAACAACATAACACATACCATTTAATAAGGGACCCAAACAGAAAATGCTGCATGATGGGGACCTTCTCCAAGACCTCAGCCTTGTACATCTTGAGCAAACCACTATTGACCTTATTCCAATTGGGGACCCCGCTGATATCATCCAACATAGGAGAATGTTCAGCAAACACCCCTTTCTTCACCTTCTTCACAAAAGCAATACAAGCAAGGTAAAGATACTCATTAGAGAAATTCTCCAATATATCCTCATTATGAATCGACTTAGGCTTCATATACTTATGATCAATCAACTGGGAAGACCCAAATATAAACGGCAAAAAATGATAATCATCAAGCCCCCACACACCATGAGACCCTGCAGGCTCCAAACAATACAACAACTGCAACTTCCTCATCAAATCAAGGTACTTCACAAAAACCCTTGAAACAACAGCAGGGTAATCCTCTTCCAAAATCACTCCCAATCTAGCTAAACAGTATAACCACGCAGCGAAATTCGTCTCATGCCCAGTGCCATAGTCGATCCGGCTCGAATTCCCAAACGAATCGGTGAAGTAAGGGACAAGTTCAACAGTGGCAGGAGCAAGATTCTCCGGGAGGAGAGTGAGGATCAAGGAATCAGCTGAAAGAGACATTTTTTCATGCCAGGTTCGATACGCAATGTTTCCATAACGCGCTTGTTGGGGGATTGGGGGGATTTCGTCGGCGAATTGGGTTAGGGTTTGGAGGATAGAGACAATGGAGAGAACCGTGGGGGATTGGTGGCAGGGATCGGAGATTTTCCGGGAGCGGATGGATTCGGAGAGAGCGACGACGAAGCCGAGGAAGTTTTTGCCGGAATCGGAATCGTGAAAGCGGCGAATGTCATCGGGAGATTGGATGCGTTTCGTTGGGGTTTGGAAATTGTACGGTGGATCTGCGATTGGAACTTTTTGGGCCTGTGGAACCGGAGCGAGGATGATAGCGCGTGTGGAGTTAGGGTCTGGTGGGATTGCGGGCGCGCGTATGGGACGGTAGGTTGGTGGAGGTGAGAACGTTGGGGTTGGGTGTGGCGGCGCGAATGTGGTGGGGCCGCCGCAGTTGCAGCACGTTCCGGTGGTGGGTGGGGATGACGACGGTTGTTCGTCGTTGTGGTTGTGACTGTGCTCGTGTGAATCTTCCATAGTTCAGAACCACGGTGGGTGATACACTGCCACTGAAACCTTTGTTCTTTCGAAACTTGTAATATTTACTAGAACCGGATGTATAGATATATTTTTTTTTTCTAACAAGGAAAATTAAGTAAAATTTAACTTTTTTTTATTTTTATAAATTAATTTCTTCTCACTTTTAAATAAGGATCCGTACAGAGTTGAAGTTAATGGGTCGACCCGCAAATTTACGCTCAGATTGGACTAATTTTTTTAAAAAAATATTTAGAGATGCAGTCAATAAAAGTCAGTCTTATGTAATCTATCAATTTTGTAAGTCGAACTCACGGGTCTGCGAGGTAATCTGCAAGTCACTATTTAAAGATTGAAAGTATTATTTTTCTTTGTTGTTTATCAATTTTTTCGCACGTAAGTATCTTCTTACTCTATTTGCCAATTCATTCTCCCTACAATCTTCTCGCATCACTCTCTCAGTCTTTTTACACCCTCTCAATTTTCTCAAATTCTCTTAACTTTTTCGTGTGCATCAATTTTGCTATGACTTTCGCTTCTATAGCTATTTTCGTTATTGTTTCGGCAGAGCCAATTCCACTGGCACAGCTGCCGTTTTGATAGAACCAAACTAAATCAGTTTCTACTGTCGTTCCACTAAAACCCGTCATGATCTAAAATCCTAACTACAACATCTTTTATAAGAAAAGAAGACGAAAATGTAATGACAAAAAGAAATAAAATTTTACAAATAGAATCATTTTGTTAAAGATAATTAAAAATTTATATTATTAAATTATTAAAAATTAAAATTTATAATTAGAAATAATTAAAATTTACATTATTGAATTATTTTATTAAAAATTAAAATATAATAATTTTTTAATTTCTAAATTTAATTTTTTTTAACTAGACCCATCGATTACAGAAAACCTGAGTGGCTGGCGAATTATCAAGTTAAATCTTTTGGTATTGTTCGCGAGCTGGACAGACCAAACTCTGTTCGCGAGCTTGGTGGACCAAATAAAAATATATAGTCTAACGGTCCATATTTTATTCACTCATATTAATACAAACCGTTGGATCTTGATGGAAGGGTGTGATTCAAAGAATGTATAGAAGCGTAAACACACGAAAGCAATTCCCGTAAGAAGGAAGGTTCGACGGAAGAAGCTTCTGTGAGTTGCCAAACAAAAAGATCGGTTCTTTTTTTCCACGCGGTAACAGAAAGTTTGATTCTTCTTATTATTGTTGTTATTGATCAGATTCATCGATTGATTGAGAAGAAGAAAGAAATGTATAGCAATTTCAAAGAGCAAGCGATTGAGTACGTAAAACAAGCCGTTGATGAAGACAATAAAGGAAACTATCCCAAAGCTTTTCAACTCTACATGAACGCTTTGGAGTATTTCAAAACGCATCTCAAGTATGAAAAAAACCCTAAAATCAAAGAAGCCATCACGCAGAAATTCACCGAGTATCTTCGCCGGGCTGAGGAGATCCGGGCCGTTCTCGACGATGGGCCGGGTCCAACTTCATCTGGAGACGCCGCCGTCGCTACCAGGCCCAAAACAAAGCCCAAGGACGGTAACGGTAACGGCGATGGTGAGGATCCTGAACAGGCCAAGCTCCGGGCTGGGCTCAACTCCGCCATCGTGAGGGAAAAGCCCAACATCAAGTGGAACGACGTTGCTGGGCTTGAGAGCGCCAAACAGGCTTTGCAGGAAGCGGTTATCTTGCCTGTGAAGTTTCCTCAGTTCTTCACCGGTGAGGTTTTGAGTTTAGGGTTTTGATTGATTGAAGGATCGCGTTGAATGTTTGAATTTGAATTTGAATTTTGAATTTGTTCAATGAAATTGATTATTGGTTTAGGTAAACGACGGCCTTGGAGAGCCTTCTTGTTGTACGGACCACCTGGGACCGGTAAATCATATTTGGCTAAGGCCGTTGCGACCGAAGCTGATTCTACGTTTTTCAGGTGAATCATGTTCTGTGGTTTGAGCTTAATTGAGTGTGGGTTTGGGTGAATGTTTATGTAATTGATTTTGTATGAAATTGATTTTTGTTAAAGCTGATGAGGAGTACTAGGGAAACATTCTTGAGCACACTTTTCTTAACACCCTTTTTAATTGGTTAAAGTTTATGGAAAACTTCAAAATCTAGAGAAGGTAACATTAAATAATTTTGTCAATTTACATAAGTTTTCAATCGGAGAGTGTGTTAAAGAGTATGTTAGAGAAGTGTTCATAGTATTTCTCAATTGTGATTTATGATTGGAATTTGGATTTTTTTCTTCTAAAACCAAGATAGTAGGAAAACTTGGTATGAATTATTTTATACCAAACAAAAGTTACCTAAATTACTTTAACTTAAAGAATGAATTTTGGATTTCGAATCAATTCCTTAATGTGGAATCGTACTTGTGATTTGTGAACATCTACCTGAAATCACATTAGGTAATATTTCAATGTGATTCGGGATCATTCAATGGGAATCCAAACATGCACTAATTTTTGTGGATGAATGTGTGTGCATGTGGATCATTTGACATCATAGTTGACATCATTGTTGTTAAAATTTTCAATTTTTAAGTGGCATTGCTTTTGTTATTTTTGTGAATGTGATTTAATTTACTTTCCTGCATGTGTTTAGGAATGTGAGTTTAACTGTTCTGCCTTGGCAGTGACTTTGTATGGAAAATAAGGTTGTGAATGTGAGTGCTTAGGTGGGCATTTTTTTGCAGCATTTTTAACTTTTGAATTCTTCACCAGTGTTTCTTCCTCAGACCTGGTTTCAAAGTGGATGGGTGAAAGTGAAAAGCTGGTTTCAAACCTTTTCCAAATGGCTCGTGAAAGTGCACCTTCTATTATATTTGTTGATGAAATAGACTCTCTGTGTGGTCAGCGTGGAGAAGGCAATGAGAGTGAAGCTTCAAGACGTATTAAAACTGAACTTCTGGTGCAGATGCAGGTAATAAACTTAGGATTTAAAAAACTAGTACTTCACATAATCATTTTTTTTATTATTGCTAGCACTAATGAGGAAGAGTAAGTTGCTGGTTTTTAGTCCTGTGAAGAGAGAAAGAGAGAGAGAGAGTGAGACCTAGAAGGGCATGAGAGAAACTTGTTCTGAGGAATCTTATGGTGAATAATATTTCTGAAGATTTGGTTTCTCACCAAGCCAAATGGCATCATGTGATCCATGTATTAATAATAGCTTGGACAGATTTTCTATCATATTATTAAACACCATGTTAATACAAGAATATTATTGTCTTTATTCTCTCTTTCTCCCTTTCTCTACCATCAAAACATTATAGTTCAATTCAAACAGTTCTTATTCTTGACTTGTGCTGAAAATTTGTTATAGTATTCCACCAATGTGCATATTGCCTTATATTGACATCTATTATATTCTGTTCTTGCTTCTTTTTATGTGTTTCTTTGTTTCCTGTCATTTTTAAATCCTATACATAAATTATTAGAAATTACTTGGTATTTTAATGGTGATCCTTGACATAAATGATTCAATCTTTGAATGTCGTGAACTTTTGCAGTTATTATTATTATTATTGTTATTAATATTATTGTTGTTGTTATTATTATTATTGTCATTATTATTTTTTTGGGCATCCATCAATCACCTGAATAGCCAAACCTAGACTTGGTTATAGTATCACACTATTTTTTCCTTGTAAAATAAACTGTTAAGTAACTAATAATTTGATGACTTTTAATCATACTGAACACAGTAGCTAGTAATTTTTTATTTTTTAGAAAAAAGCTGTTCAATCCCCCTTCCGCCCAATAATTACTACTATTAGGCACACTTATTTTACTAATTCTGAAGATTCATGGTTTCCAACAGCATTGGTATCATTTTTCTTTTTTCTGTCTTTGTTCCCAACCATAATGCAATTTATCCACATTACTACATTGTAGGGTGTAGGGCACAATGATCAGAAAGTTCTTGTTCTAGCAGCTACAAATACACCTTATGCTCTGGACCAGGTAAGGAGAAAATAGTACTGTTTACTTTATTCTTATTTTGTGACAATGGGATACACGTTTTAATTAATCACCTTGTAATTGCAGGCCATAAGGCGGCGTTTTGATAAGCGTATATACATACCCCTACCAGATTTAAAGGCTCGCCAACACATGTTCAAGGCATGAACAATATACTTGATGTTGTGATGTTCAGTGAAGGACTGGTCTTATTGTGTTTTGTAAACCTAGCAAATGGTCTTACTATGTTTTTTTCTTGTTTCATAACTTTAACAGGTACACCTAGGAGATACTCCTCATAACTTGACTGAAAGTGATTTTGAAAATTTGGCTCGCAGGACAGAGGGCTTTTCAGGTTCAGATATATCTGTCTGTGTAAGTGTGACTTCTAAATGGAATACCTGGTTATAATGATCATTTTTTTTACATGAGATTTGAGGTAAATGTAACTGGACCTATTCTACAGGTGAAAGATGTTTTATTTGAACCTGTTCGCAAAACCCAAGATGCCATGTTTTTCTTTAAGAATCAGGAGGGTATGTGGATTCCATGTGGACCTAAGCAACAGAGTGCAATACAAACTACAATGCAGGAGCTTGCTGCGAAAGGACTTGCTTCTCAGGTATTGAAGATGCTGCAGATTTTGATGACAATTGGACTGCATAATTACTTCTAAATGATAATTAGAGATTAAGAGTTTTATGTTCTTGTTTGTTGTATAGATCCTGCCACCACCTATATCAAGAACAGATTTTGACAAAGTACTTGCTAGACAAAGACCTACAGTGAGCAAGTCTGACCTTGATGTTCATGAGAGATTCACAAAGGAGTTCGGAGAGGAAGGATAATTCTGACAGTTTTTCTTCAACCATCTGCACTAGTTCAAACATGTTATGATTTGTAATTTACACAGCTATTGGATTAACTGAAATGCATATTTTTACTTCTCATAAATTGTGTATAAAATATCTGAAATGATCAGAAAAATAAATTGAATGTGAATATTAATGCCGGTTACTCATGTTGGTACGCATTTTGAATATATTTGTTACAAATTTTAAGATAGTTTGGTGAGTCTTTTCAAATTCCACGGCCGACAAAATTTTCAGTTGCTAGGCTTCCCCTATCCGTAAGAGACAAACTAGTTCCATCACTAAAGATGTTGATCAGGATATTCTTTTAACAAAAAAATCTTGTTTTGAGCACATTGTTGAACCGAATATGAGATTATTTTTTAATCCAAATTACTCCTAGAGAAGCATATAAATTGTGTCCTAAACGTGATGATTTATATGTGAAGAAATGCTTACAAAGTCAGAAGTCATCCATTGAAACAAATAATGATAGGGAATCCATTTAAGATGATGCAAAATACTTGTTCATGCGGTTCAAAGCACCAAATTGAAAAAGGGAAAATAATGTATCTTTCACGTTAAATGACTGTCTGTGGTCAACCAAATGCACCCTAATTGTTTGAATTGTAGGGATGGCCAGTTGGTGATTTGGAGAAGTGAGTGTGACATGTAAGCTGTCTAGTTATGATCAATTCCAAATGTGAGAGTGTGGTGATACTGTAAGTGGACATATCGACAACCAAATAGACTTTTACAGAAAATATTTGATAGATAATTACATAATCAGACAATTAGTTATGAAATGTAAAAGACTAGTTAGCTGTGTATCACAATTAGTTATGAAGTAAAATTAGACTTTTATTACATCCTTGTAGAGGGATAGGAAAAATTATAAAGTAGGTGAAAATAATTGTGTAAAAAAGAAAAACCACTCTAGAAGGATTCGACATAGTATGCATGTTCAGTATCAGAAATTTGGAAGCTTGATATGTACGTTTTTTTTTTTTTTTCGGTTTACCTGAAGTATACATGGGGATTCTTCTTTCAATATAATCTGGTTTCAAGCTCGGACAACTTGATTAAGGGACATGAGTTACTACCACTTGCACCATTTGTTCTGAAGAATGGAACTTTTTCGGCTGAAGCATGTAGTAATGAACTATACTTTTTACCTGAAAAAGAGTCTGAAATACACTGTAGCATTTGGTCTGTAAGCATATGCCATTTGTGGTTGCTAACACCTCACTATCGAGTTCAGACAAGGGAAAGACCCTCCCTTCGTCCTTTTAAGTTTTAAATATTGGAAAATTTGTATCAGTTCCAAATAACATAGCTGTGAATGATACAAACATCTAACCAATAATGCCGTTTATAATTCGTCCAAATGCTGTTAGTTCGTTAAATATATGTTACTCTAATCTCCTTTTGTGAATGTCATTTTACGTTAAGAATCCCAAATGTACTCTAAGTTAATATAAAACAGAAACATATAAAGCCGGCAAGTGATTTTTAATACATGACATGGCATACAAGTTGGTTGACTTTGGCTATAAAATGGGTGAATCACCTACCATAAATGAGTCACCATTTCCACACTTAGCTTTCTATTCTGGACCCTTTCAACTTACCATGGGATTTGCCAAAATTTTAAGTTCTTTCACTCTTCTGTTCATTGGCTATACATTGGTCAATGGATCCACCCCAAAGGTAAGTAGATTCTGAATATTAATCAAGTAATCCTTGTTAGATTCACTTAAACTTGATACGTGCTGGCTACGTTAGCTGCATGCATCTGCAACGTATGAGCTACATTACTAGCAGCTTATAGCTACTTACATAGAAGGAAACTAAATTTTTTATTTGCATTGATGTAGCATTATATAGTTTACATGGGAGATCATTCACACCCCAATTCAGAATCTGTAATCAGAGAAAACCATGAGATGCTAGCTTCAGTTACTGGAAGGCAAGTCACTCACTATGAGATAAAATTCATTGAACTAATTATAATTACACCAGTGTTCTTACAGGCTTGATTTAAATTCTATACATTTTTTCAGCCTCAGTCAGGCAAAGGAAGCAACACTCAACCATTACAGTAAAAGCTTTCGAGGCTTTTCGGCCATGATCACACCGGAGCAAGCTAGTCAACTTGCAGGTATTATTGTATTCCAGTTTTATATGCTTCTGTCTATATCTTTTCATATATTGGACAAGGAAACATTTTGCATAAGAGATGGAAAACTACTTCAATATTTTGAGAATGGCTTCACAGATTTAGATGGGGTGACTCCAATTTGGAGCTTTATATGCCCAAGTTTCTATATGAAATCCATTAACCATTTGCTTGCTCAGCCTCTGATTGACATTTTGAATTGTATTTCAGAACATGAAACGGTAGTATCCGTTTTTGAGAGCAAAATGAATAAACTCCACACAACACATTCTTGGGATTTTCTTGGATTAGAGACTGTCTACAAGAGCAGCCCTGAAGCACTGGACACCGCATCCGATGTTATTGTTGGTGTCATTGACTCTGGTAAATACTCTCTTTGATGCTCTCTTTTCTTTCATTTGGATTACAACGAATGACTTAACATTGGTTTTCAGGTATCTGGCCGGAATCAGAAAGCTTCACTGATTATGGATTAGGTCCTGTGCCCAAAAGATTCAAGGGAGAGTGTGTTACTGGTGAAAAATTTACACTAGCTAATTGCAACAAGTAAGAACATATTGGAATTCAAAATCCATCAGAGTAGCTTTTAAGACTGATGTGCAAAGTCTATATATTGAAGTAATAAATTATGCACTTGACGCTGCTAAAGTGAAGTATAAAATCATTTGTGTTTTCATCTAATAGTTTAAACTTTTGGGATAGTTGAATTATGACACGGTAGTAGTACTTCTCTGACAAGGTAGATGGATCTATAAATTATCCATGCCTAGAAGTTCAAAGGAATATTACACGAGTGAATGTGTTAAGAGATTTAGGATACTACTAGTCATGTTTCCTCATGGTTTGTGATATAAGTTTACTCATGGTATCTATAAAATACAGTTTGTAATTTGATAACTACGTAATCTCATCTGGTTTGGATTTTTCAGGAAAATTATTGGTGCTCGGTTCTATTCAAAAGGGTTTGAAACAGAAAATGGTCCTCTAGATGGTGTTGTTAACAAGATTTTTTTCCGGTCACCACGAGATAGTGATGGACATGGAACACACACTGCTTCCACAATAGCAGGGTCTGTTGTTGCTAATGCCAGCTTATTAGGCATTGCCAGAGGAACTGCTAGAGGTGGTGCTCCAGGTGCCAGGCTTGCCATCTACAAGGCCTGTTGGTTCGGGTTGTGTGCTGACGCTGATATTCTTTCTGCAATGGATGATGCCATCTATGATGGAGTTGACATTATATCTCTTTCCCTTGGCCCTAATCCTCCTCAGCCTATCTACTTTGAGGATGCAACCAGTGTAGGAGCATTTCATGCATTCCAAAAGGGAGTTCTTGTTTCTGCTTCAGCAGGAAACTCGGTTTTCCCACGTACTGCATGCAATGTTGCTCCTTGGATCCTCACTGTTGCTGCTAGCTCTATAGACAGGGAATTCAATACAAATATCAAACTTGGTAACTCCAAGGTCTTGAAGGTGAAGTCAATAATACAAACCATTTCTAAATTTTGACACAAATACACTTCTAATTTATATCAATGTTGGTAAATAAAGAAAAGGTTTATGTGCTTTCAGGGTTCTTCTTTGAATCCAATAAGAATGAAGCAATCTTATGGTTTGGTACATGGAAGTGCTGCTGCAGCAGCTGGAGTTCCAGCAATAAATGCAAGGTAACTTCTGCCCTACATGGCTAAGCACAAACTTCATTGTTGATAAATGATTTTAAGCCTAAGAAATCTAGAGTGAAATGATTCAACTTTTAATCCTATTTCTTTGGTTTGTTCTGTTAACAGCTTCTGCAAGAACAATACTCTAGACCCTACCTTAATCAAGGGTAAAATTGTGATCTGTACAATTGAGACATTCAGTGATAACAGACAAGAGAAGGCCATAGTAATAAGGCAAGGTGGGGGCGTTGGATTGATACTTATTGATCATAATGCCAAAGAACTTGGTTTTCAATTTGTCATCCCAAGCACTCTCATTGGTCAGGACGCCGTAGAAGAGCTTCAAGCATATATAAAGACAGAGAAGTGAGTTCTAAAATTTTGTCAAAAAAGAGAAAAAATCTCTAATAATCTCTAATATAAAAGTTATTGATACTTCATTGTCAAAAGATTGATCCATGAAACCTTGCCTGATAATGCTTTTTTATGTCAGGAATCCCACTGCTAGAATCTACCCAACAATAACTGTAGTTGGTACCAAACCTGCTCCAGAAATGGCAGCTTTTTCTTCCATTGGGCCAAATATAATAACACCAGACATTATTAAGGCAAGTTTACACAATAGTCTAAATGTTAAAGCCTGCATGCACCACAGATTCTTTCTAGTTTAAGTTTATGTTGACACAAAAGGATATAGAGGATATGATGTTGAGGTTTGATCATATGCTAATATATGCTAAATAGTAAGCACTCATCCAACTATGCAGCCTGATATCACAGCACCTGGACTGAATATTTTGGCAGCATGGTCTCCAGTGGCAACTGAACAAACAGTTGAACAACGATCTGTCGACTATAACATCATTTCAGGAACATCAATGTCTTGCCCTCACATATCAGCAGTTGCAGCAATTATAAAATCTCACCACCCATATTGGGGTCCTGCAGCCATAATGTCTGCAATAATGACAACAGGTAAGTTGTTCATCCTACAAAAGTTCTTGGAAACAACATACACCATGAGAATAGATGCTTGTAATTTCGATCATTTTAGATTAATGCCTTTGTTCTGAATTCTGATGTTACAGCAACAGTTATAGATAACACAAACCGTGTCATAGGAAGACAACCAAATGGAACTCAAACTACACCATTTGACTATGGATCTGGACATGTTAATCCGGTTGCATCACTGGATCCTGGATTAGTATATAATTTTGATTCCCAAGATGTTCTTAATTTTCTGTGCAGCAATGGGGCAAACCCAGCACAACTTAGGAACCTCACAGGGGGTCTTACTCAATGTCAGAAACCTCTCACAGCTTCCTCCAACTTCAATTATCCTTCAATTGGTGTGTCCAACTTGAATGGAAGTTTTTCAGTTTATCGTACAGTTACTTATTATGGTCAGGAGCCAACCGCATATTATGCTAGAGTTGCAAATCCATCTGGTGTAAAAGTTAAAGTTACACCACCAATACTAGAGTTTTCGAACACGGGGGAGAGGATAACTTTCAGGATAGATTTCCTCCCTTTCAAGAATAGCAATGGAAATTTTGTATTTGGAGCCTTGATATGGACCAATGGCAAACAAAGTGTTAGAAGTCCTATTGCTCTCAACGTACTATCTGCTTAACGTTGAGTGCTTCTTGTCCTGATTCATTATTCAGCTTACACTTTAAGAAAATGCATTGTTCTCCTTGAGCAAGAATGAATTTTTGTGCTTCACAATACACACGAATAATGTTTGATTCAATGGCAGCAATATCAACTACTATTATCAGCGGCAAAATAGTTTTCTCTTGTATTAGTTGTGTGTTATGTTAATAATACTTCTCTTTGTATTGTTTATGGAAAGTTAAACTTTGTCAATGCTTGGTGTAGTTTTATGTAGACATTGTGTTGTTTAAGGTTAAAATTTGTTTTGATTTTGTAATGTTAATGAGTTCGTTATACTTTTAAGAACTATCATGTAAAGGAGCAAGAAACATATTGCCTTACCATGTATCTTACAACTAAAATTGATTGTTTCAATCAGTTACATGTTTTTAAAAAACAACTTTATTTCGCATCTAACGTTAATACACAATCAACCAGTCAACTTATTCCCGAAACATAACATATAAGTTACATATTTCTTTTTTTCTCTTTCTTCACATTTTATAACTAGTTATCTTGTTGTCTGCGTATTGCAGTTGTCTACCAAGTATTTTTCTTTTAAAGATGCAAATTCTCCGAGCAATTAAGCTTCCACTGAACCTGAGGCATCGTTGTACCACCGTACCCTTACTTGGTATGCAGGATTTTAATTCAATTCATCCCCCAGCCCAACAAATGAAGAAATGAACAATAGTTTTCTTTTCTTTTATTTATTCTTTTCAAAAATTTGAAATGCAGCGTTTGGTTTGTTAGCATACGTAATTTATGGTCAGCAACAACAAACTTTCGTGTTCAGACAAGGGAAAGAACAGTCATCCTACTATGAAATTTTAAATATTGGAAAATTTGTATTAGTCCCAAATAATCTGGTTGTGAACAGTACAAGTATGATTCCAATAATTGCCGTTTATAGTTCACCCAAATGCTGTTATACATCTTTAAATATTTATCCATCTGATATGTCATTTTGCTTTCTAAAGAATCCCAAATGCACACTAAGTTACAAAACAGAAACATATAAAGCCGGCAACTGATTTTTTAATATGACACTTTGGCATAAAAAGAGACACCATGTGTACATCTACCTTTCTATTCTGGACAATTTGGGCTTATCATATGGGGTTTGCCAAAATTTTAAGTTCTTTCACCCTTTTGTTCACTGTGTATACTTTGGTGAATGGATCCAACCCAAAGGTAAAGGAAAAGACATTCACTTGAACTTGATGCATGGTGTCTATGAACTGCATGCATCTACAGCCTATGAGCTACAATAGTAACAATACTCATAACTCATAACTACTTGTATACAATGAAACTAACTTTGGTATTTGCATTGATGTAGCATTATATAGTTTACATGGGAGATCATTCACACCCCAACTCAGAATCTGTAATCAGAGAACCATGAGATATTAGCTTCAGTTACCGGAAGGTATGTCACTTAATTTGAGATAAAATTTGCGGAATCAATTATAACTACCGGTGTTTTTATAAGCTTGATTTATTCAAAATGGAATAACTTAGATTAATATTAGTCTTCAAGTGTAAATTCTTCAAAAAAATTTCAGCCTCAGTGAAGCAAAGGCAGCAGCAGTCCACCATTATAGTGATTTCAATTTAGGGACAGGTGATTTGAACTCCTCGGTTTGAATTTAATATCTGATAGATCCCCGGTATTGCATCTGATGTGAATGATTTGATGCAGCACTGGGTTATTAGACATACATCCAGTTCCTTTTAGAGTTCAGTCACATTGATTAAGAAGAAGGATGCAATGTAGCATGTGTGTTGAGTCTGTAGACTACCAGGCATTGAATAGGTTACTATTCCATCAAATATAGATTAGAGAGGAGGATGTTCACAAAACAACATTAAGGACTCATGAAGTAGTTACGATTAGTCCTTGTTACACCATTTGGACATGTGAAATATTTGAAAGTAGGTGATTTCATCCTTGAATCAATTGGATACATAACATGCGTAAATAAAAGGATATGTGCATGTGAACACTAGTTGGCTCAAATAGTAGTGGCTTGTGCCCATTAACTAAATGGTCGAGGGATCAAATCCAATGTTGGGAGGGAAATATCCACATTGTGTGCATTCAAGGTCCTTGACGAAGTTAGTAGTCTCTGCTTTTGGTGGTACACACTTTGTACTAATATCATGGTTACTAAAAAAAGAAGGGTCAAATTGTCTCTATGATATAGGCAAATTCACAGGAATATATATATATAGACACACACACACAAGAAGCAGAAAATGGTCCTCTAGAAGGCGTTGCCAACAGGATTTTTTTCCGGTCAGCTAGAGATAGTGGTGGACATGGAACTCACACAGCCTCCACAGTAGCAGGGTCCATAGTTGCTAATGCCAGCTTACTTACCATTGCTGAAGGAACTGCTAGAGGTGATGCTCCAAGCGCCAGACTTGCCCCATCTACAAGGTTGGTTTTGATTCTGCAGCGATGCCAATATTCTTTCTGCAATGGATGATGCCATTCATGATGGAGTTGACATAATATCTCTTTTACTTGGCCCTGAACTTCCTCAGTCAATTTACTTTGAGGATGCAATCAGTGTAGGAGCATTCCATGCATTTCAAAAGGGAGTTCTAGTTTCTGCTGCAGCTGGAAACTCGATTTTTCCAAGTACTGCAGTCAATGTTGCTCCTTGGATCCTCACTGTTGCTGCTAGCACAATAGACCGTGAATTCAGTTCAAATGTCTACCTTGGTAACTCAAAGGTCTTCAAGGTGAAGTCAATAACACAAACATTTCTAAATTTTAACTCCAATATACTTCTAATATGTATCGGTATATGTTAGTAGATCAAGCAAGGTTTATGTGCCTTCAGGGTTCTGCTTTGAATCCAATAAGAATGGAGCAGTCGTATGGTTTGATATATGGAAGTGCTGCTGCAGCCGCTGGAGTTTCAGCAACAAATGCAAGGTATCTCCTTGATTATGTAGCTACTAGTCTCTACTCTTTAGGCAATATTAAAACTCATTGGATTCAGCACTCTAGTGGGAAAATGAGACAATATTTGTTGGAAATCTGAAACTTTTTCTTTTTAAAGATAATTAACACTAGCCTCATTAAAACATTAGCCAAAAAAGTTGTGGATATTTGAAATCGCATGTCTTGTTTGACTCCCAATAGCAAAAACTAGGGTGTCATATTCTGCATAAATGTGTACGAACTATTATACAGTGATGCTTTTGAACTGGAGTGACATGATTCAATTTTTTTATCCCAATTCTTTGATTTCTTTGTTGACAACTTCTGCAAGAACAACACTCTAGATCCCACCTTAATCAAGGGTAAAATTGATCTGTACAATTGAGGATTTCCTCAGCGATGACAGACGAGAGAAGGCCTTAATAGTAATGCAAGGTGGGGGTAATGGAATGATACTAATTGATCATAATGCCAAAGATTTTGGTTTTCAATTTGCCATCCCAACCACTCTCATTGTTCAGGATGCTGCAGAAGAGCTTCAAGCATACATAAACACAGAGAAGTGAGTTCTAAAAGTTGGTTAAAAAAGAGAGTACATCTCTAACATCAAGTTACTCACATTCTTTGTCAAAAGATTGATCCGTGAAACATTTTTTTTATAATACTTTATCATCCCAGAAATCCCACTGCAAGAATCTACCCAACAACAACTGTAGTTTGTACCAAACCTGCACCAGCAGTGGCATCTTTTTCTTCCATAAGACCAAATATAATAACACCAGACATTATTAAGGCAAGTTTACTCAGTAGACTGTATGTTTAGACCATCATGCACCACAGATTCTTCATAGTTTAACTTTATGTTGACAGAAAAAAATAAAGATTATAGTGTTAAAGGTTGATCCTATACTTACATATGCCAAATAGTGTGTTCTAATCCAACTGTGCTGCCGGATATCACAGCACCTGGAGTGAATATTTTGGCAGCATGCTCTCCAGTTGCAACTCTAGCCACAGTCGAACAACATTGTCAACTATAACATCAATGTAAGAGCATATTGATGACTTCAAATTGTATCAATGCCACTTTCTTAAAGAAATATTTGCATTCTATTTTGCACGAGTTCAACAAATCTCCTTTAGGATACGAAATTGTTTGCACTTGCAAAAGTGAAAAGCAGTTGAACAAGTTTCTGATGATTATGTTTTCTTAAGTTATTTGGATATATAGAGACTTATGAACCTTCGAAAACAGTTAAAAAACCGATCAACGATTCAAAATCACTTCGAGACTAACCGAATTTGATGTTAACTATTGAATATAGTTTAACATTGTCCTCACATAGCAGTTGCAGCTATTATAAAATCTTACCACCCACATTGGGGTCCAGCAGCCATAATGCCTGCAGTAATGACAACAGGTAAGTTGTTTATGCTACAAAAGTCATTGGCAACAACAAAAGATAGAATTTGTAATTGTGATCATCCTAAATAAGTGTCTTTGTTCTGATGTTACAGCAACACTTATGGATAACACACACCGTATCATAGGAAGAGATCCAAATGGAACTCAAACCACACCATTTTTTACTATGGATCTGGACATGTTAACCCCATTGCATCACTCAATCCTGGATTAGTATATGATTTTAATTCTCAAGATGTTCTCAATTTTCTGTGCAGCAATGGAGCAAGCCTAGTACAACTTAAGAACCTCACTGGGGGTCTTATTCAATGTCAGAAGCCTCTTACAGCTTCCTACAACTTCAATTATCCTCCAACTTGAATGGAAGTTTATCGGTTTATCAAACAGTTCAGGGATGGAATTGAACTGCTACAGAATCAATTTTATTCTTCTATAACTTTGGTCCTTAGGAAAATAAAATGTTTGAGGAATTTTTGTGAACTAGGGAATTCAGTTAAGTAATGTAGGACTTATAAAAAATTGTATATAACTCTACAATCTACAAAGGCAAAAATAAAGTTTTCCAATAATGCAATCTTGCATGGTTAGTTTTCTCTCATTTTTCAAGGAAAACATAGATCATATAATTAGCTTCTGAATTTAGTGCCCTCATGGATTCAAATTTATTTGATTTGAACTCTGAAAATAATTCTCCTTTTAAATATTAAAGATTCTATATTAGATTGAAATATTTTAGATGCACAATACAAAAATATCAAGATTTCTTCTCCTATTTTGCTCAGTTTATGTTCTTTTTTATTATAAAATTATGTAAATATAATTTTTAATCATATATTCAAAGTTAAAATATATTATTATAATAAAAATCAAATTTTTATCACAATTTTCTGAGATAATAGTTTCTTGAATATTTGTCTAGAAAAATCTTATATTATTAAGAAATAATAATATAATAAAAATTAATAATTTAAATAAAATCAATGCTTACTACTACATATATTTCCATTTTGTTTTTTAATAACTTGAATACTAATTTATTTTTTTTGGTTTAATTTTTATTTGAATTTTAAATAAGAAAACTCTTAAAAATAAGAAATAAGAATTTTTAATTATAATAGTTGAATTATAACTAAAAAAATCATTAAATTTATTATTTCTTTTAATTTTATATATTCAAAATTATATATGTACAACATTCCTTTTATTTGCAATACAATAACAAAAATCATTTTATACTGTGTATCTTGTAGCAATATAATTGTGCTTTCCTTGTCTAATTTTGTTTCTAAACTTTCTTCTCAAAATATGTGTATTTTTCCCTTTCTATTAAAACAATTTTAATTTTGTTAAATATCATGTAAATTGCATTTATTTCCATTTCAAGGGAACCAAATCCGATTATAAAAGGGTATGGTGTGAACTTATATATATATATATATATATATATATATATATATATTAGAGTGTGATTAGTAGAAATATCGTAAATCACTGCCTCTTTTATATGATTCTAGTTGGTAAACTATAATTTTCTTATACCTATCTTGTTGGCTTGATTGAAGAATATTAAAATTTCACACGTCTCAGTTAACTATATTGTTAAATCCAATTGTTGCTTTCTAAATTTTATTAAGATTTAATTCTGTCAGGAAACTTGTTAATTAGTGACTCTTTCTAAAATGATGTATAAAGATGATGTCAAATCAATAGATTAATAGATTTACTGGCATGGTTTAGAAGTAAAGACAGGAAGAGAAAAGACAATAAAAATTCAAAAGATGAGAAATTTCAATATATATTATATTTTCTTTTTACTCACAAATATTTTCAGATTTTTTACTCCCCATTTTTACATTCTATAGTTTTACTTTATTAATGTTGTATTTTGGTATATTGAACTTGTGTTTGGTTTCATGTGATAAAATTTAACGTACTTAGAATTGATTTTAGATGAGTTTTGACATATTTAATTTTAAGTTGAAGAAGAGTTTGAAATTAATTTTAAATCTAGAATAGATTATAAGTTAAAATAATTTTGAGTAACTTTTACTGTTAGATAAAAAATTAATAAAAAAATTTATAATAAATTTCATTTTACTACAAGTCTAGTTTTATGTTAAAAATTTTAAAAAACAAATCATCCCACTTCAAAATCAACTTCATTCCAAATAAATTTTATCAAGAATTATCCATGTACACCATTGAATCTATTTTTATTGCACTCTCCTAAAACTATATTCACATACCAAGTTAGGAACAAATCATACAGAATTAATGGAAGCCAAAGTCAGAACAAGTAGTTGAAAGTCACCATTAACATCCATATCAATTTTCCCCTCAATCAATCCATCAATTTTGTTCTCTCTTATTTTTCTTGCCCTATCTACCTAAGAAACTCTTTTATTTGCTGAGTAGTACAAAATTTATTGGTCGGAATTGTGTCCATATATCTATAATAATTCATGATTCTGGAATTTTCAAAACTTTCCTTTCTTGGTTGGTCAAAAATGTTCTTTTTGTTTGGTCTACAATAAAGAAAGTTCATAGTCAACCTACCTACCTAAGACCAACCAAATAATTTTCATTGATCAAGTTGACTCAAACATTCACAGGTTGTGATGTTCATAAAACATTAATAAAACTCAACAAAACGTGGGTGTTGCTGTTCATATTAGATGGTTGGGACGATCGATTATTGCCTATCTTTTTTGCTGACCAATTAAAGAGATTGAGAAAAAGATATGCAAATTAGTGAATGTTCATTCTTTGTGTAATCCATTTAATGTACGCGTATTATATATGAACATTTCATCAACTATGTGTATTTATTTGGACTCTAGCAAGGTTTAGAGTTCATTCGATCATACATTAAATAAATAAATAAGTTATATTTGAATCAGTTTGAAATTAGTATTAAATGATAGGTGCGAGTTGGATCTAAATTAATTTTTTATATTTTTCTTTTACAAATGGATCTAAATTGGCATTAAATGATTGATGCGAATTAGATATAGGAAAAATAATTAATCTTACGTTTCAGTAATATAGTTCAGTCCACAATTTAAGTTGAATTTATTTATAAAATATTTATGTTCGAATTTTACATAGATGTATTCTTAACTTTCTCTCGAGATGATGTATATATTATACAAAAGAAAATTAACTAATTTTACAATATTATATGATGAAAAAAATTTGAATTTCTATAAAGAAGTATATGTTAAAGAATGCATTAAAATCTAAATTAGTTTAATTTGATTCTTGCAACTTAAATTATATATTTTTTTTTATTTTTTTAGTTTTTAAAATCTGTGTGAAGGGACAAACTTTTTATGTTTAAGTTGAAAATTTAATAAATTTCATTGCTTAACAATTAGAATAGGAGTAAAGATTTTTTCACAAAAAGAATAAGAGTAGTAAAGCTCAAAACTAATAAATAATTTCTTTTAATGACTAACTTTTCTTTAAGGGACACCAAAATAAAGATACATTTATTAAATTTTAGTTTAAATATCTTTTTACACATGCAAAAATAATAATTTATTACTTTAAAAAATTAAGATGAATACCACTAATCGAAACATACATTTAGAAATACCACTATTGCTATATAGAACTTTAAAAAACTTTTCACAAAAAGTATGGTACAAAACATGTGTCTAAGTGTTAAAGAGTTTTCAATTCGTTCGTTTAAACACGTCAACCTTTCACATTCCATCCACTCGTATTCAATTCATTATATTGATTGAGGATTGATTTTGATTTTACCCCATATAATCATATAATCTCTCACATATTATCTTAAATACTTCTAATACATTTTTTATAAATTAAAATTTATTAAAAATTATCAAATACGATGGACTCTACATTACTTTAATTGTTTTTTTTTACGAATTCCTGTACCTTATTTAATTTTAATAAATTTTAGTCAATAACAAAATTATACTAGAAAGAGGGGATAGAAAGAGTGTTTGAACAAGAGAATTTTTGCGTAACATACTGCAGCATTTTAGATTTGTATTAATAACCGATAGTGCACTAATTAACTGCATTATCGATTATTCAGTAAAGTTTTTGTAAGGTTAAATAGTAACTTTGTTTTCGAAAACGTTAAGTGTTATCATTTTAGAATATAAAAATAATATAATTTTAAAATGTTTTAAAAATTATAACTAGTTTTCATTTTAATCTTTAACATTTTTTATTATTTTTTTATTTCTACTTACTAATATTTTAGTCTTTAGAAATATTCTTATTATATTTTAATCACAGTAGACATTTTCATGAATTAAAATGAAAATTGAATTGCACTTTCAGATACTTTAATTTTTTTAATTTATATTACTTTCAGGTACTAAAATATGGTACTAACATTTTTAAATTAAGGTATTAATTTATTTTTTATTTCACATATAATTATGGAGAATATTTTAGTAATCTATCTTTTCTTAACAAATTTGTTTATACCCACCAGTCAAAATTGGAATATTTAATCACAAGACTCGACCAAAGTTCTTATTTGAGTTGACATGTAAAAGAAAATAAAAGATACGTTAAAAACTAATATTTTCATGATTTTTTTGCAATTAAGTTCTTCAACTTAAAAAGTGATTAATAAAATTAATTTAATAATCAGAAAATGGATTTTAAAGAAGGGAAGGGAAAGTCATAAATCTAAACTCTTCCATTAATTAAAAAATATATATAATAATACTATCAACTGCTAATAAAAAATAAAAAATAAAATCCTCAACTTGGTAAAAAGAAATTAACTCCTCAATTTGTGAAGAAGTATTTTGACAGATTGCTTTATTCTACTGGAACGACTCATTCAAATATCTTAACACATACGTAAGATACTTAAATTTATGCCACTCATATGAAATATTTATTTGAGTTTATTTATATATAAAAGAGAAAAATTGTGAAAAATTAAGGTAATATTTAATTTGAAATTCTTTTTCCAGTGTTTATTTTTAACTTTATTTTCTAAAAATAATTTTTTAAATATGTAAAAAATATCTAAAGATAAAATACTGTTTTAGTGCGAGTGGGGAGATCATAATTAAATCAAGACAAACTCTGGTTACTAAATATGATCTAAAAATAATAAAAATTTACATTTTATTTTAAAAATATTTTTAATAAAAATGATTAAACATATTTTTATTTCAATTTTCAATTTTTAATAATAATAAAAAAAATAACCAAACACACCTAATATTACCTAATATTTTATTTAAGTTGGTTGAACAAAAGATATCTTCCCAAGAAGCCTAAGATGATTGCATGATGATCTTAAAAAGACACATAAAGTGCTACATGCTGCCATAAATTTAGAGCTGAGGTTAAAGGAATGGGTTAGCTGTTAGGTCTCATTTATGGATGAAGGATATGATGCAGATGGTGGGTTGCATTTGGAGATTACACCCATCTTTGCTTTCCCACTTAATTCTCACATACACCTTCAGTCAACTCTTCCTTTTTCTTCATTTTTTTATTCTTGTTCTTTCTCTTTCATTCTTAAATCATATACTAAAATACAATGAATGGGAGACATTATCACAAAACTTGTTCAGAGAGTGAAAGCAAAATTCAAAAGTGGTTGCAGCTTGGCATGTTGTTGACTATTTATTTTGAGTTTATTAATAAGGGTTGGCAAGTGTTTGCATGTCCATTCATTAAAGACATTATATCATATTGCATTGTGGGACAATGATAAACTTCCATTCCACCAAGAAAAGAAATATATAAAAAAATAGAGAAAGTGACAGATCAATAAATGATGATATGATAAAAAAAATAAGAGAAATAACAAAAATTATTTATTTATTTACAATATTTTTTTTTTAATAAAGGAGAGTGAGGATGAATATGTCACAATATTTTGATTGTTTTTCTTAAGCACTGAAACGGCGTCAAACGTAGTTTTCATCCCTAGCCACAAGAAATAACAATCATGAAGACTTCTTTGTCAAAGTTCATATAGTTATGTTCTTTAGAGGAAGAAATTGACTTAAGTAACTAGTTTTTTATTATGGCCCCCCTTTTCTATCATATTGTAAATTAGATTATAGTCACATATACTTATCACATTATCTTTCACTCTTTCACAACCTATTAAGATATTCAGTATTCACACTAGCTAAAGCAAAGTTTCTTTTTTTTTTTTTATAATACTATTTTATTCTTTAACCTTAAAATTTAACAAATTTTCCCTGCTCATTCATTGAATAGATGAAGTAAAGTTAAATATGGATTTTTAAGAATGAAATCTTATTAGATTGAACAGTTCATCTTTTATGATATTTCTTTATGTTCTTTTTTAATGTCTTTTATTTAATTTTGTTATTAAATTTAGTATTAAAATAATATAGATAATATTTATGAATATTTATTAAATTTTATATAAACTATTTTAATGATTAGATTAACTAATAAATATAAAATGAGAGTCAGAAGAGTAGGTTACGGGTTTGAATTAACTAACAATTACCATTATCATTGACCGATAAAAAAAAATAAAAACTAATAAATATATAAAAAAAAATTAAGTACACATTTCTTAAAAATTAAAGAGTAAAATAGAAATTTTGAAAGATGGGTCAAACTCTCGTGTTTTGCCAATGGCTTTTCATTCACCTACTTCTTTAAGACCACATGGCTAGAGTAGAGACTATGATTTTTCTTTCAAGAAACTATATAATCAATCGAGGGTTATAGCTGGCTGCATCTACCTTTTTTATTAGTATTTTTTCAATCATATTATATATATATATATATATATATATATATATATATATAGCTATTTCCAATTAATTCTTGTTCATGTGAGCAAAATCTTACATACACATGCAAAACCGAAGTACATTAACTACCCCCATTGAACGTTACTTGATTGAAAGGGGAAAAGAATATCAACAACATTGTAATTGATGAACAGGATCTGTGTCTTTGTTTCTTATGCACTGTTTGAACACCATCGGTTTATTTTGCAATTTCTATCATACCAAAACCTAATGCGACTACTCACCTATATACCCTAAACTAGTGATAAGTAACCAATTATTTAGTGCATGGTTTCATAATGTGTTACAAAATTACTAAAAATATGTTCATAGTCAAGATTCCTTAAAAAATTATTTTCTATAGAAATTAAAATAAGATCCTTAGTTACTTTAATATTCAATAAAATTTATTATAATATTTACATAAATTAAATAATATTTTTTATGCCCTCTTAACATGGGTCTCGGGCAGTTACCACCTTTATCATGCTCATGCTCACTCTTATTTAGTTTAGTGTTGAAATCATGTTGAACTGAGAAAATGCAAAGTTCCAATGTAAAATTTCAAAAACTTAAAATTATAGCTTTTACTTAAACATAATTATTTTAAATTTTTATGTTATATATGTCTTAAAATAATTTGAGTGTATAATTATCATTATGGAGTATAATTGTTATGCGCAATTAATAACAAATTTGTTTACACTAATAATATACACAATTAATCTTTAATAATGTTAAAATAGGACACAAAATTTTAAAAAATATATAATATAGTTTATGATTAATTGATAATATAAGTCATTTGATATATAGCACCAATTAAATTTTTTACCCTAGATTTAATGTAATAATGGTCCTAACTTGGCGTGTTGAATATGCATGCATGTAGGCTTCCCACCTAGTCTATGTTGGAACGTCATAAAGAAATACATGTTTTGGATTGGCCATCACTTCCAATCTGAATAGTAAGTAACTCACCGTCACCCAAATGCTCCAAGTCAATATATACGTGCAACGGTGCAATACCCATAAATACACATGGTGACGTGAATGTTTGTGATACCTCATCTAACACTATCTAATATTTTTTTAAAAAAAATTATGAAAGTTAAATATTTATTTTTTGAATTGTTTTATCTTATTTATTGTTAAATAGTTATCATTTGTGAATTATGAACTCATTTTTCATGCAATTTTCATTATGTTTATTATTCTTTTGGTTCTCACTTTTTTATAAGTTCTCATCCATTTATTACTTGAAATATCTCAGTTATTAAAAGAAGTCAAAAGTTGATCAAGCTAAAATGTTTTTTTCACCAAGATTTTCAGAGTTCTATTAACGTCCACCTTAAACTCACCAACGCATTAATTCATCTCAAACTCGTCAAACATTAAAGAACAACTCAAGTGTACATAGCATTCAATCTCTTCCATAAATTTTCTAGAAAAAAATAAACTACACAAGTTGAAAATCCATTATTAATTCACTCAACAATAGGTACGCACACATGTTCTAAATAATAAGAAGAGACTATTGTTAATCCGTGTTCTTAGAGCACCAAATAAAAAAATAAAAAATTTAAAGTATTTTAATAAAATTATATTTTTCATTTGACCAATATCCTTGATTAATATTTGATATAATATTAACAATAATAATAAAAAAAACCAAACAACAATAATAACACCAACAACATTGAACTAAGACTATGATGTATTGTCATGTGGGAACACTGAGAACCAATGGGAAAACAACTTCATCATGTTCAGCCTTGGATCCATAAATGAAACGATATTTTCAATTTTCTAGGATGTTTTGTTGGCTATTATATATGGGACCAATTACTCATACCAATGACCACGAAATATTCATTAATTTAATTTTCTTGCCACATATTAACAAATCATTTTATCCATTCTTGTTCTGTCGTTCTTGTTGTCTGTGCTCCAATCTAGTTGGGTAGTTGGTACCAGTTATTATTGCTCTACCATTCTTGATAAGTGAAAACTTGTGTGAACCAAATTAAAGAATTTCGGTAGCATTCTTGATGATGTTTATTACGTACAATGCCAAATAACTAGTTTAGATAAATAACTAACACGTCTCTTCTAACTTTAATTTGCAGCCACCATCTCTCTTGTATCTTTAAAAATGTTTAAGCTAATTATTTTTAATTAGTAATAATATCTTTCAAAAAGTTAATACTAATATAAATTTCTTTATTTTTCTCCAAAAATATCCTTGTAATTATACATTATTTCACCTCTCAAGTATCTTTTTGTTTTTCTTTCTTCTCACAATTCATTCACGTGAATTACCTCAATTACACAATATTCTATTTTTTTAAAAGAAAGTGGTGCTCTGATTTTCTTTTTTCTCATGATCAATTCACTTGAATCATCTCACTCACAATATTTTTGTTTTATGAAAGAGTGTGGCGTGAGGAAGAGAAGATGTAGAAAATGGAAATAATGTGTATGTCGAGTGATACTAACAACTAATTGAAAAAAAAAATTGTAACTTTTTTTCTTTCTTATCCAAGTTTTCAATGTATCAGTACTCTACATTAGTCATTTCCACCCCTCATTAAATGAGTATTGAGAGAAAAAAAAAAAAAATTAAGGCACTAGAAACTTGGTTAGATGAGAGAAAAAATATAACTTTTCTCTTATTTTTTTTTATTTTTTAATTAATTATTATGGACTCACTCCACTCTACTCATGCACTATTCTAATTTTTTATATTCTTTCTCATTATTTCTTTTCGCTTAACAATTATTATTTACGGATGTGAAGTCAAATTTATATAAGAACAAATTATAACTATTAACTTTGATAATTATATATAATTAAAATAAAAAACTTATCTAATATGTATTAGACAAAAATTTTGTTTAAAAATCAGATAAATAATGACAATAAATAAATCACATACTCCAAAATAAATTAATGAATTATCAGATGAAACAACATTGAATATTTTTTCAAATAATATTACTTATATTAATTGACTTTTACATATAGGTTTTTAGAATATGATTTTATCCTGAATTAAAGTTAAAGTACAAGATTGTTATCCACTCATAACTTAAAAAAAAAGACAAACTAAATTAGAATAAATAAAAAGTCTTTTTGTCACACAGATTTGTTACATAAAGAAAATACATTTTCCTGTAATTATCTTTTCTTTTGTAAAATATTGTCATCTTTTATATAAAGCAATTCATATAATTACATTTAATATATATGATCGTGCAATAAATTTCTAACAGATGAATTGAAAATATTAAAGTAAATTGTTAAATCTAATAATTATTTTAAGTTTTTCAATTATATAAATATTGGAATTTAAAGTTTTAAAATAAAGATTACTCTAAATAAGTCAAAGACAAAAATATTTTTATAAATCTTGAACCTTAGTGATAGGAATTAGCTTAAAAAGACTATATTTAAAGAATACTTCAATATTTAACTTAAAAATGTCAAACTCAAAAAATACTTATAATTATTTAATTAAGAGAGGCTAAAATAAAAAAAATTAAAATAAAATTTTTTTAAGATCAAATAAAACTTATATTTTGATAAAAATAATAAAACTTTAATTTATAAAAAATTAAAAATATTCTAAAAAATAAGATAAGACAAATCAATATAAAAACTATCTTAATCTAAATGTCTTTTCGCCGGCGAACTCTTGTCATAATTCATTTGTCAAAATATACTTTCTTTCTCCCTGAGATACAGGGAAATGTAATAAATTCTAAATTTAAATCTTAATTAAGTTTATAATATAATAATTTTTTTATTAACAAAAGTTAATAGTTAGTAGTAGGCTTCAAACTCAAAACTCATGACCTTTTATTTCCCTTTCTTACACCCTTTACTAACTTGTAACGATCTATTAATTTTATAACGATGACTAATTAAAATGATTATTTCCAATTTTCTTGAATGCAATAATGCTATCAATCAAATGACGATCTATTAATTATTATAATGATGACTAATTAAAATGATTATTTCCAATTTTCTTGAATGCAATAATTCTATCAATCAAATGGTTCGATAATCAATTTATTTATTTCTAAAATATTTCAAATTAAATTAATAATTAAAAATGAAAAAAAAATAAAAATACGCGTTCAAACTAATCTTTGGCACCAATTAAGTTTACCGGTTATTGACCGTTTGACCGATTCTAATATATCCCAAAATTTTCATGTAATAATGAATTTTCAGTTAAATTAGTCCAATTTTCAAATAATAATATATATCAAGTTTTATATAGGCTACTTTCTGTCTCCAATCAAGAATTGAGATCCTAAAAAAAATAAATAAGAGATTTTATATACTTAAATTTATTGTTCCTAGTGTCTCACTAATATTCCTATATATAGTATATACTTTAATAATTATTATTAATTTTATTTTATTTAAACAAATTGCCCCGGACTTACACGCCATATACACGCCATAGACCTCCCTAACTCTTCACGCGTCTCCGTCTTCAATCTCTGTTGGTCGCTGTCCTGCAGGTTCTTATAAATATCAAAATAATTTATTTTTAAATTTAAATTTAATTTAATTAAATTATAAAAAATCTTTAAAATAATAAAAAACATTAAAATTAAATTAAATTAAATAATACAAATATAAAAAATTAATTTAAATTTAAATAATAAAAACATAATATTAAATAATTAACATAGATAATTTCCTCATTGTCAAGATAAATCTAGACAATATCATGTAACATCTCTAATTTAAAAATTATAAATTTTAATATATAACAAAATATTAAATTATTTAAATTATAAAGATAAGATAGATTAAACACGTATACACGTAAACAAATTTTAAAATGAGATAAAAAAGATACTATATATATGTATATATGTAATTCAGTAATTTTATTGGGACAAGAACTCCTTAAATTGTGATGTGATTTCCATACGATGAAGAAATTTTGATCCTCAATTTGATTTCCGTAGTCCCACATATAAATTTTCAATTAAAAGAATGCACATAACAAAGTTTTATTTAATTTTATTTTATTTTTTAATCAACGTAACAAAGAAGATAAGATATGAATGAAACGAGAGTTGCATTAAAACGTTGATATATTATTTGGGCAATTTATTGACTTTACTAGCTGAACGACAAAGAGGAGAGGAAAAAAAAGAAGAAGTAAAAGAATGCGAAAATGTAGCTATTATTACCTAATATGACCAACACTTGCGTACACTCTATTTCATAAATGCTACATGCCGATTTCTCTGCCTATATGAACCAACCAAATGCACACTTTACTTCGCTCACCCCCTTCTCTTTGTATCATCTCAAACGCCACTCACTGCTATTTCATTTTCTCTCTCTCTCTCTCTCATTATAATACTGTCATAACTTTTCTGCAATGGAGTTGGGAAGTATATTACATTTCCTTCAAGATAAGACCATTTTAGTCACTGGAGCCACAGGCTTTCTTGCCAAAGGTATGATCAGTTTCTCTTTTTTTTTATTTCTCTTTTTTTCTTTTTATTGAAAAGGGTACTTGTATTATTAATGATGTATATATATATATATATATGAATACATTGAAATAATATCCAATATAGTATGAAATTAATGATCAACAGTCTTATCTCTTAAATATTTGATTAAGAGGTTGATTTCTTATTTATATATATAAAAAGGAGATTAACTCTTTAAATGGATTTTCATATTTCATTTTAGTATTCAACAATCGATAAAAAATATTCCATTTGTAAAAAGAAAAGAAATAGTTAGAGTAGGGTGTACAAGGTTTTAGGTAATTTGAACCTGGTTGATGTTATTGAACACTAAAAATAACTTTGCATGATATATATGTTGATGATGTCTTTGGTTCTACTTGTGTGTGTGTTTTTTTTACAGTTTTGGTGGAGAAGATATTGAGGGTCCAACCAAACGTTAAGAAGCTATACCTTCTTTTAAGAGCTGCAGATGCCAAAGCTGCTACTCATCGCTTGCACAATGAGGTAACTAAATACTATACATGAGTTACTTCAGTTTCTGATTTGTGCAGAAAGCTTGGCCTATTCTGTTTTGGGAATTTACTTAAATTTTCTCTCTCTTGGTTTCATAATATTTATATATAGAAAGCCATGGCATTCTTTTGCCTTTTCCATGCATTAGGTGCATGTTTGTTATAAACCAAATTAATAAAAGGTTCAAGTAGATATATGTGTTACTTACATATTGTTTAATTCTCATGGTTGATGATATGATTAGGTGAATATTTGGTTTAAGTGTTATACGGTGTCAAACATATTTTTGAAGACAAATATTCTTTAAATATTTTATTTGTATAAAATATATCTTTGGTTCCTCAAAATTTTCATTCATTCAATTTTAGTCTCTAAAGCTATTTATGAAATTGTAGATTAACAAAAGGCATAGCTTATTTTATTTTTTCATTTTCAATGTGGTTTTAAAAAGTTTGTAAAGGTTATCCAAATAAAACATATACTAAATATTTCCATAAGCAGTGATCTCACACTAGTTTATCTTTCTCACTATGTCATAATACATAATTAAGTTTGTGGCTAATACGTACATATTTTGTATTTTTCTTGGTGTGTAGATCATAGGGAAGGCTTTGTTTAGGCCACTAAAGGAAAAATTGGGTACAAATTTTAATTCATTCGTCTCTGAAAAGTTGACTCTGGTACCTGGAGACATTTCTCGTGAAGACTTGGGGTTGGAGGATTCCATTCTAAAGGAAGAAATTTATGATCAAACAGATGTCATTATTAATTTAGCTGCAACAACCAACTTTGATGAAAGGTATTAATTATAATGAAAGATCATAGACATCTATGCTTACTAAATACTATTCTATGCCCTATTAAATACTATTCTATGCCTTATTAAAAAAAATATATTTCTTTCTACCCTAAAATTTCAGGTATGATATATCTTTGGGCCTAAATACCTTTGGTGTTAAGTATGTCATAAACTTCGCCAAAAAATGTACTAAACTTGAGGTTCTTGTGCATGTATCAACAGGTTAGTATCAATGGTTAATTAGGAAGACAAATTAATAATTAATTAGCCTACAAAATTAGCATAGTAATTGTTAATTATTGTGACATCTTAATTATAAAATTTCAGCCTATGTATGTGGAGAGGGAGAAGGTGGACTTATATTAGAAAAACCATATCATGAGGGCGATTCACTGAATGGAGTGAGTGGCTTAAACATCTATGAAGAAGAAAAAGTTGTTCGTGACAAATTGAGTGAACTACAACAATTGGGAGCCTCAGAAAAAGAAATCAAAGAGGTTATGAAGGACTTGGGTATTAGCAGGTTAGTAAAAATCTAATATATTATTGTTAATTTATGTTTACTTTTTTTTCAAGGCCTCTTAATATTCTTTTTGGGTTTTATAATTTTATTATCAGCCAAAATACATAAAAAGAGAATTTATTTCCCTTAATATAATTAACCTTTTAGGTGAATAATTTATTCAATTAATTTAATATTTTATCTCTAAATTATTATTTTGATTCTATAAAATTGATATAAATTATTTTAATATTTGCATAGCAATTAATAGACACATGGGTATACTACTGAGAATAATCGTTTCTCTCCTCTTTTTTTCCCACAATATTCTGCAGTTAAATTAATATAGTCCCACTTTAGTATATTAATATTTGGCCTACCATGGATTCTCTTTAGGATTTCCTTATGTGTGACAAGGAAATAAGAGTTACTCTAAATCATTTAAATTTTCATAATTTCTCCATATAATGATTTTTATGCGGGACCAGCTATAAAAATTGTTTGTGTCAGACCCCTATATAAGACATGATTCAATTTTAATTCTATAGAAAGAAAATGTAGAATAATTTAAAGAAGAATAAATTCAATTCTTAAGACCCAATGATAAGAAATCTACGCATATAGTACTGACCAGAAACTACCCTAATTACCTTTAACTATTCAAATGCAACATTTAATACACCGATTAGGTCATGTAGGGCCCAAATACTGTATACCTCTTAATGAGGTGGGCAATGACTAAGACTTGTTCTTTTGTTTAGACATAAATATGGAGTAAGCATTATTCACACGACGATGCATGTTTCAATTACTAAATTAATGAAACGAACGAATGATGTAAGAATATACACATGTCTATCAAAAATGTTGCATGGTTTGACATATATAGAGAGAACAAGAATTCACAAGGCACCAATGGGGTAATGTATGTTTTGTTCCATATCCATTCAAGTTTATTGCGTGTGAACAACCAAAATGCATGTCACGCTAGAAAAATTAATATTACAATATCGATTCATGTTTTCATTACTTAATAAAGATGAGTTTTGAATCATTTTTACGTAAAAAGTGGTTTAGGAATTTTTTCCAATAAATGTGTGCATTGGAATAATGTAGATGGATGGATGTATAAATTTAAGAAAGTACAAGTAATTAATCAAGACATTGTTTGGCTTGCTCCATTAAAACCATGATTTGACTTCTACCAAACTTGTCCAACTCACCTTTTCCAAATTGAATATGAAAGATAAGATTAATTGGTAGCTAGAGATATTTTTCATATATGGCAGCAATGTTTAATTATAGGTCAGTCTTCAAAGTTCTAACGACTGAACGAGATACGGTCAACATAAATTGACACGTACAAGACCCACCTTCCCATGTATAAACTTTATTACACAGTGTTGCCAGTCTGGCTCTTTAATTTTTTTGTTATCATGATATTAATATAAAATATCTATCATTAGAACTCATATTTTATGAGATATAAAGTAAATATTACTATCTTTACCGTACTAAAAACAAAATTTGAATTTTAGACATAGCTAAAAGAAAAAAAAAATTAGATTAATGCTTGCTTGCATATGGTTCTTTCCTTTCTTTGTTATGGATGTGATATGAGGTCAAGCGTTAGCAACAAATTTAATGACGTTCATGGCCATCATACAAATCAGAACGAAAATGACTTCTCCTCATGGACCATTTTCTGTAAGACACATTAAATTTACTATAACACGTTATTGCATTAGAAATTTTATGAGAATAATAATAAATTATTCATATAGTATAGTTGTTGGAATCATGACATTATGATTGTTTTCCTTTCTCCTTTTTTTTTTTTTTTTTTTTTCTTTTTGCCATGTTAGACTTCTCTTTCTTAAATTATTGTGTGTGTGTGTTTTTCTTCCAAAGTTTTGCAAACTCTTTCCTTAAAATAAATTGTGTTAAACTGAATAACCTGTGGCACACTATCCTTTCGGGTAATAGCTTAATGCAGGTCTTATAAATTGTTTGCATTGGACTTTTGTTTTGCTATCAATTTTAGTCATAGATAAAATTAATTAGTATAGAAATTATGGTTTTCTCTCTGAGTATGATCGCCTCTTATTAATATTTGTTTTGAATAAATAAAACATAATGTCTACATAATTGTTGTAATATAATTTTTTGACATGTTCTAAAATTTTCACGAATATAATTACTGGAAATAAAAACACTTAAAAAAAATATAAGAGTTAATATCACATCTACCTGAATATGTTGAACAAATTGTACCGTATAAAATCAAGCGTCTCACAAGTACATTCTATAATAACTTTCATCAAATTGTACATACCATGCATATAAATCAAGCGTCACACAAGAACACTCTATATTAACTTTCCTTTCCGTATTAGTAATGTAAACCGACTCCTCTGAAAAACAATGGAGCATACACCATTGTATATAGGTAAATTATAGATTTAACTTAATCTTATAATTAAAAGAGAATTGTTACATGGTATAGTATTAGAAAGGGGAATTACGGACTTAACTCAATCTTGTAAATTCATATAAAGATTATTTGATACTTGTATAAGGATTAAATGAAGGTTACTAATCTTTGGTTTTGAATAGAAAATACTGTGTATGCACAAAAAATATCTTCCAACGAGTGGACCCAAGTGTAGGTTTCCTGTTTTTAATTTTTGTAGCAGTCATGCTGGGGTGATTAATTTGAGGGTGAAGTGTGTGTTTCTTGATGAGTGGCCTCTCCACAATGAAGTGGCACTGCTGCACTACACAATTTTCAAATGAAATAGACACCTTGTATTAGTACACCCTCACATAAATAGATAAATAGAAGAGACACTTGCATATACCATACAACAATGAAATAATAAGATACGAAAATAAAATATACCATAACAAGTGATAGGGTCCATGTCTCTTAACTAAGTAATTTAAAAATCTAATTTTTAATCAATTTAAATATAAAATTAAATTATGTTAAAAAAATAATATCTGCATAATATATATTTAAATACCCATATTCGTGATTCCATAACAGATAGACATTAGTTCTTGTTTGGTCTAAGAACCTGTTCTGAAAACCAAATTTGGTATAACTGATGATGTGTATATACCTTTATCAGGGCAAAGTTATATGGATGGCCAAACACATATGTATTCACCAAGGCAATGGGAGAGATGCTTGTAGAACAACTCAAAGAAAACTTGTCTGTTGTGATCATTCGTCCTACAATTGTTACCAGCACATTCAAAGAACCGTTCCCTGGTTGGGCTGAAGGTGTAAGGTAAATCTTTGTCTCAATATTTTCTCTTTTAGTAAGTATTCAACATCTATTTAATGATAATTTATGTGCATACTTTGGAAAAGTTTAGGTAGCTTACATGAGATATTAAGATTAAACTATTATTATTGTAAAAAAAAAATATTTTGAAAAGAAATTAAAATATTGTGTTAGTGTATTTTGTGCAACAAAGTCAGATGACATAGAATGATAAAAAATATCAGTTCCTAATGGTGAATTTCTTTTGTTTTTTGTTGCAGAACCATTGACAGTTTAGCTTTGGCTTATGGGAAAGGAAAATTAACATGCTTCCTTGGAGATCTCAAAGCAATTGTTGATGCGGTGAGGTTTTGCATGAAATCCTTCATTAATCAATGCCTTAATGTGATTAAATAACTTGTCCAATAATTTCTGATCTTATCTTAATATTGTCACCAATTTCATAAGCAGATACCAGCTGACATGGTGGTGAATGCAATACTTGTGGCAATGGTGGCTCATGCAAATCATACTACTGATCTTAGTGATGCTATATATCATGTTGGTTCATCTCTTAGAAGACCAGTAAGATATGAAAATCTTCAAGAATATGGCTTAAGATATTTCACAGCAAAACCATGGATAAACAAGGATGGAAGGCCAGTTAAGGTTGGCAAAGTTACAGTATTGGACACCATGGATAGCTTCAGAAGATACATGTTTATTCGCTACCTTGTTTTGTTAAAGGTAAATATTCATGTACCTATGTATCTAACATCCCTTGCTTAGTATCAATATGAAATATCACTCTCAAGTTCTACCTTTGTTTGTAACATAACACCAAAATTGTTTTTGGTTAGACATCACTTTTCATTTTTCTATCTCAGATTTTAAGTTAATTTTATTTTTCATTTTTAAATTTTCTCATTTTAATCATTTAAGTATTTTATAATATTTTTAAAATGTATTCTTTCTATATTAAATTAGTTATTTTAAATTTTAAACTGTTAATGTGAAATTAATATTTTAATAAAAAAAATACATAAATGATTAAAATAATATATTTAAATAAGCAAAATAAAAAAAAAATATTCAAACTTAAAATCTCTGAAAATGACATTTAATCATTATTTTTAGAACTTCATCTAACTTCTGTACTAATTCATAAAACATATAGACACAGTTCTTTAGATACTTTTAACATTGTTTTGAACTAGAAATTAAAATTAGAGTTTTATATCTTGATCATTGACATGATAAAAATTTATATCAACGTAAATTATCACAAGAAAATTCTGATTTTGATTAAAGAATAATACTAAAAATACATGAAGAACTAAAATTTCTAGGAAATTTTTACAATGATAGAAGCTAACATTTTTTTTTGTTTTCATTTGATAGGGACTTGAGCTGGCCAATACTGCATTTTGTCAATATTTCCAAGGAACATATCTTGATCTCAATAGGAAGATCCAGATAGTGATGCGGTTGGTTGATCTTTACAAGCCTTACTTGTTCTTCAAATCTGTGTAAGTGTTAATTATTAGAATTTTGGAATCACTATCTACATGTGCTTAAGTTCAATGCATGTCCAATCTATTTTATAACTTATTGATCATATATTGTGGTGCTTAATTTCATTTTAAATATGTAACCCTTTATAAGGTATAAACATAAACAAAAAATGTTATGGCACACAGATTTGATGACATGAACACAGAGAAGTTGAGAATGGCATCAAGACAAGGTGGTGTGGAAACAGATTTGTTTTACTTTGACCCCAAATCCATTGACTGGGATGATTACTTTTTGAACATCCACCTCCCTGGTGTGGTGAAGCACATTTTCAAGTGATATTTATAACTCAAGTGTGATATATAGTGCTTTAATATTGTTTTAGTGAAACTAGTATCTTTATTGTGTTCAAATTTGTACCAGAAGAGAGTCACATATTAGTGATGTTATTTGTTTCTCAATGGCAGTATAAATGTGTTAGCTAGCTGCCAAATATGTTTCTCAAATGTACCCAATATCATATTTTAATTTAATTTTAATTTACTTTGTCTCTTACAACAAGTAACATTCCAAATACATTTCACCATGGTTCATTATTATTATTATTATTATTATTATTATTATTATTATTATTATTATTATTATTATTATTATTATTATTATTATTTGTAACTTCACTCTATTACTTTTACAAAAACATTATAAAAAATACATGTAGTCTTGGTTCAACCCTTACTTTATTTTAAGGTGCTCAAAATCTAACAGAAATTTTTCGTTCTCTATTTGGATAAGATATAAAATAGAAAATATTTTCCCTTTTGTATCACGAAGTCACACATCAGTTTTTGAATTTCTATTAATTAAAAGTGGTAAGTTCCAATGTAATTCATTTAGTTACCGTTAAAAAGGGTGACTTGTATAATAATTAAGTTGATTATTAATAAAAATGATATTTCGTATCATAATTAATTTAATTTCTATTCAAAATGGCAACTTGTAGTGTGATTTATTATTTTATATTAAAATGGAAAATTGTAATATAATTAATTGGATTTTTATTACGTATGAAATAAGTGTAAAGTAATAAAGTTGATTATTGTGCAAAATGATAAATTTTATTGTAATTAATTTTATTATTATTAAAAAAATTAATTATATCATAAATAATTTAATTAAACTATTAAAAATAATTACTCATATCATAATTAAATAAATTAATATTAAAAAGGGATAAATTATATCTTAACTAATTTGGTTGCTCTTAAAAATAATAATTTTTTTTGTAAATTAAAATATAAAATGGAATATAGTTTTCAGTAGAGATATAAATCAAAAAATATATTCTGTTTTGTAACCATAACTAACAGATGCATATTCAGAGTATTTCAGGCAAAAACAAATAAAAGAAAATACAGACAAACTAGCTATAAAAATGGGGGTAAACATAGTATTCCCGCCAAATTTTTGTGAACACTCAGAAGTGGCCCAATCCACTTCTTTTAAACCTCACACCTCGTTCGTAAATATGAAGTTCTTTAAACTGGAAGAGAAGCCATGAGGTGGTTACTTTGGGCCTTGACTAATATGGCCCAATCCAAAATAATTTCATAACATTTTGTATAAACTTCTTTTTACATAATATTTTCTATAAAATTAATATTTACTCAACCCCTTTTCTTTTTTTATTTGCTTTGTTAACAATAGAAAACACATATTTTACTAATCCTACTCATTTTTTTTATTCAAATTATTTTCTAAAAAGAATAAGATTAAAATATGTTGAATTAACACTTATTAGTTATCACACCCAATAATTTTCTAAAAATAGAGATTATTCATAATGAAAATCAATTAAACCAAATATTTATGCATGCAGAATTATTGAATTCATATTGGATTATAACAATACCATATAGGAAGCATAAAAGGTTATTAACATTTATGATTATCAATATCTTTTTTACAGAATAGAGTACAGGTATTTTGAAGTAATTTGTGTTATGTTTTTCTAGAGTATTATAAAGGCATAGTTCCACGTTCCCTACAATTATTCCATTTTAAAGTTTTATATATTCTTTTTATTATTATAAAAAGTTTCAAAGTGAGAACATATGATAGACATGTATGATTTTAAAACCCTCATACTAATTAATCCATGCATTATTTATGATAATAGTTACTCATTTTATGGTAACTTTGGTGCATTCAAACGCTTACAATATTAAATAAGCAAAATTGTAGTATTTTCACATTCCTTTTAGTTATTTAAAATCTCTCTTTACTATTATTTTTTCCATTTTAATTATCCAACTTACTTTTCAATTTTATATTAATTTTTTTAAGTAAATAATTATGTTAGTCCTGTACATTTTCATTTTTATCCTTAAAATAACAAAATTTTAAAAACTCTTGTATATTAATCTTATCACTCACTCTACTCCCTGTCCTTAAAAAGTCTAAAACTTAAAACTTAATAATGTTTAAATATTATGGAACAATTTTACTTCACAACTAAATATACCAAATATAATGTAATACATAATTAACTATAATTTACAATTAACCAAATTTATTTATAAACATATATGCATATAGATATGTATTTCTCTTTCTTTTTATTTTATAACTAATTATCTAATTATTTATTTATTGTAATTATCTATTAAATATTTTTCTAATATATTAATTTATTCATGTTAATTGTTTCTCAAGTGTTCAAGACCAGAACACGATACAGTGCAGTCTCCATGATGTAAGGCACCGAATGAAACTTGCATGATTTGTGTATAAAGGAAATTAAAGTCTCGTTAATAAGTGTGCTTACAATACGAGAAATTAAGAAAATATTTAAAATATAAATTAAAGATATGCGTATAAAAAATATATTATTGTAATTTCACGCATTTTAGTATAAGAAAACCAAGAAGTTATTGAATGTTTTGAATTTAGATAAATAATATTTTTTCAATTTAAATATAAATAAAATAAATAGTTTCACATTGATTAAAAAAATAACAATCTTTAGTTTTATTAGTCTCAATAATTTTTTCAAGAATTATCCTTCATTAAAATTTGATACTATTAAAAATATAATTATAATTAAATATAAAAAACATCTTGAAAATCATACAATTAAACATAATGAAACTAATTCAATATATATCATTTTAACTATAGAATTAGATAGACATTTTTATTTTGGTTATGGAAAGGAGTAAAATTTTAAAAAATTCCTGATTAATATTTTAATATTCATTTTAATCATTTTATAAATATCTAATCTACTTACCCGTATTAAATATCACTTATAGATATGATCATCTACAAATTTTAATCTTACTTTATTTAATTTCTTTTATTAATTTGATATTATTTAATAGGTAAATCAATATTTCATCTTTCTCATCGTTGATCTATTTTTCTTTTTCTGCAGTATCCTTTCTTTTATTTCATCGATGCATGCAGCCACATATTGTCCCTCCATGACTTTCATTCATAAAGGATTTGAGAAAGAGGGAGACATCATTGTTGTGGATGGATAAAGGATTTAACTAATTAAGAAAGTGACTTGACTTTTAACCGCGTTCGTAATAATCATTAGTGTAACTAGTTAATTAGTTAGTTGTATTAGTTAGCCAAACTGTGGTTAGATACATCCATAATTATAAATGTGATTAGCTAGTTGAGTATACAACACTTTACTTGTATCTCTCATGCATTTAATAGAATCTTTTCTTGCAAGTTTCTCTTAAGACTTTTTTTCTTTACTAGTTTTAGTTTTGAGTCTCAATCAAATGTAGAAAATTATAACCATGTCATTTATGAATTCAAGCATGATTATTGGATGAAGATTAAATTATTAATAATTTTATTTTATCATAAATTAAAAGGGGTAAAATAAGAATAGGAATAATAAGTATTTCTCGTAATGATAAAAGGTAAATCATCTTTTATTATAAATATCATAAAATTATATTTATATTTAAAATAAACAAAATAAACAAAAAAAGTTATTAACAGGCTAATCTATCATATCATAGATCAGTCTAAAAAAATAATTTCTTATAATTTATAAGCTAAATTCATATCTTTTAAATATAAAATAGATTTAACTTATCAAGCACTTTCTCTAATATAAAGATTATCCTAATATAAAGATTAATTAATTTGCAAACCTCTTAAATTTATGCACATTTATATTATACTATTTTGTACAAAAATACTCTTTACGTTGGCGCGCTCCTACCAAATATAAATATCACTGTGTCTTCTTTTATATTAAAATGTATATTTTCAAATACAAATATACTGCTACATACCACTATCTTTTACTTTATTTATAATTTTTTAAAAAAACACCATTTCATAATATAATTAAATACTTTTTACATTATCTCATCATGAAATATTTGAATATTAAATATTTATACTTTTAAATATTAAAATATTAAATATTATAATTCAAAAATTTATATTTTTTTTACATTATCCTATCACAAGATATTTACATATTTATAATTTAAAAATAATATTTAAAATTATCCTACTATTTATTTCAAAATTTAAATGAAAAATATAATATTCAAATATCCTATAATAGGATAATATAAAAAATATTTCAGTTATAAAATTACTTTTAGTTAAAAAATAATTCATAGAGTAAATATAGTATACTTGAATTTGACAAAAAAAATATAAATTTTATCAGAGAGAATATATTGTAATACTAATATTTATTAGATAGTGATAAAATAAATAATATTTTTTAATATTTTGTTTTAAAAGGTAAACATCACATGTTAAAATCTATTAAAGAAAATGTATATTATTCTTATAAAAAAATGTACTGTTCTTTAACGAGGAATATCTGCCTATTAAAGGAAATATTTTGTGGATATTAAGCTGTAAAAGATAACCTTGTTGTACAAAAAATTATAGCATTATAAACACACAATCTTATTTTGCATTGAGAAAAATCAGTAAGAAATAAAATTAGCTCTTTTAATTCCTAAAATCCTTAAACGTCACCTGAATTTTTGAAAATAATAAAATGGACAAAAATATTTCAGATATTTAACATCTTATTATATTTTTAAGTATTATATTCTCTTCTTTTCTCATCTATTTCACTTATACATTTTTATTCTTTTCTCTTCTTTTAGACCAAACAACCATTTCAACTTTATTTTCTTTTCTTCTCGTCAATTTCACCTACACCAAATAATCTCAATTTCTATTATACTCGAGGGATATTTTTATTTTATTTTTTCATCTTTTTCTTTTTATCTCTTTCTTCTTTCTAAAGGGTCCGAATCCAAAAAGCTGCGCACAGTATGAACTTCAGAATAAGCTTACTATTTAATTGGTACACAATAGCAGGTCTGCACAGTCCTACTTCTGCTGTATACATACATGGAACACAATCTCTGGACTCTGGAGCCTTAACTGAGACAATCTATGCACTGTACTTGCCACTTGCCACACAAAACTCATTTAGGTCATTTAATATATTTAGATGACAATTCCGAAATTCTACTCCACAATTATTTCTAAAATATAAAATATAAATTCATAAAATAAATATAATAAATATGTAGATATAAATTAAGCGTGTTAAAGTTAGCTGTTAGTTAGAGTTGGCTAAAAATATCTAATACGAAAGTAAATATTACAATAAAGATTAAGGTGTTATTGAAAATCCTACATCACCTATAAATATGACATGTTATTTATGTAAAATAATTCTCATATTATAAATCAATTTTATAAAATTGAATTAGATTCATGACCCATATTTAACTTATACACTCTTAAATTCATCTTTCTAAGATATATTTCTATAAATTAATTATAACTTTAATACAAACCTATGATAGCATTTAATACTAAATATACATGCATCACATGGAATGTTAATCAATTCCGATTTAGTTTTTCAAAATTATGGTTGGTTGTATTATGTACATGCATCACATGGAATGCTAATCAATTCCGATTTAGTTTTTCAAAATTATGGTTGGTTTTAGTTGAAGGTGGAAATATCATTCATTGCTTCATTAATTATGTATATGAGTAATCATCTATAAAATTTTTATATTTAAAACAGAAAAGAATTAGTTGTATCATGTGAAAACACACAATGTTAATGTTGGACCTAGCCATATGATTTGCTAGGTAGCAAGGTGGCAATGTACGTGGCATCTAATTATGGAACTGTTTGTTTTGGATGGTCCTCCCATGAAATTAATGGTATTTCAAATTAATATGCAACATTGTATGATCAAGATTTTATGGTAAATTGTAAAGTTCAGAACTATGATTGGGGCCGTTATAAAAGTTTTTTAGATTTTTGAAATCAAACTATAATAATAATCGTGACTGCATTAATTATATTTACTTGCTAGCTTCATATATTATTTTAGTACCATCAAAGCTTTTAAGACTACTGCTCTCAAAATTTAAAACTTTAAGAACCAACATCAATCACGCCATTAATTCTAAAATGTAGCAGGAGATGAGTGTCATGGTTATCCAACACAAATTTTGGTTGGTGACTTACTTTCAATATTAAAAAAAAAAAGAACAATCCAAGGAATATACATCCACAACAATTTTATATAATCTTTCTATCACAAATAAGATTTGGTAAAATTTATAACAATTTTATTATCAAAACCAATAACTCACTATACATATGATTTATAGTAATTTTCCTAAGTTACTCTTATATTAAAATTTATGTCATAAATAAAAAAGAATCACTAAAAGTAAAACTTCAACTAAATGAAAAGGTATTACGAAAAATTATCATTATATAAATTTAGTTGACACTTATTTATATTTAAGTTGAAAGGGAATACAATTTGTTACTTTTCAAAATTCATTACTTAATTCTTCACCAAATATAATTTATTCTACATCTAAATCAATCAATTTCTGAATTTCTTAAAGGAATAGAGTGTATTAAACATGTGTTAAGTTGGAACGTAATACCTATATGTTTAGAATATGAATTATTCTATTCCAAACAAGGACAAAAAGCCTTTAATTAATTGCTTAATGCATGCCACCAACATGGAAAACAGCAAACTACTAATGGAACATAGTATCCTAGTTTTCATTTGTTATCTAAATTCTCCTTGAAATGCAGAAACAATTCTAAGAGGATGTATGAACAGCATGGTCAACAATGTTTGCAGAAACAACGTGTTGGCATAAATATGTGCAGAGATATTGGTAGCGTAGTTGCGTGAGAGTCAACAAAGTGTTAAGACATGTATGTACGTTGAATAGCGTGTTAGTATTGGTAACATATACACTGTACGTTCACCGTTTTCAGTGAACTGCATAATGGGTTGGCATGTACAAGTAGGTTTGCAGAAAGTTGGTTTCACATTTATATTCATACTCCAAATTATGTTGGGACCACATATTTTTCACCCAACTACCACATGCAAAAACATCTTATAAAATGTAATCTCCTTAATTTTTATAAAATTATACTAAATATAAAAAGTTGATGTAGCCATGTGGGTGAATTTTTGGTGGGCTAGATTTGATATACAATAAATTTTAATTCATCTTGTTATTAAAATTATTATTTAATTTTAAATAAAAATTTGCATATAATTAATGTGATTGAAATTTATTAATTTTAAAATCAATTATTTATAAATTAATTAAATTTTTTATTTAATTTAATTTAATGAGTCGTGAGCTAACATTAACACACAACAAAGCAAAATGAGTTAGTGAAATAGAAATTTACTAATAGGCAAATTATCTTTTGATAGGTTATAATAGATTGGGTTAAGACGAGTTAGATTACCAATTTTGACAGTTTTATTGATGTCTATTAATTTTACAATTTAAATTGCCCGAGTTAAATTTTTTAAATATTATTTTTTAAAAAGGAAAAAGCATTTCAATTTTGAAATCACTCCTAACTACTACCTCAAATAAAGGGTATAAAAACAAGTTGAAAAGCTGGGTCTTCGAACTCAATTTCTCAATTATTCATACAAGAAATATAAAAATCTAGTTGAAAATTCGGAAAAAAAAAAAGTGACATTTGGCACCAGAGTAAGATATTATTTTGATTTTTAGTTTTAAAGACTATTATATTAATCTTCGATATTAGAAAATATCAAATAAACTCTTGTATTTTTATGTTTATTATTTAATTTGATTCTTTAAAATTATTTAGATAATATTCTGTAATTATTAACAAGTGTACTAAACTATCCTGAAAATCATATTGAATAATAAATATAAGAGTAGTATATATCTTTGTTTGATATGAACTAAATGTTACTGCATCCAAAAGTTACTGACAAAATGGCACAAAATATCTGAATATGGTGGCAGTGTAGATATTTTTCTTTGGTTTAGTGGCACTGACGTAAAATTCTCTATACATGTCATACACGATCGTTTTTTTCTTCTATAAATGGCCATGCCTTAATGCCATTTTAGGCACAACTTTTTTCCTAGTATACTATCATATTGTCTTGAAACTTTAGTTTTGCTACAACATGGAACTGGGAAACATAACCCACTTTCTTAAGGACAAGAACATTCTTGTCATTGGTGCTACTGGATTCCTTGCCAAAAGTGATTCTACCTTTTCATCTCTCTTTATAAGCTTGTTATTGTGTGTGTGCAATGTTATATATATTAATTAGTAATGTTGTGTTTACTTGTATGGTATGTAGTTTTTGTGGAGAAGGTACTGAGAGTGCAACCAAATGTGAAGAAAATTTATCTTCTTTTAAGAGCCAAAGATGCTGAATCTGCTACCCAACGATTGAACAATGAGGTGAACATACAAATTTTATATATTATATAAACTCTTAGATTTACCTCAAACTAAAATTAAATAATGTTTTGGTGTTCAGCTTGTTCATCACTATCTGCAATTTCTGCTGCTGTTTTTGTTTACCCTTTCGCTTACTTCACGAGATATATTACAAAGTTGGCATGAAAATTCCAATAAGTAATGATAATATTTTTGGTGTACTAAGTTATGATATATACACATTACATTATTTAAGTTTGTTTTAATTAATTTTTTAATGAAGTAACATACATGTAGTTAGTTATATAATATACTTTTTTTGGTATGGCTAAGAAAAACCTGTGTGCTATGATAATTATTACTAAGTTAACTCAGTTTGTGACTGATATGTGGTGCATGCATATTAATTTTTCATATGTAGATTGTACGGAAGGACTTGTTTAGATTGTTGAAGGAAAAACATGGTGCCAAGTTCAACACATTTGTTTCAGAAAAATTGACTCTTGTGCCTGGAGACATTTCTCAAGAAGATTTGAATCTGAAAGATCCCATTCTACGTGAAGAAATTTGCAGCCAAATTCATTGTATAGTAAATTTAGCTGCCACGACCAACTTTGATGAAAGGTATAGATATGTTTGTGATAAAATAAAACCTTTTATATTACTACTTATATAAAATATTTTTCTTACATTTTAAATAGTTTTTATTTATAATTTTTTTTTGTTTTGACTGATTATATTTATAATTTCTAAACTTTAATTAACATAAAAAAAATATTATCCATACACTCCCTCTTCCTTTTACCCCTTGTTGTTACTATTTCTCTCTCTAATTTACGTAAAATTAATTATATTCAGATATGATGTTGCATTGGGTCTAAATACATTAGGAGCTAAGCATGTTCTGAACTTCGCAAAGACTTGTACTCAATTGAGGGTGCTTGTGCACGTATCAACAGGTTACTATTCAACTTCGATTATTTTATATTTTAAATTTTAATCCTTCTAAAATTTCTTTTTTAATTTTTTTTTTAATTCCTACCATAGTAAACTTCGATATTAATATTTAATAATTTAAGTTTAATATAAGGACTGAAAATACTTGCGAAAGATAAATAAAAGACAACAAATTTTAAAAAAACTAAGAAATAAAATTTGAAATAACTAAAATCTTAATTAATGACTTCTTCACGAGCTTTATCATTCTTCCACATGTATTCTCATCAAAGTTCCCTTGTCTGCTGTATTCAAATATATAATTTAGATACACTCGGTTATTCATTAATCAAGTCAATGTACTACCTTAAAAATGCCTCACCCGTTTACAAATAAAATGCAAAATTAGATATAGTTATTTATAAATTGGGAAAGTGTTTCAGGTTGGACAATTTAGTCTGTGAAAAATAAAAAATAAATTAATAAAATAGTCTTTCAAAATATACTATGTATATCATTTTAGTATGTAAGAGATATCTATTGTCATTTTAATATATAAATTATATTATTTAATTATTATTTTAATCTGTAATTCAAAGAGAAAAATGAGAATAAGTAATTAATTTCATATAAATATTTTTCAGACATTGTTTTACTATTTTTTATTTTTAGTAATTAAATTATCTCATCCCTACATTATCAGAATAAAAATGGTGGTTTAATATTCTAACTATAAATATCATCATAATTCATAAAGTAAGCCTAATAACAATTCTATGTTACTCTCCTATTTACAATAATTTTCCCAAGCTAGCCTAAGATTGATGAAATGAATGAATATAAATGGCTTCAGCATATGTATGTGGAGCAAGAGGAGGACTCATAGTAGAAGATCCATGCCAATTGGGTGTGTCACTAAATGGAGCACCTGGACTAGACATTGACATGGAAAAAAAATTGGTAGAGGATAAATTGAAACAACTTCGAAAAGAGGGAGCCTCACAGAATGATATTACAATGGCCATGAAAGACTTGGGAATGAAAAGGTTACCATCTACTATTTCCACTTACAATTTTCACCACTTTAGAATATTTACTTTTTTAAGTTTTAATTGGATTTCATACTAAAATCAAAGTACTAACAAACACCAAATCTAACTGTGATTGATTTTACTGTGATACATAAATTCAGAGCAAGTGCATATGGATGGCCAAACACGTATGTATTTACAAAGGCAATGGGAGAAATGCTTGTGGAAACTCTAAAAGGAAACATGTCCGTTGCTATTGTACGTCCTACAATGGTTACTAGTACTTATAGAGAACCTTTCCCTGGGTGGGTCGAAGGAGTAAGGTAATTCATCAATTTTTATGTATCAATATATCATTCACTTTGTTCATGGACATGCCTGATAATATCCGGGTAATATTACACTTAAATACACAGCTAAATAATTCATAAAAGCGTACATATTATTTTATACATTTTACAAATAGTTATCAGATTTACATATTGGAATTGTCTATCAAACATTTTTATTAATACATAATATTACTGTGTACTAGCCAACTAGGCAAAGTATCTAGAGTTGTTCATAGACATGCTTGTTAATATCTGAAGAATGTTACATGTTACAATCAATGTTACACAACCAATTCCAATAGACAGCATGTTAATATCTGAGAAATGTTACATGTTGCGGTAACCAATGTTACACATTCGACTCCAATGGACAGCTAACTAATTTAAAATACATATATATCTATGTATTTCTTTTATTAATTTTTTCTTTTTTTTTTCTTTCTTCATATTTTATATTAGCCTCCACTAAGCACAGTAGCTACTAGCTAGTTAAGCATGCACTTTTTTAATTACTTATCAACTATGTTATCTCCCTAAAATATTTTGTTTTCAAAGACAATGGGTGTATAAGCACATAAACCAATATATTTTGTTGGACTTTCTGCAGGACCATAGATAGTATAATTGTTGCTTATGGCAAAGGAAAATTACCATTCTTCCTTGCAGACATCGACGCAATTTTTGATGTGGTGAGTCATTAATTGAAGATCAATATGTATGTTAAGTTATCAACTTGTTAAATTTTCTAAAATCTATTTAGCGGGATCCCAGCATATACAAAAACATGTCATGCCAAACTTTTCTTTTCTAAGATTACACAATCCAACACATTCTTGTCTCATCAAAATGGATTTATTGATTCAATGATAATGATAACAATGAAACAGATACCAGCTGACATGGTCGTGAATGCAATGATAACAACCATGGTGGCTCACGCAAATCAGTCTTGTGATAATATCGTATATCAAGTGGGTACATCTGTTTCAAATCCTGTTAGATATCACAATCTCAAAGACTGTGGATTTAGATATTTCAAGGCAAAACCATGGGTAGACAAGGAAGGAAATCCTGTCAAGGTTGGCAAAGTTACAGTAATGGACAACATTACTAGCTTCCAAAGATACATGTTCATCCGTTACTTGCTTCCATTAAAGGTTAGTTAATTATGTGTTATTTCTATTTCATATCCTTCTATTATGTTATATGCTATCCACCTTCAACTTTACTCTTAACAATTCTATGCAAAAAATGCTAACTTAGTTTACATTTTAATAGGGACTAGAGCTAGTCAATTCAGCATTTTGCCAATATTTTCAAGGAACATATCTTGACACCAGAAGGAAGATCCATATAGTGATGCGGTTGGTTGAACTTTACAGACCCTACTTGTTCTTCAATGGCATGTAAGTTAGTTAATTTTCAACAAAAATCAGTTTTTAATATTAATTAATTTACTAAGACAAGCTTGTTTGGCACATAGATTTGACACTATGAACACAGAAAAGTTGCAAATAGCAGTAAGACAAGGCGGGGAAGAGATGGAATATTTTTTTGACCCTAAAAAGATTGATTGGGAGGACTACTTCATGAATATTCATATTCCAGGAATCGTCAAGTATGTCTTCAAGTGATGTGTACTATGGAATTTGCATTTGCCATTTTAGCTTTTGTGCTCGGAAAATTGAATCTCTATTCAGTTTAAAACTAGCTAGATTATACTTTGGTGTGTTTCTGATTGTTGTATTTACTTAGTCTATCTTATATACGACAGCTGCTTTAAGTTTATATGTGACTCAAATATTTACGTAGTTTATCAAATTGCATAACTCGAATGCTGAAAAAAATCTACATTATTGTCAAGTTCTTGTTTCACTACTTTAAGTGTAAAAAGTTTGTATGCATTTACATATCAAGTGCCAGTTGATTTCCGTTTTGACCATAGTAACAATTAATCCCTCAACTATCATTTATTTTAAACCTACAAAATAATGTTCTCTAGAGTCTTTACTTAAAAAAAGAGGAACAAAACTTATAAAAATAACAACCCACGAAAGCTAACAAGAACTTTCCTTAAATAAGAAGAACAAAACTTATTTAAGGATTTGCTTTGTATAATATCTCTCAGAAATACGAAAGTGTTTTGGTGTTATCTTCAGGTAACGGTACTTAAAATTTTAAACAATGATCTTTTAGTGCATAACAAAGTTTGACCATTCTCTTGTTCAAACTTAAGATCCTCATAAAGCATAAAGCTCACTCATCTTACGGGTGACAGCATTAACTATGATTTGAGCGTACTATGAATTGTAAAAAAAATGCCACCACTTTCCATTTTTCTTATTTTTTGGATCCTCTTTGAATAGTAAAATGTCTTCTTTCAAAATGTTCATTTGTTCAAATTGGTACTACAAATGTGCAGAATTAGTTTTCATTAAATTCAATGGAACTACCAATGTCTGCAGAACCGATAATTAATACAAGGAGTTTTAAATTCTCACCACATTGTGATTTTCTTCTTCACTCTTTGTACCTGTTTATAATTATTACGGGTTTTTTTCTTTCTCTCATACTTATTTCAGGTCGAGTTCTCGACAACTTTCAAGGTTATGAATTGAAGGAACAAAACAACTTGTTCATATCAGAGGTTCTAATTTCAGTGCTCAGTGTCACTGTTATATAAAAAAGATTATTGTTTAACAACTTTTACTCTCTAATTTTATTGTGATTACCTAGTTTGTTGTGTGCAAAGCTTTGGAGTTGGGTCCCAAATCCTTAAAAGTATATCTTCACCAACTTTTTACAGTGTATGATGATGAGGATGCCATGTAACATGTAACAATTGTGTTTGGTGTAAGTTGCAGCTTTCAAGTTGCAATTGCTGGCTTTGGTTGGTATATAAATTTAAGTCAAAATAAATTCTTCATGATAGCTACTATTACTCCAATATTGTAAGAAAAATATTTGGTTGCGCAGACAATGAGAGAAACATATGTATGTTTTGAGATTGAGTTGGTTAGTTTGTTGCGTATTATAGTTTATTACGAAATAAAGTTGATATTGTAATTACTCTGATCTCAATTATAAACATCTCAATTATATAAGCAGTATAATTTTACTTTTTCCTATCTTATATATTTTAGTAATTCAGGTTGTACATGTGGATTGATAGTTAAAAGTTGTTAGAAGGACCAATTACAAGTGTAAAAAAGTTTCAATTAGGTTCCTGTGTGATATACATGTATAAAAAGCCTTCTGGCTTAGTTTTGTTAACAAGAGAATAATAATCAGTTTCTTTCAATATTTCTCTCTCTAAATTCTCATTACTTTCTTCTCAAAAACAAACTATTCTACTATGTAAACTCTGACAATTGGTATCAAGAGCTCCGGTTCTGATCCAGGGGAAGAACAACGTTCATATTCTGCTCATGTTTGTAGCTGCAAGATTGACGAAGAACATTGTTCATGATTGATCAGAAGAATTGAAGATGACAAGAAACGAAAATGGATTCAAAAACAATCTTCTTGGAAACCTACCGGTTTTGGATGGGAAAAATTGGGACAGGTGGTGTGTGCAGATGAAGGTCCTTTTTGGATTTTAAGATGTTCTTGATCTCGTTGAGAATAGGATTCAAGAACTGGGTAAAGAAAAGAGTTATGGTGATGCTCAGAAATCTGCACTCAAAGATTTGAAGAAGAAGGATTGTAAAGCCTTGTTCCTAATCCATCAATGTGTCAATGAATCACACTTTGAGAAGATTGCTTCTGCTAGGACTTCGAAGGAGGCTTGGGATACGTTGAATCAGTGAATCAGTTATATGCTGGTGATGAGAGGATGAAGAAGGTGAAGCTTCAGACTCTGAGAAGACGATATGAGTTGTTCCAAATGGAAACCTCTGAATCTGTTGCAGATTATTTCACAAGGCTACAAACGCTCATCAATCTGATGTGAAGCAATGGAGAAAAGATCACAGACCAAATGCTTGTTGAAAAGATTCTGAGAACATTGACACCAAAATATGATCATATAGTGGTGGCAATCGAAGAATCTAAGGATCTTTCAAAGATGAGAATCCAAGAATTACAAAGTTCTTTGGAATCTCATGAGTAGAGATTAAACGAAAGAGGTAGTGAGAAGACAAGTATGCAAGCACTGAAAGCCCATGTTTCAAAGCCAAAAACTGAAAAGAAGAAGGGTTGGAGTGATAAGGGAAAAAGGAAGAACTGGAAAGATGAGAAAGATGATGATTCTTGGAAGAAAGAACATGGTGGTACATCAATCAAGTCAGATGGTGAGAAGAAACTATCCTGGCTGAAGAAAATTCAGTGTTACAATTGTGGAAAGTCAGGCCATTTTGCTAGGGATTGCTGGTCCAAGAAGTCTAGAGGAAAGAAGAAGGGTGAACAAGCAAATCTAGCAGCAGAAAGTAACAACTCAGAAGATGAGGAAATGGTTCTGATGGTAACAACTGATCTGGAAGCTTGTGAAAAGGACTACTGGTACCTTGACACAGGGTGTTCCAATCACATGACTGGAAATAAGAATTGGTTGATTGATGTTGATCCAACAGTGAAACACACAAGGTAACATTCGCAGATGGAAGTTTTATTCGAACTGCTGGTCTTGGAAAAGTAGTGATAAAGAGGAAGAATGGAAAGACTGCAGTAATTGAAGATGTGCTATATGTACTTGCTATGAAGAGCAACCTAATCAGTCTTGGTCAATTGGCCCACAAAGGGTTTGAGTTTAACATGAAAAACATGTTACTGAAGGTCTATGATGAAGGGCATCATTTGATTCTCAAGTCCATGCTTACACCCAATAAGACCTTCAAGACCAAGTTGGATGTAGCAGAGTTTGAATGCATGGCAACAACTGATACTGAGGATGCTTGGCTTTGGCATTTGAGGTATGGACATTTAAATTTTGATAGCTTGAACTTGCTGCATAAGAAGGAGTTAGTAAAAGGGTTGCCTCACTTTAAAACACCAAATAAAATTTGTGAAGGATGTCTATTGGGGAAACAACCTAGAAAGGCTTTTGCAAAAGCTTTACCTGCTAGAGCACAAGCTCCACTAGAAGTTGTTTACAGTGATGTGTGTGGTCCAATAGAACCTATGACTATTGGTGGAAATAGATATTTTGTTTCCTTTGTAGATGAGTGTACAAGGATGATCTGGCTTTATCTGATTAAGAGAAAAGAGGAGGTGCTCTCAATGTTTAAGCAGTTCAAAGCCAAGATTGAGAAGCAATCAGGTCAGGTCATAAAGATCTTAATAAGTGATGGAGAGGGAGAGTATACTTCAACTGAGTTTGAAGATTTTTGCAGGACACATGGCATAGAACATGAAATTACCCCACCATACACACCTCAGCATAATGGTATTGCTGAGAGAAGAAACAAGTCATTGATGGACATGACAAGAAGCATGCTAAAGGAGAAACAACTTCCAAAGGAATTATGGGGCGAGGCTGTCACAACTGCAGTATACTTACTAAACAAGGCACCCACAAAGAAATTACAAAATAGCACACCTGAAGAAGCTTTCACATGGAAGAAACCTTATATTGGTAATCTGAAAGTGTTTGGCTCCTTGACTTACAGACACATACCAACTGAAAGGAGAAAGAAGTTGGATGATAAGAGTGAGACAATGTTGTTGGTAGGGTATCACCACACTGGTGCATACAAACTCTATAACCCTTTGTCAAAAAAGGTTGTTATTAGCAGAGATGTAGTTGTAGATGAAGAAAAGCTGATTGACTGGAAAGCTTTGGAAGGAAAGTCTCTTACAATACCAGTAATAGTTCCAACTGGAGAGATTATCAAGGAGCAAGATGAAGGTTCTGCAACTACAAGATCAACAACAGCTACTCAAAGGCCAAAGAGAAACCAGAAAAGGTCAACTAGGTTGGAGGGACTTGAGACCTTCCCAGATACAGTAGTGACTGATGAGGGTGACTTGTTTCAAAAACATCAACAGGAAGAACAAGAAGCACATGATGAAATAGTGCACTTTGTTTTTCAAGCTGAAGTAGAACCTCTCAACCTTGAAGATGCACAAGAGAGTCTAGTTTGGAGAAATGCCATGAAGGAAGAATTGGCTTCAATTGAGAAGAACTTGACCTGGGAGCTTATTGAGCTACCAAAGGGAAAGAAGCCAATTGACTTGAAGTGGGTCTTTAAGGTGAAAAAGAATCCAGATGGATCAGTTGCCAAGCACAAGGCAAGACTTGTGGCAAGAGGATTTCTGCAGAAAAAGGGAGTAGATTTTGATGAAGTCTTTGCTCCTGTAACTAGGCTTGAAACTGTGAGACTTGTAACTGCTTTGGCTAGTTATAATGATTGGCCAATGTTTCAGTTAGATGTGAAATCAGCATTTCTGAATGGGCCACTTGATGAAGAAGTTTATGTCTCACAACCTCCCGAATTCATTGTTAATGATGATTCAAAGAAGGTTTATAAGCTGAAAAAGGCTTTATATGGCTTGAAGCAGGCCCTTAGAGCTTGGAATAGAAAAATTGATGGATTCCTACAACAACTTGGTTTTATGAAAAGTTCAGTTGAGTATGGGGTTTATACCTTGGTTAAAGGTGATGAGGTTGCAATCATCTGTCTTTATGTAGATGATTTACTGATCACTGGGAACAATGTATCACTGTTGAAGGATGTGAAGAAGAGGTTAATGAGTGAGTTTGAAATGTCTGATCTTGGGAACTTATCTTATTTTCTCGGGTTAGAATTCAAACACACAAATGAAGGTTTAGTGCTGCATTAGAGAAAGTATGCATTGGATATACTAAAGAGGTTCCACATGTTGAATTGCAACCCAGCAGTGACACCAATGGAGAATGGATTGAAGTTGACAACTGAATCAGAAGAGAAACCAGTTGATTCAACCCTATACAAGCAAATAGTAGGGTGCTTAAGATACTTGTGCAATAGCAGACCTGACATCTCATTTGCTGTTGGGATGGTCAGCAGGTTCATGAGTGACCCTAGAGTATCACACCTTGCTGCTGCAAAGAGGATTTTGAGGTACATTAAGGGTACCTTGCAGTTTGGTCTTCTATTTCCTAAGAAGAAAATCGATCAGAAGGTGGAACTAATTGACTTTTCTGATAGTGATTGGGCTGGTGACATAGATGATAGGAAAAGCACTACTGGATATGTATTCAAGTTCCTAGGAGTGCCAGTGAGTTGGAGTTCTAAGAAGCAGTCAGTGGTTGCACTTTCAACCTGTGAAGTTGAGTATATAGCTGCTTCCTCAGCAGCCTGTCAAGCAGTTTGGATCAAGGTTCTGCTAGAAGACTTGAAGGTGAAGATGGATTCCACTGCTCAACTTCATGTGAACAACAAGTCAGCTATAAGCCTTGCCAAAAATCCAGTAGGACATGGAAGATCAAAACACATTGAAACAAGGTTTCACTATATCCGAAATCAAGTCACCAACAAGAAGATAAAGCTGCATTATTGCAAGACAGAGATGCAGACTGCAGACATTTTAACTAAACCAGTTGGAGGTGAAAGATACAGGTTGCTGAGAGGATTGCTTAGTGTCACAGAAATGAAAAACCTGAATTAAGAGGGAGTGATAGAAGGGGCAGTTTTAGTAATTCAGGTTGTACATGTGGATTGATAGTTAAAAGTTGTTAGAAGGACCAATTACAAGTGTAAAGAAATTTCAATTAGATCCCTGTGTAATATACATGTATAAAAAGCCTTCTGGCTTGGTTTTGTTAACAAAAAAATAATAATTAGTTTCTTTCAATATTTCTCTCTCTAAATTCTTATTACTTTCTTCTCAAAAGCAAACTATTCAATTATGTAAACTCTGACAATATAAATAAAATTTAATAATAAATGAATACTGTGAAAATGCTCAACTTTTATGTCCCAGGGTAAGCTCTGTGAAGAATCTTATGTACTATGGCTAAGGTACTTCATTAATTATATGGTGAAATTAAAACTATTTGAAATTAATATGCAACGGTATATCAGTTGCATATGCTTTTAAGTCTTGATGACGATGTATAGCAACAGAATAGTGGTGGATTAGCGACAGCAATGTTTTAGATATGTCGTGGCTAATTAGCTACCAAAGAGATGTATCTCACCGTTATTCCCTTGCAAGTCTTGTTTGTGAGGAATCAGTGACAGAACAATAAGAAATGTTTTAGTCATTAATGGATACTTATCTTATACATATTTACTCATTCTTCATTGAAACTTAAGTAAAAAATAATTATAAAATAATTTAAATGACTTGAAAAATATTTGAAAATATTTGTCAGGAACAACGTGTTGACCTAAATATTTGAAGAGATACGTTGAATTATATGTTACAAATGGTACTAAGTAGTATATACTAAATATAGATTCACCGTTTTCAGTGAACTGCAACAATTATGGGTGACGTACGGTTAGAAGAAAGTTGTTTTCACATTTATATTCACATGGAACCAGATTTTATTTTACAACTACCACATGCAAAAACCTTATAACAAGTGTGTCACTTTCAAGGTTTAGAAAATTATTTCTGAGAATGAGTTGGGGAATATAACAGTCTCATGTTTTAGTACAAGCTTATAATTGTTAAACCTATTTTTCATCTGAATTATTTGTTAAACCTACAATTGTTAGACTTCAAAATGATAGTTTATTCTTAGAAAAATATTTAGTAGACAACTGCAATATGCAGATAACCAGTTATAAAAGGTGAAGAAAGAGAAATATATATATATATATGTATAAAATGTGAGGAGAGAGAAATAAGTAGTAAATGAGTTGGTTGATTAGTTACGTATTTTAGTTGTTAGTGAAGTAAAGTTGTTATTTTTTTAAAAAAAAAAAATTAGTTGAGAAGTCAGATATGAAAAGAAGTTACATTTGTAAATAGTAATATGTCATTTTAGATTTTAGGGATGGTATTATTTTACTTGTGTATGGTATGTAGTTTTAGTGGAGAAGGTAGTGAGAGTGCAACCAAATGTGAAGAAAATTTATCTTCTTTTAAGAGCAAAAGATGCTGAATCTGCTACCCAACGATTGGACAATGAGGTGAACATAGTAATTTTATATATTATATAAACTCTTAGATTTACCTCAAACTAAAATTAAATAATGTTTTGGTGTGTTCAGCTGGTTCATCACTATCTGCAATTTCTGCTGCTGCTTTGTTTACCCTTTCACTTACTTCACGAGATATATTATAAAGTTTGTATGAAAATTCTCAACTAAGTAATGGTGATATTTTTAGTGTACTAAGTTATGATATATTGCCATTAAATTATTTAAGATTGCTTAAATTATTTAAGATTGTTTTAATTAATTTTTCTAATCAGAAGATAAAAATAAAAAATGAAGTAATATATTATTATAAAATTTTAATTAATTAAGATACGTGGAAATTATAATTATAAATGGTCACTATTTGGAAACTAATTTTTTTACTCTACCTCAACAAATTGAAAGAGACAAATAGGTCAAGATGTTAATTTTATAAAACAGACCATAACTATTTTATAACCAAATTTAAAATTTATCATGTAAGATATTTATTGTTGAATTTAATTTATCATTTAAAATTTATCATGTAAGATATTTATTGTTAAATTTAAAATTTTATAAAACAGACCATAACTATTTTATACCCAAATATAAAATTTATCATGATTAAGAGTTAATACTTAGTAATTTATTCTTGAATTTAATTTATCATGTAAGATATTTATTGATTTATTCTTTCCTTAAAACTATTAAAATTGAATTTTTTACGGTTTGTCTTCATTAAAAATTATTAAAACTGACCATTTAAATTTTTATTTATATCATTATATATATTATGATTAAAAGAAATTTTATATTAATTATGCTATTATATTAGAACTAATCCTTATGTTGTTTAAATCTTTATATTTAAAATATAAAAATTAAATAACATAAATGATATCTCATACTTAGTTTTATAAATAAACCAGAAACAAAAATATTTTTGTTACTCTATCTTTTAATTTTGCAATTGGATGATAACAATTATAATATGCTAAATGTTTTCATAATAATTATTATATTATTAATAATATTAAAATTTAATTTTATAATAAATACATATTTTTATAAAAACTTAAACTAAATCCATTTGAAATTTTTTTTAATAAAAATATAAGGACAAAAGGAAATGAAAATAGACCATGCACTTACTCCCTATATATATATATATATATATATATATATATATATAAAGAATGATTTCATATTTTTAATGAATGATACGGATTTATATTTAAACTATCATACAATTACGGAAATTTATGACTAAAATTCAAATAAATAATTGTGTTAATTTTGATAGTAAATAGGTCATGTGTAGTTTAAATAGAAAATATGAACATAGACATGAAATAAATTTAAAATATCGAATTATTACTTTAAATTGTAATATCATATTATTATTTCTTTAGTAAAAATAAATATTAAGGATTTTAATTTTAGAATATTGTATTATCTTTTTTATTGTGTATCAGATGAAAATTCATATTATTTTTTATAAAAAAATGCATAATTTACAAGAATAAAGATTAAATATAGAATATTTATAAAATGAAATAAAATATAAAATGAGTATAAATATGAAATATTCAAAAATATTTCATCTCTTAATAGTCGGCCAATCATTTAATGTAGAATTGAAAAGAAAGTAAATAAAATATTTAGAGTTGGTGATGAAAATTCTTTAAAAGAAAAATATAAAATATTCATTTGCTCTTTTCATAACTCAAAACAATATATAAGTAAATAATTTTTTTTTAATGTTATATAAGATTAAAACATAAATTAAGGACAATCATAAGTAATAGTAACAAACTGGAAATCTAGAAATAATTTGAATTCTGAAATTTTAAAACTGAAAAAGATATCAATTATAAAAAAAACATACTTTAAAAAACACTTTTAGCAAATAACATTTGTTTTTCTATTTTAAAAACAATAATTTCTAGAAACAAGACGTGTGTTTCTTTTTATCCAAAAGGATAAACTCAACCTTATTTAAAAACAATCAAACAAGTACCATTTAAATTTACCCTTTCGTTTATAAATTATTTCATTCATGTAGCAATATATACACGATCAAATATCAGAAACCTTTTACATTCAAAATGTATAAAATAAGACACATGTATAAAATCTAAATGCAGCTAAAATTCAATGTTATGACAAACTTTTACCAGAGAATAAAAATAACACGAGTAAATAACAGAACGATCAAATCAACATGTAAATGCCATTTTAACACATTCTATCTCAAATTTTCAAAGAAAATTCTATGTCCACAAAGCAAAAATGCCTCAAACACCCCTAATAGCCAAAAATCTGTGTCTAGTTCAATAGCCCCTGCACAATAGGTTTGATTTTGTTCCTATAACATTTTTTCTTGTAGATTTAACATTTTGCACAATAAAACTAAAGCCAACTTCATCGGTACGACCACCTCCAATCTTCATCATCCACATCCTCGTCATTATAATTGCCAACACCTTCATGCTCATCAAAATCTTCATCATATAATGGATCAGCGTCATCGTTAGATGAGCCACGATGTTCTATGTTCTCATCTGAAGATTCATTACTAGTTTCGCCATGTTCCCGTTCTGATTCGCTCTTAGAATCTTCAGCTTCTTCATCCTCTTCAGAAATCTCATCCGGATAATCATTCAGTGGGTTGTTTTCACCTATAACCAACAAAATTAAAGAAATTTTTAACCATTTGCAATTTTGCACTAAAGGGTAATTATGAGAAAAGGAAGAATGTCTAAAGCTAATACCATTTGAGTCATCAGATTCACAATCTGAATCATCTTGTCCATCATAATAGTCCTCTTCCTCATCAACTAGAACTCTGAACCAAAGATAAACGACAGTGTCAAGAAGCAAGGAAATAAGAAACCTAATTGAACATGTATTGATATAATATACTCACAGTGGATAAGAAGATGAAGAATCATCGACGTTTATATCCATCTCATCCTTCACAGTGTAGAGGTCATACACATAATTCTCTGTGTCTGTTACACAATACAATGCATTGCCGGCAATCAAATTGGAACACTTTAAACAATCAAACAAAGAAAATAGGACAAGCAAATACAGCATACAAAGCATTTATTGGAAGTGTCAAGAAGGATAAAATGTCATAAAATAACTCTTAAAATAAAAAATTTCTATATTCAACAAGAATAAGAAAATGCATTTGCCTCCATTGATCTGCCAAATATTTAAATAAAATAAGTGTAGATTAAGCAAAAAATAGCAAGACCAGTAAGAAACATTTTAATGGTAGTCAGCAACAAAGCAGCAACCTTCTTTGGAATGACCAACCAAATTAGCAATCAAATCAGCTTCAACTTCTGCAGCCGCATTAGGAATAAACTCTCTGAGTAAAGGGAGGTAACCCGACAGAAGTTTTTGATCCTCCAATGATATTTCTCTGCATTAATCATAGGAAATGTGGCTTCTATAATAATTGTCCAAACATAAGAAAACAAAAACTCTAATGGAACATTGTTAAAAGGCTTTCATGGCAGTAGGGTATGGCAAAAGTTCAATAAGACAACACACAGTGGCCATGGTGAGGCAGTCTTTCATATGGCAGCGCCATTCTCATGGTGCCCATGGCACAGGTGGTGGTTATGGTGGAAATAGCCCACAAAAAATGAAAACGAGAAGGATCCAGTTGACTCAACCCATTTTCATCACATAACCACATGAGTTTTTTGAACACTAAATGACGAAAGACTCGCACCTCTTCGGCTGTCTTACTCCACTCTATTTTCACTGAAGTCTCTGTCCTCTCTTTCATCTCTGGCAACTCAAATCTCTGATTGTTTTTCTTCGTGTATATCCCCCTTTTCTTGTTCCTTTTATTTTCTATTTCAATTCTGTTCTATTTTGCACCGCTATTTTTTTCAGTTCTCACCTCTCTCTGTTCCATTTGTAAGCATTCCACTCTTTTTATCTTTTCCATTTTCTTTAACCTGCTACTGTGGTTTATTGTTTTCCCTTTAATCTTCTTGTTCTCTTATTTTCATTCTGCCCTCTTGTTCTGTTATTCTCATCTCGGCCTAGTGCCAACTGCCAAGTGATTCTCATACATTGTCCTATTGGTTAGGCTTTGAATAGGGGTTCTCCTCTAGTCCTCTCCAATCTCTAACAATGGCAACTTAAGACCAAGCTTCATCACACACTAAAAACTATTGTCTTCTTTAATTAGATTCTGCAGTTCTATTTGAAATTTTTTTTAAAATATTATACTTATATTGTAGCCACCATATTTTTATGGCAGATTTTTTGCTTGCCACCATTAACTGCCACCTGCAATTAACAACGCTATGATGGAAATACTTACTCTTGTTGCACATCCTTAGTTTTTTCTTCACCCTCAACGCGAACAATGTCATAGAAGTGGCATATTTCTTGTAATGCTTTATCATGCGCTGTCCCTTTGTTTCCTTTCCTGCTTTTCCATAGTTGTTCAAAGCGAGCATCTTTTGCCAAAGACTGGGAGAAAAAATAAAAAGAGAGATAATTTAATCATTCCATGTTTTTGCTTTCCTCCAAAGCCAATTATTTTTGACAAACCATAGAATTGAAATCTGTGTACTCCTACCAAAAATCTATTGCCATGTCCATAAGTAAAGATGTTCTATATTGTCTTCCAAACAAATTTTTCAAACAAAATACAAATCGTTAAAAGGTAGGTCATGTATGGAATAACACTCATAATCTTAAACAAGTCAACAAGATTCGTAGTGAGTTAACTACAATTAAAGTAGGTCAGTTGGTGATTTAGGATGCAAATAAGTAAACCAAGCTAGATATAAAAGCTAAAGATGCAGCAATATGAGGTCTATATTTGCCATTTAAAATAGGTGGTGCAACATCTATGTGAGAGAGATTATTACAGAAAAGCTAATTTCAAACTTTGGTAAGGGAGAGGGGGTCGTATAGAAAAGACAGATGTTTGAAATCGAAGTGGGGGAAATAAGGCTGTAAGGATATGTGATAAAGCTGCATGTTTATCATATTCTCCATGATTAAGAATTTACTATGATTGGAACTACTAGCATTGGAGTCTAACATTAAAATAATAACAATATTCTTAAATAGGTGCATTAACTAGGATCCTCTTCCTATTTCATAAAACAAAGTCACCAACTAATTTAGTAATGGAACAACCACATCTAACCACAAAGATAATATACTCACATAGCATAAACATCACAAAGCAATAGCCAGATTCTGAAATCTGGCTGTAAGAAACTTCCCTATATTACACATTTCGCCTCTAGTTGAACTAGTGTTTGTGGAAGCATTCCAGGAATGCTGTTATTACAATTGCAGTGTAAATTATCATGGGAATTATGTATCCCTTGAGAAAGAGCATTATAGGCATCCTAAGATATGCACATCCATAGATATGTATGAGTAATATAAGCCAACTAACCTCTTTTTCTTGTTTAGCTTTACACAATAGCTGATCTTGCTTCTGCATACATTAAAAGTAGGAAATGTTTAGAAATGTGAAGTTAACAAAAGAACAATTCGGGAGACCAGTTATTTGGTGAGTTTAAGCATGCACAAGCACATGTGAGTTTGTGATTCTGCATAAGCAGACGAGGGATGGGAAGAAGAAAGGGCTTACATTGTCTTTTCTGAAGAAGTTTTTTCTTTCCTCAGTTTTTGACTTAGAAGCAGATGCACCACTGGAACCAGGATCCTAAAGAAACAGTCAATTGATAAGAGGGGAATTTCGTGTCTAGTTTATCAATGATGATTAAAAATCGTCACATTCAGAAGACCAACTCAATATAGAGAAATAAAAAATGTTGGAAATGGAGGACAAAGTGACTTGGATGAGAGAGCATAAGTCCAAAAATGCACACATAATGATCTAAGAACTTAATCCTGGAAAATGGCACAGAGCGGTCACCCCCCCCCCCCAAAATCACTATAACAGGATAGCGAATAGTGGGATGACCAGTATTGCAAAGTCTAAGAAAAAAAAATACATAATTTATAATTTTATATCATACACATATACTGAAATAAAAAATACACACAATTACGGAGTAAAGACATAATCCTAATTGATACAAGAAACTTCTGTAACATGATTTAAAAGACTAATTAATGAGAGGAATAATTAATGAGGGAGGGAGTTAAGTGCAAAATGAAAAGATAAAGATGAAGAAGACACAAAAATAGAAAATGAAATCTAATGAATAAGCGGGGTGAGGATTAAGAAGGGGCAGTGTAACTGAAAAGCTAAAAAATGAAAGAAGAAAAGACAAAAAAGTAAAAAACAAAATCTAATTAATGAGTGGGGTGGGGATAATTAACAAGATGGGGCATAACTGGAAAGCTAAAAACTGATGAAAAAAGATACAAAAAATAAAAAAGGAAATCAGAAACAGTTTCTCCCCTTTAACCAAGTGGCCCAGAGATCAAATCCTGCCAAACTTGTGTATGGAATAAATCACATTGGGAAGAGAATACCCATCTTGTGTGCCCAAAGTCCACAACAAAGTTTAGTCACTGCATCTAATAGCGGATACTTTGTACCAATGCCATGGTCAACCCAAAAAAACATATAAAAGGACATCTTTATTTTATTATCTGATGCTGTAATTGAATAGACAAGCTTGATTTTCTTTTTTTCAGATAATGTCATAACATCTGATTCCGCACACACCGACACAATCTCACTGCAATATGCAGCTGGAACTGCTGCTATCACAAACCAGCATTGCAGCATGGAATCACATCATGCTATCGCTTTCCACAATTCACCATTAATACAGCACTACTGACTACATAGATCATAATGCTAATCTATACTACATCATAAGGAGAAAGAATTGACCGCTGTCATCTAGGTGGTCAACTTACCACAAAGGATTGCACAATATTCAAGGTGACCTCAGAGCTGCTTATTGTCTCCACATGTTGCATAAAAACCTTCTTGTTACGAAGTTCCACTAAAGAAGATGAGAGAAATAATATCAGAAGTCATCCATAAATATTAAAAGTGCATTCAAAGAAAAAAATCATTCCAGCAGTTTCCCAACTCTTCATTCTGTCACTAATCATCTCAACTCTAGCAAGACTTATTTATAGTTGAAGGAGTTGTTTCTATTTATTTTGTTTTTCACTCTCATGTCCACTCTCATTCAGGAAAACAATCCTAGCTAAATAGTATTTTCAGTGACAATTTTACTACGCAATCGACTATGATAAACAGTCAACCAGCCAACTCACTCACTAAACATGTACATGTGTACATATACGTAATTTCTCTCTCTTCATATTTTATAACTAGTTGTCTGGTGATTGTGTGCGTATTGCAATTGTCTATCAAATATTTTTCTTTCAGTTATGCAGCTACGAAACACCATATAATAGTGTCCACAAGTTTATCAAACAAGCTAACATACACATTAAGTGCTCATTAATTGGGAGATAAAAATGCAGTAAGAGCTATTCACCAATCTCACAATAATAAACCCATTTACTTGCATGAAAGTATGAAGAAGGTGTCAACAATGATGATCATAAATAATTTGAAAAGAAATAATTAAAGAGTAGCGTACCTTTATGAGCAGAATCAGCGATTGATAAATTACCAAAATCCAAGAGAGGGCGCTTCAACGGCCTCTCGTTAATTTCAAGCCCTACAGAGCCATGTCAAAACCACAAACCAAATTTTAAGCCAACAAATGAGAGCGGAAAAGAGAGAGAGAAAGAGAGAGAGAGGGTTACATAAAGCATCGAGTGGAGACTGAAAGGGTTTGCGTTTGACCCTAACGACGACAGGTTTCGACGGAGGAGCAGGCGAAGAGCTTTCGGCCATGTTCACTGTCTTCTAACCTAAGAAACAAAATTTGAAACCGGTTCAACAGCCGAACCGGTTTTTGAAGGCGGTTCAGACAGACCAGTGTTGTTAAATTGCGGCGCCAGAGCGCAAGAGTGCCAGAGAGCCGTGGCGGAGCTGAGCTTAGTGTGTGAGACCGGCGTCGAGTGCCAGCGCGGCGTGTTTGTGTTTCAGTGCGTTGTTAATATAATATGTATATTTTGTTTTTTATTTGTTTTTCCATTCATATAATATTTTTTTATTTTAATTTCTACTGCAAAATTTAACAGAAAAATTAGAGGGACTAAATTATGTAAATAAATAAATAAAAATTTATAGATATTGAAAATTAAAATAACTAAGACAAAAATATCAAAATAAGAATAATTTTATATTATAAAAATTAAACAACTATTTAACTAAATAAGGATATTTTAAGTACTAATGATGGTTTCTTTTAGCTGGGCATCACCTAAGTTTTCAACATTAATGAATCACTTTCAAGTTTTATTGAAAGATATTTTACTCATCAATTACAGATTTTGATATAAAGAAAACAAGAAAGTAAAAGAAAATAAAGATAAGAAGCAAACAATAATTAGCATAAACAATTTTATTCTTTTATGTAGGCTCGCCAAAGCATTTTCAAGCTCATTAATTGTAGTTTTGGCGAAGAACATGCATCTTACCAGAGTTCTTTTTGGCGAAGTTCAGAACATTAATTGTATTTATGACCATTGCAATATCTATGGAAACAAAGCAAATAGTATGTGCGCATGAAAATGAATTTTTTAGTTACACATAAATTATCAAAAATAAAAACACTTATTAATCACACGCATTCTTGCGAGTTTTTTTTTTCATTCCAACTATTTGTATTTTTTTTTTTTCGTTTTTCATCTTGTATTTTTTTTTTTTTTCATATATAATCCTTGGACATTATTTTCTCTCATTTTTCTAGTCATTGAATAAAACATTTTACAGTGACCAAATATAAAAAGGAATCAAATTAAAAATAGGGATAAAAATAGAGCTCACTTTAAATATAGGCCACAGTATGTTCTGTATTGTTGGTTCAAATTTTTTGCCAAATTAAAACCTCTTTAATGAATTTTCTTTGTTGACAAAAATAAAAAACCTTAAATACATGCTCATAGCCTCAGTCTCAATCTTATTCCAACCTAAACTCTCAATTTCCGATTACCAATGCTCAGAATTTAATTTGTAATTTTTGATCTTTTGAACGAATTCTTCTGTATAAAAGAAACCATGATTGTTCATTACGGAATTTCGATACTCTTTAAACCCGTCAGAATAGCTGATCCCAGTCCAAATTAGGGACACTTAAGAGAAATTTAGGAGAATAAATGCAAAGTAGAAAAGGTTATATAAAAAAGACCAGAGACGTGTACGTAGTTTAACCTACACTAAAAACAATGCTTCAACCAACAATTTGATTAACAATAATTTCCATGCTAATTCTCGTCAAAATTTACGTTAAAATACATAAAGGACCAGTTTCAATTTTATTGGCAACACATCATAAGGCAGAACAGAATGGATACACTGTTCAAAAATTCTTTGTTAAGAAATGGATGTATCTTTAAAGACAATTTAAATGAAAACTCACAAAAGATATCTTCATTCAAGAATGAAGTAAATGATAATATCCTTAAATTCAAGTAGACATAATTTAACTCTAATTGCAGGGCAGGAATAAATAGTTCTGCGTAAAATTTCTCCACCAATCTGTCCCTGTCACCCACCCCAATCCACTGGCACGCAACTCGGGTTCCAAAATAAATATCAAAATTTACCTAACAATTTTTAAGCATTACAACCAGTTCTTCCGCTCACAACGAAAATGAAAGGCACCCCAAACATCTTAAGTTGGAACCTAACCATATTTTACATTCTGTCTTCTCTCCTCCTTGGAGCACACGTGATGATTTCATCAACTCTAAGGATCATTTCAGCTGCCTCTGTTGAAGATAGCAATACAGCTTGCTTGACTTTGAATGCTTCTGATATCCCCCGTTCAGCCATGTCTCCAACCTTCCGGAAATACAAAACAGGACGAAGTAGGTTAGCCAAACATAAAATAGAAGGGGAGACGGGATCATTTTCTAATATCAGCTATAAACCATAGTAAAATCCTGCTCTTAATATGTTAGAACACTCTAGCTGATAAAAGGTATACATCCTAACTCAGCATTAGGAAATGTTCACAGGGGATGTACAAAATATTGGAAATTTCAAGCTATGTAGCAAAAATCTGTGTATGACCAGTCAATAGGCAATCATAAGATTAGATACATAAATAAATGAATAACAAAAAAAAATTTAAACATGGCAATATCATACAAGAATATAATTCAAAAATGATGCTCACATAAATACAGAACCCGGAATAACATAAATTCCCCCAATTCTAAGTTTCAATACTTACAGAACCAGAAATAACATCAATTCCTGCAGTAGAGCCCTCCTTCTGATGCTCTGCACGTAGCTGAGAAACCAACTCAGCACTGTCCAAACCAGCATTATCAGCAATGATTGTTGGGATAGCCAGGAGTGCTCGGGAGAATGCCTCAATAGCAAGAGACTTCTTTCCTGGAGTTTTCTTAGCCAGCTCATCTACTTCCTTTGCCATCACCATCTCAGGCCACCCACCTCCAAGCAACACTCTGCTGTCATTGACAGTCTGAGACAGCACACACAAAGCATCATGCAATGACCTCTCAGCCTCATCAAGAACATGGTGGCTGCCACAAAAGTGAATACATCAGATTTAAATGGCACATAAAAACTAAAAAAAATATCCATTCATGTTTGTTAAAAAATAGGTTGTCTATTCATGCATAGAATACACTCCTAAACACGTCCAGCACAAAAATGCTGAGATTCAAACAATCAGAGAATTGGATATGACTACATAAAGGCATAAACTAAGTTAGCATAATGCCATGAACATACAAGAAGTCATGCATAAAAGCTAGTAGCATTCAAATCCAGTACTCAGTAGTCAAAAGATTGGGCTCAATAAGGATATCCAACATATATGTATAGGAGGGATCCACTTACTCAATGAGTAAGTTTAAGAGACTTATAAACCTGGCATTTTATTTTCTCTTAATGTATTGGTTGTAATGGGCGGCTTATCCTTTTATTACATATACTCACACATACAGGATTCTAGATGTGAAATTTCAATGAATCAGCATGGAAACAGCATAAAAGGAAGTAACATAATCCGCCACGAATAAAGACTGCCAAAACATTAAAACTTCAGCTGACAGAAAAAGGTGAGATAATGTTTTCAAGTTTAAAATAAAATGCCTGAATATCTAAAAGAACACTGGAAAGGTATTCTTAATGACAAAAGGATAAAAAGTACCTGGCACCTCTCAGAACAATTGTACATGCCTGCCCCATAGCAACCCCAGAAAAATGAATCAGTTTATCCTCGCCAATCATAATCTCCTCAATAAGGTCACAATGCCCAAGCTTAACAGACTCAGGGTTGTCAAAGGTTGATGCAATTTCACCACCAGTTACCAGAGCCAGACGCTCAATACCATCAAAATCAGCATGCTCAATAGCTAATATTCCTGCATCAGCAAAGAGCTCCTCTGGAAAATTGTAAATCAATTGTCTGTTAACAAAACAATTGATACCATGACCTATTATCTTCTGCACCTTTTCCCTCATTTTCTCTTTCTCAGCTGTTTCAATCTGAGCAACTCTAGCCATAGAATCAACACGAACACGTGCACCATATATCTTAACCTTGTCTGTGTCCATGGCAGTGTTTGCTACCAGTATCTTTGCATTCTCTATACGTTTGGGTTGTCCAATACCAATTTTCTTGTCAAGAATGAATCTGACCAAAAATATGAATCCAATTTAGAAAGCTTGATTTTTACCCCGAGTAATGCCAGGATAAGTAATGCTTGGTAATTAACTAACAGGATTACTAATGCAAAATCCTTCATAATGAAGGAAAGAGCAGAAGTTTATAATCATTTTATGAGCATTTAACTCCAGCAGATAAATTGTTTGAAAACTGCCGGTGTAACTCAATACAAAAATATACAGCAGAATTTAGTAACAGGTTGAAGCATTCCTATCTGTAGACAGCAAAGTAATCTAACTAGTCAATAATATTACCCTTCATCTAAGAATGAGTCAATGAGGGATCCTCCAGGTTTCTTTATAATCTGGATAGCTTCTAAATTAGTACTTCCCTGCATTTGAAAACAAACACATTGAAAAGCCAGATACAAGAAAATAAAAACATGAAAAGACAGTTAACTGATAGCTCATACTAATAAAAAAAATATTGAGGTATAATCACATTTGTTTGGATAGTTTTCACAGTAAAAAAAATATATTGAATATGTTCCAAGTTAATGAGTCAACTAAAGAACACTTCTTACTTTTCAACCATTTAGAAAGTAGAAAAATCACTGGTCCAAATGAAAAACTGCCATAGCCCAGCAAAAGAATTTCTAAGTTCAACCAATTATTTCCATGACAGTCTTTACAAAGTTTTCCAAACTCTAATGGAATCATATTAAAAAATTAAAGCTTATTGTTATCTATGAATTGGAAGAAATCCAGTCACATTCTTAATGTAAGTGATCATAGAAGTATAGAATCACTTCATATAGAGGTTTCGCAATCAAACTTTCAAACAGCATATACATCACATTAAGTTTTCGGTCAAGTATACAAAAAATATATAGATCCAAATTGAATCCGGTGATCAAGGCTAAAGTTCTTCTATTGTTCCACAATTTCATGAAGGAGGAAACACTGCCAATGGTACAGGCACTGTTTACTAAATCCACTAATATTATTGGTACTCAGAAGAATAGGCACAATTCACCTTTAGTCTCATTACAGCATCCACAGCTAATTTTGCAAAATGCTCCTTGTCCTGTGAGAGAATCTTGGAGCTCAAAGTAGTCATTGCAATGTTCAACAAGTCTGACCTGAATTTCTCTGCACATTTCAGTAAAATTATGTATTAGATATTAAGACATGAGAATGCCTTCATACATGGTCATGATAACATGCGGATAATAATAACAATGTATTAAAAGGCTACAGAGACAGTGATAAAACCATGTAAAATTTCCCTATCAAAGGGGGGAAACAACAATACCAGAATCTGCTTTGTTGTCCACAACCTTCTGTAACAAAGCATTACGGGCACACTCTGCTGCCATTCGAAAACCTAATAACCACGGGAAAAAAAGAATATATGAAGCAGTATAGGAAGCTTGAAAGAACAAAAGATTGAGGATGGAAAATTTCCATTGACTATTTAAATAACCACTTCTTAATCACAACCATCAACAAATTAATCCCTAATTGAATTAGAGAGCCAGAACGAATAAAATTTTAACACAGTAGGTATTACATTCACTTACTAAACATCAAGCTTCAAAGCAATATTCAATGATGTTAGACACCAAAGAAAGAGCTGCTATTCAAAATAAAATTCAATAATGGATGATGCACAATAAGGAACTTGCCTTGTGTTCATAATGTGAAATGTGAATCAATAAAGTTGACAGTAGAAAATTCATCAATACGAAAACATGACAATTTTCATCATAAGGAGAGATGGACCATTGTTGAGAAGCAAAGAAATGAACCTGATATTATTGTCATTGGATGAATCTTGGCTGCAACCAGCTTTTCTGCCTCCCTTAAAAGTTCGCCAGCCAATACCACAACTGAGGTAGTTCCATCCCCAACTTCATCATCTTGTACTTTTGATATGTCTAACTTATATTAAGAATAGCTATCATATGATTTAAAAAAAAATACACACCAATGCTACCATTTATTTATAGATTATTAAACTGTGATTTTAATATGGATCAGCAGAGTGTCAAGTAAACAGAATTGAATTCTTCTAGAAATGATATTGAACCTTGCATCTTGGATCTGGATAAACAAAAGATATGTATTTTAATTATTCGATTCTCACAGTTGCTGGCATTATCCAAAGCCATTTTTAAGCCATTGTCCTAGTTCCCAATACCTAAGGATGTTTCAAATCCGGCTAATCATTGTTCTCATGTAAAAGAAGTTCTAGAGTTACTATTTTGAAAAATTAGGAGAGGCTTCTCAGTTTTCTTCACTATGAAGCATATGAGTTTTGCATCCCTTTTTAAGCATTTCACCTTAGCTCTCTCCAAAATCCAAAATTTTTAAGCTGCTTCATCAACAATTAAAAATGACAAAGGATACCAACAAGGACTTTAGCAGCCGGATTATCAATATGGAGGGACTTCAAGATTGTGGCACCATCGTTAGTGACAGTAACTTCACGTCCTCTACCAGTTGACTGCAAAATTTTATCCTGCAGTTATCACATCCAGAGTACAAAAATTAGTTAGAAATGGGAAATAAAATCATTTATCAGCTCATATAATAATGAATAAAAAAGAGATATTACCATTCCCTTAGGTCCTAAGGTTGTCTTCACCAAATCAGCAATAGCCATGGCTCCAACAAAAGAAGCCTACACAAGACCAAATCATACAACAAACGCAATAAGGGTCAACCAAGTTTCCCCAGGCCAATAAAAAGAACAATGCACGAGTAACATTTGGCAATACAGATCAAGTCAAGATAAAACAAATAATCATAACAAACTCACCATTCTGGCCCGCTCTCCTTTTTCTTCACTGGCTTCATCTTTAAAAATTCTATCAATCTATATCATTTACCACACAAGAAATCCTCAAATGAAGAAGAAAAAAACGAGTAAGGAGAGCAAAATAACAAAATTAGTAACAAGTGACCTACCGCCATTATGAGAATCCAAATGCAATCACCTGAATAGAGAAACACATCCTGTCACATAATCAATCACAGGAAAAAGTATCTACATATACATTGTATACAACGTAGGTAAAAACTAAGCTAGTATACTAAGGAGTGCAGGCCAATTTGAAAATAATAGCAATTAGGCCATGTTTAGACAAATTTCATGATAAGCACAAGAAAACAAGACGATAAAGTGAAATAAATTTCCCCTACAAGTTAAAATTAGTGTATGCATAAAGCCAATTAACACCTTTTGGAGAAGCAAATATAACACAAATCTAGCAAAAGAATGGAAAAGTAACAGTAAATAAAATAACTAAAAAATAATCAATGACACGAAAAGGCATCTGAAGAAAACCTTAATCAGCGGTGGCTGGTGCTAGGTTAAGCACTGAAAACGCGATTCCTGGTTCTATAAACTAACGCGTTCTTAAATCTAAGTAAAAATTGAGTTCTAAGTGTTCATTCAAACCATCCTATTAAAAAAGGAACAGATCAGGGTTTATCTCGGACATCGGAAATGAGCACGGATTTATGCGAATACGATAAATGGAAGAAGAAAACGCGATGTGAAATGCTTCATAGAAGTTAATAAGTTGATGCAATGCATAATACACAGAAACTTCGAACAGAGAGAGAGAGAGAGAGAGAGAGAGAAACTAACCGCGGAAGAAAGTAGGGTTCGAGAAGCGACTGAGAGAAGTTCGAATAAGGGTTTTGGTTCGAATAAGTATATATGGGTTTATACTTTACAAACACATATGCATGGGATTGAGCCAACTCTTATTTTCTATTGTTATGTTTTATTTTTATTTTTCTTTAATACTATTGCCTATTCTTGTGTTTCTATTTCATAATTACTGCTTGTTTAAATTTAAATATATATACAGATATGTTGATAATTTTATTACTAGTATTATATTATTTATTGTGGAATGTATTTTTAAAAAATATAGTATATTATTTAGATCAATAGTACAGAGATTTAATTGCATGTCACTTTGAGTCCCTAAAATAAAATTTCCATATCACTTATTAAGAACAATAGTTATTTTATTTGTATATTTTGTCACTCAAGTGTGGAAAAGATGATAGGACAAAACTCGTAACGGAGTCAATGCAATATTTTATCAATTTTTTTACGAGTATTATTATCTAATTTATAAAATTTTAAAATTTTTATAACCAACATGATGACAAAGTTTGCAAATTTCAAGAGTTGTATAGTAAAAATTGTAAATAAAATAATTAGATAAAAAATTATAACTTGGAAATTAAGTAACAAAAAATATAAATAAAAATAGTTGAATGATAAAATTCGCAAAATAGTTAAAAAAGTATGTGCAAAAATGTGTAATTAAAACTAATATAAATAATCAATTTTTTAACGTTTTGCTTTTTTAGAAATACTACATCATTCGTATTATTTAAAAATAAACTTACGCCCTCCATTTTCTTCTAAAATAAATTTTTAAAGTGTAGTTGTTTATTTTGGATTTTGTTAAAAGAATACTATGATTAAAATAATGTTAGGTTAATTAATGTAGTAGAGGCGTGTTAAATTGATATCAATCCAAATTTTACATTACTAGAGGGATCGACCACATTTGTAATGTTTTTTTTAAAAAAAAAAAAACACGAATGCTGTTCTTTTAGGCTTCTAGGCCCACCGTACTTCTTTTCTCTGCTATTGGATTGGATGGTCTTATGCCGTTTAACTCTTTGGGCTTTGGGCTTTGGTGCGAGATTCGTGTTTAACATTGGGTCTTTTTCGATGCGTTAGTTGGAGTTTGCTTTCTGCACCCTGCGATTCTCCTCATACACCCTTCAAAGTGCACTCCAGAATGCCTTTGCGTGCTTCGTTTAGAGGATGCAGGAAGAAATTGGCATTAGTTTTATTGCGTGAAATTGCTGAATGCCATGCTTGTGTCCCTTAAATATGGATCGGGCCCTTAAGTATGTTAAGTATAGTTCATTATACTTAACATTGATGAGCAATGAGTATTCATCATGTTTGATATCTCAAATCAATAATAGATTCTATTTTATAGTTAAACTCATTTAGCTATTGTTTCCTTGTTCTCTTTCTTAAATTGGAGTAAATTTCTTAATTTTTTTTTATGTAATACACTCTATTGATTTCAATATGAACTTCTTGGGGCTCATGTAAATGAAGTGCTCTACATACCTACCCTGCATAGATTAAGTATACAAATATTTCAACTAATTTGAATAGGAGGGCATGCTATTTATTCAGATTTATTTGTTTGTAAGGGGATTAAATGCAGACTTTAATAGAGATTAAATAGTTATACACGTGCTTTTATTTTTAGAAACACGTGTCAAAACTCATTTATTTATTTTTTTCATATAAATAAGGCATTTTAAATCTATTCATACAAAATAAAAAGTAAAAGATATGTCATGACTCTTGACTTTTTCTCCAACTTAAAAGAAAATCTGAACATTGAATATCACAAATTTGAAAGAAAATCTAACAGATGAATAAATTAAAAAGAAGCTTATTTACTATAAATAGATTTATCAGAGTGCACATGTGTAAGATTCAATAGTTATGTTGGTTGAGTACATACTCTTCAACGAAACAAATAAAGTGACCAATTAAAATTTGATATATTAGAATTGTTCAAAACTTGTCATAAGTCATAAGACTCATAACAGTGACCTTCTGGTTGGATTTTCGCCACGAAGTAGGAGATAAAATGTGTCACGGCACTTTGATATAATACATAATGGGATATTTAAAGAGAGAGGCACTTAGTGTTTCATTCTAACTAGACAACTAGTGTGTGTATATATATCGTTCTTTTGATTGGTTAATGGCTTTAACAGCCTAGTGGATGATTATCTAAATCACACCAAAATCTCAATCACCTTTTTGCTTTTCTGCAAGTATCATCGTCATCGGTTACGTCGTTATCTAAATAACAATAATTTTTTTATATACAATATTCTATTAAATCAATATTGTCTTAAAGCTAAATTATATTTTTTAAAATTTAATATTACATATAATGAAAATAAAACCCTAAACATATAAAATGGATAAAATTTTTAAATTTATATAATTAAAGATTAAGTTAAATTAATAAAGAAATAGACCAACTTAAATATTAATATATAAATATTAATTTTATTTATTATCCTCATATTTTTAGACCTTAATCTACTTCCTCTTTCATGTATAAATAATAATTAAGTTAAGTAAAAATAATTAGGTTAAAAAAAATTAGAACATTAACATCATTAAGAAATTAAGTTTAAAAAATAATTGGATTAAATTAGTATTGAGAGTTTGTGTCTAAAATAATATTTAAGGTAAGGAAAAGTAGTTGTGATCAAATAATATATAAATAATAAAATTTTAATTATTACTAAAAAATTAGACTATTTCTTAAGATTAGATAATATAAAATTTTTTATGTTCATTTTATTATTTTATTGTTTATTATTAATTGGGTTTGTAAAATTTATGTATGAATTATATTAAATTTATCTTAAACAAAATCTAAATGCTCACAATTTTTGTTTAATACACAATTTAATTCTCATTTGTTTAATTTTATAATTTAATATCTAAACTCAGGATTAAACATATAATTATAATTAAACGATAAATATTTAGTATAATAAATTCGTCAACATAAAATAAATAATTTGAAACAAATTTTAATATCATTGAGAAAATTTAAAAATTTAAATTTAACAATATTTGACTCATCCGTGTAAAACTTTTATTATGTGAGTATTGTGTTGAGTTAAATTTTATATTTAATATATTTTGTAAAGTACAAAAATACATAAGAAGGGGGATTGAATGCTGTAGACAGTTTTTAAAACTTTTTCTCTAAGATGATGCATTTGCTTATTTGTTTTCAAAGCTTGATCAGACGCAAGATTGTTTTCTTCTTTAAAATTGATTTTATTATCAAAATTCAAGTTATTATTCCCTTTGAGTTAAAAGATAAATCAATAGAGAAGACAACAATATTTTTATACTGGTTCGTCTGATCAAGACTACATCCAGTTCCCCAGCAACACGCTAAGGTTCCACTATGAGTATTCTTTGAACTCAGCCACTCCTAGCTAAATACAGATATTATTTGAACACAGCCTTCTCAGGCTAACCCAGTATTCTTTGAACCCAGCCTCTACAGGCTAAATAAGGTATTCTTTGAAACACAGCCTCCTCAGGCTAAGAGCACCACAACAATGGATTTAGGAAGATGAAAGAATAAGTTCATCCTCTACGCAGAGAGGGGTTTTACAATGATATCTATTCTAAGTTCAGGGCGAGTGAACTTTGCTTGAGAGCTTGAAGCTTAGATATATTTTCTTTGTTATGCAGTTCGCCAGCCTTCTCTTGAAGTAATAAAGTCCTTTTATAGAGAGCTCCTTGAAGTATGCGTTAGACTGAAGATTTGATCGTTGGTCATTTGTCTTGGGGTCTTCAAACGTGTGACAGAGATCAATCAGAATAATTAATGTTTGCACAGACTTTTTCTGACTTGATCAGAGACATCAACAAAAAGCATGTTTGCTTTTCGTGTTGCAGGGGTTTTGCACATATCTCTATTCTGTCTTTGGAAGCTTCTTGAGTAACGGCTAGATTTGAATTGGGGCGTGAGTTACTCCGTCTGAACTTCATTAAACGAGGTAGACGAATGAATAAATAAATGGGTTGTGTGTTGAATTCATTCGTCTGTCTCCTTCCGTCTGTGTGTTCTTCCGTCTGATGCTTCAGTCTGAGGCTCTTCCGTCTGATGCTTCAGTCTGAGGCTCTTCCGTCTGATGCTTTAGTCTGAGGCTCTTCCGTCTGATGCTTTAGTCTGAGGCTCTTCCGTCTTATGCTTTTTCTTTCGTCTACAGACACAACAGACTGTTCTGTAATTATCAAAACTAAGATTCTAAATCATCTTGACTTAACAATCTCCCTCTTTTTGATGATTACAGACCACACTAGCAAATCCTTGATCTTCTACTTGAGAAAGAGCAAAAGGATGTATCAGAGCTAGAGAGATGATCTTTGTCAAACTGAACTTGAAAGAGTAACAGATCAAAATTTGTTCTTCATCCTCTTTCTTCTTTTGCATCTGAACTTCCTTTCAGACTGAGCACTTGTATTATGCTCCCCTTCAATTTCTGATCTCTTCTTTTCTTCCATTTTTTTTTATTTTGCTCCCCCTCAGCTTTTGCATCTTTCTTTTTCTTCTTCCCCTTGGGCTGTACACATTTTTTTTTTGTATTTCTTTTCACTTCCATTCTTATCTCTCTCATCCTTATTTCTCATTTCTCTCCCCCTTGGGCTGCAATCATCAAAAACATCTTTTCTTAAATCTTTTGCATCCTCTGGGTTTTCCACGGAGGCTTCCAAGGCCTTCTTATCTCGCATTACCTTCTTTCGTCTGATGAGGTGTATCTAAGGATAGTGTGTCTCTTGCTTTAAAAAGTTAGACATATGTAAAGCATTAAAAAGCTTTGTCTTGTACACTCAACAAAGATGTTAGAAGATAACATGACGTTGCGTCTGTTGAAGAGTCAGATAGACTATTTCAACTAATGATCAGACACAACGTTTTGTCTATAAACGATAAGGATAGACAAAAGAAATTTAAACAGATAAGAAAACTTATTCAGATGAGACAATTATTTCTAAGTTTTCAATAAAGATTTGTTTAAATTCTTTGTAAGAGAGTCTGAATCATTGAAAAGCATTTTGAATAAATTAATATCAAAAATCCTTTTTTTTTGTGGGATGTACACATGAGCAACTCACTTTGCTTAAAACATTATTTCAAGCTCCATTCAATTGATATTTGAATGCACTTCTTCAATGCACTTGGGTTTAATTTTTCTTGACACCAAAGCACGTTCAGAAAGGTATCTAAAATTCGACATGTTTGCATTCTTTGAAAATTTTGCTTCTTCCACCTGAATTGGTGAATCTGTCTTCTCAAGACACATGGATGGTAGATCTCTTACATGATCTGTTGTTTTGAAACAAAGATATGTTGATGATTACATGTTGCATGTATCATTGTACAGATTGTACCATCTTCATACAATCTCTCTTTCTATCTGCAACAAAAATCATTTTTGATCTTGATACCCAAATTTTCTTGGGTCTAATTTTGTTAGTTGTAAGGTTCCGTCTGTAATAGGTTCTTGAATGACCTTCAAACTGTTTCGGAGACCTGTTATAAAAATCATGTATGCTTCTACATACAAACGAATGAATTTGTGATTTTCTTTCGTCTGTCACATGATTATAACCAAGTTCACTCTTGTTAAGAGGAGATCTTCCATATTTTAAAGTATTTTCGAGCTTGGAAGAACTCAAGGTGAACTTGTTTAAATCTTTCTTTAAGAGTTCATTTTCTTCTTTTAAATATTCAAATCTAAGAAGAAAATGACTCTTTTCAGTATCAGACGAAGAGGATGATTCATCTAATATGTTTTTCTCAGATAACTGGACATTTATCGCTTTCAGATTTTCAATTTCTTCTAAAGCCTTTTTGAGTAGATTTGCAATTTATATATTCTTGAGCTATAAAATGTGAGTTAGCGAGAAGAAAATCATATGACATGTCTTCATAGTCTGAATCTAAATCTGAATCTGAAGAAGATGAGGATGAACTAGATATACTTAAAAGATTTACCTCAGATGATAGAATGTCTCTTGCCATGAGACAAATATTTGCATTCTTTTCTTCAGATGATTCGTCTGAGCTTTCATCATCGAGATCATCCCAAGTGGCTTGTTTCTTCTTTCTTCTAATCTTTTTAGGATCCCTCTTCTTCATCAATCTTTTGAATCTTCTTGTCATCAAGGAGATTTCTTCTTCAGAGGAATCTTCTGAGTCTGTTGATTATGCTTTCTTCATACTTGACTCTTCTCCATCATGTAACATCCCAAAAATTTAAATATAGTTTAAGAGAGGTTTTTATAACAGAGAGAAATATAAAAATAATTAAAAATTACGAATTTTTGAAATTACTGTAGTAAATAGTAAATTACTGTGTAAATAGTAAATTACTGTGCAAATAGTAAAATACTGTACAAATAGTAATTTACTGTATAAATAGTAAACTATTGTGCAAATAGTAAAATACTGTGCAAATAGTAAAATACTGTGCAAATAGTAAATTACTGTGCAAATAGTAAAAAATAAAATATTAATTAACGGGTTACACGAGTTTTTTTTATATTCAAATTACTGTGCAAATAGTAAAAATTACTGTGCAAATAGTAACTTTTGAAATTCTATAAATAGGGCCTAGAATTTCAATTATAATCACAAATCCAAGAACATTCTTTCATTCTCTCAAAATCTCTTAGGAAGAAATCTCTTTAATCAAGAGAGAAGTAAGTTGGTAGAGGAAGATAGGAAGCTAGGAGGAATTGGTAAGGGGAGCTATCCTTATCTTATTATTCTTTGTTGTTATTATCTTTATTTTATCTGATACTAAGGTGCTAAGAAAATTCTTAGTATGCTCTGTGGTTGCGGTTTTGTCCGATCTTCCACATCAGAACAGAATTATTCTTGTTGTTAGGAAAAGGGTGGTAGTGTGGAAGTGCACGCCTAGGAAAGTTCGCTAAGGAAAGACTTGGTACTTAAGTGTGTCCATTAGTGACCCACCTCTCTTTCCTGGGAACTTACCCGTGTACTATTCACTTTACTTACGGTCACTTATACGTTACTATTCACGTATACGTTACTATTCACGATATCGTTACTATTCACGTATACGTTCATCGTTCACGATATCTGATCGTTCACATTCACGTATACTTGATCGTTTCACGATAATTACTTTTGATGGGTGTTTTCTTGGTGTTTCTTGATTTCCTGGTTTCATAATGTTTATTAGTATTCTTGGTATTTAATGATTATAAATGATATTCTAGAAAGGGAGGTAAAATATTCATTCATGCATACATGCCTCAAAAGAGGTGGCCTCGGTTAGAGGGACAGATAATAAACTTAAAACGTGCGTGAGTGACCCGATGGACAGTGGGCTCACAAAGCGGATAATCGTATTATCTATTATGGTACCACATTGCATATTTTTGGAGTTGAGGTTGGAGCATTCATCATATAGAAATTTCATTTAAGTCATAATTCATCCTTTATTGATTTGATTATGACGTGTATCATATTGATATTTTTACATGATAAGTATTTTTATTAAGATATTGGAACTTACCCTTGCGTGTTTGTGTCTGTGGTTTGACACCTGTGATGATCTCGGATAATGTCCGGGGGAGCAGATTGACAGGATTGAGAAGATTGTCACTGTTTGCTCTGGTTGTTACTACTATCTGGTTGTGAAGATGCTTGCTATGTAGAAGGGTTGGGTAAATGTTTTAAGGTAGTAGAAAGGTATTTATGTAAAATAATAATATGACATAGTTATGCAATCAAGTTGTAATGAAACTTTAAATTTTATGAAATAAAAGTATTGTTTCCTAAATTTCTCTTTTATTTACTACAAATTACTAATTAAAATACAAGTAACATAAGTAATTATAACGGGGCGTTACACATCAAACTCATCAATGTTTGACAGAGCAATAAGCTCTTGAATTTTTAGTTTCCCCCTTTTACACAAATAAACTTCATGCACTCTCAGCGCTCCAATGAGTTCATCCAGAGTAAGGGTCTTCATATTTCTCCCAACAGATATAGTAGTGGTCATAGCTTCCCGTGGTGCAGGTAAGCTGTCCAAAATCTTCATGTTGTTTTGGGCTCTTGAAAAAGTAATTTCCAATGCAGCTAGCCCATTCAGAATAGTTTGGAATCTTCCAAACATTCCCTCTATAGATTCTTTTCTTTCCATGGAGAACATTTTGTATTCTCTTTGAAGGGTGGCAGCTTTCCTAAGTCTGACATCTTGAGTTCCTTCATAAGAGATCTTCAACGCATCCCAAAGCTCTTTGGCTGTTTTGTAGGCACAAAATCTATTATATTCTGTCCTAGAAAGAGTACACGTTATGGCATAACGTGCCTTGTTGTTGAGCTCTACGATTGTATATTCTTCATTTCCCCACTCTGATTCAGGCTTGGTCAGGGGAATATCTCCTTCTGTTATGATCTTCCAAAGTCTATATTTTGTAGACTTGATATACATCTCCATCCGGTCTGTCCAGTAAGGGTAATCATTTCCAGAGAAAGCTGGAGGAGTGTTCATGGAGGAACCTTCTGCAATGAGCATCGTTTGGGAGTTCGTCATCCCGGATCTTTTCCTCTAGCAGCTATTAAACGCTCAACTCTTAGAGGTTGAGCTCGATACCAAACTTGTAAAGTACAAAAATACACAAGAAGGGGGGGGGTTTAATTGTGTAAACTGTTTTTAAAACTTTTTCTCTAAGACGAGCGTTTGCGTCTGTTGTTTTCAAAGCTTGATCAGACACAAGATTGTTTTCTTCTTTAAGATTGATTTTATTATCAAACTATTCAAGTTATTATCCCCTGTTAGTTAACAGATAAATCAATAGAGAAGACAACAATATTTTGTAAAGTACAAAACACAAGAAGGGGGGGTTGAATTGTGCTAATTTAAAATTTAAATCCTTTCGTCTGTGATTTTGAAAAGGGGTACAGATAAAACAGTGTTTTACTTCAAAAGTTGATTTTAGTGGACAGACGTTATGCTTTAAGTTATCCCCGTTAGTTCAACAATATTGATATAGAACACAAATATTTTTATACTGGTTCGTCTCTTCAAGACTACGTCCAGTTACTCAGAAACTACTGAGTTTTCACTACCAACCGTGAAAAGGTTACAAGTATTCTTTGCACCCAGCCACTTCTGGCTATACACCGATATTCTTTGAACACAGTCTTCTCAGCCTAAAAACAAAGGTATTCTTTGAACCTAGCCTCCACAGGCTAACACCACACAAGTGGATTTTAAAAGATATTTTAAAAACAGAAGGATTCCTCTACGCAGAGAGGGTTTTACAATGAAGTATATTCAGAATTCTTGAGCGAAATCTCAGAAGTTGGAATAAGAGAAGCGTTTTCGCCAACTGAATTCTGATGAAGTGAAGTCTTTATATAGACATCCTCTTCAAATGACTGTTAGACTCATATGAATGTCGTTGGATAGTTTCTAGAGAGCTTTCCAAAAGTTGTCAGTTGTACTAGATTGATTGATGTAGTACGCAATGAATGCAGCGGACTTAGATTGTGTGCGTAGTACCTTTTCTGACTTGTACAGAGACTTTGACAAAAAGGTGAAAACCTTTTTGACTTGCATGTGTAAGCGCGAATCTCAATACTGGTCTTGGATGCTTCTAATGAGTACTTTCTTAGATTTGAAATCTTGGCGCGAGTGACTCAACTTTCCTTCACTTTTGGATAGACGATATATGCCTTTAGTTTTTAAGATGTTTCATCTTATTCTATCGTCTGATGACTTCAACTTGAGACAGACGAATGACTTCCGTTTGAGGAGTCATCTTTCGTTTGTGCTCGTTCCGTCTGACTTGCTTGTTGATCTTCCGTCTGAGAAAGTTCCGTCTGTGTCTTGTAAAAATCAAAACCTTTGATGAGTTAATCATCTTGATCTAACAATCTCCCCCTTTTTGATGATTACAGACCATACCGATAACTTTTCTCAAGAGTACATCTGCATAAGACAATGTTAGTGATCACAGATAAAATGCAAGTCAGATTTACATCAAGACGATGTTTTCTGAAATAATACCTCTTTATAAAAGAATTGTTACATCAATGCGATGTAACCCTTATACAATTTTACAAAGGTATACAGAAAAACCAATCAAAAAAAATGTATGTTCTTTACAAAAAAAAATTAATAAAAAATTTGTTGTTCCCCCTCAGACGCTACAGGTTGCTCCCCCTCAGACGATGCATTCTTTCTTGCTCGCTCCCCCTCAGACGATGCATTCGCTCTTAGCATAGCCACTTCTCCCTCTTAGCATAGCCACTTCTTTATTCTCTCCCTTGGGCTGAGAATCATCAAAAACAGGATCAAGAAGAAGGTCTGGGCTTCTTTTGAAGAAGGCTCATGACTATGTCCTTCAGCTGATGCACTTCAGATGTGAGAGAGGCTTGATTGTCCTCAAGCTTTTTATTCTTTAACTTCAAGTGCTCGCAATCCTCTTCTAAGGCATCATATTTTCGCTTTAGAGTATTATACTCCTCAGCTTCTTTGGCGTTAGCCTCAACAACCTCTACTTTATCATTAACCTCCACCATATCATCAATTTGCACTAGCGGTGTTTGAGATTCTTCCACTATAGGCGTAGTGTCATCTATGATGAACATTGTTGGTCTCCTCTTCAGACGTAGAGTGAAGAGTGGAAGTGTGAGGTATGCCGTGAAGTCTCTTTCCCATTGCCAAGAGTACAACTTCGAGGGAATAGATAGTTCAAGATCTGGATGCTCCTGATATGGATGTGTGTAAGCGAAGGCTTCACCAGGATACACCCTGCCACAGATTGTAGAATCCTCATCAAATGAGGTTCCAGAACAAAAAACGGATGTGGCTTCATGATCTTCTATCATCCTTTGTATCTTCGGATTGATAGGTCTTGAGGCATGAGTTTAAAGAGCCTTGAGGTGCGAATATGCAGCAGACGGAAGACGCCGGGGAATGTGCCTTGCAAATTTGAAGGTCTTGGAGACAGACGAAATCTTCTTTTCTTTTCCCTTAGCCAAAAGCTTGACCAAGCAAGGTCGTTTTTGGTCTAAGACGATAGAGTACTTCGTTTCGTCTGAAACCAGAGAAGAGAACTGTGAACCCACCATGAATGGACAGTCTCTTTTCTCCTTCTTTGCTTTTCTTTCAATGTGGTAGAAGGAAGTGGATCTAGCTTTTGCTTCCCTTCTTTAGGCACCGGCCATCAACTTGAAGGATAGGTTGTAGTCTTCAGGAAGAGCGTGAGCAAACTCTTCAGGGTCTTCGAACTCGTCGAGGAGGATGGAATAGCGGGGACAGATCCCTGAGCAATGGGGTCTTGTCCAAGGGAGAACAATTCCCAGAGTATGTCCTAGACCTACATACTCCGTCTGATTCATGGGAATTGTGAATGGTACAGGATCATGGCGATCTATGGCGTCGAGATGCCAATGTGAGCAATCCTTCGGCTCAGAGAAGGTGGAGCTAGAATCTCCAAATCTGCAGTGGTGAAATGCAGATGCGTTGATTTCGTGTTGAACCTTCCACTTGATGTTTTCTCTGAAAGGGATGTGGGGTTCATATCCAAGAGCTGGTCCTTCAATCACCGACTCAGCTAGATGATCCTTGTACCTCTTTATTTCTTCTAAACCCTTGATGTCTAAGGTGGCCAGTATATCCCAGGGCAGACGCTTCAGCCATTCGCGTTGCTCTTCGGGAGTGTAGATGAAATCTTCTTTGAAATCCACTGGCTTCAAGGGTTTATGGTAGATGATGGGATTGACAAATCTCCCTAATTGAAAACCCTTTTTGCCTCTATAACGATAGGGGTTTCTTAACTCGATGTAGGGAGTGTCCTTGATAAAGTAGTCTTCATCGTCTGCCAAGAGACCATCTGTAGCAGACTCAGACGATTCACCATCGTTGGAGATTTCTTCATTCTTCTCTCCAATAATCCAGTTAGGTTTGACTGGTCTTTCAGCATAAATGCTTTCAGCGAAGCGCCTCATGACTAATTCATTGAGAAACGAATAGTCTGTCTTGTGCTTGGGTGGTAGATCTTCAAGATTGATAACTTCAGCGTGCGATCTCCCCCATGATGCATCCACCTTTATTACTTCTATATGTTCTTCATCAGACGAAGAACTTATATCTTCAACAAGAACTTCTTCAGACGGAATCTCCTTCGTCTGTAGGTGGGATGCTTCTTCAGACGCAGCAGGTAACGTCTGTTCAAAGGCAGCGTTCAGAGGAGACGCAACAATAGGATTAGATACACTTGTCCTATGTTCGTCTTGGAGTGTTGTTGTGGAGACCTCCATAGTAGAGACCTCATCATTGAGCATGGTCTCCAACTCCTCTGCTAGCTGGGCATTGTCCTTCTGGATCTGGGCAGTTTCTTCACTGTTCATGCCATCTGAAGCTTCTGGAACAGACGCAACCTCAGACGATCCAATGCCCCTAACGCTCTCAAGAAAGATTCTTTCTCGTTCAGCATGTAGCAGCATAGAGACCCTTCTAGCTTCTTTCAGTCGTTTCTCTTCGTCTGTTTCGCCAACAATAACAGACGCAAGCTTCTACTTCATCTTTTCTTTGCCTTTGGCAGCCTTTTGAAGAACGATTTCTCTAGCTCTTGCTTTCTCTTCAGCTGCTTTCCTCTGTAAGTATTTTAACAGACGGAACTCCTTCAGACGATATCTTAGCCCCTTCATCTTCACTAGGGGATATCGTCTTCCCTTTCGTCTTAGCAACTACGTGCTTAATTCTGATAGTTCTTTTCTTTTTCTTGAGAGGTTCTTCTAGAACGTCTTCAAAGGGAACTTCAGAAATAACCACGGGAGGAAGAGGTAAGGGTGTTTGGGTTTGTGTTTGGTCTGGTGTTTGGGATTGTGTTTCGGCTTGTGTTTGGGCTTGTGTTTGGGTTTGTGTTTGGGTTTTGGCGTGTTTGATGCGGGCTCTGTGTGGGGGGTCTTTGGTTATTGGTGAAAGAGGAACTTGTTCTTCTCTTGGGTATGTAGAAGGAAGCTAGGTGCCAGATGCATCTTGGCAAAGGTGTTTCCTTTGACTTCCTTCCCCTCTTTGTGCCACACTACGCCGATGACATCAAAGCCTTGGTTTATTATGATCTTGGTGAAGAGGGTTGCGTAGGGAATGCTGCTCTTCCTACGAATGTTCCTATTCTTTAACGCACTCACCCAGTGGTCAAGAATGATGTGAGGGAGATTCATTCTCGCTTTCCTCTGACAGTAGAAGATACAGAATCTGTCTCGAGTACTCATGTTGTCTCGTGAGCCAGTTCTTGGGGTGAAGATGTTGTAGAGAAGGTTGTGGATGATTCTTACGGTGGGACAGAGATTCCCTGATCTGAAGAACTTGGGGTCTTCAAAGTCGCGATTCTTCCCGTAGATAATCTTATCCACGTGTTCTTCGGACTCAATCTTCATCCAGTCAGGGCTATAAAATCGCCCTTCGCATTTGCGTACTCCCTCCAAGAATGGAGTCTATGGTGATAATGTACTCCTTGTTGTCGATGGTACCAACAATATCATCTTCGAACTCCCTTGCGTCACTCTAGAACTTGGCATAGGCTTCCATCAGCCATTGCCCTCTCAACTCGGCGAACTCCATCCACCCGTTGTGTGCCAGTATCTTCGCAACTCTATCAGAGATGCTCTCCACAGTCTCTCTCGATATTCACTTGCTAGGCAAGAAGAAATCTTGAGCGAAGAAGGTTGCTTCGGTTCCCTTGATATTCTTGGCGGCCATTTTTAGGTTTGAAAAAGAGAGAGTTAAGTTTGTGAGTAAAGTATTCAGAGAAAATGTGAATGCAGTAAAGAGTAAAAATGTGAACTTTAAGAGTATTTATAGACAAAACTAAAACGGTTGTGATTCATCAGATGGAAGAATTTTAAAACCGTCCCTGATTTGACGTGTCCCCATTATTGCCTTTTTAATGATTGATTTGACTTCTGCAATTCATAGCGCGTGTTTCTCAAAGTCCTAGAATAGTGCAATAAATGACAAACACATTTATTGTTACTTTTAATTTGTCCTTGCACACTTAACTTTAAAATAATTAAATAATATCCTTGCGTCTGTTGAATTTTCTCAGACTGATTCAACTTGATCAGACGCAAAGTTTCGTCTTAACACGAAAACATATATGAAGGTACAGACAAAATGAAATGCTCAGACGAAAGAGAAAACTTAATCAATTAAAGAAATAATTCCTAAATTTTCCTTAATGAAATTAAAGCGAGTTTCGTCTAAAGCTTTTATAAAGATATCTGCCCATTGAAAATCAGTTTGCACAAACTGTACATTGAAAATACCTTTTTGAACATAATCTCTTATGAAATGAAATTTGATTTCAATATGCTTGGCTTTTGAATGTTGAATAGGGTTTTTGCTGAGATTTATTGCACTTGTGTTATCACAAAATACTGGTATTTGAGTTTCAAACCTGGAGTAATCCTCAAGTTGATGTTTTACCCAAAGTAGTTGTGAGCAACACCCTGCCGCAACAATATATTCTGCTTTCATGGTTGAGAGTGCAATGGAGTTTTGCTTCTTGCTTGACCAAGAGATTAATGATGAACCAAGAAACTGGCATCCACCACTTGTGCTTTTTCTCTCCACTTTATCTCCAGCATAATCAGCATCACAATAGTCACTTAAATTGAAATCACTATTTTTCTTATAAAAGAGAGAGAGATTAGTAGTTCCAATAAGATATCTTAAAATACGTTTAACAGCTTGTAAATGTGATTCTCTAGGATCAGATTAAAAGCGTGCACATAGACAGACACTAAACATAATGTCAGGTCTGCTACCAGTGAGATATAGAAGAGATCCAATCATACCTCTGTATACCGTCTGATCAACGGTCTTACCTGATTCGTCTTTGTTGAGACTGGCTCTAGACGAATGCATAGGAGTTTTCATTGGTTTGGCATTTTCCATTTTGAATTTCTTTAAAAGTTCCTTTGTATACTTCTGTTGATGAATATATATGCATTGTTTAGTCTGTTTGATTTGAAGTCCTAAGAAGAACTTCAGTTCTCCCATCATGCTCATCTCGAATTCTTCCTGCATTAACTTAGAAAAATCTTTGCACAAAGATTCGTTAGTTGCTCCAAAGACTATATCATCCACATATATTTGAACAATAATAAAGTCTTTTGAAACATTTTTCTTGAAGAGAGTAGTATCAACCTTCCCTCTTGAAAAACCATTTTGAAGAAGAAAGGAACTTAGTCTTTTATACTAAGCTCGAGGAGCCTGTTTAAGACCATACAGTGCCTTTTTTAGTTTGAAAACATGATCTGGTTGAGATAAACTCTCAAATCCAGGAGGTTGTCTTACATATATTTCCTCTTTAATAAAACCGTTTAGAAAAGTACTTTTTACGTCCATTTGATATAGGATGATATTCTTATGAGCAGCAAAGGCAAGTAAGATTCTAATAGCTTCCAATCTAGCTACAGGAGCAAAAGTTTCAGTGAAATCTATACCTTCTTGTTGATTATACCCTTGTGCTACTAACCTTGCTTTGTTCCTTACCACTTTACCAGCTTCATCGAGCTTGTTTCTGAACACCCATCTAGTGTCAATGATACTTTTGTTCTTTGGTTTCTTAACTAAGGTTCAAACGTCATTTCTGGTGAACTGATTAAGTTCTTCTTCCATAGCCAAGATCCAGTCATTGTCTTGAAGAGCATCTTCAATATTCTTGGGTTTTATTTCTGATACAAGAGCATAGCTTGAGATATTCTTTACTTTTGATCTTGTTTGAACACCTTGAGATTTATCTCCAATGATCAAATCTTGAGTGTGATTTGAGGTGAATTTCCAAGATTTGACAGGCGCATGATCATCAGTCTTATGAGGAGGGTCGACGAAGAGGTTAAATCGAGCTTCTATCATCTGCTCTTGCGTCTGTGAGAGGTTGTTCAGACGAAACATTTCCTTGAGTCGATGGAGTAATCTGCAAATTATCAAATAAGTTTTCTAGGTCTGATATTTCCTTATCAGCCTTTGAGTTATCTTGGAATTTTACATGAATTGATTCCTCTACAACTTGCGTCTTAGAGTTAAATACTCTATAGGCCTTAGATGTATTGGAATATCCAAGTAAGAATCCATTCACCACCTTTGAATCAAATTTACCAAGTTGATTTTTGGTGTTTAAGATGAAACATTCACATCCAAAAGGATGGAAGTAAGAAATGTTGGGTCTTCTTCCTTTCCATAGTTCATATGGAGTCTTATTCAATATTGGTCTTATCAATATTCTGTTTTGAATATAACAAGAAGTATTAATTGCTTCTGCCCAATAATATTTTGGAAGAGAGCTTTCATGCAACAAAGTTCTAGCCATTTCTTGTAAGGTACGATTTTTCCTTTCCACAACTCCATTTTGCTGAGAAGTTCTTGGAGATGAAAAATTGTGAAAGATACCATTTTCAAAACAGAAGACATTGAACTTAGAATTTTCAAATTCTGTTCCATGATCGCTCCTAACAGATGCAATACGTATTCCTTTTTCTTTTTGAACACGTTTGCAGAATATTTCAAAAACACTGAATGACTCATGTTTATGTGCTAGGAAGTATACCCATGTAAATCTAGTATAGTCATCTACAATTACAAATCCATATCTCTTCCCTCCAAGACTTTCAGTCTGAGTAGGTCCAAAGAGATCAATATGTAACAGTTCCAGCGGTCTTGTCGTGGAAACAACATATTTCGATTTAAAAAAAGCTTTGAGTTGTTTCCCATGCTGACAAGATTCACATAGACGATTGGATTTTCAAGATATTTTTGGCAGACCTTTTATAAGATCCTTTTTAGAAATTTTTGAAATATACTTGAGACTCAAATGTCCAAGCTTTTTGTGCCAAATATCTCATTCATCATCTGCTGAAATCAAACATGTCACATTCTGATCACTAAGGTCAAAAAGACATACCTCATAGAGGTTGTTCTTCCTTTTTCCAATGAACAGAGTAGATTTGTCTTTGTTTTTAACTATACATTCATCAGAGTTAAAAGCTACTTCATATCCACTGTCACAAAATTGACTTATGCTAAGTAGATTGAAGTTGAGACCTTTAACATAAGAGACATTTTGGATAAGTGGATTGGGTGTCTTACCAACAGTCTCAATACCAAGGATTTTACCTTTTCCAGAGTCATAGGAGACAGACCCTTTACTTGGTCTGAGGTCTTGGAACATAGACAGGTCTCCCGTCATGTGTCGTGAGCATCCACTGTCCAGGTACCAACTTGAAGTCCTCTCTTTTCCTATTAAGGATATCTCAATAACAGAATAATGAGTGACCTTGGTACCCAAATCTTTTTGGGTCCTTTTTTGTTAGTTACAGAAGGTTTCTTTTTGTTTGTAATTTTAGCCTTCTTGTAGTTGTTAGGAACCTTGTTATAGTTCCTCTTCTTCTGAGCAGACGAAACAGATTTATTTTTCTTTCCGTCTGTCTCTTTAACATAACCAAGTCCACTTTTATCACTAGGTGACCTTCCATAATTTAAAATATTTTCAAGCATGGAGGATCCCTTTGTAAACTTGGTTAAGTCATTGAGTAAGGACTTATTTTCTTTCTTTAATCTTTCAATTTCAAGAATGAAAATATCCTTTTCAGATTCAGATGAAATAGCATCTGATACTTTCTTTTCCAAAACTTTTTCTCGATTTTAAAACCGCATTTTCTTCCAAGGTTTGTTTCAGCTTGGTTTTGCAGGTTTTGTATTGCTCAAAGATTAAAGTGAGAGTTAGCTAGAAGTGTATCATATGACATTTCTTCTGATTCTGATTCAGACTCAGAAGAGGAGGATGAAGAAGTTTGAGTGTCATTTACCTCAGTTGAGACATAGTCTCCAGCCATGAGACAAATGTTCGTTGTTTCTTCTTCTTCAGTAGATTCCTCTGAGCTTTCACTGTTAAGGTCTTCCCAAGTCAGTAAGCTCTTCTTTCCTTTATCTTTACGAGGATTCCACCTATTTTTCAGCCTGGGGCATTCTGACCTCATATGCCCTGGTTTTCTGCATTCATAGCACACAATCTCTGTGCTTTCCTCCTTGTTTGATGATTTCTCATGGAGCTTTCTCTCCTTCTTCTTGAAGAAGCGTTGACCTCTTCCCTTTTTCATCATCATCCTCTTAAAGCGTCTGGCCGTAAGAGAAATTTCGTCTTCAGACGAACCATCAGACGATTCGATTCTCGTGAGTCGCCCTTCGAATCTTCATCTTCTTCTTTCTGTCCTTCTTGACAGAGTCTTCTTTGGGAGTGGTGTTGACAGACGGAAGAGCTATAGGCTCTTGAATCTTGATCTTGTCCCTTTTACATAAGAGTACCTCATGTACCCTTAGTGCACCAATTAACTCATCTAGAGTTAATGTCTTCATATCCCTTCCAACAGAGATGGCCGTAAACATAGCTTCCCAAGGAGGTGGGAGACTATCCAGAAGTTTCATATTGTTCTGGGCCTTTGTGAAGGTGATTCCTAGAGCAGTGAGTCCATTCAATATTGTTTGGAATCTTCCAAACATCATATCGATTGACTCTCCTTTCTTCATGGAGAACATTTCATATTCTCTTTGAAGAGTGACAACCTTTCTCATTCTGACGTCATTCGTGCCTTCATATGAGATTTTGAGAGCATCCCATAATTCTTTAGCAGTTTTGTAGGCACAAAATCTTTTGTATTCAGTTCTGGAGAGTGCGCACATGAGAGCGTATCTGGCTTTATTGTTCAGCTCCATGATTGAATATTCTTCACTTCCCCATTCTTTTTCTGGCTTCATGATGAGAATATCTCCTTCAGTGATTATGTTCCATAATCTGTATTGGGTTGACTTGATGTACATCTCCATCCTGTCAGCCCAGTATGGGTAATCATCTCCAGAGAACGCTGGAGGTTTGTTCATCGAAGCTCTTCCGGATAAGAACGAAGGCCCTTGTGACTCCATGTTGGATTTTTTCCTCTAGCAGCTGTTAATCGCTCAACCCTTAGAGGCTGAGCTCTGATACCAAACTGTAAAATACAAAACACAAGAAGGGGAATTGAATTATGTTAATTTAAAATTTAAATCCTTTCGTCTGTGATTTTAAAAATGGGTACAGACGAAACAGTGTTTTACTTCAAAAGTTGATTTTAGTAGACAAACGTTATGCTTTAAGTTATCCCCGTTAGTTCAACAATATTGATATAGAACACAAATATTTTTATATTGGTTCGTCTCTTCAAGACTACGTCCAGTTACTCAGAAACTACTGAGTTTTCACTACCAACCGTGAAAAGGTTACAAGTATTCTTTGCACCCAGCCACTTCTGGCTATACACCGATATTCTTTGAACACAGCCTTCTCAGGCTAAACAACAAAGGTATTCATTGAACCCAGCCTCCACAGGCTAACACCACACAAGTGGATTTTAAAAGATATTTTAAAAACAGAAGGATTCATCTACGCAGAGAGGGTTTTACAATGAAGTATATTCAGAATTCTTGAGCGAAATCTCAGAAGTTGGAATAAGAGAAGCGTTTTCGCCAACTGAATTCTGATGAAGTGAAGTCTTTATATAAGCATCTTCTTCAAATGACCGTTAGACTCATATGAATGTCGTTGGATAGTTTTTAGAGAGCTTTCCAAAAGTTGTCAGTTGTACTAGATTGATTGATGTAGTACGCAGCGGATGCAACGGACATAGATTGCGTGCGCAGTACCTTTTCTGACTTGTACAGAAACTTTGACAAAAAGGTGAAAACCTTTTTGACTTGCATGTGTAAGCGCGAATCTCTATACTGGTCTTGGATGCTTCTAATGAGTACTTTCTTAGATTTGAAATCTTGGCGCGAGTGACTCAACTTTGCTTCACTTTTGGACAGACGATATATGCCTTTAGTTTTTAAGATGTTTCGTCTTATCTTATCGTCTGATGACTTCAACTTGAGACAGACGAATGACTTGCTTCCGTCTGAGGAGTCATCTTTCGTCTGTTCTCGTTCCGTCTGACTTGCTTGCTGATCTTCCGTCTGTGTCTTGTAAAAATTAAAACCTTTGATGAGTTAATCATCTTGATCTAACATATTTTTATACTGGTTCGTCTGATCAAGACTACATCCAGTTCCCCAGCAACACGCTAAGGTTCCACTATGAGTATTCTTTGAACTCAGCCACTCCTAGCTAAATACAGATATTATTTGAACACAGCCTTCTCAGGCTAACCCAATATTCTTTGAACCCAGCCTCTGCAGACTAAACAAGGTATTCTTTGAAACACAGCCTCCTCAGGCTAAGAGCACCACAACAGTGGATTTAGGAAGATGAAAGAATAAGTTTATCCTCTACGCAGAGAGAGGTTTTACAATTAGATCTATTCTAAGTTCAGGGCGAGTGAACTTTGCTTGAGAGCTTGAAGCTTGGATATATTTTCTTTGTTATGCAGTTCGCCAGCCTTCTCTTGAAGTAATGAAGTCCTTTTATAAAGAGCTCCTTGAAGTATCCGTTAGACTGAAGATTTGATCGTTGGTTCTTTATCTTGGGGTCTTCAAACGTGTGACAGAGATCAATCAGAATAATTAATGTTTGCACAGGCTTTTTCTGACTTGATCAGAGACATCAACAAAAAGCATGTTTGTTTTTCGTGTTGCAGGGGTTTTGCAAAGATTTCTATTCTGTCTTTGGAAACTTCTTGAGTAACGGCTAGATTTGAATTGGGGCGTGAGTTACTCCGTCTGAACTTCATTAAACGAGGTAAACGAATGAATAAATAAATGAGTTGTGTGTTGAATTCATTCGTTTGTCTCCTTCCGTCTGTTCCTTCAGTCTGTGTTCTTCCGTGATGCTTCAGTCTGAGGCTCTTCCGTCTGATGCTTCAGCCTGAGGCTCTTCCGTTGATGTTTCAGTCTGAGGCTCTTCAATCTGAGACTCTTTCATCTGATGTTTTTGCTTTCGTCTACAGACACAACAGACTATTCTATAATTATCAAAACTAAGATTCTAAATCATCTTGACTTAACATATTTATATTATTCATAATAATAAAAATTTACTAATAAAATTTATAATTTAAATGAGTTTAAAAATTATATATTGACTATTCATATAAAATAAATAATAAAGTATGATTAATAGAATGTATAAAATACTTAAAAGAAAATATATTACCAATTTTTCTTTTAAATATAAATCTAAGATTTGAATTTGACGTTATTGTTTTCTTTTCAAATATATAATTTTACGTTAATTATTTACAACTTTTTTCCTTTTAATTTTTGTTGTTACTTGTATTTTCTCTCTCAACTAATTAAATCAAACGCGCATTTGATAAGATAGCTGTCAAGGTTTTCGGGAAACGTGGTTTGAAGTGACAGCAATATTACAACCATCATTCAATTGAAACATTAGATATGATACGTTAAACATGCTCTTACCTACCTACAAATTAAGATCAACAGATATCATTTTATCATTATCATCACTGACCTATCAACACGACACTTTCAGAACTTGTACTATGCTCTTGGTTTTATAAATCATGTAAAACGTGGAAAGCACCAGCCTAATTTGTGGAGTAGATCATATATATTTTCAACCCAAGAAAATTACGAAGCATGCTACTACCAATCACGTCGGAAAATGTTCATCTCAACCACATATTTGGGTCGACGTGTAAAAAATAAATAAATATTTTGATAAATAATGTGATACAAAAATTAAAAAGTTAGTAAAAATAAAGTGAAAAAAAGTTATAATCAAATTACTTTCAATTCTTGAAATTTAAAAAATATTTAATAAATAATTATAATATATAAATAATCAGATAATTAATTATAAAATATAAAAAAAGAAAACTACATATAAATATAGATATTCTTTTATTAAGTTGTTCTATTAAAATTGACACAAAATAAAATTGTTGAAAGTTAAATATATGAAAAAATATTATATGTATCTTTTTTGAAACCTCCAAGCAAGGACAATAGAGGAATAAAATTTCAACGGAATTGTCTGGGTTGAAGAAAAAGTAAGGAGAGCCAAAATTGAATTTACACACATATATAATTTAATATTATTTTTAGTAATAGAAGTATATATTTATTGAGAAAGAAATATATTAACCAAGAATGATTTTTATACAAACATTTAATGGCCAATAATGAAAAACGGTAGATGGTATTTTTTTTTTTAAAAAAAAAAAAAAGCAAGGACATATTTATCAATAAAATAACATTTTTGATATACAGAATCGGCTTTAAACTTTGTAGATCAAGTCTAATCATTGAGTTATCTTTTATCATTTAGAGAATAAAAAATAAAATATTCCACTCAATTAAAAATAAGATTTAAAAAGAATTTTAAACCATAAAACATTTAAATGATCAATTTTCATTAATTGTTTCATATTATTGTTTATTTATTTATTTTTATCTATTATTTGGGTTATAGATCCAATCCACCGTATTAGATTACAAATCTGAGTTTGATTTAAATATTATATAATTTTATTTTAAATTTAAATATTATAATTTAAAAAATTTATCATAGAAGAATATATAAAAAAAATTATTAAAAGTGGGGACCATGACCCGAGCTCCACCCTCTCCGCACCTGTCGTCACTGTATATTGTTTATTTTCTGTCCTTTTAAATAATTCAATTAAAATATATATTTCAGTATTCAATATAACGTTTTATATATATACTGTAATTATTTTTCACGGTAATTCTCCATGTGCTATCCTAAAAACTTAAAATATAAATTGAGTATTAAAGATGGCGTGCATTTTTGACTTTTCTTATTTGAAAAATATTTCAACTTATTTGAATTATATTTCAACTTATTTGAATTATATCAAGATCTATAATTATCATAAATCATATATTCTTAACTGTCACACTCACGTATTTATATTATTACTTGTTCACTTACTTATAAACAGTCGTGATCTTGAGAAAGAAGCATTAGAATATGAACTTAACGTATATTGATGTGTTGATGTAGGATTACAATATTTATGACACATAGTTCAGCCTAAAACTAAAAGAATTCATAGTCCTACAATTTTGACTGAAAAAAGAAAAAAGAAAAAGAGAGACTTAAAAATGAAATTTAGAAAATTGAAAAAGAAAAAAGTAATTGAAATCTACCTTAACCAATGGAGAGAGTAAAAACAATATGACGAATTGACGATACATAAAATAGATAGATGGTTTTTCAATTTTCTGAGGTCAATGGAACAATTTCAAATTAATCCCAAATTTCATGGTATTGAAAAGTAAGCAAACATTGTAATATCGGAGGAAAAATCAATTACGTTCTGATTCGGATAAGACTAAATCAAACGTATTAAGACCTTTCTGTGCCGCGAATTTTGGACGAAAATTTTACATGGTCAGATAACGTTAAAATGTTATGTAATTCACAATTTAGCAATATTTATTGTCTTGTTAGCTACTTTATCTAAAGTCAACATTATTATTGATTATTTGACTTTGTTAAGAGTATGATTAAATCTTCTAAACTGATAATGTTCATTGAAATACATTAACATTGAACCAAAATATTTTTTGTTTTTTTCACAGAACAGCAATATATTGTTAGTTCTAATGAAACTAAGCTCACATGTTTTAAATAAGATCTTGAATATGAATCATAATCCATTCTTCAAGATATATTTACATAACTATATATGTATTTACATATGCAAATCAAATTAGGAGAGTTATTCAGTATAAAAATTAAATCCTTTTGAGACAAAACTATACTTAATTAATAACCGATTTAGCAAAGATTTGATTATTCTAAGGAGTGAGAAAAAGAATAAATTAAAATATACTTATTGATTAAAAAAATTAAGGATTAAGATTGGTAGTGTATAATAAAATTTAAAATTAACAATAATATTAATCACTAATTTCTTAATTAATAATTACAAATATATTTTATCCTCAAAAGCTCTCTGTGTGAACAAATGTTGCCGACCACCGCCGGAAAAACAATTCACACGTTGCACTGACAGTTTAGACACTATTTGCTGATTTTGTTTGAATATGAAAATCTTACAATCTTATAATTTAGTTTATCATTATAAAATTTATAATAATAATATTTAATAAAAATTATTTTGTAATTTTATCTTTCATATTGAATTATATACATAATTTAATAATATTTTTCTTCTATTTTAATCCCATTCAAATTTCTTGGCTCCCACGAAACGCACCTTTTCCAAAATCCTCGTGGGATTTCAGTTTCACATGATTTAGTTATAAATGAGTAAAATGAGCATGCACGAACCATTTTGTATTGCTCCTCTAATCTTCATAGAAGGTATAATTTTCTATGATTAAGTTATATTCTAATATGTTTTTCTAAAGTTTACGCATACCGGCGTTTTTAGATTTATGCACTCCAAGTCAAAATCACGTTTGAATTTCACAGATATTATCTAGATGGAAGACAAAAACGACACAGTCAAAAAGAAAGCGAATACAAGGAAAATTATGATAATTTTTTTTTTAAGAAAATTTTATCTCAAAATTCAAGTTATCAATAGTGCTCGTAAGTTTGTACTTGTAATAAGGGTTACTAAATAACATTTAATTATCAAATATATTATAATTAAACTGATATAAATAAAAGACTAATCAAATCACTTGATTAAAAATACAATAATTTATGGTCTTTAATGTAACATTAACAAATTATAAAAGGAAAATACTGTTAACAAGAAAAGTTAATTATACTTAGATATTGTTTAAAAACGAAAAATAATATAATTGTCTTCGCAATTAAAACTGTAAAGTAAGAAACAAATAATTATCTAAAAAAATATCACTATCATCATAAAGAATAATAAAATACTAATAAATCTAATGTGATGATAATGATATATTTTTAATTAAATATATATTGTACTGAAGGGAGAAAACTCTCATTTTTCATAAATTTAGATACTATTAGTCTGTATTATAATATACTTAAATGAAAAAGGTTCAGTACTTTTTATAAAAAGCCAGTGTAAAATGTTGTTTACATTATCTCTTTTAATTTTTTTTATCAATACTCTTTAACCATAATACAAAAAGTAATTTTGAATAAAATATAACCGCAGTGTTGGGATTGATTCAATGAATAATTCTTAATGCCGCATTTTTATTTCATATTGGGACAAAATTTCACGATTTATAGAGTCTGTTTTTTTATATTAGGACAAAATCTCACGTTTTGTAGAGTCTGAAGTAGAAGAAATAAAACATAAAAGATTGTATTGCAAAAAACCTCTACATAAAAGTTTAATTATGCATGACTTTGAATTAAGAGGGAATTTATTATAAATTTTCTTAATTCAAAATCTCACATCGATAGATTTTAGAAAAAGAGAGGAGCAGAACATATATATATATATATATAAAAGATAGAATGATGTGTTTTATTTACTTGCACCACTACGTCCTAAGGTGTATTTAGATTTTAAGTAATATATGTCAAACACCAATGTATTTTCCACTATTTAGTTCTAAGTAGAGTATTTTTTTTTTTTAAGTTCTTTTGTCAAAATTCTTTTGTTATATTCTTTAACATTTATAGTGAAATTTTTCTGGACTAAGTCACGTGTTTTTATCTCTCTCAATGGAGTTTTCACTTTATAATTAATTGTGTTCTTTTTGCTTGTGCATTTAATTTTTCTTGCTATCCTGAATTTTATGTTTCTCTTATTTTTATCAAAGGAGAAATGTTTTATTTTATATGTTTTTAGTTTTTTTTTTTTATAATTTTTCTGCTGCATAAACGTATCTTTCTTTTCTAACACTTGGAAGTATCTTATTAATTTCATGTGCAATTTTAAAAATATAAATAAATTGAAAATAAGTTTAATATTACTAGATAAATTAACTAACATTGTTAATTTTATACATTAGATAATTAAGTGTTATAATAAGATAAGCTAATAAACTCCAATACCTCAAAACTAAAGAGAAACCTTCAAGCTAAGTTTTGATGTACACTATATTCTTCAACACTGAATTCCAACTGTGAGATCACTCTCATAAACATCGTGTTGTAATGGTGGGAAATTTAGTGCTAATTGTTCCTTAATCATCTTCAAGTTGAGGACTTACCATTGCCGACTAGGCCAACACATGAACATTTTCTTTTTCCTGTCCTTTACTAGTTTCAAAAAGTGAAAAACAAAACAAAACGTGCAAAAACTGTGCTCCTAATTGAATGAAGTGTTCATAAACGAAAGCGATACTTGAATTCGTCTCGTCCTATGAGCTCAGCGGTCACACATACACACACTCTCGCTGGGACAAAATGCCGACACGAAATTCTTAAATAAACGAAACATAAGCCGTATTGATAAAACACAAGTTGACGCAACTGGCACCAGTTTTTTCAACCGACGTCTGGCTAGAACTGTAAAGAGTCCAAACACAGCCGAAATTATTCAAAAAGTTTCGGCCCACACAACCAAAACAAACCCAAAACCAAAACCGTTTTCATCACGTGTCACAATTATGTGTCTCTCACATTTCGGATACATATATTAATTTCACTATAAATAGTTATAAAACAATTTCATTTATACATATTTTATTTCTATTATAATTTTTTATAGAAAAAAAGGTTTCTGACAAACTTAAAGTTCTTACCAATTTTTACGAAGAAAAATGCTAGCAATACTTTTTTTAAATATATTTTTTTCTTGAGGAAGAGCTTTCCTACCTAAAATGGTTCTATCTAACCTGAATGGGATTTCCACTAACGAAAAAATATATAATTAAAACATGTTATTGTAAAAAGTTTCTTTCGAGGGATAAAATAGTGTTCGTAGGTTGATTATGTTTTTCCAAAAATGTTTTCTACACATACACTAGCCTTAGTTCAAATTCCTAATCATGTCTAAGGAGTTTGAACTTTGAACCAAGTGTCATTTGAACTAAATAGTTATTGATACTCTAGATGATAAAATTGTTATCTTAATTTTATTGACTAGTGGAAGGGAAAAGTAATTTTCCAAAACCCACTTTATATAGATAAATTTAGGCTTTCAAAAGTCAAACAGACTAATATACAGTATTATTTACCATTTGAATAAATTTCTGGCCGCATTCCAAGACATTTATTACATCCCAAAATAATTGAAAGAAATAGACACAAAATTATTATTAAATAATTTTTTCATATAAGTTTTTGTGTGTACAGTGTACCTCATATTAAGGTATATGTAGAAAATAAACTAATAATAAATAATTAAATTTGAGTACATAAACAAAATAAACAATATTTTAAAAAATTATTTGATATATATATATATATATATTATTTTGAAAAAAATTGGAAGGTATTATAATAACATTATATTATGCGATAACTAAATTCATATCATTTCTTATATTTCCTGGTCTCAATTATAAAGAAAAAAATTTATTATTATAACTTAAATATAAGTGAATCTTAATTCAATGCTATTATTCCTGAAAAGTTCTTCAAGTAATTACAAATTCACTTTTCAATACTTCATTTTATATGTAATTAATAAAAAGAAATAAAAAGATAACTTTAAAAAATATAAAATAACCACAAGATATAATATAAATAAATAATTCCTTAAATAACTTGAAAATATTTGATAAATATAAAATATATATATATTCCGTTACAATAGAGATTACAATCTTTATAAAGTCATGGTACCTTAATGACTAAGATACACCTATTCAACATTACTATTACATTAAATGTAAGGATTGAATGTAAAAGTATTTTAGAGATAAAAAAATGGATAAAAACTAATAGTTTTTATTGTTTTATTTTGATTTATTAAAAATAAATATAAAATAGAGACACAGCTGTATCTCAAACATACGTATAGTTTAGTCACGTGGAAGAAATAAAGGCCCCCAAAAAGGACGTGTGTGATGTTGGAAGCGGTGTTGTCTGATTATTTTGCGCACGCGTTACTCATGCCGCTTCCACCACCTCTCACCTCGAGTTGACGACTGTGTCTTTTACGTGTCCATATGTCAACCCTCTACTTTCCACCAATTTATTCCTTTTTTTTAACTCTCCCATTTTTTTATTATCCATATAACCAAAAACCACTTGCACCCAATTTTTCTTTTCAATTATTCCTGCCCATTGTATTCTCCTTTTCTTTAATTATTATTGATAGTAACGTAGTACTACAGTGAACCACAAACATAATATATATATCACTCATTCCAAACCCCTCTCTCCACAGTTTCAATATACAAAACACTAAAAAAAACATCACAAGTTAGAGAGAGAAAGAGAGAGAAATGAGTTCTGAAGGTTTTGTTTCTCATCAATCCATGTCTGCTACCTGCTGTGGCTTCTTGTTCTTCTCCTTCACTCTTCTATTCTCCTTCTTCTCGTTCCTCGTTTATATAACGAGGATGAAACCGTGGTGTAACTGCCACACTTGCAAGAGTTACTTGACCTTGAGTTGGGTTAACAAGTTCTCTAACCTCTGCGACTGGTACACTCACCTTCTTCACAAATCCCCAACAGGCACCATTCATGTGCATGTTTTGGGGAACACCATTACCTCAAACCCCGACAACGTTGAATACATTCTCAAGACAAATTTCCAAAACTACCCCAAGGGAAAACCTTTCTCCGCCATCCTCGGCGACCTTCTCGGCCGCGGAATCTTCAACGTCGACGGCGAGTCATGGAAATTCCAACGCAAAATGGCCAGTCTCGAACTGGGTAGCGTTGCGATTCGCTCCTACGCCATGGAATTAGTCAACGACGAGATCCAAACGCGTCTTCTCCCACTCATATCCGAAACTTGTTCAAACGGCACCGTTTTGGATTTACAAGACATTCTCAGAAGATTCTCCTTCGACAACATTTGTAAATTCTCCTTCGGTCTTGACCCAGGTTGTCTCCTTCCAACGCTACCAATTTCTGACCTCGCCGTCGCGTTTGACTTAGCCTCAAAACTCTCCGCGGAACGCGCCATGAACGCGTCACCGTTTATTTGGAAACTGAAACGGTTCTTCAACGTAGGGTCTGAGAAAAAGTTGCAAGAAGCAATCAAGGTCGTAAACGACGTGGCAAAAGAGATGATTCAAAACCGGAGAGAGTTAGGGTTCAATTCACGAAACGACTTGCTATCCCGTTTCATGGGTTCGATAAACGACGATAAGTATTTAAGAGATATAGTAGTGAGTTTTTTACTAGCAGGTCGTGATACTATAGCTTCTGGGTTAACGGGTTTTTTTTATTTACTTTCAAAGAGTTCAAAAATTGAATCTTTGATCAGAGAGGAAGTAGACAAGGTTGTGGGCCCGGGGAATGAGTTTCCAACGTTTGAGCAAATTAGGGAAATGCATTACCTCAACGCGGCGGTTCATGAGAGCTTGCGTTTGTTTCCACCGATACAATTCGATTCAAAGTACGCGTCCGAAGATGACGTGTTGCCAGATGGCACTTTTGTACGGAAGGGAAGTAGAGTGACTTATCATCCTTACGCCATGGGCCGAATGGAGAATATTTGGGGGCCCGATTGTTTGGAATTCAGGCCCGAAAGATGGTTACGTGATGGAGTGTTCGTGCCAGCGTGTCCGTTTAAGTACCCTGTTTTTCAAGCTGGTGTTAGAATCTGTTTGGGGAAGGACTTGGCTTTGATGGAGATGAAATCCGTTGTCGCTGCTTTGCTTCGGAGGTTTCATATTCGGGTCGAACCGGGTCAGGAGCCCCGGTTCGCGCCTGGTCTCACTGCTACTCTGAGAGCCGGGTTACCGGTTCGGGTTTTTCAGAGAAAATGTTGACACCCGAAAAATGTTAGTGTATGGATTAGATAGGGAGGGGATAAGAGAAAGAGAAAAAGAAAAAGAAAAAGAGAAATCTATTGCATGTAAATAATGTTGCTGTTAAATTCAATGTTTTCTTTTCCTTCTTTTGTGGCTTCTTTTGATTTTAACATTTATGGTATGTTTATATTTATTATTTTATGTGAATTCTGCTATTGGAACTTGTGATTGCAATTATGACACAGAGAAGTGGCAGAAGAAGGGGAAAGAAGGAATGAGGGAAACGTTTTTCATCATCTCTAGTTAATTTGTCTTGGGAATGAGTGATGAGTTAGTTGAGAAAGTAGATAACTCAGAAATATTGCAAGATATACACTTGTTTACCTTGGACTACAATTCTATGGAACATGCAAGTATGGAGAAGATTAAGATTAGGTGTTTTGTATAATTTTTGTATAACTTTTTTACGAAAAGAAAGAAAAAAGGAGACATGTGTAATAAAATATTGAATAATGTTTTGTGGACATAAATGAGAAGGAAAGAAACAGAAAAACAAAGATGGGTGATAATATTTTTTAGTATGATTTATAAGAGAGAAAATAAGACTTAAATATTAGTAAAATTTAACTCTATTTTTATTATGATTTTAAATATTTTAAATTAACTTAACTTTTTTTCTTTATGTGATAAGGAAAAATACCTGAATATAAAAACTTCGACCGACGTCATGTGGATATATATTAGAGTGGAAAAAGAATATAAAACAATGATGAAAATTTATAATATAAATGTTTAATTTTGGATCATTCCTAAGAAATAAAACATTGCACTGCTGTAGACAAAATTGGTACATGCATCCCGTCCCACACCATTAATGAACTGATATAAGCATTAATTATTCTATTTTTTATTTTTCAAGCATTAATTATTCTATTTTTATTTTTCCCCTTTCCTTTCTGTAACAATGAAAACTTTAATTGGATTAGGAGAGCATTGATTGTGGCTTACTTCGTTGTGTTACAGTGTTAAGTAATGTCACAACTACTTGTTACGCCACTTCTAAACAAATAATAATAAGATTATTTTATTATTTTAAATAATTTTAAATGATACAAACTAAAATATATATGATATTAGTATATTTTTAAAATAAAGATTAATTAAATCTTCATTTAAAAATTAAATTCAAAATTTATAAAAATTAAAGGGCAAAATACATATTTTTTTTTAAAGCAATGAAAGATAGAAGTTGTTATATATACCTCTGTGACGTGTTTAAAAAAAATTGATTAGTTAAATTTAAATTGTTTAAATTAAATTTTTAATGTATAATATTCAAATAGTATTAGTTACTGAAAAAGAATGATTATCTTCTTTCCCTTCTCGAATTCTAAAACCTATGTCATATTTAAAGATTCAAACTATTTTTTAAATCAACAACAAATTTGTATTTATAAAATAGGTAGGGGGGGGGGGTACCCAACCCAATAATTTCGGCTTCCTATATTTAAAGTCTATCAGTAGTGTCTATAAACCCATTAATTAAATTTAAGTTTCCTTTAATCATTTCATATAGGTACGTAATTGACAAGAATAAAAAAATGGTATATAAATTTAGTAATGGAAGCATAAGGTTATAGAAAAATTCAAACCATGTTCGGCCTATATAGGAAAAGTCAAACAACCTCCTTCAATAATGTCAAGTGCATGCACCAGAACATGGAACCAAGGCAACCTTAAATTTTCGTCCCCTCAGATAAAAGTAATCTTGTGTATGGAGATAGAATTTAATTTTCATGAGAACGTATAATCCATGTGCTTCAATGCACTATGTCCAAAAGAAGAAACCTTTCTTTTTCCTTTTGATTTTTTTTCCCTTGATAACTTTGTTTTGATTTTTGTTTTTTTATAACACAGACATATTTCTGACAATTACATTAATATAATCTTACTATAAAATTTAAAATTACAAATAAAAAATATTGCAAAAATTCATAGGTAGAAAGAAATTATAGGAAAACTAAGGTCAAAGATCATGCTTAATTAGAAGGCAATTAGAAAATCAAGAAAAATAAATAATAGGATCAACATAGTGATGAAAAGTTTGGATACAAAATATTAAAGTTCTAATGATATTGTAGTTAGGGTACACCAAAAAATTTTTCAAGATGAGAGGTTGCAACACGTGGCAACACTAACTATAAATATTTATGAATATAATATAATTAAAGTAATTATTAGGTAGGTAAGGAACTAAGTTTGAGAACATTACAAGTTAATCAATTATTTGTACTTTTAATAAAAAAAAACTATTAATTTATTATTATATTGACAAGATGTATAATCATTTTGTGTTTTACGATTTTTAAAGCTATATAATTTTAGAAATAGATAAAAAGGAAGTAATTTAAATACAAGAAATCAAATAAAATGAACGGTTTTCATATATGTTAACAAATCATTTTGAAAAGAATTGTTAAAGAATAATTGATTAAATGATTAAATAATTAATATAAGTATACCCTTTTAATTAAATTTTTAAGTCAGAAGCTTTTGAAAACATTATCATTCTGCTTCAACCAAAATCAATTTTATATTATTAATTTTTGTATTTAATTTCTCTAATTCATCTTCACACTTACATCCTCGAAGTATCTGCACGAAGATAATTATCAGCACAGGCTTCAATAGATTTAAAACTATAAATTATATTGCAGCAGCCTCAATAGATTTATAACATACTGGTCGGTGATGTACGTGATTTTCAAATGGTAGTAGCATCTAGTGTTTACAAGATGAGTTTGGTACTGAGTTAATTTTAATTTTATTCTATTCGAAATTTTGATAAATTATTTATTTTAGACTCAAATCTTGAAGGTTTGATGTACTTGAACAAATATATATATATATATATATATATATATATATATATATATATTTAAATTTTATAATTAATATAAAAAAGTTATTATTATATTTTTTTTCATCATATGAACAAAGAATGACTAAAAATTGTACAAGATTCTTCTTGAATAGTATAATGTGGTAGGCTGACTTCTCTAAGGAATATATCTATAAAAAATACTACAATACTCAAATTAGTATTTAATCGAATAATTATGACAATAGAGATTAAGAAAGAAAATGAGAGTATTTCAATCTTAATCAGGGATACTTTTTGAAAATATATTTAAACTTAGAGGAGATGATATAATAACATTTAAACATATGACTTATTATTAGTATTAAATTGATAATTTAACTTTACCTTAACTAAACAAGCATTACAACAAAATATATTAATGATGAGATATGAATTAAGCTATATATCCTATTTTACAAAATTTTCCTGGTTAATAGATAAGATAATATACTCTTTAATTTAATATGCACGAACATAACATATAAAACAAGCCATTATAAAAGAAAAGAAGTATATATAAGAATTAAAATCCATTTTCATAATTAAACTTAATTAATTTTGATTCAAAATACTTAAACAATATTTTCTGAAAATTTATTTTTCTAATATTTACTATCCGAGTACAATTTTAAAATCAATTTTAACTATAATCAATTAATTCTATAAAATGATATCGTTAAAAATCAATTTTACCAACCCACATATATAAACACAGTATATATAAGACCATGACCCTACTTACTCCTGTAGTTCCTTTCAGTTTTGATGTAGCTTGTCAAGATACTATAAATGAGACTATCTCATTTAGGTTATTTTTATTTTATTTTATTTCATTTTTCTGTAGCTTGTAAAGGTACTATAAATATATAGCATTGATAAGGAATCTAGTGTCTAGATAAAAAGCTTCCTCTGACATGCATAAATAAACATTACTCTCTCATGCGCAAATGCCTTAAAAAGTCAAAGTAATGGAATCTTCAATCTTTTACTATATTTATTATATGGCGACATCTATAGGTAAGATAAGTTTTCTATTTTATCATGTGCCCCATCGATGGAGTTTTTAGTCGACCTATTGATGCATTATTAGACTATGTTTTATGCTACATGACGCAAAATTAACTAAACACAAAGTACATCAATTCAATGGTTTTCAAGGGACCTTTATCTTAGTTGGATTATTGAGAAGAGACCGTTAAAGTTAGATATGATATAAAGAAATTTGTAATAGCTTTATAATTTTGTTTTCTTGTTTCTACTTGCTATGTTTGGCACTTGGCACATTTTGATTTCCAAGATCTTGCTTGTGTATGAGATAGGGCCATAATTAGATCATTGGTCACATTGATTTTGATGGCGAAACTATTTGTGCCAACATGTGCTGGTTGTATTGTAGCTCATAGAAAAGCAATATCGGTGGATGATAAATAATTTGGGAGAAAAAAACAGTAAATAATGACGGAGAAGGATGTTTACGTAACATTTAACAAACATTAATAACACTAAAATACTTGTTAAATAATTACCATTTCTTAAAATCACGGGTATAACTTTTTACATGAAAAGCTCTTGCGCTTTAAGTATCCTTAAATTAGGTTTTGCGCTTTAAGTCTTGTGAAAGCTGTTGCATCAAAGTTGAGGTGTAAGGCATGTTTGTGCCTTATGTGAAGTGTAGGACTCCCTTATATTTAAATATGTGATCCCCACTACTGTTTAAGCTGAGTCATAATGAATATTTTTTTACATTTAATCTCCTCTCATCTTTGCAAACGAATAACCTTTGCCTTTCTTAGAATTCTTTGTTACCCTGTTTGGTCCTTTGTTAGAATTAAAGTATTAGCAAATCTATTTTCTTTTTGTACATTTTGTTAAATTTAATCTAACAACCATTGATAATTATTCCAACGTCTTCGTCTATAGAACATACTTATTTATAACTTTAATAGGTAAACCAATAACTTTATTTTATCATAGTTTTAGTTTTTGATGAATTATGTTTTTAAATTTCTTAAAGGTAATATCTTATCTTATTACAATACTTTTATGTTATATCTCGTTCTTCTCACTCCGATTTTATTGTTAACATGTATAATTATTACGATTTTTTAACAATTTTATTTTACAACTTTATTTTATAACTTTATTTCATATAATTAACTAATTAACTCATTCACAATATATATATATATATATATATATATATATATATATTTCTTTTTTTTTATAATTTATAATTAATTGTCTAGTTGTTTGCATATTACAATTGTTTATCAAATATTTTTCTTTTTTTAAAAGACAATATCTACACAAATAATATAATTAAATAATTTCAATCATTAACAATAAAAATTAAAATGAAATAAATTTTTAAAAATACTTTCCCATTTACGTAGAAATATATAATTTTAAAAAATATCAATATAAAAATTAATTAATTAATAACAATTACAAATTAAATATAATGACCATTAAATATTCATGTATGATATTCATAAATAAAATTATAATATAAAAATAAAATAAATTTATATATCTACAAATAAAAAATTATAATTATTGAAATAAAATAAAATGTTAAATATTGGGAGGAGGATTATATATAAAAACCATACAGGCATGCCACATATACGTCAACGGTACATGGCACGTGTAAAACATAAATTTGGACTATGCCACGTGTAGTGCGCTGCGCCTTACCTCGAAACACCCCATTTTGATAAATACAAACACCATTTACGTGCAATTACATGCTTATTAGGTAAGTTTAGCTTACAAATTATATCATTCTATGTTAATATATACTACCTACTTGAAAAAATATATTTCAGATATTTAAGAAAATCAGTTAATTACTTTAAACTTTGTTAATTCTATAACAGTTTTTTTATTTAAAGAAAACAAGCTAAGATAACTTGTTATAGATTCAATAGCAAGACGAAAATTCGCCTCTCTAATTACTGTATGTAAGACTACGATGACAGTGATAAACTAAAAGGTCATCATGACATCATACATAAATTAATGAAAATAAGGTTATTTTAGAAAAATTATCATTAAATAGAATAAAAGTAGTAAAAAATTATTTACGCATAATCATATTTAAAAAACGTGTGTATTTTTTACTTATAAAGAGAAAAAAGGGAACAACAAATACTTATATAGTAAAACTGTGTTAGGCAAAAACCAATACATTAGGTACTGGTTACATACATGGCACTCTAAAAGCTTCTAATTACTGGAATTGTCATGCATTAATAACTGAATAATCTTTCAAAAACTCAGCAGAGAATAACATCGATCATCATACGGTGGCTACACTGTGTTTATGGTTTGACAGGTTCCCTATGTTGGTTCGGTTTTTTTTTCTGCCGCAGTATATTTAAACATAGAAAACATCTACAAAGTCGTACGTTTTGGTGAAATGATAAACATGAGTGCACTAAAGCATGCATTAATTGGCCGAAAGCATAAGCACTTTTATTAATGTCAGATTGTGAAATTAATAGAATTAAATTATGCACGCTGCATGCCCTTTTTTTTAAAATTATGTGTGTTTAATCTTTGTTTCTGCCATGTTTAATCTTTATTTCATGCTTTCAACGCCAACCATTTTGTCAACTTTTCTCGATATTTGTAGGATTGTAGTGTACCATATAGTAGTGGCTACATAGCTTGATTCAGAACGTGATTCTTAATGACAAGCATTATTGTAGTACATATCGATCAAAGAGAAACCTTATGAATTCATCGATTATCTTACAGTTAATGCGTTCGTCAGGTACGAAAATTTTCTATTTAAAAAATTAAAAAAATGCATAAAGATTGGAATATTTTGAAAAAATAATATTATCTACTGATTATTCTTCGGATCTTAGATGAGCCGATTCACGTTGTTCATAGAAAACATATGAATAGATTAAAGAAAGAAAGTTTTTATAATCTATCTTTATGTTGACTGATATGAAATTTCAAAAATATATTTGAATAACTAGAATTATTTTAAATTTTATTATATTTAGACTTATAAAATAGTTAGATAAGGTTCTCTGAATAATGTCATTATTATATCTTTGTGACACATCTGATTGACTTTTATGTGGTGTACATGTTTGGACACTAATTCGTAAATAAAGTTTTTAGGGATTTTCACTACAAATTATACAAATAAGAAGGGCATTGAAAGTAGTGTCTGATCACGCGAATCTATTATTCCAAAACGCATATTATATTCTTTTAAAATGCAAATAAATAAAAATTGCCACGTCGTGATTAACATATAGGCATTAATCTGGCTCAAGAACATAAAACAATATTTTTATTGATTAGATTAAATTAACTTAAACGGCCACATTGACGGTCTGACGGATCAACGGGAGACAACCCAATTAATGCTTAATTTAATCAACTAATCAAGTTGTTATTGGGTCTCTGCTAAAGTATAAGATCATTATATACTGATAATGTCGTAATTAAGATGCTGATCAAGATTAAACAATTAAAAAGAGTTAATATTTAATGTATAGATATGAATGATTATATAAAAAATTGAATAATATAATTTTATGAGTCTTAATAAAATAAAAGATATTTATTAGCATTTGTCAGAATATAAAGACAAAAGTAAAATATCATATTAAAATAAGAAATTTTATTGAAATGTATTAGATTATGTTATCTAAGACTTTTTCATGTCTGCTTATAATTTTTAAATTAAATATTTTTTTAATTGTTAAACAGTGCCCTTAAACTATAGTTAACAACCCAAATATAAATTAGTAAAAAAAACACGTTTTTGTAAAGTTTTCGCTATTGCAATAGTGAGTCTTGTAATATTATGGAATTGACAATAATAATTAAAATAACAAGGCAAAGCACCAATTCTTTGTTCAAGACATAATAAAACGAGTTTTTAACATCATGTTTTTTAATTATTTGCTTAGAAATGGAATGTGTTTCATTTTGTTTTGGTAACAAAAATTAAAGGTAGACTAAGGTAGCTAATACAGCATAGGTTGAGTTATTTTATAAATAAAGAATAGGTTGGTGGAAGAAGATATGTGGACGCAGTACATTAATAGACTAAGCTAGCTAATACAGCAAAACGTGATGAGTTTTGTTTAGTACAAAGCGTGAGACTGCATACAAATGTTGCTTTCTCGTTTGATAGAGAACCACATTGGAGTTCAGTCCCTTTGGTCAATATAATATTTATTAATTTTAGTTGATTCATAAAGAGAATCAATGAAAAAAACATTGGGGAATTGGAAGTTTTCATTCTTACTTGAATATTAAATTAGTGTCACTACATGTAATTTTGTATTTTTTTTGACATTTAATCTTAAATTATTTGATTTCTATTTGAAAATACATGATCTTCGTTTTAGACTGAACTATCCTATATTGTATTCTTAATAAAAATAACGAAAGAATAAACAGAAGGAAGGAATAAATAATAGTGATAATGATTATATATATAATATATATATATATATATATATATATATTCTTTTTCTAAGAGTTATATGCATCCAATATTGTTGTGACTTTTATTAATATATTATTTTCTTTCTCTCAGAGTGTATAAAAATTCATATACATTATTCCATTAAATTATTCCAACTTATCTTAATAACTCTGAGAGATCAAGATATTGTATATATTTAATCTTTTATTCATTGAATATCTTTTTTATTATTTTTATGTTTTTAAGTTGATAAAAGGGGGGAGGGGGGGTGGGGTATGATCGCTGGACTAGGCCCACTAGAAATCAAGAGAGAAGAAGCTTCAAAAAGAGAAAAAAAGCCCAATCATACATGCAAAAACTGGATGTATATTGAAATGTTGAGGGTGTAGGAAGGAAGACCGTGAATAAGAAGGTTTGAGACGTTGGGCCAAGCCCAAGCCCAAGCCCAAGCCCATCTGGTAAAGGGGCAGGAAAGGACTCAACATAACTGAATAAAAAACAAAGCACAAGCTAAAAAAGATAAAAAAAAAATTAAAAAAAATCTAACATCAAATTGTATATAAGATTTTTATTTCCAAATTTCTTATTACTTTATATAAGTGTATTTTTTTTTAAAATCATGCATTAATATTTAAATGTAATTTTTCTTACACTAAAATCAGCAATTAAATAATAGTCTAACTATGGCTGCAGCAACATCTAGTAGCTTGTGGAGAATGGCATTTCTATCAGCTAAAGGTGACTGAGTTGAGGCAGAGAATTGCTTGTCACAAGCCTTTACATTATTCTGAACATAAACTATGCTGTAATTGGCAAACCCAAATTTGTTTAGGCTTATGGCATTAGCTGCTTGTGGGAGAATGTACTTCACAGCTGGGATGTATATCTCAGCACATAAAGCCAATTTATGCTCCAAATTCAAGTCTGTGGTCTTCTTGATGAGGTCTTCAATGTAATTCAGTGTGTTAGTAGCATTTGACATAATGGCATTGGCCATTATGAGGGCCAAACCCTTTGTATCACTTTTGGGGGCTGAAGGATCTGAGCATAAGACATAGATGCAAAGATCATAATAGGGTGTGTTTTTGCATATTTGGTCTATCAAATCATCAGAGGATTGAGTTGGTGTGAAAAAAATAGATGATAGAAGGAGAATATGGAGTAGAAAAGAGAACATAGAGGTTGAGCTTCTCTTCATTTTTGTCAAGGGAATGAATGAATCACCAAGTTCTCTTTTGGTTGCTATTTGAAGTGAGGTTGGTCATTTCTTTTGGTTGCTATTTGAAGTGAAGTTTGGTCATTGGTGAGTTCAAATTTTGAAATTTGAACTCATGATTGCGCATAATAAATTTAATTTGTCATAATACATAAATTTTACCCACAAATAAAGAGAGTAAGGTGTGTTGAATATGCTAAAAATTAAATTACGGTATAAAATAAATATTTTAGATTAAACCTAATATAATAACATAAATTAAACAGATGTTTTTTGCTTCAGGAAAATTGTTGAACCTTTAACTTGTATATTTTAAACTTATTTCTGTCCATTCATGACTTTTTCAGATATAATAATTGGTCTCATCCCAGTATTTATTTATTTATTTTTAAAGCAATAGGCTATTACCGGTAGTGTAATTTCTTCTGGACTCAATGCTTTCACTTTAATAATATGTTTGGAAAGAAAGCTGAGAGAAAGAAAAATATGAATAATAATGTATATTTTATTAGAAAGAAAATGAAAGAAAAATTAGAAAAAAATAATATATAGAGATAAAAATTTTAAATTTTCTTCCTACTTAAATTTAAAATTTTTATCTCCTTTCATATTTTTTCTCCCTGCTCCAAACAGGTTTAAGGTTCAATCTCCCTTTAAAACGGAAGGTCAATAATAAAATTATATATAAAATATAATAAATACAGACTCTTTAATAAAATTAAATTGAAGAATTTATATTTGACTCACATAAATAAAGAAGATAAATATGAATATTTAAATTATTACGATAAATTTATTTGTTTTAATATTTTGTTTACAATAATTTGTTCAAAACATTTTTTCTCATTTAACTAAATTTTTGAATATTTTGTTTATCCGATATAGAAAGAATAGGATATTCATAACAACAAACCAAATATTCCTTAAAGAGATGTGTTATTAGATTTCCTTGCAAATTCGACACATTTACCTGTTGAGTTACAACACCCATTACATTAATTTGACTATAAACTACTTTTTCATAAATAAAACAATTAATGCTATTAAAAAGTCAATTTTAATTGTAATATTTAATTTTAACGTTTATTTAATAGAATATATATTTAAATAAAATAATATTATAAAATGTTTAAAATTTTTAAAATTTAAAATTTAAAATTTAAAATTTAAAATTTTTAAATTTAAAATTTAAAATTTTTAAATTTAAAATTTAAAATTTTTAAATTTAAAATTTAAAATTTTTATTCAATATAGTAAACAGAATGTATAATATAATTAAATATATATAACATAGAATTAACATAATTTAATTTTTTCTATAAAATTTTTACTAAATTAAATAAATAAATATATTTATTCAATCCAGTATTTAATGTCCTTTGACAGACAGTTTGACCATTAATATATTAGTTGTGGTATTTAAATTCCATGTATCTATATTAAATGAAATATATATGTTTTCAAATGTTTTTTTATATAAATTTATATACTATATATATAAATATATATACTATATATATAAATTTATATACTATATATATATATATATATATATATATATATATATATATATATATATATATATAGACACACACACAGATTATCATTTAGTTTTTGGACCGTTTATAATATATCAATCATAATATTTGTTAAATATAATATATTATTGTGAAACTTTCATATTATTAACATTTTCATTGATAAAAATTAGATATTTTTATTATTAACATTTTTATAATATATTATGTGTAGAATTTTTTTAAATAAAAAATTAATCTATATGCAAAATAAAAACGTATCACTTTTACTATTATTTAAAATAATTAGTTGAAATAAATAATAGAATAAATTATATCAACACTCTTCCATTTTTAATATATTATACGTAATGTTTTTATCCTTTTCATCAAACAATTAAAGTTTTATGTACAAATAAAAGAAGATGAATGGTTATAAAATCTTACAAAAACGTTCTAGAATTCATATGAAAATATATTATAAAAATATTTTAAGAATTCATAAGAAGTCAGTGTGATTTCCTCGTATGGTATATGGTCAGCATTCGTAGTCAAGAATTCATCCAATTTGAAATTATTGTAATTAGTCTACAAAATATATTTTAAAACATAAAATTTATATATATATATATATATATATATATATATTTATACGATATTAATACATTATATAGGAAAATATTCATACACCAGTACGTGATGGAAAAATAGTCTTATTCTATAAACATACGCCTTAGATGAATTTCCGTATCTTGAATATATAATAATAATAATATTTGATTTAAAAATATTTTATTATTATTAATAATAATTTATCTCTCAATTTGCATCATTAATTATTAGTTTGACAGCATAATATATTTAACAATTATAGTATTTAATGTTGTTCTTAGTCAAATTTATTACAAATACATTAAATACAGTCTTCATTGTAATATGACATTTATTAAATTCAGTAAACGAAATATTATTACCAATAATTAATTGTTGCTATTCATGACTACTCATGCTTCTTTTCAACACAAAAAAATCATTTGTAACGTTCAATTACAGCTGGCTAGCCCATTGAAAAGATTTTTCACATTGCCTGTTTTTCATTTTCTTTTCCAACGTAATTTCATCCTATGTTATTTATAGAAAAACATATTTATTTGATCTAGAAGATGAAAAATAAAGTAAAAAAAAGTTTATAACTGGAAAAAAAAAGAAAAAAAATTAATTGTTTTTCTCCTAAAAGTTTATTATTTTCTTTCATAATTATTTATCTTTCTTTAACAACCAAATCATATGTAATAAATAAATACAATCAATCATCTTAAAACAAATAAAAGAATTAGAGTATCTTCTTTTTAATTTTTAATTTATTCAACATAAATTTTCTTAAAACAAGCCCTTTTGAAAGAAAAATAAATAAAAATATTTATTATTCTATAATTTTTCTGTTTATTACATCAGTTACGAGTGAGAACGAGACAAAGAGCGTTGCATGTGATAACGTGTGAAGAGGAATCCCTTTAAATGCAACTCAACAAAACCCTTTCTCTCTCTCTCTCTTTAGTTTCATTCATTTGATTCTGTGAGTTGTGTTTGAGAAGAGAAAATGGATGCACCACCTTCTATGAAACTGCAGCTTATCACCTTCATCAGGTCCATGTACGTCGAAGGAATCGTGAACGATCATTTCCTTAGGCTTCAAGCTATCAAGACAAGCAACGATGCTGTTATCAGAGCAATCGTTTTCTACTACCTGGAATCCAAAAAAGTCTTTACCTCTCTCACCGATCTCATGTACTACTTTTTCATTTTAATTCTGCTGCTTTTCCAGTTTTCTTAGTGATTAATTTCTTCGCTTCTGTAATTGGTTTCTCACTTTGTTTTTACTCTCGTGTGCAGTGAGCACCCCGGTGATGAGGTTGATTTTGAACTAATTGATGAACTTGCAACGGATTTCTATGGCAAAAGCTGCGAGTAATTAATAGTAACAAATATTAAGTCATTTTATTTAAGAATTGAAGTGTGTGTTTGATGAAATTTACTGAGAATTAATTAGTTCGTGTTGAGAATGTTTTTCTTGTATACTGTCCAAACTAGAACTTTCTTTGTTTGTTTCGATAAGTTTTCATTCTGATGTGATAATTTATGTCAAATTATGGCCGTTTTTGTGTTTTCGAGAATTTGTTTATCATCTTGTGTTGTGAGCATATTTGAATGTGGTTTTACTTAAGAGCTCTTTTGTTTTCTAAATGTTTTTACTAGGAGTGAAAAAAAAAAAAATTTTAAAAATATTTGGTAAACAACTGAAATATACATAAATAACCCGACAAATAGTTATAAGATATGAAAGGAGAAATACATATATATTTAATGAGTGAATTGAGTGATTAATGCGTATTACAGTTTTCTACGAAATGAAGTTGGATAAAAACCGATCACGGACAACAATGGATAACACTCAATAACAATAAACAATTTTTGATCTAATTTAATTCTATACATTCAATAACAATAAACAATTTTTGATCTAATTTAATTCTATACACTCAATAACAATAAATAATTTTTTATCTAATTTAATTCTATAAAATTGATTTAGTGTATTTGCTTAGATGGGATAATTTTCTATCTCAGAATATTGGAAATTGACTGCTAGTGTGGAGTTATTTTAGGAACTTGCTTTTGAAAAAAAAACGTTAAAAGGAAATAAAACAACTGGATGTTGATTTTCTTTTGTTGTTTCACGTGTTTTGAACTCAACTTTATTGTGTGTGCCAGGCATGGTCTGTGTAAGAGTTCAAAAGAAATGTTACATGTGTCATTTTGCATGTAGCTAGGTGCAGATTGTCTTGTTTTTCATCTGTTTAGTTACCGTGTTTCCTAAGTTCCAAATCATATTGTGTGGAATGATATCTCTATATACTATATTCATGGTTGTGGTTGATATTTTGGAGATTTCAGGATTTTTTTTTCTTTTAAAACTACAAAATTTTATTGTTGATGTGCTTTTTACATCACATCAACGGTAACAAACTAAGGAAAATTTTAGTGTTTTTTTTTAAATATAATATATATATGAAAAATTAATTTTATTTTTTATAAGTCTAATTTTTAATTTAATTATTTTTTGTTTTAACTTTCAACCCGATCTAATTACTTTATATGATTCACGTAGCTAATTCCACCACTTGGGACAAACATGTTACTTTCATTATTATTGTTGTTTTTTATTTTAACACATTAAGAGTGATAAATTTCTATGTTTTTCTTTGTTCATTGCAGAATTGGTGCAGAGACAGTGAGATGTTTATGTGCTGAACTTATCCGGGCTTCTCGAATGAAGGACAAGAAATCGTAAGGAAACTCCTCCATCATCGTGAATTTGTGTTTATATTTACATGTCACACTGGAAAAACTTATAGGTTATAGTGGATGCATGAATGGTGATCATTGAAGTATACATGCATATATGCAACATATCTATTATCGTTGTACTTTTGCCTTTATTCATTATCATTTACCTCTAAAATATTATTTCATTTTGGATGATTACTCATTGTCTTGCTTAATTAAGTGATAAAACAAGTCATTTCATTGTTCCATATGGAAGTACAAGATCTTGTTTGATCAAAGAAATTAAGCAAACTTTAGCATTTTTTTTCCTTGTGAATTGTTTCTCTGAACATATTTTATTAAGCATATGAATGTAGTTGTCTACATTAGTTGAATGCATATAATTTATTGTAAGGTTATTGGTTGACTAAGATGCTGCAAATTCTATTTTGAAATTTGAAGAATGTAGAAAAGGTTTTTAGTTTGTCGAATTTTTGTATTATGTTTTGGAAAATATAACCTTAATACTATTTACGAAACCCAACGATGCAACAGTGTTGAAATTATGATAGTAGAAAATCAAATTATTACACACAGACACTTGAGAGTGGAAGATTGTATAATTGAATGCTTGTTAATGTGTAAACAAAGTTAAATCATAACAATAAATTATTTTGTTGTTTCCCTTATTGTTAGATACTCTAGATTTTGCTCAATTTTACTTTGTTTAAACTGTAAAATTATACCTTTTTCTTTTGATGTTTCAGTTGCTCCGAGGTTTTATATTTGGTAAAGAACCGATTTTCTTATTTGAGGAGAAGACTTGAAACAGTTGTGCAGGTACATTACTTTGCTTTTTAATTGAATGCAGTTTCTTATTCCTCCATAAGTATTGTACCTTGGATTTTTTTTATATAGTTAAATAATAATTGGCGTGGTGAAGTAAACCTATTTGACTTTTTAAGTTTGGTGTTGATGATTGTGCACATTTTTTAATCTTTTAGTGTTCTAATTTTGTTGTGTTCTGCATCTCTAAAATGTCACAGATGGAGAGGAATATTATATACAATGAGGAAAATGATAACTGAGAAGAACGATGCCTTGTGATATATGCTTTGGTAATTTCAGTTGCTATTTAATATGCCTTGGCCACAGGTTTAGGTTCAAGAACATGTAATAATCACTTTTCAGCGTTGCTATGAACTTGTTTATGTATTTCAACTTTTATTATTTATGGCGGTGAATCAAAGACCTATGAACCATACACATGTATGGATTATTTCAAATTTCCTTATGAAGGTTATATTTGGTGTTAGTTTTTCTCTTCTATATATGATTTTCTTAATTAGTAATACATTATTTATGTGTAGTATAAATATGAAATTCACCAAGTGTGTTAGTTGATCAATGAAGCAGAAAAAGCACCATTCCTGTTTGGTGTCATAGATGTTCCTTGTACTGATACCTCCCAAACACTTGTCTAACACATGTTAGGAACTTTTCATTTAAATATTTATAAACATCCAAGATACTATTAGACCTTAAAGAGAGTGAAAAGTCTTAATTGCTGAAACATCTTTAAATTAAAGAGAAAAATTCCATATCATATAACTGATTGCTGAATTTTTTTTCATAATTAATATAAAAGCTTAATTGTTATGTATATAGAATGTTACTCAATTTTTAATTAAGGTAATTAATTAAAAAATGTTAAATTTGCGCGTGTATATATATATATTGATTTACATAACAGAAAAATCTAAATTACATGACTTGAGTAATTAGATCATTTAAATTTAATTTATACTAATTAAAAGATATAGATTTTTTTTTTTGTAAAACGTTTTAAAATATTTTTTTATTGACAAATATTAATAGTCGTTATTTTTTAAGTCTCCAAAATAAATAACAATGAAACTCGTATTATCCATCCAAACTCGCCTCAATTTTGACATAAAATTTAATTTAATTTTTTCTATAACAAACTTAAAACTGTTCCAATTTTTTTTAGATAAATATAGATACCAAGACATAATTACTTATTCTAAATTCGTATCCAAACTTAAATATATACAAATTAATTATTTTATTAATGAGATAATATATAAAATTATAAATTTAATTTAATTCTTAAATTTTTATTCTTAAATTTTGTTATTTGTTATTTATTATTTTTATATATTATTTGAATAAAAATGTGATTAATAAATTAATATATCGTGTATTTTGGAATGTATACAAAATATTTTTTGTATGAGTTTCTATCAATGAACTCGATTTCTATTAAATTTGACAAAAAAAAAACAAAAACAAAGATAAGTTTTAAAATTTAAAATTCATTCCTCCACACGAGAATGAGTGTAGCTCTTTAGATTCCACTTTATTGGGATGTCTTGCTCAAACTTTACTCCTCCTTATTCTTTTGCACTTTAGCCTTTTTCCTAATCATCAGAACAATTTTATAATTTTTTCAATATTTAATATATTTATTAAAATTATACTCATATATATATATATATATATATATACTGTATTTTTGTGATATAATTTCACAAATACCATCTGTTGGTATAAAAACTTTCTAATTGTTTAAAAATCTTATGTTAATAAGTACCGACTTCCTAAAGATATAAAAAGATAATGCTAAAATCTGGAGGATCCTAGTTACAATCTAAATAGTGGGAGGGAAGAACGTAATTTACTGAATAAAAAACTTACTCATCTCTATTGCACTGATCATTATATTGTGAAACATAACAAAATATTAAATATCATTACACAGTTTTTATTTTTCAATCTTTTAAACTAAAAACAAATTTTCTCCCTTCATTAAGAAAACAGAAAATATTCAGTGATCAACTACAATGCAATGCAGACTACTTAATCAACTAGCTCAGATACGTACATGTATATGGACACGTGTGTATTTTTTATTATTTTTTTTTAATTTTATTACTGTCTTTTATGTTTTTTTTTTTTTTACATTTTTTATTTTTACATTTGATGAGCTATTTGTAGAATTGATTTATTGGATTTATCTATTTTGGTTTGTGTTGAGTTTTGAATCCATGTTTCCCAACCATATATTATCCTAAACAAAAAGCGTCAGATTGGGCATCAGAATGCATCCAATCACATGTTCAAATACTGTCTCAGCTAAGCTTCACAGTACACACTCAGGCTCAGCTATTGTGTATGTGGCGCAGTGCCAGTGAGTGAGTGAGTGAGTCGAACCTGAAGATGGGGTTGATGGGCACTACCTCATGCTTGCTCCAATCTCCATTTCCTTGTTCATCTTCTTATGCCCCCAAAACCAAGACCAATTTGCGACCTTCCACAACGTCTTGCTTAGGCCAACAAGAACCATTCTGCAACAAAAGAACCATTCTTTTAACCACCATCGCTTTTCTTCCCTTTCGCCGTTTGAAGAGAGCCCCAGCTCTTGAATCCCCATCTACACCTACACCTCCACCTCCACCTCCACCTTCAGGTAACTTTTCTTCCATTACTATTCTCACTCATATCATTTTAACTATCATTTCTAGATTTTGATGACTCTCAATTACTTACTCTAACTGATTTATTTATTTATTTTCAATGAATAATTGTAAAGTTTGTTACTTTGGAAAAAAGAAAATCAGATTCTTGAGAGAGGTGTCTATGTTTTGTGTTTGATCCGCTTCTGGCAGGATTGTCTTCAAAGAGGATGAACAGGCTTGGAAAATATATAAATTCTTTATTAATTTGGAATTTTTTGATAAATGATGTCAAATAATAATAAATAAATAAGGAACTGCATAGGACACGTAATTTGGACGGGTGAATTAGGAAATAGTAATCCAAAAGAGGAGTGGTATGTTCTTTTTTCTTGGATTGGGTTATGACATAGATTTAGTCTAATGTATTCAATTCATGGAGAATTTAAAAGAACACAATGCTGTGTTCTTGGATTGGCTTTTATGACATAGATTTAGTCTGTATGAAACGTGTATATTTAGGAGGACTCATGTGTTAGAGCAAGAATTGATTATAACACCGAAATTAGAGAGATATGGATTATGATATACACCTTTGACTTTGCTGGGCATTTTTAAACTCGGAGTTTTAATGAAACAGTGATACAATTGGTCTAAAAGTTTTGTTTAATGTGCACGTAAACAGAATGAAATGAGAAGAATATGTAATAGATTATAGATTATATATGTTCTATCTCTTTTTGCTCCTTAATATCCAGGAAAAAAAATCAAAACTTGTTTCAATACCATACAACAAAATGGTTTCAGGTTTCAGCTTGTGAATATGCATGCTCCTTCTTTTTGTGTCTAGTATATTATAAAATCTAGAAACTTCAATTGTTTTACTCAAGGATGAAAAATAAATGGATGCTTAGAAACTTCCTTTGATTTGCTACCTTTTGCTTGTGACATGTTCTATATTACCAGACTGATTTGTTAGTTTACAAAGATGGCTGATTATTTGACATTACAATATACCATTGGAGCTCCATGCATATGTCAAAAGAGGTTCTCCATTTTTTGTGGATCCCCCTATGCATATGCATGTGTTATTTTGTTGGGTCTCCCCTTTATTCCTCCAGGGAAAATTATATTTTTGGGAACTTAATCGTTGTGTTGCATTTTAATTTCCACATCCTTGTCTTAAGTTTGGGATTTGGATGATACTTTGTTCCCTTTAATAACTGTTTAGTAAAGCATTACAGTCTTCTTTTTTGTTGTAACTTGTGTAATTATTCATTCTCCTTGATGCAGAAGAAACTGAGGTGAAGACACCAGAGGATTACCAGGAAGCTAAGGTTTGTGTGCTGTTAAGATCAGATACCAATGTTGAAGAGTAAATTTTTTCTTATTGTGTCTGTGCTTTGGGTGTTTAGTGTGTTCTAAACTTGGTAGCTTCTATGGACAGACAGCACCTGAAGTGGACTCTTCCAAGTCATCATATTCTATTTTTTCTCTCCTGAATGGAATTGGAATATTTTCTTCCGGTGTGTTGGGTGCTCTCTACACGCTTGCTGAAAAAGAAAAGTCCACAGCTGCTGCTACAATAGAAACAGTAAGCTTATATTATATGCACTCTTATGATTGTTGGAAACTGGTAAGATGTGTCCTGGCATTTAAGGAATGTCTCTCCTCCAAACAAAGTCACGCAGTAAAAAAGGGAAAGGAGGAATCATTCTGCTGCTAAAGGAACAAAAATGACTCATCACTTTCCATTTAGTTTGATTTAATCTTTTTCCTAAACATCAATTTTGGAGTATTTGTTATTAAAATTTAAGCAGTATATTTTACTGGTTCAATGCACAGATGAGCAGCAAACTGAAGAAAAAGGAAGAACTGATTGTTTCCTTGACGAATAACTATGAGTTGAAGTTACTGAACGGGCAGGAGGAACAAGCCAAGCTACTTGAAAAGGCGAAGGAAGAGCAACGGGCATTGATAAACCAACTAAATTCTGCGAACAGTGCTATCAACCGCTTGGGACAGGAACTTAAAAATGAGAGAAATTTGATTGAAGACCTGAAACTTCAAATTGACAGACTTGAAACTGAGCTTTTAAAGACTGATACAGATAAGAAGGATCTTGAAAAAAATTTGAAAGAAAAGATAGATTCCATTGGAATTTTACAGGAAAGAATCAGTCAGCTGAATGTGGAACTCAAGGACAAAGAAGGAGTTCTTCAGAATCTCAATTCATCCCTTGCAGAAAAAGAGTTGGAATTGAAGAGTTTGAATTCTACAAATGAGCAAACCAAGGATGAGTTAACAAATGTTCAATTGCAGATTCAAGGGTTGAAAGATGAACTTCTGAAAAGCCAAGAGGAACTAAAAGCAAAAGATTCCTCGGTGGTAGAATTAAGTTCAAGAGTGAATTCCTTAACTCTTGAGAACGATGCTTTTAGGAGTAAATGTGATGCCTTGCAGAAGGAATACAATGACCTAAAGCTCTCTTCTGAAAAGAAGGCTGCTTTGGACTCTAAGGTTTTAAGAGAAAAAGAAGAGGAGCTTCATCTGCTAAAGGATCAGTTTGAACATGCCCTAGGTGAAGCAAGCAAAAACCAGATCATCATTGCGGATTTATCCCAAGAAAGAGATGATTTAAAGGTGGCTCTAGAGAATGAATCTAGCAAAGTTAATAATTTGAAGTATGAACTGGAAGTCATCCAGGAGAATCTTGAAAAATCAAGAAATGAGTATACCGAATTGCAAAACCTTCTGAATGAGTCAAATAAACTGCGCAAAGAGCTTGATCTTGAGGTGTCAAAGCTTTCATCTGAGCTCTCTGAGGTTAAAGAATCATTACAAAGAAGTCTTGATGATGCAAAACATGAGGAAGAAGTGCTAGCAAGTGAGCTTAGAACTGCAAAGGAACATTTGAAGAAAGCAGAATCAGAGCTGCAAGTTATGTCCCATGAACTGACTGCTGCTCTTGAAAAGCGTGATAGCCTACAAAAGGAATTAATTGACATCTACAAAAAGGCTGAAACCACAGCAGAGGACTTGAAGGAAGAAAAACAGTTAGTTGCTTCTTTGAACAATGATTTACAAGCTTTAGAGAAGCAAGTCTCCAAAGACAGAGAGTCCAGAAAATCTCTTGAGATGGACTTGGAGGAGGCTACCAAATCACTTGATGAAATGAACCGAAATGCGGTGATCCTTTCTGGTGAACTGCAGAGATATAATTCTCTTGTTTCTAGCCTTGAAAAAGAAAAAGAGATACTTATTAAGTCCCTAACAGACCAAAGAAATGCAAACAAGCAAGCCCAGGACAACATCGAAGATGCTCACAACCTCATCATGAAACTTGGCACAGAAAGAGAAAATTTAGAGAAAAAAGGGAAGAAATTGGAGGAGGAATTAGCCTCTTCCAAGGGTGAGATATTGCGCTTAAAGAGTCGTCTCAATTCTTCAAAAGTTGCTACTAGCAATGAGCAAGTGCAGAAAGTTGAAGGTGAAAACAAGGTCAATTCTCCAAAATTTGCTGTTAACAATGAGCAGGTGCAGAAAGTTGAAGGTGAAAACAAGGTCAGTCCTTCAAAAGTTGCTGTTGACAATGAGAAAGTGCAGAAAGATGAAGGTAAAAACAAGGTCACTGTAACTGCACGGAAGACTGTCAGAAGAAGAAAGGCTAATCCACAATAGCATAGGGAAAGCAGAGAGTTTTCTATTAAAAATTCCGATTTGGATAATGATATTCTGTAATCAACAATTTGGAAGCCAGATGATGTTGAACACTATTCACTTTGGCAAGCAAACATTTCCATGTTGCAATAGTATTGTACAAATGAAATGACAATGTAGGGATTGTTAAGTTAAGCTTGATAGTTTTCATAGTAATCCTAGAAAAGGTGAGAATAGTAACCATAGTCGGCAACATCAAACACTGGTGTATGTACAACTACTTTTCCTTCTCTATCAAGCAAATCAATAAGCTTGTCATTGGTGATCTGGTAATCTCTGCCACTCCCAATCCCTTTTATTTGTTGAGAAATTCTAGCATAACATTCTTTTGAAATTTTTATTAGAAATAAAAAATTGTGAATCTCACGTCTAATCTCTAAAGCATGAGTATCCTTATAAACACGAATCTGACTGGTCTGTGCCTGGTACTCGTTGGATGCGTATAAAGCCCGTGCCTAAATCTAACGTAAAAATATTGTTATGAAAAACTACAATTTGATTTCCTTTTTATATTTTCATCTTGTATCTTCTGTTACCTTTTACACTTTCTATATTTTTTTCTTATCTTTGTATCTTTTCTGTCCTTACCTCTGCTCTGTTATGAATATAGGCTAAAAGTAGAAAAAAAGGCATCTTACGTATGCTTTAAAAATGGAAAATAGATATATAGTGGTAATTTTTCCATTAACGATGATGAAGAAAATGACTAGATTTAAACTTTTAAACTATGATATCATTACATTGTTTTTAACGAACATTCACTTATGATATTTGTTTTTGTTCAATTTCTCATTATAAAAGGAAGAATTTTAAGTATGCTCTCTAAAGTATGGATCTCATAATTATACATCACTGGTCTTTATTATTTTTTTACAACTTATTCTTCCCTCAACCCAACTTTTTTTCATAATTTTTTATCTACCAAGTTACTCATCAATTTGGAAGGCATTCAAATAAACCTAATTTATTTAAACACTAATTCAATAAATTTGTGAGTATTTCAGTGGCTTAGGATTTTGGTGATTTGCATTGTATGACAACAGGAAAACTATTTCATTGATTAAGATAAACATCCATATACACATAATTTAATTTACATCATGCAAAGATGAATATTATTACTCTAAAAAGCTCTAGTTGAATTTACTTCTGGTCCTAGACATTTAAGTTCAAAATATTTTTTTTAAGTTCTCATTTCTAAAATCCAAGAGGTACATTCTTGAAGAAGTTGGAATTTCTGACGAGAAGCTATGTTGAAGAAAATCTGCATCATATCACGGAATTCATTTGGATCTTCCTTGCACTTAAATGAGCCTCCACATGCACATTGCTCAGCCAAATGTGAAGCTTTTATCTGATGACACCTCGTGCACTGCAGATCTTGCAAGTGGTATAGCCGTTCTCTTTGTCTAACGGTCTGAAGAAGAGTATTTTCCATCACCTCCCGGTCATAAGGCTGGCCACACTGTGGCACCGCACAACGCCATTCCTCGGTTAATAAAGAGGAGTCACGGCACAAGTCCAAGTCTCTACAGTCATTGCAATAGCTGTACCCAAGAGGAAAAGTTAATATAAATAAATACAAGAATCTCTGTGCATTTTTCTGTTTCTGGACCATTGTTGAATTTAATAAATAGAATAGATTTAATAAACTAGTACTGATGCAGAAGCTTCAAAGTTCAAATGCATAAGGACACCACGTGTAAGAAAAAAAAAAAAAAAAACTTCTCAACAGTAAGACACTTTATCTTACGGTTTCAAAGTAATAGAATAGAAAAAAGAATGTTAAAGATCATTAAATATCCCTTGGGCACTGGTCAGAATTTTTCTAAGCACTACTCTCCTTCTGCTCTTTAATATAAGTTACAGTCAAAAGGTATTTATTACCTTTTCATAAGGCATTTTACAATTTTTATGAAACATTTATTTATTTTTTATTATTTATCCTTATTAAATGAGTATTTATACTAGTGCATAATGCCTTCACAGATGTAACAAGAGTAAAATCGGCAATTAATAATATTTAAAATAAAACATAAAACCAACTGATATAACTAGTTTTATTGGTTTTTATTTTCAGTTGCAAATGCCTTGCATTACAAACCATAGGGATAATAGATAGATAAATTCCAACCCTGTACCACAAAGCAATTGAATTGTGTTGGGGAAACAACACAATGCCAAAAAGACCTTGACTTTTTCAAATTTCAAATGAATTATTTAAGCGGTAAACCATCTAAAGCAAAGAAATTTATACAAACCACAACTAGGACAGTAGGACCCATAAAAATATAATAACAATGGACATTGTAAGAAATAGTCAATGGTTTTTATTAACTCTTAAGGACCCATTTGTTGTGCTCACATTTGCATAATAATGTTGTGCTCACATAATAATGGTATGCTCACATTTATTTAAATTTCAGGTTTAGTATTTTTTTAAATTCCAGATTGAGTATTTTTTTTTAATTTTTTTAACTGGGCCCGCGGGGCAGGGACGAACCACCAAGTTAAGTCCGTTTCGCATTGTAGGGCGGACCAAGTTCTTCGCGGACCTACACGGGCGGGCCTTAGGTGGGGTGAGAGGCCCGCTTACCCACCCCTAGTAGTAACAAAGGTGATGACGACAATGATGGGAAGATGGTGGTGACAATGATAGTGGTTGTATTCATTATAATAGTGATGATGACACTGATGACAATGGTGACACATATTATGATGGAATGACGATGACGGTGGTGGTTGCAATGGTGGCAATGACGATGGCGGCAATAGCAATATTGATAGGGATAAAATGGGTGATAATAAAAATAATAACAGCGGCAATGGTGGCGGGTAAAAGGGGTGATGGTGGTGATGGTGACAATAGCGATAATGATAAGGTTAGTATTGGTGAAAACAACAGCAATAAAGGTGAGAATGGTGGTGATGGGTGGTAAAGGAAGGGAGAGAGATTCTATCCTATCCTGTTATTTTCTATCCTAATTCCCCCTTAAGATAAGAAATACACCATATCAATAGGAAAGGATAAGAATTAAGATAAGTAAACTATATCCTATTGGTGCATCAACAGTAGATTAGAATAAATAGGATTGACTATCTTATCCTTATCTATCATGGCCACCAAACACACCCTAAAAGTAATTGATGGCTGAAATCTGTACTTTTTTTTTTTATATTTTTTACCTGCATATGACATTGGATAAAATGAAGGAATGACAAGGACCGTGAAACTCAGCTTCTGGAGCAAATTCCTTGACATCAACATATTTGAGCAAATTCTTTTTCAAGACCTGCAAGTGAAGGACACAAATCATAACTATTGCTTTGCTCACCAAGGAAAAATGTAGAAACCAAAATATTAACATTGGATGGAGAGAGAAACCATTCAACTAAAATCATCCAGACAAGGAAATATATGAATATGAAATGTATGCATTTGAAAAGGAAATATCCCATGGTCTCTCAGACATACATTAAAAAAAGTATTCCTATGAGACCATACCGCAAGTGCCGCAAGTACATCATATTAACAATAGTATGATACTACTAGTTTAGTAATGTCAACAAACTTAAAGAAAAGTAGAAAAATGATAGCAACTAACAATTCAACTCAACTAATCCATTCCTTTAGAAGTCAATACTTGCTTTAAAATGTGACCTATTACTAAATTGATCTTTTAGAAAATATAACCGTGTGTTAGAAGAGTATTGCTAGCATTGCTCAAACAATTATTACCAAAACTTCATGCTGCACGCTTTCGTCTAGGCTCAGGACAGCAATGACAGACTTGATAAATTCCAGGGCAGTATCCCCTCTATGGACATCACCCATAGGTTGAGGAAGGCCAGATGATATACTATGCTTGTTTTCTGATCTGCTCATTCCCTTCGTATGAAGACGAATATTGTGAACAATTTCTAACAATTTGTGTGTGAAGTAAGAGCTAACCTGTGGAATAGAATGCAAAGCACAATAAGAATCAACTAAAATTCAAAAAAGCAAACATGTAATGTGAATTATTAATTCTGCTGTCATTGTTATACCTGTTCTTTGATAAATTCCGTTATTTCTGATTCAAAAGTCTCTGCAGCTCCAATGTTAATTGATGGGGTACAGGAGTCACCATTTAGCCATGAGGCCCTGATTGCTGCTTGTTTTTGTGCATGCTTCCAAGGAATATACATGAATTGAGAAACAATGAAAAGAAAATGGTCCTGTAGAAAGACATAACATGGGAAAAAGATAAGTTCATGTAGTAAATGACTGGCCAGTTAATTTTAAAATCCCGTAAGTTAATCTTCAAACAGTAGAGACTTGTTGCCTTCAGCACTTCCGTATTTAAGTTAAAATTCATACTATATAACTTACTTGAATTTTTTTGGGCAAGTATTCAGCAATATTCCAGCTAGAAATAATGTCTACTTGAGATTCATCATTTATGACTTCATCAGATTTTGCTGGTATTCCGCCATAGTTATACTACAAACAAAAAATTACAATGACTAATATATGATTACATGATGATTTGGAATAGATACCAGACAAGTGAAATGATTGCAAGACAGCAAAACTGTATCCACTTCATCGAACATTAAAAATACATTAAATTTCCATAGTCAGATGACATAAACTAATGATATACACAAGTCATTAGATCATTCATCACTTGGTCATCTTCATTAGAGATTTGATACCAAAAAAAAAGGATTACCTAACTAGAAACAAATACTACAAGATATTTAAAATATTTATGACAACTACTATCACACCATTATCAAATCTTATACTAGCTTTATCAATTAAGAACATATCCTTTTTTCCTTGACAAAAGATCAAGAAACTCTGTTATCCATTTTGACATCAGAATTAAAACCTTGCCTATAAAAATATTCCACGTATAGCCAACAACTAAACATAATATATTATACCTACAACTTTCTCAATAACTAAGAAAAATTATTTATTTCCCTCACATGCATATAATTCCATAGTACAATCATATTTTTAATGATCTAACCAACCATTGACGTTAAAATTATCAAATATACCTGGCCCACCTGTACTAGTTTCTTATTATTTCTTAGTGACTAACAAGCCCCCAACCCATTCACAATTGCTTAAGAAATAATTTGAACAAAGAATTTAACTATTACAAATTATCTTACAATCAACAACTAAAACAGAGACCTAAATAACAAAACCCGCGATGACCAAACCTTATCCAAGAATAACAACGAGCACCAGAACTGCAGTGGCTCAAGCTCAATCCATTCAAATAGATCTCTACAAAATAAACAATACAGGGTTACATAGAGGAAGACTCACATGAGTGATTATTTCATCAAAACTTTATCCTATTTAATTGAAAATTATAAATTGTTCATTCTTAAATAAAGTTGGACAAAAGTTGAAGTCATCTTCGGTTGAACCATCCCGAAGATATGCAAGACTGACCTAGATTGTATAGTTCTTAACAAACTGTCACAGTAAGCTTTAGCTCTAGACAGATCATATTTCCCAGTATCTATAATGATCTTTGAGAAGTTTGCAAATACAATTGTGGCACCTAACTTGCGGAACTCTGCCAACAATAATGCAAAAACCTTTTGCATCACCTATAAATATCAATGTAAAATAGATGAGTGACATTCAATTTAGAGATTTTAACTTAAAAATGTAAATCACAATGAAATGAACTAAACATCGCCAACAAGCCTAAATCCAAAATAATGGAAAATCAACTTAACAGATGGGAAAGTGGTAGAGCATCTCCAGGAATAATCCAATTCACTAAAGCAATTTTGTTTGCCTTTATCAAGTTAAATAGCAGTTCCATACGATAATAAAAGAAAATTTATGATTAAAAAGGAAAAATAAGAAATGAACATGGAATGCATAGATTCTTTCAATGCAGGCAGAATTTTGGGTGGGGGGCCAAGGATCAAGATAGCATATCTCAAGCAAGAAATTTTTTAATTATCATATGCGTAATGTATGTTATAAATTTGATATGTAATTTTATTTTTTATAATAGCAATAAATATTTTTTAAAAAAAAATAGTCAATAGTTTTCTTCTTAAATATCTAGTAACTTAAAAGACATATATACAAATATAATATCTGTAAAATATTTTGAATGAGTCACAGATGATAAATACTTGAATAAGATAACTAAGCATAAATGTATCATTAACAAATATAGAAACTATAAATCTAAAAAATATTGCTAAAACATTTTACCAATTGGGTCATATGCATCTACCGTGTTGATACCTGACATTTTAAAAGGTATTGAATTATTTTAAGTATTTTATTATTTGTGGCCAGAATTAAGAACGTATGCAATGAAAATTGAGTGAGATGTCTAATCCATATTATCAGTAATGGTAAAAATAAAGAAATAAAAGTTAGTATGTAAAAGTCTGAAATTAGCATTAAAAGTTAAGAGCATGTGATGTGAAAAAAAAAGGAACAATAAATATCCGCATACAAATGCTAATAAATAAACAAAATGAATAAATAAATAACATGTAAGATTATGTAAATTGTTGACCTTGTGAAGTAGTTGGTAGAGAGCTGGATCATGAAGTTTTGATTTAGGGCTGCAATATGGAAAGGAATAAGGTAATTAATTAGACAAATAAAGAATAGGGTGGTTGTTCATATAACTTGGGCAGTTTGGGCCAATTTTATAAGTGTGGCAGTTTAACAATGGCAAACAAATAAAGATAATAGAAACCTGCAAAGCCATCTATATAAATGTTGCAAAATTGCATCAGCATAAACATTTCCTGATGTAACTGCATCTGCTAGGCATCGCTGGATCAACTGTTTAAGGACTCGAAAGGCTTGTGCACACGAAGTGGACTCGTCAAAACCATTCTGATCATTCGCAGAAAATGTTCCAAAATCATGTTCGTGACCAAATCCTAATAGAGTGCCTCCTTCCATTTCATTAACTAGGTTGTATTTGAGAAGAGCATTTACAGCCAGGTGGTGTATCTGCAAATAAAATAATAAAATAATATAAAATCCCCATTAATTTTTAAAAGCTTGATCACTTTAGTCAAAGTAACTTTAGATTATTGAACCTTTAGCTCCACAGTCACGTTTCTATAAGCTCCAGGGTACACAATAACAGGTTGGTGGACCTATTTCCAAAAGCACCAAAGTCAATTTGAAGGGATCAAATATGAGCATGTTAAATCATCAAACAATAAATAATAAGCAATAACAAGGGGAAATTATTCCAGGTGACAGTTATGGCACGGTTTCGGCACCTATAGTATTTATCCACAAACCTTTTGAACCTACAGTTTAAAATCTGATCATTATGTCATTGAGAGTGGTAAATTAGTTTAATAATTAAACTGTTATTAAAACTGGGAGATGTCCCCCAACAGATAACAACTTTAGCAAAATAAGAAAAGTTAACGACGGTGGTTATGTTATAAAAAATACAAGAGTTGATAATACAGCAACAGCAGTTTTCCGAGGCACATAGGTATCAGTTTCATTCTCAAATAATAACAATAATACCATAATTACATGGGAATCGAACACTAAAGCTTTTCAAAATTGAAAAGGTGAAAACATTAAAGGTCTGAAAAGAATTTGGGTTAATAATGAACCAAATATCTATACAGAATACCTCATCAATAAAACAGTTCTGTTCGCCAAAAATACCACCCAAGTCTGGAAGTCCATCATCAGATATCCAGAGTACCTGTAAAAATGATTATCTCTTTAGTAAATTATCATGTTAGGGGATATAATGAACTATCAAGTGTTCAACACTGTTCTCTAAGAAAAATATACACCCACACAAGGCAGCAAGTTTCATTTTATTGATAACATTCCAATAACTTAAAATCAAAATCAGAACCTGTTGATTATCATGCAATGCTCTTGAAAAGAAGATATCTGCTGTAAACATAAGCCAATCAAGTTCAAAGTTCCCCAGCGGTACCTGGACAAGATATATGCATATGAAAACAAAAGGTTGGAAAAATTACAAAATAAAAACTTCTCAGTTAAGAAGTATTTTTACTTAAAAAAAATTGACCACTCACTGTTAACGACATATGTTTTTACTTATTTGTCTTAGTTACCCAAGTTTGTTTGGAGAATTTTTCCTATACTGAATTTCTTTAACAAATTTCAACTTTTATTTATTATCTTAGTTAGCCATGCTACAGATTGAAGTACTCACGTGGGCATATCTTGAGAGAGCAATTCTGTCATTTAGCCATTGGACTGATGCAGCACAACGTTGCATTCCAATTTTAGCAGCAACTTGTTGCCATCCAAGAATCTAAAGAGACAAAATGAAATATATTATAAAAACATACAAAGGGATTTAATCACAGACATACTTGAAAAATGAACAGTTGTTTCAACACATTTTTACCTGATATTGACTATCACGTGCATTATAAGGAACACTCAGGCATGGAAAATCATCCAGAGCTCGGATTCCCAATTTCACTAGTTGAACATTTGGGCATTCAATGACAGCAACCATAGGCACATGATTTTCCCTCCCATGACTATGATTACCGGAGAAAAGCAAAATAACTCAGTCCAAAAAAAATGTAAATAGAAAACGAAATTTGATATTTGAGAAATTTCCAAGCTTATAGATTTTCATAAAAGAATAGAATTGGAAAGACTCAATACCACAGGGCCGATTTACTTTGAAAAATATTTTGATTTTATCTTTTGTTTTAAATTTTAATTACAAAACTGTCACCTTGTTTTAAATTTGTTTCCAGATTTCAAATATTTATACAGGAAACGGGGAAAACGACTTAATTTTGTATATAGGATCAGATTGAAAAGTAGATGTAGAAAATGAAAACAGACATAAATAGACCCTTATAGAGGCCATGAAGATTGAGCATTGTAAAATTTCAAGCTATTATCACTCCTCATCTCCTTCGAACAATAATTAATGTAACATATACACAACAGACCCCACATGATTAACTCCCCCAAAAAATGACAGCCTCAAGGAAGTTATTGGCTAAAATCAGGTCTAGACCACAGAAAACAAACTCAAGTGTTACTAGCTTACTCACAATTCAAAATCTTGTTTCATTCTTGTTACACAACAGACAACAAATCTGCCAGAATAATTTCATGTGTCCTAAAAGAAACTCTATGAGAAATACTTCCTCTATTCCTTTTATAAGAAACATTTTTAAAAAGTTTTATTGCTCCTTTATATAAGTCACTATACATTCTATGAGGCATTAAATATTTTTTTCCAAGTCTGCCCTTAATCTCGAATCACATCATCTTCAAGAACTCAACACTTTCTTATAAATTTGTTCACTTCCCTTATAATAGTGTATTTTATGTATCAGTAGTCACTAGTACAATGAAATTAGCAGGATATTGGAAAGATAATTAAGGTGGAGAGAGAAGTTAAAAGAATTAGTAAGTTTTTAAATAATGGTAATTTTGGAAAGTTCAGAGTATTATAGTAAATTAAGATAAGAAAAATAACCTGTGACCATTTATTGCTCTTTGCATCAATGTTTCAGCATCCTTGACATGTGCAACATAGTCCACCTGAATATAGAATGCTTTTATACTCAAATAAAAATAGAAAATTCATGGACAGTTAAATAGAGAAATTTTAAAAGAAAATATTTAAAAGAATAACTACATATTAGATTTTTAAGATATACTGGAAGTACACCAAAAAGGATGTAGGTTTACCTTGAAATTAATGTCATTCCTCGGAGGTGGCTCAATAGACAAAGCTTGGCAAGCTTCATTGAATTGTCTTTCAAGAAAAGTCGATGATAAATCTTTGTTTTGATAGGGATTAACTACCACAACAGTTATTTCTTTTGATGCAGAAAAATATCCAACATATAAAGCCCGTCCCTCAGAGATGCTGAAGTTAATAAAAGAGTGCTAAATATAATAGAACAGCTTTCAAAGATATTACAAAAGAGATGGAGAAGGCATGGAATTTATTTTTAAAGCAAATGCAATTATATGTTTTTAACTCAAAAGTGAAAGAAGAAAATAATCTATGTAAATATTGAGTCTCAACTTACCTGTGGTAAAAGTAAAAGAACGATATAAATTGTTCGAGATAAGAACATTCTGCTGTGGTCTTCATGTGTAATTCACTTAAATTCCATGGTTCTTGTAGACTACGTTTATTAGCAGTTTTGTCCACCTTACATACACAACCAAGCTGAAGTATTGCCTTAAACTCCAGTGGAACCTTGGTTTCATATATTCCCTGACATAAAAATTGAGTCCCCAGACGAAAATTCAATAACTACACGTATCATATACATTTGACACAATGAACATAGAACTGATAATATAATTTAAGGTCTTGAACTTAATACTACATCCATCCTTAAATATAAGAGTTTTTTACTTAATTTACACCTATCAAGAATGTTGGTTAATTTAGTTAGTAGCAATAAATTTGTTAAAAAATTTATTAATTTTCCAAAATTACCCTAAAATTATTAGGACACATCATCTCACTTTTTTCACTTAATTACTTTCCACCTAGTTAATTAATGTGAGCTCGTCATATTCTTCAATCCTATCTCATTAATTAATAGCATGTATTGTAAAGTAAACAAAGGTATTTTGATAAAAAAAAAAAATTAATACAAGAAAAATTTTAAGAATCTTATAAAAAGGACAAGAAATTTTCAAAAAAAATAAAATAAAAACGTTACATTTAGGGACAAGGGTTATAAAAATAATCCAACAAGCACACATGATTTAAGAAATGATTCAGAATTGAAAGAATTCCCAATTTATCCAAGACTGAAGTTGCTCACAGTTTGGAACATAAGTAGAACCTGTGCACACCGCCACAATCATATATGCTCAAAGTTGATATTAAGAAAAATCAGTTCATAGTGCAACATTTACCAGTCAATATACAGCATGAACATATCTTGTCATTTGCTTATCAAAACAAGCTAAACCTGTATATTAAAATGATGGATACTCTAAGCCAGGAAAGGGTTTATAATGAAGAGGCTATATCAACTGCCAAGTTCAAAAGAAGAAACAATCTAGTGGAACTATTTTATAACTAAGGCCAACCAAACTGTTACAAATAGATTGCATACATGTACAACACAGAAAAGCTACCATCAACCCTGGAAAAAATAAAGATAAAGGAAACCTCCTATTTGATGAGGTCAAACTACCAACTAGTTCAAGTACAACAGATTACGATACATCAAACTACCAATCAAAGTATAAGTGCAGTGTATAGGTGATACAACATATTGTCTGCAGAAGTAGGAATCAAGATACTTCAGGAGTAACTCTTAGAAATCTTTGATATATATTAAATTACAATATTCAACCATTGAATATTTTGATATTATCTCAATGATTATGCACTCCAAAGTTTAGATAATTTGGGCGTTTGTAGTTAGGTAATGTCAAAGTGAACATTTACTCATATCTTCAAGCTACATAATACATGTTAAATTGAATTTATTGAATGAAGTATCAAATAGCTTTAAATTTTATAAAAAATTATACACTTGATCCATTCAATAAGATCTTTTAATTTGCTGGTCAGATTATTGAAATTTAGTATATACAAAGAATTATTGATCAGAGTAACTTGATTCCCGTCCATATATACATAGCTAGATGAAGAATAAGTATGCTAACCTCAACATCAGGATCTGCTAGAAGAGCTGCAAGTTTTTTGCTTACTTCCCCATATTGAATTTCATTAATTGAGACCTGAAAAAATTCCAAACCAATATTGATACCTTCAAATGAAAAATAAATAATAAGAAGAAAATCAGAAAATTTATTAAAAGAAAAGCAATAACATCACAGTACCTCATACAGGTTATAGCTATGCCTTCCATGAGGAAGAGTCTTGTTGACACGTTTACCCAAAAATTCTTCAGTAATTGGTGATCTTGAATTGATGTAAAAGACTCTAGGGACAGAAACAGGAATCTTGTGCATGCTCCCATCAACAACAACCCAAGCAAAAAATTGGCCTATCGATGAACTGGGAACTAGTTGTATTATCTGAACCACAACAGGACAAGGAATTTAAAAGCTGATACCAGTCATATGTAAAGCTGACTACATGCAAAAGTTAACATTACCTGCCAGTGACACTTTGTTAAGTCTACTTCGAGCCTTTTCAAATATGAACTGACATGACCTTTCCCCCGACTCCCCTTACCATTCCTTTGTTCAAGGGCTCCTCCATTTACTGGGTCAAATTTCTTTGAATTCTCCAATCTGGGGAACAAAAATCTGTTAGTCAGGTGTTCATCCAGTAAACAATGCTCAATGTATGGGTGTAAAGAATGGAAAAGCATGATCATGAAGTTGAATATCTTGATTATTGTTGTTTAAGCTTTGAATGGCCAAAAAAGACTATATAGCCATTAGTGGTTATCCTATTTTATGACTTCTAAAATTTGAATATCCTGATTATTAAGTTTTTGAATAGCTTAGTAAGTATGATTGGAACACTTCTAATGAAGGGCAGTTTAGGAAGAGCACCAAAGTTTAAGAAAGAAAGAAGTGGAAACAAACTAGCTAGGGACCACACATTTCAGCACTCTCGTAATGTAAGAACCTACCTGTGTGGCAGGTGAGGTAGTGGAGAGAAGAATATTCAGGTTGTTTTGGGTGAGAGAAAATATAAATAGAGAAGGTAGCAGTAACAGATTTCTTAGGCTGGAATTGGGCTTGGGAGTTGGCACTCCTGTTTCCAATTTTTCTGTTTCATTGCTCTCACTTCATTTCCTTGTAATTGTTCATCACAATTCTGAGAGATCCTCAGCGTTGTAGCTTTAATACAAGGATTCCTTTCGGTTTCATTTTCTGTGTGTTTGGATACTCATCAGAGTACTAAATTCCTGTGATGTCACACATATGACTTGCATCATATAAATTCTGAAACAAAGTAATTGCCCAATATATAGGATCATAAACTTCTATAGTAATGCTAAATACACCCCCTCCCCTTTGAGCTTTTGTATGTGCTGCCATTACTAATTATCAGATTCATGATGTCTTGTAATAAAATTAAAGTCACAAACAACCCAAGATTTAATACATTGTTTTAGCTCTTTCTTTGAAATAACCCAAAGAACTTCCTAATATCAATGCATGAACTTAAATACATAGGTAGAAATGAGAACATTACCTTTGCTTCTTTCTTCTTTCCAGAATACCCTTCCATCTTCGCTTCTTTATCTGAAGCCATCCTTGATAATCTACACTTCTGTCAACATTTTCACATGTTTTATTTTGTTGTAATGGTGAAAGCAGCTGATCCTTGATGCTATTATCATTGTGTTGTTGCTCCAAATCATCTTGACCATTGATATTCCATGAATGTCGTTCATTATTAGCTTCATAATGTCGAACAACTGGTCTAGGTTTGCACGTGGAACTCTTGCCCTTGTTTCCAAAGTCCTCCATCTCATTAACAATTTCATCATCCATCACAGAATGGACACCATTAGAGTCATCATGCTTATTCAAGTGCTCATTCCTGTTCATCAATTTAAAGACGTCGACTAATTTCCGTTGGCGAAATTTGTCCTCCTTGTCACGGACCTTCTTATGCAACCAATCAGGATGAACCACCCTAGGTACGGGATTTGCAACCTGCAAGAATTAAACTTTCAAAGAAAAATAAAAGCAAACAGGAATGGATTGTTTCACATCCAGAAAGCAAAATTTAATAAACCTTTTGCATTGCAGCAGGAATAGTGATAATTTTTTGAATTGTAGAACTAAGCCGTTGCTTGTAATAGGACCAGTCAACTATGGATCTAATGCCAACATCTGATGAGACCTTGCACCATTTTCGGACATAGAACTTCATTACCTCTACAAACATTAATCATACACCTTATTTAGAATGTAAACAAGAATGAATATGTTATTTGTGACGAAAAGAAACCCAAAAATAAAAGGTTACCGGCATCAGCTTCAAATATTGCCACAGGAACAGCACGCTCACTAACTGGTGCTCCCTGCAAAGACAATGGCTTTTTCAGATACAAGTACCAAGGCGTCAAAGAAGCTGATTAATGTGGATAAATGTAAAAGGGAAAAATTATATTTGTGATTCATGAACTTCCCATATTATACACACACCTTGGGTTCACTTGCTACAATGTACTGGCATCGAAGACCTTTATCTTTGACCATTGAATCACCAAGAAAGTCAGCTAGACGTTTAGCAGTGGTAACAGCACAAGACTTCTGCTGACCATAATCAGCTAAAGATTTGCTCATGGTACTTGATTCTGATATATAATCAAGTAACTCACTGTCTGCAATATCCTCTCCTTGATTCTGTATGACAGAAAGAGTCGATACAATAAGGAAACAAGAAGTTGCATCTCGTCATGACCATCAGTATCTTCAACAAACCGATTTTAGCAAATATATATTGACACTCCTCATATATCATTATATTAAATAATATAACATCATATTATATAATACATGATTATATTATACTAGGATCTAGAAATTAAACTGCATATCTTTAGCATACATCAAGAAGATCAAGCCAGCGGTTTGCCACTGAAGCGACAGCTGAATAGCACTCCTCTATGGTTGAACCATGGAGAAACTTGTCAAAAAGTTCAGCCTGTAACAAGAAATGTTCACATTAAAGAAAATGGGAAGTTAAACTAATCATCCTAATTTTCCTTTCAGAACAGAATAATCATAAAAAAGAACCACAACATTGAACAACAGTTCAATGTATTGTTTCAGATTATTTTTAAAAAAAAAAAAATTTACGAGATGTGAATAAAAAAAATACATAAATAGTATCAAATATTGATGTGGGTTATGGGTCAAACTCAACCCTACAAAACCGGCTTGTAAGGTGAGAATTGCTCCCCACTTATATACATGTAAGTAGACATATCTCTAGGCTATGTGGGATCTCCAACACACCCCCTCACGCCGAGGACTGGACATCTCGAGCGTGGAGACTAGACAAACAGGTGGTCTAATATCGGCCCAACAATGGGTGGCACGATAAACCCAACAACAACAAACAATCCTAGGATAGGCTTTGGTACCATGTCAAATATTGATGTGGATTATAGGCCTAACTCAACCTTACAAAACCGGCTTGTAAGGTGAGGATTGCTCCCACTTTTATACATGTGAGTGAACATATCTCTAGGCGATGTGGGATCTCCAACAAATAGGATTTAATCAAAGCTATCACATCATTCAATCCAAAGAATAGACACCCACCAAATTTGGGGCTACTATTTCCACAAATATAGAAAGTAAAAGTTTTCAATAACCAATTTCTGTCCAAAAAACAACTGCCAGTAGCTTAAAAATATAGGTTCAAGAATCCTTATACTTAAAATATATCTGTTTTAGACCCTGTGCTTCTATTTTTTGTTCTATTTTGATTCCTATACAAACATTTTAGTTCCATTTTAGTCCTTATCATTTTTTAAGGCAGCGACCAAAATGGAACTAAAAATACGAGTATAGGGACTAACACAGATGGTTTTTAAGGGTAGAGATTAAAAGGTAAAATTTGTGTAACTACAGGGACCAAATGAGTTATTAAACCAAAAATATAACTTCATCCACCTTAACTAGGTTTGGTTCCACAGTGTTAACATCCTAACAGGCTTGCAGTATTATCAATGGCAGATAGCAGAATATGGTGGAAGGCCAAAATTCTACCATATAAACATGCCATTGCGGCCTATGGCGCCGCCATACGAAACCTCCCTTCCCAAATTGCTTATGACCATTTGCAAAACAACCTGGCATGCCATTCCGCCATGGCGGAAATGGTGCCGCCATTTAACAAAACTGCAGGCTTGTATTAAAAACAAAGACAGATTTATCATTCCATCACATCAGAGGCATCAGGAAGAAATTAGAATTACATATCCTCGTTAGTCAATATCTCTGAGCATATTGTATAGATTTGAAGCAAATGATCTGTAGTCATTATCAATATACCTGGAAAACTTTTATTAGCTTCAGTTCTCCTCTGCGCTTGATCTCAAAACCTTTAAGCTCTGCAAGGGTCCCGTCATCATTAAAAACAGCATATCGTTTCTTAATTAGAATTCCTTCTTCCTTGGAAGCAGGAATGATCATTGCCTATATCAGAGCAAAGCTATATAAGTCATTTGAACATACGAAAACTCAGGAAAACATTTAAATCATGAAGTATGACTACATTTTACCTTGTATGGTCCATCAACCTCAAATTCAATAGAGCATTCACTGTGAGTTGCATAAGTTTTCCTAATTGGATCTGTGAGTGTCTGTCAGAAAATTGAAAATAGAAAGAATGAACGATCATAACTCATAAGTAACAGCAAAGCAACTGCACTAACTGTAAAACACTGAGGCAAAAGAATCAGAATCAAATTGTGAATTAAATATATCATTTGAAAATAAAATTAAGAGCTGACCTGGTACTGATCATTTGTATTATTTATTGCGACATCAACATTAAGCATGACACAAGGGTATGAGATTGTCAACTTCCTCTTTGGGTCTCTGAAATCCATTAAATATATCATTTGAAGATTTCCAGCAAAAGGATTCAAAATCATTGAAAAATAGATAGAGTAAATAACAGTTTTGAAGACAAACAGGGTAAAAAGTAGATAGGATGCAGCACAATATATTGCCTGTAGCTGACACCTGAAACTACACTAAATGCAGGAGGAATGAAACAAGAATATGCAATCATTCAGATTAACAAGTAGGCACCCAAATCAATGTCCCTATGTTTGGAAACCAAATTCCCTAAATTTCTTCATGTTATAAACAAGTCAAACCATGATCATCTTGGAATAGCCAGATTTCAAGCCACTAAAATAAAAACACCCAACTAAAATTTCAAAACATGTAGTGTAATCATATATGAAGAGATCATACTTTGTTTTAAAAGTGAAATTTTCTGGAAAAGATCCAGGCAGTGCACACCAGATACCATCTGTGTCTAGTTCAAGTGGTTTTCCTATTTTCTCTACTAGCAAGCGGGCATTCTGAATGATTTTTGCACCAGTATATGTCACTACTCCAGCCATTTCCATGGAGTACCATCTTGCACCCCTGTAAGATAAATATTAATGCACAGCATGATCAAGAGGAAAAGAAGTAAATGTAACTGGATGAATTCCAATGATGTAACTTCAAGAAAATAGAGATCAATATACTCACTTTCGCATGACATATCCATAAAAGGAATTAAGAATACATTTGTGAGCAAGTTGCAATGAATCATAAAGCACAACCATATCCTGACACGTGAAATAATTAAAATGAAATCCTGTCACAATAAAGTACTGTTCATAGTAAACTGAATGAATAATGGAAGAACCACAAGGTTTCAAATATATTCATACTTGTGCTTCCTGGATCTTCATAGAATTTCCACTAGCCTTGGCTTCTGAAAGTTTTCCTTTCCAAACTTTATTGAGACCTTTATACTCATATCTTCTATCTCGGAAACTTGAACCAGATAACACAAATTCAAGGCTTAGTACAACATAAGGAACAAAAAAATGTGCAGTACAAACGTAAAAGAGATTCTCTAAAGGTTAATCTCCAGCAAAGGTTAACTTTATTAATAAAAAATTCAAATTTTGAATTCAATGATCTTCACTCACCTGCGAACAGTATCAACATAAAAAGGATTTTCTCGCATGCAGATTCCTGCTACACGAAGTTCAGTAACAGGTTTGTCAAGTACCCGTTTATATGCCTGTGAAATCCATCAAGATTTAGCATATCATACATTATTTAAACAAGCATGTTCATTAAAAAAGTTATAACCTTCTGGCTGTATTTCTTTATACGATCTACTAGTCTTGACTGCTGCACTGACTTGGGAAGGTCAAGAAAAGATTTTGATGACCTCTTTTCAGAATAGTGCGATAAGGCTTTATTGTTGTTATTCTCAGAATCATCAACAAACTCTGATTCAATCTGTGTCTTTAAAGCATAATATTCACTGAAGGATATCAAATGAAAGTTCTAGTCAATCATCAATCATTTATTAATTTTCTAGAAATGTGCTAAAAAATCATCAGAACAGGAAATATTAAGTAAAGAGAGTATTACACCTTCTCTTTGCCATGAATGTTTCTCCACGCCAAACCCACTCAAGCTTGCGCAGGCAAGTCTTACCAGGACGATTAAAATCACATGCAGTGCAAACCTCATCCGTAACAATTGATGGTGGCTGCAATTAGGAAAGAAACTTCAGTTAGGGAGTGGGAGATTCATATTTATCAGAAATTCAAAATTCAGGATGACAACTCCTAGTAAGACAGAGAAAGCAAAAAACAAGCATATCCTTGACTTATCTCCCAACATGTCACTTTAAATGCATAAGAAACTACTGATAATGTGGTGACATGCACTGCCTTTAATCTCTATCAATAATCACAGGTGTAAGACCATGCCACCATCTCAGTATTTTTGTATATGTCAGACTACATACATGCCATATTCCCATTATGTATGCCTCAAACTGCATATTGCATTTATACTTGTCTTTTACTGGTCTAAATGTTATCGCATTCTGTCTACATATTTTCAGTTCTGATATTTAAACTCTTCAATTTATAGTGAAGACTTAATTTTCAATGAATAAACCTCCTATAACAGGGTTAGACCCATCAAGTCTTACAAGTGCATTCATAGGCCCAATTGAAATTTGGAGAAAGGGTGTGATGAGAGAGTAACATGGTAAGGGAAAGCTACAGTAAGAGAATGTGAATAAATGGGGAAAGGTGCATGTGGTGGGATCATGTCTGTCCTTTTCGCATAGCTTGGGGCCAGGGAATTTTCTTCCTTGGCTAGGACCATTTTGACATTCCATTTCAATCTTTTTTCAATCAAAATACAATCTCCCTTCTGTTGGATACTGTTTATCTCTATCAACCTGACAAACAGCATATATAGCTAAAGAGCAAGAATATAAAATACAAATCTCATCATACCTGAAGTCTGTTAGTTAAAATTATGTTTGGGTACATAGCGGCTACATCCAGATGATAAATGAGGGGGCATTCTTCACGTATTGGCGCATCTCGTAATTTTACAAGCTGCATGCATAGAAGTGGTCATGTCTTATTGATGACAAACATATTGTAATTTTCAAGAGTTTTAGACCACATTAAATCAATGTACAAATCATAGCCTCTGAGATGACATATTAATGGAAAATACTAATCTTGAAAAATAAAACCAGACAATTAAATTACAGATATAGACATGATTATCATATGCAAGTAATTATACATGAAAATTTGGCCAGACAAAAAATAGGAATTGTACCTTTTCCATGATTGCATTCTTTACTTCATCATAATTAGAAACAAATTCCAAATCCATCTTACCCTCTACTCTTATTGCGTACTGCAGATCCCGATCAAGGTTGTTGATCAGTTGCTGGAACATTACCACTCATGGTTAGTCAAACATATTTACAAGTATATTAGAAAAGACTGTATAAGAATTGAGTTACTGAAATATAAACTAGTAGAATAATAGTTTTCTTGTCTATTCCAGTGCTCCACCCCCCCCCCCCAGCATACAGAAGAGTTTTCCTTATTTTGCTGAGAAAATAATAGAATTGGAAGAAATAACAACTAAACATATGAAAAGTGCCAAGACAAAAGAAGTGTTAGCCACCAGTAAAGTAATTCAAGAAGATAGGAATAAAAACCTGATAGGCAGATGGCTCAAGTGTAAAACTAGATGGAATATCAGATCTGAATACACCAGTTTCAAGACATTCCACATGACCCCCAATGTACGTCTCACTCTCAAGAAGATGATTTTTATAAAACTTCTCTGGATCAGATTGATGTTTGTTAGGGCAGATAACATTGGCCTTGTAAGCCTGAAAAAGATCCAAAACAATTACAAGGGAAACTAGAGGCCATAAAATGAAAAAATATTAAGCAGAGAATTTCAGAATGCATTAGAGCTCACCTGCACCATAAGCAACATTTCACATAGGGTTCCACTACCTTTGCGCAAAACCTCATCTGGTGACATGGGTATAATGGTTGCAAGAGAGAAAATGAAGGGATGAACATAAGTTGTATATAAGTAGTAGGTTGCCACTGCATCAGAAACAGAGTAGGAGGCCATCATCTGCAATCACAATTCAAATAAAAAATAAAATGATTAAGATGCATTGTGACCAACAAGAAGCATAACTTTTCAGATAGGGAACTCCAATGTCAAAGTAGAACATACCCTAACCCTGAGAATAAACCAATAAAGACTAATGCTTCCCCCCCCCACCCCCTCTTCCAACATAAAACAACTTAAAGACTTTCAATTCTTGATAAACAAAGGTATGGTACTTCAGAATGATTTCTTAATTTTTCATTCTTTTTTTTTTTTGCCTTAAAATGAATATCATTAATCTGAAATAGGACTATCCTCCCTTTCAATGACTAGTGAATAGCAGAGGCAACTAAGTCAACCCTTAGTTTGTGGACAAGCATATCAGTCAAGCTAACAAGAGAGAAAAAGGCATTCAAATATATTGACGACTATTCAAAAGTATTTTATCAATATTCAGAAAGCGAAAAATTTCACAACTTACAATGCTTCATCTGCAATACACCATATCAAACCAATTTAATAAACAATATAGACATCACTTTAAATTACTCATACCTGAGGCTTTTCCTTTGCAAAGCGAACCATATCCTCAGGGTTCACTTCCAATGGATCATAACCTAACTTTGCTTTTGTAACAGCCTAAATAAAAACAAAGAAATGTCACAGAAAAAGGACAAACTTGGCTAATTAGATAGAAAAGGTGGTTTGGACATGTACAAAGAAAAGAGACACCAGTTAGAAGGATAGATTATATGATTTTTAGCCTTGTGAAAATGAGTAGAGGTCCCAATATATTATATCCCCAATATATCATATCATAATATAAGTTGTCTATCATAAATTTAAGGGTTAATTTAGTTTTTAGTCTCTCATTTCTTATAGAATTCTATTTTTAATCCTTCAAATATTCTTTTTCTTATTTTAGTTCTTATTAAAAAATTTGTCAATGTTTTTAATTCATCCCATTAACCTTTCTATTAAATAGTCAAATGAAAACCATTGAAAAAAATATTTGAAGGAATAAAAACATAATTTTATAATAAATGAAGGACCAAAAACTTAATTAACCCTAAATTTAAAATATAATTTATATGTTCAAAAACTATTTTATTTATTATAAATTTTAATTCAATATTTATAATATAATTCATATATTTAAAAAAAACTTACTTATTATAAATTTAGATATATAAGGCTAAAATGAAACCAAAATAAAACCATATTTTAGGAGGACAAAAACACATTTTATTCAATAAAATTATTCTATGGATTACAGAGGCTAAAATGCAAGTATACGTATATGTTAGAAAAACAATGGCATAAAGAGTTAATAAGATAATTAAAAGAATAAGTAATAATACTCCTAGTTAATAAAATAAGTTATGCAAAACAGCTCAGAGTTGGAGTTCGAATTAGTACCTTCAGGCCTTGGCTCCCCTGAGGGAGATAACTATCACGTTTAACCCAAGCAAAACAATCCAAATGGCAAGCATATCTAGCACGACATTCCCCTTGATTTGTATCACATTTGAACCCCAATTCCTGGGAGATTGAATAACGGACGAAAATAGAAGGAAAAGAAATACCAAATCAATAAATTTAAAAAGAAAAAATAAATGTCTCACTGCTTCAGAATAATGATAAAAAGAAAACCGAAAAATAAACAGACATGATTTGTTCCAAAACTTTTATGCAAGAAATGACTTAAACAACTATTGCATAACAGTCAAATTCAAGCTCAGATACTGTGGGAAGTTGGGAACAGTTGTCTTTCTACAAGTTCATAAGATATTAATAAAAAAAAATTATATAAATCAACATAGAGAAATGGAGAACTGTGCAGACATGGTAGCAAGTAGATTTTATTTGTCTACCATTTGATAGAAGTTAACTGCCACAAACAAAAACGTTAGTGACATACATCACTCATTTTTAACCCATGATGAGTTGCCCTTCGTTCCAAGAATGGCCAATCAAAGAAATCACCGTTATACGTCACATAGATACCAGGCTTCACCTCTTGCATATGAGAAAACCACAATTTAAGAAGCTCAATCTGTAAAAAAAAAAAAGAAAAGAAAGAAAAAAGAATAAGGTACCTGAAAAATCTAAATGGTCATTACAAAAAACTTTGTGGAACAAAACAGATTCTCAACACGGAAATAAGATAATACAATGTACCCAGGCCAGTACTTAAATGAATACACACACACCATTACCTCATTTTGAACATTTGTCACCTTAAAACACCCTTCAAACTCTGGTTTTGGAGTGTACTCTATATCCTCTATATCATCCCCAACACACTACAAACAAAGCAGCAAAATGATTTAAAGTCATCAACCAATGACAATGACAAATACCTTACAAGTTACAATATATTTGCTCAAGGCACTACTTCAGGATCAATTAACAACCACATCTGATGCATAAGAGTTGAGCATCTACAATTCAGAATCAAGTCCCAACATCGTATTCAATACTTGGGTGCAAATAAATCAATGTCATGTGCACACAAAATAGGGGCTATTTGGGAATTATAGAACCACATGCAGCGACAAAATCTAAATATAATGAACCTTTAATAAAAGAAAGAGAAATCATACGATATTGATAACTATAATGCTAATGATATGAGCAGCTTTTGATGATGTGTTTGCTGATTTCCTTTTTTTTTTTTTTGTACAAATAACAGACCCAGAGCAATAGAGGAACGCACAAAATTAATTTACGACACTTACCTCTCTATTTATAATTAAATACCCTTGACCATCTACCATGTATGAAATCATCATGATTAAATCATATTCAGCATCAGGAAATTTTAATGGAAGCTTTGTGGTCTCAATATCAAATGCACAAATACGAACTTCAGCACGCTGCAGAAGATCTGCTCGCCTCTCAAGTGTAACCCCATTACTGGACACCCCAACATCATACCACTGGCCACACCGTATATCTAGGTCACATTTGATTGCAAATGTCATAATAATGATAAATATAGACAATAGCAAATAATTGAAAAATAGAATAACTAAATAAAAATTAAAAACAAAATGATAAATATCAAAAGGTACCATTGTCAATGGCAAAGCGAACATGATAGGGAACATCATATTCACGAAGATCAGTTATACAATCTAGAAAATCTTGAGCTTTATGTTCTCTGCTGAACAACAAGCAAGCTAGGATCAGATCATGTGAGAAGCAAAGTTTATTTAACTAAAATTATTGGAGACAAAAAAATGGCATCGCATCACCAGAGGAAGTAAATGAGAATGTGATACTTCAATGTAAAAAATTTTGTCCCGTGAAAATCAATCTACCTTTTTTCTGTTGACATGGACAAAAGGGCTTCAGCAGTATCAGATTTTGCCTTATTTCTTTCAACAGAAGGTGTCAAGTCTCTCTTCACATCCATCAATTGTTGCACGGTATCAAATGAGACCTTTAGGTAAGATTTTTGTAATCCAGATAAATGGTTTTTCTGTTAAGAATCGTGAAAGCAAATCAGAATTCATATACGAGGAGACAGAAAGCAAGCATAGCCTAATTGAATTGAAGCAAAATGATAATTTCAGATAAATATGGCAATCTAAGATTTATTTTTATCCACAAACAATAGCAAGAAACTAATGCAGACTATCTCAAGACAAACCACATCAACTTGACCTTGTAATGACCCAACAAGGAAATGGGATTACCGATTAAAATAATATTACTAGTGCTGAATGTTGTATTTCAAAAGTTACTTGTCATGTATCAGAAAAAACAAAGCAGATAAGAGATGCATAGATTGCTCACAAGATCCAGGTCTTCTTTCTCAATAATTTTAATATCTGCAATCTGACCTTCATAGCGTCTTCTCAGGTATGCTTCAACATCCATCTCCATTTTATCCTATTAAAATAAATTTACATGATCATAATTAACACCGTCATCATGAAGGTCACTACAAATAAACACTGAATCCACAAAGGCAACGAGCATACATGATTCCTGTCACAAACGCACACTTAAAACTAAATTTCCTGACATGCTCCCAAATACATGCCAACACGAATGTACTCAGTTACCTTTGTAGCTATATAGAAATAAGGCCGAAATCTGAATTTTGACTTGAATGAAGAGCCATCCTGCAAAAATGATACAATCAATAAACTATTCCCTAAACCAAAAATTTGTAAAGAAAGTAAGCTTTATGCCAAACAATACCTGTGCAACAAAGTAAAGATCAATGCAACTGTAAACTTTGTAACTATCTTCATCCTCGACAGATGACTGCAAAAGTACAGCAAAGCATGTATAACTAAATTGGAATAATACATCTCAACTAGTCAACTTGTCATGACTACATAATACAAAGAACATAACTTAGATACAATTCCATAGGTGCTATTTGTGCTAGTTCTCCAATCAAATTTAAAGTCTTACTTCATTAATATGCATAATAAAGAACTGTATTAAATGACTATGCAGATTATCGAGTTTAACTCTAGTTCTGATTTTCGGTTAACACAAACAGTACCCAACAAACTGAACATCTGTAACCCCAAAGTAGAACTCTAATTCTGACTAGATCAAAACAGTCAGCACCTAAAGAACTGTAACCTAAAGTAAAACTCTAATTATGATTGAAGATAGACACAAACAATACCTTACGAACTCTAACCCAAAGTAAAACTCTAATCGTGATTGGAGATCAATACAAACAGTGCCTGAAGAACTTTAACCCTGAGTAAAACTCTAATTCTGACTAGAGATCAACAAACACGGTACCTAAGAAATTGTGCCTAAGTGTTATCCTAATATAAATACTTAGCAAAAAAACTCAAGTGAAAGAATTGCAATTCAGTCATTCATTAAACTCAAATCACACTTAATTTGCAATAACAATCACATAATAATAACAGTTCAATTCACACTTAATTTGCAATGACAATCACGAGTAGTAAGTGAGTGAGTGGCTTTCACTATTCGTTTGTGTGTTTCGTGAATTGAAGAGGAATGCGCTTACCGATGCATATGTTAGTAACCATCCGAGTCGCTTTTCGCCCTCTGAGAATAGATCGAACCCTAATTTAGCCTCGAGTTCGTCCTCGGGGGTACGGTCCAGCTTCCGCTTTTTTGGTGCCCTGTTGTTTCTCCGGTCACGTCTCCGACCGTCGCCGCCCATCGTCGCCAACGAGATCAAAAATTTTCGCGTTCACACTTTTGAATCAAAATTAGGAAAGTTTGGGAGAAAGAACTTCGAAGCTAATATTATAACTCTATAAGCGTGAGTAGAAGATTGGGGGCGGAAGGAAGAGGTTATAGCAAGTGAATTTTCCCGCGCTTCTTTCCCGGTCCAATAAAATAAAGTCTGGCCGGACCATGTGACGACGAACCGGAACGGTCCAACAGAACCGGCAAACCCTATAATGTGGATACTTGAGTAAGGCCTAGACTGATCTAATTATCTTCTTATAATCTTTTATAAAAATATATTATGATGATTTGGTAAATATGTTTAGTATATTTTTAAAAAATTTATTGAGATTTGAAAATATATATTTTTAAGCGATAGATTACTTTTGAAATGTTTTTAATTAAATTTGAAAACTAAAAATTTTTAAGTGTATAGTATATCTAGTAATTTGTTTTATTAAGTAATTCTTTTATTGAATAAAATTTTTTAAAATTTCAAATTTAATAGAAAACACACACATATATATATATATATATAATATCATTTTAAATATATATGTTAAAAATCAATATAATTTTATAAAAAAAAATACGAAACACATTTACTGGATTATCACGGTTTATTTTCATAAAAGATTACAATAGATTACAGCATTAAATTATAAAGTACTAATATATATTATATTTAGTTGACAAATGGAATGGTTAAGCATATATCATCACCCATGTTTTTGGTTTCAATCTCCTTATGCTTGTTAATAGTACAGCGTATTAAACAAAAATATACATATCTTTATTCATCTTTTAATTTTAAAATATTTTATTTAAACTTTAAATATTTGAAAATCTTATCTGATAATTTCAAAATTAACATTATGTATTAATTATGACAATCTTATCAGATCATTTATATTAGTTTACCATTATCCATTAATTTATTTATTTTTTCTAAATTTGAAATTTATATAATGTATAATAATATTATAAATTACGTAAAAATAAAAAATATTAAATAAGATATGTCTAATAAATTTACGTTATTTTACTTGTATTATTTTGTATTTATTAAAAATTGAATATAATAAAAACTTATTCTGTAACTTGATTATTTATTTAGTTAGTGTCATTTTTTTTCTCAGTTAGTGTAACTTTTAGCAAATTAAATAGATCCTAAGACTAGTCAAGAAAATAATTTAAGATCTAAATTCAAAAAATGACAAAAGTTCAAGGATTGAAAATATAATTTATCCTAATTTTTTTTATAAAATTTAGTTACTTTTCAATATTTTATTAATTTGATTAATTTGTTATTATATAGCCACTCGGTTAGGCAGAATTAATTTTGTTACGGGTTGTTATTAAAAGAATTTTATTAGTTTGATTTTTTTTTTACTATTTAAGAAGTCAATTAAGTAGAATTAATTTTGTCAATAATTGTTGTTAGAAGAATTTTACTGGTTCGATTATTTTGTTATTATTTATAAACTCATTTAAGTATAATTAATTTTGCCAATGATTGTTATTGGAATAATTTTGTTATTATTATTATTATTATTAAAGAATTTGTTTAATCTTTGTTATTATTGTTGCAAATGTCTATTTGAATTAATGATATTGTTTATGGTGCTTATTTAACTGAATAACCATGGTACTATTATTTTTTATAATTCTTTCAGTGTTTTGTGACATTATTTTAATGTATTTTATATTTCTTTTATCAAATTCTAAATCAATACATAATTTATGTATAATGGTTTAACTTAAAGAAATACTTATATGGTCAATTATCTATGAACAAGTCAGACCTACACATAATGTATTAATGTATTGCTCAAGTGAAACTTACGTGATGATCAGTGTGCCAAAATTGCATGACATGTATTGTGCTGGTTAGACATGAACAATTTATCCTTTTATGCATAGCTTAGCATTGCGTGCACACATACAATTTGTGCATCACTCTTAAAACAATCCTTAATCGACGTAAAAAATGCACGTAAAATTGAAAACGAGATGATAGAGTAAGATAGTTTTTCCTTTATCATATTATAAGTGTAAAGCATTGACTAGGTTTATGAATGCTTAATTTTAATTATAAACTTTTCTAACCATCCAGGTATCCATATTAAGATTTTCCTTTCTAACTTTTTCGTTCAGAGACTTAAGATGAAATATCATTATGCTGAGTAGAGATCCACTTGCAAGCGGGCCACATGATCTCTCTTTACAACAGCCCACATGCTTCACCATGGAATTCCCTTCTTAAACTTTAAGATATGGTTGATAGAAGAAAAAAAAAATAGAATAAAATAAAATAAAAATAGAGTATAAAAGAATAAGACATGAAACATTTAAAAAAAAAAAATCATTGTTTTTAATAGTCTGTTTTCATGGCTTTAAAATCATGTACAAGTACCATCCATCAAAGTACCATCCAATACATATTCTAAAGTAATTATTTAAACTTTAACCTCTACTTTTATGATGTTGACTTGCGTGGTTGTGTTTTCAGGGTAATATCTGCCACCATGCTCAGATATTTGTGCAGTCACAAACATCACTCACCATTTTATTTAGGCCATACCTATCATACCCATGATCACTTACCTGAAAAATCTAACTTTAATTTTACTCAATGTTATGTTGATACATAAGAGCTTTATGTTGATAATTTATTTCTGACTAATTATTTTTTGTTTGTACTGAACTATTTTTTAACCGGGAAGTTTTTAAGATTTTTTTTTTCCGAAAGTGTTTTCATGAATATTTGTAAACCCTTTAATTCTTTCGGTTACTCTTTTTATATTTTACATTGAATTTAATATTTTCCTTCAAGAAATAGTATCAATTGATAAAGCAACCTTATATCGCATCAGTGTTCATCATAAATTTAAAATATGATTTAGATGTTGAAAATATTTATTTATTATAAATTTTATTTTCAATATGTATTACATATTCAAATTTACTTGTCGTAAATTTAATTATATAAAACAAACATGTATCCTATTAACCACCATATATACTTAAAATAATAACAATAATAATTCATAATTTCGCATATAATTTTTCTATATACCAAAAAATTTATCTCAACCACACATTCCCCTACTTAAGTGGCAACATGTCATATACTAATTGAAGCATATGATTGATAAGACAATATATAACATTAATTTCCACTAGATTAATAGCAATCAATGAAAATCTCATGACAACTTTCATGATGATTATCATATACATCTTTACCATGATCAAGTGGTGGGGGTACAAAGGGTGGAGTAGTACACCTTAGCAATGCCCAATTCACGCCATGAAAAAACGAGTGTTGCTTGATCGCGGAAGCACCCATGACCGATCCTATTCTCTTTGCCGGATCCTTAACCAGCAACTGCGAGATAAGCTCTTTCATGGCACTGGAAGCCGCCGGTTCCTTCGGGAACTCAAGGGCTCGAGCCACCACGTTTGCTAGGGTTAGCTCATGGTCCATGCCCTTAAAGGGCGTCACACCATAGAAAAGTTCGAACATGAATATCCCTAAGGTCCACCAGTCCACGGCACTGCCGTGACCCTCGCCGGAGACAATCTCCGGCGCGAGGTATTCGTGGGTCCCCACGAATGACATGGACCGGACATTAATGGGCTCGGCTACGAAGGCGGGCCCGTTACGCAGGCTTTGCTTTTTCTTATGCTTGCGTTTTGGGTGGAAACATGATGTGGTAGGGACAATGCAGCTGGGTATGATGCATGAAGATGAAGTTGCATGAGAGGGTTCTACGTGGGAATTTTTGCATGGGACGGTAAGAGAGAGATTTTGATTAGATATGATTTGAGCCGTTGATGTGGAATCGTCGCATTTTAAGGAGAGGTCAAAGTCAGTGAGCATGATGTGGCCGTCTGATCTAATTAACACGTTTTCGGGCTTGAGGTCACGGTAGATTACTCCCAACATGTGTAGGTATTCAAGTGCCAACAACACTTCTGATGCATAGAACCTGTACACATCAAGAGAACATTACATTAGCATTAAAAAAACCTTGTTGTATTTTAATTAAGGGCGATGTAGCAACTAGCCAGCATTTTAATGACGAGAGTTGCTATGGTATCAGAGAAATATTGTAAGAGTTATGGTGCAAGTATAACTGTTTTTTGAGGCCAATAATTAAATATGGGGACACATTAAAGGACCGTTTGTTTCACTTTTAAAGTATGATATTGAATTTCTAAGCATCATATTCTCAACATTGATTAACAACTAAAATTGTTGGGAACATTTTTGCTATATATTTTGAAAAATGATAAAAGGTAGGGAGGTAGTAAGTACTAGGTGAAAGAGTATATATTAGGATTTTCACAATAAAATTTATTCTCACTCCTCACGTGAATAAAAATCTAGTTGAACATTCAAATGTGACTTTGCTCAAATGAAAAAATATACTTGCGATTAATTTATGATTTTTCTAATAATAAATAATTTGACTTTGATAACTTGAAACAATCACCTTTCTAGAGAGAGGGAGTGAGATCAGTTTCACACTAACATATTACCAAATCCTTCGGAGAGTATCATATAAAAAGTGTTTTATCTCTTCGTATTATTATCATGACTTTTTTATGTTGCACGACAATGTTAGTAGACAAGAAGAATTAGTTCTGTTTGTTTGTAAGACATGAAATGTTTTATGCTTTTAAACTTGTCACACAACGTGTGACAAATTGCAGACAAAATCGATATTCTCCATGCAAGAAGGACGAATAAAATAAGAATGTAATGTCAACGACACAGCCATATGCATATGTCAAAAGTTAATTTAAAAAAAAAGTCACATGTTGCAAGAGATAGTGATATGTGCAAATAATGACAAGAAAACAAAAGCAGTTAGTAAAGTGACTTTTCATGCAAAGATAGGCAGAACATCTCAAGTTTCACCTAGAACAAAAATCAGGGGTAGCGTTGAACATGTCTCTGAAGGATTCAGCTTTTCTTTCATTGTTCTATGCTGTTTTTTATCTCTTAAAAGTGTGCTCGATGAAAGAAGTGGAGAAAATGAACGAAACTACTTGACATGCATAAGAATCTTTTGAAGGCTCACCAAACAGACAAGTTCTATGACCCATGACTATCAAATTTCTTTATCTGATCATATAGCAGGACAAGCAAAAGGCAATTACATTACATCGTATTAAGACAAACAAATTATATTAATTATATTCTAGAAATTGATTTGATTGAAAAATAGCATATCCCCTTGCGTGAGGGAATTTAAATCCCATGACAGAGACCACTACAAGATTTGTCTCACATTTAGTTTTTTAATTACAAATTAAAATAAAAATATAAAAAGGATTATGTTTGGTTGTAATTTTGAAAATATTTTTAAAATGTTAAATTTGAAAACAATGAAATATTATTTTCACTATTTTAAATAAAAATTGAAGAAGATGAAAACACGAATCGTAATTATAATAAAATTGAAATGTTTTGTTAATTTTTTAAATTTAAAAATGAAAACAGTTTTTGAAAAATTAAAATATGAAATAAAAACAATAAACTTTTCCTAAATAATTCAGAACCTTATCTACGTAGATTTCATCGCTACTCCATAATTCCTAATTTCATATAGAGTAAAATAAATTATCATTTTTTTTTATAAAATAAACTATCAAGGTGGTCCTAAATTATTAAACTCTTTTTTAAAAGTCTTTAGAATATTAATAGTTATATAAATAATACCTAAAGGATTAAAAATTAAGCTATTTAATTCCTCAAATATTGAAATTTTTTAAATTACTCTCCAGAAATACTAAATTTATGAATTTTTATTATTTTAAAAACTATTTATATAACATCATTAATTTAGAGACTCATTTAAGAGAAAAAATAATAATTAAAAATAGCCTAATTTAGGGAACTAGCAAGAATATTACTAATCTAAGATAGATTCTCCCGTAAGAAAAGGCTATAAAGTAGTATATACATTTTCAGGTTCAAAACTCTGGCCGGTCCCCAAAAACCTGCAAAACTTGCATTAGAAAAAAAAAAAAACTGTGCAAAATTTATCTGATGCACAATTTACAGATATCACAAAACTACAATGTTTATAATAGTTCACACATCTGCTCACAAAAATTAAGCTGCTGTTTATAATTGGCATAACATGTCCAGAATTATTTTTTCGAAAACGTCGTTATCTTATCACACTCCTAATTTTTACTAACACTCTACTCTATTGTATAAATTTAAAAATTCGATTAAACTTTAGCAATTGAAAAGAAGAATGAAAAGAAAGTATTCATAGACAGTTTGAACAAAATGCAGACTAAGAACCAATATTTGGTTCATACTTGACTGATGAATTTTATTCATCCTAACAAAATTGACTTATAAAATATATATTAGACAATCCTATATAGATGGTTATGAATCAATATCGAAGTTAAACTCAATAATAATAAATAATCTCTGACAAAATGACAATAACCATCTTAAAATATATCATATCATATTAAAAAAATATATTATAAGTCTGATTTTATAAGATAAATATTGCTTCTTGTTTTTGTCTATAATTGTTGGTATAGTAAGAAAGAATTCGTATATGATAAGAAATTTGAATTCTTATACGTAAAAAGCTACTAAATTTATAAATTTTACATTGATATTTAGAAAATTGCATAGTCACATTTAAAAAAAGTGACAAGAGAATTTAATACGATTGCAGAAATTCACATGATTGTAGGGTGGGTATCATAATGGTTATGTTATAGAGTTGTAGACTTATAGTTCTAAAGTTCCATTGTGCGCGACCATGTGAGGATACGCCCACACACGATCCTAGCCCTCCTCGAAAAAAAAAAGCGACAGAACGCAATGAAAGACGTGCGCACGCACCTGACGGCGGATTCGACGAATCTTTTGTTGGGGAATCGCTGGCGGAGCACGTGCAAGTCACCGCCGGGGCAAAACGGCGTCAAGAAGCAGAGCCACTTAGGCGCGTGAACGAACGCGTAAAGCGTGGGCAAGAAAGGATGATCCAACATTTGAAGAATTTCCCTTTCTGTCCTCGCCCTCCCTTCCTTGTTCCTTCTCTTCAAGTCCTCTTTCTCCATCACCTTCGCGGCGAATACCGCTCCGCCGCGGGAGCCGTCGTCGCGAGGCTCGGCGAGGTAGACGGCGCTCATGTCGCCGGAGCCGAGGCGGCGCGTGAAGCGGAGGTCGGAGAGGGCGAGGGGCCGGGCGCGGTGGTGGATGAAGGAGGAACAAGGGTCGGAGGAGAGGGCGTGGAAGTGGGAAGAAGTGGAGGGTGTGATTGTTGTGGTGGTTGAGGAGCTGAAGCTGGTGCTGCGTTTGATGTCTGCGGTGGTTGTTGTTGTGGTGGTGGTGGAAGTGAAGCTTAGGCTGTGAAGGTCTTCGGTTAGATTGTGCGTGGTTTCCATGGAGTTTGGGGAATGGAGAGAAGAGGACGCAGAATAAGTGTGTCAGGTAGTGACAGTGTTAACTGTTACTATAGTGAAGACTCAAAGAATGTGTTTTTTTTTTTTTTTTATTTTAAAACTCGCGCCGGGGGTATGTGTGGGCCTGGCCCATATTCACTTGTTGTTGTTGCTTTTTATGGATAATTGAAGTAATTGTTGCTTTATTCCTGAACTAATTATTGCAAAATTACATTTTGCATTCCAGATTTATTTTTGTATTTCAAAATAGTTTTTTTAAGATGGAGTGTTGTTTCGTCTATTTCATTTTAGAATTAATAATTTTTTTTAATGAAATTAAAATATTATTATCATTAATACATTACACACTATCCGACAATGTATTGAAACATGATCACGGTGAAATTATTGTATTTTTCATCTTATAAATCAAATTATAGATGTTAACTTTTAAAAATTGGTATATAGTTAACATGTTATAATTTAGGTGGTATACGAGTTTTAATGTATATCGAAATTAAATAACGAGTCGTCATTTAATAACAAACTCGTGAGATAATGTTAATGTTAATTAATTTTATAAAAATAATTTATAAACATTGCTCTTACTTTTATTTATTTATTATATATATATATATACAGAAAATTTGAATATGAGAAAAAGTAGGAAAGAGTCCGAAAAAATATCAAAAAGAAGATCTATGCACATGTATTTAACAGTAGCGTCCCGGTGGTATCAGAGCCTCCTAGTTATTTACAAATCAAATTACGATCTTAAAAGATCATTTCAGAAACATATGATTTCTTATGGATACAGAGAGAGAGAGAGAAAATCCCATCCAGGTAAATACCCAGTCAGAAAACGGTATTTTACCCAGTATTTCTTCTCCTATTTCCATTTTTTCTAGAATTACTATCCCTGAGTCATGTAAAAACCAACTTACCTCTAAAATAGGTAACCTTATAGAATATCAGCATATTTCTGAGAAAATTCAGATAGATAATGCTTTACCACCTTTATTAAGCCCTTACAATGTTTTTAGGAGATATAGATCCAAGTTTCCTTGGATTAATAATCTCAAACAGCTTATTTCCACTCCCAGAAAAGATGCTAAGGAATATATCCAAAGCTCAAAAATGGATCAAGTCGCTCTCAAGGCTATTCTGCTTGAACAATATGTTGATTTAGAAATCAACAAGGAATTAATCTGCTACTAGAAGTCTCAAGGATATATAGCCTTCCATCTTGGAGCAGTAAGGTTAGTCTTAACCTTACATGGAAGAAGAGGACTCCCTGTCTCAGCCAGAATTACTCTACTGGATTCAACTTTTCACCAGTATGAGCAAGCAGTCATTGGAACAGTTCTTACCACACTAAATGCTAGAAGTGTTGTTCTGACACTATTCCCAAATTATAATATCCAGCTCAATGATCCTACTCTTCCCACAAGATTTAAAGTACAAGTCCAGCTCACTGGAGCCCCTCAAAATGAAGCTACCCTTTCAGCAACACTACACCATCAAGTTGTTTACAGAATACAAGATCACTGTTTTGATCTCCCTAGAAACAAAGAATTTGAAGGGAATGCTTTGATGGTTATTGCTGGAGACCATGCTGAAGACAATATTCCAACTATTGTACAAGTTCCTAGACAAATTCCACAAGAAGAACTCAAAAAACTGATTCCAACAGAATGGATCAGTAATTATGAGTTTTTTAAAAAGAAGGAACAAAATATAGTCGCTACAGATGTATCTTTCCATCGAAATTCCACAGATGGAAGTGTTCGTTCTTCTTTCAGGTGGAAAGAAAAAGGAACAAGTTCAAACACTCTTGTATTTCACACCATGATGATTTCCTTAGGATCTAAGGAAAGAAAAATCTCAGTTCATTCTTTCACCTCAAAAGGAAAACCAATTTACTCTGACAAGCTAAATGGTCATTTCCTATGGGATACAGATCCAAATATGTGTGATCCAGGATGTGATTGCCACCAAGAAGAAGAAGAAACAGATGAAGAATATCTATCTTCTTCAGAGGAGGATGATGATTTCTATGATAGGTGTAAACCACCTCCAAAGCCTTTTAAAAAGCCAGAACATTCTAGACCCTTAGCTATTTATAGAAAAGGGTTAAAACAGCTTAGAAAAGAAGGGTATTTTGACCCTCCTCCAGATGCAAATATAATTACTTAGCCTCCTCCAACACACTGTTCTAACTATTTCAAACCAGAAATAGTTCCACTTATTCCTTGCATCATGATGAATGAAGATTTTCCTCCTCTTGAGAGGAGAATAGAAGCAGAAAAAAGGACTCCACAGAAGCCTTACATCCAGACAACTGAAGTATTACCAGATGGGAGTTATAAGCCTTTATCTCAGGCTGAAGAAGTCTTAAATTGGCAAACAAATAATTCCCTGGCTCAAAACAAAAAACTTTAAGAATATTGAAGAAAAGGTAAATATCCTTCATGATAGTTTTCAAGAACAGTTGAATAAGATGTCTGAAAAAATTCAGAAGGCACATGCTCAGACTCAAGAAAAGGTTTTGCAGTTAGAAAGGGATATTGAACTTAATATGGGAAAAAATTTCCATGAAAATGTTCAGAGAGATTTTGAACTCAAAAGACTAAAAGGTCAGTTGCATGAGTTACAAGAATATGTTAAAGAAAGAAACTCTCCATCATTTGAACAATTTTCTCCTTTCCCAATCTCACCCAGAAAATTATTGTCTAGTTCAATCATTCCCCATAATATAAAATCACCTTTTCTCCCTCCAAATCTACCTGCTCCTACAACCTTCTTTGGTAACAAAAAAGCAAATCAACCATCATCTTCAAAGCCATCTGAAGAAAGACCTTTTTCTCAGATGATGACAGTCACACAAAAATCAATATCATCAGATGAGCATGTATATACCAAGAATTCTAACTCAGATAAAGATTCTGAACAGAATTCCTGTACTTCAGACAGTGATTCAGAAATAATACATGTTTCACAAGATGGCTCAGAAGCAGAATATGCAGATGTTTCAAACATCTTTGTGTCCATCAAAGAAGAAGGCTCATCATCCAGACGCCCTATTCTTGTTCCTCAAGAAGAAAACACTCCTTCTCCAAAAATAAATGGCACACCATTGTTTTCTCTTGATGATATTCCTCGATTCCAATGGTCAAAAAGACTCCTTGATTTCAAAGCCTGGATTGATTCTAAATTAGTTCACCCTGATGCAGACAAGTACAAAGTTCTTGAGGAATTTTGTGCAAGGATGACAGGAACTTTGAAGGAATGGTACCAAAGCCTCGGTCCAGCAAATCAAGATCAAATTCATAGACTTGAACCTGATGCTTTCCTTGGAGCAATTCATTTTGAATTTCTAGGTGACTATGGCCTAGCCCAAAAAGAAATGAGGCAAACATATTTTGCTATGAGATGCTGCTCACTAGAATTACGGGATATTGAAAGACATTTTCAACGAATGCAGCAACGCTTCTATCAATTAAATGGATACAATGATCCAAGTCTTAAAATAACATATATCAGCTCTCTTCCTCCAGAAATACAAGAAGAGATGTACAGGATGTTCAGTATCCAAAACTTAGAAGCAACACAACTCACTCTAGGACAAATACATCAGACATGTTTGGCAGCCCACGATAAACTCTGTAGCCAACAGAGATTACTAGATGGAATTATGAAAAATCAAAAAAAAATATTCCAAACACTGCCAAAGAAAATACCTAGAGATCAAATGCAAGAAACAAAATGACTGTGATTGCAAGTCAAGAAGGAAAAAGAAGTTCTCTCATAAATCTTCCTTTCCTTCTAAACAATCCCCATTCAAAAGGAAGAAGAAGATAAGGTTTTTCAGAAAAAGACCTTTTAAAGGGAAAACAGGTAGCAAGTGTTATATCTGTGGAAAGAAAGGACATTTTGCAAATTCATGTCCTCAAAAAGGAAAGTCAGCAAAACTCATTCAAAGCTTACAAATCACTGATGATGAAGAAGTTGAAGCATGGTATAGTGATCAGGATGATCCAAATGAAGAAACTATATTTGGAATCCATATACCCACTTCTGAATCATCTTCAGAAGAATTCTCTTCAGATGAATCTTCTTCAGAAGGATCTCAGACTGATGAATCTCAATACAATTTCCCTATACTTTCCTTCGAAGAAATTGATAAAGCTGAAGAACAAATTTTTGCTACAACAACAATTTCTCCAAACATAGAAATCAAAATTCTCCCTTCAAAGTATGATGTTCCCATTGCAGTCATTGCATTTATAGATACAGGAGCAGCAAAGACTATGATGAATCCCAAGATATTGTCTCCACCATTCTGGGAACATAAAGAGAATAGATTCAAAGCTGCAGATGGAGAAGTCTTCAAGACTTATCTCATGACAAAACAAAAGATTGGGATAAAAATCTTTCCAAAATGTGTTATATGGACCAAGGTGATTGGCACAGACCTTCCAGGAAAAGATATCTTGATTGGGATGGATGTTTTTTCTCAAATGAAGACAATCCAAATACTTCCAACAGGGGTAAGGTCAAAAGGAGAATTCAAACAGTTCACTCCTGTTAACAGAATTTTCAGCCTGTTAGACACTCCTCCAATTTTTGAAGAATTTCGTGACAAATTGATAAAACTTGCACCAGACAGTCATGAGCAATTCAAGCACCCACATCCTTTATAGAAGAATGAAGCTTTCTTTGTAAAGCTCCTATTCAAATTGAATGAAGATATCAATCCTACTAAAGCAATTCATTTTGGCATGAATCCTACAGATAGGATCTCAGCCTTTGCTGAATGTCAAGCATTACTTGCACAAGGATTGATTGAGCCCACAAATTCAGATTGGGCTTGTCAAGCTTTCTATGTAGAAAAAATATCAGAAAAGACAAGAGGAAAGAAGAGATTGGTTATTGATTACAGACCTTTAAATCTTTTTCTCAAAGATGATAAATTTCCTCTTCCAAAGATCTACACTTTATATTCCTACATAGCAAATGCTTTCATCTTCTCAAAGTTTGATCTCAAGTCAGGATTTTGGCAACTTGGCCTTGATCCAGCAGATAGACCAAAAACAGCTTTTTGTATTCCAAATGCTCATTATCAATGGACTGTACTACCCTTCGGTCTTAAGGTAGCACCATCTCTTTTCCAGAAAGCTATGACCAGGATATTTGAGCCTATTCTCATTACGGCTCTCATCTACATAGATGACATTCTTCTCTTTTCTCCAGATGAACAATCTCACAAAATTTTGTTAGAAAAATTCTATCAAATTTGTGATCAATATGGAGTAATGTTATCTTCTTCAAAATCCCAAATTGGTACTACTGAAGTAAACTTCTTAGGAATGAGGTTTTCTGATGGAAAGTATTCACCGCAACCTCATCTTGTAGAAGAATTACCTAAATTCCTTGAGAAAAATTTGAGTACCAAACAAATTCAACAGTTTCTTGGAATACTAAATTATGTCAGAGATTTTATCCCCCATATTTCCAATTATACCTCAAAACTCTCAAAGCTTCTAAAGAAAAATGCACCACCATGGGGAGATGAACAGACAGAAACATTGAGAATTCTGAAGCAAATTGCTCAAAATCCACCCCCTCTCAAAATCCCTGGACAAGGGAAAAAGATCTTGCAAACTGATGCCAGTGATTTTTACTGGGGAGCCATTCTCATTGAGGAGATAGAAGGTCAACAGTTCTACTGTGGACATGCTAGTGGAAAATTTAAAGACTCAGAAATTCATTATCACACTACTATGAAAGAAACTCTTGCAGTCAAATATGGAATCAAGAAATTTGATTTTCATTTAAGAGGAAATGAGTTCGAAGTTCACCTTGATAATTCATCTTTTCCAAAGATGTTAGAACTCAAAAACAAGATTCCTCCTAATCCTTAGATATTACGACTCAAAGAGTGGTTTTCCAGGTATGATTTCATCGTCAAGCACATAAAAGGAAAACAAAATGTGATTCCAGATTATTTGTCAAGGCCAGAAAAGATAAAAGAAACAATTCCAATCTTTTCAAAGTCAAAAACTTTTCTCCTCATCATGATGAACAACTTCATTACTGATTCTCCATTAAGTTTTCCTCCAGACTTCCCAAAAGATCAGCCTATCACTCCTGCTGTGATAAAAAGTTTTGCAGAAACTCACATGTTCCATTATCTTGCCACAACCATACAAATCCATGAAGTTAAACCAAAGCCAACATGTTTTAACCCTGTTGCACCTTACCTAAATATTTTTCCTATCTTAATGGGAAAACCTTTTCTTGAACCAGATGCCTGGTATTTATGGTGTACTTCAACATTATTTAAATACCCAGTTATCTTTCCTACTTTCAAGATGCTGAACTTTCTGAGTGATCAAGATCACAATCAAACACTTCTCTGGAAATTCATATGCCTCTTTTCTTCACCATCTTGGTGGAAAGAAAAAATTGAAAGAGAAATTTCCAAATTCAATATCTGGAAAATGGACATGGATGAATAAGATAGGTTTATTTCTATTTTTGTTATCCATAGACCTTATTTCAAACATCCTGCAAATGGAAATCTATATACTCAGAATCAGGTCCTTACATATGCGACATTTCCAACCTTGAAGAATTTTGTTCAAAACAAACCACTTTTCTGGAAGGAAGAATTGATTCTTCATCTTCATGAGATAAATGGATTTAAAATAAGTCAAAAACCAGTTTCATCCAGTTGTAATAAATTAAAACCTCTTAATATTATCTGCACTCCAAATTGGGAGATAAATCCAGATCTCTGGTATGAAAATTATACTCAAGCTCTTTTACCAGAAGAAAAAGGGAAAAATGTCAAATAAATAGAAACAGCAAATCTACTCTGGCAAGAAGAAGATAATCAAGAAGAAGAAGACATGTGGAACTGGAAACAATACATGGAACCTAAAGATGATACCATCTGGCAAGATTCTTAAGATCCGTGGCCCCCATGGCCAACACAACAAGACAAAGATGATGAAAACAGCTGTTGTCCTTAGATATGCCACACCATCCTCAAAGATTCGAAGTTATCCTGAAGGAATCTTTGCTTTAATAAAAAGAAACTTTTAGTAAAGTTCTCACTGTTTGCTTTACTTTTTACCTTTACTTTTCTGAGTGGTTTGTGAGTGGATTGCTTTGTAATTTTGTCTTTTTATGGTCTCTTTGCTTATAAAAGGAGACTCTCCTCATTGGAAAAAATCATCAAGTTCTCATAATATATCTATAGCTTTCTTCCGAAAACATGAAACACTAACTTTTCTCCTTTTTTCTCTCTCTGATTCATAGAATGATTTTGTTTCTAAAATAAGTTTTTATTGTTCGAAATGGTTTATAGGCTTGGAAAAAAGAAGAACAAATGTTTTATCATAGAGATCAATCCTCTATGGAAATATTTTCGGAGTTTTTTATGCTCATTCTTCTTGAACAATGCCACGAACTGCAGAACTTGATTTGTAACATGAGACATATTAGTATGCTCTACACTTGCCTCTGTAGAGGACCCTATGTATCAGAAAATAAGTCTCCGTCGATCCACTGTTATTTTGCCACTGTAGATTGCATGTTGCATAAAAATTTGAATATGAGAAAAAGTAGGAAAGAATCCGAAAAAGTATAAAAAAGAAGATCTATACACATGTATTAGACAGTAGCGCCCCAAAATATAATTATATTCAATGACCAGAATTTGTGTTTATCATGTATTGTGTAACATGATTGATATTATCTTATAAACCCGAACATATTAGGAAATATAGTTAAAATGATAAGAATTTTTGTTGACCATATATTATGTAACATGATTGAGACAGACAAATTATCTTTTATTTATATATATAAATAAAAGATACATAGTTGAAATGATAAAAATTTTTGTTTATCATATACTGTATGACATGATTAAGATTATCTCATAAATGTCTACAAAGACAAATTATTTTTTATTTATATATATATATATATTAAATATGTTATATTTTATATTGTAGGTGGTGATTTTTTTTAAATAATGAGTAATATGATGATGGATAATATAATAAACTCAATAACAAAATCTTATGATAAATTCTAATATTATTTTAAAAATATAATTAACTTAATGAAATTAACTTATAAACTTATAAATCGAGACTTCCTCTCACTTCTATATATCCTAAATATCTCATGTCCCTAAAATAAATATAACTATCATTACAAATACACAACATTTCAGGATATAAGGCTGAGATGACAAGTTTGTTCATCACTCTCTTTTTTTTTTTTTAATCTTTTGAACATACCATGTACTGTTGTGACATGTCTAGACAACACCCATAATATCCATGCAATGAGTTAAACAAATTAAATATGAAATGTCAAAGTAAATTTAAAAAGGTCATGTTTCATGTGAAGTGAAAGTATGAGACGTGCAAATAATGACAAGAAAAGAAAAGCAGTTACTAAAAAGACTTTTCATACAAAGATTCTTCATCCGTAGATTACAAGATTCTCCTGTAAGAAAACCTACAAACTTTTGCAGGTTCAAAACCGGCGTAGTCCTCGCAAACCTGTAAAATTTACTTTAAATAAAGTTTTTTGGTAACTATATATTTTGAGTTAGTTAAGTTTTTAAAGTCTAAATTATTTTATATTTCAAAGTTTCAGTCTTTTCAATTTCTTTTTATCAAATTTTAGTTTATTTTTTATTTTTATTAGAATGTTTGATCTTTGTAATTAAGATTTGAGTATTGACCTAGTCATAAAAAAATAATTACGTCGTGTTTTTATATTAATATTTAATCATTTAATTTAATATTACAAAATAAAAATATTTTAAAAATAATTAAAAATTGAAAATTTATTAAAAAAATTTAAATTTAAATTAATTAAAGGACTAAAAAATTAAATTAGCTCAACTATTTTGTAAATAACAACATGTAATGAATCAAAGTAGAAGAAGAACAACTATTATTTCATACTTCTCAGTGTACAAGTTAGTTGGTAAAAAAAATACAACTAATTAAAATTATTTTCTAACCATTGAGTTATATTTATTTTATTGTGATTTTCTACTATACGAAACACATTCACAATAAACATTTTTTTTAATTGCTCATTTTCAAATATTATTTTAACATCCTTACAATTTTTAAGATAAAAAATCTAAAATAAATCTCACACACTTTATTTCCATGTATATTGCATGAGCCAATGTCTTTTTTACATTTCTCTTAAATATTTTGCATATGACCAGACACATTCTTAGTAAATATTCTTTAATTGACCATGTCCATCAAGTAAAAATAATTACATTTTTTTAAATACTTCTTCATTTTCCAAGACAAAAAAATTCAAACAAAATTTTCACACATTTTATTTTTTTTAAGTGAATCATACAGACAAAAAATATAAGATATTCCAAAGTAAAATAACTAACTTTCATTGTTATCTGTGTGAAGCATAAAATATTTGAGGACAGTGTCCACTCCAGTGAAGAAGGAATAATGAAGGTTATTAATTTACGATTTTGCCACTGTTCCCAACTCCTCCTCTCACCAAACCTCGTTCCTTGTTCGCAAAATCGAAACTTTACTCACAGAAAGAGAAACCCAACAATAACCCTTTCTGCCATTTCCTGCAAAACCCGATTTTCTTCTCCAATTCGCGCGTCCATGGCGTCACCCTCTGTCACAGACACCGAAACAAAGCCATTTTCCGTTCTCTTCGTGTGCCTTGGTAACATCTGCAGAAGCCCCGCTGCTGAAGGAGTCTTCACTGACTTAGTCAACAAAAAGGGTCTTAATTCCAAGTTCAAAATTGATTCTGCTGGCACCATCAATTACCACGAGGTGGGTCTGTTTGTATATGAATACGTTATTGTTGTTTCATTCACAAGATCGTTTTTTTGAAATAAAGATTGTGATGGGGTTTTTCAGTTTATTAGGAATGTGTAGAGTTTTTATTGTTTAGCAAACACCCTCGTGTCAATTTTTTAGAAGATGGGGTTTTTCGGTTTAACGTGAATTGGTGAAGATACAAGGTCAAACAATCAGAAATTGTGATTTTTAAGGTAGTTATTAGTATCGTTGTTTGTGATGATTCATGATGTAACCGTGAATATTATTTGGGTATTTTTAGATGAGTAAGTACTTAGTTTTTATGCTGAAGGTGTAATTTTTACAATGTCATTTACGTAGGATAAGTTTGTTGACTTTTCCAATAGTTGCCTAAGAAGATGTGAGATTACTTTCTATGTAGTGTCATGTCAACTAATAGAAATCATCACTTTATGACTTTAAAGTAATTAATATAAAAGTTAAATATGTCTGTTTATGATCAAATAACGGTCTAAAAAAAATACGTAGATTGTTTACTCAAAAGTTATTCCTCTCATGATTTTCAGTGTTAAGATTTTTATAGTACATTGTAATTAAACTCTTTTGAGGTTGTTTAAAAATGTTACTACTAGATTGTTATTTTTGGGGTGTTTTTGACTTTTGAAGGGAAATGAAGCGGACTCAAGAATGAGGGCAGCCTCAAAGAGGCGTGGGATTCAGATTACTTCAATTTCGAGGCCAATCAAGCCCTCCGATTTCATTGAATTTGACCTCATTCTTGCTATGGACAAGCAGAACAAAGGTAGGTTTTGATATAATGAAATGTTTGGTTAAGTGCTACGTGACAATTGCTAATGAACTTTTTGTTGTTTGCTTTAGAGGACATATTGGCGGCCTTTAATAGATGGAAAGGTAGACATTCCTTACCCGATGATGCACATAAAAAGGTTGGTGCAACAAGGTTTTGCTTCTCTAAGGTGATTTTGTTTTGCATACTTTTTGATTTAACTGTGATGATGATAATGATGATGCAGGTTAATTTGATGTGCTCATATTGTAAGAAGCATGATGAAAGTGAAGTCCCGGATCCTTATTATGGTGGACCGCAAGGGTTTGAGAAGGTATACTATTCATGTTAGGTTATTGGTTGGCACTTGACTCGTTTTGTAGGTTGAAGTGGAATCTGATAGTTTTGAATGATGATGCTATTTGGTTAAATGAATTTGATGAAATCACTTGGAAAGAAGACCAAGCATTATATGGATATATCTAGGTGGAATTCTGTGCTGAAACCATCCCAAAACGGTTTAATACTATACTGTATATGTTGAGTATACCTCCTTATGCAATAATCACTTAGGCTTGAAGTTTAGGAAATGCCTAGATTTACCTACTTGCCCCTGAAATTGACCTTTTTCATTAGAAGATTGGAAGGGAAAAGAATGAATTTTAGACTACTTAGGTCATAGAGATTCTAATAACAAGTCATGATTCATGAACCAACCATCCCAAAAGCGTAGTTACTAGGTGAGAACTCATGGGTTTACAATTACATTTCTAGCAGTAATCAATGCCATTTAAGCAATACACGGTCTTGTGACAGAAATCAATTCTTCTTGGTTGGGCCTTTGAAGACACTCTTTCCTGGGACAAGTTGAATTGTGCTGATGTCAATCATGCCATGATTTACCCGGTTGTAACTCCAGTTTCCTTTTGAATAAGACCTTACAAAAAATTCTGCTTCCGGATATCATATTGTGATTTTCATCTTTTGGCATCTTCAACCAAGAATCCAAGATATCTCAGTGAGTTAAAAATATTATACCCATTCAAGAAATAACATATTAGTGATCTAGTGAGAATTTGGTGTCTGGTTTCAGATGGTTAATGATGCAGGGAAACACTATTGTGTTGTACATAAGAATTCTTTACTCTTGGTTGATGCTTTGCTCATTACTAATATGTTGGTACTGGCAGGTGTTGGATTTGCTTGAAGATGCTTGCGGATCATTACTCGAAACCATTTTGACAGAAAACAAACCCGTACAAGAGTCCTAATACCTTTATATTACAGGCTGTGGTAAAGTCATAAAATCATTGGTTTTTATAGATTTCAAGTACCTTACTGTTTCAGTCCTGAATCCATGATTTCTATATATCAGAAATTTCTTGGCATACTTGTATCACAGTTGGAGTCATAATCTTGATTTTTTTTATCACGATTATCACCTAAAGTACCGAGATTCAGCATAAATATGGCATAGGCACAATGATATTGGCTCTATTGACATGCACGTGTTGTCAATTATTTCATGGCTGAGGACTGCTTTAGTTGTGCAGGCCTTTCCTTTCAAATGACGGATATTCTTAAATCTTAGTTGTTACATATATATCTCAGATTAATTCAAAAACATAATTTGGTTACGAATATTCTTGAATCTAGGTATTTCTCAAATGAAGTTTATGGTGGTAAATACGGAAAATTTAATGCATTCTTGAATTTGTGTGCAAGGGAGGATAGAAGTCCAGTTGATTATCTGGTAGTAAGCATTAAGCTTTAAGTTGATTTAATTCTCTTGTTGGTGCACTAAGGAGCCTCCCCATAAGAATTAAATCATTCGGTAGTACTGAAGAGACATATTAATGTACTGACGACCAGTGGCCCTATTGTTTATGAAATGACAACTTATTTTAAAGAGAAAAATGTTATGCAGCTCTTGTCAGAGTTTCTTAAACCCTCTGTATATTCCTCACAAAAGATGGCATTCAGTAATACTGAAGAGACATCATTAATGTACTTTTGCACAAATACATAACAACGAAGATAATAAAAATCTAACAAATATACAATTTGTTTGGGCTAGCACTACAACTTTCTTGATACATCTAGGTGTTTCTGTCTAATAACATTTTCCTTCAACCATTAAAATGGTCACTCCACGAAGAAGCAACACAACTCGGGCTAACTTCATGAAACATCCATTTGATCATTGTCATTGTCCCCATCATAATATTCATCATCGCGCTGAATGTGCTTGTCTTGTGTGTGCTCTGAAAAGAGAAATATTAAAATCAACAAACTATGCTTGGGAAACAAGGTAGAGGGAAAACGGGTAAAAAATGGCTTCAGTTATATCTTATACCTTTTAATTCAAACATTTTATACATTTTTCTTTGTTAATTTATTTAAATCAATAAATCAATCGGGGAAATGTGAAGACTAAATCTGAGCAATTAAAATTAGAGATGCCAAAATCAGAGACTTAAATATAGTGGTCAAAAGTGCAATTAATCTATTTCTTTCTCCTTACGATCAATGCGTTCATCAGGATTCTGGTCATCTTCATCGAACTCTGGAATGTAGAAGTCAGGAGGCACCTGTAACCCATAAAATGTTAGTCACACTCGCGCACATTTTGGAAAATATTACCAGTTGATGCATTATTGAAAGTAGTTCGATCGTTACATCGCCAGAGGGGTTTAAAACCAAGTCCAAAACAATTCAAAAAAAAGTAGAGAGCAACTAGAGACATCGAAGGATTAATCACGAGTTCAAACATTCCAAATTTACTAACATGCATAACCTAAATAATAGATTTCAGTCTCATAAGTAAGAGAACCCAAATGACCAATTTTCATGCCGTTGACCTCCGGCTTAAGCATTTTTACCAAATCAGTGATAGATATATAGTTCCTGAAATTCTACCCAACTTCTGAACCCTATTCTCTTCCCAATCCACAAATGACTCTCATCTTAATTTAGAAGCACTACAAGAAGGAACATTTTCCCCTTCAATTGCTTAAAATTCCACCTCCCAATGCAAATAATTAATTTGTAACCACAATGCATCGGTAAAAAATAATGAATACAAGAAAGTTGAAGAGCTTGTAGCAAATCGTCATTAAAGTCAAAACAAAACATTCACAAGAAACAATTGTATGATAAAAATAGTTGAGAATGCCCACTGGATGGGGGGTGATTCTATTTCAAGGATGAACTCACCTCCTGCATCTGTACACTTGGAGCATGCTGGATGCAACGAAGATTTTCCAAGACTTGCATTTTAATGGTTCCAAGATATGATTTACTATTTAAATTTTCCTGATCAATTCAAAGGGAAAAAATGAGAATAACCAATGGTAAATATATTGTAAAGAGTAAAGATACACACTCCAAAGTCAAAATTAGAACAACACATAATCAATAATATCAGATTAAATTCAATAGCAGCAAGAATCCTCAATAAATGAAGACAATATTCCACAATACTATTGAGAAAATACATACTATATGCCCATTAGGAATCTTCAGAGAAAACTCTGGTGCAAAATATTTAATATAATCATTTTCTGGAATCTCTGCAATACAGAACAAGAAGGTAAGAAACGTTTCCACTTCACAAACAATAAGACAGAATTTAAATCTGGAATGCTGAAACAATTCATTGGACAACAAGAAATGCATGAAATTATTTAGGAGCTTGCAATGTTAAGACAGATTACATTTTCTATCGGGACATAATTGGTAAACCTCATGCATGAGATTGAAACCTATTTAGAAAGCATTTTGGGGAAAAATTATTGTCAGGGTAAATATTGTAAGGTTAGATGTATGAGGAAGCAATTACTACATTAACGTATTGCGAGATGTCTCCTATGCTCCCCTAGGGGATATTTGGTATTGCAGCTTTTTACATCATTCCAGAGAGTGGTGTGCTAGACCATGTGGGAATTATCAGAAGTGGGGCAGAACGGGGACTCAGATTGTCGCAAGTAACAACCTTGTCTGAGGCAAATAGGGTGGAAAGGAAGGGGAAACCATCTGAAGTAAAGATAAAATAGAGGGAAAGGTAGGGGAGAAGATCACAGAGAACATCTGGCCATTGAATCAAATGAAAAACCTAGTTCAAGTCACTATCACTTCACAATTCACATGACATGACTGTTTCTGTATTACTTTGAAGTTTGAAAAATAACTACTAAATCCAATTAATGAAAGGAAATAAAATATTGGTAAAACATGTAAATAATTCAAGACTTGAAAGGAGGCTGACTTAATATACCATTTGGAAGCTCTGTATCTAAAAGAACTCCTGTTTCAACAGTCCAACATCGAGCAACATTTTCTTTTGTGTATCCCCCACCTCCAGTAACCTGTGGTAGAACCGCAATAGTCCATTAGTGTAAATCTCTCCCACAGCACAAAAGAATTAATCCAAACATAAACTGATATAAACCTACCAGCAATGGCAAATTGAATCTCTTTACAAAGCTAACACATTCAGCGTGACCTATGAAAGGAACATCAAAAAATAAATTTTCTAATCAAGCAAAACTATCCACTGATTAATTAGAGATCAACATCTGAGAAGAACAGAGACAGACTGATAACGTAGACAACAGAAACAACAAGAACCAAACCTTATCCCTAACATAGAACAGTTAATGATATTTTCATTAGAACAGGAAATTTACTAGGGGATAAGCACCATCAATAGAGAGATTGAAGCAACCCAAGCGATCTCCAGCAAGTGAATCTGCTCCACACTGGAGAACTATTGCACCAGGTTGATATGTTTCGACTACTTTGGAAATGATCTACAGCATAAGGATTTCCAAAAGTTCAGACAAAATACTATCAAGCAGAAATAGTGAAATGAAATTAAAATGAGAAGATTTTGAATTGAGCTTGAAGTTTGGAAAAAAAAAAAAAAAGAAGCAAAAGTATACGAAACAAAAGAATTGAACTTACAGTCTTGAAAAGTCGAGTGAAGCTAAGGTCATCTATTCCATCCTTCAATGGGACATTTATGGCATAAAACTTTCCTTCTCTTTCTCCTATTTCCTTTAATATGGTCAAATCAGTTCAAATCATTCCAATGTAGAGTGTTTCATAAACATTTCAGACAGGAAAGAACATTCCAGAAGCAAATTACAAGGGTAACAGTAGTCCCAATCTATATGATATATATATATTACTGTAATATTGTAGTATTAAGGTTGTAATAAAATATTGGCACAACTAAAACGAGAAGTTAGCTAACTTACTAAATATACAAAACAGAATAAAGAAAATCACCTTAGCATCACCGGTGCCCGGGAAGAACATATCTCCATACTTGTGAAAACTGACAGTCATCACCCTGTCATGACAAAGTTTACCATTTAACAAAAAAGATAAAATCACGAGCAGCATGGAAAAGTTGTCCTTTATTCTCAAATATCAATAGCTTCACCTTTGTAAATCTAACATGATATAAGAAACATGATATAAGAAATTGACCTGTCAGTGAAGTAGAAGGCTTCTTCCACGCCATCACCATGGTGCACATCTATATCAATATACAAAACACGGGGGTGATATTTAAGAAGCTCCAAGATTCCTAAAACCAAGTCATTGATGTAACAAAATCCAGATGCCTCGCATTTCTTGGCATGATGTAGTCCACCAGCCCAGTTTATAGCAATGTCACACAGTTGATTGTTTAATCGACGTGCGGCATCTGCAGGCACAAGTCAATCAGCATATATGTGCCAAACTAGGCATAACTGAAATTTAGAGAATCACTATTATAAACATATCATACCTATAGTTCCACCAGCATAAATCTGACAAAATTCAAATAAGTTGTCAAACACGGGGCAGTCTTCTCCAAGATTATCTGAAAAAAATGATTGACGAAATAGACGCAACTTGTTTTTAGCGATTAGCTTCACAACAAATTGATAATATAGAAGTAAAATTATTATATAAATATTGGGGTTGGATAATGTCATAATGTAAATATCAGAAGTCAAATATCAGGACTAGTGCCTCCCATATTTTAATGAAAAAGTAACAACAATATTAGGTAAAACATTGATTATCTTCTTTAGAAGTCTCTCACCCCCCCTTCCCCCCCCAAGACCATTTGGCAATAATGTTAATCTGAAAAGGTCATGTGTTGATTAAAAGTAACATCAATAGTAGCGTTAGAACATTTTCCAATTACATCTACAACAAATTATGTCACAAAGAACTTAGGGAAACTGAATCCTCAAATTTTGGCCATTGTCCCAAAAGTTCACTCTACACAAAATGGCATGCTTTCTCTTTCCCTCTCTATCACTATACAACTACAACACTACAGCATAAAGAAAAGATAAATTCTTTAACCAAAATCCTATGCAACAATATTCCAACAGCAAAGTATTAAGTGTCACATGCAATCCTATACGGTTATACAGACAGTTGTTTGATAAGTACCTAGTAAGTATCCTATATAGCTAGCTCCAAAACAGCTCTAACTTTTCTGCTATATACTTAAAGCTATAATAAATGGCGAGTTCTTATAGAACCATTGGTGTTTCTTGGACATAATAACATGGATTGGGAGGGGAATATGTTATTAATGTTACATTAGCATAGAATAAAGAGTATACTCTATTAATAGGCAAGGGATATAAGATAGATAGCTATGGCTTTTTGCTATAATCACAAGTATTCTTTTTGTAAATTGTTATCAGCACCCACGGATATGGCTATGCATTAATTGATAATATTGTACATTTAAGTAAAATATGTTTTCTTTTAAATTAATGTTAATGAATCTAGGTTGTATCCTATTCTGAATTTTTAAGAATTTCCCTTCTCCCTTTACCCAGATTGCATCATATGATAATACCCATTACATGTTAACAAAAACTAAAATCACATTTAAATGAGTTTAAAACAGTGAAAGGCATACATTTTGTCAGTTCATTTAAGAACAAGTGCTGAGTGTCAGGCGTAATCCTGTGCAAAAACTCAACATAATCAGCTGAATGAAACTGGGCAAGCTCAACAGGATAAGCCTTGTGTGGACGCTGGATCATACATAAAAGAGAAACAACCATAACAATATTATGCAATTGGCCACACCAATAATCAACAATTTGGCAAACAAAAAATAAAAACATAAATGAAAACAGAATAGCCAACAAATGTAACTAACATAAATCTCCATCTTCTTATGAAGATCATATGAGAGAACGAGATGATGAGTCATGCAAAGCCGGTGAGGCTTCATTGGATGCTTTGCCCCAAAGTAAACACTACCGACATCGCCTGCAATATGAATATTGAAGTAGATGAGTAGAGAGAAAACATGCAAAGAAACAAAGCCTAGCCGATACGAAAAAATTTACGACAATCTTTATCCAATGCTGTTGAGGATTCAAAAAAATTAAAGAATCATCTATCAAAAATTAAAAAACAAATCTTTATAAGTTCTAAACATATTAAGCAAAGTACTTTATCTTGAATAATTTCAATATTTAATTTCTTAACAAATATCTTAAGGAAACCCCTTGATAGAAGCCAAGGTTTTAAATTGCAGTTGCACATACCAGCAATACTTGACATTGAGAAAAATATAGCTGATGCAATGATGCGGTTGTGGAAACCACAAAAACCTTGACATTGCAACATAAATTGCGGTTGTGAACCACAATTTAAAACCTAGAACTCAAACTAATTAGTATTCAAGATTGAACAGCTCCTCATAGAACTCCAATGCTACTAGAGATGCTGGTTTCTTACCAAACAGCATGGATATTAATTAAAATAATGTAAAGCGAAAATTCATAGCATCAGCCAACTACTTATATTTTATTTTTTAAACCGCAACAATCCAAACTTCTCTGCGTTAATGTTTCCAGAACACGAATTGAGCTAAACAAGAAGCAGAAACTGAAATCTAAAACAGCTTTAAACACAAATCCATTTCCTTATCGAACAAACTTCTCGCAACCAACGGCATCAATCATTCAATCAGCGCAACGACAAACAGATATGACTAGCTAGGGTTTCGACATGCAAGAACAAACTAAGGAAGGAATTATAAAACCACGTCGATACGAATAGCGTCCACGAACTTCACCGGTCCAATTCCGGCGAAGAGGAACCGGAGAAAAACCAAAGAAAGGAAGGAACGCGATTTAGAGAATATGAAAAGTGAATATAAGAAGAAGAAAGCAAAACGCACCGTCGTAGAAGTAAGCGATTCTGTCTTTGGAGCGCATCGTTAACAGAGAGCGTTGAAGAGTAGCTGCGGCAATAAGCGACGGAGATTACGGCTAGCATACCAGTATCAATCGCGTGTACTCTCTGCCATTTCGCTTTCTTCTTTCTTTCTATCTCTCCGTCACTGGTTTTTTTTTCTTTTATGTATTTTAATCATATTTTTATATAATTTAAATTTATTTACAATAAAAAATTAATATATAAATAATATTATTGTTGAATGTTAGAATAAATAAATATATTCAAGAGTTTAATTATTATATATTAGTAATCAGTAATATAATTTTTTTTATACTATCAAATTTTGTGATCCGTATAATTCTTAAGACATTTATATTAAAATCCACTAATATAACAAGAATAAATATTAAATGTTATATTTAAATATAAAAGATATTTTAATTTATAATAAAAATGAAACTATAATATAAATCTACTTTTAATTATTTCTGTTTTACTTACCATGTTATTTAATTTAGTGAATAATTTATCTAATCAAATTTTCATTTTTTAAGCAATAGGCAAAATATGTTTAACTAAATGAGAAAAATAATCTTTTTTATTTGGAATTGTGATATCTTATTCATAGGATAAAAAAAATTTAAAAATATGATTTTTATTATTACTGGTATTGTAAAATGAGTTGGGTCATACCAAGGTTAATTAGATTGAGTTAATCTATTTTTAAAACAAATTGCATTTTTTTAGTTTATTCTCTTTGCTCCCAAAACAAATTGGACTTTCTTTAAACAAATCACTCTGACATTTAGATATTCTCAAATGTTTAGATTTTTACTTTTATTTAAATTTTATAAGGAACAAAAAGATTATGACCAATTCATTTTAATAACTCTTTTTATACATCATTGTTCATTGACTAAATTATTTTTTGATTTAATTTTTATATTGATTATTTTATTCTGAGTTAGTCATCACATATAAGTATTTTTAATCTAATTTTAATAGAATAAGAAATTATAAAATCAATTTTTCTTTAAGTTGAAAGAAAAACTAAAACTAAATTTTTAAAACTAACAACTAATTATTATTTTTAAAATTTTCAAAACTTACAATTACAAACAAACATTTTCTATAACATATCAAACTTTTATAAGTTAACATTTTCTATTATATTACCATCATTAGCAAATTGGTTCGACAATGTGCTAGATTAATTTATGTAGGAAAAAGCTATTAACTTTTTCTTGTTTTCCATGTTTTAAAAATCAGAACAATAAGCATAAGAAATAAAATCTTCAACTACTACAAAATTTATAAACCATTATTGTATGGAACTTTTTTTGTTGACAATATTTTTTTTAAGGAACTTAAATATTTAATTTATAACAAATAAAAATTTAATAATCCCACAAAAAAAAAGTGACACAAAAATCTTTTAGGTTGTATGAAACGAAAAAAAAAAAAAAACACGTAAGTCGGAAGTTGCAACGAGTTATCGGGTTCGGAGCGGGTCAATAGAAGGATAAACGGATCCTATATAAATCATCGATCTTCTTCCCCAATTGAGAGACCCTAGATTGTTAAGAGTTTATTCGTCGTTTTTCTGTGCTTCAAATCTCGCAATCGTTAACGACTCATCGCTTTTATTCAAAGTAAGCTCATAAATCTCTTACTCTCTCAACGCTCATATATTCCTCACTCACACTGCATGATTAGCCACGCAATTTTCCAGATCTCGTTGCTCCTTTTTAGTTTTTAATGATGAATAATCTCGTTTAATAATTTTTTCAAATTCCCGTGTTTGAAGCATTTTCTAACAGTTTACCTTATCGGCGATGCTTGTGTTGTCGTAGCTCAATTTTGTTGTTGTGTTCGATTGTGTTTTCTTGCTTGAATCTGAGTATTTTGTTGTTTTCCATGTCTTATTATTTGTCAATTTGATGCTTCAATTTTATTTTCATCTTTTTCTTATATGTGTATGTGTGTGTGTGTGTGGATGTTATTCATTTAATGCTATGTCGAGTTATGAACTGTGAAGTTAGCTTCAATGAGTGTGAAATGAAATTAGGGTTAGTGGCAAGCGCTTTGTGGTGTTAAATCTTTCAATGTTCTTTTGGCACGTATCACAGTTTTTGATTAGATAATTGATGAATATTTGCATTTTTCTCAATAATTAATTCTTCCATTTTTCGAAAATGTGATGCTACATGCTTGGTGAGGAGAATATAGCAAGAGTGAGTTTGTTAGTTATGGAGTATGGAAACCTGCTTCATTGTACGTGTAAAGCTTTTTTAGTGTTTAGATATTATCATGCGAAATTGAATTTTGTTTGATACATCTTGTTCACCTAAAATTGCCTGCTTTATTTGGTTCAAAACACTGTTGGGTTGTTTGTTAGTTTGGTAGTATGGTGCTTCATTTATATATATATGGCAGTGTTCCCTTTTATGGCTTGTTTTCTTCCTGCTTGTTTGATACCTGAGTTGGAATTAGTTCATTGCATCATGTACTTATCACAATTTGTTGCGTTTGTGACCGAGAAAAAGATGGGGAGGGTGAAATGATACAAGTTCTGTTTTGGTTCAATTAATTTCATTCAATGTTTTCTTCTTTCTTTTTCCTCTTATTTTATGTAGTTGGGTAAAAAATTATGAGATAATCATTGTTCATGTTGTGCAGGATGTCAGAGGAAGCGCCATTCAGACCACGAGAAAAGCTTATTGAGAGACAAAAATATTTCCAGAGTGTCCACAAGTACACTCACTTGAAGGGACCCCTTGATAAGGTTACATCTGTGGCCATACCACTGGCTTTGGCTGCATCATCACTGTTTCTGATTGTAAGTTCAACTGTAGTATGCGTTTTTCACTTGTCTCTGATGACTTCATCATATTGTCTCCAGCTCTCCATTTGTTTGTAGTCATATTTTATTGATACACTTTTATGCATTTTGTTCAGGGACGAGGGATCTACAATATGTCGCATGGAATAGGAAAGAAAGAATGACTTGGGAATATCTGATTGAGGAGGTGGGTGTTTTGCCACACAAACCTATCAGAACCTCCTTGATATGGACCAGTGGTTTTCTTTGCATTTATGTTTGTTCTTTTAATAAATTTGCTTAGTTGCAGACTTTGACCATCATTGGGGGGTTTATAACTTGAATGAAAGTGGTTCTTTGTATGTTTGATATAATCAATTGAGTGAATTTGCTCAAAGTGCCGGTTTCAGATTCTGGTTTAGTACTTGCTCCGTGTTAATTATTCCTTTTAGGCTACACTACTCCTTGCTTTGCATGCACTAGACAAGCTCAATGGTTTTTCAATGTGCCTTTTAGCATGGTAGATAGTCAAGTGGAATTACGTGGCTAGTATTTGTTGATTGTTTGGGTTTCATATGTGTAACATTACATAAACCAGCTTGTTCTTCCATGTATGTGGTTTGAGGGCCTTAAGCTATAAGTGGTGACAAGCGCACGTGAATTTGACAAAGAAGTTGGATCCAAGTGCGATTTTGATCTCATATCATTTTTAATGCATGCTTGGTTTTCAATTGGAGAGGCTCCCACTCCAAACCATAGTTTGGCTAAAAACTTCTTTCTTGTAGGTTCTGCCCGTTCCATGATTTGGGGATTTCTAACTAAAACCTAAACATAAAATTATTACAATCTAGTAACTCAACATTTCAAAACACGAAAATGCAGCATGTATTTATTATTAGTCAAACATTTTCGTTTTGGGTTAGGAGTCAGTTGAGCTATTCCATAACTTCTTTCTTGTCAATATTTTGGTTCGCAAACCCCACTTTCTGAAAGTAGCCTCTTGAAAATATAGGCGTATTGCGTTCTTTAATCGGACCCAAGTTATCTCTCAGTTTTATGTTATTTGGCCTACAGTGTGGGGAAAAATTTATAATGTGTTTGGATATCTTACAGAATCAACTTTGGTCTCTAAAATCACGGTGAAAATTTGAAAGAAAACGTTAAATCAATTATTTGCCGTTTTGACCTTCTCCACGTTTTGGAATTGATTTTGACAAAATTTAAGTTAATCCAATCATATTATAAGACTGCATGTCGTGTTTGGTTAGGCACCAAAAAAATTGTTGGTTCTGGACCTCGAGAATGTTAAATAAAAAAACATTTAAGCAAGCAACTTTGTTTTGCTAGGGAGAAAGCAGTTTGTTTCACCGGGAGATAAAGCACGAGCTTCAGTTTGTGAAAGTAAACATATTCGCTTCAGTTTGTTAAAGTACTTTGTTTTCCTCGCGGTTTTGTTTGATTATTGCACAAGCAGCAAACAGATCCATTTTAGTGGAAATATAGTACGTTGACCTGGTGAGTCTGTGAATTCAAAGGCTGAACCGCAACCAGTTGGTACTGCCCTGCTCTCTTTGTCGCAGCAATTATAGAATACAGATATTCAATGCTGTTGAACAAAATTCAAGATACTTAAAAGTTCACGGTTAGTCAACCCCCAACAAAAAGAGTATCCCAACCACAAGCTGGAAACTATAATTTTTTGGGTGGGTGGACTGTGGGGCATACAACATTTAAATGCATCCACAATAAGTTCAGCAGAAATTTTGCAGATCTTTGAATGTACACACCACACTTGACAGAGCTGGATTGGCTTTTAAGCTTTTCTGACTATACATCAGAAAGTGGTCTTCTCTTGACAGATTTAATAACTATACAAAAGTGTATGATTAACCCAAAGAAAAATCCCTAATGGGTTGATTTACAAATTAACCAATGATCACGTACCCAAAAAAAATTATGATGAATACATTTAATAATGAAGGATCATGTCAGCCTGGAAAGTATTCACCATGACACCATCCACTCTTTCATGTATTTGCTCGTGTTGTACTTGTCCCTACTCAAATCATTCTGGTTTACATTCTGCATATTAACTCGATTAAAAGGGTGGTCACATGTAGAAAAATATTAACTTAAGAATAAACTAAGATTCTATGCTAATGCTTTGTGTTTTCACACCTAGATTCATTAGTGGAACAACACAGTGGTTGGTCCGGTAATGTGAGAGATCAATTATTTGGAACATAAGTTGGAAGTCCCTTTCTTACAAGCGCCAAGCTGTGAGGGTATCTGACTTTCTGGTCCAGAATGCATTTTTGGGGATGGTCAGCCATATGGGTGTAATAATTTTTTATAAAGGCAACTAGCTAGGTATTGCCAATTCTCCTACTCTGTCTTGCTTCCTAAGGCTCTCCCAAATTCATGCTTTTTAGCAGTAGGTGAGCCCTTTCTGTTCACTCCTCAACCAAAACTTCTGCTCCAAGCTGACCAAGCACCTTTCTATCTTAAAGAAAGCACCTCATATAATTACCAACACTCAGAAAGTTTTTTAAAAAATTACCTATGTTATTTTTTTTTACCGTTTATTGACAGATATAATGATTAAACTTTGTTGGGGGACTTTAAATGCCCAAGGTGAATATTTCCTTCCCAACATTATTTATTTGGTACTCAAAATTATGATGATTCAATTTCTAAACTATTTGATTAAGAAACTCAAGTTACTACAACTTGTGTCACCGTGTTGGTACAAGAGTATGTTATCTTAACTACAAAATAGATATATAAGGAGTTGTCATATAAATGGTAAAATGAGGATCTGATTTTTAAGTTAAGGTGGGGTGGCAGGTATATAACTTTATATATGTACATGTCTTTCTAAAATTTTGAGTCCACTCATAAACTATTGATGCCATGGTGAGGAGTAGTAGTTAGCTGAATTTGCCAATATACCAACTTAAGAAAATTGCTACCTAACCAAAGCATGTTCAACAAGATTCTTCACTAAGTTTTCCGAGAATAATAAAACGGAGAAGTGTAGTCAAAGATTTTAACATTTATACTCTCGACATACAACACCTTCCAAATCCTATACTAGAATTTTGATGGTGCCATATCATCAAGTTGGCTTGCGAGTAAAGGTGGTAGGAAAAACACTAAGAAAGTATTTGCTTAGAGAACATAAATCCACTGTTAACTTCATAACTTTTAACAGGAATATCTGTCATTTGGGCTTATTCTATAGTTTGTTAACAAAATAAACTACTTTAGTCTCATCCTTAAAAGCTAGTCCTGTTTATAAGCACCCCAAGAGAAAGAAAGCCATCATTCCAAGAAAAAGAGAAAAAGAACAGAGAAAACCGGTTTGGGAGAGGAGAAGACTCAAAAGAGTGTTTTAGTTTGCGGTGCAATAATGGCAACACCAAAGCAGTCATATGAGCAGCAACAGCAACCACCAAATGTACAGAGAATAAGGAACTCAGGGATGATCAACTGCAACCAAAGTCCAATGAGGGATGACAAGGAAGAGGAGATGTCAAGATCAGCTTTGGCTATGTTCCGTGCAAAGGAAGAAGAAATTGAGAGGAGAAAAATGGAGGTGAGGGATAAGGTTCACACTTATCTCGGTCGAGTTGAGGAGGAAACAAAGCGTTTGGCTGAGATTAGAGAAGTAAGTTTCACAATACTGATACTTTCCCTTTGATGTTGTATTTGGTTTAGCTCTATTCTTTCATGCTGTATTGGTTTTTGGTTCATGTCCATATATATGTTTTACATTTTATCAATATAAACTTAAGGTATAGGGTAAAAAAAGTATGGAATCTATTTGAGTTTGTAAATCAAGTCAGTTAGTGCATGTTTGAAAACTCATCTACAAAGGATAAACACATCAATTTAGCCTTTTAATGGAGTATCCAACGCAGTTCCAAACATTCTATTGTCTGATTGGAAAATTTTGTTCCCTTCTATATTTTCTCTCAAACCTTTTAAGCAAGAACTGAAGATAAACAGAAAGGCAATTCTTTTGTCATGTGTGCAGTGTATTGGTTATTTTCCTTGTTCTTAAACAATTACTTACATGTCATAGGTGTTTAATAGTAATTGCTGTTGTTAAGATGGTCTAACTCAGTTGGTTAAGTAGGGTGCATGAGTTGTTGTAATCTGTCTGACATGTCTTTGATTCCTACTGATAAAAAAAAATATTAATTGTTTGATAATCTGCATATGATGTTCTAGGAGCTTGAGGGTCTCACAGATCCGTTGAGAAAGGAAGTTGCAATAGTTAGAAAGAAGATAGACAGTGTTAACAAAGAGTTAAAGCCACTGGGCCAAACCTGCCAGAGAAAGGTGAGGTTTTCCAACTGTTGTTTACTAGTTGTTTGCTTTAGACATGTCTAAAATCTTTAATTAAGCCATAGGATTTGCTCAAGGTGGCAAAGTGATCCCCATCTGTTTTACTTACACAGCTTTTGATACAAGCACTTGAGAATTGCATTGAATTTAATCAATTAACTGTATTTGCTTTCTTGGCCCCATGTTGTCTAATCTACTTGGAAGCAAGTTGACATGATTATTTAGTGGTTAAGGTGATCATTCATAATAATTATGTTTAAATGTCCACGTATAAAATGATCAATTTGGTTCAATAGGAGATTTCAAATTTCTCATTCAAGGCTTCTTTTGCATCATTATTCCCAGAAAAAAAAAATACAAAAAGAAATTATTGTAGGGAGATATAATTAAGAGCTTGATTCCCATCTTATTTTTTTATTTTTTTATTTAAAGCCTGTTTTGTGAAACAATTCTACAGTATTTAGCAATCAATTTCTCTTTCAAAATCTATTAACTTCTGAAATATGTTTCCAAATTAAGAATTTTAAAAATAAAAAAATAGAAACAACTATTAGAGATATTTTTTCATTCTCTTATTCTGTTTTCTTCAAGTGCTTAGGAACAAACGTGTTGAAGGGACAGACACTTTAAAATGTGCCTATGAAACAAACAATTTTTGAAATAAAAAAACACAGAACAGATTTTGGAAACAATAATATGCTTTTTGTATAGGAATTTGTACAACAATCTATATAATATGCTTTTTGTGCCTATCTCTACTGTACATCATTTATTTCATCTCTTGACAATAGAGGGATAGACCCAAAATATAGTTACATATATTATTCTATGAATTGTTACAATCTATGAATTGTTGTACATGTAACGTATTTATAATCTTGGACTTTTTTCCTGAAATATCTTCATTTTTGTTCTCTGGGGATCACAGGAGAGAGAATACAAGGAAGCCCTTGATGCTTTCAATGAGAAAAACAAGGAAAAATCTCAACTTGTTACTAGACTAATGGAGGTAAGAAATTCTTTGAAGATTTCATTCTTACTAAAACTTTCCAATCTTGTTTTCTAACTTGTCTTTTTACTTCAAAATTCTGTGATTTGGGGTAGCTGGTGACTGAAAGTGAGAAATTAAGGATGAAGAAGCTGGAGGAGTTAAGCAAAAACGTAGATACCCTTCATTGAAATGCTAATGCAAGTAACCTTACTTTTGGATCAGTGTGATGTAACCAAAATTATGTTGTTGTATGTGACATAATTTGTGTTTCATTGTATTTTGTGGCCTTAATTAGGAAATGTTCATTAGACACCTAAATTCTGAACATTACACAAGTTCTTGTCATTTTATTTGAGATGTGCTGATTCTGTCATCAAGTTAAACAAATCCACCCTTTCACGTTTCAACTCACCTATTTGATGTCATGAATACAACAAGAGTTTACTATTTTTAGTAACGTTGAAAGAGTTGTTCTATTGCTCCACATTTTTTATTTTGCACATTACCACACACTACCAAATGTAAACCTACTCTTCCAAATTTTTGACCCAGTAAATCATTTGTACACTTTTCATGTCTATTGATTATTGTTCATATAGATATATTTCTTTTTTATCAACAATATACTCCATTTGAAAATTTAGTCATAACTCTTCCTCCTTTTCTAAGAATTTATTGTGCCAATATCATTAAATATAAGTTATTTCCACAAACTCAAACTTAATTTGTATTGTGAACTGAGTAATATTTATTAGATTTCATAATATATACTTTACCCATTATTTTTCTTAATATTATTTTTTTCTTTTATTCTTATTCTACAAAGAGAGATGAGTTGAAAAAAAAAAGCTGTCTACAAATTAACATTTCAAATTTATAGTAATCCGAGTAACATTTCAAAAAATAATTAATTTTATATAGATACAATAAAAAAATTAGCATTTATATGATAAAATATGAAAATATTATGTATGAAACTCAAAGAGGAAAATTTGGGAGTAATATGACATACCATTCTATAAAAGAAATGGTTGAAAATTGAAAAATAATAATAAATTTTATCAGAGAAAAAAAAACCAAAAATTTCAGCTTTATCCCAAATAAACAACTAATTATTTCCTAATTAATGGATAAGTTTATTATTAAATTTTTGATTGAAACCCTAAATGAAGTGTTCGGAAAGAATTGAACTAGTGTAAATAGGAGGAGAACGCAGAGTGAAACAAAGGTTAACTAACAATGGCGACAATAGTAACTTCAAACCCTAGCAATGGCGAAAAACGACCAAAGGTAGTTATCATAACGGGCCCCACCGGTTCCGGAAAGTCGAAGCTTGCCGTTGATTTGGGCTCTCACTTTCCGATCGAAGTCATCAACGCTGATTCCATGCAGGTCTACCGTGGCCTCGATGTTCTCACCAACAAACTCCCTCTTTCTCACCAAAACGGTACCACCGTACACTCCCCGCACCCGATTATTCCTCATCATCTCAGTTTCGTTTCTGAAATCACGTTTCGAATGCGTTGTTTGCAGGAGTGCCGCATCATCTATTGGGTACTGTAAGCCCTAACGTGGAATTCACTGCTAAAGCGTTTCGGGATTCCGCTATTCCCGTAACTCTCAATGCTTTTGTTAATTAACGTTATTTTTGTTATTTTGAATTTTGGTAATTTAGTTTGTTACTATTTATTTTGTTAATTTTTATTGTTTTAGATAATTGATGATATACTGGGTCGCAATCACTTACCTGTTATAGTTGGGGGCACTAATTACTATATCCAGGTTGGTGTTTTGGATCATGCATTCCTTAATCGTATCTCATTGTGTTCTTTATTTTATTTATGAACTGTCACTTTGGTTCTTCAATGTTCATTTTAGTCCATGAAATTAATAAAATTTTGAAAAAGGTGTGTAATTAGTAATTTTTGTTAGTTCTTGGAAGTCTTACTGATACTTGTTCAATGGAGATTTTCACACATTTCAATGCACAGATCCAAAAAGCTATATGAGTATTGCTTTGGAAAAACTTGGGTTAACTTTTTTTCCAAAACACACCCTGGCATTGGTTCCTTAATCTTAGAGGATAAAATGATGATAAATGGTTAAATTTTGAAATGATACTTTGTGGACTGAGTATTGCTTTATAGTAAACACTTTCACGGACTAAAGTGAATAACTAATTGCATTATGAGGGACTTTTTTGAATTTTATTACTGCATAGAGTAATGTGACAACCCTTTACATCAGAACCAAAATGGTTGTTTACCCTTTTATTTATTAGTATTCACTTATTTAAATTTCTTTTAGTGCCTAATAATGTACTTAGACTCTATTTGTATAAACTTCTACATAAGTATAAGCATTTATAGGAGAAGACTAAAATGAAATGGCTTCTTCCGTCAGCTAATTTTAACTTTAGTGGGAAGCTTATTTCATTTCACTTATCCACAAATTTATTTTAGCTTAGCTAATTTTAGTTTATTGAAGAAGTTTATTTCATTTAACCTTCTTAATTTTCTCCCTAGTAAGTTTTTATGGAGTATTTTATTTAAACATGGCCTTACATGGACGTGTTCAAAATTTTGTTTCTTATTTTCTTTTGCATTTTTTGGTATTTATCCTCTTCAGGCTCTTGTGAGTCCGTTTCTTCTAGATGATTTTGCAGAAGATATGGATGATAGCTGTTTGGGTGATCCACCTGGTATATTGCTCTGTATTTGGTACTTTATTATACTTTATTTTTATGTTTCTGTTCTGTTAACGTATACTTAGCATTTATTGTGTTTGTAATTGTATAGGTGTCACACCGTCTAAGGACAGTTCCATTGCTGAAAATGACGGTTCAAACAATAGTTATGATCTGCTTAAGGATATTGATCCAGTTGCAGCTAATAGAATCCATCCAAATAACCATAGAAAGGTTAGGGTGTAATTTGATTATGTATTCTTCTAGAGCCATGTGTAAAGGGCTGTCTTATTTGGTCAGCTAAGGACCTTAACGTTTCATGTGCAATAATTCTATGATGTTTTTCTGTTTATAATGTTCAATATTGTAATTTTTGTGATTTTAGAGTTCTGGTGTGCTGTCCATCTATTAGAAGCAATGTGGCACTTCATTTGGCATTTAAGTTTATAGGAAGAGCCTAACTGAGGATGTGTCTACATGTGTTTTTTTGGGTTTCAGATAAATCAATATATTAGTTTGTACACTCGCACTGGTGTTCTTCCTAGCAAAATTTTTCAAGGAAAGGCAGCAGAGGTTTGTTTTCTACTTTGTCAATAATTGATTGACTTGAAATTTAATATGGTCCCTTCCCCCCTTTCCATATATGCTTTGATATATAATGTGCTTCAGAAGTTGTGGTCTTGTTAACTGGTATCTTCCATGATTCACTAATCACCCTTCCTCACTAGACCCATTTTGTTATATTTGTGTACAACTGCCATGGAATGTGGATATCAAGAGGATTAACTGAAGAATGCTCAATTAATTGTTAATGTCCTATTGCAACATGTCTGTTGATTCTTTTTTCCCATTTTAAATTATTGTTCATGTCTTTTGCAATATGTCTGTTATTCTTTTTCCCCCTTTTAAATAATATTGGTCTTGCTTGTGGCAGGGCAGAAGTGGGGTCAAGTTGATAAATTAAGATATGATTGTTGTTTTATATGTGTGGATGCATCTCTCCCTATACTGGACAGATATGTAGAGCAGAGGGTAGATTGCATGATGGATGATGGATTACTCAATGAAGTATATGATATTTACAATTTGAACGCAGAATATACTAGAGGTTTGCGGCAAGCCATTGGTGTCCGTGAATTTGAGCCTTTTCTTAGAACATGTGCTATCAATGGCATGATTGAAAGCGAGAGGGACTTGACTCACGGATCCAGTGTAGAAAAGGGCAAGACACTGTTTAATGGTAATTTGATGGAAGTGGTGAGATCTGCCTCTAGTACTGAATCCACAATTCTTTTGGAAGAAGCAATTGAAAAAGTAAAGGTTAATACCCGGAGACTTGTTCGGCGTCAGGTAAAAATAATTTGTATTTGCTTTATGACTTCTTTAAACAAGCATTCTTGAATGAACATTTCTTTGACCGAGTATGCAAGGAAACTGAAAATGTCACTTTTCTGATTAATCTCCCATGTAATAGAAAATTGCCAACATCATTTTGGAATGATTCATTTGAATTTTGACATGAAAGTTTGAGATACCTTTTGATCATTACCTTGCTTTAGAAGAGAGCCTTCACTATGGTGGTGTCCCCTTCTTCTTCGAGTGAGTGCTGGTGAGGAAGACAGGTGGGTACCTGTAAAAGATTAAAGTCAGTGACAATCCAATGATGAGTGAGTAATTAATTAGGTCCGAATTGCAGAACCTGATACAATGCATATTTATAGCATGTCGGATATAATAAGGCAACCCTAAAGTGAGGGTAAATGGGTAAAAGGAGCCCTTCCTGGGCTTGGGCCGTACAATTAGACCCCTAGGTCGGCGTGATGATGGTATCGGTCGCTGAGCTACAAGTGTAATAGGAGCCCCCAAGTTAGATAAAGTGTTCTAAGACCTGATATAGGTGCCTCGGTTTGTTCGGTGTTGCCCGGCACGGGTAGCGCTTCCTTGGGCCTAGATTCGGCTCGTCCTGGTTGGTGCTTTCTTGTTCGTGGACTTGGAGAGTAATAGTCGGCCTCGACAAGATTGAGGCCGTTCAGAGTACGAGTGGAAACTTGGTAGGGTTGTGACCTTGGAGTGTACGAGTCAGCCTCGAGGCCTTTGAGAGTCCGGTTGAGACCTTGACGCGTAGGAGTCGGCCTCGGCAAGGTTGAGGCCTTTGAGAGTACGAGTCGGCCTCGGCAAGGTTGAGGCCTTTGAGAGTACGAGTCGGCCTCGGTAGGGTTAAGACCTTGGAGCGTAGGAGTCGACCTCGGTAGGGTTGAGACCTTGGATTGTTTAAGTCGGCTTCGGTACGGTTGAGACCTTAGAGAGTGTGAGTTGGCCTCGGTAGGGTTGAGGCCTTTGAGAGTATAAGTCGGCCTCGGTAGAGTTGAGACCTTGGAGCGTAGGAGTCGACCTCAGTAGGGTTGAGACATTAGATTAATGACCTCTTTGTCTGGTCTCGGGTCAGCAAGAAATGTTTCTTGTACGTTATGTCAGCTTTAAAGAAAGAAATGTTACCGTTAGAGGCTCTTAGCCTTCCTTTCTTCATTTATTAGGCCTTGACCTTGTGGCTTCTCTATAAAAAGGCTTCTTTCTTCTTCATTGTAGGTTTTCCCTTTTTTTTTTTTTCTCCAGAACATCTCTTCTTCTAGTAACTTCCTCAAAGTTTTTCCTTTCCCATATATCTCTCCATCTCACAAGTTTGACGCTACGGTTTTATTCGTTCTCAATTGTTCATTGTTTTTGCTTCCGTTTTCTTATGCATGTTCCCTTTTCTTAAGTCTTTCTCCTTTGCGAGTTCTAATCCATTTGTGCGTTACTACCCAATAAAAAAAAAAAGAAAGGTATGTCTCATTTGCCCTCTTTTAACTCTGAACGTACAAGTAGTGTTAGAGAAGTGTCTGTGACTTCCTCTAGAACTCCTCGTGTAGAGGATTCAAGTTCTGAGGAGATGGGTGGACCTGAAAGTTGAGTCGGTATACACTAGTAGATTATCCGGGCTGGTAGACTGATATAGCGTGATCGACCAAGAATTGACCGGGTTGATCGCCGTTCGGCGGTCCAAGTGGAAGAGAGGGTATATAACCGACCGGGTCTCTCCTCGGGTCGTATGTATACTTACGTATATGAGTATATGTTTAAGGATTTTGGCATGACTTTTCCCTTACAATCCTTCGAGTGCCGAGTCCTGTCCTACCTCAACGTAGCCCCGAGTCAGCTACATCCCAATAGTTGGGGGTTCTTGAGGGCTTTTGAGGTGGTTTGCGATCAATTAAACATCATTCCAAAGGTGAACACTTTCCCTATACTTTTATCAGTTAAGGCATGGTCCTCGAGTCGGCTGGGTATCTTTGGGTAACGCCCAGATTAATAGCGTTGGTGAGTCTTTATTTCTTCCTTATGCTCAGTTCTACAAAAATTTTAAGAGTCGATTCTTTAAGTTGTCCCTCGAGTCTCCGGATGCTCGGAAATTTTTCTTAAAGAAAAATGGATTGGACCTGGTCCATCCTTTTCATTGGAGTCGGCCTCGGAAATTCCAATCTGTGCCCGACTCCGAGCTATCCGAGGAGGAGAAAAATCAGGTTGAACTCTTGAAGGGTTTGCCTCGTCCTAGAACTGCTGGGCCCTTGCATGCCTTCCATGTGATCCGAACCCTAAGGCTAGATTCAAGGGTAAGAATAAAAAAACATGTTTGTATTTATGTTGAATTAGTTGCTGACTGTGTCATTTGTACTTGTAGAGCTCATGGGGAAAGATCTTGATACAAAAGCAACCAAAGCCAAGGCCGACTGGGTGTTGAAGAAAAGGACAGTGACGACCACACAACCACTGTCCACCTCAGCTTCGAAACAGAAAAGACCCTTTGTTGATGACCAAGAGGGGGTTGGGTCGGGTCGGGTCCTCAAAAGGCTAAGACTTCGAACACCGAGGTGAGATCATCCTTCAGTGTTGTAACTTCAGGGACGGACACTCATATCTAGTCAACATCGTCTGGGCTGGGTACTCAGACGAAAACACCAACACCAAGGGTGGGTCCTCAGACCCAACCAACTATGTCCGGGTTGAGCATCCAGACCCAGCCATCGACATCGGGGCTAAGCCCTCCGGCCGGTGCGAACCTTGGAGGCGCCTCGTCAACCGTGCCGCCTCCCATAGATCCACCAAATCTTCAAGACCCTCCACTTGTGGTTTTCACCCAAATCTAGATCCCTTGGTGACCTCGGGGTCCTCTCCTCGCCCCAGCTTCAACTTTCCTCCCGGGGCGGGGCCGACCCGAGAATGGGGCTCGATTGGAGCATATTTGTGTGAACACAGTTTCAAGTGAGTCCTTGTGGAGACTCGGTTTGCGGGTGAATCAAATGAGTTAGGGACCGAGACGCCGTGTTCTTATGACTGGGAATTGCTGGGGGCGGTAGGGCTCCCTGCCGTGTTTGATTGAGCTGAAATTTTGATAGGGCGGATATTGGCGGCCCTCCGATATGGCTTGGATGAAATAACCAAAAATGCTGAGTTGGGGGAGTCGGTTTGGCGACTGCATGCTCAAGTGTTAAGGCTAAAGAATGAGCTGGCCGACGCCCGGGCTAGTGTGAATAGGCTGAGCTTGGGAATCATCGGGCTTGAGACTCATGCCCGCATGGATCAAGGCCAAGTTGAGATTCTAACGGGTCAACTGGAGAACTCTCGAGCCGTGTTGAAAGAAACTGAGGCGAAAGTGGAGGCTGAGGCGAAAGCAAGGGAGGAGGTCGTGGCTAAAGCAAAGGAAGAGGCCGAGGCGGCCACTCAATTATGCCAACAAGTCGAGGCCGGATAGAGACAGATTGCGGAGCTTGGAGTTGTCCGCAGAGTTGGATCCTTTGAAGGCTAAGGTGGCCGAGGTGGAATTTCTCCAGACACAAATCGCGCTTGAGAAAAAGTGTGGTGACTTGAACAATGAATTAGAGGAAGCTTTTGTGGAGAGGTTCCAAGATGGTTTTGACAAGGCGATTCGACAGGCTTTGCACCATGCCCCGGGTCTGACCGTGGAATCCTTCTGTTATACCAAGGACGTCGTGGAGGGGCGGCTTGTTAAAGATAAGGATGAGGAGGAATGAAGATTGGTTACCTTTGCTGCTCGAGTTGGCTCGGCCTATTTATGTGCTTTGTAGGCTTGGATTTTGACTTTACTTGATTCATGCTTAGACGCTTATAACTTGATAGTCGTTTGTAATCTTTTCCTTTTCATGAATGAAAGCAGTGTGTTTTGATCGTGTATGGCCGAGGCAAGCTCTCTCGAATAAATTTAAATACAAGTGTTATCACCTTGTATGGCTGAAACGGACACTCGTGAATATCTTGAATGTATTTGAGTCGTTGGGTCGACTCGAACAATTAATAAGAGATACAAGTGTTGTCACCTCGTATGGCCGAAGAACTCGCAAAGGAGAAAGGCTTGAGAAAAGAAGCACACGTAGAAAAACGGAAGCAAAAACAATAAAGAACGAATGAAACCCTAGCGTCAAACTTGTGAGATGGAGAGATATTTGGAAAAGGAAAAACTCTGAGGAAGTTACTAGAAAAAGAGAAAGAAGGGGGAAAACTCACAATGAAGAAGAAAGAAGCCTCTTTATAGAGAAGCCACAAGGCCCAATAAATGAAGAAAGGAAGGCCAAGAGCCTTTAACGGTAACATTTCTTTAAAGTTGACACAACGTACAAGAAACGTTTCTTGCCGACTCGAGACCAGACAAAGAGGTCATTAAACCAAGGTCTCAACCCTACAGAGGCCGACTCCTACGCTCCATGGTCTCAACCCTACTGAGGCTGACTCATACTCTCAAAGGCCGACTTGCACTCTCAAGGTCTCAAACCTACCGAGGCCGACTCCTATGCTCTAAGGTCTCAACCCTACCAGGCCGACTCGTACTCTCAAAGGCCTCAACCTTGCTGAGGCCGACTCCTACGCGCCAAGGTCTTAACCCTACTGAGGCCGACTCGTACTCTCAAAGGCCTCAACCTTGCCGAGGCTGACTCATACGCTCCAAGGTCACAACCCTACCGAGTCTCCACTCGTACTCTGAATGGCCTTAAATTATTTGAGGCTGACTCTTACTATCCAAGTCCACGAACAAGAAAGCACCAACCACAACGAGCCGACTCTAGGCCCAAGGAAGCGCTACCCGTGCCGGGCAACACTGAACGAACTGAGGCACCTATATCAGGTCTTAGAACACTTTATCTAACTTGGGGGCTCCTATTACACTTGTAGGTCAGCGACCGATACCATCGGCAAGCCGACCTAGGGGGCTAATGTACCGGTCCAAGCCCATTAAGGGCTCATTTTACCCATTTACCCTCAGTTTAGGGTTGCCTCATTATATCCGACATGCTATAAATATGCACTGTATCAGGTTCTACAATTCAGACCTAATTAATTACTCACTTATCATTGGATTGTCATTGACTTTAACATCGGAGTCCTTTGCAAGTACCCACCTGTCTCCCTCACCAACACTCACTCGAAGAAGAAGGGGACACTACCACAGTGAAGGCTCTCTTCTAAAGCTAGGTAACGATCATCCGGTACACCTTTTGCCCTTTTTTGTAGAGCATTTCATTCACCTGGCATAAGTCTGTTCAGTATCAGTATTTTTTTGTTTTATGTGCAAGACTTTTTATAGAGTTATTATTAGTTTTTCTTAGTGCTGCCTCGAAATTGTATTATGGTCTCTTTTAAGTATCATAGCATATCGTGACTAAGGACCATGTTAACTTAAAGAGTAAATAATATAATTGGTCAACATTTATTGGTGACATTGAATTGAATTCACTGGAGTTGGTACAGAAACTTGAAATCTGAGATTTATATTGAAGCTTTGTTCATGACAGAAGAGGATGCTCAGTCGACTGCAAACACTGTTTGGTTGGTACATACAGTATGTTGATTCCACAGAATCAATATCAAGTAAGCTGTCTTGATCTTGTTCAGGCATATTTTCAGATTATCATTATGAATTAGTTCATTGAAGTATCCTGGATTATATTCATTTGTTTTTTTTGTGTTTTAGGCAAATCAGAAGATGTATGGACTGGCCAAGTGGTTGAATCAGCTGTGAAGATAGTTAAATCTTTCCTGAGTGAGAATGGAAGCTCGCCATCCACCTTTGAGATGACAAATGACACTGGGATCAAAATAATGAAAAGGGACCTCTGGACTCAATACATATGCAAGGTCTGATATGGTTTAGATTCCATGGGACATTTTCCCCTTGCGTCACTGAAAAAAATATGCATTGTTTTGCTTACCTGTCCTTCAATGATTCTTCTTTCCATTCGAGAAAAGGGGAATGTGGTGATCGTTATGGCCAGTTCTGTGTCCCAAGTTGCAACACTGCTTTTGTAGTCTTTTTGCAATTATGTGCCACCAACTGCATACAAATCACCCAAGAAAATTAAGTGCATGTTTAACCTACAATTTACATTTGAATGGCTAATTTTTTTCTCTGCATAAAATGCACAGCAAATATGTGATGCACACAATGTGCCATATTGCCATGTACTGCATTAACATAACATAGTTGTATATTATAATATATATCATAACTCTGTTTGGATAATTTTTTTTGTAAGAACTTATATGAGAAGGAAATAAAAAGATAAAATGAATTGAACTTTTCCAATAAGATACAATCAACTTTTGCATTTCAGCTTTTGAAGAAAATTGAAATTTTTAACAAAATTTAGTGCATAAGCTGGTTTTATTTTATCTTTTTATTCTCATCTCTAACACGTACTTACATGAAGTTTATATAAATAGATTCATACATTATTTTACATCTGTTCTGTTTAATACCATTTATTATGGTCAGAGTTCACCTTATTTTCTGCAACATTCTCTTCTGTCACATGTATAAATGTGAGAAAAAGGGTGATGTTACAATAATTTTTTTTTGCAGTGGCACACAACGTGCTGCTTCACCAGCAAACATACTGATTTCTTATGAACTTTCCTGATGACAGGCCTGTGGAGATCGTGTGCTTAGAGGATTACATGAATGGGAACAACACAAGCAAGGTCGTGGGCACCGAAAACGTATTTCAAGTCTTAAGAACAAGGCACAAGTTCATGGTTTCGTGGAAGAGCTGAAATATTGAGTGTGAAACAGTGAGATTTGTCATAACTTTGGAATCCATGCCAGTTATTAAATGAAATTTATATGGGTACAATTTGACGTTTTGTCAAGACGATGTAGAAGAAAAAATATAAAATACATTTCTTTTTTCAAGAGTCAAATTCCATATCTTACGTTTAATGTTACGACATTTCTCGCTTTCTCACCTCGTATTCCTGCAACTTAGTGAAAAATGAACAAGTCATCTTATGGAGACATTTCTCTTCTACAAAATTGCTATAAATGTTCTTAATTATTTTTGTAATATATTTTTTATTAATTAAACTTTACCACAAAACTATAAAATAAAATTAGAAGTAATGATGAGATTCACAAGCTGTTTTATTAACCATATCATCTCTTAATATATTCTTCATTTGATTAAGATTTTATTTGCAGTAAATTTTTATAGAGAAAAAAGGTTTTGACCGTGTAAAACATTTTTCTAGAGAAAAAGACTTTGATAACAAATTTTTTAGAAATAATATAAAATTTGATTTGTAATTGGATGACAGTATAAAATTGTTTTAGATGGTAAATAGATGATCTTCAAACTCTTTTTATTCTCATATAAAAATCTAGTGAAAGACAATTTAAGAAATAAGTTTTTTCTAAAGAAATTAATATAATTAAATGATATTAACTATTTTTTTTTTAAAATTTGTTTATAATTAAGTGCAAAAGAGACTTAACTTAAAAAGGGTGGGTTAAAAGATGCATTATCATTATAACTATTTTTCTTCTCTCAACGTGTTTTTTTAACACGACTAAGTCTTATGATTAAAACAGACTAAATACAAATGAATGTCTCTTAACACGTGCTTTTTATGAATTAAAATCACTCAATTTTCTGTGTTTGGCCAATCCACACACACAGCATGTGTCATCCCTCATCATGGCGTCTACTTTGCTCTTGTCTATTAGTAGACCTTTATGAAGCAAATTTTGAACCGCAACATACTTTCATCAACTTTGCAATTTAATTATGGAAGGTCATCAACACAAAGGGGACCCAAAAAAGTTTGACTTGACTTATTCCGAACTTCAGCAACTAACTACTAAGTATCGCCTAGTTTTTTGTTGATGTCATAAAGGAAAAAACCTCATTCTTTGTCTCAGAGGTTTTTTATTCATTTTTGAGAATAATGCTCTTGGTGCTATTATTATTAAGAAAGTTATGCTTATGAAAGATGTTTAGTTACTATTTATACTTTTTTTTAGAATAATTCTAAATTTATTTCATTTGAAAATAAAAATATCTGAATCAAATAAAAAATAAGGTATAAATAAGATTAGAAATATGTGAAAATAGGAAGTTATTTTCTAAAATCCTACATATTAATAAGATACCTAATTGGATATGACGAAGAACTGAACTCTTATACTAGAGATATTCTAAAAGAGTGATTATGAAAAGTACGTTTAATTACTTGATTAGTTTTGGATTACTGGCTAATGTACGTTACTTTACTCTAGACCCATAACCTGATATTGAAAAATATTTAATATATTCAGTTTAAAATAAAAAAAAATTAATATTATAATCAATCTTTGTAACCTTACCTTTATAATTTACAAATTTATCTTTTTTTATATATATTAAAGTCGAATTCTAAGTTTGTCACTGATTATTATCTTTATCTTTCTTCATATTAATAAATAAATTAAAATCATTTTAAGATAAGGATCTCCGTTAAGGATCTCAACCATTTTCAGATAAAATGTTGGTCGTGAATAATAAAAAATAAATATTATAAATAAATAAATTAAATAAACTAAGCCATATACGACCATAAATCAACTTTGATTTAAATAGAGGGTCTATTTATTTAAAGTAAAATTAGAATTGATTTTGGTAAAATTATTTTTAGTGAAATTAATTCTAATAAAAGTTACTTTTTGTTACTTCTAATAAAATAAATTTCATTTATTATAGTAAGATAATGCAATCAAACATGAATTCATTTGTTGAGAATTAATTTTTAGACCAAAATGTATTTTAAGAATTTAAAAAATTTAACTGAACACACAGTATTTCTACCATATCTTCTCTTCTCTTTCCCTTTTTTTTAAGTTGATAAATATTACAAAAAAAAAAATTAACTTGAGAATCCATTTTAAAACTAACATCGGAAATCACCTAACAATTAATATGCGTAAGCAATTTCCATAAAATTATTACATAATCAAATCACTTTTTTTTAAAAAAAAAAAAAACAGAAACGTTTCGTATATACAAAACATCAATATTTTGAAAACTCATGTATATTGTTGAACGAATAAAACTCAAAACTTAAGTTTATTAATTAATAGAAAATTATTTTATATTATTTTTATATTCAGAAAAATTCAAATTCCACATTAATTAAAGATAAAAACAAATTAAAATATACAAGTGAGGGATAATCCTCACTTTTTAAATAAATTTTTGAGGTTGAATTAAATCTAAATCCACTAATTTTATTTAAAAAAATTTAAATTTCACTAGTGATTGTGTCCACCTTGATTTCAAATCGATAAAAACGTTTCAACAAAAACAAATTAACTTTTATAAACTCAATTACGTCAGCAAACTTTTAGATGAGAAACAACACAAAGCATAACAATTGGCACATGATCATGTACGTCAAAAACTAACTAGAATAAGATCATACCCGCAACTAACCACACATTCATTAATTTCATACCTACCTATTAGACCTCTAACATAAAACATGGACCAGAAACATACTTGTACTAAACCATAGAAAAGTAGAAAATAATAAACCAGAATTCAAAATCTTATCAAATGTTCACACTAGCTAGCTAAATGTCTTCCATTGCGTTGCTCAAGTTTTTTTAAATAATCAAATTTAAGCAACTGATTAGAAACCGGGTCATTGTAAATTAATGGTCGGGTCATTGTAATTTTAGAATTTAACAATCATACGAAGGAGAAAAGAATAAAGGAAAAATACAAGAATTATCGGTGTATATTCGTTATAAATGCATAATATTATTTAATATGTTAGAAACGAGTGATAAAGTCTAACTCAACCTTACAAACTGACTTAGAAAGTGAGGACTGTTTTTTATTTATATACATATAATAGGCCCTATCTCTAGGTGATATAAAATTTCCAATATTTTCAACACATCTCTCTCATACCAAACGTGACAGCATGCACGATAAATAGGGTGCAAATAACCAATCTCCAACAATGGAGTGCAAACAATCAATTTCTAACAATGAGGTGTAAAGAATCTTCGACAACGGAGTGTAAAGGAAAAAAGGAAGAAGAATCCTCGATCGGAGTGCACAGAAGAAAAAATAAATATCTGACAATGAGGTACAAAGGATCTTAGGATAAACTCTAATACTATGTTAAAAACAAGTGATAAAACTCAACTTAACCCTACAAACTGACTTGAGGGATGTAAACTACTTTTCATCTATATATATACAAAAAATCCTATCTATAAATAATATGATATTTCTAATATTTTCAACAGAAATATTATTAAAGATTTTTATAATTAATAATCAACACTTTTTGAGTAACTAAGAATTACAAATGAGAGAACAATAGGTGTCGGTGACTATTCTACTCAATAGATAGGTCAATCATACATATCACACTGTACCTAATAATGTTTCTTTTTTCCAAAAGAATCTAGACATATAAGTAGATATTTAAGAACTAAAAAGTTATAAAGTTGTCAATTGTCCAAAGACGAAACACAATTAATACAGATATTGTATTTTAAAGTCAACATGGAAATGAGTATGCTTGTGTATCGCATGCACGCGGGTGTGTCTGATTGATCATATTGCTAAGAGTGATGTCATCATCATCGATCGTGCTTAGGGAATTGGGAGAAAATCGGGTCGGTAAAAGCTAATCAATGAGTTTCAACACGTACATTGCCAAACTTCCACAGATTTAGATGTAAACCCTAAAGTTTCCATTAATTCCAAAGTATCTCTAGAACATATAGATTAGCTAGAATGTTTCAAATCCTAAGAATACTACTTGAAATTAAGAGGGTGTTGTATATACTCTAAATATTTTCCTTCGTCTTAGTGTGTATTGAACATTTTCTACCATCGTGTATCTAATAGGTTAAGTTTCGTTCGATGCTTAATCTAACAATATTAAGCTTAATTATTAGTTTAATATTAGCTTCTTCTTTTTTCTATAATTAGACATAATGCTCAACATTTTTGTATACTTACACCTTTTTTCATTCAGAGATATAACTTGAAAGTACCATAGCTCCTTCTATTAATTTTTTTTTTATCTAGAATTCAATTAAAATATTGTATAGAAGTAGGATTTTTTGTATTTCAGAATAAAAATATTTTGAACTAGATAAATTCAAATCAAAGAAGGATAGGTCTTATCTTATTTGATTATTCTTTTTTAGTTTTATTCATATAATATTAATTTATTATTGTATTTTTAAATTTATTAATATGTGAAAAAAATAATAAATCAAATTCTAATTAAAAAAGCAAAAATAATTAGTAGGATTCGATATTTATATATATATATATATATATATATATATATATATATATATATATATATATATATATATATAAAAAAAAAAAAAAACAATTGAAGTCGTGGCGGAATGGTGACGAGAAGTTTTGAGATATCTAAATAGAAAATGAGAAGTTTAATCATAATTACCATTGATATGCTTTTTAGAATAACGTGAGTAGATTATATGGTTTCATGCAACCAGGTCATGTTCAAAGGATATAATAATTAAAGAATTCATTCTCATGTCTGTGATGAAAGGTTAATTAATTAATTTTATTATTTGATTACTCTAACAATTATTGTATAACTCTAACTCAACTCTTCAAGGAATTCTATAACTATAATGGAAGATTCTGAAAGTTATTTCTCAAGTCTAATATATCGCAATTGATCATAGGGCTGCTAAATAAGATAATTATGAATCAATCAGCAAGCATTTAATTCTTTTTTTCTCATAAGCTAGGGGTCTTAGTAGTTTGTTTGCGCATCAACTATATATAATAACAGTGGGGTGAGCTTTTAATTAGAATATTCTCTGTTTCTATACATAAATTATACTCCACGTACTTTTGCCACTACGAGCATGTTACAATTCTATAAGTCTTAATTATAAATTTTTACTTTTACGTGTCATTTTAATTAATAAATTAGTGTTTATAATTATTTAGATAATATTTATAAGAGATTATTAAATATTATAAAATATCATCTAAATCTTTCGAGGATTAAATTAAATAATAAAATTAAGGATAAATAATCATCTATCAAAATAATTCCTAAAGTTAACAGGTAAAATGATTTTCAACTCGCTCATGAGAACAAAACAACATTTTATGTAGGATATGAATTGTCAAAGGATGGGACTTGTAGTGACAGTGTGAATGATGCACTTTATAGAGTGTCGTGAAATCTGTGTACAAAGAATTCACATCAATCAATCACCAAAAATGTGTGTTGTGTGTCCAACGACAACAAAATCTAAATGAGATATTTACGATAAAAATAATACTAATTAAATAACTGAAACACTTAAATAGTCACGTAATAAGTAATAAAAATTAAAGAAAGAAAAAAAAAAACTAATAAAGAAAATATATTTTTTTAATGAGTTAATTGGTTAATTTTATTATTATTAGTTACGAAAAAAATTATTACCTGAATTTACTTTGATGTTTAAAGGGTCGAATATGTTTTCTTCACGTAATTTTAAACTTGTTTTAATTTTTTATTATTTTATTTAAAATATAATTAATAATTTAAAATATTATATATTTTAAAATATATATAAATTAATATTTTTTTAAAAAATTATATGTATATTAATCAAATCTAATAAAATTTAATAAAGAAGGATGAATTTTAAAATCTTAAACCATTCAAATTTATTTTACCTCTGAAATGCGAGAAGATGAAAAGAGTTAAATATGATTTGATCCATCTCATTGCCATATGCAGTCTCCATTGTTCCTCTCCAGTCCCTAACCAGCAACTCCGGCGGTTGCCGGTGACGGAGGTTGCCGGCGAAGACGGTTTGATAGTGGCCCCACTTTTTCTCTCACAAACCTTTGCTTCCAAATTACCATTTGGAACGCGTCATTGTTTGATAAGGTTCATTTCGACTTACAATCATGTACGGACCTGGTCTTTAAGGTGGAAAGGGGTTATACTTTTCTTTTTGTTTTAATTTTTTTCTTTATTTTTTTCATTTTACTTTTCTCACTTTAATTTATTATTTAATTTCTCTGAAATAACACAATTCAATTTTAAAAAATAAATTAAAATTATTTTAGTTTATTTAATTATAATTTATGTATAAAATCATAAAATAGATATATAATACGAAAATAAATTTTCAAAATTAAATATTAAATTATAAATTAAAATCTCATAACCATCAAAATTAATATATATATATATATATATAAATATAAATTTTGGGGCCACCGCCCCATTTGGTTAACGTGACTTGGTCGCTGTCTACAGTGGAAGTTCAGCACATGCAACCTTTGAGAATTTTGCTGGTAACAACATTGAATCCATATTCCCATTGTACCATTCATTTGATCATACAAAGAATGTATCATAAAAATATAAACCTATATAGATCTATAGGCCATTAAAAGTGCTTTGCGGTACAAGTAACAAAACATCATATCCGTACGATATATAAATGCAGTTGGGACTCCCTATCAATACCGGTTAAATCAAATATCTTTAATCAATTCTTTCAATGTATAAAGACACCAACAAATTAGGTAGTTAAGGTTATGTTTATAGTTTTAAATATGGTTATTTAATTTATAATAATAGTGAAACGATTATGATTTTAGAAGACTTTTAAGGATCTGGACTCTTCATATCAGCTAATCACTCATTTTCTCTTTATAATATGTTATATTATTTCTTTTTAAAGATTTTAGTAATTTATTATGATTTTTTATTTAACTTTTATTTAATGAATTTTTTATAGTTTCTTTTAATCAAATGTTTTTGTTTATAACAACATTTTGAACGAGTTCTTTATTTGACTTTATTTATCAATTCAAACACTTTACTTAACAATTACGAGTATACTTGGTGTGTTTGACAATTGAATCTTGGAATACTAGAATTTTTGACAATTTTTCTAAAATACAATTAAACATGATTTTTATCTAAACTAAAAATAAACAATTGAACATAAAAAATCCAATCATAAAAAATTAATTATATTAAATTTACTTTTAACTAAACTAAAATTTACATAATTAAATTTAAGATTATTTATTTTTTCAAATATAATCCAAAGAAAAATATTTAATAAACAATTATAATAAATACAGATAATCAGATAATTAATTATAAAATATGAAAAATATATATATATAAAAAATAAAACATGACTGAGTTAATTAATTGACTAATATTGGAGTTAATTAATATTGGAGTTAATTGAAAATTAAATTTGTAATCTAAATGCTCTTTTTTTCCGCAATTTTTCTCTATCTTTAATGCAAGGTTGAACCGTTACAACGTACTAAGCTTAAAATGTGCCATTTCTTCCCGTCCCACGTGGTTCTGGTTCCCCAAATGAACCAAACACCAAAGGAGTTATCAATTAATGAAGACACACCCACAGAGTGTTCAAATTCACACATCACTTCAGCGTGTGCCACACGTGTTCCTTCTCCGTGTTAATTTCTTGTCAAACTCGCGTTTACCATCCTATATCATCTCCTTTTACCTACACAACTCCTCACTTTCCACACTCTCACTCACTCCTCCAACATCACACACACACACTCAAACCCTTTTCCATCTCATTTCTTAATTTCTCTCTAAACAAATCACAAGTATGCAACATCATCCATAGATACATATAAATAATTACTTATACATATATATATTCAAACTATGGACATGTCATCCCCCTCCTTTACATGCACACCACCAAACCCTAATCCACTATGTGATGATCCAAATTCAAGGTCTCACAAGAGGAAAGCTGGGAGAAAAAAGTTTAGGGAGACACGGCACCCTGTGTACAGGGGTGTACGTCAAAGAAACGGGAACAAATGGGTGTGTGAAATAAGAGAACCTAACAAGAAATCAAGGATTTGGGTAGGGACATACCCTACTCCTGAAATGGCAGCTAGGGCACATGACGTGGCAGTTCTTGCACTTTCTTCTGGCACTTCAGCCAAGTTCAATTTCCCTCACTCAGTTTCTCTTCTTCCTCTTGCAAAATCATCTTCCGCTATAGATATAAGAGCAGCTGCAGCAAAAGCTATTAGTGAGGCTGATTATTCTGAACCAGACACTGTTTTCTCTTCCTGTCATCGCAATAACTCTAGTTTTGGCGAAAATGGGAATGGTGAAAATCCTTGTTTGGATATCAGCTGCATGCATGGTTTTGCGGGTAATGGTGAAACAATGTTCTTTGATGAGGAAGCAGTGTATAATATGCCAGCTTTGTTGGATAGTATGGCAGAGGGTTTGCTTATTACTCCTCCTTCTTCCAAAATAGCTATGGATTGGGATGATATTGGTTGTGAAATGGACTTGACTCTCTGGACAAACCAGTGATAATAGTTTTGGTGAACTTCTTCTAAACAATTTTAGGGGAAGAAAAGTAAAGAAATTTACTTCTTATAAGAGTTAAATGAAATTTGTTATTAACTAATTTGTTTAATTCTTTTAAAAAGATTGATTTTATAAATTATTTAATAAAAAATTTACTTTAATTTTTTGAGAAGTAAATTTCATTTTATTTCTATTTTTAATTTTTTTTTGCTTATAAGTTCTTTTAAAAGGAAAAAAATTAGCTCATACACAACTTCATATGCTGAGTTAAGGATATCTTCGAGCAAGAGTTATTATTGAAGTTATTTTATATTTATAATTTTTAGAATTCAATCCATAAACCTGTTGGTTAAGAGGTACAGAATGTTAGTTCTAATTCTATCACTATGTCTAATTGTTCATTTTTTTTAAACCAGTTTATAAATGTGACAAAGTAAGAAAAAGAAAAAATTATGTGTAAAATTCAGTATATGAAAAAATGAGTGTTGATTCGATATATACATAATTCCTCCGGACACTTTTTAGTTTATTCATCAGTAATGTTATATTTATATCCATATACACTGAATAAATTTGTGGCTAGATAGCTTCAAAATGATGACTGACCTAATTTCTGATGGCATTGTACTTTGAACATTGTTTTTGGAATGAATCAGATTTGCTAGTTAGTTAAATATTTTATGTTATCTAAATTTTTTTTATGCTCAATTATAATTTATATATTAAATATTTTCTCATTTTTATTTTTTAATAAAATTCTTTATTAAAGTTTCTCTTCTTTAAAATGAGTAAATACAGTTTAAAAAATAAAATACACTTTCAATCATATAAATACAAATAATTAAAATTTGTAATAAAATTAAATACATATATAATAAAATATAAAATTAATAATAATATTTGATTACTAAATCAATCATTCAAAATATATTTCATTCTCTATAATATAATCCATCACTTTAGAAGGAGACTTCATAGAAGGATTTTCTGGCTACAAGAAAAATCTTGTACATCATTGTTATAACTACCGAAGCTTTGTCTCCACCTAGGTCCAATCTTTTCCTTCAACAGGAACCTAATATATATATCATCATTATCCAATAATAAAGGGATGATTATAGTTTGATTTATGCACCGATTTTTAAATAAAAATATCTGAACTAATATAAGAATTAAATGCAGTTTCTGTATTTACAAATATTCATATAATGTCAAGGATGTTTATCAAATTATGTTAATATCATATTTAAATCGCACGTAGTATTAAATTTAATAATATTTTCTGACTTTATCTTTTTCACTTTTTATTTATTCTTTTTCATGAAAAGCTAAAAAGAAATTGTGTTATACTTCTTCAATTAGAGAACATGAGATTAATGTTGTTGGTCCGAATTAAATATCCTCATATCTTTTAAGGACTAAGAAGTGTGAATAGAAAAAAAAATATTGAAAGGTGCAATTTTGTTAATAGTAACTAACTAATTTTCACAATTTTTTGAGTCTCAATTTCTAATTTCCATTATTCTTAATTTTTTTTCTATCATTTTTCATTCTTTTATATTTTTCTATTATTTTTTATTTTTACTATCATTCTTCTCAGATTTATACGATGATTTTTAGACTTATTAATTATGAATTATAATTTTTATATATGAATTTTTAATTTAAGGTTTAAATTACGAATTTCAAAATATTTTAGTATTGATGTTGTCTTTATTACATGTATAATTTTATGTAATTTTGAGTCTTTTTAAACAATATACTATTTCTATTCCGATGCTTTGATTTATGCATTTTTTCCCCAATAATTGAAGATCTTGATTTTAATAATAATGATTATATTTGTCTAAAAGTATTACGATTCTCTCCCGGTTTAGAAAACATTTGAAAAGGACACATTTTCCTATACATTTTCCAAGACATTTGCGTTTGGTCGTTTAGTTAATTACTTTGTTTCTTACCTGGATTAGTATGTGATTCACATGTTTAGATGAGTTTATATAAAGATTTTAAAGAGAAAAAAAAATAAGAAGAAAATAAGAATTATTTCCTTAAAAGTTAAATTTAGTTTTTTATTGATTAATTCGTAAAAAAATAATACTTTTTTTATATAAGACTTATTGCAAATTAATTAATAAGAAGTTAACAAAAAATATTTCTTATTTTTTTTTCTACAAATTCTTATAGAAGAAAAACGCTAGAACAAATCCATAATATTACGTGAAAGCGTGGAATTTATTTTTCTTACACGTGACTATACGTTGATGTTGAAACAAACTTTTAAAAATCGTCTCAGTTCACACAAATAAGCCTATAATCACGCATGAAGACTTAAGCCATATTAATATTTATTTGACATTTTTATTTTTTGTTTTTATTACATCATATCACTCATATTTTCTTTTTCATGTACATCACTTTCATTCAAGATGTAAACTATTCTTCTATCCACAAAGTTTTATTCAAATTACAATATAATTACTAATTAAAGATAAAAAATATTTATAAAACAAAATAATTATAATTAATAGAATATCATCCTTGCCTTTCTCTTCCTCAGAATTATATATATATATACACACACATACATGGAACGTTTCAGATTAAAAAAGCTCTTAACATAACTTATAAGAAGTTCTAATTATAATAGTTCGATAATAATTAAAAATAAAAATTACATTTAAGATTAAATTTATCATTCTTTTTAATATTAAAAGATAAATTATTTTGACCAATTATAACTCATCATATATTGAATTTATTATCCAATGATCGTGATTAAAAAAATTATTTTTTATTTTAAAAATTTTCTTAAAATACCACATATATATATATATATATATATATATATATTAATATATATCATTTAATCACCCGTCAACCTTCAAAGCTAAAAAAATATTTAGTAGGAAATATTCAACTTAACGATTTTTTTCTTTTGGAAATATCAGGCATCTTCATAGTTTGAAAATTAGGATAGGCTATACTAAGTTGTAAATTTAGTATTTTGTCCATTTAAATTTAACTTAAGTTTTAGTTTGTTTTTTCTAATTAATTTATATTCATTTTTACCCTTCATTTTTTTTGGGTTTTAACGATACGTACATTTCTTATGAAGTAAGGTTTAAGTGGATCAAAGTATAAACTTAATTAAGTGAAAAATTAGAAAATATATATTTGAGAAAAACTGACGAAAAACATTTACGTTGAATTCTTGGGCAAGAGCTAATGATGTTTGAAAGGTCAGAGACGAAGATTGAAAGTGAGAGAAGTGATCCTAGGATGTGTAAGTGACCAGTAACTAGTTGTTAAACCATTATTTTATCTGTTGCTTTCAAAATTAGATGAGACCAAATTAACTAGGCATGAAAATGGACATGTTGGGACAATTTTATTGTTCCAAGTAAAAAGTGGGGTAGGATCATCTTAAAGATTTTCAGAAACAAGGTTAAAATTTTAAAGTTCATTCTTAAACCTGTGAGTTTTATTAGATTTGATTTAATGAAAGAACCCATTTTAAATATCAATGGTGGATAACTAATAAATAAACATGTGACCCAATTTTTGTTTTTTTATTTGTTTCCTTATAATTTCTTATTTATGGTGGGATTTACTGTTGATGGATGGAGAATATAATCTTCTGCCATAATTTTCTATAAATTTAATCCTTTTGGATAATTTTTAATTCTTATTACCTATAAGTCGTAATTTTCCCCGTTAAAGATATGAAGAGTTATCCAGGAGAAACTTGTGTCACCTATTATATAAGAAACTTGTATTACCTATTATGTAAGTTATCTAAAGAGGAGAAACTTGTATTACCTATTATATAAGTTATGTAAAGAGGAGTATAAATACTGATTATTAATTATTTTCAATGAATAATGACACTAAGAAAATAAAGTAGTGAAATATTGAAAAAAAAGAAGAAAAATATATAAATATCTATTTGAGATGTAGAAATTTAAATTCTTGTTCAATTGTCACTTATAATATTTAAAAAAATAACTAAAGTAAAATAGAAATTATTTTTTATTTTAACTAAAAAGACTAATTCAATAATTGAATGAAAAAGCTATGAAATTAAACATTGTGAAGTAAAAGATATAGATAGTACGTGTAATTTAAAATATTTTTCTTAATAGAAATGAAAAATATTGTCACCACAAAATACATACTCTAAAGAGTTTAATTTAAAGTTTTTTCTCACGTAGCCTACTTGATTTCTTCCGGCACCTTAAATTAAAATAATAGTTCATTTTAAAATAAGGTTCTGATACTAGTTGTTGGATCAAGTGTTTATCATTAAACTAAAAGTTATAATTGTTAATAGGACACAATTCTTTCTACTTAAAAATACAACAGTCAAATGTCACCGAGTCGACTATGACTTGGCCTATTCTAACTTCTACCATTGGACAATTGATGTATACCCACAACACTCTTATGACTCAGTAAAAAAATATATTTTTTTACCTTTTTGATTAATATATATGTTAAACCTCAATTATAATCACAAATCCTAACTCAAAAGTAATTAACTACACCCAAGCCAATAAGTCTTCATACGTAAAAAAAAAAAATGTCTTCATATCAATATAAAAAAAATATATATTTTTTCTAAATTATGTAACAATTAATAACCAACTTTATTTTATATATATATATATATATATTTCAAGGCATCATTGTTGTCTACGTTATTAACTAATGGTAAGATTAGTTTTGTCTATATATAACGGAGGTGCACGAAGAAAAAAGGGGTGAAAGAGAAAAACAGCTTACTTCTTCGATTCAGGTCCAAATTAAATGGGTCAATAAATGCATCTTATTTAGTACTGTCTCAATAACTGCATTTAGTGCGTTTACACTGTTGCAGAATTATTTTCACATCCTACATGAAAAATAGCAGTTACACGGTTGCAGAATTGTTTTCGAACTTACTTTTTCTATTTAGTAATTATGTATAAAAATAATAGGTACGCCAAAAAAATTAAGTATACCAACTTTTTTAAACTACAATAAAAAACTATAACAATAATATAAAAAAAAATATCCGTATTAGGTATACAATTTCCTTTATCAGTACTTATTAAATCTTCAACTGATATTCTAAACCACTTCACTATTCTATTTTAACTTACCATGTCAATTTTATTGTTGAAAAAAAAAAGGCACCAGGTGCATATATTATTAAGTTCAATTTCCAAGAATAAACAATGCAGACAAATTGTGTCTGTTTTATCCCTAGTAACGTAAAAATGTAAAGAGAAAGTTTATTATAAATAAATGATTGCTTCGGTACCTTAAATTCTAAAAGGATGCACTTACTTTTTTCCTACGCTTATATAAAAATATGCGGCGGGTATGATAGAATTTACCGTTATAAAAATAGAAAATAAACTACATATTATACTGTTATCTAATAATATATATATATATATATATATATATGTTAATTTTTTTAAGAATTACACAAATGGTAATATTTAATTAATTTCTTATGTAAAAATAATTATACTAACGTTAAATAGTGCATAGTACATGCTTATTTAACTGTTATAAAAACCATGAGATTGCAAGTAATTCTATCATAGGAACAATGAAACTGTGAGCAACATTTTCATTGGATCTTCTGTTTCGAACTTTCAACTTTCTTACTCTTAATAACTGGATAACTAATAAAATGTGAAAAAAAGAAAAAATAGAAAAATTTAATAAAAAATTGAAATTTGACCGCATGATAAAGTTTCCGTACCAGTGATGACTCTTGAGTGAAAAATAGTGCAATGAATCAACAAGTGTCCCAAAAAGACTGACACATTCATTACCCATGTTTGTGTTTTTAAAAGGAAATTCGTAACAACTCTAACATAAGATTCACGTTTGAGAAAGAGGACATTTTACCAACAAATGTTTTTCCATGATAAAACTTTAATGTGTCTATAGAAAGTAACATGAGGGCGTGAGAGTAAACATTATAGTCTATCATTGATTAAAATATCATCAATTATTGAATTCTGATTAGACAAAGAGAAATTTTAAGCAAAAAAAAATCAACCCAAATAATTCAATTGTAATAAAGGTTTTTTGTTCGATAACTGGTGATTAAGACATATTACCAATTTCATAGGTCATATTAGGCCATCTTTAATCCAATAATACACTTCTTTTTTCATCACATGTCATTTCATATCCAGCCAAATAATAATACTGGAAGCGCGTCTTGGTACAAGAGTAACAAAACACACTACTGAAAATTCACAGAAGTCCCAATGCCCCATAATATATTGGAATTAGTGTATGCATTCCAATACAATTTGCTAAATTGAATATAAAATAAAAAATATTCCAATTAAATAACTCAAAAATCATCAATATTACATTAATATGAAACAGACACGAGATAGACATGAATTATATAAGCTAAAATAAAAGATTCGAACAGAATTTTTGACACTTTTTTAAATGTCTTGACATACATGACTGGCGATAGACCCATTTGTTTGTGAGAAATTTTTATATTGGAATGAATTTGGTGTGAAACGCCTAACTCTCCCCGTATAATCGATTTGCAAGATGAGTTTTATATCTTGCTTTCTTTAGTTGAGAATTAGATTTTCAAAGCGTGGAGATTATTCAGGTGATTTAATATTGGTTTAATAAAATATGTGATCGAACATTTATAAACAATATTAGAATAGGATAAGTGAGAATTTCAACTTTTATATCTTTAAACATGATTTAAGATTTAATATTGTGAATAATAAGAATTGTATTTAGAAGAAAAAGTTCTACCGTAAAAGTAAACAGTGTAATTTTTTTTTTTGACAAAAATTAATTAAGGGCAGATACTTGTACCTACAAATCTACATAACACAGTGAAAGAAAAAAAGAAAAGCTGAAATTGATAATCACTTTGACAATTTAGTTCTTTATTCACTTGAGTGAAGATTCCTTAACGATGAGTACACAACATGATACCAAACATCCATGTATTAAAATTCAATAATTTACCTATGTTGTGCACATGGCAAGGACAAGGGGAATAGTCCAGCAAATGTCACCAGTTTTCTCAAATAGAAAAAGGCAGTGAAGGTAGGAAAGAGAGTGTGGTATAACATATATTATGATAATGTTTTCTGACTCTGAATGAGGCCAACCCATAACTCAAACTTCTAGAGGGAAATGACCCCAATTGTGTGTCCCTCATGTGCAATGACAAATGCACCAGACAATTTTTACTGTTCAAATTTGGAGAAGAAGTTGCACCCTGGTGGGTCTATGTTTGAAACTGGTACCTTTCTTAATATTCAGTTTTGGATTCTGTCCCCTAAATCTTTTTATGGTAACAATTACAGCCAGCATAACGGTGAAATTGGTCATTGGGATCTGACATTTGACACATAAGATTTGAATACCATAGTGTAGGTTTTTTTGTGCATATATATTTGGCTATTAGGATCTTCTTTTGGTTCACAAGAGTTTTATTATTGTGTTGTGGTCATGGGGACTTTCAATCACTGTGTGATTGTTAAGTTCAAGGATGGTGTGGCTGTTGATGAACTCATTCAAGGGTTGGAGAAGATGATCTCTAGCATTGACCAAGTCAAGTCCTTTGAATGGTATAAAACCATGTATATGTGTATGAGTTAATATGTAACTAATGGTTTACATTCTCTAATATTTCCTTAACATTTACTTTCTGCATGTATCAGTTTGGTCAGCTTCTAGATTTAGTTAATATAAAGCACAAGCAACTAAAGACTGCATAATCTTTAATCTTTTTAGACTATTTCCGGCATCTATAGAGCTTTTATTGAGTTTTCTTGAGTTCTTGACATGCTTTAAGATTCCTTAGTGAGTGGATTCTTTAGCATGAACACCACTAATTTTATTTAGTTTTAGTTATTAGTACTAACAACTTTTTATGTACTTAATATATCACATGTATTTATGACAGGGGAAAGGACATTGAAAGTCATGAAATGCTGAGGCAAGGTTTCACTCATGTTTTCTTGATGACATTCAATGGGAAAGAGGAGTTCACCACATTTCAGACTCATCCAAGTCATGTTGAATTCTCAGGAGTGTTTTCACCTGCTATTGAGAAGATTGTGGTGATGGATTTCCCATCTAACCTTGTTAAAGCGCCAGCATGATCATCAACTTATCGAAGCAGTTAAACTTTACATCATTAAGTGCTTGCATGTGTGTGTTTGCATCTGCTATTTGTAGTCTGTTATGGTTGTTCCTGCAAGTTCTTATGCAATTCCAACTTGTAATAAGCTCTCTTCCCCCCCCCCCCCCCCCTGATTAATGGAAAGTTCTAGCTTTGGTATTCTGATATGTGTGCCGTTACATTTTATACAGGCCTACAATCTCCACAGCACACACACAATTGCAACAAAAAATGGAAATAGGCACTCTTTACTCTTTTTCTCTGCTTTGAAAGGATATCAATTTTTAACAATGGGTAATGGAATGTTCATTTCGAGCAACTTTACTTTAACTTTACTAGAGCCAACCAGCGAAACTCTTTTACAGAACATATACACATATTTTTCTGTTTTCGTACTTTATAACTGTCATCCGTGTACGCAGTTGTCTCCAAACATTTTTTCTATTATAAGCCATGATTGAATGTTTTCAATTTGCTTTCAGAGGAGGAAATGTAAACATACAATTGAATTTAAAATATCATCACCTAACTAGAAAGAGGTATCTTTATTTTTCTTTCGCCTTACTCTTTATCTATATATTTTCTTATCACATTACATAACTTATTTTGTCTAATAACTTTATTTTTCTTTTTATTCTCTCTTTCTACTTCTTACAATTAAAAGTGGGAAAGTTTTTCGAACACTAATTTAAGTAATTGCAGTTAGCCAAAAGATTCTAGTTAAGTTGCTACTCTGCTTAAGTTGATTGAGCAAGCTACATGGATTATAACAACTCCTTTAACATCTGTGTTTAATTCAAACAAATAAAAAAAGTATGTAGAATTGTATGACGGGTTAGATTTGAGATGACTTTATTTTACTATTTATAGCTTTGTTGAACGTCATTCCAACCTTTTTATTCCAGTCAATTTGAATTGCATAGAAATATGTCTAATAATCAAACATTCTCAACGTGTTTGAAACTAAATTTAAAATGTAGATTTGTCAAGTCCAAAATCTAAAATTTAAGTGGACATGATTTTTTATGGAAATTGTTTAGTGATTAACTTTGATATTAGTCAATGAATCACTATAAGGAGCAATTATATACTTTCTCAAAAGTAGCTATATTTTAAATAGATGTGATTTTTCATGTTAAGAATAAATTTTCACACACACTTTTGGATATGGTCCAAATCATCTTCTCCTAAAATGGGCAGTTTTTATCTTGGATAATTATATTCATAGGTGATAGGCCTGTTATTTCTTCTATCTCTTTTTTATTTTCCTTTTTCAGCTCAAATGTATATTTTCCTTCCACTTCTTTATGAAATTTACACTCAATATTTTCCTTTTACTATTTAAGTCAAGGTGGGAACGTCTTTTTCCCTTTTATGCTTCTTTTTTCTTTTTTTAGTTTTACCTATTTCCCATTTTTTACCTCTTTGTTCAAATATATCCATTTATCTTTACTTTCAACCTAACCTGTATCCTGAGTAGAATATCTCTACTAACATGGGCAGTAACCATTACATGTAATTCAAAATTTTAAATATATAAATCTATTTTTATTTTGCCTATCTTATGATAATTAGTCAACCGATGAATACATGATTTTATCTTTTAGGTAATTTTATCAAGATTTATTATACGAAATTCTAATTTCATATTATTAAATATAAATTTATATTGACGTATCCAGTATACTCATCTCACTCATACTACTTATATCTATCTACCTGTGCAACATTGAATTCATTGCTCACTTTGAAATGAAATTGAGCATAGGACCTTTAAATTCAGGTTCTTTGTCAACAGATGATGGATCTTCCACGTTTTGATTGCTTGATCGATGCATTGAACAACAGCATTTGCCAAAAAAAAAAAAAAAACCAAAACACCAAAGCAACTTTAGTAGGGGAGGAAATGATTATCAATGGTGAAAAGACATTGAATAATGCGAAAAAGATGACTAATTGGAAATAACTACAGTACCTTTTTTTTTTTTTTTTTTTTTTTAAGAATGGTCTAGTAAAGCGATGGCAAATTCTAAGAAAAAGTGAAATTTCTTATGTATTTTGTTTAAGTTTTAACTTTTATTTACTTATTTTTTTTAAAGACAAGTACTAGTTAATGATATTATATTAGACTTTTTTTAACTTTATTTTATTTCATCTTTTTATAACTTCATTTTTTCTTAGAGATATGACATGTTATATGTATATAATTGAGGAATAATCCTCACCTTATAAGTCAATTTTATTGGGTTGAGTTAGGTTCATAACTCACATTTCTAACATGATATCAAAGTCTATACTAGTATTGTTTGTTGTTGTTGGGTTTATCGTGCCTCGTTGTCAGATCGATATTGGATCACCTGTTTCTTTAGTCTCTACGTTTGATGCGTAAGATGGTATCAAAATCTATCCTAGTATTGTTTGTTGTTGTTGTTGAGTTTATGGTGTCTCGTTCGATATTGGATCACCCGTTTGTTTAGTCTCTACGCTTGACGCGTAAGGGGTTGTGTTAGAGATCACATATCACTTAGATATATGAATTGTTGTGTGTATATAAATAGGGATAATCCTCAACTTACAAGCTGATTTCGTAGAATTGAGTTAGATCCATGACCCAACTTCTTAACAATTTTAACATATTTGGCAAATGTTAGTTCATTCTTCTAACTTTTAAACATTCTACAAATTAGGTCTTTTTTGCGAAAAATCGAAATTCTTTTAAATAGAAAAAGAAACAAAATAATCAAAAGGCCAATTTGTTAAGCTTAAGAAATAATAATAATAATAATAATAATAAAAACCAACAACACTAAGTCAATTATAAAGATAACTTAACACTGTTACTTAAAAAAAGTTAAATGGAAATGGCGGAAAAGAAGTTCTCAAATTTGAAGCCTAAGATTCCTCAAAGTAATCTAACCTTTTTTAAGTGACAAAGAAAAACAAAGTCACTAATCCAGCCATGGGACCAACTTGGAAAGTGAGAAGGAACTAGTGGTTTCTATAGTTTTTAATACTATGCTTTACTATCTAGTATGATCCACAAAGAAGAAACCTACAAATTTATTAAAATAAACATAGCCAAAGTTCTTTGCATTGATAGAGAAAAGGGATGAACAAGGAGCCATTCAAGATACTCAATCTCCTTCATTCTTTACTCTTATTCAATACCATATTAGTTTCTTCAATATCCAATCATGATCATGCAAACTACTGTGGCAACATCAAAACTCAAACACCTTTCTTGAATTCCAATTCTTCTACGTTAGATAACATCACCTTGTGCATATCTCAAAATCTCTATTTGAGAACATCCCTTGGCCTTTTTCAAGTTTCATCATTTGACTATAATAGTAGATTACTAACCATCACTCACTCTTCTTGTTCTTCTCTCCAATATGTTTCTCCTATGGCTGTAACAAGTGGTTTTCCTTCTCCTCCTGAGCCTAACTCACTTGTTCTCTTCAACTGCTCAAGTAGAAGAAGAGACTCAATCTTACCAATTATCCAAAATTGTAGAGACTTGTACAAATGTGGAGGTGTTGGTTCACCATCTTCTGCCACTCAAGAGCATTTGAAGTATCCTTATTCATGTTTAGTTGTTGAAGATTTGAGAAAAGTGGATAAGGATTTTCACCCTCAACATCTGAATTGCTCTCATTATAGCTGGGTGCATAGAAGAACTTTGGATGGTGGAGATGGTCAAGGATTTAAGGTGGGAACAAGGTTATCTGTTGACATTCCCCGTGTACCAGAAATTTGTCAAGGGTGTGAAAAGCCTAATGGAAGCTGTGGTTCTGGCTTGAATTGTTTATGTCACCCTAAAGAGTGCAGTAAGTACCTTGGTCTTTGACATGTACAACGATTTTCATTGGATATGTTAGAAGTAGTTGTGTAGGTGTTTTTAGTCTCAATAAAAATTGGAATTTCACTTTCCTAATTTGCATAATAAAGATTGACATTTGGCCAATTAAAATACAAAAGTGAAACTCTAATTTTGACCGAAGAATAGCAGCAAAAGCATCTTGGACAAAATTTAAATGCAGTTCTACACTTATTTTTAGTAAAAAAGATTTGCACTAAAGGTTAACATAGATTACTAAGGTAACTCCAGTTCAGATTAGAGAAAATATGAAAAGATCCTATAGTACTGTATCTAAGTTTTGTTCATTTTTATTTTGCTTTCTATTTGTTTCGAGTTATGAGGACACTATTTGATGACTCTGACGACTCTGACTCTAATAACAATGTTGCAGAAGACAAGGTCATCTCCAAGGCTGGGATAAAATCTACTGGTAGTGTTTTTTTCTCTATGCTTTCTTTCGTTTGTTCAGTTACTGTAGCTTTCTTCATGCATGTTTAAAAAAACTTAGCTAAGAGTTGCATTGTTAGGTAAGAGTACTTGGTGGTTGTACATATGTCATCTGCTATATGTATCTAATATGTATAATCCTGTAATCTCATCTGTTAGTGTAACAAAAACAGTGATTAGTTCTGGTTAGTCCTGCCCAGAATGGATGGTAACAATAGTATTGAACATCTACCATGTATTTATCTTAAGGATTTCAAAGTATTCTCAGATTAAAACATGTTTACGAATGGAAGCTGAAATGACGACTAAAGTTTTTGTCACTTTTGGGGCCCTGAAGCCCAATTTACATGTGCAAAATAATTATGTAAATCACACTAGAGAATGCATATCAGCTAAAAGTTATCTTGCACAAGAAAACTTCAACGTTGGCTTTTTGCACCTGAAATAGAACCTGCTCTACATGATCTCTCATATTATTGGGTAGAGGCTCTTTTTCATTCCACATAAGAGTTGAATTTTGGCAAAAAGATAAAATTTGGCACTAAACCATTTCACGGGAATACCAAGAGATTCTTCTTCAACCAAAAATATTTAATAGATTAATTACAATACCACAATTAGAAGAAATATATATATATATATATATATATATATATATATATATATATATATAGATGTTTGATGAATAAATTTATTGATTGAATGTGTATTATAATTGACTATAAAATTAAATTATTATAAATCATGATTCATCTTATCCTACTAGAGTGACACGGATTAAATGAAAGAATTTTGTAAGAATTGAATGGTTTAAGTTGATTTTAACTTAAAAGAGAGAAATTCAATTTATTTTATCTTGTCTTTTTCTTATAGATATTCATGGAAAATTTTATTGAATAAGGTCTCAAGAGCTTAACAAAATTTTGTTCTGTAACTTGTAAGTCTAGGAAATTTATAAAAGCATTTGTAGGCATTATGAAAAAAAATAAAAAACTACAAAACTTGAATAAAGAAACAGAACAATGTGAAAGGACTAAACTTGAATAAAAACTAATTAAGTACAACCATTAAACAAGACATGATGGAAAAAGTGACTAAATAATTGCGTTCTTTATTTCAATTATTTGTACTCGTGTCTTGCAGTTTTTGTTTTCTTTTGAAGCATGACAGCATGCTGGTAAATTATAACAATGATTATGATATTTCAGCATCTAAATATACAGTACAAATTCTTAAGGATTTTTATTTCTTTTTCAATCCCTTCTACATATAATTTGCAAGCTAAGTAAAGCACATTGTTAATAAACTTCTTGTACAGGAGTGTTTATAGGATAAAAATCAAAATATAAGGACTATCAGAAAGAAGTTATAAGACCAAGTTGAATGATAATTGAATTCAAACTACAATTGTCATTGTATTGATGTGACTTGTGAGTCATATTGGTATTTATGAAAGTTAGATTTTAGAAATGATAAATGATGCTAAAATGAATAAAATGGACCATCGTATAGTTTACATCGATCCAAAATAAACTTATTTACAACATGACATTTAAAGACCTGAAAAACACTCTAACTCTATGTTTCGTAATCATAAAAAAAAATTCTTTATATATTTACTTAAATATAACTATTTATATATTTACTTAAATAACAATAGGGCCTTTTGGGGGTAGTTTTCCTCTACGAGGACTTAAAATTTTTTAAAAAATGTAATTTATTTATTAAAAAAATTAAAATTAACTTCTCAGTAGTTAATTTGTTAAAAATCTCACAATTTTTAGAAAAATTAAAAAAAAATCTATAAATTAGATAATAAAAAGTTAATTTTAATTTTGGGAGCTTCTTAGAAAATTTTCTAAATAAGGACATCCAAACTTGAAAAAGACTTCAATTCTGACCCATAAGATAGAGAAAGAACATTTAGAGGCACCACACAAATCTCTTAATAAAAAATACCAAACAAAATAATCTTGTTAGTTTTTACTTCAAAAGATGATTTGCCTCCATACAAAGAGTCAAATTAATTCTAGCAAAATATGAAAAACATATACAACTTGATCCAATCCATCATAAGTTGACAAGTTAGTGGTTAATTTGGCTTATCGGAAAAGATTCACATGTTGGAGTTAAATAAGTTAGATTAAATCAAACTAAAAAAAAAAATAGCTAATATTTTTTAACTCGTTTACTCTTAGTTAAGTTTGATAAAATTAACTCCGAATTAAACTATCTCAAGTATCTAAAGGTGATTATGATGAAATGAGAATATAAAACTTGTAATTTGTTTTTAAGGGCCAAAACTTTACATAATTAATGAATAAACTATTTGTTCTCATTTGTATTGATGAACCTGTCATAAATTCATAATGGGGTATGCTGCTTCTACCTGTACCCACTAGAAAAATAATTAATGTTTCCAAAATTGGCCCACTAATGCACATTAAATATCCATTGAAATGTTATGGGCTTTTGGGAAAAAGCATGTGACAAGTGGTTTTGGACTCAAATATAAGTGAGTTCCCCAACGCTGCCTTATTCATAGGCTAATTAATGATTTCCCATCCTTGTAGACTTACATGGCACTCACTTTTCCACGCTGCCACAACAAACCGCTATAAATGCAGCCGCTATAATGTTAGCTGGATAAATACACAGATTAATGTGTCCAGTAAACATTTGTCTTTCACATTAAAAAAAAATACTCTATATGTTTTTAATTTTTAAAAAAATCATATCTACAAAATGTAAGTTCAATTCTTAAGTGTTCATGTAAAAAAAAATTGATAAATAATGCATGCACCACCGTCAAGTTAAAAATATCATTAATAATTACCGACTTTTAATAGGGAGATGAAGATCATCATGATTTATCAAGACGACGTTGAAATAAATTTATTCGATTATCTTTATATTATTAAGATATAATAAATATATTTTTAAAATATGATTGGATAATCATATTATTGTATGTTATTTCATAAAAAAATTATAAATACCTCTCTTTCATTTTATAAGAATATATTTATATTATATTTATTCTTCTTAATCTATTACATTTTATTTCTTATCCTAACTTAAGTATCGAAATTTTTTCATCTTGATAAATATAATAACACTTAGAAATTACCCGTCAACTTCCATAAAACATATCATAACATCTAGAAATCACCCGCAACTTTCCTAAGACAACCAATTTCTACTCCCAATTAAAATAATATATAAATATTTTTTAAATTTCAAAAATTATGAATCAGTCCTACAAGATCCACTCAATCTTGATTATGAAAAAGAAAGTTATCTATATAATTTATAGAATCAAGTTTGATAATATCATATTAACATACAAAGCTAGATAAAAAAGTTAAACCTACTTAAATTTAAACAAAAATAAATAATTTCATTAGGCCAGTCCACCTGATTCAACGTATCAAAGAAATTATAACTCATTTAAAATCCTATTTAACTTTATTCATTATACCAGTTTAATAAATTTCTTATAAATTCTCATCACTCAACTCATTTAAACTTTTGTTCGATAAAAAAACAAGGCTTTTTTGACCTGTTTGGAAATAATAGCAATTCAAAATACAGTTTTGGGTGCAGTTTACAACAAAATACTAAAATGGGCTGGTCGCGGTTTGTGTTGCAACCACTTAGTCGCAGCCAAATCCGCGACCGCTTGTGAGTGCGACACGTGACAAAAATTCCTACGTGGGGTGTGACACGATGTCGTATTAGTGCAAATTAAAACATTTAAATGTAGTATACTAGGAAGTGACTCCTAGGTCGTCTCTCAAGGACCATCAATTTATTTCTGTCAAAGACAAGACACGAAGTGGGGTGTTCAGGCTTACGGAAATTTAAAGCAATTTAAAACAATTAAAGCAAAATCAATAACAACAATTACAAGAGAATTAAAGGCACCAATCCAATCTCTTTCAGATCCTAATTTCCCTCATTGGTTCAACAAGATAAAAGCACACATCTATGCAGTGTATTGGAACCGGGATCTCTGCATTCCAATACTGAACTATCACTCTAAGATCTTAGAGTATTTTCATCGAACTCTCGGTGGCCTTTAAACTCACGCAATCGCATAAGAGCACACAACTCGGTTTCGAATCCTAAAATTAGTTCACTGCATTCGTTGTTTATCAACAACGCCAGAAATCAACAATCTCAATTCAAAATATCGATCGACATAATGAAATTGAAATTGTTGATTTCTGGCGTTGTTGATAAACAACGAATGCAGTGAACTAATTTTAGGATTCGAAACCGAGTTGTGTGCTCTTATGCGATTGCGTGAGTTTAAAGGCCACCCAGAGTTCGATGAAAATACTCTAAGATCTTAGAGTGATAGTTCAGTATTGGAATGCAGAGATCTCGGTTCCAATACACTGCATAGATGTGTGCTTTTATCTTGTTGAACCAATGAGGGAAATTAGGATCTGAAAGAGATTGGATTGGTGCCTTTAATTCTCTTGTAATTGTTGTTATTGATTTTGCTTTAATTGTTTTAAATTGCTTTAAATTTCCGTAAGCCTGAACACCCCACTTCGTGTCTTGTCTTTGACAGAAATAAATTGATGGTCCTTGAGAGACGACCTAGGAGTCACTTCCTAGTATACTACATTTAAATGTTTTAATTTGCACGAGTACGACATCGTGTCAAATTTGGCGCCGTTGCCGAGGATCATCGATTATTGTCAAAGAGTCTGTGTTGTGTTGTGTTGTATTATGTTGTGTTGTGTTTTTGTGTTGTTCTGTTTTAGTGTCTTGTGTTGTTTTGTGTTTGTTAATTTTCTGTGTTTTGAGTTGTGTGAGTACATCGATCTGTCTTTTGTGAGTTTTCTTTTAGTATTAGCGTGTGTGTTAATAATGTTAGTGTGGTGCTGAGAGATGTGAGATATTGTGTTTTCCTGTTATTACTGACTATTGATGCATGAACACTAGAAGAAGAAGCACCAATTTGCATACACTAAATCCTGAACCTGAAAGAATTTTTCGTAATAGGTAGGAGTGCACGAAATAGGCATAGGCATTCTGAGCATACTCTTCCAATTAAGTCAGATACATTCTCTGTGTATACTACTGATTCTGATAGTGATCATAGCCTTTCACATTTAGCCCATACATATTCTAGACAACCTAGTCCTAGTCCTGAAGTGCATCAACATATTGAGCATATTGAGCATATTGACAATATTGCAAATATGGATACTAAAACTCTTAAACAATTGTCTGCTCCTGATGTGAATTATCAACCCTTGTGCATTGAATACCCTGAACTTGATGCTGATTTTGAACTGAAATCTGGATTAATACACTTGTTGCCTAAGTTTCATGGCCTTACAGGTGAGGACCCCCATAAGCATCTTAAGGAGTTCCATGTGGTATGCAGCACCATGAAACCGCAAGGCATTGATGAAGATCACATCAAATTGAGGCGTTTCCATTCTCATTAGACTAAATGCCAAGACCGGTTGTATTACTTGCAACCAGCAAGCAATTAAAAGTTGGAATGACATGAAACGGATGTTCTTGGAGAAATATTTTTCAGCCTCTAGAGCTGCATCCATCAGAAAAGATATTTGCGGCATTAGACAAGCCAATGGAGAAAACCTGCATGAATACTGGGAGAGGTTCAAGAGACTGGTATCCAGCTGCCCTCAACATCAAATCTCCGATCAACTTCTCATTGTATATTTCTATGAGGGCCTGTTACCCATGAACCGCAGTATGGTAGACGCTGCAAGCGGTGGTGCATTAGTTGATAAGACTCCAGATGCAGCCAGAGATCTCATTTCTAACATGGCTGCAAATGCTCAGCAGTTTGGCACTAGAACTAATAGTGTGTATCATGTGCAGTCCACATCATCCAGTAGACCTGTTTCCACACCTGCAGTATCGAACACCCCATTTCCAGACCAGCAGATCCTGACCAACAGATTGGATGAGCTTACTTCACTGGTCAGACAATTGGCAGTGACACAGACAACCAATGTAGCAGCAACCACAACATCTCAGCATACAAATTGTGGTATATGTTATGACCCGTCTCATTCTACTGATATTTGTCCAACCTTGCAGGAGGGGAATCAACCAGACCACACTGTAGCTGCTGCTGGAGTATTTCCTGGAAGACCACAGAACAATCCGTACTCCAATACATACAATCCTGGCTGGAAGGATCACCCTAATCTGAGATGGGGAAACCAAAATCAAAACCAACAATCTCATGCCCCAAGTAACCACCAACAACAACAACAACATTGGCGGCCCTCGGCAGAATGGCCCTCAAAGATAATTGGCAACCCTCCAATAATCAATACAGACCTTCCTTTCAGCAGCAAAGGGAGCCACCGCAACCACAGCTTGTATCCAGTGGTCCTTCCTTGGAGGAGTTGATGAAGCAGATGACCACTAATAACTTGCAGTTTTAGCAGAGGACTGAAGCTACCATTCAGAGCCTGCAGACACAGATTGGCCAACTAGCCAATACTATTAACCAGAACCAGCCTTTTTCATCCTCTGCCTTGCCTTCTCAGACTGTGCCAAATCCGAACTCACAAGGGAAGAATGTGAGTGCAATCACTTTAAGATCTGGCAAGGAAGTTGACCCACCAGAAAGGCTAGCCATTGAAGCACCACCACCTGCAGATGGGAGTACTTCACCTACAAATGCATCTGAGCCCATTCCTCCCCCTACAGTTCCTTTCCCTCAGAGACTTTCTCATTCAAAGAAATTGGCCGAATTAGCTTTGGAGAAGGAGATCCTTGACACCTTCCGCAAGGTCGAGGTCAACATTCCGCTTTTAGACGTCATCCGCCAAATTCCAAAATATGCCAAGTTTCTGAAAGAATTGTGCACCAACAAGAGGAGATTAGTAGGCCATGATAGAGTTAGTCTCAGCAAAAATGTCTCTGCACTCATTCAACCCATGCCACCAAAGTGCAAGGATCCAGGGACGTTTTCTATTCCTTGTATTATTGGAAATTGTAAATTTGATGACTACATGTTAGACTTAGGAGCTTCTATCAATGTCATGCCTACATCTGTTTTTAATTCTCTAGGTTTAGGTCCTTTGAAAGCTACTGGTGTTGTGATACAGTTAGCTAATAGGAGTAATGCACACCCTGCTGGTTTAATTGAAGATGTTTTAGTTAGGGTGAATGAATTGATTTTTCCTGCTGATTTCTATATTCTTGAGATGGAGAGCGAGCTCGGTTGTAGTAGTTCACCTATTATTCTTGGTAGACCTTTCCTGAAAACAGCTAGGACTAAAATTGATGTGCATTCTGGTACCATGTCCATGGAGTTTGGTGATAGCATTGTGAAATTTAATATCTTTGATGCCATGAGACAACCTAGAGAGGAGCATTCTGTTTTGAAGATAGATGTTATTGATGACATGATAGATGAGTTTCTAGAATGCATGCATAATACATGTAAGGTTGATGATTCATCTTCTGGAATTGATTTCAAATTATCTGATGCATCTGTTGTGAGTTGTGACTGTGATACTCATTCTTGGTGCTATGTTTGTACTGATTATCCTGATGTGCCCATGCATGAGTATGTCATTGATACTGCATCTGCATTGAGTTCTTCTGGTACTGATAACCCTGTATCTAAAAGTCTGGTTGATGGGAATAGTGAAGTCAGTCTTGCTGGTGATTCTGAAAGACTGTCTGAACCTGTTTCTCACATACCTAATCATTTTGTAGGTACCACGGCCTCACTTGAGTTGCTCAACTCCGCCACTGCTAGACCTTCTATTGAGCAACCACCCGAGCTAGAACTCAAGATACTTCCTGAGCATCTAAGATACGCATACTTAGAAGACGATAATAAACTACCAGTAATCATAGCCCAAAACCTCTCATCTGATCAGGAAGCCAAGTTGCTCGATGTTCTGCGAAATCATAAGAAAGCTATTGGATGGACACTTGCAGACATCCCTGGTATTAGTCCCACCACTTGCATGCATCGGATATTATTAGAAGATGGGGCCAAACCAGTGAGGCAACCTCAGAGGAGACTTAACCCACTCATTCTGGATGTTGTGAAGAAAGAGGTCACAAAGCTTCTTCAAGCTGGTATTATATATCTGATCTCTGACAGCCAGTGAGTAAGTCCAGTTCAAGTTGTTCCAAAGAAATCTGGAGTAACCGTGGTGGAAAATGAGAAGAATGAGCTGATACCCACCAGAATCCAGAACAGTTGGAGAGTCTGTATTGATTACAGAAGACTCAACCAGGCTACCCGCAAGGATCACTATCCTTTACCTTTTATTGATCAAATGCTTGAGCGGTTAGCTGGTAAATCCCATTACTCTTTTCTTGATGGTTTTTCAGGTTACTTCCAGATACATATATCACCTGAGGATCAAGAGAAGACCACCTTCACATGCCCCTTCGGAACATATGCATACAGAAGGATGCCATTTGGACTCTGCAACGCACCTGGCACCTTTCAGAGGTGCATGGTAAGCATCTTTTCTGACTTTTTAGAGGAATGCATGGAAGTTTTTATGGATGATTTCTCTGTCTATGGCTCTTGTTTTGATGATTGTCTAAGTAGTCTAGCAAAAGTTTTAAATAGATGTATTGAAAGCAACCTTGTTTTAAATTATGAAAAATGTCATTTTATGGTTGAGTCTGGCATTGTACTTGGGCATGTTATATCTAAGAAAGGAATTGAGGTAGACCCTGCTAAGATAGAGGTTATTTCTGCTTTGCCTTACCTCACCTCTCGGGGAAGTTCGCTCTTTTCTTGGTCATGCAGGTTTCTATCGACGATTCATTCAAGACTTCAGTCGCATTGCCCAACCACTCACCAACCTACTCCAGCATGATGTGGAGTTTGATTTCAGTGACTCTTGCAAGGCAGCTTTTGATCAATTGAAGAAGTGCTTGACTACTGCTCCAATCATCTAACCACCAGATTGGACCCTTCCCTTTGAATTGATGTGTGACGCATCCAATTATGCAATTGGTGCAGTCCTAGCTCAGAGGCGAGACAGAGCGTCCCATGTTATTTCCTATGCCTCTAAGACCTTGGACTCAGCACAGTCCAACTATACTACTACAGAAAAGGAGCTTTTAGCTATTGTCTTTGCCTTGGATAAATTTCGGTCTTATTTATTAAATGCAAAGATTATTGTTTTCACTGATCATGCAGCTTTAAAGTTCCTTCTGAAGAAGGCAGATGCAAAACCCAGACTTATCAGATGGATGCTTATGCTCTAAGAGTTTGATATTGAGATCAATGATAGAAGCGGAGCTCAGAACTTGGTGGCTGATCACCTTAGTCGCATCCATCTACCTGCCACACTCTCCCCCATTGCGGATGACTTTCTAGATGAGCAGCTTTTACAGCTGCAAGGTAAATTCTCATCCCCTTGGTATGCTGACATTGTAAATTATCTGGTTGCTGGTTTAATTCCTGAAGATTTCACTAGGGCTCATGCATTGAAACTTAAAAGTGATTTTAAGCATTATGTATGGGATGACCCCTATATGTGGAAATTTTGTAGTGACCAGATTATTAGGAGATGTGTGCCTGAGCATGAGTTTGCATCTGTTCTTGCATTTTGTCATGTTTTTGCTTGTGGTGGTCATTTTGGACCTAGAAGGACTGCTAGGAAAGTATTAGACTCTGGATTATTTTGGCCTTCTTTATTTCATGATGCTTATGATTATTGCAAATCCTGTGATAAGTGTCAAAAAGTAGGAAATATTTCTCGTAGATATGAGATGCCTCAGCGACCCATTTTATTTTGCGATGTTTTCGATGTTTGGGGCATTGATTTTATGGGACCGTTTCCTGTTTCATTTGGGTTTACTTATATCCTGCTTGCTGTTGACTATGTTTCTAAATGGGTTGAGGCGAAAGCCACTAGGACTAACGATTCTACTGTTGTAGTAGATTTTGTTCGTTCCCATATATTTTACAGGTTTGGTATTCCTAGGGCCATCATCAGTGACCAGGGCACACATTTTTGTAACCGGAGCATGGACCTTTTACTAAGAAAATATGGAGTGCTCCATAAGGTTGCCACCGCTTACCACCCCCAGACCAATGGGCAAGCTGAGATTTCTAACAGGGAAATCAAGCTAATTCTACAAAAGGCTGTCAATTCCAACAAGAAGGATTGGAGCAAGCGGTTAGATGACGCTTTATGGGCTTACCAGACTGCTTATAAGACTCCGATTGGGATGACCCCGTTTAAACTGGTGTATGGTAAGGCATGCTACCTTCCTGTGGAACTTGAGCACCGTGCTTACTGGGCAGTCAAGCGATGTAACATGGACCTGGACCAATCTGGAGCGAAGGAAACCGCAACTCCAAGAGCTGAGAGAGCTGAGATTGGAGGCTTATGAAAGTTCACGCATTTATAAAGAGAAGACCAAAGCCTTCCATGATCGGCGATTTTCTTCACGGGAGTTTTCTCGTCGTTGACGAAAGTTCTTTTTAATTCCCGCCTTAAACTTATGCCTGGTAAACTTAAATCTAGGTGGGATGGTCCCTTTGAGATTGCTAATGTTTTTCCCTATGGTGCGATTGAATTGAAAGATGATCGAACAGGGAATACATTCATGGTGAACGGGCAGCGCTTAAAGCACTATCATGAGAGCTCCATGGAGCAGCCCAGAGCGAGATAGTTACTCTTGCGACGCATCGCGCTTTATGCGCTTGAGGAGTTTTCTTTTTCTCCCTTCACTCTTTTCCATTTTATTTATCCATTTCTTATCTATCCACCTTCTCAGTAATTAGGAAGAAATAAAAGTAATTAGGATTTCCATGCTTTATTTACTTGGATATTTTGTGATTCTGGTCTAACTATTAGTATATCTCGCATTATATGAATCAACCGAAATCGAGTGAGTTAATTTTTAGATTATTTTGTGGTATTGATATATTCCTCTCGATAGATCAGGATTATTCTGTATGGATTGGTTTTGTATTATCTCTGATAAGTACTTGGCGATTTGAACCTGTGAGTTATTTGAGCCTGTTTTGAATGGATTCATCTTTATGCCATTCTCTTTCTTTCAGTGTGATTTATGTCATTGGTGAATGTTGTTTTTCAGAACTTGCTTTCGTTCTTTTCGAAGCTGCAATTTATCACATAATGCATGATTATGATTGAGACATTCATTTCTATTTTCCCCACTTGACCAGATAGCCTACCTTGCATTTGTATCCCTTGCTAGCCCCTTTGAGCCTGCAACCTTTTCTTTGATGATGACCTGCATTACACACCTTAAGAGTAAAACAATGTTATCCTGATTTTACAGATATTGAGTGAATTGTTTATCTTTTGGTATTGTGAAGCAGATAAGCGTGGGGGTCTCTGCTCGGGACTTGTAGAATTTTAAGTGTGGGGGGGTGGAATACTTGATTTATGATTTGGGTCCAGAGTTATGGAGTTGGTACAATTTGGTGAAATCCTGATTATCACACTTGTATAAATGTATTTGAATGTCTTAAAAAAAAAAAAAAAACTTAACCTGAATAAGTGTGGAAAATATGATTGAATTTGAGACTTTACAGGTTTATTATGTAATTCTGATATCTTTTGTAATCTGGCTTCGCACTGCTCAACATCTCGTAAAATAGTAGCCACTGAACCAAATTTATCAAACCCTTATCCTTGACCCCATTACAACCTTTGCAAGTCCTCTTGAATCATGCATGACTGTGATTGTTAGTGGTAGAGAATTAGAATAATTGCAAGCCTATGATAAAATAATTTTCATTTTAATGGTCTAAGAGTAAACACTTGTCTGATACACTTGAGAGTTTGAGAGATACACTTCTGGTGAGGTCAATGCTTATGATTGACATGCATGATTAATTCAATATCTGTTTGATCCTATCTGAAGCAGGAATTGTTCAACACTATGATATGTAATCTCTAGATTAATTATGCTTTGATTGATATGTTCAATTCTGAGATATTCATGGTTGTTTGGAAATATAAAATAGCTTAGACCAGATGATCTTTTGTATCCAAGTTCATGTTTTCTTAGGACTTAGTTTTGCCCAGGAGTGCAAAAGAATAAGTGTGGGGGAATTTGATAAGTCATTATTTTGATTAATTTCTCTTCATCATTTATATCCTAAAATAGCATGATTAGTGGTCAATTAGTATGATTTAATGTATTGATGAGTTTAGGCTCATTTTGGCTTTTAATGATAAATTTGGTCTAATTCGTTATTGTTATTCAGATTTGACAAGATTTACCAAACTGAGCATAACTTTCACCACAGACCTCTGATTGAGCTGAATTTTATGTCAAATTAAAGAGGACTCAAAGATTTACAAATTCTATTAAGACATAAAGTTCCCAGTCGGAGTACATCTAGTGTGAAAATGTCTTTGAATGCAGTGTACGAACTGTTCTGGAATTTCCAGCATTTGAGGATTTGACTAGTCTCGATAAAACAGGCATATCTTCCTCCACAGATGTCCAATTTATTAGCGATTAATTGCCTCTTAAAGAAGAGAGATAGATCTACAAAAGTCATGAAGACATGAAGATCCAATTCGGATTGCATCTGGGGTGAATTTAGCCTTGAACATAAACCATGGTTCCAGTAACAGAATTACAACAAAATTGGACTGACAAGTCTCGGTAAAATAGGCATAACTCCCTCCACAGATGTCCAATTGATGAGCGATTAATTTCTTCTTAAAGAAGAGAGATAGAGCTACAAAAGTCATGCAGACATGAAGATCCAATTCGGACTGAATCTGGGGTGAATTTAGCCTTGAAAGTAGACCATGTTCTAGTGACAGAATTCTATGCGAGTTGGACCAATTTTTAGTTGCATTTAATTGATCCACTTTGTAATGTTTTGCTTAGGAATTGAGCCCTGGACCTCTCACCCAATTTGACATGTGCAAAGGGGCTATCAAGTGAAGAAAAAATGGATAAAAATGGATTCCCAATCACATGCACATTGGATTTAGTAGGGGACATACCAGATTTGGGAGAAATTTTGGGCAGATTTTGATGATTTTTCTCCCCACTTTCTTTGACTTTTTCTCCCCACTTCTCTTGATGTATTGGCTATATATTTAGATTTTGGGGGAGCTCTAAAAAACATACCACATTCTACAGTTCACACATTACACACATTTGGAGTTTTTGTTTCTTTTAGGGTTCTTATTTTCTCTTCTCTGCTAGGGTTACGTTTTGGCCATTTCCATTTCAGTTTTTCTTGCTATTGTTGTGTTTAAGCTCTTCTATTAATGCAATTCCATTCTTCTACACTTTCAATTTGAATTTCATTCTTGATTCATAGTTGAAATTTCTGCATTTTCAATCTTTTGCTCCATTTCTCTCTTCTTGCTTGTTAAGATTTTCCATTGGCCCCTTCTCATTTTCTTTCAATTCTTGCAGTTTATATATAATTATAAAATTCTAACTTAGGAGGCTCTGCCACCTTCACCTGAATTTTATAAAGTTCTATAATTTAATTTCCAGCAATTTAAATTCCAGCACCTTTAATTTCCAGCAATTTAACTTCTAGCACCTTTAATTTCCAGCAATTGTTCTTCATTAATTTTAGCATCTTAATTTTGTTGTTGTTCTTTTCTGTTTTGTTTTTGATTTATATTATGCAATCCCAATTTGTGTTAAGTTTAAATTCAACTATGCGCAACTAATTTTATTAACCAATTCAATCTCAACCGGATCCCTAAATTCCTTAGGTTCTTGGTTCTAATCGAATGGGTACTCATCTTGGATTTTGTAATTTCAATTTCATTATGTCGATCGATATTTTGAATTGAGATTGTTGATTTCTGGCGTTGTTGATAAACAACGAATGCAGTGAACTAATTTTAGGATTCAAAACCGAGTTGTGTGCTCTTATGCGATTGCGTGAGTTTAAAGGCCACCGAGAGTTCGATGAAAATACTCTAAGATCTTAGAGTGATAGTTCAGTATTGGAATGCAGAGATCTCGGTTCCAATACACTGCATAGATGTGTGCTTTTATCTTGTTGAACCAATGAGGGAAATTAGGATCTGAAAGAGATTAGATTGGTGCCTTTAATTCTCTTGTAATTGTTGTTATTGATTTTGCTTTAATTGTTTTAAATTGCTTTAAATTTCCGTAAGCCTGAACACCCCACTTCGTGTCTTGTCTTTGACAGAAATAAATTGATGGTCCTTGAGAGACGACCTAGGAGTCACTTCCTAGTATACTACATTTAAATGTCGTACTTGTGCAAATTAAAACATTTAAATGTAGTATACTAGGAAGTGACTCCTAGGTCGTCTCTCAAGGACCATCAATTTATTTCTGTCAAAGACAAGACACGAAGTGGGGTGTTCAAAGCACTTTAAATTTAAAGCAATTTAAAACAATTAAAGCAAAATCAATAACAACAATTATAAGAGAATTAAAGGCACCAATCCAATCTCTTTCAGATCCTAATTTTCCTCATTGGTTCAACAAGATAAAAGCACACATCTATGCAGTGTATTGGAACCGAGATCTCGCATTCCAATATCAACTATCACTCTAAGATCTTAGAGTATTTTCATCGAACTCTCTGGCCTTTAAACTCACGCAATCGCATAAGAGCACACAACTCGGTTTCGAATCCTAAAATTAGTTCACTGCATTCGTTGTTTATCAACAACGCCAGAAATCAACAATCTCAATTCAAAATATCGATCGACATAATGAAATTGAAATTACAAAATCCAAGATGAGTACCCATTCGATTAGAACCAAGAACCTAAGGAATTTAGGGATCCGGTTGAGATTAAATTGGTTAATAAAATTAGTTGCGCATAGTTGAATTTAAACTTAACACAAATTGGGATTGCATAATATAAATCAAAAACAAAACAGAAAAGAACAACAACAAAATTAAGATGCTAAAATTAATGAAGAACAATTGCTGGAAATTAAAGGTGCTGGAAGTTAAATTGCTGGAAATTAAAGGTGCTGGAATTTAAATTGCTGGAAATTAAATTATAGAACTTTATAAAATTCAGGTGAAGGTGGCAGAGCCTCCTAAGTTAGAATTTTATAATCTTCTATAAACTGCAAGAATTGAAAGAAAATGAGAAGGGGCCAATGGAAAATCTTAACAAGCAAGAAGAGAGAAATGGAGCAAAAGATTGAAAATGTAGAAATTTCAACTATGAATCAAGAATGAAATTCAAATTGAAAGTTTAGAAGAATGGAATTGCATTAATAGAAGAGCTTAAACACAACAATAGCAAGAAAAACTGAAATGGAAATGGCCAAAACGTAACCCTAGCAGAGAAGAGAAAATAAGAACCCTAAAAGAAACAAAAACTCCAAATGTGTGTAATGTGTGAAGTGTAGAATGTGGTATGTTTTTTAGAGCTCCCCCAACATCTGAATATATAGCCAATACATCAAGAGAAGTGGGGAGAAAAAGTCAAAGAAAGTGGGGAGAAAAATCATCAAAATCTGCCCAAAATTTCTCCCAAATCTGGTATGTCCCCTACTAAATCCAATGTGCATGTGATTGGGAATCCATTTTTATCCATTTTTTCTTCACTTGACAGCCCCTTTGCACATGTCAAATTGGGTGAGAGGTCCAGGGCTCAATTCCTAAGCAAAACATTACAAAGTGGATCAATTAAATGCAACTAAAAATTGGTCCAACTCGCATAGAATTCTGTCACTGGAACATGGTATACTTTCAAGGCTAAATTCACCCCAGATTCAGTCCGAATTGGATCTTCATGTCTTCATGACTTTTGTAGCTCTATCTCTATTCTTTAAGAGGAAATTAATCGCTCATCAATTGGACATCTATGGAGGGAGTTATGAGTATTTTACCGAGACTTGTCAGTCCAATTTTGCTGTAATTCTGTTACTGGAACCATGGTTTATGTTCAAGGCTAAATTCACCTCAGATGCAATCCGAATTGGATCTTCATGTCTTCATGACTTTTGTAGATCTATCTCTCTTCTTTAAGAGTCAATTAATCGCTCATCAATTGGACATCTGTGAAGGAAGATATGCCTGTTTTATCGAGACTAATCAAATCCTCAAATGCTGGAAATTCCAGAACAGTTCGTACACTGCATTCAAAGACATTTTCACACTATATGCACTCCGACTGGGAACTTTATGTCTTCATAGAATTTGTAGATCTTTGAATCCTCTTTAATTTGACATAAAATTCAGCTCAATCAGAGGTCTATGGTGAAAGTTATGCTCAGTTTGGTAAACCTTGTCAAATCTGAATAACAATAACGAATTAGACCAAATTTATCATTAAAAGCCAAAATGAGCCTAAACTCATAAATACATTAAATCATACTAATTGACCACTAATCATGCTATTTTAGGATATAAATGATGAAGAGAAATTAATCAAAATAATGACTTATCAGGGTGCTGAGTTGGACAGTAATCGCGGCCATTTCCACGACTCCCTGTGGTGATGACACGTGGCGAGCCACGTTGGGAAGGGAAGGTGACTGTGTGCCACGTGGCGTAGTCGCTGGAAGATCCTCGACCAGGCCTCGTGTCACTATCTGAGTGCATGGAGGGGTCGCCGGTTTATCCGCGACCAGCCTAAGATTGTGCCACGTGTTGGCATTTTGGTTGGCTGTTTATTGGTCGCGGCAGTTGTTGCGACCAAGTTATTTTCGCAGTTATTTTAGCTACTACGTAACCTTCCGCTATTTTCCCTGCGACCACAACACATTATAAATACCCCCTCCGCTACACTAATCTTCACATCTTCGCAGTTATACACTGAAACAGGTTTAAATTTTATTCTTTAATGTCTAATATTTTGCTTGTTTATTTCGTTTAATTTTTTTTTAAATAATAATATGTAATTGTAATTTATTTATGTTATTTTGTGTAGATAATTTAAACTTGCATGGCGCGTACAATAGTTGTTGTATATGCTAATGGAAGGATCACAGAAACTGAGGAAGGAGTAAACTTTGAAGGATCTAGAAGGATTATACAAATAAAAAGAAATATTAATTTTATTGGGTTAAAAAAAACATTACGTCAAAGATTAAAATTACATGAGAATGAAGTAATAGGATGCATTACAACTAGATATTTTGTAGATAATAAATATGCATTATTCGAATTAGTTGATGATAGTGATGTCAATCTAATGATGACTAATTTCGAACAACCGGGGTTAGGTCATTTAGAATTATGTGTAGAAATAGTTATTGCAGGTAGTGCGTCGTCGTATAATGAAGGTAGTGTATTTGAGTCAAATGTTTATAGGGCGTACGATGAAGGTGGTACGAGAATAAACTCAAGTGAAGAAGATGAAACTTATATCGTCTCAGATTCCTTCAGGGATTCATCTACAGATTCTTTCGGTGAAGATTTTGAAGGTCATTTACCTGAATCAGATGATGATGAATTAAATGATGATATTAACAGTGCAGGTTTGAACGTTCAAGCAATTGCGTTACCTGATATAGTAACATGTGAGATTAATTGTGAATTTGTTTCTATTATTTTAAAAGAATGTATTTCATTGTATCGTTATGATATTGTAGGTGATACGCAACAACCGTTTTGACACAATACACCGCACTATACTCAAATAAACTGGGATCATCCTGATGAAGAAGATTTGTTTGGTGTAACTGGTCGTATAAGTTGGGAGGAAGGTCAAGAATTATTTGTGGGATTAGAATTTGAAGATAAAAAAAGTGTTCAAAAGGCTCTAAAACTGTACATGATGAATGTACATCAAATTTCGAAAGTCGTTGAGTCAAAACCACATAGGTATGTCGTTAGATGTCCTGATGTTGGATGTCCTTTTTATATGCGAGCCAGTTTATCAAAACGAACACAGAGATGAAAAGTCGTTCAATGGGGAAGACCACATACTTGTTTAAATGCTACTTTGAGTCAAGATCACGTAAATCTTGATTCTGATTTGATTAGCACATGCATACTTGGTATGTATTATATTTGTTGTTGAATGATTGTTGATCTCTTATCTTTTGCTAATATTTGATTTTATTTATTCAAGTATGATCAGGGAAGATCCATCAATTAAAGTTGCACTTGTTCAAGAGAGAGTGTCTAGCATTTTCAATTATAAAATTTCTTACAGGAAGGCATGGTTAGGAAAGCAAAAAGCAATGACTATGATATATGGTGATTGGGCTGAGTCATATGCAGAACTTCCTGTTTGGCTTGAATACATGAGAAGATACTCTCCAGGTTCATATTATGAAATTTGTGATGATGATTTTTTTGTTGGTAACACTCTTAGTAATGAATTTAGACAATTTGAGCGTGTGTTTTGGATGTACAAGCAATGTTTCGATGCATTTAAATTTTGTAAGCCTATTATACAAGTGGATGGGACTCACCTGTATGGGAGATATAGAGGAACCTTATTAATAGCAACTTCACAAGACGGAAATGGGAGTGTGCTACCTCTTGCGTTCTTGTTGTTGAAGGAGAAACACTATCAGCTTGGTCGTGGTTCTTAAGGCTGTTACGTCAACATGTGACTGACAAATTAGGGATATCGATCATTTCTGACAGGCATCATAGCATAAAGTCAGCCGTAGATGATGAACAAAATGGTTGGAGTCGGCCACATGCATCTCATTTTTATTGCATTCGACACATTGCTTCTAATTTTAATCACAAATTCAAAAATCAGAAACTAAAGAGCATGTTGGTTAAATTAGGTATGCATATTTTTAAAACACAACTTGATTTATATTTTCATTAGTACGAGAATGTTATTCCATTTTATAATTACTTACAAATTTTTTTTTTGTAGGTTATACTCCTTGTAAACATATATTTGACAGAAATTTGGAAAAATTTTGTGAATCGAAGTGCTGATGTTTGTAGATGGATAGAAGATATTTCAAAGGAAAAATGGAGTATGGCATATGATGAAGATGGACGACGGTATGGACACATGACAACAAATCTTTCAGAATGTGTTAATAAGGTTTTTAAGGGATGTAGAAAACTTCCAATTTGTGCCCTGGTTAAGGCCACATACAGCAGATGTAGAGAGTATTGTGTTGAGAGGGGTCGTCGTGCTCAACAAGAAATGTTGGAAGGACAAGTTTATTGTTCAAAACTGATGCAAGTGTTTCGACGTTATCAAGATGAAGCTTCCTCTCATACTGTTCGTATGTATAATATTCAACAGACAAGATTTGAAGTTGAAGAAGCATTTAAGCGTGGAGGCCAAAAATGGACAGTTATCTTATCTGAACTATATTGTCAATGTGGACGTTTTAAGGCTTTCCATTACCCTTGTTCTCACGTGATAGCTGTTTGTGGACATGTTTCAATTGACTTTCTGCAGTTTGTTGATAATGTTTACAAAAATGAATATATCTTGCAAGCATACTCGGCGGAGTGGTGGCCTTTTGGGAATGAAGATGCAATGATACATATTGACCAACCTTGGAAGTTAACCCCCAATCCAGCAACGCTTAGAGGAAAAGGTAGACCCAAATCAACAAGAATCAGGAACGAAATGGATTGGAGTGAACCATCACAAAGACGACAAAGATGTCGAAAATGTGGTCAAGAAGGGCATAACAGAAGGAACTGTCCCACAAATCAACAAAATTAGTGTTACTGTTATTTTTAAAGTACTAATAGTCATGGTTAAATTATTATATATTCGTGGTTAAATTATTTTATCATGCAATATTTTGTAATACCTCCATCGCATTTTCATAAGAAACATAATTAATTACATAATATAAATGTCAACAAAATGTCTACATATGATAAAATGTCCTAAAAAATAATAAGTCCTAGACTAGATAATGAAAAACTACTGATCATGATGATGTCGATGACCATGTCGCCCATGCCTACCACCCTTCCACACGGGGGATCATAGTGTCTCGCATGTCTGTCAGGATTACGGCGAGGTGGAAATACCTGACTCGTATTAGCATCATGAAAATTCTGTCCTCCATCACCCCCAAGCAGATCATCCATATATGCTAAGTCGGCGGGGATATCATAAGGTGGGCCTGCCTGAGATATGGGCGTCCTGATGTCAATAGACGCAGTGCCCATAGGTGAAGTACCAAACAAATCATGTACAACAAATTCGGTGTGATCCTCAAAAGGCTGTAATGCTGGTGATGGATGATACAAGACTGGATATATATGATCAGGTGATGACTGCGAGACTCCAGGATAATGGTACATCGGAGGAAACTGAGAGGGTGCTTGAGTATACTGTGGCGGTGTATAATACATGCCATGAGGAATCTCTGCAACCAGAGGAATAATATGAGGCTGGGACTCCATCATCGTACGACCTCTAGCAATACCACCCGTCTCGACAGTATTAAGCGGAAGCTGGACATTATCAACATGAATCCTCTCCACACCCAAAGGGGCACTGGTAGCTGGCGCTAATACTCGCCTGGCCTCAGTACTAATCATGGCCAACCTCCGAGTGATGTCCCTAATCGTATCCAATGTCAAAGTACTGAAACCTTGTGGAGTGGATAGAAATGCATGGTTCTCTACCACTTCACCCTGAAACAATAATTTAGATATTAGTGAAAAAGAATGTTAATAAATATATAAGGCAAATTTAACATTTTAAAGTAGATTAAATACCAAGGCAGCTGCGTGGGCGTGTTTGGGGTCGACAAACATAAGAGTTTTCTTCCTATACCAGATCATGTAATCATCATTGTAACTCAAAGGGCTTGAATCTGAGATGCTGTCAACAATATACTATAGCCGATTCTGCCAAATATCTAGAATAGACTGTAGAAGAGTAGCCCAATGCTGATCATGTTTTCCTCTGACTGTCAGCTGGTGAAGACTGTCTAACTGAGAAGGCGCAGCGGGAATAAATTGCCTCATACCAAACTGCCTCAGGACCCTATCTGGCTGGTGCCACTCAGCAATCTGAAAACAAAGAAGTGACACAACAGCTCGCCAAATAGGCTGACCAGCACGACATATCTCTGGCACATACTGTAATACAACACCACTATATGGCTCTCAAATAAACTACACAAATAGAAATTACAACTTTAAATATTTTAAATCATATACACAAAAATTTCATATAATTAAAATGTTTAAGTATATTACCTCTTCATTAGTAAGAAGATCTAATGCATGTCTAATCACTGTGACATCATGATCAAAATGAATATTTTCCATAACAGGTAACCACCTACAAAAAAAAATACACAGTCATCTAATTTAGATATTATAATTAACAACAAATTAAAATAAAAAATTACTTCTAATGGACATACCTGTGAGCTATCGGTGACTGTGGTAGTCTAGGTGCAATGACTCGTGGCACAGTGCAAAGAATCCTCTCCCAAGCCCATAACTGCACTAACACTATCATGCCACCAATGTTGACGTTATCTACATTAGTTGCATTGCACAACTCTCTGTATAGAAATCCTAATAAAGCACTACCCTAGGCATAGGTAGTGATCTCCCCAAAATCAGCGAGGAACTGCAACCATTTGAGGGATACCCGTGATCCACTCCTATCGGGAAACATAATACCACCGATAAATCGTAAAATCCATGCACGTGCGTATCTCCGCAGTGCTACTGGATCGTCTAAAAATGGTGTAATGTCTCCAAAGTTCTCAGTTACCTAACTGAGCTTCACTGACGATACCTTCACAACATCCGGTGTTGGTCTAATACCCAACACCGCCTCGCATATATCAGACCATCGGCCATGGGTGTCTGCAATCAAAGGCCTGCCATCAATAGGTACACCCAATAACATAGCCACATCCTGCAGCGTAATAGTGCACTCTCCGCAGCGCATGTGAAATGTATGAGTCTCTGGTCTCCAGCGCTCCACGAACGCATTTAAGAGTCCCTGATGTACCTGCGTAAAACAAAATAATAAACATATCAAATAATAAAGTTAATACATAACTAAATTACTAACGAAAATTACTTAATAAACATAAAATAAAAAAATTATTCAGTACGTAAGTCGACTACTAAATACTAATTAAATTTAAATACGTAAATAAACTACAAAAGAAAAATAAATACTTATGTCAACAATACACAAAATTGAAATAAATACTAACTTAAAGCTACACTAACTTACGTTAATCACTAATAATAATAACAATTAAAATTTTAACAATAATTATCTAACCACCTATTTTAAATATTATTACTTATAATACTATCTTAAAATATAACCACCTAAAAATCTTACCAAAAAATATTATTGCCTATAATAATATCTAACAACCTATTTTAAATATTACTGCCTATAATATTATATAAAAATCTAACCACCTATTTTAAATATTACTGTCTATAATACTATCTAAAAATCTAACCACCTATTCTAAATATTACTACCTATAATACTATATAAAAAACTAACTACCTATTTTAAATATTACTGCCTATAATACTATGTTAAAATCTAACCACCTATTCTAAATATTATTGCATACAAAACTACCTTTAAATCTAACCACCTAGAATAATTCTAATTTCATCAATAAAAAATAATAATAATTTTTAAATTAAAAACTTAAAAATATTTAAAATACCTTCAAGTAGCCAATCTTACACACCCACAGAAAACCAGCTTCTTCGAGGAGGTCCACGATAGCATCTGGTATGGTGGGTCGTCCTAGATATAGTGACGGTTTCCTTCGCAGTACTAACCGTCTGCATTCTCCACTATTCCATACATGTTGGGAAATGTGAGCTTTCTGAAGCCACAGTACATCTCCCTCAACTGGACCACACTGAATAACTAATCCATCGGATGAAGACGAGGATGTCATAGTGAAAAAATAAGATTGACCAGAGCACTCATTGTCAAGGGAGAAGTAAAAAGAAGGGGGAGTGAAATTTTTTAAACTCCCCCCCTTTTATAGTGGTCCCGGAGGTGGGCCACGGTGTGGGTGAGGGGGTGGTCGCGGGACCAGGGCTGATCGCTGGAAATCTCGCAACCACATGACGTTATCCTAGCATGGTCGCTGGAAAATCCGCGACCAGCTACGTCATTATTATCTCGTCATTCACAAGTTGACACGTGGCACAACGAGAGCAGAGTCGCTGGGATTGTAGCGACTACGCTACGTGGCACATCCAGCTTGCCACGCGTCCAACTCAGTACTCCACGTTGGCATTTTTGCCACGTGTCACTCCCACAAGCAGTCGCGGATTTGACTGCGACTAGGTGGTCGCGACACACAACACGACCAGCCCATTTTAGTATTTTGTTGCAAACTGTACCTAAAACTGTATTTTGAATTGCTATTATTTTCAAACAGGTCAAAAAGCCAAGAAAAAACAAATACAAATTATGGCAACACATGTTAGGTCTTAGGAAAAGGGAAGTGAAGTTGAGCAAACGCAACAAAAGCTGCGTTTAGACATTTCTGGATAAACGAACAGGTCATGTCATTGTAATTTTCAACGTCAATCCGATAAACATTAGAGACAAAAATCATTGGGTATGTATAATGTACTAATGTTCATAAAGGATCATCTCGTCAAAAAAGAGAGGAACAAAAAAGAGTACGTAGATCCCACAATTTTAAATATTGCAAGTTACGTGTATCTATCTCATAGTACACTCCGCGTGAGTTGATTTAATTTTAAGTTTGAAAAGTCTTAAATTATCATCAATTAAGCAAGATTTTTTTTTCTTTATAACTTTTTAAGAGCATTGCTAACACAACATTTTCCTGTAATCTTTTTCATGATACTATTTTCTCTAATATAAAAGATGGTAAAAAAATTCAATTTTCATTTCATATATCAAGATGATTTAACTAAATAAATTAAACTGTTAAAAATATTGGTAAGGAGTTTAATTTGATCTTATAAAATTAGTTTATAAAATGATATTTATATCTCATTATATACATATAATAGTTCCTATTTCTAATGATGTGAAATTTCTCACACATCTCATATTAAATATGGAGACCGTGTTCCGATTCCAATATCGGAATGTCAACGAAAAATGATAAATCTATCAAATAATCTTAATAATGAAGCACAATTAATTTTCTATAATAAGACAATCTTTGACAATGGAATATAAATAATTTTAAAATAAATTCTGATATTATGTTAGAAATATATGTGAAGAGCTTAACTCAACTTTATGAAATTGATTTGTAAAATTTACATTTACTTAATATTTATACAAATGTCTTATTTAATAGCAAAATGAGATTTTTAACATAAACATCGTTTAAGTGCAATAATATTAAGATTCAAGAAATAAAAATTTACTGTTAAATATAAAGTATAAAGCAGTATCATTTATTAACTGAGCTTGCATTTATGTGACAAAGTATGCGTATTGAAATGGAATGCTAAAATGTGACATTGTCAAATTCAATCAAACTCAAAAGAGTCGGTGAAATGCCATGGCCTTAAAAGTGGGGACACAGATGGAGAAGTGGAATACAGTTATGTATACAGAAGGTAGCAGTAAGCAATCATGTCAAGTTAAATTGGCTTCCAGTTGTATTACATGGTAACAGATGAAACGAAAAAGGTAACACAAGTGTACGTACAATCAATGTTTTCTAGATAAGAATGTTGGATTGTACGTGATTTAATTCTTTGGTTTAATTACAGTATAATCTCCAACTTCTTATCACTAATTCTAGTTGTTCACCTATTTATAGTATATTCTTTAGCTTGATTTTACAAATTGGACAAATAAATAAATGAATAACATACTGTATAATAGGTATTAGTTCATAAGAGTTAGTCATACGACATAATTTCTAATAATCTTAATAAAATGAATAGATACGAGATAGAGAAAATTAAATTCATTCATGTATTGATGGGTTTTTATAAAATTGCATTTTATATTTGTTTTCATTTTTTAATATTATTTTTACATTCTTTATTGAGATGTCAAAGTGGTAGGTAAAGAACATATTAATTAGTAAAAAGAATTTCAAATAACAAGAAGATTTTATATAAAAATAAAAGAAACATAGAGTATCTGTGGGACCTCACAAAAATAATTTACTCTATAAAATAATAACAAGAAAAAACACAAATAGTTTAATATGCAGAAATACCTCGATATACAGTTATATCTGCAAATGTAATATTGACTTTAATAAGAAAAAATCTTCTTTTATTTGATGGTCTTGGTAGGGATTTTTTTTATATATTATTACTTTTGATATTATATAAGAAATAAATATTTGGTTCATCAAAACTAATAAAAGTTGTTGAGTTAATTATTTTTAATTAATAATAACCTAAAATCTAAGTTTTATGTTTAAAATATCCTTAAAATTAAATGCATTAAGTAGTAATTACATCTACTTAATTTGTAAAAGGAATGAGTAAAATGCCAGTAAGTAGATTAACTTCACAAAAAATAATTAAGTAAAATTTAACGAATTCAAAGGTTACCATTATACTTTTTTCTAATTTAATAATAAATAAATTTGAAAATAATTTGCTATCATAATTTATTTCAAAATTTAAATTGTTAACTGAAAAAATTTGAATCTTTAAAACATATCGATCAATTTATGAATTTAGTCTGTTTAGTTTTTAAAAGCATCAATTATCACAGCAACATGTTTTGACTAGACCGAAAGGAATTCAAATATCTTAAAGATATGATGTTGAATTTCATCTCAATATTAATGAGTTAGGAGGAGTTGTTTCTTTTAAAAAAAGTTAACTCTTTATCTAAAAATCAACTTTCCATGATTTTTGGTACACCAAAAATAGATAGGATATCAATTTTGAAGAAAAAATCAGAGAATATTTTAAAAAATCAAATATTGATTTTGACATTTTTTTTCCTTGTTTCTAACTAGAAAAAATTGTAGAAATTCTATCATAAAAAATTAAGAATTCTATTATATTGTTTTTAAATAGTCGACATTATTATCATGTAAATTTATTAATTTATTAATTTATTAATAATTAAGTGGGTGAGAATTAGCTCTTATTTATTATTTCAAAATAGTGAGTTTAATTACTTTAATGAAACTCAACCTTTTCTATCTTTTAATAGTATACATAGAATAAAGTAATCGACGTGGGTATGAAATTTTTATAATAGATTTTCAAAGATTTAAATTTAATGAGTTTTTCATATTTTAGTGTCTTTTTCCTTTACAAATTAAGAAAGGTGATTATGGCAACTTTTATACTCACGGGAAGTTTTTAGTTAAAACAATCTTGAAAAAAATCTCAATCAAAGGAGGTAAGAATTCAGAACTCTAGAAGAATGACTTTATTTTGACTTTAATGGTCCTGAGCATCAATTACATTTTGTTAATCACAATTTCTTTGATGATTTTACTCATGCAATAATGTTAAAAACATTATTGCTAAGCTCAAAAAGACAATTGGTACTTAATAAGTAAAAAGTCAAAGACATTTTTATGAGTAGATTTTAGGATCTCATTAATATTAACTTCGTGCAAACACTAAAAAAAGTTACACTATGGTAGGTAACTGACCTTCAAGCTCTCTTCGTATATTTTTTATGTTTTTCATGGTTATAAATAACTAGTTTCTACATTATTGAAATTAGATATAATTATATTAATTTTCATGTAATCACTCTTAATTATTTATTTAATATTATTTTTTATTCAATATTATTTTTTGTTATTGTTTTTTTCTATATTTAATATTTATTTTGGTTTGATCACCTTTAACTTAATTTATATAACTTAAATATTGTTAAAAAATAATTCTAAATTGAATGAATTAAAGACGATAATTAATAGATCTTATTGTTAAAGATAAAATAAGTTGCATTAGTTATGCTTTGAACCTTTATTTTTTAAGTTAAGTTTCTTAGTTCGTGCCAAGTTCTTATTAATATTTTATATATGATTTTATTTTAATTTATTTATTTTTGTTATTTTCTTTTAATAAAAAATCTGGGAGATTATCAAATATTACTCAAGACTAAGAAAATATAACTGATTTTATTAATTTACTACTTACACAACTTGATAAATTTGTCAAAATTCTAATATTCTTAAAATAAGATTAAAGTTAAAACAAATATAGGAGACAACGAACCAGCAATCATATTTTAATAATAAATAGAGAAATAAGTATAATAATTAGAATTTTTAATTTTTTTTTTCAAAATATTATGGCTGTCTTACCCTTGAAAGTTTAAGATAATAAAAAGTAGAGATTATCAAATATTACTCGTATCTTTTAAAAAAAAAAATATAGCTGATTTTATTCATTTACTACTTACACATTTGATAAATATGACAAAATTCTAATATTTTTGAAATGAGATTAAAGTTAAAATAAACATAGGAGACAACAAACCAACAATCATATTTTAATAATAAATAATTTTTTTTTTATAAAATTTTAATTTCTTTTTTCGAAATATGACAAATTAAACCACTTCCTGTAAAGAGAAAATGTACAATAATACTAAACAAGAGAAATTATTGGATAGTAGATTGGTATGTTAGCATTAATTGTGAATCAGCGACGTGCTTCTCAGAAGTCAAAACGTGGTTTCACTGAGTGTCTATCGTTTTCAACATCAAATGTGATAAACAACCTAATAATGTAGAATTTAATTTCTAAGACTAGTGGAGTGGCTAAAACTCAACATTTGAAAATAACAACACTAAAGCAATATAATCTGTACGATTCATTTCATGTATACAATGAAAATGATTAATCAAAACTTTGAATTAACGTGCACGGTCTTCTTAAAGAGCATGTGTGCAGATATTTTGACAATTGATGAAAGTAACATTCACCAAACAACACCCAACATACAAAATCAGCAAAGCAAGATGTAAAGCACAATTGATGAAAAATAATTTTATAGTCAATAAATTTGAAATGAAGAAGATATCGTTAGTAAATAGTAATAATGAAGACACCATTGCACTTTATTTTGAATAAAGGAGAAAGTAAAAAGCAGAATAGTATTCAGAAAGAGAATCTCCTGAATTAAACACTGATGCAGATTATATCTCCAATGCAGAAGAAATTAAAATTTATTTGTATGATATTTTTATACAGAAATTAATATATGTATATTTTTTTAATTATTATTTTTTCATTTTTTCTCCTTCTTAAGGGTGTATAAATTAATACTAAAATTTGTTTTTTCATATATCATTTATTCCATCTCGTAATTTTTTTTACATTACTTTCAAGTGAATATAATTTATAAATTTTATTTTCTCTTAATTCAAGAAAATATCTTTCAAAGGATAAAATCATAAACACCCACAAAAATTAAAACAAATAATACTTTAAAAATAATGAATATAATATATTAGAAATGCGAATGTTAGGTCTAACAATCTTTTATATCAAGCGTGAAAGTAATGTTCAACGGGATATAATAAATTTATCGGATGATATCAATAATGAGTTAAAATATATAAAAAAAAAATTATGTTAAAATTACTATTTTTTCTAGGCCTTTAACTTTAAAATAACATCATTCTTCCATCCACCTAAAACTTATTTGATAATACCAACAACATGAATTAAAACATATAAAAGAAGAATCTACGTCACATATAAAAATTACTATTTTTTTCTAGGCCTTTAACTTTAAAATAACATCATTCTTCCATCCACCTAATATATTTTACAGTTAAGAATTATGAACAATAATTTATAAATATTCTCCCCTCTAAATTTAGAGAGACATTTTTGAAAAGTCAAGTCCACTGAAATCAAAATGAGCCATTCCTCAAATAAAATAAATTAACAATACAACAAACCGAAAGGTTAGAATGCAAACTTAACAATTAATTTTATCCTAATCAATTATATCCTATGCTTTAAAAAAAGAAATGAAAATCTCATCCACTTGGGAGTGCCAAATGAACATATCAATTTCTTTAGAAACGCATGCACCCACAAAGTAACTAGTCATAATTTGTTTCACCCTAGTGAACTCAAGTTGTAGATGGACCAGGGAATCATAAAAACATGTCAAGGCATCTAAGGACAGAGGAATAGACCATCATAGAAAATCAAAGGTTCCACCACGCCAGTAAAGACAAGCCGAATATTTAAAATGTTGGAGCTTGCTTTCAATGATTTTGCTATGAAAGTGACCCAACCAACCCAAACCTTATTTTCCCTCTAAAGTAATCTATGCTTAAATGCTCTCTAAATTGTTCTACCCTTCCATTATACTTCAGGTTTTAAAGTAAACTTGAAAAAAAGTACAAAATTTAAAAGCAAACTGCTATGACAAGCAATTCGCAACACATCATGATACCTTGTCGTGTAACATATGCCTTTATTAATTACTTGGACCGTTATCATTAAAAAAACGTTTTTATCTTTCAACCAGAAATTACAGTTAGGAACAAAATTGTAAACACACGGTCAAAATAAAGACTTGGCATTTCAACCATGCTATAATCAAAGTCATCCATTACCCTTTTAGCTAATTTTCGTTGATGTCAATGTTATCAACTCAAAAAGTTTGTTCGGCCACTCTCTTCTTTCAAAACAAGAAGAAAACTGGTAAACAATTTGGACATTTTTCTTATGACTACATGCTATGTTCCGTAGAAATAAATTCAACATTGTACACTTCTAGTAACATTCAAAATAATCACTTCTACACAGGTCTAAGGAGATAGTATAAAAATAATCTCTTACATTATTATCTAATCATATATATTATTAACAAGAAAAATCTAATCATACATTATCATGTATAATAAAATATCATAATATTCACTTTTCTCTAATCGTAGATATGTACAATAACATCATGTCATACGAAAGATACTTTCTGACTAATTTACTTTGAGCATGTCAATTAAACTAAAAAAAACTCAAAAATACCTCATTTATGTTCTGTAAAAATTATTGTCTTTCTCTTAATAAAGAATGAGTATGTATCTTTAATCCTTTCAAGAGGAAAGGAGAAAAAGAGTTAAAACAAGGAAAACAAAAGAATAACAAACTAATCACTTGTAAAAAAAAGAAGAAGAAAATGAAACAAAGAAACTAATCAAAGACACAAAAAAAAAAGGTTAAGAAAATCAATTAGATGAACAAGATGTTCCCTTATGATGAAGTCTTACAGGCATAGATCAACAAGGAGAATTCAACTCTTTCTTTATCTTTCTGTGAAGAAGTACTCTTTTCCTCCAACCACAACCTGCTATCCATGCCATTCCTTGTCCTGAACATGAACACTGCATATCCAGAAGCAGGGTTGAAGAACCAATCATGAACATCCCACAGCAAATCCACCAGCAACCCATCAACAAAAATTGTTTGGTTCCCTCGAAAATTCCACTGCAACCTCTTGACACGAATCACAGTTTTCTTATCAATGCAGACGCACAAAACCGGTGACTTGAACAACCCTTCATTTTCCTTCTCCACACTGCATCGAATCATAACATCGTGCCAGGTGCCAGTGTTACAGAACTGTGCCTTGGTTGTGTATAGTGTATTCCCAGAACAATGTTCTCTTCTTGATAAAAGTGACGCTCTTGCTAAAGGGGTATTAACGTTGTTGTTGTTGTTCCTCTTGGAAACTATTTCTTCAGCAGAGTCACCAAGAACCAAACCAATTTCTGAGTCGATTATGATCACAACATGAAACCCTTGAACTGGTTCAGGTCCTGAATCATACTTGGCACTTGTAAGATCCCACAAGATTTCTATGTTATAAGAACAAGAGGAAGAGGATTCTATGAATTTTGTGCCTTTTTTCTTTCTGAAGAAGCGTGAGTTGGTGTTAAGTCTGAAGGGTGGAGGGTCTTCATTGTTGAAGGTTATGGTGAGGCCTTGGTTGGAGTGGCTTTTGATCCATGTAACCGTGATGAGGATTTCCTTGAGAGTGGAGAGGACTAGTTTGTAGATATTAGAGATTGAGTTTTGTGTGGAAGGTGCAGCAATGGTTGAGGGAGAGATGCATGCGTTGTTGGAGTAATTGGAACATGAGATTGAAGAGTGAGACACATTCACTGCGTTCTCGCTGAAGCATGAAACTATGTCTCTCATTTTTTAGAAAGTCTGAGACAAGATCCAAAGGATTTAAGCATAGGATAAAACGGGAGTGTTTATAAACCACTCTTGACTTTGATTTTTAAAGAATGTGGGACTGTTTTTGGTGTATTGAGAAATTGAGGAAGAAATGATGGATGGGGGTTATGGTAGCATTTTCATTGAAAAGGGGAAACTCAAGAGGAAGAAGAAGACTTGGGATTTAACATAGACACAAATAGTTTCTCTCTCTCTGGTGTGTTATAATAATGTGAATTGCCAGTTAACAGTGCAATTTAAAGAGGAAAGAAAAGTTGATCCAGTATTTCGGCACCAGTTGTGACACGATCAGGTTTTGGGTTTAATAAGAAAATACAACATCGGGTTTGGTGATAATTAATAACCGCAATTAAGGAGAAAATGTTATCAGCAATTAATTAGGCCCATGAGGTGTTAGTGGTCAAGGTTCGTAAAAATCAAACGGTCGTGACATAAATGGGAATGAATAAATCAATAGATAAAAAAGAAAAATCAGCTTTATTTATCTTTTGTATTCTTTCCATCTTATATATACTAAAATTAAATTTTTTAATGAATATATACTCAATCTGGTTATTGATATATGATAATAAAATTTTTCATCTTTTTAGATAAATATATTATTTCCCTTTTTGTATTATTTATGGTAAAAATAACTATATTTTTTTTCTCTTTTTAAACAAGATATTTAAGTATTTTCTATTTCCCTTTTTAATAATGTTTTCTGATTGATTCAGGAATTACAATTATTTATTATTTACTTTTGTTAATGGATAAGCTTATTATTTATTTATTAGTGTATCTCAATCGTGTTTTCGCAATTTTTACCTCAAATTTATTACACATAAGTTTAAATACTGAGAAACACCAACAAATGTTATCTCTTTTAATCTCTACTTTTTTTTTATATATATTTACAATTTATTTTTATTGAAAAAGTCATTATTTTATTATCATGTGACATATGTAATTAATAACGTTTTAAAAAATATATATAAGTCGACAAACAGCATGAGATGACAGTAGTGATTTTTTTAAAATTTTAGAAGTTTCCTTTACCCAATTTATTATATGAATAAGTTTAACTCCCATGCTTTGTTAATTCCAATTTAATCAGTATTTGTCGATGCTTCCTATTACCAGAAACTTTCAGTTTTGTCGGATTCTTCTCCAAGTCTTTCTAAGCACAAGTCTCCACTCTCAACTTCATTCCAGCTAAACTTTCATGGATTTTAATTTATATTTTACTATCTGTTTTTTACATGAAGGATAAAAATGATGACAGTGAATTATTTAAATTAAGGAATTTCATCTCTATATTAAACCATTTAAGATTACACGTCAAAATCAAATTTAAATATAAGACTTGACAAATATTATAACAATCTTAAACCCTTTCATCTAAAAAAATTAAATATTTTTAATCCAATGTAGTATATCAATAATTACAAAGACTAAAATTTGATTCAAATTTAAATTGAGATTAATTAAATTTAAAATAAAATAAAATATTTAATGCCATAAAAAATGGTTTTATTCAAGAGTTAAAACTTAAATTGCAGAATCAAACTAAAAAGTTGGTAGAGGGTTTGTAAAATTGACCTTGTTAAATAGGGGGTTGCTTGGAGTTAAGACCATGGAAGCAAAAATATGTAAAGAAAAACATGTCTTCCTCTTTTTTATTTTATGCTACCAAAAATACTATACCTTTTTTCTCGCAATAAACCAACAAACGAATAGTGCAGTGGGGAAGACATGAGTAAGTGATAGTGAATGTTGGACCCACAAAATAAATTTGCCTCTAAACTCACCTCAACTCAAACTCATCAACAAGGAGTAATATTTATTAGCAAGACGTGGCAACCCATTAAAGAAGACATAAATTAATGAGTTTCTCTAATTTTTCTTACGTATTGACTTTCAAAGTAAACAAAATTCAAATAAAATATTTGATTTTAAATTAAAGGAGTGTGATTATCTTAATTGGTTTTGGTCTACTTGTTACATCATATAAAATACTACATAATGATGAAAATATCATGTGGTTGTAGTTGGGAGAGAAAAGTACTTGAATGAGTGAACACACGCAGATGAATTATTAAAGCAAAGCATATCTAATCCAATTTCTATCCCCTCAATCTACCCTTTTTTGGTAGTTTTCACCAACCAAACATACATTATGAATTTGTGAAGTATGCAACGTTCTTGAGGGAGAGATAGAACTCACAATTTGCAATAACAATTAAAGCTTTTTGATTGAAAAATGAAGATATATAGGTCTTAATGTTGTGAAATTGTGAGGAGGTAAAAGAGAAATAATGGATAGGGAAGGGTGGAACATGTCACAAACATGAAACAGCGCATAGGGGCATCATTACTTTCTCTCGTTGAGGTACAAGTCTAGGGCATGTTGTTTGGGTCATGGACCCCATAATCACTGGTCCTGTTGGTGCCTTTTCTAGCTTCCTCATAAATTATGAATCAAAGTATCAAGTATTCAACCTTGCTTGTTTATGGTAAACGTAAAGATTCTTTGAACACATCTATCTACAAATCACATTTGTTAAATATAATTACAAATATAATATTAGTAACATAATTTTCTAACATTTTTTTTTTGTTGTTTGAAATTCATTAAATATAAAAGTAAAACTTGTTATACAAAAAATGAGAGCCATAGTTTTATAGTTTTTTTAATAAATTTTCGTTAGTTGTAAAAGTATATTAAAGAATATGTTGACACTTTTCTTCCAAATATTAAAAAGATGGGAAATTTTGACTTTATTAATTGCTATTTTATTGTTGTCAATCATGGGTTTTTTTTATACTATTTTCGAATTTAAATTTTGATTTAATTAAACTCTAGTTCAAGATGTGAGAACTTTATATATATTATTAATTTAGCTGTAGATCTCAAACAATTTTATTGATACAACTAGAATTAAATTCTAATCAACATATCTAAGGGTTATAATTAACTATTTTTCAACTACAATTGCAACTATTTATGAAGTATTTAGAATTTAGAAGCAGGTTGGAGCTGATTTTTTTATCAGTATTTAATGGGGGAAAAGGGAGAAACTATGAAAAGGTGAATGAGAACGCATGGCTCTTGTGAATTTCTCAGTTTATAAAGAAGGCATGATAACTTTTCTTTTTCTTTTCATCTACATTTTTTACTTTTCCCTGATAAAGGAGAATAAACAGATTCCTGACAAACTATATGTTTCTCTCAACAAATTCTAAGCTAGTTAATTACAAATTGCATTGTAAATTCAAATCTAACAATTAATCAATAGAAGCATTTTGAGAAAAGGTGCATGTCTCCATTCTTCACTTAGTAACCTTGAAATCCCTTGGACCTTTTTATTTAGTTAGCTTATCCTATCCCATCTAATTATTTAGGCCTTTACTTTTGAAAAGTTAATTCAAAGTAGTACAAGAAGCTGGTAATTGTCCATTAGAGACTAGAGATCCATGGTAGGGACTGATGAATCAAATCCATATGTTATAATTAACCAATTATATAATCCATGTGTCACACACATAATATACACCTTTGCAAAACAATAATTAGTATGTGACCCCAATTCACCCCATGATTTATATTTGTAGAGGCTTAGAAAACTAGTTGGATCCCATTGTTTTCTTCATTCACCTTTTGATGCTAAAGATTAGTTACATTAAGATTCCAAAGGGTGATGATAAATAACTAAACACAACATGAGTGTGACAAATCAAAAGGGGCATGGAGAATGGAATCCAACTGAAAAGGAAATTATTGTGGGTTGGTATTATGTAATACCAAGAAATTCTCTCCATGGGGGCATCTGGCAAAGTTGAATTTGAAATTTCTTTTGACACAAAATAATGCATTTGGTACCAATGGATCTTGGACTTTATCCTAAGTTCTTGATGAAACTTGAAGGAAGCTGTTGCATGTCCCCGGGAATATTGGGAATTAATAAATCAATTGGGCCAGCCAGCTAGTACTTAAACTTTTCCCCCACTTTTTTTCATCTGATTCTTCCTAAAGGGAATTCAAACTTCAAAATCAAAACCGTGTTATACTTTCTTCTTTTTTTCAAAAGGATAATCATTGGAATTATCATTAGGTGCACGGAGTGTCTCTAGGTTAACTAAGTACTGTTATTCTAACTTAATTAAGTACTAGTTATTTTAACTTAATTATTTGTCTTGAATTGAGCTCATAGATTAGTAGTGTAGTTAGACACCTTAAACTTTCACTATTTTTTTTTTCATTTTCACTGAAAATAAAAAAATAAATGTAAAAAAGGGTTTGGTTGATTTTTTTTAAAAAAAATATTTTTACAAAAATATCCTTAAAATTTGATGAAAATAAGGAAATATAATAACTCTATTTTCACAGTTTTCATAAAACTATTTTTAAAAAGTAAAAATTAAAAATAAAAGTAAAAATAGAGAAACAATTCATCAAATTAAACATCACTCTGTATGTAAAGATTCTTCCCACCAAACAATTAATCACAATGTCACAAGCTATAACTACCAACACTCTAACTCTGTTATTTTGAACTCGAGTTTCGTATACTAATTATAATAATTTTGTAATGACATTAGGATTCTAATATAAGAATTTGTGTATATTAGAAAAATAATAATTATGATGTAACTGAATATATACAGCTACCAATTTGAAACCGTGAGAGTGATCAAGGAAATCAGCAAATTCTCCTAACTGTTTCTCTTGATTATTGAATACATTATGCAAAATCCCTATAAACCAAAAAGTACAGAACAACTATTTTCTTATATTTTTGTTTTTGTTTTTTATTTTATTTTTAGTACAAGCATTTGTCTAATTAATTTGACCTGAAAGCTTTGTTTTATTATATCTATCTTAAACCTCGGGAAAAAATGTTCTCTCCGAGGCAGTGAGGTACAAGAAATTCATTTTGAACTAAATCACTTTTTGTAAATGAAATTTTTCTATGAATGATAAGATTTCTAAGAAAAATATTAATCAAAGGACTAGGGGTGCAAAAGATGTCAAGATTTCTAAAAAATATTTCTGGAAAAAATTTAAAATATGTTTAGGTATTATTCATCTTTGTTATAAATATTGTGTTTATATATAGTATCATAGAGCATTTTAATAATTTTACATTTAATTACAATCCACCAACATTTAAGCTAAGACTGATTTAATTTAGTGACCCTACTTAATTTTTTTAATCAATTGCGTATGCATTTTTTTATATTGTGGTTCTCTTCCACCTAATATTATTACAGCTTAGGGGCAAAGAATATAATGCTTATAATCATAACTTGAAAACGTGTTTTATTCACAAATATTTTAGCAGTTGAAGTTATGTTTGTCTGAACATATCTTGAACTAGATGTCTTGTAAGTAAAACCATCAGAGGAAAAAGCTATTTCACTGAATCGTACATTATTCATGTCTTCAATCACATGGAATTTAGAGAGTACAATTCTTTAAATATGGCATTCGATGACCAGTGAATGTTTAACTGAAACCACTGTTAAAACTATTAAACATATACTCTTTTATTCAATATTGAGAATTATTACAAAGTATTTTAAAACTTATTAATTATGTGTATATAATGATGTCTATGTTTTATATAAAAAGAAAATTTCTATATGTTGAGCACTTTCTTCAGTTATACGTTTGTCTGAAGAATGTTTCAGTATGATTTCTGATGGAGAAACTTAAAAAAAAATTTTTTTTAAGAAAAACTAATGAACTGGCTATAAACTAAGAAAGGGAGACAGAAGAATGAGTTTGTTGATTAAATTAAATTCAATACATGTTTGTTTGCTTATGTAATTCCCTTAGCAAGAATAAATGACAATTGACTTTAATTTTATTCTTAATTTCTTATTATGTTCCTAGCAAATTAGAAATTGGTGATTACTGCAACAAACCTAGCTGAATTAAGAAAATTGTCACTGTGTGCGTCATCATCCTACTACACACCAAGGAAATGACAATATTTTTGTCCCTTCTTTAGTTGAAATATTTTGAGGAACATGTACACGAAAGAATTAAAATTGATATATCATATAAAAATCATGTACAAAGTCAATGGACCAAGATTATACACTAAATTCTCCATTTCTTTTTTCAATTTTGAGTTTAGATCTTCCAACAAGCCAAGATCCATATATATGTAGTGTTGTTGGCTTTTGTTCACGTTCTTGAATTTCATTAAATATTCTATATGGTATAGTTTAATTAGTAATATGATCAAGATTAAAATGACACTTCATCTACTCAAGCATGTGCAATTTAGTCTTATGTCAATCTCCAGCTAGGATGAGTTAAAAATTGCAATATGAAACCGAAAAGTAATTAAAAAAATCTTCATTAGATGAGATTTTGTGTAATTTTATGAAAGTTTAGTTAGAAATTCATTTTCTTATCAACAGAAATTTGAATCAAGTTTAATAGATGAAAGTGACACTTAAATTCTGCGGATCTTTCTTCCCTCAAAATCTTATGAGTAATAAAGATAATATGAATATCACACATCTGAGAGTGTCGGCAAAATCAACAACTAATTCTGTGTGATGGGACTGATCAAATGATATATTCAATCATTGAGTTTGAATATTGTAAACGTGGCAGAGTGGCCAATCATACTTGAAACTTGAAATCATCTCAGATAGTTCTTAATTTTAAATCTTCCCGTTAGAATTGAACAGACAATGTCATCCAATTGAAGATTATTCATGTCCAATAATAATTACAATAGTAAGTGTTCGTGCAATATGTGTTAAGGTTGAATAAATAATTCCATTGTTTTATAAAAGTGACAAATTCTATCTTCTTAAATGGGAAATTCACCATTTAATTGCAACTCTTAAGTCTAACCAATGATATATTTTGCTATAAAAAAATTATATAAATTTATATGGCTAAAGATGTAGACCAATATTAATAGCACATTGAAATGGTTCAACTACATTATTTAAAACGTACACCTAATTGCCACTGTTAGTAGCACTGTTCCTCTTAATAATGGAACAATGACGTTATTGTTCTCACGATTTACAATGTTATTTAAGATTGTTCTATTTTATCTTGTATTTGATAGTTTTTTGTACTAGTTTAGTAAATGAAATATTCAAGTAAAATCTCCTCTGGTTTGCACAGCAGAACTCTAGTAGTGTACATGCAGTGACGTTAAAAGTGTAGAAATTATAGAATATATCTGCAGCCTCTGGCATATTTATAATTATACCATTCTTCTATAGGTTATGATAATGTTTATGTGATGAAGTATGAAAAGCACTTTTAGGAGTGAATCTCATGATTTGCTTTGTGTTTAGTTAATGTATCATATTCTATGCTTTATAGTCTGTTATAATATTAAAAGATTCTCTATCCCACATAAATTTTCTGAACGAGTCCATAATAAAAGTTAATATTAAAAGTTTCTGTAAATCGTCAAAATCACACTAATTTTTTATTAAATAACAAAACTACCAAAACACGTATAGTAAGAATACTCCAAAGTTAAATCTTACAACTATTTTCCTATTTGCCTGTGGTATTTGGTTATTTGCCGATTTTCAAGCAATGTGCATACTTTTATAATATCATAATAATAACATCAAAGCTTTGGAGGCCCTCTTTTAAGGTAGGGAAGCAGCACAAGTTGTTCAATGCTGGGTATTGGTGGATTTAGGAGTACTCAATTAATTAATGACGATGAACCTTTTCTCCCCTCCATATTTCTGGGCTTGTTCTATAAAAAATAAATATAGACCAAGGTATCTTTTACTTATTATCTGTAAAGAGAGAGAAGAAATAAAAAAAGTTACTAGACAGCACAAGTGCACAACGTTTTTGCCATAACATATTCCGAGCCTCTTCAATTAAAACGTACTTTTTACAACTTACAACTTGGTTTTGTATTTTGCGTATTTGAATTGAACTGTCAAAAAATTTCTTGAACTGTCAAAAAATTTCTTGAATTTGAATTGCGTATTTGCTAACAAGTACTAGCAGTTCTCTGGTTTGTTTTAGTCAGAAACATAGTCAGCAATCATAAAGCAGCGTTTAGCACCAATCATGCCTTAAAATATCAACAATTGGATGATGGGTGTCATTCCAATTTAATTTTCAAAGGGATAAAACTTTAGATATAGATTCTTATGTACTGTTTGTATTGTTCACTAATCAAAATTGAAATTTCACCTCGACTATTCGCATAATAAAAGTTGGCATTTAAAAATTATACACATTACCGAGATAAAACTCCAATTGTGATTGGAAAGTAAGACAACTTTTCTTGTTTTAGAATCATAAGTTTTGTACAATTAAAACTCTTCACCATCCTCTGTTGATCTTGTAATAGGTATGGACCATCTCCCCAAATGTGCAGTATAATTTATGCACCTGATGACACCTTTTCCCTTAGGTCCATCAGGGAAGTCAATAACACTAACGCTCCCTGCATCAAGATGAAATGATCCCAACCATTCTTTAGTCAAATTAAGGCAGTGTCCCATTAGAGCTATGTGGATTGCAGGATGACCAACTGCAACTATAGTTTCTCCTGTCCTGGATTCATCAGATACTTCATCCAACAGCGATCGCCATGCTTTTCCAGATTGATCCCATAATGTTGTTCTCAATCCATCATCAACTCTATTTAACCACCCAGGTTGAATTGGTGGAAAATTGGATATATCCTGTAATAAATAAAAAAAAAAAAAATTAGACAGAAAATACAGACAATGCACGCATAAACTATGTCAGCAAGCCTTGTTTGTTGTTTAGGAAGACAAGGAAAATGGATATCAAAATTAGCAGCAGGTATTAGTACCAATTACCGAAGTACCAAACACTACGAAAAACCTTTTGCTAGTCATCATTTCCTTCTTAGTTTCAATACTGTCGAGCTTTATTTATAATTTAGTGTTTAGCAAATTTTTACTGTCATTCCTTTGTCAAAATCATCCCAGTGCAGAAAATACTTCATTAACTACAGTATCCATTCCTAAAATAATGTCAATTGGCCCACACTTCCACATAAAAACACATTCAAACATTACTTGCCATTTCGGATTGTTGGAAGATAGTTTCAACATCAAGGTTCCCCATCTGCTTCATCTCAACATACCGAGGCACACAGTCGGCACCCAAGCAATCTGCAGCTTCTTGTACCTAAATTCATATCTAACAATTTAATCAGAGAACAACAATGAATGGAAATAGAAAACCCAAATTCTCCGGTTCAGACATACAATTCAACAGGTATATATATCAAAACCGGAGTCTATACAGGCATAGATGCAAATACTTGCAAATAAAAAATTAAACTAGGAATTAGGAATTTGACAAGATAGAACTTCGATTTGGCATGATGGAACTAACTACAAAATACCAAAAGTGAGCTTACCATGGAGATGGCCGTGGCTGTCTCAACACAAGCTTTGTTGGGACTGCTAATTATGGAATTCACTTTCAAATCAAGAAGTAGCTCTGCAGATTTCTGGGACTGTTATACATGCAATAGGTCAGATGAAATAACTTTTGTCCACTTATTTCTGATGATTGGACGCAGTACCTGTATTACACCAAGCATGTTCAATGGTTGATCCCCAGCAAAAGGAAAACCATCCTGTTAACATAAGGCAGTTTGTTTAGAACCTGTATCTGAAGAAATGCATTTGGAATCATGAACTTATCAGTTATAACTTTCACGGAAATGGAATAAATAAAAAGTCAATTTTAGAACTTTGGCAGATGATTCTAGACTAGTTGCCTCTGGAGCAAATACATTTTAGTCATTGCTTCATACCTCTGTATTTCCTTGTGTTGATCCATTACAAACTAGTACGATCCGCTTACTTGTCTCTCTACCTCCAGATTTCCCACCAGCAACAGGTGAACCGGGGGTCTGCATTGATATTTCAAGTTTATTTCAAGAACAGCTTAAACTGTTGAACACAGTGTGGAAAAAAAAAAAAACAAAACAACAACAATTTTTTTAAGTTCTCACACAGGGATAACAAAGCCAATCCCACATTTAAACTCAGTTACTCCACTTTCTGGCATTGTGCCCAGTAAATGAACAATATACCTGATTTAAGCGGTTAAGGCAAATATTTGGAGACCCACCCTCAGATCTCGGGATGAAATCCAGCACACTAACACCACAATTGCTCTGAAGTAATGTTCTGAAATATTCAGCTCCCAAACCTGATTGTTAGGAATGGAAGAAATTATGAGCATGTTATTCAAATTGACAATTTCACATTTCTTTTCATCATCAAAATTTCCTCAGAGGAAGAAACAGGTACCAATTGCTGTGGCAACAAGAGCCTGATTAACAGCATTATGAGCAACCACAAGAACAGACCTACTATCATGAGCTAAGATTTTAGTCCAGCAGCTTCTAGCACGTCCCCACAACTCTCTAACAGGATAATGACCATCAATGATGAAATTCGCAGCATCCACCTGCCATTGACGATAAGCAGAACCAAATCTCTCTTTCCCTTCATGCTTCAACAGACCCTAAACCAACAACAAGATCAGTCACAACTCACACCAAGTCACAAGGCCACAACTTAATACAATATTGCCAACATTTTAGCACTTCAAAAGATACTAGATAATTCAATTAGGTACTCAAAAGATTAATTTTATCAATTTGATCTCTCGAAGTTCAAAGTCTCAAATATTATAATGCTTCCAACCTTACAGATTAGTTTTACCAATTTCAACTCTCAAAGTTCAAATTACCAATGTTTTAATCATTCCATCCTTACAGATTAATTTTACCGATTTCATTTCTCAAAGTTCAGATTCTCAATATTTCAATCCTTCCAGCCAAATATCAAAGGTAATACACGGACTAGACTTTTCTATTATTTTATTTTGCAGGCCTTAGACCCTCATTCTCCTGAAGCCACTTTGAATCTTAACTAATCTAAGCTAAGCCGGGTGAACCTACTTAAGGAGGCAAATAAAGTGAAAAACAAGTTCATCATTTTACAACTATATTCGAAAACCAAAAATGAAAACAAAATGTTTACCTAAACCAAAGAAGTCATACTATTGAGTTTAATTTCCGTACACCCTCAATGTACAGACTTTTACTCTCTATTAACCAATTATAAATCATCTTAAATATAACCATTAATTCTGTTAACCAATTATAAATCTAAATCATCTTAAATATAACTACTAATTATTACAAAAATCAATAATCTTACAGTGTACAACAGTCTATGATTAGACACACACCCTTAGATTACAGATTTTTACACGTTAACCAATCAAAAATCATCTCAAATATAACTACTAATTATAATAAAACTCAGTAATCATATATTACAAAAATCAATAATCTTACAGTGTACAACAGTCTATGATTAGACATACACCCTTAGATTACAGATTTTTACACGTTAACCAATCAAAAATCATCTCAAATATAACTACTAATTATAATAAAACTCAGCAATCATATATGACAATCTAAAATTGAATAAACCATCAATTTGATCCCCCAAAGGATGATTACATTCTCTCCTAAATAGTCAATAGTGTAAAAAATCTTTATACCACGATGCATTAAAAAAACAATAATCAATTATCAGTTGAAACAAAAAAATGAAAATTATGTTAGAGTGCAGCATATCATACTTGAAAGGAGTACAAATCGATTTCCCTCAAATCATAGTCGGGAATGATAGGTTCTTCGCGAGGTCCCCAAATGATTTCAGCTGTTCTCTTTGATCGAGCTAAAGGACTACTTATCCAAAAAAAAAAAAAAACTTTTCCCAATTACAAAATTAACTAATAGAAAAAAAATACCAAATTACTAACTAACACGTAAATAAAGTGCGTTCGAAACCTGAAACTAACTAGCAACGTGAATAAGCAGTGGATTGAGGTGAAGAATAAGAAACCTGGCAAAGCATGCATCGAAGTTATCATCGATGAGCATTTGGCGCGAAGTCTCGGCTTGAGATTCTCCTTTTTTGGTGAGAATGGAGAAATTGGAACTTCCTTGGATTCTACCTTCGGCGTTCCACGTGCTCTGCCCGTGCCTCACCAGAACCACTCTCTTCGCTGCCCTGATCGGAGGGAATGAGATCGAAGATTGAAGCTCCGAATCCAATTCACGTTTTTCTTCCTTCTCCTGCACGCTCGTTAGCGAGCATCGAACGACGACGTTTCTGCAACGCTGGTGCGGCGTTGGGTGAATATGCACGGAAGAACATGGTCTTGTTACCAAATACATCTTACGATTCAGTCACACTGTGATTCAGTTCTGTTCCGAACTATTTTTTTTTTATATTATTTTTATTTATTTATTTATGGTTGCCGTTGCTTGCGTCTATATCGGGAGGGAGATACCTACGGAATGACACGTGTACAAGCTTCAAACGACCAACTTTTTATCTCAACTCAATTCCTCACAGATCTCTCTTATTTAAAGCATGTGTATCAATTTTGTTATTATTTTATTTTTCTGAGATAAATAATAAAAAAAAAATTCGCAAAAAAAATAAGTAATAGTTACACAAGCAATCCCTGTCAATCTAGGAACAATAAGAACATAGTAATGAAGTCAAAAAAACATAAAAAAATTAGCAAAAAGAGAATAAAGAAAAGAAAGATAGGAACACAAGAAAAAAATGGTCTTGTTAAGTGTTTTGAACACACACGAACCAAACGAAGTTAACCTTTTGAAGAATGGTCAAGGAAGAAGGGTTTCAAATCTATTATGTTTTTGAAGCAAAAATGCATGAGAAAATGGGGAAGAAATCATAACTTTTTAGGAGTGAAAATGGGTTTTTGAAGCATATATGTAAAGCCACTGTTTTGGCTGGCATTGCAGCTGCAGTAGCCACTATTAAAAACCACTTCGCTAAAGCCGCTACTGACTACTATGTCTATGCCACCTACTAGTGTCTGGTGGAAAATGAAATAGTGATAATTAACTAACTTGATTGGTGACATAAACAATCAATCCAAGCAAAGACACAATTTTACTGAGTCCATCCATGATCTGTGCATCAAAGAATATTACATTAGACAATTGAATCAAGAGCAAGGACCCTAAAATCTCAAAATACAAACAGACTACACAAGACTAATACTTCACTACTTCTAAACTATGCTTTAAAAAGTAGCTAGATACAACACTTCTAGATCCCCTAATTGATCCAACCAGAGCAACCAATTCCATAACTAATAGCTCTCTAGTTGCATAAACACAAACAAACAATGCATATAGGGCTGGAAACGAGTCTACAAGTAAAACGTAAACTTAACTCAGTAAGAATTGGTTCAATTCAAAATTCAAAATTGATTTGGTTCAGCTCACAATCTGAAATTACATAAACCAAAAATACGATAGGTTACATAAATATCATCAACCATAATCACTTCCTCTCTCTCTTGTTCATACACACACATGACATATGTATAGTTTAAACTTCAGCTCAAGGTTGACACATTTAGTTCATAAACCAATTTGATTGGGCCAATCAACGAGTCAAGTATGTATCTAATTTGTAGCTAGTTCATTCCTTTTGGAGTATGATTCACAAGGAGAATGATGTAAGATATAAAGCTTACTTTGGCGGATTCAGTATAAAAAAAATAAATGCAGTAATAATTGCAATACGTAGAGAGGATCAAACAACTAATTATAAGATGGGAAGAAAAAAAAATAAATATATAAATACATATTTTATTTTTGTTATTTAAGTAAGTTCTATAATTATTGTGTATTGCAGTTTGCTGCAAAATAAAACTAAAACAGAAAAAGAATAAATTAATATTTCTCCAACCTCATTGAAACTCAGCACTATATCAACAACACTTCACTTTAAAATAATTTTGTTATGTTATTGACGTGTTATCTATTATTTATGATAATTTTTTTTATTTTTTATTATAATATCATAAAACTAAAAATTAATTTATTAAAAATGCATTTTAAAATTAATTTTTAAAAATATTTAAAAAATAACAAAAATATGGAGAGGGTGCTAGTAATATATTTACCTTTTTTATTTTTTTGAAAAATATCTGTCCTACACAAAATTGACAAACATTAGTGGGCTTATGGATTGGAAGTAACTGACCGGCCCATGAACTGTGCTCAAGTGTGCACCACGCCACCAATACCATCTCTCTTTAAACTGAATCCAACGGTTCTCATGGCTCCTTGAGTGTCCACCGTTAGATAAAAAACGGTAGAAAGGTCTCTCTTTCCTCTCCCCGTCGCATTTTTCTGCACCGATAGAGGATCTATTTCGTTGAAAGGTGATGAATTCGTTGAGTCCCCAAATTAATCTGTTAAAATGTGATAGAATGATATGATGCATGTAGTAGAATTTCTTTTAGTGTTAAATTTTTATCGCTATATGTCAAATTAAAATGAAACTGCAATATGAAATCCCATATGTTGTGTTGTGTTAATTTTCTTGAGCACCAACTCTGTATACTTATGTTTTTATTGTTATAATTCTGAATATAAATATACAATTCTGCTTTCTGTGTAAACAGAAAACCTGATATAGATACAAAACCTTGTTGGTTTTTTATAAGATTAAAGTAATTTGATATCTGTGAAAGAATTTGAATTCCCAAAATATACAAAACAGAATTCAAAATATCACAGTAGCTGATTTATTGAGGCTTGTATAGTTCATGATGTGAGATCTGTTTTCAATTTTTCATGTTTGTACTTATTTTAGTCATGTTACTGAACAGTGTAGGTATGGGAATCAGTAAAACAGAAGTAAACTTAAGGAGGTTGCTTGCAGCTGCTCCTCAGCAGCAAAACCAGGCAAAACTTCTGCATGTAAGTTTGAAGACAAGTCTTGACTATTTATTTTAGAGTTCATAGGGTTATGTTTATAGAGTTGAAAGGTTATGCGCTGATTTGTATGATTTGTTGGGATTTTGTTATCAAAGTCAACAAACCCACCATACATGGTGGTTTGTGATTGGTTGACTGTATAAAATGTTTTGTACTGTCAGTACATGAACCTTTTTTTTTTCCTGTGTTTATATCTTCCTTGAATTTTCTTGAAATATATGTTGTTATTAGCTTTGTCATTTTTTTGTTTGGGAAAACACAAACTTGATCATATGTTGATTCTGTTGTGTTGCAGTATGTTGCTACTTTGCGTGAACAATTGGAACAATTGGCTGAAGAAAGGACTCCGGAAGGCTTGCCAAGGTATCGTGTGTCTATATACAATCTGATACACATAGATGTAAGGAGTTATAAGTGAAATTACATAACTTCAATACACATTTTACCCTAGACATGATCAAAGCATTATATGGCCACCCCAAATTTTACCCTCAAGATCTGCTACTACTAAGTATGGTTGGATTTGAATAGATGGATCATAGAAATTAATACTTATTGAAATTTTGGGATTCAAATGGAAAGGAAAAAGTAGTAATCTAATATTTTTATTTATATATTGTCAAGAACATGTATAGAGCAATCAATATCATACTAACATAATAGGAGTACTACCACAATAATTATCCTTCGATTCAAACTATACATATAGGTCTTGCAGACTGGGGAATAAAAGAATAAACTTGTTTGGTTATTCACAGTAAGTTCTCTTGAAAATATTGCTCACATTGAACATATGCTGTATTTTCCCGCCTTGTAACTCTGATAAAATCTAGGATTTATAGAAATGATTATATTTCTTTGATGTAAACTGACTTGATCATTTGTTTCATTCCCCCAAATAGTCTGTTATATTCTCTTCTCCTTTTTAACTTATAAATTAAAGCAGTTAATTTTCCTCTTACTTTTATGTGTTTCTCTACTGAATATGTGTGCATTCATTTGTGTTTATATATGCTTTCCTCTGGTTATGCAGGATTTCAAAGGCTACTTTGAATGATTATTCAGAGAAAATTGAAGCCATTGCTTCCAAATTGGTTAACCAAGTGGTATCTATAAGTGAACTTATGTATCTTGGAGAGCTATAAAACTGCAAAAAAATATCTTATAGAGTTTATTCTAAATAAACATTTAAGGTTCCTTTGTCTTACCCAAGCTAATCTAAAACAAAAGACAGTTTCATTAAAAAAGGATGGAATTCATGTATAAATATCTACAGGAACTGGTGAAAGGCTAATATTTCATTTATTTATATTCTATTTCCTAAAGAACAAACACAGCAGTGCAAGTACCAACTTACTATGTGAGATAGAGCTAGATTGTATGGCCGGTGTTGGGTAAAGAGAAAGGAGGGGAAGGATGAGCTAGAATGAAAACAGCTTTTTTCTAAGGCAAACAAAGAAGACCTGCGTTTTCATCATTAAATAACTCAATGAATACTTAGTTCAATGCATGAGTGTTGCATCCCCTATTTTTTCTTTTTAGATTCTATTAGCCAGACATGTGCTCATACAAATTGCTTTAAGTCATGGTTGTCACTTGTCAGTCAGTATTTGTCATGAGCTCATAAACATTTGCTCCTTTTTAGTTTTTCCATTTTGTGTATTTTCAGTTTTGGTCAAATAGGCCCAATTATTTAACCACAATTTTTTAACCCAGACTGACACACAAGTATCTGAGGACTTTGAAAGGAATTTTGTCAAAGAAAACCCTTCCGAAATTGAAGAAAAAAAGCAGACACTGCTTTCTTCTGGGTTGAGAAGAAGGCCTGTGTAAGCTATAGTTAACCTTTCTTACCACTGTATTTTGTCGTCTGTTACTGTTTCTCATCTGATTCATTGCACAGACCTACATCGAGTACTGAAGATAGAGCACATGAGCCTTCTGAGACCGACCACACATCACCTGTTAAACTGGATGCCACAGCACATGCACACATTGAAAAGCACAGGTACTTGAGTTGTTATTTTAAGTTTATGCAATGGTGGGTCAACACTCAGTATTGCTTTGGTGAAGAGTCTATAACTTACAAACCTTATGTTCATATGTCAACTGGTCTAGAACAACACTATATTTTTTTCTTCTGGACAAGCACTGATCTAATAACTTACCAGTCACCATATGTTACTGGCTTAATATGATGGACTACTTGTTGTGTAATAATATATAATTGGGCGAGTTTATTTAGTCATAATTAACTTGTCCTAAGCATTTTTCAAAATCACTATCATCATGATACAAAATTACCAATATTTACAAATTGCTATTAAAAGATCAATATGCTTTTTAGTCATTTACGTTTACTCTCTACGTGATTTACGTTTATTGTGTATCTCCTCTTTTTCACTCAATTGTTGTTGTTTTTTTCTTGTTTAACTCTAGAAAGCTTCAAGATGATTTGACTGATGAGATGGTGGTGTTGGCAAAACAACTCAAAGAGAGTAGTCTCATGATGAACCAATCCCTGCAAAATACTGAAAAGGTCCATTTCTCATATTTTCATTCAATCCTGCTTGTCTTGTCTAACTACTTATACGGTTTATGAAATGGTGAGGCAAAATGTTTCTTATTATAATCAGAGGAATTCTAGTAATACTCTCTCTGGTACGCTATATAAGTGTGATTGACTGAAATTTGTTAGAAATCACTAATTTTAATGGGTTCTATTTGTCATTTGATGATTCTCTCTCTTAATCCAGAAGTGATACCAATTATCATATTCATACTAGTGTTCATTGATCAGTCATAACCTTGTGCTTTTGTTGGTAATTATTATGTCACATTTGGGAGTTTGAATTGAGGTGTTAGCCTTATGAAGTGATTGTGGGTGGCTTGCAGATACTTGATTCTACAGAGAAGGCTATTGAGCATAGCTTGGCAAGCACTGGTCGTGCCAATGTGCGAGCATCGGCAATCTACTCGGAGAGTTCCAAGACTTCTTGCTTAACATGGCTTTTGATGTTTGTCATGACATGTGTATTTGTTATGGTTATTCTCCTTATCCGTGTTACATAGGAAAAAGAAATAACTTCCAATTATGGTTTTTCCCATAATGTAAATTTTCCTTCCACTCAAATATGCATATTGAAGAATGTCAACCCTATAGAGCAGTGGTTAAGGGAACAAAAGTTGGAGGTTTTTTTGGATAAACTGTTGTAAATGCGTTTTTACTGCGTAGTTTCACTGTAATTTTTTATAAAATCGATCAAACAAACAAACTATTCATTCAAAATACTTAATTGCTCACCACAATAGGTTTACTTCTATGATATCATGATACCTTGATAAAACTCTCCAACAAAATCACTAGAATCCAACCCTCTTAATCATATTCTCTGGTCAAACATACCAAAAAGAAAAAATCCTAAGTTCATTCCAATAATGAGAAATACCAAGTGAAACTTCTTTTTTTAAAAAAAGAAAAAACACTTTCACCTCGTGATGGACTTAGAGGAAGAATGATAAGAAAGATTTAAAGTAACCAGTTCCACACAGTTTTTGAAAATTGAAGATGAAGTTTCATCAAGTATCAATCATTATTTGAAAGGTAATAAAAATGACCAATATGGGATATTTGACCGATCAAAATTCAGTTTGGCCTTTCAACTAATAGACACTAAAATCAGATTATGTGAAGAACTCGATTGGCATCAACACATCCAGTGGCATGCAAAATAAGAAAATTGAAATTCATGAAACTCAAGACTTGAAGACAATGTACGTTGCAGTCAAGATTCGAGACTAGAAGACAATCTTTTCAATACCAAATTTTAGCCAAGATGAGACATGCTATGTAATACCAAGATTATAAGTATAGCCAGGAGACAAAATGTTTAATTCCAAAACTTCGTATATAGATATATGCATACTTAATTTAAATGTTATTTAGTGTTTAAATATTATTAGTATAATAGGTATGGTGTAATAATTCACCGCGCAAATAAGTGGTGTGAATATTATACTTTTAATTCTCACATCACTTTCCTGAGATAAAATGATTGAACTGTTTTAATTTAAGCTGCACTTAGCATTGTTTTTATTTAAGCTCAACTTAAAATTAGATAATTATCACCCCTCATTTTTTTAAAATATTTCATAGAAAACTGCAATACATAGGCAACTTAGAAATCAGTTATAAAATATGAAGAGAGAAAAATACACATATATTCAATGAAAGAGTTAGTTAATTATACGCAAGTACGAAGTAAAGTTACTCTTTTTTTAATGTTTCACTCTATTAAAACTTTGTATCATACAATTTGTTGAGTGTTAATTCAAAGTCTCACATTGGAGAGTATTAGGTTTTATTCACTTGCATCACATCCTAGAATCTAGTATGGATGTTTTAGGTTGTAGGTAGTGTGTGTCAAACACTTTGGGAAAGATTTATAATTTTTCCGTTCAAAAATTATATCTGGGAAGGGTTTGTAGTTTTTTTGTCCCAAAATTACATATGGGGAGGGTTTGCAGTTTTTCCATCCAAAAATTACACTTAGGGAGGGTTTGTAGTTTTTCCGTCCAAAAATTACACTTGGGGAGGATTTGTAGTTTTTTCGTTCAAAAATTACACATAGTGAATTTTATCGTAGAAGAATCGTGGACTAGGTCTTGAGGCACCAAACCACGTTAAATCTTTTTGTATGCTCTTTTTCTTTCTCCTTTATTATGTTTTGAAGTAGGCTGAATTCCCAACACAATTTAATGTTAACATTTTTTTTCAAACTTTAACTTCTCATTAATAACAAATATAATCTAATTTCAAATGAACCATCATATATAACTTAATATTTTCTCTCAAATGATCATCAGCAAATAAATGATTATACATTAGAAGTAAACCGAATCGATATAGCTCAATTGACAAGTCAGAAGAAATTTATAAACAAAGATTCAAGTTCAATTCCAATGCTAGACCATAATAAAATCACTTTGAATAATTAAAAAAAAAAAGTAAGAAAAAGTGGAAGGCTAGGCATATCTTGATTCACAAAAATTGAGGGGAGCCATATCATGATGACTTTCAGTTCAATTATTAAGTACAGAACATCTATGGCGGGGAATGTCATGAATATAGATATCCAAGGTCTTGATTCGCGGTTATAATACTCAAATTCAATCCATGACTGCGTTGAATATTCTGAGAAACTATCATGATTTTTTGGTATAATATACTTGTTTTAATGGCAATGGCAATCAACACTCTACTTGTCCGGTTCCTGCTTTGCTTTTCTCAAACATTATGTGAATGAATCAATTTCAAAAGTGGCTGGGTTTGCTACCTTTCCATTAGTTGTCAAGATAAACACAAGAGTGAACAAAGAATGGAGTACCGAGATTTTTGCATCATTGATCCGTTCAGTAACCTGTAAGATAGTGAAAATAATTTGTTCCAAGCACATGTTTTAACACTTCTAATATAACCAAGTTATGTCCGATTGCCGAGACTAACATTATATATTCAAATATTTATTTTAAATGTGGATGATATCTTTAACTTAGTTATATAAAATTATCTCACAGTGACGGTTATTTCTGACTTATACATATTTAACAGATTATATTATTAAGAGATGTAAGATTTCGAATGTAGGAACTAATAACAAGTTATTATCAATTTACAAAGTAATAATTATTCCCAAATTATACACATTTAACGGATTATATCATTAAGAGATGTAGGATTTCAAATGTGGAAACTAATAATGAGTGGTCTAATAATGACCCGATAATATATGGTACTGTAGACTCAACAATAATAAATAATATTAGGACAATTTCAGTCTAATTATGACTTGATAATGAATGACATTGTAGGCTCAATAATAATAAATAATAAAATTATCATTATTTATATATATTTAATAGATTGTAATTTTACTTGACATGAGATCTTCAACAAAATTATTATTAAATATTAACACACATTAACTATTAATAATATAAACATTATTTATACATGTCTAAATAATAAATTATCGCATCTACTCATAATGTAAAATAATCTTTATAATATTAAAATAAATTAAACCCTCGTCCAATTAAAAAAAACAAGAATTACCTTACATATTTAGTAACGTGTTTCAACTCATATTTATCATATTTTATATTAATGATGAATATGTTATAAGATTAGTTGCTGCACATATTTGAATAAACATAAAATTTTGTTCGTCCAGTTGCTTTCATAATCAAACGGCTAGTAAATGTTTGGATGACACACAGAGGAGTGGCAGCTTGGGGAAACCTACAAAAGTAGCCGTTGCTTTCTTCGTTTTTGGAGTCTTTGTACCATTGTTTACAGCTAGCATTCCATAGTTTGTATTTTCCTGTTTTTTTGCTCGTCTTTTTTCCGCTTATCTCAGTAATTATTACAGTTCTTGATATCTAGTCAAGTGTACCCCACCATCACCATGCCTTCAATTTTTACAAGTTTCATTTCTCTGTTTTGTAGCTTTTATTTTAAAGATTACATCCCAAAAATATTATGTCTAGGAAAAATATTATTCCATAAACATATATTTTAGAATATATTTAAATACTAGATATTAGACGTGAATCTAACCAGGATGATGCAATCATCATATTGCATAAGGAGTGTAGACTTAAATATTATGTATTAACTCTCTTCTTTCCAAACTCAAATTAGCTTAATTAGAGTATTTCTTTTACTAATAAATATTAATTATTAATAACTTTTAATTCTCTTGTCAGTCTAATAAAAAGTTGAACAAAGAATGACAAGGCATGGATCATAAATAAAATGAGCTCGTTTGTTTTAGTATTTTTTATGATTTTTCTTTTTTTGGAAGAAACTTAATCTTATTATAAAAAAGTTGAAATTACATTCTTAAAGTTACCATAAAAAGGGTAAGGAGAGAACAAGTTGTATATTTTTAATTTTAAGAATTAATATAATTAAAATAATTTTATTTCTCAATCAATTTCGATACATAGCTAATTCACATATAAATATTCATATTTCTTTTCATATTTTATAACTGGTTATCTGTGTATTTAAGTTGTCTATTACCCATTTTTTTAATTAAACTTGATAAATTAGAGTTTAATAAGAGTGGTAACATTTTTACCAAAAAAAAATCCGCCTAAATTTTGAGATATATGAATTTATTACTAAACAAAAATGCTTATGAGATGTGCGAATTTTCTTGACATATTACCGCATTGATCAACTCTCGTGGTGCTTTAATTTTGACACCAAACACTCCCTTGAGTGAATTACATTTGAACTAACTAGAGAAGGAAATGTGAATGATGAATTTGTGAATGCCCCCACCACCAAATCTGCCATGCTTCATTGCATGATGTTGAGCATGCTCAAATGAGTCATGTTTTTTCTCTTTTAAACACTTTCTACCAAAATGCCTCGTTTTTCCCTCACTTGGAATACACTCGGGTGGTCCTAGCCTTTGAACAAAACCAACCCATTGTCCCTTAACATTTGGTTCACAAAATGGCAAAATACTTGCCATAGAACAAGAGTAAATTGTGTATGTGATTTTTATTTTTTACATTACGATTGAATTACAAATTGTGTAAAGTTTTTTTAGTAGTTGTCTTTACAATCATGGTAATGATGACTTTTAATTGATTATATATATAAATTTAAAATATCTACCGATTTTGTTAATGACTAATTTATAATAGAATATTTTTAATATAATTTCCCGTTCTAATCAATTTTTTGTATCCTTTATATGAATTTGCTACAAATTTCTTTTAAAATATGTATGTCCCCGTACATTAAATCTATCTGTTGCATTACATGCAACCCAAAATCATCGTAATTATATAAACATCCGATGATTCATTTGCAAAACCTAAATTATATTAAATAAGCAATTCTCGAGACTAATTAACGTTGTTCTTAACCATATCAACATTAATTAATGTAACAAAATCAGGACACCAATAAAAATTTGGGTTAATTATCGTAAATAAAATTATCTTTTACAGGGAAAAGAAAATATTGAATAAATAGTTAGAGTTTAAAGAAGGGAGATTGTTAGTATAAAATAATTTTATGTTATTATCTTCTCATAAATTAAATTATATTATCAAAATTAACAAACTCACTCTAAATTGTAAATTATGATTGCAATGGGACTGGTTAACTTATTTCTTAAACAATTATGTTTTTAATTTCTAAAAATAATGTGAATAATTCTGGAGCTAATTTACTCATTTTCACAAACAAGCGTACTGTTAAGATTAACCTAGGAGTTAAAACAAAACATAAAAATATTATAACTCTCGAAGTCATTAAAAAAAAAATTCCATTAAATGACATATTAATGGAAAAAAATTCAAATATCATTAATAAAATCTTTTCACTTGTCTAAAACTTATAAGTAAGTCGAAAAATAAAAGAACTTACTTATAATAACACATTAGTTTAAGATTAGTATATTTAATTATATCTAATTAGACGAGGATTCAAAATCAAAATTACAAATTTATACATTCGATTTTCAAGTAAAGCAAATCAGAAGGTGATTTTTAAAAGAATAATTATTGTACGTGTAATTTAGGTCAAATAATTTATGTAAAGTGACCATAAAAACGAGTCATGCTCAAACTAAACCTTAAATGACTACTTTTATAAAAAAAAAGCCATAATGGTTCGGATTGACATCTAACAAGTACCGGGACAAAAATATAGACCTATCAAGGAAGATAAATATGAATCAATCAATGAAAACAATAAAACATGAAACACCTCACACAACTGTGATAAATAGTCTTTGTATCTGAGGTGGGAGGAACAGTGTTATGACATGCCATGGAAAACGACACATTAAATATGACAGCACACTAGAAAAGAAGTACTACTACTTATTACGACTCATTAAAATATAGGTAAGAAGAAAAATTAAATATGTCCAATAGTTATTAGAAAGTTTAGGTACTAATGCTAATGAGTGTTGTCTAATTAGTCTATTTTCAAAAATAAAAAGTGTTAGGAAAGATAATCCCTAATGTTTCTCCGTTTAGTCAGGTATCAAAGTCAATTTTGTTTGTTTCTCTTTTTCTTCTCAATCCACCTATTCTATCCACTCTGAATACAAAACAACACAAACACAAGTAATAATAAATTAATTTAAATAACACACAGAAATATCTAATTCTATTCTTTTCCACAGCATTAATAAATAACAAACAACGTCTTCTACACTTGTACTTCAACTTTACTCAACACTCTCAACACTCTCAACACTTTCCTTTCCCTTCCCTCCCAATTCCACTTTCCACACTGCGCATTCGCCATTCTCACTCTCTCACTTCACATTTTCACAACCTTACCTTCGTTTCTGCATTTCTTAACTCCACGCGCCACCTTCCACGCGCTAGATCTGCCACCACTAACCAATGCGACACTAACCGTAATAGCTTATTCCACTTTCCAAACATGTCCAATTCCGATCCCAACAACCGCAAGCCTCCCTCTCCGCCAGAGCCCAAGCCAATGCCGCCTTCTTCTTGGGCCAAGAAAACGGGCTTCAGGCCCAAATTCTCCGGCGAGACTAATCTCACCAATTCCGGCCCAATAACCACTCCACCGCCCAAGCCCGACGCTAACCTCGATCTCGAAGCTGGTCGGGTTAAGACCCCGGCTACCGCCAACGGCGACAAAGTTATTCCCGTACCGGTTCCGGTTCCGCCGCCGCCTGCGCCGCTTAAGAAGCGGAGAGACTCCGACGGCGTGCCGAAGAGCTCCGTTCTCAGCACCAATGGACAGGCGCCGGCGGAGCCGCCGCCGCCGCAGCCAAGGAACACGGCGCGGCACGAGGAAGTGGTGGATGTATTGCCGGTGGATGAGGAAGGGTTTGTGTCGCGACACTCGCATATGAAGTACGAGCTCAGAGATTCACCTGGTTTAGGTATAGAATTTTGGAATTTTTATTCGAATAGTTTAGGATATGTTTGATAAATTTCTTGGTAAAGCACTTATCGGAGATAAGAATAAGAAAGAAAAATGAAATAAACTTTTCGATAAATTGAAATTAGTTTATTCGTAAGATAAGATAAAAATAAGTATTTAGAGAAGCTAATTTGAGAGAGTTTGTGTCAATTAGCTTATGAATAAGCTAATTCTAACTTACGAAGAAACTTATTTTATTTTGTCTGTAAGTACTTATGGAAGAATTTATCCAAATAGACCCTTGGTTCAATCCTTCTTGTTGTGGGGGAATTGCAGACAATTGTTGCTGAAAATTGGAGCATCAATTATATAAGTAGTTCCCCAAGTATTAGAAATCATACTAAATAGTCCTTCAAATATTGAAAAATCATTCCCTGGATGCTAGCAGAATAGTATATATCAGCATAGGGACTAAATTGATGAATGTTCAATAATTTTTAGAGACTAAATTGATGCTAGCATAATATAAGGATTATCCGGAGAAAAGATTAATAGGGACCACTTTAATGGTGTACTTAATTTTTAAATCCTTGGTCAATTGTGATTGAAATTTGATTTAACATGTGTTACTGGCTACTGTAGTTCCTATTGGCGTGTACGGTATTCAGCACTACATTTCCATATTAGGTTCGTTGGTTCTGATTCCGCTTGTGATTGTTCCTGCCATGGGAGGCACTCATGTGAGTTGTTTTTTTGTCTGACTTAGTTAGTGTTTTTGTGTCGTTTTTTGAGTGTTTTGTTTTGGTGGCGAAGTTGTTGATATGTTAGTGAGTGTAGGAGGAAACTTCTATGGTGGTATCAACCGTACTCTTTGTCTCGGGGGTGACGACTCTCTTGCATATTACTTTTGGGTCCAGGTTGCCCTTGATTCAGGGCCCTTCTTTTGTTTATCTGGCACCGGCGCTTGCGATAATCAACTCCCCAGAGTTTCAAGGATTGAACGGAAATGTTTGTATTTCTTCCCATTTCTTTATATTTCAGAAGATAGGAAATTGATTCCTTGCAGTCACGCATTCACACAGTCATGAATTGACACCATTGATGTTGGATTAAGTTCAGACAATACACATTTTTTAGTTTGATTTATGGGATAAAATATGAGCAGTCTAATTTTCTTTTGACAGTTTTAATTTCCTAATTGTGTGAATGCGTTAAATCCCTAACTACAGGAAATTTGGGTTCTAGAACATATCAATTGTTGTCTGTATATTGGTTTCCTCTAACAAAGTCGGGTGTTGCAACAGTTTCTATTTTTATTAAGTTATTCATAAGTTATCAAGGGAGTTTTATAGTATTATAAATTTTCTGATGGAGTGATTGGAACATGATAGCTGATAAGATTTCTTTCTCAATTTGAAAGAAATTTAAGCATATAATGAAGGAGCTCCAGGGAGCTATAATTATTGGATCAGCTTTTCAAGCTTTACTTGGATATACTGGAATTATGTCGCTGTTCGTAAGGTATGGAATTGGGATTTTTTCTATGCTTGATATTTTGTTGTTAGATTTTACTTATACACCACACATCATTTTTTCACCAAACAGAATTTATTATTGTGGATTGATGCAAGTTTTATGTTAAAGGTTGAGAAATTCATGTTAAAGAGGTTGCAGAACTTGGACAAAAATTTTGGAGGGGCAAAATATTAACATCTGAGATTTCATTTCTTAGTTTTTGATTGTATTTAATGAATTACAAACATTATTTGACATTTTGCTAAGCATATACTATTCTGAGTGAGAAATGAGAACTACTAATATAGACCATTGGATTATATTTGAACGGTTAAAATGAAAAGAGAAATGCACATGACTTTTATAAGTGGTGATCAAACTAACTTTTAATCTAGACCATTCATCTGTGAAGTATGGTCATTTGACCTAGATTTATAATTTTCATATCTCACAATAAGAAAAGTTTTCAACAATACACTTCCTATTTGTGTGTGTCTATTCAAGTTTGTTAACATATTCTGATCATGTCATCTGTTGATTGTACTTTTTTATTTTTTAAATTGTGTCCCCGTATCATATTATTATGTATCCAGGCTTCTTAGGCCAACAAGAACTGAACCAAAATCTTTGTGTTCACAAAACCAGTATACTAGTTGACAATCTTATCAGCATTTTTCATAATAAATAAATGAACAAAACAACTATACAGGATGACATCTATAAAATTAAACATATAGTCTATAATGATATTAATATAGTGATTTCATGCAAATAATTTTTTTGAATAGGGATTCATGTATCAGTTCTAAAAACAATTCCCTGTCCCTAAACAGAGCTGGTGATACATTAATCAAAACTATATATTAAGCAATGTAATATTAGAATAATGTAGAAGTACTTTTAAAAGGTAGGAAATGATATATTTTCTTTTATCATTAATCAAGGTTATTGTCTAAAATTGGTAATTGGTTGGTTTAGAATACTGATAAGTGTCAGTTCTCATAACTAAGATGCTGTTATCATTCTTCCATGAATAAGTGCTGCTTCAAAATTTTACGTATACCTTGTTTGAATATCATTCTTCCTACCCACATGTATCCATCCCCACTCTTCCTTTTTGTTTTATGAGGCAAAGCTCTGTCCTTTGCCTTTGTCACAATTTAAAATTTCAATCACCTCACTGCTTGAGTTGACTGAAATAAAAACATCACATTCCAGATCTTACTTTCTGTTCAGTGTATCTGATAATGAACATCATTTTATGTGTTCCCTTACAGGTTGATCAATCCTGTAGTTATATCCCCAACTATTGCTGCAGTTGGACTTTCATTCTACAGTTATGGTTTCCCATTAGTTGGTACATGTATTGAGATCGGTGCTGTACAGATATTAGTGGTTATTGTTTTTTCTCTTGTAAGTTTGTAGAATTGATCTTTATTTAAAGCAGGCCAGTGTGTATATCATATTGTTGTTGCACTGAACTAGAATTTCTAATAGTTATTTCTTGCTTTCCACAGTATCTTCGGAAGATATCTGTTCTTGGACATCGCATATTTCTAATATATGCAGTAAGTTGAACATTACAGTATCTTACATTACTCTTTAGTAGTAATTGAAATGAAATTGTGGTGTAGAAAATAATTTCTGTTGTCTTCACCCAACTGTCAGGTTCCTCTTGGTCTGGCAATTACATGGGCATTTGCATTCTTGCTGACTGAAGTAGGATTTTACAGCTACAAAGGGTGTGATATAAATATACCTGCCTCAAATATGGTTTCAGAGCACTGCAGAAAGCATTTTTCAAGGATGAGGCATTGTCGGGTTGATACTTCCCAGGCATTGAAATCCTCTCCATGGTTTAGGTTTCCTTATCCACTACAATGGGGTACTCCCGTCTTCCACTGGAAAATGGCTCTTGTAATGTGTGTGGTTTCCTTAATCTCATCCGTGGATTCGGTTAGTTTTTTGTTTTTCTCTGTTTTGGATATATTGACCATTTGACTTACCTGTGTTATAGTAGAGAACAACTGTATAATATATTAAAATAATATGTTCCTTGAATTTTTCTCTATATATGAAGCATTTACTGTCATATACTAATCCCTGTACTGTCATTGATATTCATTTACTTTAATCTTTGTAGGTTGGCTCATACCATGCATCTTCATTATTGGTAGCATCCAGACCACCAACTCCTGGAGTTCTTAGTCGAGGAATTGGTTTGGAAGGTGTTTCTAGTGTCTTGGCTGGTCTCTGGGGTATTGGAACTGGTTCTACAACTTTAACGGAAAATGTCCATACAATTGCTGTGACTAAAATGGGAAGCCGCCGGGCAGTTCAACTGGGTGCCTGCTTTCTGATAGTGTTGTCTCTTGTGGGTAAGTGTCTATTATCTTTTTCTTCTTGAAGTTGAATCTAATCCTCATTGAAGTATACTTATTATGAGCAACGAGTTACCAGGATAAAAAGCCAATTTGGGTTATGTATCTTTAATTTTTCTTGTATGGAATTCATGTAGGTTGTGTTATTATTTATCATGCAATTTCTTCAGTTTCCCAGTGACAAAGAAATTTCACTTTGTTGGTCTGCAGCAATTAAGACAATTGGTTTGTGTAAAAACATATGATGTTTGTGAGCATCATTTCTGGAAATCAGGGAGAATAACAAAATTTTCATTTATTTCATTCATTATGATGTCCAAGTGAATTCTAAGTTTCTAATCTAAAGTTCATTCTTGTCCAAACAAATGGATATTGCAATTGGCCCTGTTTGGATACATATCTCCATGTACACTTGTAGGAGAAGAAAAATGAAATAAGTTTCTCCTATAAGCTAATTTTAATTAATAGAAGAAAATTATTTCAGTTTTTTCTTCTGTAAGGTGCTTATGCAGATTGCAGAAGCTTATCTGAACAAGGCCTAAATAACCCGTAACACATAGGATATCGATTTATTCAGTCTGAAATTTTGCGGGCTTCTCTTGTGCCTATTTAATATACTTCTGTTCTCCATCTGTAAAAGAATTTTCTTGAAAATTTAACCATGTTTATTTTTGCTTATGCTGCACAACAGGGAAAGTAGGAGGATTCATTGCTTCAATCCCTGAAGTCATGGTTGCTGGCCTCCTCTGCTTTATGTGGGCAATGCTCACTGCATTGGGCTTGTCAAATCTACGCTACAGTGAGGCTGGAAGCTCTCGCAATATCATCATAGTTGGGTTATCATTGTTTCTCTCTCTTTCCGTACCTGCTTACTTTCAACAATATGGCATCTCTCCAAGTTCCACGTTGTCTGTACCAAGTTATTTTCAGCCCTACATTGTGGCTTCTCACGGGCCTTTCCACAGCAAATATGGAGGGGTATGCTTATGTGTCATGCTTTTTCATTACTACTATAAATCTTGTGTTTGACTTATTTGTGTCGAATTTTGATCCCAAAATTTGTTAACTATAAGATTTTCAGTATAACTAGTAATCCAAATGCCATTCCCGAAATTGCCCACTCTCAATAGGCCAAAGTTAGTTGATTTCATATCTTTTAAGGTCAATTGCATATTATTCTGTAGTTTTGACTAAGATTTCTGCTATGCAGCTTCTTCTTGACTGAATCCTACCTGTTCTTATTTCATGGCTGCTAAATAATTTCGTTAAATGGATATAGCTTGAATTCATGATGCAGTGTATCTAACTATTAGTATGTATCTGAAATTACCTTTAATTATGTTTGTTATATTATTACCTGAATGCTGGTCATACATTACTTTTACTCCTTGTTAGAAATTGTTCATACTTTGGATTGTCTGCTTTTTCGAAAAAGAGCACTTGTTAATCTTTTCATTTTGCAGTTGAACTATGTCCTGAACACGCTTTTTTCACTACACATGGTGATAGCATTCCTTGTCGCGGTTATCCTGGATAATACTGTACCTGGCAGTAAGCAGGAACGCGGTGTATATGTTTGGTCTGAAGCTGAGGTTGCCAGAAGAGAACCTGCGGTTACTAATGACTATGAGTTGCCCTTGAGAGTAGGTCGGATTTTCAGATGGGTGAAGTGGGTTGGCCTGTAAAAGACTTTGGTTTCTTTGGTTGACATATTCACTATATCAAATGCTCTCAACTGTTGAAGGGGCAAAGTTTAGATTCAAATGTCTTGGGTGGACTCAATGATGGAGAGTTATAGGTCATGTTACAGAGTTAAATTGTATACATTGGGGATTGGTAGGTGTCTGTTTGTGTTGTAATTTATTAGATTAACCTTGTAGCTAGTTTTGATTCATTCGAAATCTTCAGGTGTATTTTTTTTCTTGCTTGAAGGCAAGAGGTTTGACAAATCATTCTGAATGTATATATACGTTTTTTGTTTTGTTTGTTTCTTTTTTCAGTTTTATCCAGATTGTAATTCCTAGATGTAGCATACTTGGTAAGTGTATTCATTGAGCATAGAATGCTTCTTCCTGACAACAAAAGGTTAGGTTTGTAGTGTTAATATGTCGCTCATTTTATGGAAACACAAATACAGCAACTGTCAGACTGTCACTGTCAACTTTGCCGTTGTGCTTCTTCCATCACTCAAATCACACGCCATGTCATCATCTCTCTATATATTTCTTATGCACGTCATAAATAATTTGATCATGTATGTGTACAATTTCTTGTAATATAATATTTTAAATACCAACCTAAATTTTCCGTCTAAGATAGGTTTTGACGTGTTAGTTCCGGGAAGATCCTGTTTTTCTTTTTTGTCTCCCTTTCATTGTTATGGAGTTCTAATTATGGATTTTGCTGCCTACATTATTTTATGTTTTAAAAATGTCTCATTCAAATGTTTAGCAGTAAAGGTGTCCTCCATCGAGTTCAAAAGCGATTTTATGTTGTCGTTGGTGGTCCTGATGTTGTGACATGATCCATTTGGTTAATCGAATGTTAGAAATGTAGCATAATCAATTAGGGTTAGTGGTCTGTATTGTGTTTTAAAAATTTTCATTCAAATTGTTTAACAGTAACACTGTTCTCCATCAAGTTCAATATCGGTTTAATATTGTCTTTGGTGGTCCTAATGTTTGACATGATCCATTTGGTTGATGGAATGTTAGAAATGTAGCATAATCAATTAGGGTTGATGGTCTAACTTTCGGTATTTCACTCGCCGGCAAGGATAAGATCTCAGTGTCCATACAATACTGAAGAAAATCTTGTAGCATGAAATTGTAGAAAAATAAAATGAAAAATTAATGAATTCAATATATTATGTTCTAAATCATATTTTATTACTAATAAAAAATCATATTTTGTTGTTTTAATGCTGTTGGCAAGTTATCAATTATAAATTATTTACTTTTATATCCTGTCTTATTATAAATCATTAGAATGTATTTTACTAGTAAATTTATAAAAGGGGTAATAAATTATGATGTCTTTCAATAAAACCATATAATAAATTACTACAAAGTAAATATGTTACTGTGTAAGCTTTTAAAACATTGGCAATGATATGATGTATGATTTCTTTCAATAATTTGAGTTGTATACTGCTTCCTAAAATATGGAAAAATTCGTCCATTCGGTATCAGATTACAACATATTAGGATTTATAACCAAAATAATTAGGCGATAAAAAAAATTAAAGTGATTGGTTGGAATATATTTCTCTTCTCAAACTTAAATAATGTAGTTTATTATTTTAGGATGTGCATTTGAATGACAAAAATGTTTTAAAAGAATTACTCAAATTGATTGAGGATAAGTTTTTAAAACCTAAATGAATAAAATCTATTCAGAATGAAGAACAAAATCCAAATAATTGTACATTTGTAATTAAACGGTGACAATTTAGCAAAATTTTGCATTCAACTATTTTATTTATAATTTTACCATTCAAATTTCATGATTTTATAAATTTTACCATTTGATTATTTTATTTATAATTTTTACCACTTGATTGACAAAAATTGTAAATAAAATAATTAAATAACATAATATACAAATAAAAAAATTCAATAACGTAATTGAACGAGGAAAGTATAATTAAATTAAAATTTTTATCATTCAAATTTTTTTTTATGCCGATTTGGAAGGATTTTAGCCTTCTTCTCTCAAACAAATGCTGGAATTTTGATGTTTTTATCCTATTTTTCCTTTTCATTTCCTTACACTTCATTTCTATACCAAAACCAAAATAAAATAACATTGGCTGCAGGAGAATTTAAAAATCAACTGCAGGTTGTTCCTGTTTTGTTGTTTTTAAAATTGATAGTTTTAATATATGCTTTTAAAACACTAGAAAACAAAAATTGTTCACTAAACACCATTTAGTTTAATTTCTAATTTGTTCATTCAAGAATAAGACCCACAACTGAAATTAGGTTACACTCTCGAGTTTTGTGATTCTATTGGGCTTCTTAACTAATTAATAGCGACAATTAGATTTTCATTTATTTCAATTAGAATAATAATTTTGATAAAATTAATCATAAATTTAATCAAGACATGTTTTAAAATTATTTTAAATCAAATCAATATGTACGGACATTTTAAAAATGTATAATGTAGTTTTTTATTTTAGGATGCGCATTTGAATGACATAAATGTTTCAAAAGAATTACTCTTAAACTGATTGAGGATAAGATTTTAAAACCTAAATCAATAAAATCTATTTAGAATGAAAAAACAAAATCCAAACAACTGTTCATTTTGTAATTAAACGGTGACAATTTTGCAAATTTTTTCATTCAACTATTTTATTTATAATTTTACCATCTAAATTTCATGAAAATTAAAATTAAAAATAGAAAATAATTGATCAAATCGATCACCACAGTGTAATTTTAATTCAAGTTAATTTTTTCCTTGCCTGTATTGTAATCCATCAGAAACTAATTTCACTTACAACGGTCAAAGTTTTGTCGATCTAACCAAATTTTCTACACAAGCAAGAATCAAACGTAAATTTTTCGCTGAAGAAATCATTCATCATTTAAATATAAAATGTCTGTCCAATAGTTGATTGTATATAATTCAAGTTGTTTAACTTTATATCAGAGAAGTCCACGTAACATATTGAGTAGTTCAAGAAATAAGTTCTATATCACCTATAAAATACTGTTTTTTATGAATAAATAATTAAATGTAAACAAAAAATATAAAAAAATATAGGTATCAATTATATAATATTTTTATAATTGAAGTAAAATATATATAAATATTTTACAAGTTACTTAAATATAACGTGACAATATAAAGAATATTTAATAAAAAAAAAATAAAAGCATCTTAATTTAATTGATATTTAAAAAATTGATAAATAAATCATCCACTTTCATAAAAGATATTTTTATGCTTTTTTTAAGAATTTAAAAGTTATGTATCAACTTTGTCAACCTAAAATTTTATTATTAAAACTAACAATTTTTTTATAAATATCTTAAAAAAAAAAAATATCAAATTAAAAATTTACTCGTTAATCAATTATGTAAAAATGGACAAAAATAAACCAATTAATCAATTTACGTAAAGATTGACCGACATGGTAATAAATTACGTAGCCTGTTTAGTTGTAAAAAATGAGTTCACCAAACACATTTTAATCCTTATGTTTTAAAAACCATAAAAAAAATTCTGGAAATAGAAAATCAATCATGAACGTGGCAGAAATTCTCCAATGACAATTGACATCAGCACTCAACACCATAATAAAATACCGTAAACAATGCAATCAAAGAAATTAAAAGATAAATAATAAATAATAAATAAATACCTGTGATGTCTGTATGCAATGTTAGATTGAGGGAGAAAGAGAAAAGGGGTAGGTATGAGATTGACCGAACCTCCTTCACGCACACACCATCCCCTCAATGCACCTTCTTCACCACCAACCAATATATAAACCCCTTCACCTATCACTCTCTTCTCAGCTTGACGTTCCCTTCTCCAAAAGAGAACACCAAGCTTTAAACACACCATCAATTAGCGAATATTAGTACTAAACTAATACTAATAGGTATCTAAATTTCTAAATTTCTAAATTCCAATTAAGTCCTCTAAATATGCACACCCTCACTCCACCATGTCCTAACCCTCTCAACTACCTTAACCAGACCCGTTACTCGGGTACCCGGGTCGGGGCGCCGCGACTAACCGTCAATTGCGGTTATGGCTTCGAATCCGCGAGTTTCTCGCAAGGATTCAGCTCGAGCCGAGCCGATTGGCAAAGCTCCTGCGCCATCTTGACCAGTAATGTCAAGTCGCAGCAGGAGGAGGATTCTCCTGGCGCCGTCAACGGCCACAACGCCGCCGTAACAGATCTAAATCTCGTACCTGTGAAACAAGGTGAAAACAAGATGCTTCAGCCGAAGCCGCTCACGATATCCGACCTCTCTCCGGCGCCGATGCACGGCTCGCAGCTCCGCGTCGCGTACCAAGGCGTTCCTGGCGCGTACTCTGAGGCCGCCGCGGGAAAAGCGTATCCGAACGGCGAAGCGATACCGTGCGACCAGTTCGAGGTTGCGTTCCAAGCAGTGGAACTCTGGATCGCAGACCGCGCGGTTCTTCCGGTGGAAAACTCCCTAGGCGGTTCGATCCACCGCAACTACGACCTTCTCCTCCGCCACCGCCTCCACATCGTCGGCGAGGTCCAACTTCCGGTTCACCACTGCCTCCTCGCGCTCCCCGGCGTCAACAAAAACTTCCTCACGCGTGTGATTTCGCATCCGCAAGCACTCGCGCAGTGCGAACACTCGCTGACGAAACTCGGCCTCAATGTCGCGCGCGAGGCCGTTGACGACACGGCCGGCGCCGCGGAGTACGTCGCCGCAAACAATCTCAACGACACGGCGGCTATCGCCAGCGCGCGCGCGGCGGAGCTCTACGGACTCCAGATCCTGGCGGACGGAATCCAGGACGATCCGAACAACGTGACGCGATTTGTGATGTTGGCGAGAGAACCGATTATTCCGCGCACCGATCGACCGTTCAAGACGAGCATCGTGTTCGCGCACGATAAAGGAACTTCGGTGCTTTTCAAAGTGCTTTCCGCGTTCGCGTTTAGGAATATCAGTTTAACTAAGATCGAATCGAGACCTCACCGTAGCCGTCCGATTCGCGTTGTGGATGATGAGAGTGAAGGAACCGCCAAGCACTTTGAGTATTTGTTTTATATTGACTTCGAAGCTTCTATGGCGGAGGTTAGGGCGCAGAACGCGCTTGCTGAGGTTCAGGAATTCACCTCTTTCTTGCGAGTGTTGGGGAGTTACCCTATGGATATGACGCCGTGGAACCCTTCCTCTTCTTCTTCACGCCAAGATTAAACGTTCAGTTTCTCTTATGGCGTCGATATAACTGTGCAATATCATATCCATTGTTCCGAGTTTTCAATTTGTGAAAAAAAAAGAAAAAAAAAAGAGACAGGAAATTTTTCGATTCTCTTTTTTAAGGTGTATATTTTTCATTTTTTTGAGTTTTAGTAGACTGTAATGACAGCGTAAATACTGTCTTTTAATTATTAGGTAATAATATATGAAAATTAAAATATTTTCATCACTTTATTTTTAATTTCAATGAATTATTTCATAAATTAAGAATGTTTAGTTTTGAAAGTTCTAGCCAAGTTTCGGCTGAAAAAACTTATTGAAGAGCAAGGATTGAAACTTTGGTTAGTAAGGAGTACAGTGTATATTGGAGTAGGTGATTGGTGAGTGCAGGGTTTGGTAACAAAAAAAAAAAAGTGATAATGTGATTACACGGTGTTTCATGATCCTTGTATAAATTTATTATAATTTTATTTTTAAAAAATTCTTGTTTCTTATGTTATACATTTAATTACATTTGTCATTTATTCTGTATAAGTTTTATCATAATTATGTCAAAAGAAATAAATTTCTCCATTCTAATATTATTTTCAACTTTCAATTATTTTTACTATTCTTATATATATGAGTTTTATGAGAATTATGTCAAAAAGAATGAATCTTCAATAAAAATGTTAAATACGCGGAATTTTTTCTCACCGTGGAGAATCTTTTTATAAAAATTTTCTTGACCTATTTATTAAGCAACAAAATAATCAACCTTTAAGGTGTTGATAAGAAGACTATCATAATAATTAAATTGTTGTATTTTTTTATACCGGAAACAATAGAAAGTAGAAGAAAAATAAATATTAGAAATACGATGAGAGAAATGAAAAAAGTTTTCTTAAAACCTCGTTGTTATATTATCAAAAATTCAAAATTCAAAATGTGGTAATGTATTAATGTGTTTGGTTTTTGCGAGGTTGTTGAGGATATTCTATGTTTCATTATCTTTGGCACATGTTAAAGGTGTCCAATAGAGGGTATAGAATATTCAGCTTGGGATCTTACTAGATATTTTGATATTCTGTCTTGCAGTCTATGATACCATTTGAATGAATACACGTGATAGCTACGTTATTTTACTCCAAACTTATGTTAGAGATTGTAGTGTTTTTTTGCCCCGAGAAACACTCATTTTTTGGTATGTAAATGTGAGTTGTTATTTTAATTCTTAAAAAATAATAAAAATTAAAAAAATTGGCCGTACAATTAGTTATGTATTTATTCTTTGAAAGTATGTTATATTTTAGTTTTTAAAATTGATTTTAATCCTAAATTTTAGGAATTAAAATAATAACAAGTAATTGAATTTATGAGTCAAAATAATAATAAGTAATTAGGTTTTAAAATTTTGAGGGATTGAAATAAAAAATAATTATATTTTAAGAAACATCTTTAAAAATTTGAATTTTTAAACTCAAAAATAAAAATATAAAATATAGTGTAAATATTTGAAAACAGGCAAAAGCTACTTCATCTTGCTTCAAAGTGACACGTGCCACGTTTTTTTTAACTTTACGACACGTAACTAAACATGCAGTAAAAGTATATTAAACACCATTTGACTCACGAAACATATAATAATATATGTCTGAGCATTTGTAATAATAATTCTGTATAACTAATTTTGATTAAAATAAGTATGAGTTTAAGTAAGATATTATTAGTATTATAATTATTATTGGTCATGATTCACGTGTAGAATTTATGAATTTGTCGCTTTAAAGCGGGGGGGGGGGTGAAGGAGCACGGGGAGTGGGGGCGCACCTCAACTTGAACACTTGAAAGCCATGTGTAGGCATTGCCTCGAAAGGGAGAGTGAGAGTAATGAAATTAGAAAAAAATTAAACATCATGTTTACTAGGAGTGATTTTGTTCATTTCATTTATATTTTTGAAAATATTTTATAAAAATATTTTTAAAATTAGATAAAAATAAAAAATATCATACCTTTATTTTTATAATTTTCAAAAAATGAAAAATAATTTCTCAAATGGAACATCACCTTAAATTTATATCAGAAAAAAATGAAAAGAAAAGAGAATTTAAATTTGTTATTATATATTAATTTCTTTTAAGCTTTTCTATTTTTTATAATTAAACAAAAGAAAATATATTATTACCCATCTTTTCTTTTTGTTGAAGATTGACTAATTTAAAAGTCTGTTAGTTGTTAATCTGTTAGTAGTTAGTTTGTTAGTGGTTAGTTTGTTATGGATACCACTATAAATAAGAGACTTTATGTGTAAGCAAAAAACACAGAGAGAGAGAGAGAAAGAGAGGAGAACTAGAATAATAATATACACAGAGAAGCCTTTTTTTTAAAGTGTCGTCTGTACTCTCCACTATCGTCTGTGCACATCTATCGTCTGTACCTCTCTATCGTCTGTACACCTTTATCGTCTGTAGAGCTATTTTTTGTATTTCCTTCCTCCAACAAACTGGTATCCAGAGCGTGGTTCAGATTCAAGGACGTTTTTGTTGGTTGATTTACAATGGGGCACACTAGCGCAACCTTACAATCAAATCTTCCTGTTCTTGACGGTAAGAACTGGAATCGATGGAGTATTCAGATGAAAGCCATTTTCGGCTTTCAAGAAGTTACGGAGATTGTTGAAGATGGCTACCCAGAACTTGCTACAGACGCAACAAAAGCACAGAGGGTGGCATACAAGGAAAACAAAAAGAAAGACTACAAAGCGATGTGTCTTCTTCATCAGAGCATCGATGATGCACACTTTGAGAAGATTGCAGAAGCAAAGACGTCACAGAAGGCATGGAAGATTCTGGAGAAATGTCATCAAGGAGCAGATCAATTGAAGAAGGTGCGTCTTCAAACCATGAGACGCCAGTATGAGTTGATGCAAATGGAGTCAAATGAAAAAATTGCTCAATTCTTTAATCGAATCCTCACTCTCACCAATGCAATGAAGGCATGTGGTGAAACGATGACTGATCAAGTGATTGTTGAGAAGGTATTACGGACCTTCACCCCTAATTTTGACCACATTGTTGTGGCCATTGAAGAATCAAGGAATCTTGAAGAACTGAAGGTTGAAGATCTTCAGGGCTCCCTTGAGGCACATGAGCAGAGACTCATTGAAAGATCCACTGAGAAAAATGTAGAACAGGTTCTACAAGCCCAGACTTCAAAGAAAGGAGGCTACGATGGCAGGGGTGGATCAAGAAACCGAGGAAAGGGGAAAGATTACAGAGGAAATGGCAGAAGTTCTCATCAAAAACAAGAGAAGACTGATCGAGATCAAACAGAAACTCCCTCAAGAAGTGGAGGATCCAATTGGAAAAGAAGAAAGAAGAAAATAGATAGAAAGAAAATTAAATTTTTCAATTGTAATAAAATTGGACATTTTTCATCCGAATGTCAAGCTCCCCCAAGCCAGTTTGATCATCGCAGGAAACAGCATGATGAAGCTCATATGGCAAAAGAAGATATGAAAGACAACAGGGATGAAAGCCCTGTTCTGCTAATGGTGACGACTGTGCAGGAAGATTTGTGCCCGTCTGTTTCGGACACGTCCGTTTTGTCTGCGTCTGTAATGTTGCAGACGACAAATACTCAAGAAATTTGCGGTGAAGAAGTTTGGTATGCAGACTGGGTCTGCTTTGTAATCACATGACAAAGACCATAGAGATTGGCTCATAAATTTTGATCCAAGAAAGAAAAGAAAAGTAAAGTTTGCTTGATGATAGAATGATTCAAGTCAAGGCATTGGAGATGTGATAATCAAGAGGAAGGATGGTGGGAATGCGTTCTTCGCATGATGTGCTCTTTGTGCCTACCATGAGAAACAATCTAATCACTTGGGACAATTATTGGAGAAAGGTTTCTCAATAGCCATGAAGGATGGATTCTTGGAAGTTATTGATCTTTGAAGAAAAGAAAATTATGAAGGCACCGCTTGCATCAAACAAACTTTCGGCTACACCTTAATCTTTGTTGAAACTCAATGCCTTAACTCCGAAATTCTATCCGATGACACTTGGTTGTGGCACATGAGGCTTGGTCATCTTAATTTCAAAGATCTTAGTCTCATGAAGTCCAAAGAAATGGTTCTTGGGCTTCCGTCTGTACATGTGCCTAAGAAAGTTTGTGATAGTTGCTTAATCAGTAAACAACCCAGATCATCATTCAGCAATTACACTGCACCGAGAGCCAATAGTTTACTGCATATGGTATATTCGGATGTGTGTGGTCCCTTTGAGGTTCCGTCCTTAGGAGGGAACAAGTATTTTGTGACATTTGTAGATGATTTCAGAAAATTGAAAATTGTGGCTTTATCTTATTAAGGCTAAAAATGAGGTGTTTCCCATTTTCAAATCCTTCAAGTGCTTAGTTGAGAAGCGATCAAAAAATCCATCAAAATACCGAGAAACGATGGTGGTGGTGAATTTACTTCCAGAGAATTTGATAATTTTTGCATGGAAAATGGGATTGTGCATGAGATAACAAAGACACTTATACTCCTCAACATAATTGGGTGGCTGAAAGAAGAAACAGAACCATCCTAAACATGGTTAGGAGTATGTTGAAGAGTAAAAATCTGTCACACGAATTTTGGGGAGAAGCTGCAGCAACTGCAGCTTATGTGCTAAATCATTGTCCTACAAAGAGGCTGGAATTTAAGGTTCCAGAGGAGGTATGGACAGGGAAGAAACCTTCAGTCAGGCATTTCAGAGTTTTTGGTTCACTATGCTATAGGCATATTCCAGATCAAAAGAGAAGGAAGTTGGATGATAAGAGTGGACAAATGATTTTCGTTGGTTACAACTCCACTGGATCGTACAAGCTCTTCAATCCTAAAACACGACAAGTAGTTTTCACCAGAGACGTGCATTTCATTGAGTCAAGCCAACTTACGTCGTCTGTACTTCCAACGTCTGTACCTTCGTCTGATCATGAGAGATCACTTCCGTCTGTACTTTCGTCTGACCATGAGAGATCACTTCCGTCTGATCATGAGAGATCACTTCCGTCTGTACTTCCGTCGTCTGTTCATGACATTATGTTTCCGTCTGATACGCCAGAGTCAGAGTCAAGGAGTTTGTTACCGTTTGGTAGAGACGAACTCAGCACTGAGTTTCAAGGTGCAAATTCACCTGAGAGATGTATTCAAACTAAACCCATCAGATCCAGAACTCTACCAGCAAGACTCAGAGATTGCGAAATTACTTTCGATGATACTGTCACAGACGAAGGGGAATTACTCCAGCATATTGCACTTCTTGCAAATGCAGAACCTGTCAGTATTGATGAAGCTTTGAAAAACAAAGTGTGGAAGAAGGCTATGCATGAAGAATTAAAGTCGATAAAGAAGAATGAAACTTGGGAGTTGGTGAAACTTCCAGCTAATAAGATGCCTATTGATGTGAAATGGGTATTCAAAACTAAGTTGAATCCAGATGGCACTATCGTCAAATACAAGGCAAGACTAGTGGCTAGAGGATTTATGCAAACAGAAGGGATTGATTTCTCTGAAGTGTTTGCACCAGTTGCAAGATTGGAAACTGTCAGACTGGTTGTTGCTCTTGCTACTTTGAAGAACTGGAATATGTGGCAGCTGGATGTTAAATCAGCATTCCTAAATGGACCTCTTGAAGAAGAAGTCTATGTTACTCAACCTCCAGGTTTTGTTATAGAAGGAAGTGAAGACAAGGTCTACAGACTGAGAAAAGCTCTATATGGCTTAAGGCAAGCACCAAGAGCTTGGAATAAAAAGATTAATAATTTCCTTTCAAGTTCAGGCTTCAAGAAATGTAATGTAGAGCATGGTCTGTACAATAAAACAATGGGTGGTGGAGGTATTCTATTCATTTGTCTTTATATAGACGATCTACTCATAACTGGCAGTAACTCAAGAGATATTGAAGCTGTAAAACAGTGCTTGAAATCTGAATTTGAGATGACTGATTTAGGAAGGTTGTCATACTTCCTTGGCATTGAGTTCAAACAAGTTGAAGGTGGACTGTTTATGCACCAAAAGAAATACATTTATGATGTATTAAAGAAATTCAAAATGCTGGAATGCAATACTGCAGAAACGCCTGCAGAAGCAAATCTGAAACTTGATAATGGTGAACAGGAATCAGCAATGGATGGTACTTTGTTTAGACAGATGATTGGCTGTTTGAGGTTTATTTGTCATACAAGACCAGAGATTTCATACAGCGTTGGCTTGGTAAGTCGATTTATGAGTAATCCGAAGAAGTCGCATCTCATGGCAGCTAAACGTATTCTGAGATATTTGTGCGGCACACTTGATTTTGGAGTGCTTTACTCAAATCGTTCAGAGAAAGTTGGGTTACAACTCGTAGCCTATTCTGACTCTGATTGGTGTGGGGATCTATTGGAGAGAAAGAGCACCATGGGTTATGTGTTTTTACTCTCTGGTTCTCCAATTTCGTGGTGTTCCAAGAAGCAAGTTGTTATAGCTTTATCAACCTGTGAAGCAGAGTATATTGCTGCATGTCATGCTGCGTGCCAAGCTTTGTGGCTAGAATCATTACTGGAAGAACTTAAGGTTGGCTTTGATGGCGATGTTGACTTGTTGATAGATAACAAATCTGCTATCAATTTAGCTAAGAATCCGGTTGCACATGGAAGGAGCAAGCACATAGAAACGAAGTATCACTTTCTGAGAGATCAAGTTGGAAAAGGGAAGATCAGACTGAAACATTGTAAAACAGAGTTACAAATTGCAGATATAATGACTAAGTCATTAAGAGCTGACAGATTCAGAGAACTTAGAAGACTACTGAATGTTGTTTGTCTTTGATTTTTTGTAGATTTTGAATTAGGGGGAAGTGTTGAAGATTGACTAATTCAAAAGTTTGTTAGTTGTTAATCTGTTAGTAGTTAGTTTGTTAGTGGTTAGTTTGTTATGGATACCACTATAAATAAGAGACTTTATGTGTAAGCAAAGAACACAGAGAGAGAGAAAGAGAGGAGAACTAGAATAATAATATACACAGAGAAGCCTTTTTTTTAAGTGTCGTCTGTACTCTCCACTATCGTCTGTGCACATCTATCGTCTGTACCTCTCTATCGTCTGTACACCTCTATCGTCTGTAGAGCTATTTTTTGTATTTCCTTCCTTCAACACTTTTCTCTTTAAATTCTTTCCTTTCCACCAACCATGTGATAAAATATCTGTATCCCGAACTAACTAAGTTTCAAAATGAAATAATTATCCATTTTAGTTTATTCTTAACATACTGTGTGACATGACATTATTTTCTATTTTTGTCTTTAACGATAACATAATAATGAGGTTAATTATTTCACTAACATCTTTTTTCACACCGAAACTCAAACTTAGCGTTTTATGTGTTTGATAACACAATGTAATACTGTTTCAGCGGTCAAAATTGAAAGGAGGCGTTGAAAAATTCCACATTAGGCCCTATTTAATTACTGGGACGTCGTTAAATATCTGTTAAATAACTTCACTTAAAGATCAATTAATTTTTCCAACCTTTAGATTAAACAAAACCTTTTTTTTTTCTAAGAAGATTAAACATAATTTTTACTCTAGGGTTGTAATATAGAATAGACGAGAGAAAATTCATATCAACCTCATCATTTTATATTTTACTTTAACTAAAATATTTGTTCTTCAAAATCATTTCTCTCTACCAAGCCTAAGAGGTAGTTTCACAACTTGAGGGAAAAAATATTTCGCAAGTCTCATTAGAAAAACATTCTTCAGAAAAAAATTGATTTTAATTTTATTTTTCTCCTATAATGTGTAAGATTGATTGCCTAATTAAGGAAACATACGTGATAAGTCAAACTTAAAAGTTAAAAATGTATTAAAACATGGATCTTTCATGGGTTGGTCCTCGTTTGTTTCTTCCCGTTAAGGCAACCAGTTGCATTTTTTATTCAAGCACGTTTTCGATCGAACCATTTAAAAACCCGCCATATTTGAACTCATCAATGTTGACACACCAAAACCAGTTATGACATAATTTTTATATATATGATGGTCGGCATAGACAAAACTAGTTATCATAAAAATATGTTTGAAAATTTAAGAACTTATAGTCAGAAGTTCAATCTAGGTACGTATCTAATTAGGTTAGAAAATAAAAATGAGTCTTGACCGGGTCCGGGTGGTATTCCCCTCTCTACGATAAAAGAACAAACTAAGCAAAAAATAAAAAAATAAAAAAAATTAAAGAAATAAATATGACAGGAGTATTAAAAATTTGCACCTGCAGCCTATTGTTATGCATGCATTATATGTAAATAAGTAATTAAATAAACAGTTTATTTTCTAAAAATGTAGGTGGTATTGATTTACTTCCCTACAGAAATTAAGTTGACGTTAATTTGATCCTTTCATTGTTAAATTATCCTATGAGGCTATGACAATGAGATCATTCATATTTATTTCCTTAAAATATACTATTTAATTTTGGGATTTGTTTTAAGGGTATGTGTTAAGATTAATTATTCACTTAAGAATTTTTTTTATCAAAAGAAGAATTAAATATTTTTATATTTTCAACTATAAATAATTGTGCTATAAAATTATTAATTATCCTGTTCAACTATTATCAAATGTTTGTTAAGCTATTAAGATAGGATAATAATTAGATTATCTAATAATGTTAATTTCATCAAGTTTGATTAGAATTTCACAGAATAAAAGTATTATTTTTTCTAATTATAATTTCATACAATATCATTACAATTATAATATTTTTATAATTTTTAGAAATTAAAATTAAAATTTATTTTTATAATTACAATTTTTCATTGAAGATTCTATTGTATAATTACAAAATTTTCCACCAATAAAGATATAAGTGGGTGTTATGTGATTTATATTATTGTCGTATTATTTATTTTTCTATTTGGTAAAAAATATTATATTTATTTCTTTATTCTTATTATTTTAAATATTTTTTTAATCATGTTATAATTTAATAATTATGATATGTGTGAAGTACGTGATTTTTTTTCTCTTTATTTAATTTTAAAAATAGATATGATTAGATTATAATTTTGATCTAATAATTAAATAAAATTATAATTGAATATTTCTTATTTCATTTTAGCTTTGTCACAGCATCGGTCAATATTATCATAATTATCTTATTCAGTATTATCATTATGAATATGTGAGTATTATTGTTATTGCGATAATAATAATAATAATAATAATAATAATAATAATAATAATAATTAAATAGCTATCACAATTGATAATAACAACGATAACAATAATAATAAAAATAATAATTGATGATAATAGTAATAATAATAAGTATTATTTAATTATATTTTTATTTGATTATTAAACTATTCTCATCCAATAATATTATTCTTAGAAGCTATATTCAATAATTTAAATTTAATAAAAAAAATACTTCACGTACGTTAGCAAATATATTATAATCGACTTATATTAATTTTTATCAATGAAAAAATTAATTGTTTAAAAACAGTTCCATTAATTTATTTTACTATCACGTGCCATAGGTTATAACAAAACACACAAAAAAAAGAAGAAGAAATTATGACAATTATTACAAACAAGTTAACGACAGTTATTATTAAAATATTAATAAAGTATTTAATGATGGTTGATTTTCTTTTAATGAAATCTTCTGATTCCATCACATTTTCTTTATCAATAAAATTAAATTGGAAATTTTGTTCAAGAAGACTGGATGAAATTTCAGTGGGAACAATTTGATGTTCGTATAATAAATTAACGATCGAAGGAAAATGTACAGTGAGAATGAAATTAATTAAGAGAGAAGATAATCATAGTGTAATTTCTAGGGCGGCAGGGTGGGTTGAGAACGAGGGTTTGGTGAGAAGAGAGGGAATGATGATGTAAGGATTGTGCGTGTAGTGGTAGGTAAGGATAATGTTCTTTCTTATTCTTATATGCAATTTATGTTTCATTATTAATTAATTACATGATTTGTGGTTGTTACTAACTCATACTTCCATGTCTCTAACTTACGCATCAACTTGCCCCTTTCCCATTCATTTTTCTTTTCTTTTTTCTCTGGCCTAATTCATGCGAATGCAATTTCGTGGATCTTCCTTATACTATACTGAACTATGGTTGTTTTTTTGAAGGGAGAAACTATTTTTTTATTATTGTGTCCAATCATTAGGTAAGCTATAGCTAGTGGAATACATTGCTGAAAATGTGTTGATCTATTCAAGTGAACAGTTCGTGCTCAACTTGCATAAAGTTTCTTTAATTTATGTGGTTTGATTCAAGCTGAATATAATTTTAGGTATATGATATTAATTAATTAATTTAAATTTTAGGGTTTTGAATTGAGTTGTTTATTGCCCTGTGTCAACTTATACAATTATTTGATTAGATAGCCCAACCATACTAAGTACTTAGTTGAACAAATGAAATCAAATTCAATGTTTTTATTCTGTGAAGTTAATATAATATGTTACTTTCTTTTTTTGAAAAATAAACTTGAAAAAAAGTGGTTTATCAAATCATATTACACGCATGGTCAATATGAAATTATATTTATATTCCCTTAATTAATATTTAATATTAATTGTGGGCATTTCAAAATTAATTACATTAATAATTTCCTCGTAAGCGTGTAGAAATACAAATGATAATTTTAAAGTTTTAAATAATAACTCAAAACATAACTTCATATTATAATTGCACCCAAGATACTAAACTAAGTCATGGTTTGACCAAAATTATTTTCTCTTAAATATTCTGTTTGCAAATTGTCTAGCTAGCTACTTAAATATTTTGTTTGCATAAGTCAAACAATGGTAGACTTGGAGGCTGAAGCTATTGTGAAGAGAAAGTTTTCAAAATTCAATCAATTATCGAACAAGTGAAGACACTAATTCAAAATTCAATAAATTAATTATGATTGGATGGATTATAGAATGAAAGTTGTTGTCATAAGAAAAATGTTAGATATCTACTACTTTGATTTTTCTAACATGTAATTCACATTGTTTTACTTCATTAGGAATGTAAAAATAAAAAGTAAAATTTAATTGCATTCTATGAAGTTCAATTTTGTGAAGTATGCTATTAAATTTTTATATTTATATCATTCTGCTATCATAATACCATAAAGTCATTTGATAGGATGTCAGTAAAATAATTAGTGAATTATTCATATTTATTATAATTAAAATAAATCAATTTATTTTATTTTAAAGTGAATATATATAAAATCCTCTTCCATAAGTTCTCTTTTCCGTAAGGTGCAGCGTCCAATGGATGAGTGATACATTAGTATTTATTAAATGGATAATCACGATTATAATAATAATAATGTGACAATGTGATAATAGTACTAGTATGAGGATGTTTAGTTTGCAATCTATGTTGATACTTTATCTTACCTCTTAAAATCTTAATAACTTAATGGAATATTATGACCAGCATTTGGATATTTAAAAGTTTCATATCTTAAAATTAATCTTTCTAGTTTCAACAACCCTTGAAAACATGGTGTTGGGATAAACCAAAGCACTTTGATCATAAAGAATGCAGACCCCCCTCCACTGGACAATGGGAATCTTCCTTGCTTTCACACTGAATATGAAGCTTAATCCAATACAAAAGTTAGACTTGGGTGTACCAAACTTTTTATAATTGAATTAGCATATAAAAAAAATTAGCATGTCAAAAGTAAGATATTCCAAATAGTAATATAAAAATTATCTAATTATTTTGGTCTTTGATATATTATAGGTCTACTTTTTTCTTCATTTTTTCTCTTTCACATACTCTCTATTACTTTATTTCTTTGCCTTTTCATTTATATAAAGCATGATTTTTTTCTCTCGCTGTGGTTACATTCATATTTTAAAAAATTGAGTGTATATATATTAATAATTTTATTCTTTAACAGAAAAAAATTCTTTAAAATTAACGTTGCTGGTTAATTACTTAATTTAGTCTTTAGTGACAACTGATACTCAATTTGGTTAACGCATATCATGGTCAAGATTTAAATTAATTCATAACTGTTTACTTTTCCGGGCAAAGAATTGAACTAGAATCTTTGCCTAGAATGTGATATATATGGATATAAAAAATACCACACCACTCGTAAAAAAATTGAACGTTAAAAGTAAAATTATTCTATTTGATCTATTTTATTCAGCAGATCAAATTCGTCTTAGCTCATTTCCATTTGTGTTGCTATAGTGTGGATTCTTTTTATTAAACAACACATATTTTTGAGATCAAATGGTTGGAACTGTAAAAAAAGAAAAAAAAAAAAAACAAATGGTTGGAGGCAATTTTTAATAATCCTTTAATTCTCACCTTGTGTGGGTATTTTTTAGTAAGCACTCGAATAATTCAATAAATATCACTCTGTGTGGGTGTTGAAGGTACATAACAAAAATAAAGAAAGTTCTATATAATAAAATTTTAATATTGATGAAATATATAAATATAGAGTTATTTGTGTAAACTATTTGATAGTTTTTTAAGCTATTACATTGTAAAGAAGATAATGAGAAAAATAAAAATAAATAATGTATAATAAAAGCTAGATTTATTTAAATGCATGCAAAGTTTTTTTTAAAAAAGTAAAGAACTGAATTTGAATATGAGATGACTTAAACGCAGGCTCAATTAATATATGATTAACCTTACCTCAGAGGAAAACTGAATTGACCAGGATCATGTTTTGGTTTTTTTTCGTTATTTCAGGGTCGAGGATGAGAATGCTGAAACCCACCCCAACTTATGTCAATAAGTGATAATGAAATTATTGAATCATCCTTTTTAACCTTAATTTCTTAATTGTATATGAAACATTAAAACTGTTAAATGAACTATAACTTACAAAAGGAATTATGCACAGAACATAAGAATGGTTACAAAAGAACTTAAGGCAAAATAACTTATCAAAGATATTTACGTCAATGGCGAATGAAATTTTCAAAGATTGGCTACTACTATCCTTACCATGACCAAGCAACATTTGATGAGTATGGTTTCAAATGAAAATGTTGATGATTGTATCGTTTGGCGGGAAAATAGTTATAAATAGATGAAATGGTCAAATTAATTAAGTAAATGATTCTGTTTGCTAAAATCATGATGTTTGATCAAAGTCAAAGTCATAGTGCTGTGATTTTAAAATTATATAAAAATCTATGATTTTATAACTGAGTGACATGTAGTAAGGATTTTTTATGTTGTGTAGTATGTTAATGTGGCAGAGTCATGTACTCTATTGCGACTTTAGTGAATATTTGATATGTGAAATTTTGTGATTGACTAATACTGGGAACTCATGAGAGAGTGCTAAGTATATGATAAAAGAAGAACTTCTCAAATTTATTTTAACTAATGAATTAAATCTATGATTTTTCCTTACAAGTCAGATAATCCATTACATTATGCGACAATTTTTCATATTTTTATTCTATTCATAATTATATTATATTTAATATTTGATTGTTTTGGAATAATAAAAAACATTTGGATACACGTCAATATTAACCAATCACAGAATATTACGTGTTAGTATTTACTGGAATCACAATAATTTTATGATACATAACTTCATTTTAGCCGGTTTCACTTATGACCTAGACGTAATTGAATTTGTCCATAAACTAAGTGTACCGGGCTGAGTTGGAGAGCTCGCCTTTCCCTCGTGGTCGAACCTCGGCTAGGATCTGAGGTGGAGAATTCACCTCTCCCTTTAGCTCAGACCTCGGATAAAATAACTGTTCCCAGAAAAAGAGGAGCTTATGAACTGATGGACCTACCTAATGGACTTATGTAACCACCTTTGCAAGCTAACTTAAAACGGATCAGCCTACGGTTCCATTTATGAGCTAGACGTAACTGGATTCATCCATAAACTAAACATAACCTAACTTAAAACGGATCTACCTAATTGAGTCTGTTATTAGTTATGCTAAAGCCCTGAAACGAATGCATTGAAAAAAAAAAAAAAAAAAAAAAAAAAAAAAAAACAAATCCAAGCTGTCAATCTGCCTAATTTCTAATCAAAACCATCCATACATGTAGCACTTTTTCCCATCGTTTGGCAGCCATCCGAAAATGGAAATTTTTTCTTCTCATTTAGCTTAGTGGTGGCTTACTTCAAATCCATCCGCTATTGTTACCCACAGTGAGACTTGGACATGGCTCTGGATATAATCAATTTTGATTTTTATTGAATTAAAATAGAAAATATAAAAATAAATATTATTCTTAGGCTTACATTTGTCATCTTCATATCCCTGTAGAAGAAAAAAAACTGATACAAATTACTTGCACAGTGACAGTGGATAGGAGCAACCGTTGTGATGATGAACCGTTGTCATCTCCGCCTAGTCCCTCTATCAAAGCACCACATTCCTCTTCCACGTAACGTCGTTCCGCTCACGAGCAGCGTCGAGCACCCCATAGACGCAACAATAGCCAAACAAGTCCTATCATCGGATCCCAAAACCCTTTCAAAAACCCTCTCAGACTCCACAATCGAGTGGACCCCACAGCTCGTAAACAAGATCCTGAAACGCCTCTGGAACCACGGGCCCAAAGCCCTCGAATTCTTCAAACACCTCGACCGCCACAATCTATCCTACACCCACTGCTCTTCCTCCTTCGACCACGCCATCGACATCGCGGCCCGAATGCGCGACTACAACACTTGTTGGGCCTTATTGGGCCGCATGGGCTCCCTCCGCCTCGGCCCAACCCCCAAAACCCTCGCCATCCTCGCCGAACGTTACGCCGCAAACGGAAAACCCCATCGCGCCGTCAAACTCTTCCTCTCTATGCACCACCACAACTGCCACCAAACCCTAAACTCCTTCAACACTTTTCTCGATATTCTCTGTAAGTCGAAACGCGTCGAAACGGCGCACGAATTGTTCAATTTGTTCAAATCTAGGTTCAACGCTGATAGCATTACTTATAACATTATCGCTAACGGTTATTGTTTAATTAAGCGAACACCGATGGCGCTGAAGGTTTTGAAGGAAATGGTGAAGAGAGGGATTGAGCCTACGATGGTGACTTATAACACTATGCTGAAAGGGTATTTTAGGAATAATCAGCTTAAGGAGGCTTGGGAGTTTTACTTGGAGATGAAGAAGAGGAAGTGTGAGATTGATGTTGTGACTTACACTACTATGATTCACGGTTTTGGTGTTGCTGGTGAGGTTAAGAAATCTCGGAGGGTTTTTGATGAGATGGTGAAGGAGGGTGTGGTTCCTAGTGTTGCCACTTATAATGCTTTGATTCAGGTTTTGTGTAAGAAGGATAATGTGGAGAATGCGGTGGTGGTGTTCGAGGAGATGGTGAAGGAGGGAGTGTGTGTGCCGAATTTGGTTACTTATAATGTTGTTATTAAAGGTTTGTGTCATGTTGGGGAGATGAAGAGGGCGTTGGAGTTTATGGGGAGAATGGAGGAGTGTGGGGTGTTGCCTAGTGTTCAGACTTATAATGTTGTGATTAGGTATTTTTGTGATGCTGGGGAGATTGAGAAGGGTTTGGAGATGTTTGGGAAGATGGGGGATGGATCGTGTTTACCCAATTTGGATACTTATAATGTTTTGATTAGTGCGATGTTTGTGAGGAAGAAAGGGGAGGATCTAGTGGTGGCTGGGAAGTTGTTGATAGAGATGGTTGATAGAGGGTTCTTGCCACGCAAGTTTACTTTTAATAGGGTGTTGAATGGACTTGTTCTTACTGGGAATCAGGAGTTTGCAAAGGAGATACTGAGGACGCAGAGCAAGTGTGGCCGTGTTGTTAGGCATTTGAGATTGTGACATGTTTTATTGTTGGATTAGGTAGGTGGTTGTTTCTTTCTTGGCATCTTTTAATTTTAGAAGAGGTTTCAATTGATTTTTTTCATTCAGATCATGTTGTTTATTACTCATTCATGGCATCGGTGCTGATTTTAGATACTTTTGAAGGAAGACATTCCACATGTTCTGAACAATTGAAAGTGTATCATGCGTTCCACTGGAGAGCATGTTCTGGAATCTGTAGTTTTGACAAAGTTTTTGCATTCTGGGGAGCTAGGTCTCTTGTGATTAATCCACAAATGCTGAAAATCTTGCTTTCAGAGGCTCATCATTCAGGTTTATTCTTATGTTCCATTTTGATTTCTTTTTCTTTTGTTTTTGTATGTGTCCTTGAACAAATCATTATTTCACGTGTTGTTTTCCAATGTGTAAGGATGCTGAAACTGCATGTAGCTTTGTTTGTTTTAAGTTTCAATGTGATATGTTCCTGGAAGAGAGTTTGATTTATAAGCATTTTTCTCCCCGTTATCCCTGGATGTGTATACGAGGGCCATGGGTTTTGTTATTTGCCTTGTAGGATATCACTTAGTTTCATTTTAAGAAAATCAATATGTCAATGCCTAGAGAACCTCAGTGCTGATGACACTTGCAAAACAGACAGTGATTTGGTTAGGAGTTGAGGAGGCTGACACTTTGGTTATCATGGAAAGTAATTCCCATTGATTCTGCTATAGCCTGTAAGTGTATTCCTGAAATTGCACCTTGACCAAGCACCTCTTGAATCTTGGCATGTAAGCATTCAACCAAGCTTGAGCTATTGATATCAGTATAAATAACCATGAATTCCTCAGCCAATATTTGTAGTTTTGCATTGATATGTATGCATATGCAAGTGCACGCATACTTGTTTATCTAAATGCTCTTTATTCGAAGTGCATCTTTCCTTTTCTTTTGGAAGAGGCTAATGTTATAGATTGAAGGGGGCGTTTCTTTTGAAATTCTCTAAGTAGTATTAACTCCCTTTAGCAAACAATATTCCAATTTGAATTTACACTTTCAGTTTTCTAAGGCTATACTTAATAAATAAGAGGTTCCGATAACACTCCCATGAAATATATGCTCGAGAGAGCAAAAGATGCTGAGACAATGATGGCCATCATGCATTGAGTTCTTATTATCTTAGATAGAATGCAATGAGTTCATACTAACTGTTTGTTGTACTTAAACTTAAAAGTTGTTTCTGGTTATTTACTTTAGTTGTCTTAATTTGTTCTTTTTGGCTTGAAATTTGAAAATGAGTGTTTGACAGCACGTGATAGTTGCTAGGAAAACGGGTGTTTGCTTCAACTGAATGTTATGTGCTTTTCAATATACAACGTGATAATGGAGGCCATAATTTGCCATTATTTATATTAATCAATATCTTTTTAGTTACCCAAGTTTAACTACGTTTAGTCAACTATGAATGCTAAGCTAGTCTGTACTATTTGATCTTGTTTCAGGCTTGAAGATGGGAGAATACCGAAACCTATTTACCTGCTACAGCTTTGACACATTGGAGTGATACCACATGATTGGTTTGGCAATTCCTCCTGGCCGAAATAATACTATAATTTTGGGTTTGGCCCATTTATCATGTGGAGAAAAATGGGCATATAGGGTCTTGTTGACTACGTTTTGAGGAATGCAGGTCCATTTGCTAAAGGAAATCAGGTTCAAGTGTCTATAAGATTCAACTAGCAAGCATACAATAGAAGGTCATGGGTGTGACAGTACCTTCAAGCATACTTGGAATTCAGCTGTTGCTTTTCATGAAGTCACAAGAGTTCGGAAGATGAGCCAATGCATCATACTGCAGAGGTTTCAGCTTCCTCTGGCAGTACTTAATTGTAACTTTTATTGAGCTTGATCGATCAAGTATTATGTAATTGCCCGTCCAGGGATGCATACGAGCATTTGACCAAAGAATCCCATAAATGTTGAAAACTCAATTAAAGCAACTAAGTTTCTTAAAATTATAATTTACATCATCCAAATACGCCATAAAATTTGGTCTGAATCATAATTTTTAAGGTGCTACGAAACTCTATCCTTTGGGATTTTATTTATTACCCTCTTTCTTATATTCATACTCGTAAAGATATAATAATAACATTACTGTTATTTTTTCTCCTTTTTCTTGCTCACTAAATATGAAAATTACCTTGACATAAGTGAAAGGTAGGGGTGGTCATGAGTTAGGTTTGGTCGGGTCTAGGAAAATTTTAAATAGTTGATTGGTTTGGGTGTATCAGATTGAATAAAAAATAAAAAGAAAGGTAACGTAGTTCGAACCAACTTGATGATATTCATATTGGTTTAAGTCTGACTTTTTTTCTGAGTATTTGATCAACTAATTAAATAATGAAAAATATGAAAAAAATTTATAAATTTGTATTGCAATAAAGGGAAGAAAAAATGATGATTAATATAAAAAATTTAGAATTCTAGAATTATAGGACATTAAAATTATAGAATTACATAACATAAAAAAAATTGCTTTTAAAGAGAAATATTAGTGATATCATCTTAAAACATATAAACTTTTTTATAAACTTTAATAAATTTCTGCTAATATTAAATTGTTAAAAAAAATGAGTATTTATCACTTTATGTCTAAACAAAGAGTGATGGTTATTAAATAAAAAAAATTGATAATTTTAATCAATTGATCTTTTAAAAAAAATCAATTAATAATAAAAAGTGTTAAACCTGCAGCCGGACCTCTAATGGGGGGTGGGGAGAATGGGAGAATGTAATTGCATTAAAAGATGATAAACATTATACTCATGCTTGAAAAACAACCATAAAAAAAAAATAAATGTTGAGAGTGGGATTTGAACCCACGCCCTTTCGGACCAGAACCTTAATCTGGCGCCTTAGACCAACTCGGCCATCTCAACTTAATATGTTATATATTTGCTTGTTTAAATATATATTTTAAATCTATTTAAGTAATTTTTCTTTCCCTTTTTCCGTGTAATCGTTTGTGGACATATATATACTATAATCAAATAGCAGACTTTATTATAAAAAAAAAAATGGTTACCTTAGTATTAGAACCTAACTGTGTACTTTATGCATTTTAAAAAAAATCCAAAAATAATACATTAAGATTAGAAACTCATCAATTTAGTCTGTACGTTGCAGCATTAAGAATTTCACAAGTTTTATACTACTTAGAAAACTATATTCATAACATAATTTCTAACACTTCAGAAATTTTTTTATTTAATTTCATTACTTAAAAATTATTTAAAAAGAATACTAATTTAGAAATTAATTTAATGATTTACTTGGTTTTTGGACTGTTGGCTCTAGCACAGGTTTAGAATAGTAGTTCTGTTGCATTCAATGCGCATGAAAACTCAAATGATTTTAATTTTCAACCTAATTATCCATTAATTACACAGAGACGACAAATATGATCAGCTAACTAATTAATTTCCAAAGTGGATTAACAATGGGCTTCATCATTTTCTACAAATCTTTAAAATAAGCATGATTTAGGCTTCAACCTAACATCCATTAATTACATGGAAAAGACCAATCGGACACAAGCTAACTATAAATTCAAGAGTGGAGCAACATTAATCTGTTTCGCCATTTTTTACAAGGCAGCTTCTAACACGAAGTACTAAATTAGTTGTTTCATGATGAGGCATTAATTAAAACTCACCCACTATTATATCCTTCATTTGTTCATTAATTATAGGTAAAAGATCTCAATCGTTCATTTGTTTATTAATATATCTAAATTCTGTAGATTTTTCCATTTATAAGACTAAGAACTCGAGTTCTTATTTAAGGGATCCGAACTCCATTCCATTTGAAATAATGACGTGTTGATTTTTAAGCGTTAAGTAAAGTATTAATAATTTGACACCTGGCTTATTTAACTAATGTTAAGTAATTAACCACAATCATTTATTAAAATAATTATATAATAGATTTATAAGTTATAAAATTATAATGGTCTAACTAGATTAATAAATATATTTAAGCTAAACAATGGAAGTTAAAAAAATCGTATTTCCAGTTGCTTATACATGGAATACCGTTTTCAAACTTTCACTTTCTCGTTTAGATGATGTATTTTTCTGAATAAAGAAGTAGGTGTAGTGATGCAAAACTAAAAACACTTCATTCTATTTATAGAGTCTGCCCATCATAAAATCTCAATCAAAGAATACTCAGAATGAAGTTAGTTGCTGACGATTGCACGAGGGAGACTGTACGTGGGGGCTAAATGGACCAGATTTAGAAAACGATTTCCTGAAAAAATCTCAATCGAGAATCTCAACTTACGGGAAGTGATTTGAGATGTTGTAACCGAATGTGTTGTTGGCTGAAGAGGTTACAACCAAATTTATTTGTAATCGAATTTGTTATTGGTTGAAGAAATCACAACTGAATTTGTTTTCATTCTCCCACTTGATCCATTTAACTTAATCATTAACCGTATCAAGGGATACAATATATGAGTCATGACGATAGGTATCTTCCATGTACTACAATACATCAAGTGTCTCTAAACATAAGCTCTCAACTTAATGAATAAACCATATGTTCATTCTAGGTCTAAACCAAATGGTATTTCTCGAAATAAATATGTACACAAATTCGTATGAGAAAATATTTATCTGGATAAGAGTTTCAATAAGAATAAAAATGTACGTAAAATAAAATTACATCATGGAACCAGTCCCATTTGCACTACATGATCCTTAAAATTCTTTAATGGCATGCCTTTAGTTAAAGGATCAACAATCATCAATTTTGTGCTAACGTGTTCAATGACCAATTTATTTTCTTTAACACGTTCTCTTATGAATAAATATTTCATGTCAATGTGCTTAATTCGACTTCCACTCTTATTAATCATAGCCATGAATACCGCGACAGAGTTGTCATGATATAACGAGTCATTTTCAATTCACGAAGAATTCAATTGTAATTTCAAACTGAGGGACATTGTGAATTCACAAAGAATTCACTTGTGAATTCAATTGTAATTTCAAACTGAGGGACATTGTGAATTCACAAAGAATTCACTTGTTAGTTGAAACGGAGAGACATTGTAAATTCATAAAGAATTCACTTGTAATTCCGAATCGAGGGACATAATGAATTACAAAGAATTCACATGTTATTTTAAACCGACAGACATTGTAAATCCATAAAGAATAACCTTATAATTTCGAACCGAGGAACTTTGTAAATTCACAAAGAATTCACTTTTAATTTCAAATCAAGAGACATTGTAAATTCACAAAGAATTCATTTGTTATTTGAAACCGATGGACTTTGTCGATTCATAAGGAATTCAGTTGTTAATTCCAAGTCGAGGACATTGCGAATTCACAAAGAATTCACTTGTTATTTCCAACCAAGGGTCATTGTGAATTCATAAAGAATTCAATTATAATCTGAACCGAGGGACTTTCACTTGTAATTTCAAACCGAGGGACATTGTGAATTCAAAAAGAATTCACCCGTAATTCCGAACCGGGGGACATTTTGAATTCACAAAGAATTCACTTATTATTTCAAACTGAGGGACATATTTAGTTCATAAAAAATTCACTTATAATTCTGAACTGAAGGACTTTGTGAATTTGCAAACAATTCACTAGGTATTTGAAACCGAAGAACATTGTGAATCCATAAAGAATTCACTTATAATTCCGAATCAAGGTACATTGTGAATTCACTTTTAAATTCAAACCGATGGACATTGTGAATTCGCAAAGAATTCACCTCTTATTTGAAACAGAAGGACATTGTGAATTCATAAAGAATTCACTTGTAATTCCAAATTGAGGGACATCACGAATTCACAGAGAATTCACTTGTTATTTCTAACCAAGGGACGTTGTGAATTTATAAAGAATTCACTTATAAATCCGAACCGAGAGACTTTCACTTGTAATTTCAAACCAAGGAACGTTGTGAATACAAAATTAATTTACTTGTTATTTTAAACAAATGGACATTGTGAATTCGTAAAGAATTCATTGTAATTCTAAACCGAGGGACATTCTGAATTCACTAGTTATTTTAAACTAAGGGACAATGTGAATTCATAAAGAATTCACTTATAATTTCGAACCGAGGGACTTTGTGAATTTACAAATAATTCACTTGTTATTTAAAACCGAGGGACATTGTGAATCCATAAAGAATTCACTTATAATTTAGAATCGAGGGACTTTGTGAATTCACAAAGAATTCACTTTTAATTTCAAACCAAGGGACAATGCGAATTCACAAAGAATACACTAGTTATTTGAAACCGAGGGACATTGTGAATTCACAAAGAATTCACTTGTAATTCCGAATCGTGGGACATTGCGAATTCACAAAGAATTCACTTGTTATTTCCAACCGAGGGACATTGTGATTTCATAAAGGATTCACTTATAATTCCGAACCGACGGATTTTGTGAATTCACAAAGAATTCACTTGTTATTTGAAACCGAGGTACATTGTGAATTCATAAAAAAATCACGTATAATTCCGAACCGAGAGACTTTGCGAATTTGCAAAGAATTAACTTGTTATTTGAAACCGAGGGACATTGTGAATCCATAATGAATTTACTTATAATTCCGAACCGATGGACTTTGTAAATTCATAGAGAATTCATTTTTAAATTCAAACTGAGAGACATTGTGAATTCGCAAAAAATTCATTGGTTATTTGAAACCGATGGACATTGTGAATTCATAAAGAATTTACTTGTAATTTCAAATCGAGGGACATTGCAAATTCACCTGTTATTTCCAACCGAGGGACATTGTGAATTTGCCAAGAATTCACTTATAATTCCGAATAGAGGGACCTTGTGAATTTGCAAAGAATTCACTTGTTATTTGAAACCGAGGGACATTGTGAATTAATAAAGAATTCACTTATAATTCAGAATTGAGGGACTTTGTGAATTCACAAATAATTCACTTTTAAATCCATACTGAGGGACATTGTGAATTCATAAAGAATTCACTTGTAATTCCGAAAAGAGGGACATTGCGAATTCACAAAGAATTCACTTGATATTTCCAACGGAGGGACATTGTGAATTCTTAAAGAAATCACTTATAATTCCGAACTGAGGGACTGTGAATTTACAAAGAATTCACTTGTTATTTGAAACCGAGGGACATTATGAATCCATAAAGAATTGACTTATAATTCCGAATTGATGGACCTAGTGAATTCATAAAGAAATCACTTTTAAATTAAAACCGAGGGACATTGTGAATTCGCAAAGAATTAACTTGTTATTTGAAACTGATGGACATTGTAAATTCAGAAAGAATTCATTTGTAATTCCGAATCATGAGACATTGCGAATTCATAAAGAATATACTTGTTATTTCCAACTAAGGGACATTGTGATTTCATAAAGAATTTACATATAATTTCGAACCGAAGAACTTTGTGAATTTGCAAAGAATTCACTTGTTATTTGAAACTGAGAGACATTGTGAATCCTTAAAGAATTCACTTATAATTCCGAACTGAGGGTCATTGTGAAATCATAAAGAATTCACTTTTAAATTTAAACCTAGGGACATTATGAATTCGCAAAGAATTCACTTGTTATTTGAAACTGAGGGATATTGTGAATTAATAAAGAATTCACTTGTAATTTAGAATCTAGTGACATTGCGAATTCACAAAGAATTCACTTAATATTTCCAACCGAGGGACATTGTGATTTCATATAGAATTCACTTATAATTCCGAACTGAGGGATTTTGTGAATTTGCAAAGAATTCACTTGTTATTTGAAACCGAGGGACATTGTGAATCCATAAAGAATTCACTTATAATTCTAAACCGAGGGACATTGTGAATTCACAAATAATTCACTTTTAAATTCCTAACCAAGGGAAATTGTAAAGTCATAAAGAATTTACTCGTAATTTCGAAAAGAGGGACATTGTGAATTCTCAAAGAATTCACTTGATATTTCCAACCAAGGGACATTGTGAATTCATAAAGAAATCACTTTTAAATTCAAACCGAGGAACATTGTGAATTCGCAAAGAATTCACTTGTTATTTGAAACTGAGGGACATTGTGAATTAAAAAAGAATTCACTTGTAATTCCGAATCGATGGACATTGCGAATTCACAAAGAATTCACTTGTTATTTCCAACAGAGGGACATTGTAATTTTATAAAGAATTCACTTATAATTCTGAATGAAGGGACATTGTGAACTCACCAAGAATTCACCTGTTATTTCAAACTGAGGGACACTGTGATTTCATAAAGAATTCACTTATAATTCTGAACCGAGGGACTATGTGAATTTGCAAAGAATTCAGCTATTATTTTGAACCGATGGACATTTTAAATTCATAAAGAAATCTCTTATAATTCCGAACTGAGGGAGTTTGTGAATTCACTAGTAATTCACTTTTAAATTCATATCGAGGGACAATGTGAATTCATAAAGAATTCATTTGTAATTCCGAAAAGAGGGACATTGCGAATTCACAAAGAATTCACTTGATATTTCCAACCGAGGGACATTGTGAATTCAAAAAGAAATCACTTATAATTCCAAACTGAGAGACTTTGTGAATTTGCAAAGAATTCACGTGTTATTTGAAATCGAGGAATATTATGAATCCATAAAGAATTCACTTATAATTTCAAACCGAGGTACTTTGTGAATTCATAAAGAAACCACCTTTAAATTCAAACCGATGGACACTGTGAATTCGCAAAGAATTCACTTGTTCTTTGAAATCGAGGGACATTGTGAATTCATAAAGAATTCACACGTAATTATGAAAAAAGGGACATTGCAAATTCACAAAGAATTCACTTGATATTTCCAACTGAGGGACATTAAGAATTAATAAAGAATTTACTTGTAATTCCGAATCGATGGACATTGCGAATTCACAAAAAATTCACTTGTTATTTCCAACCAACGGATATTGTGATTTCATAAAGAATTCACTTATAATTCCGAACTGAGGGACTTTGTGAATTTGTAAAGAATTCACTTGTTATTTGAAACCGATGAACATTGTTAATTTATAAAGAAATCACTTATAATTCCGAACCGATGGACTTTGTGAATTTGCATAGAAATTCCTTGTTATTTAAAATCGGGTAACATTCTGAATCCATAAAGAATTCACTTATAATTCTGAACCGATGGACTTGGTGAACTCGCTTTTAAATTCAATCCGAGAGACATTGTAAATTCGCAAAAAATTCACTTGTTATTTGAAACCGAGGGACATTGTGAATTCATAAAGAATTCACTTGTAATTTCGAATCCAGGGACATTGCCAATTCACAAAGAATTCACTAGTTATTTCCTAGTGAGGGACGTTGTGATTTAAAAAAGAATTCACTTATAACTCCGAACCGAGAATCTTTGTGAATTTGCAAAGAATTCACTTGCTATTTGAATTCGAAGGACATTGTGAATTCTTAAAGAAATCACTTATAATTCTGAACCGAGTGAATTTGTGAATTCACAAATAATTCAGTTTTATATTCATACCGAGGGACATGGTGAATTCATAAAGAATCACTTGTAATTCTGAATAGAGGGATATTGTGAATTCGCAAAGAATTCACTAGATATTTTCTACCAAGGGACATTGTGAATTCATAAAGAAATCACTTATAATTCTTGACTGAGGGACTTTGTGAATTTGCAAAGAATTCAATTTTTATTTGAAACCGAGAGACATTGTAAATTCATAAAGAATTCACTTATAATTCCGAAACGAGGGACTTTGTGAATTCATAAAGTGAAATTCAAACTGAATGACATTTTGAATTGGCAAAGAATTCAGTTGTTATTTGAAACCGAGGTACATTGTGAAGTCATAAAGAATTCACTTATAATCCCGATTTGAGGGACATTACGAATTCACAAAGAATTCACTTGTTATTTCCAATCGAGGGACATTGTGATTTCATAAAGAATTCACTTATAATTTCGAACCGAGAGACATTGTGAATTTGCAAAGAATTCACTTGTTATTTGAAACCGAGGGACATTGTGAATCCATAAAGAATTCACTTATAATTCTGAACCGAGGGACTTTGTGAATCCACAAATAATTCATTTTTAAATTAATACTGAGGGATATTGTGTATTCTCAAAGAATTGACTTGTAATGTCAAATAGAGGGACATTGTGAATTTATAGAGAAATTGCTTATAAATCTGAATCAAAGGACTTTGTGAATTCACAAATAATTCACTTTTAAATCCATAACAATGGACATTGTGAATTCATAAAGAATTCACTTGATTTTTCTAATCGAGGGACATTTTGAATTCATAAAAAATGACTTACAATTCCAACACAAGGGACTTTGCGAATATGCAAAGAATTCACTTGTTATTTGAATATGAGGCACATTGTGAATCCATAAAGAATTTACTTATAATTTCCAACCGAGGGACTTTGTGAACTCATAAATAGTTCACTTTTAACTTCAAATCAAGGGACATTATGAATTCTCAAAAATTTCACTTGTTTTTTTAAATCGAGGGACACTGTGAATTTATAAAGAATTCACTTGTAATTCCGAATCGAGGGACATTGTGAATTCGCAATGAATTCACTTGTTGTTTGAAATCGAGGGACATTGTGAATACATAAAGAATTCACTTGTAATTTCGAATCAAGGGACATTGCGAATTCACCTGTTATTTCCAACTGAGGGACATTGTGATTTCATAAAGAATTCACTTATTATTCCGAACCGAGGGACTTTGTGAATTTGCAAAGAATTCACTTGTTATTTGAAACCGAGGAACATTGTGAATTCATAAAGAAATCATTTATAATTCTGAACCGAGGAACTTTGTGAATTCACAAATAATTCACTTTTAAATTCATACCGAGGGACATTTTGAAATAAAAAAGAATTCACTTTTAATTCCGAAAAGAGGAACGTTGCAAATTCAAAAAGAATTCACTTGATATTTTCAACCGAGGGACATTGTGAATTTATAAAGAAATCACTTATAATTCCTAACCGATGGACTTTTTGAATTTGAAAAGAATTCACTTGTTATTTCCAACCGACGAACATTATGAATCCATAAAGAATTCACTTATAATTCTGAAACGAGAGACTTTGTGAATTCATAAAGAATTTACTTTTAAATTTAAACTGAGGGAAATTTTAAATTCGCTAAGAATTCATTTTTATATGAAACCGAGGGACGAGGGACATAGTGAATTCATAAAGAATTCACTTGTAATCCCGAATCGAGGGAAAATGGGAATTCACAAAGAATTCTGTTGGTTATTTCCAACCGAGGACATTGTGATTTCATAAAGAAATCACTAATAATTTCGAACCGAGGGACTTAATTTGCAAATAATTCACTTGTTATTTGAAACCGAGGGAACATTGTGAATCCATAAAGAATTTACTATAATTCTGAACCGATTGACTTTGTGAGTTCACAAATAATTCTTTTTTAAATTCATACTGAGGGACATTGTGTATTCACAAAGAATTCACTTGTAATTTCGAATAGAGGGACATTGTGAATTCGCAAAGAATTCAGTTGTTATTTGAAACCGAAAAGCATTGTGAATTCATAAAGAAATCACTTATAAATTCTGAACCGAGGACTTTGAATTGTCAAATAATTCACTTTTAAATTCATACCGAGGGACATTGTGAATTCATCAAGAATTAACTTGTAATTCTGAATAGAGCGACATTGCAAAATCACAGAGAATTCACGTGATATTTCCAACCGAGAGACATTTTGAATTCATAAAGAAATCACTTATAAATACAAACTGAGGGACTTTGTGAATTTGCCAAGAATTCATTTGTTAATTGAAACCGAGGGACATTGTGAATCCATAAAGAATTCACTTATAATGCCAAACCGAGGGACTTTGTGAATTCATATAGAATTCACTTTAAAATTCAAATCGAGAGACATTGTGAATTCGCAAAGAATTCACTTGTAATTCCGAATCGAGTGACATTGTAAATTCACAAAGAATTCACTTGTTATTTCCAACCAATGGTCATTTTGATTTCATAAAGAATTCACTTATAATTCTGAAGCGAGAGACTTTGTGAATTTTCAAAGAATTCACTTGTTATTTTAAACCGAATGACATTTGGAATCCATAAAGAATTCACTTATAATTCCGAAACGAGGGACATTGTGAATTCATAAAGAATTCACTTATAAATTCAAACTGAGGGACATTGTGAATCCATAAAGAATTCACTTATAATTCTGAACCAAGGGTCTTTGTGAAATCATATGGAATTCACTTTTAGATTCAAATCGAGGGACATTGTGAATTCGTAAAGAATTCACTTGTTATTTGAAACAGTGAGACATTGTGAATTCATAAAGAATTCACTTGTAATTCCGAATCGAGGGACATTGTGAATTCACAAAGAATTCACTTGTTATTTCCAACCGAGGGTCATTGTTATTTCATTTAGAATTCACTTATAATTCCGAACCGAGGGTCTTTGTGAATTTGCAAAGAATTCACTTGTTTTTTTGAAACTGAGGGACATTGTGAATCCATAAAGAATTCACTTATAATTCCGAAACGAGGGAATTTGTGACTTCATAAATAATTCACCTTTAAAGTCAAACCGAGTAACATTGTGAACCCATAAAGAATTCACTTATAATTCATTCCGAACCAAGGGTCTTCGCGAAATCATATAGAATTCACTTTTACATTCAAATCGAATGATATTGTGAATTCGTAAAGAATTCACTTGTTATTTGAAACCGTGAGACATTGTGAATTCATAAAGAATTCACTTGTAATTCCGAATCGAGAGACAATGTAAATTCACAAAGAGTTCACTTGTTATTTCCAATCGAGAGACATTGTAATTTCATAAAGAATTCACTTATAATTCCGAACCGAGGAACTTTGTGAATTTTCAAAGAATTCACTTGTTATTTTAAACCGAGGGACATTGTGAATCCATAAAGAATTCACTTATAATTCCGAAACAAGAGACTTTGTGAATTCATATAGAAATCACTTTTAAATTCAAACCGAGGGACATTGTGAATCAATAAATAATTCACTTATAATTCCGAACCAAGGGTCTTTGAGAATTCATATAGAATTCACTTTTAGATTCAAATCGAGGGACATTGTGAATTCGCAAAGAATTCACTTGTTATTTGAAACCGTGGGACATTGTGAATTCATAAAGAATTCACTTGTAATTCCGAATCGAGGGACATTGTGAATTCACAAAGAATTCACTTGTTATTTCCAACCAAGGGGCATTGTGAATTCATAAAGAATTCACTTGTAATTCCGAATCGAGGGACATTGTGAATTGACAAAGAATTCACTTGTTATTTCCAACCGAGGGGCATTGTGAATTCATAAAGAATTCACTTGTAATTCCGGATCGAGGGACATTGTAAATTAACAAAGAATTCACTTGTTATTTCCAACCGAGGGACATTGTGATTTCATAAAGAATTCAACTATAATTCCGAACTGAGGGACTTTGTGAATTTGCAAAGAATTCACTTGTTTTTTGATACCAAGTGTCTTTGTGAAATCATATAGAATTCACATTTACATTCAAATTGAATGACATTGTGAATTCGCAAAGAATTCACTTGTTATTTGAAACCGTGAGACATTATGAAGTCATTAAGAATTCACTTGTAATTCCAAATCGAGGGACATAGTAAATTCACAAAGAATTCACTTGTTATTTCAAACCGAGGGACATTGTGATTTATAAAGAATTCACTTATAATTCCGAAGCAAAAGACTTTGTGAATTTTCAAAGAATTCACTTGTTATTTTAAACCGAGGGACATTGTGAATCCATAAAGAATTCACTTATAATTCCGAAACGAGGTTCTTTGTGAATTGATAAAGAATTTACTTTTAAATTCAAACCGGGGGACATTGTGAATCCATAAAGATTTCACTTATAATTCCGAACCAAGGGTCTTTGTGAAATCATAAAGAATTCACTTGTAATTCCGAATAGAGGGACAATGTCAATTCACATAGAATTCACTTGTTATTTACAACCGAGGGACATTATGATTTCATAAAGAGTTCACTTATAATTCCGAAATGAGGAAATTTGTGAATTTTCAAAGAATTCACATGTTATTTTAAACCGAGGGATATTGTGAATCCATAAAGAATTCACTTATAATTCCGAAACGAGGGACTTTGTAAATTCACAAAGAATTTGCTTGTTATTTCCAACCGAGGGACATTGTGACTTCATAAAGAATTCACTTATAATTTTGAATCGAGGGACTTTGCGAATTTGCAAAGAATTCACTTGTTTTTTGAAACCGAGGGACATTGTGAATCCATAAAGAATTCACTTATAATTACGAAACGAGGGACTTTGTGAATTCATAAAGAATTCACTTTTAAATTCAAACCGAGGAACATTGTGAATCTATAAAGAATTCACTTATAATTCATTCCGAACCAAGGGTCTTTGTGAAATCATATAGAATTCACTTTTAAATTCAAATCGAGGGACATTGTGAATTCGCAAAGAATTCACTTGTTATTTAAAACCATGAGACATTGTGAATTCATAAAGAATTCACTTGTAATTCCGAATCGAGGGACATTGTGAATTAACAAAAAATTCACTTGTTATGTCGAACCGATGGGCATTGTGAATTCATAAAGAATTCACTTGTAATTCCGAATTGAGGGACATTGTGAATTCACTTGTTATTTCCAACCGAGGGACATTGTGATTTCATAAAGAATTCACTTATAATTCTGAAGCGAGAGACTTTGTGAATTTTCAAAGAATTCACTTGTTATTTTAAACCGAGGGACATTGTGAATACATAAAGAATTCACTTATAATTCTGAAACGAGAGACTTTGTGAATTCATAAAGATTTCACTTTTAAATTCGAATTGAGAGACATTGTGAATCCATAAAGAATTCACTTATAATTCCGAACCAAGGGTCTTTGTGAAATCATATAGAATTCACTTTTAGATTAAAATCGAGGGACATTGTAAATTCGCAAAGAATTCACTTGTTATTTGAAACTGTGGGACATTGTGAATTCATAAAGAATTCACTTGTAATTCCGAATCGAGGGACAATGTCAATTCACAAAGAATACACTTGTTATTTCTAACCGAGGGACATTATGATTTCATAAGGAATTCACTTATAATTCCGAAGCGAGGGACTTTGTGAATTTTCAAAGAATTCACTTGTTATTTTAAACCGAGGGACATTGTGAATCCATAAAGAATTCTCTTATAATTCCGAAACGAGGTACTTTGTGAATTCATAAAGAATTCACTTTTAAATTCAAACCGAGGGACATTGTGAATCCATAAAGAATTCACTTATAATTCCAAACCAAGGATCTTTGTGAAATCATATAGAATTCACTTTTAGATTCAAATCGAGGGACATTGTGAATTCGCAAAGAATTCACTTGTTATTTGAAACCGTGGGTCATTGTAAATTCATAAAGAATTCACTTGTAATTCTGAATCGATGGACATTGTAAATTCACAAAGAATTTAATTGTTATTTCCATCCGATGGACATTGTGACTTCATAAAGAATTCACTTACAATTCTGAAGCGAGGATCTTTTTGAATTTTCAAAGAATTTACTTGTTATTTTAAACCGAGGGACATTGTGAATCCATAAAGAATTCACTTATAATTCCGAAACGAGGGACTTTGTGAATTTATAAAGAATTCACTTTTAAATTCAAACCGAGGGACATTGTGAATCCATAAAGAATTCACTTATAATTCCGAACCAAAGGTCTTTGTGAAATCATATAGAATTCACTTTTAGATTCAAATCGAGGGACATTGTAAATTCGCAAAGAATTCACTTGTTATTTGAAACCGTGGGATGTTGTGAATTCCTAAAGAATTCTCCTGTAATTCCGAATCGAGGGACATTGTGAATTCATAAAGAATTCACTTGTTATTTCCAACCGAGGGGCATTGTGAATTTATAAAGAATTCACTTGTAATTTCGAATCGAGAGACATTGTGAATTCACAAAGAATTCACTTGTTATTTTCAACCGAGGGACATTGTGATTTCATACAGAATTCACCTATAATTCTGAAGCTAGGGACTTTGTGAATTTTCAAAGAATTCACTTGTTATTTTAAACCGAGGGACATTGTGAATCCTTAAAGAATTCACTTATAATTCCGAAACGAATGACTTTGTGAATTCATAAAGATTTCACTTTTAAATTCAAACCGAGGGACATTGTGAATCCATAAAGAATTCACTTATAATTCTGAATTGAGGGTCTTTGTGAAATCATATTGAATTCACTTTTAAATTCAAATCGAGGGACATTGTGAATTCGCAAAGAATTCACTTGTTAGTTGAAACCGTGGGACATTGTGAATTCATAAAGAATTCACTTGTAATTCTGAATCGAGGAACATTGTGAATTCACAAAGAATTCACTTGTTATTTCCAACCGAGCGGTGTTGTGAATTCATAATGAATTCACTTGTAATTCCGAATTGAGGGACATTGTGAATTCACAAAGAATTCACTTGTTATTTCCAACCGTGGTACATTGTGATTTCATAAAGAATTCACTTATAATTCCCAACCGAGGGACATTGTGAATTTGCAAAAAATTCACTTGTTTTTTGAAACCGAGAGACATTGTGAATCCAAAAGAATTCACTTATAATTCCGAAACGAGGGACTTTGTGACTTCATAAAGAATTCACTTTTAAATTCAAACCGAGAAACATTGTGAATCCATAAAGAATTCACTTATAATTCATTCCGAACCAAGGGTCTTTGTGAAATCATATAGAATTCAATTTTACATTCAAATCGAATGACATTGTGAATTCGCAAAGAATTCACTTGTTATTTGAAACCGTGAGACATTGTGAATTCATAAAGAATTCACTTGTAATTCCGAATCGAGGGTTATTGTAAATTCGCAAAGAATTCACTTGTTCTTTCCAACCGAGGGACATTGTGATTTCATAAAGAATTCACTTATAATTCCGAAGCGAGGGACTTTGTGAATTTTCAAAGAATTCACTTGTTATTTTAAACCGAGGGACATTAAGAATCCATAAAGAATTCACTTATAATTCCGAAATGAGGGACATTGTGAATTCTTAAAGAATTCACTTTTAAATTCAAACCTAGGGACATTGTGAATCCATAAAGAATTCACTTATAATTCCGAACCAGGGGTCTTTGTGAAATCATATAGAATTCACTTTTAGATTCAACTCGAGGGACATTGTGAAATGGAAAAGAATTCACTTGTTATTTGAAACCGTGGGACATTGTGAATTCATAAAGAATTCACTTATAATTTCGAATCGAGGGACATTGTAAATTCACAAAGAATTCACTTGTTATTTCCAACCGAGGGACATTGTGAATTCATAAAGAATTCACTTGTAATTCCGAATCGAGGGACATTGTGAATTCACTTGTTATTTCCAACCGAGGGACATTGTGATTTCATAAAGAATTCACTTATAATTCTGAAACGAGGGACTTTGTGAATTTGCGAAGAATTCACTTGTTTTTTGAAACCGAGGGACATTGTGAATCCATAAAGAATTCACTTATAATTTCGAAACGAGGGACTTTGTGAATTCATAAGGAATTCACTTTTAAATTCAAACCGAGGAACATTCTGAATCCTTAAAGAATTCACTTATAATTCATTCCGAACCAAGGGTCTTTGTGAAATCATATAGAATTCACTTTTACATTCAAATCGAATGACATTGTGAATTCGCAAAGAATTCACTTGTTATTTGAAACCGTGACACATTGTGAATTCATAAAGAATTCACCTGTAATTCCGAACAGAGAGACATTGTAAATTCACAAAGAACTCACTTGTTATTTCCAACCGAGGGACATTATGATTTCATAAAGATTTCACTTTTAATTCCGAAGCGAGGGACTTTGTGAATTTTCAAAGAATTCACTTGTTATTTTAAACCGAGGGACGTTGTGAATCCATAAAGAATTCACTTATAATTTCGAAACGAGAGACTTTTTGGATTCATAAAGAATTCACTTTTAAATTCAAACCGAGGGACATTGTTAGTCCATAAAGAATTCACTTATAATTCCGAACCAAGCGTCTTTGTGAAATCATATACAATTCACTTTTAGATTCAAATCGAGGGACATTGTGAATTCGCAAAGAATTCACTTGTTTTTTGAAAATGTGAGACATTGTGAATTCATAAAGAATTCACTTGTAATTCCTAATCGAGGGACAATGTAAATTCACAAAGAATTCACTTGTTATTTCCAACCGAGGGACATTGTAATTTCATAAAGAATTCACTTATTATTCGGAAGCGAGGGACTTTGTGAGTTTTCAAATAATTCACTTGTTATTTTAAACCGAGGGACATTGTGAATCCATAAAGAATTCACTTTTAAATTCAAACCGAGGGACATTGTGAATCCATATAGAATTCACTTATAATTCCGAACCAAGGGTCTTTGTGAAATCATATAGAATTCAGTTTTAGATTCAACTCGAGGGACACTGTGAATTGGAAAAGAATTCACTTGTTATTTGAAACCGTAGGACATTGTGAATTCATAAAGAATTCACTTGTAATTTTGAATCGAGGGACATTGGATATTCAAAAAGAATTCACTTGTTATTTCCAACCGAGGGACATTGTGATTTCATAAAGAATTCACTTATAATTCCGAAGCGAGGGACTTTGTGAATTTTCAAAGAATTCACTTGTTGTTTTAAAACGAGAGACATTGTGAATCCATAAAGAATTCACTTATAATTCTGAAATGAGGGACTTTGTGAATTCATAAAGAATTCACTTTTAAATTCAAACCGGGGGACATTGTGAATCCATAAAAAATTCACTTATAATTCTGAATCAAGGGTCTTTGTGAAATCATATGGAATTCAGTTTTAGATTCAAATCGAGGGATACTGTGAATTTGCAAAGAATTCACTTGTTATTTGAAACCGTGGGACATTGTGAATTCATAAAGAATTCACTTGTAATTCCGAATTCAGGGACATTATAAATTCGCAAATAATTCACTTGTTATTTCCAACCGAGGGACATTGTGATTTCATAAAGAATTCACTTATAATTCTGAAGCGAGGAACTTTGTGAATTTTCAAAGAACTCACTTGTTATTTTAAACCGAGGGACATTGTGAATCCATAAAGAATTCACTTATAATTCTGAAACGAGAGACTTTGTGAATTCATAAAGATTTCACTTTTAAATTCAAATTGAGGGACATTGTGAATCCATAAAGAATTCACTTATAATTCCGAACCAAGGGTCTTTGTGAAATCATATAGAATTCACTTTTAGATTCAAATCGAGGGACAAATTCGCTTGTTATTTGAAACTGTGGGACATTGTGAATTCATAAAGAATTCACTTGTAATTCCGAATCGAGGGACATTGTGAATTCGCAAAGAATTCACTTGTTATTTCCAACTGAGCGGCATTGTGAATTCATAAAGAATTCACTTGTAATTCCAAATCGAGGGACACTGTGAATTCACAAAGAATTCACTTGTTATTTCCAACCGAGGGACATTGTGATTTCATAAAGAATTCACTTATAATTCCCAACCGAGGGACTTTGTGAATTTGCAAAAAATTCACTTGTTTTTTGAAACCAAGGTACATTGTGAATCCAAAAGAATTCACTTATAATTCTGAAACGAGCGACTTTGTGAAATCATAAAGAATTCACTTATAATTCATTCCGAACCAAGGGTCTTTGTGAAATCATATAGAATTCACTTTTACATTCAAATCGAATGACATTGTGAATTCGTAAAGAATTCACTTGTTATTTGAAACCGTGAGACATTGTGAATTCATAAAGAATTCACTTGTAATTCCGAATCGAGGGTTATTGTAAATTCGCAAAGAATTCACTTGTTATTTCCAACCGAGGGACATTGTGATTTCATAAAGAATTCACTTATAATTAAGCGAGGGACTTTGTGAATTTTCAAAGAATTCACTTGTTATTTTAAACCGAGGGACACTGTGAATTCCATAAAGAATTTACTTATAATTCCGAAACTAGGGACTTTGTGAATTCATAAAGAATTCAATTTTAAATTCAAACCGAGGGACATTGTGAATCCATAATGAATTCACTTATAATTCCGAACCAAGGGTCTTTGTGAAATCATATAGAATTCACTTTTAGATTCAAATCGGGGAACATTGTGAATTTGCAAAGAATTCACTTGTTATTTGAATCTGTGGGACATGGTGAATTCATAAAGAATTCACTTGTAATTCCGAATCGAGAAACATTGTGAATTCACAACTTGTTATTTCCAACCGAGGGGCATTGTGAATTCATAAAGAATTCACTTGTAATTCCGAATCGAGGGACATTGTGAATTCACAAAGAATTCACTTTTATTTCCAACCAAGGGACATTGTGATTTCATAAAGAATTCACTTATAATTCCGAACCGAGGGACTTTGTGAATTTGCAAAGAATTCACTTGTTATTTGAAACCGAGGGACATTGTGAATCTAGAAAGAATTCACTTATATTTCCGAAACGAGGGACTTTGTGAATTCATAAAGAATTCACTTTTAAATTCATACCGAGGGACATTTTGAATTCGCAAAGTATTCGCTTGTTATTTGAAACCGAGGGACATTGTGAATTCATTCATAAAGAATTCACTTATAATTCCGATCCGTGTGATTTTTTGAATTCACAAAAATCTCAAACTGAGGGACATTGTGAATTATTATAATTCCAAGCTGATGATAATATGCCGTGTAATTCCAAATAATGTGTAACTGTCAATTCAAAAAGAATTTACTAGTAATCGCAAACTAATGAACATTGTGAATTCTCAAATAATACACTTATAATTCTAAATCGAGACACATTTGAATTTATAACGAACTCACTTGTAATGGGAAGCTATGGTTACGCAGCATGTTATTCCAAATAATGGGGGCAAGCATCACAAGAGTTTCATAATCAAATTGTTGATGAATTGTTATAGCGGACAATCTTAACTTGGCCCTGCACATATACTAGTTTGTACAAAAAAAAAGCATGATTCAAAGGAAAAATAAACAACATATGACAGTAAAATCTTTCGGTCTAGTTGATGTTTTCTGGATGTATTACACAGGGAGAGAATTACCTTTGTTTCACTGACCAAATCTAGTTTCTTCATTAGGTATTTTTGGATGGTTGAGACAGGTACACTACCATCCCTGTGGCAAAAACAAGAGACATCAGACAGGATATCCTTTTCTAATTCATTTGAATTCTATATTTTAAGAAGCATAGATAGAGTTGAAAATAGTTTAATAAGCACAGTTCTGTCATGTAATAGCTAGCAGAAACCATTTAAACTAGACACACAAAGCCGAAAGTCATGGTAGAAAAAAGAAATGCATTACACAACCAATATATCTCATTCGCAAATATCCTTATTAAAAGCCTGATCTTTGATTTACACTATAAATGCTTCTGTGTTCATAATCAATTCAGTATGCAAAAGATTCGTTAGCTAATTTTGTTTAGATGTAATATGACTACAAAAATATTTATTCTAAAAGTGAAATAGAGGACCAATATCTTCTGTTTATTTAACGTTTGTAATTGGCAGAGTTTATATGAATTCTGAAATTTAGATAGAAATAGCACAATTGCTATACAACGCCAAAAATAAAAAAATTTCTTGATTAACTAATTTTGTGTAGATGTAATATGATTACAACAATATTTATTCTAAAAGTGAAACAGAGGACCAATATCTTCATCGTTTTTAAGGTTTGTAATTGGCAGAGTTTATATTCACACAATTATACGTTTTTTCAATTTCTATCAATAAAACTCAATAATACATTTGAAAAAAAAGGAAATTAACCTTGAGAGAAACACAAGCTAATTGCTAGACTTATTGAGGGGGAAAAAGCATCAAAATAGGAATATTGATTTTTAAAAGCATACACATTGTTAAAAATCCACCAGTCAATCATTTATACACACTCATGACAAGTCTTATGGAACTTCAGTTTTTCACTCTTATTCTGCGCAAATTATACTAGAATATCTTATATAGTAGTCAGTAACATGACTTATGCATTGCTCGAAGCATAACTTGCCTCTTTTAAAAGCATGTAATAAATTGAAATTAACTGTACTATACAGTGTCAATAGAGGTGTAGTCTATAGAAACTTACTTTATTCTCACATAACTTGCAGAAATTTGGGGCAAGGGTGCATCTCCTTCCCTGAAATATTAGTTTAAAATTAGTACTCAAAAAAATCACAAAAAAGGATGTATATATCATATATAATATGCACAGGATTTCACATTATAATTTATTTTTTTGGACAGGATATTATGAGTTATTTAGTTTCAAAGATTTCATATCATACTAGTTTTCAGCAGCTACTAAGGAGAACCAAATTGGACCAGTCCTTGAGAGTCTAATTTTGCATCCCATGGTTCGGCACCATTCTCTGATCCTTTATTGGCTATGGATTGACTATCCTCACAAGGGGACATACTCTGCACCAGGAAAAGAATTAAGCATAAGAACGTGACTAAACTAATGCTACTATAATCCAGTAAATCATAGTGACCACAACCAAGAATAAAAAAGATCAAGGAGACAACAAAGCATAACAAGCTTAGAGAAAAGAGCCATATTGTCTCTTTCATGTAAGCATCATGTTGATAAGATCACACAACCAACAGAAACTGTATAAAATTGAAAGTTCTCGCATCATTATTTCCCAACCTTACCTGTTACTCAAATACCTGCCTTCCAAACAGTAAGTAGGTATCTCATCTCAAATATTGAGAATACTGCAAACTTGAAGATTGCATCAGTCCCAAAAGCATTAAACAATAATTCTGCAGGGTACGAAGCAGCAACAATATTCAGCCAAGAATCTTACTAATAAAGGAATTAGAATAAAACAAAGACAAATGCATAAAACAAAGGGCAAAAGAACCAACCAAAGAAACTAAGATATTTTTCCATGTATCAGATTCACAACACGATCACGTCCAGTGTCAATCCTCAACTCAATAGCATGAAAAACTATAACAAAACTGAACATCAAAAACCAGGAGTTCTTCAACTGAACATGAATAAATCAAGAAACAGAGCACAACTTTATAGACATAAAGGAACAAAAGAAAGCAAAAGAAAGGTTGTTTTTTAGGTAAAACGCACCAACTTGAGAGAGGACCCAGTCATAACAAAGGAATTTGTTGGTGGAGGAACCCCATGGAGAATGGATGCAAGAATGCATGAATGCATGAATGTATGAATGAATGTATGAATGTATGAATGAATGTATGAAAGAATGATTGTGTGACGAAAAGCACCGATTAAACAGGGATCCTCATGAAAGGCTCCAATTTTCGCCAAATAGTATGTAACTCTGTTCCTTGCCCTGTATAAATGAAGAAAGGTCAAAGACCAATTCTTGATCTTATATGTTCTTGTGAGCCTCAGAATCGCAGCACAGGGATCTTGTATGTTCTTGTATGCTTAATAATACGCGTCCATTTGTAAATGGACATAGATCTTTGAGATAAAAAAGGTTCTTTTGCAATAAATTTTTTTAGAAGATCTTTTCACAAACTATTGTAAGTTCTTGAAAATAAAAACATAACTTCTTTTGAACATTTTTTATTTTTAACGAATTTAATTAAACTGCCTAAACAATTAAAAGACTTTTTATACCATTATCCGTGCAGATATTATTACATGTATTAGTTTACTAATATTTATAATAACTGTGGAAAAATATAAAAACCTTTATTTTAGAACGATGAAGATGGAGGATGATGTTGAAAATTTTCTGAGGCAGAGACACTTGGATATTATGTAATAAACTCAAATTCTAAATGGTTGTTGGGCCTAAATCCAAATTCTATCAAAATCTATACTAATAATTGTTGTTGGGCCTATATCTTTTGTCACATAATTAGCAGTCCAATTCTTACAAACTTCACATTCAATATATTTGCCCCTTGGCATGAGAAACATGTGTCGAAAACTCCACCTAGTAATATAGCCAAAATAATATATATATATATATATATATATATATATATATATATATATATATATATATATATATAATTAGAGAGTAACCTTTAACTCAAGACCTAGTTTTAGTGTTGGGTTAGGCCCGAATCCAAATTCTTCACACTTGGAATATTTCTAAACTTGCATAAAATAATCATTGTCATAAAAAAATCCAGTGCTCATAAAATGTTTTTTATATCATTTACTTTATTATTGCAAATTTAATTTAAAGAAGAGTACGAAGGACTTATGTGGCATGAAAATAGTTAGCATACCTTTCTATAAGCCAATATATCAGACATAGGAATTGACAGTGTCATCTTTAGAGCATCAGATAAAGCTCTGTCACCATATAGTTCAAACTCGCCAAAGTTAACATAATTTCCTGAAAGGGTTGTCATTGATGCAAGATATTAAATTTAGCCTGCCCACGTACAATTTTGCCATTACATCAATCAAAAGCTATGAATTAACAAGTTCATGAAAATTTCCCCTCATCATAATACCACTAAGGATTTTGAATACCAAAGCTCAAATAGAAATTCAATGACCATGGCAATCCAATCTATTTATGCATGAACATCTATTTCCAGATAGAAGTTGTAGTGTGCTAAAATAGCCAGCATTGAATATTAATAGAGCCTGCTAAGAAAGTGCAGGTTGCAACTGAATATCAAGCTATACCTTTCTCTAACTATGAAATTTTATGCCTTGATACTTATATATAAATCTAGAGACATACAAAAATATTGAGCTGCCTAGATGCCATCTAGAAGTTTTGTTTACCTTCTTTTACCTAGTTTATATATTTTGGAGAGGATATCTCACCCTGTCCTAGTTATACTCTCCTATTCTCTGAAATAAAATTCTGTTTCTATTCCTGCATTTTAAAAAATCTGATAAATTTTGAACTAGAGTTGGAGGATAGTAGGGTTGGATGTTGTATTCACTTAATTAGTCCTTCAACATTGAAATACAAGGTAGAGAAACCAACAAAACATGCTAGAAACGAAACACTAATTAATTTCTCTCCTAACCAAGTATCCTACACAAAATGTAATCTAGGGGTTACGATTAGAATAATTAACCCATTATTTTTAAATTACTTTCTTGTAAATATCAGCATGCAACTGTTATGTTATATATATAACTCATTCCGGTAAAGACTAATTCTAGATATTATTCACCATGAAATTTTTTGTAACAATTTCCTCCTAAGTCCTTCATGGTCTCCCTCTCCCCTTTTTCATAAGGGTAAAAAATCATGCAATCTACTACTAAAGTACTATGTCCCAAATCTTAAGTATAGAAATAGATACACACCCATTCATGTAACTTTATTAAGCAAAATCATAAAAACAACTCAAGCATTTAACTAAAATACTCTCTTAAAGAATTCTGTCCTAAATCTTAAATATATATCTAGATACACTCATCTAAATAACTCTACTACACAAAATTATAAAATAAGTTACTAGCTGCAGCAACTTGCAGGCACAGCTAGCAAAACTCAAGCAGAAAACAATACCAAGCTCCAGGAATAAAAAGAGCCAAACAGGGCTAGGATTTCACCTCTTGACAGTATTGTTAAACAAATCCATATTCCTTTGTACTTGTATGTATAAATATCAGCAGCAATTGAAAGAGACAGAACTCTAGATCCATAAGCGACAATCAGTTTACTGACTTCCTGGAAGAGAAGTATGCCATTAGGAGAAGAAGAGTCGAATGTCAAACACTGAGCTTATTTAGCACAAACTCAGCCATGAACTTCAACAACAGGGTGGTAACCTGCAGAATCCAGCAAGCCCCAGGAGGGAGAAGAGGAGCATAAATCAGAATATATGCATCAGAAGTAATTCCAAATGTAAATGACAAAATACATTTGTAGATGGAAAATAAGAATCCAGCATGTTCATTATTGCACATTTCTATCACACTCATCATCAAAAATCAAAAGCACAAGGGGAAAAAACAAAATAGGAAAAGAAGAAAGCAACAACAAGAGTGCCTCTACTAAATAATAAAGATACTTCATCAACTTAGGTACAAAGGGAGGCAAAGGAAAGGGTAGAAAAACTAGATACTTTGAAATTACTCCATGGCATCATCAAGATACTTAATTTTTACACTCATCTAAATAACTCTACTACTTTGAGTCTAAAGTATTTTGTTACCTTTATTGTTGACTTCAACAGTGTACAAGGTAATTTTTAATTAAAAAATGTTCAGTTATATGACAGGAATTTACTAGTAAATATAGCTGAGGTAATGCTGGGAAAGTTGCAAAACCCAGTTGCTGTGAACTGGACCAGAAATCATAAACTATCCTCATGTTGTGCTATTATGCAGCAATTCATGTATTGAGCTAGCATCTAAGAATGATATTTTGACATCACAGATCTTCAACTTTACATGAGTGAAGAATTATGGGACCAACCAAAACAACCATTTGAGTGTATATTTAGGCATAGAACATTATCTACAAGGCTCATTACCTCTGGGGTGTCTGTCCAATGTGAGATGCCTTTTAAGAGTAGAGACATGTGTGCAAGATACAACCAATCAAATAGAAATCCATATGTCCGATGGCTAAGAAATACAAATATGAAAAACAGAGAGGTCATTTAATTGCTTCCCTGAGCAAGAAAAACAGCATAAACAGCACAACTACCAACCTGTTTGTGGCCATTGCAATTCCTCTAAGGTCCCTCATCAAACTAACAAGTGCATACCTTACAGCATTTGTTCGGAATACTGCATCAGGAGTTGATTCCAAACTGAGAAAAACCTGAAAAAGAGGGGGAAAATCATACGCTTACTTCGTCCAAAACAAAAAACCTAAACAACTAATTATAAGAAAAATCAATCTTGATGTTATAATCAACAAGTAAAATAAACCAGTGTTATTATCTTTCACTAACCAATAACATAGAAAGTAGCAGAAAAGCTAACGCATAAGCATACTCACATCCTTGTAATATTTTACTTTTCTTGAAATTATATAAAGAATTTAGGAAGTTACAGGTTATGGAAAATAGGTCCCTTGACAGATTAGCTTAACAACAGAAAACCAAAAGAAATACAATAGAAACCCCAATCAAATGGAATTGTAAGCATATACAGAGAGGCAATGTAATTTTATACCTGTAGTCCTTATGCTATTCCAAATAAAAAGTAGAAACTAATCCCTTCTCAAAAAGGATAGAGAAAAAAAACACAAAATCTGAGCTATGATCTACAACAAATAATACAGAATTTCCTTATTTATCCTCCCAAGTCTTTTTAATTTTTTGAAATTCAAAATATATACTGAGAGTTAAAAAAAACTTTATCTAAACTAGCTTTAATTTAAGCATTTCTAATTTAGTTTTCTAGTTTGCCAAACATCCCTGTAAATGTAATATATCAAAATAGGGGGGTAATTTGGAGAGAGTATTGAGGAGAGTAGATACTTTCATCTTCATCTTCTAGTTTGTGATATGTTCTTTCCCTCGCCCATTTTTGAGCTTATAGATAACAACACACTCTTTTTTCATAAGACAGTTTTCACAATCGTGGAGGAGAAGGAAAATCACTGACTTAGTACATATCCCCATCATTACGGTTGTTTAAAGAGTAGAGATTCTTTCTCCCTATATCAATTTTATGCTATTTCATGTTGTCAATGTTCAGTATGTAATTATTCAAATTTAGAGTACAAATTTTAGCATCAGAACCAATATAGGCTGGTGAATAAACTAGAAATTGCACCAAGATATGACATGCAGAACAAAAAATCCAGTCATATTTATGCATCTAGTATTTTTTAAATATTTTATTATCAGCAAAATCCAACATGCATTTAACTTTTGGAGGAAGATAATATATATATATATATATATATATATATATATATATATATATATATATATATGACACGTGACAGAATACATGCTGGAGTGGTTCCTTTGAAAATTAATTACCATATTTTTCAATTCAATGGTAATTCACTATATATTCTAAACGTGGGTTATTGTGAATGCAATGGAAATTTATGAGTAAATATATATATATATATATTCTGAACGCGGGGTTAATGTGAATTTAATGAGAATTTATTGTGTAATTATAAATAAATAGATATTGTAAATTCATAAAAAATTTATTTATAAAATATGTACTTGTAATTCTAAGTTGATGGTAATTTATGTGTAATTCTAAATAATGGAACACTGTGAATTCACTTGTTAGTTAAGGAAATTTGTGAATTCATGATGAATTTATTTATAATTTTGATTTGAGGGACTTTGTGAATTCACTTGTTAATTCAAATAGTAAAACATTGTGAATTTGTAACTTTTGATTCCAATCCCATGTATATTTAAGTAATGGATAATTATGAATTCACTCGTAATTTAATATTGTCAATTCACAAAGAATTCACTTATTATTTCAAATTGAGGGACATTGTGAATTCACTTATAATTCTTTTTTAATTCCATGCCGATGGTAATTTCTTGTGTAATTCCGAATAATGGATTATTATGAATTCACTTGTTATTCAAGATTGAAGAACATTGTGAATTCACTAAGAACTCACTTGTTATTTGAGACTGGGAACATTTGAATTCGTAAAGAGTAATTACAAGTCGATGGTAATTTACCGTGTAATATCGATTAATGGGTCATTGTGAATTCACAAATAATTCACTCATAATTTCAAACCGAGGGACACTGTGAATTCACAATGAATTCACTTGTTATTTTTTAACCAAGGGACATTGTGAATTCATACAGAATTCACTTGTAATTCCGAATTGAAGAACATTGTGAATTCACAAAGAATTCACTTGTTATTTCACACCGAGAGACATTATGAATTCATGAATAATTCACTCATAATTTCACACTGAGGGACTTTGTGAATTTACAAAGAATTCACTTGTAATTTCAAACCGAGAGACATCGTGAATTCATAAAGAATTTACTATTAATTCCAAACTGATGGTCATATGTCGTGTAATTGCGAATAATGAGTCATTGTGAATTAACAAGAATTCACTTGTCATTCCAAGCTGGGGGACATTTTGAATTTAGTAAGAATTCAATTGTTATTTTAAATCGAGGGACATTGAGAATTAAAAAAGAATTCAGTTTTTATTTCAAATTGAGGGATATTGTGAATTCATAAAGAATTCACTTATAATTCCAAACTGAGGGACTTTGGACTTTGTGATTTCACAAAGAATTCACTTGTAATTTTAATTCGAGAGACATTGTGAATTCACAAAGAATCCACTTTTAGCTCCAATTCGATGGGTAATTTTGAATTTACAAAGAATTCACTTGTAATTTCAATCTCAGGACATTATCAATTCACTAGTTGTTAAGTCAAGATGACATAGCATCTTAGTTTTGATAATTACAGAACAGTATGTTGTGCCAGTAGACGGAAGAATGATTAGACTGAAGAGGCATCAAATGCAAACTGAAGAGGCATCAGATGTAGACTGAATATGCATAAGATGCAGACGAAAGAATGATCAGACGGATCATTAATGAGCATAGTCAAGATGCACCCTTAAGCACAGACGAACAAGATGAAGTGTTCAAGTCATCAAAGTTTGTGCAAACATTAATTATTATGATTGATCTGTGTCACACGTTTGAAGACCCCAAGACAAAGGACTAACGTTCAAATCTTCAGTCTAACGGATACTTCACAGACCTCTCTATGAAAGGACTTAATTACAGTGGGTTGAGGCTGACGAACTGCACAACAAAGAAATCATATTCAAGCTTCAAGCTCTCATTCACTCGTCCTGAACTTAGAATAGAACTGATTGTAAAACTCCTATCTGCGTAGATATTAAACTGTTTCTTTCATCTTAAATCTATTGTTATGGTGCTCTTAGCCTAAGGAGGCTGTGTTTCAAATAATACATTTGTATTAGACTGAGGAGGTTGCGTTCCATAGAATACTTGTTTAGCCTAAGGAGGCTAAGTTCAAAGAATACTTATTTAGCCTGAGAAGGTTGTATCCAAATAATATCTGTATTTAGCCAGGAGTGGCTGGGGTCAAATAATACTTTCAGTGGAACCTCAGCATGTTGCTGGTAACTGGATGTAGTCTTGATCAGACGAACCAGTATAAAAATATTATTGTTTTCAATATTGTTTTATCTGTTGACTAGCTGGGATAATAACTTGAACAGTCTGATAATAAAATCAATCTTAAGAAGAAAACAATCTTGCATCTGATCAAGCTTTGAAAATGTAACACCCATCAACTTCTCAACCTAAATATTCTAATTTCTCTATGGTAATTAAATACATCATTTGATAAACAACCAAATCTTATTTCATAGAGTAATTTCTCAAGTAAACTTTTTACAACCGTAAATGTAAATTTTTCATTTTATAAAAAGTCTTAAACTTCTACCATTCATACATAGAAGAAATACTCAAGCACAAAATGAAAGACCATAACGTCTTCAAGAAGTCATGTTCTCCCCTAGCCTACGGCGTAGAGTCTCAAACCAACTGCCCATCTGCTCGTCCGTTCGTGGGGTCATCACAGGTGTCAACCACAAACACAACTATAGGGTTAGCTCATAATTTAATGATAATAATAAAATCATAGGAACAATACACACAAATGACCGTTATAAAGAAGACATGAAATTTTAATTTACAACTTATCACAATTAACTATGCAACCCAATATGATGCATGTCACTCACAATTCAGTCTCATGTTATGTGGTACCATCAAAACAACAATTGAGCGATGCTAGGAGTACATGTCACATCTGACACTCTCACTAGAAATACTAGACAGTTACAGTCAGGGCAACCAGTGTTGCACTAGGAGTCACTTCCCACTCATGGTGATCAGCCATAGTAGAAGTTTTTCCTACCGTGAATACGCTCCAAGTCCTAGGCCATTACAACAACCCGTTAGGGACCAACCGTACTAGTTCCTTTCATCCTCACCTTTCAAAAACATTTTCACTACATTTAGCATTCATGATAATCTCTCTCATTTTTAAAACATCATGCTTTACCAGCATAATCACAAGGGGCAACCTCACTCCTCGTCCATAGGAGCAGGCATCCATCCCTTTTCACTTTCAAATAATTTCAATTGATTATCATGAATCTAAACGACTCATCAATGAAATATGCCCGCAAAATTTATCTCTCAATCCACATCAATCATTTCTCTTAACATTGAGGAATGTAATTCACATATCATTCAATACATAATTGTAATTTATTGTCCACGACAATACATAGAAGGAAGAATACACTAAGGAAACGAAATAATAACTTTTAGAGTTCTAAAGAATCAAAATTCCAAAAGTTTTATTTATTTATTTATTCTACATTAACCAATGCTTAACCAAGCCCCAAATTACCAAAGTCAACCTTCATACCTCAAAAATCTAAATCTCTAGTTATTGTCCTAATTTCTCTTACTATTTCTTTCACCTCGCACATTTAGTCAATCTCCTACTTCAATTACAATGTCTCACTCACCAAATGAAACAATACAATAACTATCCATATCATGTTTACATCTACCTTTCTATATACCTAATCATATCCTTTTATCCTTAATAAAATTGATATATTTTCAGTCATCATATTCTTTCTCAATAAATACCACCACCTTTGTACTAAGCACATTTATCACAATAGTAGAAACACATTGGCAGTTCTATATCCTTTCAACTCTACTTAAACCCTATAAGTAATAAGATATTATGAAAATTTAATACCAAAATCAGAAAATTAACTACATTGAACAATCACATCAATCACATAATTATCCATAAAAAAATCATTACTCATGGCATACTCATTATGATTGGGTTCTAAATAGGCCAAACTTATTCTTTGGATTTTCTAATTAACCAAGGGTTCTCACAACTATAAAGGGGTTCAAGGTTTCTTAGTATAAAAATATCGTAATTCAAAAAGTCAATCTTCAATCCCTAAAAGTCTCATATTTTATAATTTCATTTCTCTGATTTTCTTAACCCTCATTCGCTCACTCATTCACAGTATACCAATCTCATCACAAAATATATACCTTTAGAGCACAATAATCCAATTTCATTCAATAAAATAATTACATAATTAATCACTTATGTCAGACTAACAATACTCAGGAACTCATAATAGCAATAATCCAATAATAGAACCACAATCATCATACCCAAAGAATTTAATCGTCAAAATTACAAAAACAATATTTAGAAATAACTAATCACTCATACTCAATATTATCATCAAATTAAGAACTACCCTAACCTGAACTCGAGACACTATGTGTGAAGAAAAACTGAAGTTGGTAGAGTTCCAATCTTCACCCTCTCATTGGGAACTTCAATCTCCTTTTAGGGGAAAAGACAATACTAGAGTGTGAGAGAAAGAAAGGAAAGAAAGGAAGAATGAGGAAGGATGTGTGATCAGAAAGTGCAGCAGATTCGCCCTTTTATAACTGCTCAACCACCCCTAGACATTTATTACCCATTAAAATTATAACATTACATAATCAATTTTTCATTATTTTTATTTGTTGAAGATAATTGTTTCCTTAGTTAGTACAGATTCTGCTTTCTAACCGATTTGGTGGTGATTTGGAACAGATTTTGTGGTGATTCAATTGTATCACTTTAATTACTTATTTCCTATTTCCTCGATTAAGTTGTACCTAGTCTATAAATTCATATTGTATTCATTCTTTGAATAAGATACAAAAATAACATAAAAATCAAATTTATTCTTCAATATTATTAAATTGAGACATTACAAAATCAATTATTATTAGTATTATTATTATTACTATTATTAATTTTATTAATAATAAAAATTGGGTTGTTACAGAAAACAATAGGCGCAAATGCATCGTCTTAGAGAAAAAGTTTTTAAACAGTCTACACAATTCAACCCCCTCCTTGTGTTTTTGTATTTTACACTTGTTATTTCAAAGCGAGGGACATTGTGAATTCACAAAGAATTTTTTTTAATTCCATGTCAATAGTAATTTGTTGTGTAATTCCAATCAATAGGTCACTGTAAATTCACAAAAAATTCACTTGTTATGTGAGACATTATGAATTCACTATGAATTCACTTGTTATTTCAAATCAAGGGACATTATGAGTTCATAAAGAATTCACTTATAATTTAAGTCGATGGTAATTTACCGTGTAATATCAATTAATGAGTCATTGTAAATTCACAAACAGTTCACTTATAATTCCAAATCGAGGAACATTATGAATTCAAAATGAATTCACTTGTTACGTAAAATCGAGGGACATTGTGAATTCATAAAGAATACACTTGTAATTTCGAACCGATAGACATTGTGAATTCACAAAAAAAAAACACGTTTATAATTGTGGAAAAGGTAGAAAACAAAATTAAACCTGATTTCCATCTTGTTTTTGAATTAATAACGTAAAAAGGAACCCAAAACTAAAACGTATCTAAAGCAAAACATAGACATAGACTCTCTCATACCAAATGTAAGACTTAAAATCAAATGGTCTAAACATGTTAACTATATTAAACAACATATTTCGGCAAAACAACGAAAGCTAAAAAATTGTACCTTGCAACCGTTGTTTGCATATGGAGCATTGTAACCAACTTTGTCTTTCCAAACTCTCACTCACTCATTTAGATGGTGTATTTTTTTATTTTTTTTTTAATAGAGAAGTAGGTGTGGTGATGCAAAGTTGAAAACACTTCTTTCTATTTAGAGTTTGTCCATTACATAATCTCAACAAAAGAATATTCAGAAATAAAGTTGGTTGTTAACAGTTGTACAAGGGAGGTTGAACGTGAAAGATAAATAGACTAAAAATAATTTCTTAAAAAAATCTCAACTTACAAAATATAGTTTGAGACGTTATAACTGAATGTGTTGTTGGTGGAAAAGGTTACAACCAAATTTATTTATAATCGAATTTATAATTAGCTTATAGCTAGACTAAACTGTATAATAAATTTTATCAATAGCATTGAGCATTTGGGTTTCAAATGGTGAGCATTGCCTAATTTCAAGTGCAATATTTTCAAATAAATGAGCTTCTACATTGGCTCTTATTTTTACAAGACATTTCATCAAAGAAGTGCGAAAATGATGCACAGACATTACTCATAGAAATCGAGAGAGGAAGAGGTGTAAATGTAGATATAATTATAATAGAAGTTATAAATTAATGGGTGGTCAAGAAACTTTGTGCTGCGTGTCCAAAAAAATATTACTCTAAAAAGAGTGACAATTCCCTCTGCAGTGCTAAATAGAGAAGGAAAATCTAACCAAGAATCCACTATTCTACATTGAACCACTCTGTTAACCAGAACAAGCTTGCACATCGTAAATTGTTACCGGCATTTCCAATGCTTGCACATTCCTTCATACATACTCTCTGTACAAACATTTCCAATATCTAAACATTTCCAATATCTAGATTCTAGACTCTTAAAACAAAGGCTAAGATTCAGTGAAAAATAGTAACTTGCTGTTTAGTTTGAATATTTTCTGTTTTTATTTTTACTGAAATTAGAGGTAAAAACATTAAAGAAATACTATAACTCTTTTCACAGTTTTTATAAAACTATTTTTAAAAAAATTATAAAAAAAAACAAAAAATAATTTCTCGGACCAAAATTTTCTAACTTTCTAACGTAAAAGCAAAGCAGTAACAATCAAACTCTAGTTAGTGTCCACATGTACGTGGAACCTCTTGAAGATGAAGATGGTGGACCCATTTGGTTTGCATTTTTTGTTTTATTAATAGTTTCAACTTAAATTTATATATTCATCAACACACTTGATGACACCAAAGAAAATTACGCCTGTATGTACTTTTAAATTACTATTTTACTACGACCTATAGCAATGATAGAACATGTAACAGTAATGCATGACAAACTAAAGCTGGAAAAGTAAAGCTCAACTACCTTGTAGTTTGATTCTTTGTAAGACATGATGAATCTTGTTTGCCAACCGCGACTGAACCTAATCCAGTACAAAATATGTCATATCAAAAACAGGAAAATAAAAAGCTAATAAAATAAAAGTAATGTTAATATAAAAAATTAATTTTAATTGAAATACACAATTAATTAATTAATTTATAATAAATAATTAATTTATAAAATATATATATATATATATTTCTCTTTTTATATTTTTAATGTATTTTTCACTTCACAGTTTACATGATTATAATCATGTTTGTATTTCAATTGTCTCCGACGAGAGCATAGGAGACACGAACACCAGGTGTTGAACACGTTTTGCGACACCAACGTACGACGGATACACGGTGGTGGACATTATATCCGACACGTTTTCGTTCTGTCTACATTTTTTATTTATTTATCTGGGTTAGGATACTCTGCAAACATGACCCAGTTACAGTTGGATGTACAGTGGACAATTTGAATTTTTTTTTTTTTAATTAACAAGTTAGTTTTGGATTTTTTTCCAACTAACTATGGTTTGTCGTGTTATTTCATTTTCTTTTAGACTCTTATCTACCATGAATTCTATTAGATTTTCGTGTGGTTTGAAAAAATATTTTTTATTTTTATATTTTGAAAATTGTAAAATCAAATTTATAATATTCTTTTATTTTCAAAAAATATTTCAAAATAATTAATTAAACATATTTTCACACTTATTTTATATTTTTAATGAAAATAAAAATAAGAAATGCTCGTACCAACCACACTTAAAGCCTTCTAGTATCTTTATTTATGAAATTTATTACTGTATGAAAATAATAAAGCTTGTTTATGTTAAAATAAATATATAAATTTTAATTAATAATTTAATTTTGTTACATATTATCTCATGTATATAATGATAGCTCACAAATCCAAAGGGATTGGGTTAAATTAATTTCCCTTTTTATTATTTTTAAATTAATAAACATTAGATTTTAATTATTAACTTTTTATTATGAGATGAATTTTAAGTTTACAACCTCTCCTTCCTTTTATCCTTTATGTTTAAATTTTTCTCTTAATCATAAGACTATTCTTGTCCTTTTAATTTTATGATTGATTAAAAAATAATACATATATATATATATATAATCTTAAAATCTGATCAGACTTATGAGTCTATGAATCCAATTAATATAAACTAGTTGAAAAGAAGAAAACATAAAATATATCTGATAAAGAAAACTAAAATGTAAGCATAGAAAGGTGATGATGGTGCATAATAGAAGAAGATGTTTGATTAGAAGATAGAAATAGAAGGGTTTGGATGATGGTGGATCCAACTTCACACTGGATTGAGAGCAGAAGGGTACAAATGGGAGACAGGGGAAGCAACTGGTTTATACAATGCAGATGTAAGGGGGGGCCAACCTTAGTGACAGCGCCTTCAAATTTTCTCTTCTCTCAGTAATCCCAGCATGCCACGTGTCAGGTGACATCGGAAAAACCATGACACGTCGTCTCACGCCAATTACAGTCCGACAACCTTACTCAACCGCACAAAAGGACATTCATTAGAACCCAAACCACAATACAATAAATCATAAATGTTTTATCTTAAGAGTTTTATTCATAAATCTGATTCCGATAAAGTATTGTACTTTGACCTGTAAACAATATTTACCGTCCCACGTTTCAATATATTTAGTTTGAGGACCTTCCTGGTATTCCCATGGCAATAGTTAAAAAAAAAAAAAAAAAAAAAAAAATTATATTTAAGACTATGAATTGTATAAATTTTTATGTATTTTAACGGAAGAAATTTCTTTATATTTTTTAATTTGTAACATGAGATAGAAGCTTTTCATTTTTTTTTCTAAAAATGGATTTTAGAGATTTTTATTGAAAAAAATTAATTAAAAAACTATTGTGTTATTTATTTTTTATAAATATTAATATATATATATATATACACACACATATATTGGAATCTCAAAATATTATTTTCACAACTACATAGAAAAAATATACATAGTATTGCACGAATAATAAGAAAATAAATAAATTTTAATTGATCATTAAATAATAAGACATTGAAAATGATTTTTGATCTCTTTTCTGAAATAATTTTATATTACTAAACATTTTTTCTAAAAAAAAAAAAAAAAATAGTAAAAAATGTAACAAACATATGCGCATACTACCCAGAATCTCTTTCCATTAATGAACAACCTTTCTTTCTTTTCGTTTCCTAACTCTCACAAACCTTCGATTTCACTCACCACTCTAATCCTAACTCAACACTGCGATCCACGCGCTAACCACTTGTACTGATCACAACAAAAAAAACAAAAAAAAAAAAAAAAAACTTTTGTGTTTGGTTTCGTTGCTCAACATCAATGTCTTCTTCCTCGTGCCGTGGCCATTCCAAAGCCCAAACGTGCTTCTTCAAAATTCTCCATATAATCTCATCCACCCCACCCATCAAACACGAACCCTCTCCCACCAAACGCATCACCATCGATTTGAATCTCAGATTCTCAGAATCCGAGTCTTCTAAAAGCGACGGTAACAACAACGACAGCAACGGAAAAGCACAAGAAGATGAAGAAGAAGCGTCCGTAGACAAGAGTGTGGTGGAAGTTTCTGAGAAAGTGGAGAACAACGACGAAAACGAAAACGAAAATGAAAATGAAAACGTGGAAACGGTGTCGTTTCGTGGCGGTGGTAATATTTATAAAAATAATAATAAGAATTGTTTGGATTTGCTTATAGAAGCGGCGAGAGTGTTGTCTGAGAAGGAGGACGAGTCGGACTCGGACGAGTCGAGGACTCGGAGAGAGAAACGGAAGGAGCGGTGGGTGGTGGTGGATTTGTACGGTGGCGTTGTGGCGGAGAGAGAGACTGAACCGGTCGTGAGGTCCAAGCGAGGGAGGAACCAAGCGTTGCCGTACCGGTTCAGAGACTCGGTGGTGGAACCTTTGAAACGCGCGACTCGCTCTCACAGACTCAGTAAACGACTTCTTGGGTCCGAGTCCACAACGTAAAACGGTAATGCTTATTCATTTTTTATTTTCTTTTTTTCTATTTAGCAGTAACGGTCAATGGAAAAAAGAAAAAGTCTACGTTGACGGAAGCTAGAGCTTACTAGTAAAACGACATATCGTTTTGGTTTTGTATTAAATTAATTAACTAGGCATTATAAATAGAAACGGAATGTGCGCTGTGCGGGGCAGCGCTGCTAAAGTTGGAACACGATGGGTATACGTTTTGCATGTTGTCGTTGTCAGATGTTTCGTATAAAACGAAACTGTCGTTTTAGTACACGAGTAAGACTAAGAAAATAACTTTTGTTATAAATATTGATACTTTTATTATAAAAATTGATACTTCATAAGATATTATAAATTATACTATTATTATTATTATTATTTCTAATGACATGACTAGCTACACGAACATAATACATTTGTTAAACATTAATATGTTTCTTATCTTGTTTGTTTTTTTTATCATGCAATGGCATATTTCATCATTTAAGAATTTTATCCAAGTTTTACTAACACTAAAATTTTTAGTAGAAGTCTTATGATTGATTTATATTTTTAGATTGAATGAGGGTTTTTTATTAAGCAACTGGTTTCTTATTTCGGCAATTGTTAACAAATATGCTGATGAATTCTAATGCTAAAAAAAATAGTTACAAATTAAAAATGTTCTTCTTTTTCTATTTTTCTAATTAACAAGCAAGATGACAATGAAACAAAAGTTTTCCTAATCACTAATTGGTTCTTTCCTTTCAATAATCTCTCTCTCTCTCTCTCTCTCCTTAATAATAGTGTGAATATAACTGATATATTAGTGTCTTTGATTTGAAGCATGAATGCATGGTCATGATCAAGCTCCGAAAACTCGTTTGAAGTGGAAGCCATGATCAAAGTTATTTTGAAAATATCTTAGACGCGACGTGAGGACTAAATGTTTTAGTTATTCGAATATTACCTCAATTTATTTGATCTAGGAGAACAATTTATCTTGTCGGCTTCAAATTTCATAGATGGAAACAAACACTAGAAGGGTTTCTTTTCTTTTTTCTTTTCTTTTTTTTTTATGTTCTTGGATCTTGTTTATGGTGTTGGAACTTAGGAAGTACGGTCCTCCAATCTGCCGTAACTTTTGTTTGTGAACAGTGGGAATTGCAGTTTAGGGAATTGAATTTAATTCAATGGTGCCCTCTGTGCATGTGATGTGATGTGACGGAAGAATGGTATTTTCATTTCCTTCTTTGGCAAATGGGTGTTGCTTCAATTTAGATACTTTCAGTCTTTTCTACCTCTCTATTTTATAAATATCGTAACGATATACTGCTTTCGCCTTTCGTGATTTATAAACATTAATATTAATGAAAATTACTTGGTGTTCGTTGATATAGGTTTATGTTTGCAGAAATTAGTCTATTCATATCAAAATTCATCGATATTATTGTAATTTAATCAATTCAACAATTTCTAAAACATCCACTACAGATTCTTTTTGAACACCTCAATCACTACAGTAATTCACTTATAATTTGCACAAACATAGCAAAGTAATTTTTTTGTTAGAAAGAAGACGAAGAGAAAGCTGCAAGAACCCAAATTTGTTGTGCTTAATGCGTAAGTTTAAGCATGATCGAACCCAATTCGGGCTGCGGTTTTTAAATTAGATCTGATGTAAGGTTTGAGTTATATAATTTATTTGAAAAATTATTTATTAATAATAAAACATTAATTTAATGAATAATATTTTCTATATTAGATTTCTCTCTTTTTAGTTGTTTTTGATTTTTATTTTTATTGAGCGATTTAACTCTTTTAAATTTATAAATCATTTGTGAGTATAAATAATTATATTATTAATTTTTAAATATCAATTCAATTTCGTCCCATTTATTTCATGTCTTAATTAAGACGAATTAGGTTTTAATATAAAGCTCAATCAAGATTTTGAAAAGATTTGAAGCAAAATAAATCTGGGCCGAACACACCCGTTGGTTTAAGATGTAGTTTGGGGGAAAGAAATCATCACGTAAGAACGTGAGTATGGCATCAGTTCTTTAGTAATTCCGATAAATATGCACCACTCAAATGACCCGACCACTTTATGTATTAATAGAAAAATTACCAAAGCTCTATCAAAAAGGAATGTTATGATAAAATTAAAATTGATTGATTTAAAATGGATTAAATTAAAGCTTTACCTTGATCAGTCATATCCGTCATTATACTATATTCTTTAAAAATAGTTCCAAAACTAATATGGAACTTGTAAAGAAGAATTTAAATTCGATTTTCACGTAATTTTTTTTTAATGAGATGTCGAACATTAAATTTGATTAAATCCTAGACTAAATATTAATCTCAATTTAAAGAATCAAAGTTTATGAAATATTCAGAAATTTATTGAAATGATAATGATTTTTTTATTTTTATGGTTGACCAAAACGAAATCCTAAGACTAATATAGATAGATTAAAGTATCAGGATATACTTCTTAAGTCTTAGTCATCATCTGAATTAGAGGGGGTAATACCTACAAAGGTTCTATAATGCTTAAGTCAATTTTTACGAGTATGGATAGTGAATATAAAATAATAAAGTAATAAAGTTCACTCCTTGTGAAGACGAAGTGAGTATTTATACTTTGTTTGGTTGATCAAATGAGCACGTGCGGCAAGCCCACGCCACATGTTATGGTGGCGTGTTACCATTTCAGGCGAGGGCATGTGAAAGCAGGCCTAATAGTCGACCTGACAAACGGTGATGATTACCTATGAAGGTTAGTGGATGCTGTAGGTATCAGACCACACGTTAAGCATTGAGTATTCAGAGGGAGAATCAAGCCATTGTAGGTCGACTACTTATCTTGTCAACATCGTGAATGTTGAGTGATAACGTAACAGGTTTATCACGTTAATGTCAACATGGTATAGTACAAATTTTAGTTATGATGTATATGATTAAAATGAAGTGCAATTTGTGTCAAGAAATTAAGTAAATAAAATCTTTCCAAAAAAATAAGGAAATCTAGTTAAATCTTTCCAAAAAAAAAAATGAAGGAAATCTAGTTAAATGATTAAATTTTTGAAGAATTAATATGGTCAAATTTAAGTATTTAGAGAATTTATTAGAAAGTAGTAGTTCTTACTTCTTACTTTGTTCAGCTGTTGGACTTGTAATCTTCGGCCCTGTCCTCCTTTATTCAGCAAATGTTGGACTTGTAATTTTGATGCCTCTAGTTCAAACTACAATTGGTCACTTTGATTCCAACCCACAGGACCAAACTTTTATTATCATACAAAATTGAAATTCCAGATCGTTAATAAAGAAATATCTCTACTATCTCACGATTAAACGATTATTTTGTAGGCACAAAACTTAGACGATTGTTTTAATTTTATGCCCATAGCACTTTTTTTTTTGTTTTATTAACTTAACCTAATCACTCAATTTGGGACTTAGTCACAATATTTAAACAATAATATACATATTCTCTCACAAATTCAACAATTTTAGCACTTAATTTATTTTAGCGAAGAGAGTAATGTTTATGCCATCAATGGTGTGTATCAACAAGACACCAACCATGAACCCTCCCTCTTACCTTTAAGGCAGAAAACAGCCAAAGTTTTTGTGAAATACATATTTAACCTTTTTAGTTTTCACATTTACACTTGCCTATTAAACCTTTTAATATAAAAAAAACTTAATTAATTAAACATTTATTATATAAGAAAATTTTGATCAGGTAACTATCTTTTTAATAAAAAGTTTAATCGATTAATCTTTTTGTAATATTAAAAATAGAAAAATTTGAAGTTTATTTTCGTAAACTGCCTTTCACGCATACGTCATTCACAAAAGGAAAAAGTAAGAGGATAATGAGAAATTAAATATATTACATTATTTTATTATCTTGTAATCAACAATGTATAAATACTTTGTCTCTCCATTCTGGCCTAGTAACTAGAGAAGTTTGCTTAAAAATTAAAAAATTTGATGTTATTCCAACATGCCAACATTTACGTTTTCATTGTTTTCTTTAAGGCTACTCGGGGGGAACATGCCCCAAGTTTTGTGCCACTCTAGAAGAATGCATAAGTGGCTGCTGCATAGACTTCAATATTTGTTGTGCACAATCTCCATTTGAAGTGCGTTGTTTGACTTGTTTCAAAATTTACACTGAAAACGTTAAATTCAATTTGTATTTTGTTTTTCTTCAGGACCATTTTGATCACTACATTCGTTGATTGTTAAATATGCCTTTTTGACTTTTGGTATGTAGGAATAGGAGCATGTGCTGTTCTTATCCTGTTCCTCCTCCACACAATGTCCATTTACACTTTCTAAAACCAGCTAAGAATGTTCATCACGTTGTTCTTTACCCATTTGTGGGTAAACTATTGACAAAAATTACATAGTTTATTTTCAATTTTATGCAGAGTAAGATGTGGTTGTGATTCTGTGGTTGGTACGTCCATGGTGACTGAAAAAAGTGCTTGAAATAGGTCATGAAAGACAAATGTCCTCCAATCCTTTGAACATCAATTATTGAGCATTTTGCAAATTATTACGTGACACATTTATTCAAGCAACCACCTTTGAACAAGAGAAGGACGTGGACCATAGGCATAATTAATACCTACACTAGTTATATTCATCCCATCTTATTCTTGAATGAAAGAGTGTTCAGAAAAAATAATAAAATAATTTATTTGTTATTTTAATTTTTAAAAATATTTCTTATTATTTCAATTCTTAAATTATATTATTTGTTATTATTTTAAATTTAATTTATAAATTAAAATAAAAATAAGTTATTAAATTTTAATAAATATTTTTCAAAAGTTAAATTATTCACCCCATATAATTTTAAGAATCAAAATAATAATTTACTCGGTATTTATTCCAAATGAATTATAACATCATTTTTTGCAAGTGGATTATCCATCTTTACTGGTGGTGGAACACACCAAATGACATATGAATATGACATAATGGTCCACTGGTTACATATTCTTCATGCTTGGCTCCAGAAACATAGCACAATAGTCGTGCATGTGTGAAACACCAAAAGCACCAATTATGTAGCACCAATTTTGGCAAGTGATATAAACTTCTAGAAAAATACACCTGATTTCACGGATTATTTCCTTTCATTCACATTCACATAAATTGTGGTAATACATGGAATTTTATTTTTTTACAAATTGGCAAACTCTATTGCTTTCATCGGACATTAAGAATAGTTGATTTGACCATTCAATAGACACTAGGGCAGCCCATGGTCATTGTCTCCCATATAACCATCTTTGAAATAATTATTCAACCTTGTTTATATAATGGAACACGCAAAAAGCAATTTTATTTTCTCAAAAGAACGATCATAAATACATAAATCGAATGGTTGCATGAATTGGAACCTTCAGATGAACAACGATGATTTAGTATCACTAAAGTAATGGAAGTACTTTAAATGAACAAATTTATGACAATAATAATTAAAATTAGTTAATTCATTTGCGTGTATAATTAGAAATACTACCTTCACCAAAATTTCTTCCGAGCACTTTCTTTAAAAATTTATTAAAAGTTACAAATTTTAATAAATTTCACGTCTAAATTAAAAAAAGAAAACCATTAAATAAATGAAAAAAAAATCATCAAAATTTATAATATTTAATAAATTTTCATCAGAAAAAACAAAGTAAGAAAATTTAAGAAAATGATCCTAATATAATACCTCTATTATTGATATTTATCGCAATTTATCTTGCCGCGCGTTTTATCATGGAATGAGTCTTAAAGTTTGGTATTCTTTGTATACGTCATAATTTTTTTATACCACAGACACCTTGATCACACTTCCAGTAACTTTTTTTTTTTAATAATACTCAATTTTAATTATTAAAAATTATAAAAAAAATAAATATGATCAATTAAAAGATTATACATCTAGAAACTAAAGTGCGACATTGACATTGGTCCCTTTTCCCCCTTCAATTAACTGATCATTGGGTTGTATGACTTACACGATCGGATTATACACAAACTTATTTTATATTTAAAACTCAAAATACTATGAACTTGTTTAATTAGAAGAGATAATCATATTCTTAATTAAAGAAAGTGAGAAATAGAAATATGGTCTTATCTGAACACATTCTAGAATTCCGAGTTTCAAACCCTGCCAAACCTTATCTTCTATAAATTAAAATTGTGACACATATGCGAGTTGCAGAAGTTTAATAACTGCGCAAAAGAAACACAAATAATTGCCATAAGCATTTTGCATGACAATTCTTGGAAGCTTGCTAGGGAGGCTATGACTGTGTAGCATATCAATGCTCAATATTACGAAACCTAAGACGACGCTGTTTCTAATGAGCCTGCACAGTTCAGAATCCGGATAGACCTAAATTCAACGTTTAGTGTAGATGTGGTTGTTTCAAAATCTGATAAAATTATTTATTTCTAGACATTATATATAAAATTTGTTTAAAAGAATCTACATTAATTTGTTTAAAAGAATGTACATGAATTTTAAATATATAATTGGATTTATTGAGAATTCTTGATCGAACTTCTTTCAAATATCATGAAATATTAATCAATCAACTAATAATATAATCGATGATTTTATGATTTTTTTTTAAAAAAAATTTAACAAGTAACACTGACTCCAAAGAAAAAAAACAAATAGAGAATAAATTAAAATGATTTTGTTTTTAATTTGTTAATCTAATTTTTTTTAATTCACAATTTGATGAGTGAGTAATATTAAAAAAATTTATAATTACCGATAAAAAAACATCCTATTATAATTTTAATGAGTCATTTAAACTAAAAAAGAATTCATAATTTTTAATAAAACAAACATTTCATCATTTTTTTAATGTGTCAATAGAATTATAAAAAATTCGTAATTCCCGTCACAATTTTGATAGATTAATAAAATTCAAAAAGAATTTATAATTAACAATATAAGAATCATTCCGTAACAATTTTGACAAATCAATAGAATTCATGATTGTCCATGAAAAAGGACATTTGGTCAAAGTTTTGATGTGTATAGAATTTAAATAGAATTCATAATTACTGTAAGAGGAACATTTCATCGTAATTCTCATGAATCATTTGAATTCTAAAAAAAATTCATAGTTTCTGATAAAAGGGACACTTCATCAAAATTTCAATGGGTAAATAAAATTCAAAAGAATTAATGATTATCGATATAATTTCGGTGTGCAATAGAATTCAAAAATAATTCACGATTACCATAAAAGGGTCATTCCGTCATAATTTCGATGAGTCAATAAAATTCAAAAAGAATTCATACTTACCGATATAATGGACATTTCGTCACAATTCTGATAAATCAATAGAATTCATAATTACCGATAAAAAAGATATTAAATCATATTTTTGATAAGTTAATTGAATTAATAAAGAATTCATACTTTTTGATAAAAGAAATATTCTATCATAATTCTGATTGGTCAATAAGATTTAAAAAGAATTCATGATTATAAATAAAATGGACACTACGTCATAATTCTGATGGGTTAATAGAATTCAAAAACAATTCAAGATTATCCATAAAAGGGACATTCCGTAACAATTTCCATGAGTGAATAGAATTAAAACATAATTCATAATTACCGATATAAGGAACATTCTATCACAATTCTTATGAATAAATAGAATTCATGGTTACCTATAAAAGGGACATTCAATCACAATTTCAATGAGTGAAAAGAATTCAAAACTACCAACAAAGGGACATTCCGTCAAAATTCCAATGAGTCATATTTGAAATAAAAAAGAATTCATAATTTATGGATAAAAGAGATATTTTGTCATAAGTACGATAGGTAATAGAATTAAAAAAGAATTCATGATTACCGATAAAATGAACATTCCGTCACAATTCTGATAAGTCAACAAAATTCAAAAAGAATTCATGATTACCCATAAAAAAGACATTCCGTCACAATTCTGATGGATTAATAAAATTAAAAAATAATTCATAATTATTGATATAAGGGACATTCCGTCATAATTTCGACGGGTCAATAGATTCAAAAAAAATTCACGATTACCCACAAAAAGAACATTTCATTACAATTCTGATGGGTCAATAGAATTTAAAAATAATTCATAATTACTGATATAATGGTCATTCCATCACAATTCTGATGAATCAATAGAAATCATGATTACTCATAAAAGGAACATTCGATCACATTACGATATGTGAATATAATTTAAACAGAATTCATAATTACCGATAAAAGGGACAATTCCGTCATAATTCCGATGGGTCATTTGAATTAAAAAAGAATTCATAATTTACAGGAGATTCCGTCAAAATATCGATGAGTCAATATCCGTCAAAATATCGATGAGTCAATAGAATTCAAAAAGAATTCATGATTACTTATAAGAGGGTCATTTTGTCACAATTTCGATGTGTCAATAAAATTATAAAGGAATTCATAATTACCAATATAAAGGATATTCTGTCACAATTGCAATGAATCAATAGAATTTTGAATTACCGATAAAAGAGACCTTCCATCATATTTCTGATAAGTCAATTAAATTCATAAAGAATTCATAATTTTCAATATAAGAGATATTCCGTCATAACTCCGATGGGTCAATAGAATTCTAACAAAAATTCATGATTACCTATATAAGGGACATTCCGTCTCAATTCCAATACATCAATAAAATTTTAAAAAAAATCATAATTACTAATATAAGGGATATTGCGTCACAATTTCAATGAATCAATATAATTTAGAATTACTGATAAAATGGACATTCCATCATATTTCCGAGAAATCAATTGAATTCATAATTTTCGATAAAAGAGATATTAAGTCATAATTTTGATGGATTAATAAAATTCAAAAAGACTTCACGATTATTTATAAAAGGAACATTCCGTTATAATTATGATATATTAACAAAATTTTTAAAAAAAATTCATAATTATTAATATAATAGACATTCTATTACAATTTCGAGGGCTCAATAAAATTTAAAAAATATCATAATTACTTATATAAAGAATTTCGTCGTAATTTCGATAAATTAATAGAATTCATGATTACCCATAAAAAGGACACTCAGTTACAATTCCAATAAATAAAATGAATTCATAATTATCAATAAAAGAGATATTTTTTCATAATTTTAATGAATAAAAAGAGTTTAATTTCAAATAAAAAAGATATTTTATCGTAATTTTAATGAGTAAATAGAATATTTTATATTAACTATGAATGGGATGTATAAATATTTTTTATTTATTTTTAAGTTAAATATTATTTTAAATTAGTCTCTTCAAATTGATACTAAATAATAAAAGATTTTATAAATAAATTTATTTAATAAAAGATCAATCTCTACGTCTACACAAAAATTTACAAATAAGTACACAAAGGTTTTTTGTAATTTAAGTTTTGAAACATCAAGAGCTTTTTATTTGAAGTAATTTTTCTTCAAAACTTCGACCTTTAGATTTTATATCATTAGTGAATTTGAATTTGAGATGACTAAGTAATTTCGAAATCTTCAAGTACATCCAACAGAAACATATATTCATTTTACATTAAATGGACATCATCAACGTGTAAAGATATTAGATTATATGGTTAAAAGGAATATAGAAAAATAATTGATAAAATCTTTAATATTTTGACATGTCTAAATATTATTATTCTAAAATTTAATACTAAACTTTTAATAGTTAATTTAAGTGTGAATATATAAAATTTTCTATATAAATACTTTTATATATATATATAATATACTTTTCAATATTATTATTTGTTTTTATTTTCTGTTTTTAATTTTTATCACGTTATATTTTTTCTTTTGTGCACAATTTTTCTACTATTGTCAAATTATATATTTTTTTACACACTCTATTTTAATCTTTTCTTCCTTTTTCTTTTAATATATACAAGCTTCCCACGCATTAACAGTATTGGAGAATTTATAATTTATAGAATGTTTTCAAAGTTTAATTATTTTGAATTCTATACGTATAGTCTTTAAGTGGTTAGTTTAATTCCAGTAGTTTACATTTTTTTCATGCATTGATATTTTTGTTAAAATTTTGAGAACATAGTTAAAAACAAGGGTTAAAGGAGAAAAAACATAAATAATAAGAATTAAAAGAGAAAGTTTCTAAAACCATAACTACTAAAAAAATATAATTAAACCTTAATTTAATTAAAATTATTAAAAAAAATTACATACACATTTTTAAAAAAATTAACTTTAAATATTAAGATTATATACTATAAATATATTCATGCATAATTTAAATCTAATAAGAAACATTTTTTAACTATTTTTCTTAACAAACCTCAATAATTTAATAATAATAAATTATTCTTATATTTTTATATTATATAAAAGATGTCATCATTTGCTATAATATTGTATATACATGATACAAAATATTAAATTATTTAAATCTTCTAAGAAAATTATTTATAATATATGAATTTCAGTTGTTAAAAAAATACACTTATATATCAATATTATATTTTCTATTATAATGTCAATTTTTGTTATATATCTTTCTTCATATATTCTTTCATTGTAGTTTATTATTTTTTTCTTTTTTTTTCGACTTTTATTTTCTTAATAACTCTAATTTAATATTGGAAAATTAGTGTTGTCATTAAATTTTGCGCTTTTAGAAATTGGCATTAGAAAATTACATAAAAAATAGTAATTAAAAATAATTAACTGTATAAAGATGTAGTTAAATAAAAAAATTATTATCTATGTAAAAATATCAATTTTATTTTTAACTTATTTATTTTAAATTATATTTTATAAATAATAGTAATTGAAAAATATTTTTATAAATACTATTTAAATAAAATTATTTTATTAAAGTAATAATTAGATTAAAATAACAAATAAATTAATATTTATTAATATAATATATATATATATATATTTACAACTTTATCAATTTTAATTCAAAATTTAATTGCCTTTTTGTCCTGTTAATTTTAGAAAATTTCCCTTCTAATCTCTGTAATTTTTAAGTTGTCATTTTAATCTATGTGATTTACAATTTTTTTTTTCTGCTTTAGATCTCACTCCTAAAATCTTGACAACGCAGCGTATCAGAAGAGGAAAAAATATAAATTACAGGACTAAACTAACAACTTACGAGACTAAAATGAGAAAATTTGTAAAACTATAAGAAAAAAAATAATTAAATCTTATTCTTATTGTGGATTCTAGTAGCATGTTTATATTTTATTTAATATGAATGGGTATGTGGCAAAAGAAATTCTTGTAGATTGCAACGGTAAAAAAGAAAGGCGCGCAACGTCACCCTTAGAGGAGTGGGATGATTTATAACGTCACCCTTCATTCATTCTTGCACTGCATTCATTTATTCATTCTGCATCCATTCTTGCACTGCATTCATTTATTCATTCTGCATTCATTGTTGCGTTCATTCATGCATCTATCCCCATCCATTTCTTTTCCCTGAAGCTTTTTCACTCTAGTTCGTCATTGAGGAAACAAGCACTCAAGTATAATCTTTTAGTTTTGATTATAATATGTATATCCCATTAATTATTTTACTGGAAACTTTTTAAGTTCAGAAAGCTAGTTCGGTATCAATCTGATTCTCAATTTCAACAACTCTCAATTACCATTCTTTGCTGTCAACTACCATCTTTAGAACAAAATGGTACACCCCATTTTTCTTCTTTGTTTTTTTATTTACCTTTTTAACTTGTTTTGCTTCCCAATTTAGAAAAATTACATTTTGTAAGAAGAGAAGAAAGAGAAAATATAAGAACAAAATTCTGAATGCATTAATAAATAATTAATAAAATAATACAAATATATATATTATTAAGAAATAGATTAAATTATCTTTAAAACAAATAAAAAAGATAAAATAAAAATATATAATATTATCTAAAATGCATAATATTATTTAATCGCAACCTCTTTATATCTGTGTATATGTGTGTGTGTGTCATGTTTTGAAGTCAAAGAATGAAATCTAAGATTTTTTTTTTTGTTTTGCTTTAGATTGATTTTCTTTTCTTAGGTTGTTTAACTCCCACTGATTTGATGCTTTGATCAATTCATCCCAGTTTTACTATAGTAACGTGTCTTTGAGTGATTGCTTGTTCAACCTGCCAATTATTTTCAGGACTATATTTGATGTTGATATTGAAAGTTTTGAGGAGAAACCATGGAAAGATCCAGGTATTGTTTTGTGTACGTAGAGATGATGATCTGTATTGCAGAAGGGTTAGAAATGACAAGCCAAGAAAGAGGGATAGCGTTCAAGAAAATGAGAGAAGTGACAAGGATCGTAGCTTTCATTCAAGAAAACAGTTGGCTAATGATAGCTACAAGGTTCCATATGATAAGGATGTCAGATCAAGATTCTCAAGACACGGGGAAAGAGATTATAGATTGAAAGATAAGCATGAAGTTTTCAAATCAATGGCAAGGTATGGTCATCTGGGGATGATCTTGAAAATGATTATCAGCTAATTAAGGAGTGCATTGATAAAGACTGTAAATTTGTTAGAAATTTCGCAGCTGGTAAGTTGTCTGGCGTTTTATGGCTACTTTACTTTTCAAGAACAAATCAGACCTTTTCGTCATGACATTTCCACAGTTATCCATATGAGCCTTACACTGTCATAACTGCAATGATTTCTTGGACCCTGTAAATTCTTGCTTAGGCATTCCTTTGTCCTCCTTGATCTTTAAAAGTTAAAACTTTTTAATCATCTACATGTTTTGTTATATAAACTATATTTGGTCATTCTGTGGTTTTTGCTGAAAAGTGTTCTACCTATGAATAAAAAACACTGAAGTATAAAACTGAAGCTCGGTCCTTGGTGCAGAAAATTCAGGTTTGCATGTCTTTGACTTCTTAGCCAATTCAATCCTTAAAGAGGTTCTCTCTGCAATTCACAAGGGAAAACCAGGTGCTTTTTCTCCTGGAAGATCAACAGAGTTCTTTAAAAATTACAAATCAAGCTTAGATTTCTTGGCCTATCTAAAAGGTACTAGTCATATCTCCCTCATATATCTTTTCACGTTGAGAAACAAAAAAGAACAAAGAAAACATGGGCTTCAAGTTTCAGAGTACTTTGTTGATTTAATATGTGATTTTGTAGTGCATGTTCTATTATTATTATTATTATTATTATTATTATTATTATTATTATTATTATTATTATTATTAATACATGTTGTCAAGAGTATATATTCACTAATATTATAACATTTAATTTCATGCAAGGCTACTGTCCATCCAGATCTGTTGTTGCTAAATTTCGATCTGAAGCAATTTATACTGAATTCATGAAGCAATGGACTATTGGAGTATATTTCTCGTCGAGGTGCTTATGCTGCTTTAAAATGGTCATAACTTTAGAATACTTGTATTGTTCCGTGACATGGAGATCATACCTGCAATTGCCTCAGGTTTCAGGAAATAGCAGGTTCTCTAGATTCTGCGCTTACAGCAACCAGTCTTGTCCCTGTTCAAATTTAGACACCGGCGAAGCAAATTATCAGGGGTTAACATTAAAGCAAAGTGTTACACGGTTGGAGAGTTTCAGATCATGCTGGAGGGAAGATGTTCTTGTCCTTTCTTGTTCTGACAGATTCCTTCGGCTATCCCTGCAGCTTCTTTCTAGGCCAGTTTTAGCTGGGATATTTAGAATTCATGTTTTTTTTTCCTCTGGTGCTGATAGAACTCTTTGAACCTACAGATACTCAAATTGGCTATCATCTGGACTTACTGCTCGCAAAAACCATAATGCAAGCACTACCTCTGGGTGTGAATGGGCTATCTCAGCTCTCATAGATGACTTCATTTTTGTATGCATCATGCCTTCACTTTATTTTTGTATGCATCATGCCTTCACTTTATTTTTGTATGCATCATGCATCCATTTAATTCACATTCTGTATGCTGAAGTAAAATTTGAATTTGCTGCTTCACATACTTTATACCCACACATATGTCCAAAATTTTGTTCAAGTCTTCTACCAAGCTTTTCCTGAAATTCCATGTAAGGAATTGGCAGAAAACAAATAAATTTGACAATGCCCGGGATGAAATAACATTAACCTTACTTGAATTATTTGCCAGATATGCAAAATGAAGTTAATGGTTGTACTTTACCTGAAATATGACAGATGTTAAATCCTTGTAGGTAATTCATGATATAAGATATTCGGAGGAGCAAGTTTGTGGTGATTACTTACCACATGTGCTTCAACTTTTGTCTTCATGCTCTCTTGATGTTCTGGAATCTGTAAGGCAGAGCATTTTACTAGCTGGTCAATCAATAAAATCTTTAGAACCATTAGTCATTAAAGCAGTGGTGGAGTCAATTGGGAGAGTAATACCGGTGGAAAGTGGTTCTGGAGATAATCTTCCTTCCATTTACATAGATGCAGTAATAAGAATACTGTTTATTTTGGATCTGCATGTGCAGTGTACTTGTTACTTAATATTTTTTCAAACAAATTGTTTTAGAAGCTCCAGCACATGATTCCAGTGCAAGAAGTGATGTTCAAGATTAACAAGAGGACGGTAACGCCACAGAGAGGATTACAATGAAGACAGTGTAGTTAGACATGAAAATTCAAGGTTTTTCATGGAATTATAACATAATTTCTCTTGTATAGGTAATTATGAATTCTCTGTCAATTCAATCTACACATCGGAAATATAACGGAATGTTTCTCTTATCGGTAAGTATGAATTTTATTAATTTGTCGGAATTGTGATGGAATGTCCCTTTTATTGATAATTACGAATTCTTTTTTAATTCTATTGACCTATCGGAATTATGATGGAATGTCCCTTTTATTGGAAATGAATTTCATTGACCAATCGGAATTACGACAGAATGTACTTTTTATCGAAAATTATGAATTCTTTTTGAATTCAAATCACCCATCAGAATTATGTCGGAATTCTCTTTTATCGAAAATTATGAATTGTTTTTGAATTCAAATGACCTATCGAAATTATGATGGAATATCCCATCTATCGAAAATCATGAATTCTTTTTGAATTCTATTTACCCATCGGAATTATGACGGAATGTCTTATTTATCAATAATCATGAATTCTTTTTTAATCCTTATGACCCATCGGAATTATGACGGAATGTCTCATTTATCAGAAATTATAAATTCTTTATGAATTCAATTGATCCATCATAAATATGACGAAATGTCTTATGTAATTATGAATTTTGTTGACTCATCAGATTTGTGACGGCATATCCCTTTTATGGGTAATCATGAATTCTTTTTGAATGCTATTGACCCATCGAATAATGAACAGAATGTTCTTTTGTCGTAAATTATGAATTCATTTTGATATCAATTGACCAATCGAAGTATGAACGAAATGTACATTTTATTTTATTGGTAATTACGAACTCTATTGATTCGTCGGAATTATAACGCAATGTCCTTTATATCGGTAATTATGATTTTTTTTTAATTCTATTGACCATTCGAAATTGTCATGGAATGACCCTTATATCGATAATTATGATTTTTTTTTAATTCTATTATACATCGGAATTGTGACGGAATGTCCCTTTTATGGGTAATCATAAATTCTTTTCGAATTCTATTGACTCATCGGAATTGTAATGCAATGTCTTTTTTATCGGTAAGCATGAATTCTTTTTGAATTCTATTGACCCATCAAAATTATGACGAAATGTCCCTTCAATCAGGAATTATGAATTAGTTTTGAATTCAAATAACACATCCAAATTATAACAGAATGTCCCTTTTCTCGGTAATTATGAATTCTTTTTGAATTATATTCACTCATCGGAATTATGACTGAATGTCCCTCTTGTGGATAATCATGAATTATAATGATTCATCTAAATTGTGACAGAATATCTCTTACATCGTTAATTATGAATTATTTTTGAATTCTATTGATTCATCAGATTAAATTCTTTTTTAATTCTATTGATTCATTGGAATTGTGATGGAATATCCTTTATATCGATAATTACAAATTCTTTTTAATTTTATTGACCTATCAAACTTGTGACGGAATGTATCTTTAATGTGTAATCAGGAATTCTTTTTAAATTCTATTGACCCATCAGAATTACGACGAAATGTCTCTTTTATCGGTAATCATGCATTCTTTTTGAATTCTACTAACCCATCGGAATTATAACAGATTGTTCCTTTTATCGGAAATTATGAATTATTTTTAATTTCAACCCAACATTATTATAAGAAATCTATAGTTTAAATTCTATTTTTCAATAATCATGAATTAATTTTTAATTTCCAACAAGACTGGAATGTTTCATCAAAATTTCTTTTCTAAATTCCTAATTGACTCTTTGAAAGAATATCTTTTTTATCGGTAATTATGAATTCTTTTTTAATTCTACACTTGACGGAATGTCCTTCCTATCAGAAATTATGAATTCTTTTTTAACATAAATGACTGTGACAAAAGGTAACTTTTATCGATAATTTTAAATTCTATTGATTCATTAGAATTGTGGTGATCGAGTATCCTTTTATAATGGATAATCATAATTTTTTTTGAATTTTATTGATTCAATGAAATTATAACAAAACGTTTGTTAATAATCATTAAATCTTTTAAAATTCTAATGACATATTATCAATGTTCATGATTATGAAATATCCTTTTATTCCATTTTTAAATTAAATTATCCAGTCCCTATCTTAATTCTATTTATTTCTCGTTTTAACCGGGACTCATATGCATTTTTTTTAATTCATCATTCAAATCAAAACAAAAAAATGTTCTTAGTTTTTGTGTAATTAATTATTTTATCCCAACTCTATCCATAAAATTCGAATTAAAAAAATTTATGAATTTTGTTATCGCTCCATTTTTAGTTTATACTTTGGAATGTTCCAAATATTTGACAAAGATTCAAAAGAATTAATAATAGATCATTCTTGTTTAATTCTATGTTTCTTTTTTTTTTTATTAACCGAACCCCTTCTTTACAAAAGAGATAAAAAATCAACGAATAAGAAACCAAATTCATTAGAATCAGAATTTTTTTGTTTATTGTATGGAATATACATATCAATGTTCATGGATTATACCTTTTATTCCATTTCCATCAAATAATAAATAACTTGATTTATACAAATGAGATTAATGTTTTTTTTGTTAATTTGTTTGCCCTCTTGCTATTTTGCGGCTCAGTCGCTAAATCTGCCCAATTTCCTCTTCATGTGTGGCTACCTGATGCTATGGAAGGACCTACTCCTATTTCTGCCCTTATACATGCTGCTACTATGGTAGCGGCGGGAATTTTTCTTGTAGCTCGGCTTCTTCCTCTTTTCATAGTTCTACCCGCAATAATGAATGGAATAGCTTTTATAGGTATAATAACAGTAGTATTAGGAGCTACTTTAGCTATTGCTCAAAAAGATATTAAGAAAAATTTGGCCTATTCAACAATGTCTCAATTGGGTTATATGATGTTAGCTTTAGGTATGGGATCCTATCGAGCCGCTTTATTTCATTTGATTACTCATGCTTATTCAAAAGCATTGTTGTTTTTAGGATCTGGATCCATTATTCATTCAATGGAAGCTGTTGTCGGATATTCTCCCGCTAAAAGTCAAAATATGGTTCTTATGGGTGGTTTAACAAAACATGTACCAATTACAAAAACTGCTTTTTTAGTGGGTACACTTTCTCTTTGTGGTATTCCACCTTTTGCCTGTTTTTGGTCTAAGGATGAGATTCTTAATGATAGTTGGTTGTATTCACCAATTTTCGGAATAATGGCTTGTTCCACAGCAGGATTAACCGCATTTTATATGTTTCGGATCTATTTACTTGTTTTTGAAGGATATTTAAACGTTAAATTGTTAATTCCCTTTATAGACCTTTTACATAAAAATGAAAAAAATGTTGTGGATTGGTATGAATTTTTGACAAACGCAACTTTTTCAGTGATTCTAGCCTTTTTTGGAATATTTATAGCATCTTTTTTTTACAAACCGGTTTATTCAGATTTACAAAATTTGAATTTATTAAATTTCTTTGAAAAAAGTGTTCCTAATAAAATCGTTACCGATAATTTTCAAAATGTCATATATGGTTGGTCATATAATCGTGGTTATATAGATGCTTTTTATGAAATATTTTTAATTTCGAGTATAAGAAAATTTGTTAAATTCAATTATTTTTTTGATAAAAAAATAATTGATGCAGTTCCAAATGGAATAGGTATTACAAGTTTTTTTATGGGAGAGGCTATAAAATATGTAGGAGGTGGGCGAATTTCTTCGTATATCTTATTGTATATATTATATTTATTAATCTTTATACTAATTTGGTATTATTTAAATATTTACTAATCTTATTAATATTGAACTTGGTAAAAAAAGGGGATTTAATAACTGAAAAATAAGATTCTGAAAGAAAATTTTTGGAATACTAAAATTACGTATTGAATTTGGATTCTTGTATCCAGAATTCCAAAAATTTTTGTGATTATTGCCGAAGAACTGAAATAAAAGATAGGGTATAGCTATGACAGTTATTGTATGTGGTCTACCCAATGCTAGATGCAAAGGCGCATAATAGATCGATATGAACATTATGAGCTGTCCCGTAATAAACCCAGTTGTTGCTGATATTTTATTTTCGGTCCCTTCTTCCACAACCCGAGCTCGAAGAAGAAAGAGATAAGAGGGCCCTATGGAAAATGTGGTCAGAAATCCATAATAGAGTCCGACCACAACTATCGAATTAATTATCTTCATGCATAAGAATACTAGATTATCCAGTATAAAAGATTGAAAAATCATCTCAAACCTCTCTTTTTCTTTTCTATTGCAATTTTTGGATTATTATATAATGATTTTTCAACTTTCCATTTTCCATATATAGATATAGAAATAGATAGACTAGAAACGACATCTCTGATCTCAATGACACCAAAGATAGGTATATTAAATGAATGGAATTAGTATATGGATATAATATAATGAAATAGGGCCACTTTGGGGTTCCCTATGAAATGAAGCATGGAACGGAGCTACTGCGAAGAAGTTTTACGAGTTACGAAGGAAACTTCGAGCTCATATTGGTCATGGGTTGAGAACGGGAATTGAACTCTAT